>CM066578.1:44365767-45565767 GCA_033816785.1 Picus viridis | reverse complement strand
AGAGAGAAACAACTTTCCAGTGTGACTTACCTGGGAGCCAAGGGCCCTATAAGCAAATTCAGATCTTCAAGAAAGC
This sequence comes from Picus viridis, assembly GCA_033816785.1. Classification (NCBI taxonomy): domain Eukaryota; kingdom Metazoa; phylum Chordata; class Aves; order Piciformes; family Picidae; genus Picus; species Picus viridis. Next base: position 45,565,691 of record CM066578.1, on the reverse strand, counting down.
TAATGAGGTAAGCAGCTGGATCCCACTCCATACCACTGCTGAAATGAGAGTGCTGCGTCAAGCTATGGGAAAGGGGTTTGCTCACACTGCTGCAAAGGTTCACAGAAGAAACACAAAGAGAACTGCAGTGCTGGTGGCACAGGACACAAGCAGAAATGCAAAGTCACTACCTGCCTGCAAAGTGTTATCTGTATTTATTTACACATATATTATATAGTTAAACAGACATTTCAAATCAGGACAGTTCATGTCCTGCAAAATACAAGGCTGACCAATGCCCAGTGTGATTGGTCATCCTTGAGAGGCAGGGATGCTAGACAGGTGCTAGATACAGTCAGGATGGGGTGGAGGTGAGCTGGAGAATAAACCTTATGAAGAGAGACTGAAGGAGTTGGGGATGGTTAGTTTGGAAAAGAGGAGGCTGAGGGGAGACCTCATTGCTCTCTACAGCTACCTGAAAGGACATTGTGGAGAGGCTGCTGCTGGTCTCTTCTCACAGGGAATTAGTGATAGAACAAGAGGAAATAGGCTCAAGATGTGATTGGGTAGGTTAGACTGGATATTAGGAGAATTTTTTTCACAGCAAGAGTGGTCAGGCCTTGGAATGTGCTGCCCAGGGAGGTGGTTGAGTCACCAAGCCTGGATGTGTTTAAAGGTGGTTTGGATGTGGTGCCTGGGGATATGGTTTAGGGGTGAACCTTGTAGAATAGGGTTATTGGTTGGACTTGATGATCCTGAAGGTCTTTTCCCACCTGAATGTTTCTGTGACTCTGTGATTTCAGTACACTGCTGGAAATCTCTTCTAAGCACAAAGGGTAGAGTGCACTCTATCCCAAGGGCATGTCCCTAAAAGAGCTCCGAAAACTTGTTTCTCCTGTAAAAGTGGAAAGGTTAAAACCTCAAAGTGGCCAAAATCTTGCAAACAACAGCAGGTAATTTGTGCATTCTGTGATTCAAATGAGATCAGTAGACTCAAAGACAAACCAATACCTAAGGCAGAATTTGTATAGTTAAACAATCTCAGGTATACAGTATGGTGGTCTCAGTATTATTAATTATTTCCCCATTTCTTCCTTTGTTAATCTACTAAACTTTTTTCTCCATAGAAACATATAATTGTTAGGGTTGGAAGGGACCTCAAGGATTATCTAGTTCCAACCCCCCTGCCATGGGCAGGGACACCTCACACTGCATGAGGTTGCCCAGAGTCACATCCAGCCTGGCCTTAAAACCTTCCAGGGATGAGGCTTCCACCACCTCCCTTGGCAGCTTATTCCAGTGTCTCACCACCCTCATGGTGAAGAACTTCTTCCTAACATCCAATCTGATGTTAGGACATCAGTTTTGTTCCATTTGTTCTAGGACTTCTAGTTTTGTTCCATTCCCCCTAGTCCTGTCACCCTAAAAATTCCCTCCCGGCTTTCCTGTAGCCCCCTTCAGATAACTGGAAGTCCACAATAAGATCTCTTCATAGCCTTCTCCTGTCCAGACTGAACAATCTCCCAGTCTGTCTCCACAGGAGAGGAGCTCCAGCCATCAGATCATCCTTGTGGCCCTTCTCTGGACACCTTCCAGCCCACCCATGTTTCAATATTCTTCTCCTCCATTTTTTTTTTTTTTTTCTCAGAATAAAGCCAAATTTCAAGGTTTTCCAACTGCTCTTCCAATTGGCTGGAGCCAGTGTGGGATTATGACAGTAAGGAAGGATCACTAAAACCTCTCTTCATTGATCAACCCAGGTTGAATGGGTATAATTATAGACACTTTGTAGATACATAAGGCACAGTCTTGCCATTTACTTTAGTGCTTAACTTGTCCTACTGTTGCATTGAAGTAGAATTTACAAAATGCCCTTTATTTATACACAGACACTCTTGGGAGGATGAAATGCTGCTTCTTTTAAAGCCTGGTGGCTGCTTGCACCTGTACCCTACTCTTGTGCATGAAATCTGTTTGCTGGCGATACAAAGCTGCAGGTTTGCTGCAGCTTTCAAGGCTGCCTACTCCCTGCAGTCACTGGTACCCCCACTGCTTCATCACCCACGCCACTCTCTCAAGTATAGACAACCTGCAGGCTGAAGGAGACACCACCTATCCCCCACACCATTCCCTAGTGCACCCATCCTAGCCCATTTCTCTGTTCCCTCCCCAGTGGGCAAAACTACAGACAAGGACTATGGGAAGACAAGAGCTCTGGGGAGACCTGATGGCAGCCTTCCAGTACCTGAGGGGGGACTACAGGAAGGATGGGGAGAGCCTGTTTACAAAGGCCTGCAGTGACAGGATGAGGGGCAATGGCTTCAAACTAGAGAAGGGCAGATTTAGGTTGGCTATCAGGAAGAAGTTCTTCACTATGAGGGTGGTGGAGCACTGGAACAGGTAGCCCAGGGAGGTGGTTGAGGCCCCTTCCATGGAGATATTCCTCACCTTGAAGCCTCACCTTGAATATCATAGTATGATACTATGATACTATGATACATATGATACTATGATACATAGTATGATACTATGATATTCAGGGTGAGGCTTGACAGGGCTCTGGACAATCTGATCTAGCTGAAGATGTCCCTGCTGACTGCAGAGGTGGCTGGTCTGGATGACCTTCCAACCCAGACCTTTCTATGATTCTATGAGGTTGAGGCCTGTCCCCTGGAGATATTCAAAGTGGGGCTTGACAGGGCTCTGGACAATCTGATCTAGTTGAGGATATCCCTGCTGACAGCAGGGAGATCACGCTGGGTGACATTTGGAGGTCCCTTCTGTCCTGGACCATTCTATGATTTTAAGAACCTGACATGCTTAAGAAGGATCCCTCCTACTCTGTGACACAGATCCCACCAACCCCTGATAACAAGTAACCTCTCAAACTAGCAGTTTAACTCTGACAGACTGACTCAGCTTTCCTCTCCTCTGAAGAGAGGAGAAAAGGGACAAAAAGTCTACTTCAGGTATTTGTGGTATTGAGATAAACAGAGAAATCCCTTCCATCATACTCAATCCAACTCATATTTCAAAAACCATGGGCCTACCTTCACCACTTTCAACCATGAACATTTGGATGTAGGTGCTTTGCAGTGCTGTTGCAAGGCAGACATCTAATCATCTTTGTGGCCTTCCTCTGGATCTTCTGGACCCACAGGCTGCTCAGAGGGGCTGTGGAGTTTCCCTCTCTGGAGATATTCAAAACCTGCCTGGATATGTTCCTGTGTGATCTGCTGTAGGTGATCCTGCTCCGGCAGGGGGTTGGACTGGAGGAGCTTTCAAGGTCCCTTCTGACCCCTAACATGCTGTGGTTCTGTGATTCTCCAGCAGGGCATGGATTTGTCGGTGAGGGTCCAGGGGAGGGCCACAAAGATGATCAGAGGGCCGGAGCTCCTCTCCTGTCAAGACAGGCTGAAACAGTTGGGGATTTTCAGGCTGGAGAAGGGAAGGTCCCAGGGAGGCCTTATAGCAGCTTCTCAGTACTTGAAGGGGACCTACAGGAAAGCTGGAGAGGGCCTTTTTATAAGGGTGTGTGGTGACAGAACAAGGGGCAATGGTTTTAAACTAGAGCAGGGTAGATTTAGACATTAGGAAAGATTTCTTTACTATGAGGGTGGTGAGCCCCTGGAAGGGGTTGCCCAGAGAAGTTGTGGATGCATCATGCCTGAAAGCATTTTAAGATCAGGCTAGATGAGGCTTTGAGCAACCTGGCAGGGGAGTTGGAACTAGAAAATCCTTAAGGTCCTTTCCAACTCGAGCCATTCTATAATTCTATGATTTATGAGACCCTTCACAGACTCCCCTACATCACCAGAGGTTTGCTCTCCTTAGTCCTTGCAGTAGTTGTCACACTTCTGCACACAGTTCTTCACTTGCTTCAGTTTTTGCTTCTGCTCTGCCCCCTTTGCCAACTCCCAGAGGCAACTATTCTTACACCTATAACTCATTCAGAGATGTCCTGAGCAACAGAACAAGCATAAGGCTTTTGCTACCCACATAATTTGCAAAGTTTAACTAAGGGAAAAGGAAGAGGTGGTAAAGCTTTAGGAGCCAAGATCTGGAACAGAAAAAAATGGCAGTGCTGTTTGCTTTAAAATTTGTCTAGCCTCTCTCCTCCTGCAATCCCATCTCTGAAATCCCTAATTCGTCCCCTCCTTACCACTTTGTGTCTGCCACTTCCCACACTGCTCACAGCACTAGCAATACACAATCCATGAAAAGAAGGTTTTTCTCTTTTAATGAAATATCTGATCTAGAAGGATTGACTCACAGAAAGATAATAATCTTTGTGTCCCTGCCACAGTGTAGCCAGCAGGTCGAGGGAGGTGATTCTCCCCCTCTACTCCACTCTGGTGAGATCCCACCTGGAGTACTGGAGCCCCAGTTCTGGAGCCCCTATTACAAGAAAGATCTGGTGGTGCTGGAAGGTGTCCAGAGAAGGGCCACAAGGATGATCAGAGGGCTGGAGCACCTCTTGTATTCGGACAGGCTGAGAGAATTGGGGTTGTTCAGTTTGGAGAAAACAAGGCTCTGAAGAGATCTTATCGTGGCCTTCCAGGATCGGAAGGGGGCTACAGAAAAGCTGGGGAGGGACTTTTCAGGTAGTGATAGGACTGGGGGGAATGGAGCAAAACTAGAAATGGGTAGATTCAGATTGGATGTTAGGAAGAAGTTCTTCACTGTGAGGGTGGTGAGACACTGGAACAGGTTGCCCAGGCAGGTGGTGGAAGCCTCATCCTTGGAGACTTTTAAGGCCAGGCTGGATGTGGCTCTGGGCAACCTGATCTAGTGTGAGGTGTCCCTGCACATGGCATGGGGGTTGGACCTGGAAGATCCTTGAGGTCCCTTCAAACCCTGACAAGTCTAGGATTCTGCTTCTTGTGATAGAAGTTTCACTTGGCCTTTCCAGGCATTAAGAGTTACTTGGACTTTTTTTCCCCGCTCCATGCAAATTTGCCTGAGGAGGCAGCTCTTAAGAGATTGGGAAGGAGAGGCAGGAGTCAGGCCAAAAAGACAAAATTACACCAGCTGTGGCTGGTGAACTAGACGTTGTCACCCACCAATAAGCAGCACTTCATATCACTGAAATGTACTTACAAAGTAAATCTACCACTCCTCCCCCTCACCTCTAAATTTTCCTGCTTGGTTTTTAAGCAAAGTCTCCAATCTTTACACTTGCCTTAATCAATCTTAAGATTTGATGATAGGGTAGCAGCCTGAAATGCTGAGGTAGTCCCCAGGATCTCAGAAGACAGAACAAGAGGACACAGTCTCAGGCTGCACAGGGGGAAGTTTAGGCTTGATCTTAGAAAGTTCTTCCCAGAAAGAGACTGCCCATCGGAATGGGCTGCCCAGGGAGGTGGTGGGTCTGACATCCCTGGAGGTGTTTAAGAAAAGCCTGGATGAGGCCCTCAGTGCCATAGTCTGGTTGATCAGATGGGGTTGGGTGATCAGTGGGACTTGATGATCCTGGAGGTCTCTTCCAACCTGGCTGATTCTGTGAATTCAGTTCTCATCATCCAGGCTATTGCATGGGGAAACACCATCATCCATCCAGGAGCCCTCAACCCAAGCTACAATTCATTTTGAAAGGCATACATGATAAAAACACTGCTAAAAATCTCAAAGCAAACTAAAGTTAACAGCAGATGAATGGGGAAGAAGAGGAGGAGACACTGCTAAGAACAAACAAACAACAAAAACAGAGGCAGTTCTGAGGAAGAATTTGTTGGTCTTTTCGTTGTTGTTCAAACCTTTACAGTAAACTGAATCCATGTTCTCCAGGTATTCACCACTCCTTAAAGCACCCAAGGCTTAATGGGGAGCTTACAGAAGTCTCATGTGGCCAGAAATGCCAATTTCTAAAGAAATCAGCACTCAGAACAGCAAGAGTTTGAGTAAGGACACATCAGCTATCTGAAACTTGTCCTCCCCTCATGAAAAAAAAAATGCAAGAGGAGGCAGTTTCTTCCTCCCACAGATAGGAGCCCTCCTCTCCACCCACTCTTCTCTACAGTTTGTATTGAGAAGTGGTTAGTCATAGCAGGACACAGATGCATTCATGCCTGGAGGATATAAGTCAGAGGATAACAAGAACATGTTCTTGTCTGCAGGCCAGAAGACAACCACTTGTTTTCCTTGCAAGCCAGATTTTAACTCCTCTGTGATGGGGAGCAGAACAATCTCTGCTGTTTAGCCTTACTCAGCATACTGGGGAAATAGACTGGTTTTATTTCCCACACTGCACAGGCTTCTTGCTCTTCTTGCTTTCTGTCCAGGCTTCTATTTCATCACAGGTTACCAAGTACCACACACATTGCAGGCCTCCACAGAGCTGTTTGCCATTGGATCTACAGAAGACTACAGAAGAATGAGGACCCTAGGTTGTGGACATGGACAAAGCCAACAAAAGGTAATTACTACACAGCAGGGCCACGTACCTGGCAAAGCCCTCACACTGAGGTTTGGCTGCTTGAAACATTCACAGACTGCATCAGGTCAAAAGGAACCCTCAAAGGTCATCTTACCCAACCCTGTAGTGAGAAGGGAAACCTCTGACTAGATCAGGCTGCCCAGGGCCACATAAAGTCTGAACATTTCAAGCATTCATTTGCAATTCAGCGAATTAAGTTCATCATCTTAATTTGAATGAGATGCTAATGAACTGGTCTGAATATTTTTTAATGAAGCCTCCTAAGGTGTTGTAGGTAGAAAAGTAGAAAATTCTCCTCTCCCACTCTCCATTTGTGGCTTGGTGGTGGAGTCACCAACACTTGAGGTGTTTAGGAGGAGACTGGATGAGGCACTCGGTGCCATGGTTTAGTTGATTAGATGGTGTTGGGTGATAGGTTGGACTTGATGATCTCGAAGGTCTTTTCCAACCTGGTTAATTCCGTATTCTGCTTTGTAAGGATCTCTCCTGTACTGCCTAAAGGTCATCAGAAGTCATTACCCTGAGCAGCAGACTCAGCAGTGTCAGCACCTATACCCTTTGAGAGGCGTGTGTGGGGGAAATGTGTATTAATGTTCTCAACGTCTAAATGATCATGAAACTGGCAACAAGGTATTTACTTTGATCAAGGTGTTTATTGCATCTCAGAGGGCACACATGCACTGGGGTGGTTTGTTGGTTGTTTTTTTGTTCTTGTTGTTGGTTTTGGGGTGGTCTTTTTAAACTGAAATACAAAGAAGAGCCATTTTGAAATCAGCTTTGTATAGGCCTTTCCCGTTACGCTGTACGTTATCCCCCACAGCAAGTTCAGATACAACCACTTTTAATGGTACCACACATTGAGTAAATAGTTAATTTGAAAGACTTCAGGTGAGTATCTTCTCCAACCCGATATGCTTTTACAGAGAACTGCCAAGCCACTTGTAACACTGATCAACAGCGACCTCACTGAAGGGTCGAGATCTTTTACGCCAAGCCATCAGCAGAAAACAGTATGAGAACAAATAGTAATTAAAAAAGAAAAAAAACCCATAATTAAAGAAACACATCTGTACAGTAAAGGGCATGGATCTCTGGATCAGAATTCAATCTAATCACCAATAGTACAAAAAGCTACTCACAGCGCAGGTGGGGCAATGGAGTAAAACACTAGGCTAAGGCATACACAGGTAAGCGCTAAATTAAGAGATGAAGAACCCAACAGAGATGAGCAACATCACCTGCAATGTTCTGACTACAGAGATACCAAAGAGTGCTCTCACATTTGAAATCCCTTAATGCCAGCACAACTATGGTTGGGCTTTGTTTTCCCCCCTGAGCTACATGGAGAGAAGCTGACCCTTTACTTCCTTTCTCTTTTTCCTTTTCCAGTGCATTTAGCAAGAAACAGACAAATCTCCCAATTTTAAGTGTAAAAACTTCCAATAATTAGTGGATTGTTCCAAATAAACCCAGGAATAAGTATGGTATTATTTCAGAGATGATTTTTTTTCCCTTCTTGGTGAATCATCCAAAAAAAAAAAAAAAAAAAAAGGTCTTCATAATGGAAGTTGACTTTTATATTACTTTAAATTATCTTCACATATACAGTGCCACAAAAATAAACCATTTTTCCACGACAATTGAGAGTCCTGTGACTGGGAGAGGGGGGGGGGTGGGAAATAAGGAAGAACCAACAAAAAAAAAAAAAAAAAAAAAAAAGAGTATTCCACACAACTTCATAAATATTTTCCTTACTATCTGGTATTATCACACTACGTTTCGTAACAGATAAAGGAGAAATTGAATCCTAGGGAAATTTTAGGGTGTCCTCAAGAGAAAAGAACAATAATAATAATATATATATATACACATTGAAACCTTCAAAAGAAAGAACAAATAAATTAAAAAAATAAAATAAAATAAAATCACAGACATGGCTCCAAATGGCTCACCAAACAACAGCTGCATAATCTGCCCCCGAGGGATAGGTTCAGAAAAGCACTAGAAGGCATCAGAAACATACATCCAGTTTGTTGTTTTGTTTGTTTGCTTGTTTGTTTTCAATTGTTAAAACACAAATAACCCAAGTACACAAAATTTCCAGAGGGAGGAATAACAGCTAAGGTAGTACACATTCCTAATGTTCACTTTCACAGCTGTGCTACACGTTTCAGGAGGAAGAGAAAAGTCTGAGTAAGCGCTGGGTTTGGTACTGGTGGCTCACTTTTGAAACTCTTGAGCATCCGTTTGCAGGTTCCAAACTCATGGGGTGTTTTTTTTGTCATCCAGTCAGAAAAACTGCAGCTGTGAACACAGAAAAGTAGTCAGTGAAAGTTGGAATAAGGAGTTAAAGCATGTTCTAGAAAGGGCACCAAATCTGCTAGGAGGGGGCACCTAATCTGCTAGGAGGGGGCACCCAGGCAACTGGCACCAGAAGAAGAGGATACAGTCTCAAGCTGCGCCAGGGGAAGTTTAGGGTCGAGATGAGGAGAAAGTTCTTCCCAGAAAGAGTAATTGGCCATTGGAATGTGCTGCCCAGGTGATGGAGTCACTGTCCCTGGAGGAGTTCAAAAAGGATTGGATGTGGCACTCAAAGCCATGGTTTAGTTAGTCATGAGGTGTTAGGTATTAGGTAATAGGTTGGACTTGATGATCTCTGAGGTCTTTCACAACCTTATTGATTCTATGATTCTATGATTCAAATCTACCAGGATGGGCACCAAATCTAGTAGGAGGGGGCACCAAATCTGCTAGGAAGGGGGCACCAATCTGCTCACCACTTCACACCTCAAGGGAGTTGTTACCAGTTTTTAGTGAAGCTGCAGGCTTCTCACAGACAGTTATGAATCTGTCTACTATAAACCCAAGTGGAAAGCAGCAAGTCCCCGGCAGTGGAGGTGCACCTCCACTCCTGGCCATGTCTACCAAGTGACAGGTACACCTCCCTGGGGGCTGGAATTTGGAGAAGTAGAAAGTGGGACTGTGTGGTCCCTGCCAACAGCAACCTGATGCCATCCACTGCACCTAATTCCAGCAAAGAGGGGACTTAGAACAAGGCTTAGAACTAAGCTACAGGAAGAAAGAAAGAAAAGGGACTTATGACATAGGCTTTAAGATAGGTAATAACTCTCCTACTAACTCTCTCTACTCTTAATTATAAAATGTCTATCTTACTTCTGCATGATTATTTTTTAAACAGCTTGAGTTTTCAATTCAGTCTGATGTTTCTACTTGACCCTCTTCAAATCCCCTCCAAAACCCTCAGAGTAACCTTTTGATCCCTTCACACCTCTGGCATCAAATCTGTTTTCACACCTGTGAGATTTTAACAAGCCTCAGCACTACTTTGTCCTCAGTATTTGTACCCTGGTATGACTCTGTTTGTTTCAGCATTAATTAGAGGGGAAAAAAACCCATAAAGCAAATAACCAACCAACCCAATCCACCAAAATCCAAACAAAACTGCGAGGAAAGAACCCCAAACCAGGAGCCCTTGGATTGAACCCCTTCCCAAGGTAGCTGGGAAGGGACTTTTACAAGGGCTTGTAGTGATAAGACAAGGGGCAATGGCTTTAAGTTTGAGGAGGGAAGATTTAGACAGGGTGTTAGGAAGAATTTCTTTACAGTGGAGACACTGAAACAGGTTGTGGATGCCTCCTCCCTGGAGGTATTCAAGGTCAGGCTGGATGAGGCCTTGAGCAACCTGGGCTAGTGTAATGTGACCCTGCCCATGGCAGGGGGGTTGGAACGAGATGATCTTTAAGGTCCCTTCCAACCCAAACCATTCTATGAATGGAAACAAGACAAAAATGGAAGTTATAGATTGAAGGTAACTTTTGGCAAAAAGAAAAAAAAAAAGTGGCCAAAAGTCAACCTTTCAGGATAAAATTAAAAGTGTGGACAGAGAATTTTGTTTTCTGTTTAAACCGCCACATTATCAGTGCATGTTCCTACCTATCTCTGCAGCTACTATTCCATAAGCCATATTCAATCTCCTGGCCCAATCCACACCTGTGTGCCAGAGAAGTACCAGGCTGTAACATGCTGAGGCAGGCAGTCACAGAGTACCTTTATCATTTACAAGAAATCCTTGATGTTAAGATCCGCTAATGGGTCCTTTGTTGGAGGTTTCTTGGGACTCTGAGTAGCAGGAGTTGGGCTTGGAGAAAGCTAACAGCCCAGCCAGGAAGGCAGGAAAAAAAAAACAAAACCAAAAGAACAACAACAAAAAAAAACAGAGCAGAGAAGGATACACAAGCATTAGGTAGGTTCTCACACAAGCACATTGCAAGCATACAAAGTTCTCATTTTTCTGCCATTTCAGCGTGCTGCCCTTTGGCTCAAACATTGCTCAGGCTCCACCCCTACTACAGGGTTAACAAGGTTTGGCTGCTTTAGTGGATAAGTCTACAGACACTGCATATTCTAATTAGTATAGCTTAAAATCACTCTCTCCCAGGAAGACAGAATGGTGTTAGGATCATCAACCCAGACAGAAGTTAAGCAACTGTTAAAGCACCAAGGTGCAGAGTGCATGCTGCAGAGTACATCTGAAATTCCTGCTGGCTGGCATTTAAGTGCAACTTACTCTACACTGGTAACATAAACAGTCCAAAATGTACTAGAGACATGACTACGTTATTTTATTTACACATTATATTCATATACTAGTAGTATTCTTATAATCATCACTTATTCCACAAAAAACCCCATCAGTGTTTCAATTTCCACACAACTCTCCTCTCTAGAGAGTCAAATGATTCTCTAAATTGCATTTAATGAGAAACTGGAGACCTTAGCCTGGTCAGAAGCAGATGGTTGATTTTCTCAGGAATCTCTTGGTGGGCTGGGAGGGGAGATGCTGAGTGCAGCTCTAATAAATTTTTGAACAGCTCTGAATGGAAGAGCAACACCCATCAGCTCCCCTCTGAGCTTTACTCAGACATCCCCCCAAACCAGATAGTCGATGTAGTTAGCTGTAGGAAACTTTTCAAACCTGCTCCATTGCTCTCATACAAGGGAACTGAAAAATCCCCACAAGGCAGTTAAACAAATGTGATCTGCATCCAGTTTTGGGCACCCCAGCTCAAGAGGGACAAGGATCTGCTGGAGAGAATCCAACAGAGAGCTACCAGGGACTAGAGCACTGCCTTATGAGGAGAGGCTGAGAGACCTGGGGCTGTTTAGTCTGAAGAAGACTAGGAGGAGATTAATAAATGTTTATAAATATCTGAGGGCTGGGTGTCAAGAGGAAGGGGACAGGCTCTGCTCACTTGCACCCTGTGATAGGACAAGGGGTAATGGATATAAACTACAGCACAGGAGGTTCTGTCTCAACATGAGGAGGAACTTCTTCACTGAGAGGATCACAGAGCACTCCCCATAGAGGTTGTGAAGTCTCCTTCTCTGGAGACTTTAAGACCCATCTGGATGTGTTCCTGTGTGACCTGTGCTAGATTCTGTGGTCCTGATCTGGCAGGGGGCTGGACTCGATGATCTTCGAGGGTCCCTTCCAATGCCTAACATTCTGTGATCCTATGTTGCAAGCCAGTCACCTCACAGTGTAAGATATCTCATTTACAGACCTCCAGCTAGAACTGAACTAAGATAATGCCTACTCACACAAGGTACTTTCTAGAGAAATGGAGAGCAATGAAGCATTCATCTAGCAGCAACACTTACCTGTACACCAGGGCCAGCGGCACCTCCAAATGGTGGCCTCATCATAGGCTGCCCATACATAACTGGCTGCTGGGGCATCATGGGCACACCTGTGCCTGCTGGGGGCTGTAAATGAACACAGGGTGAGTAGAGGGTTGAGTGGAAAAAAGGAGAGCAGTGTAACAAAGGAGACTCACCATCCCAAACGCTGCTCCTGGCTGTGGGACAGGTGGAGTACCTCCTGTAGGAGGAACAGCACTTGCTGGAGGCACACCTCCTGTCTAAAAAAAAAATATACATATATATAAAGAAAATTTTTAAATGCAAGGGTCTCTATAATACCATTTATCTGGAAACTGCATGCAGTTTCCAGTGTTCCCAAAGTTGTTCTGGAAACCAGGACTGTTTTGCTGCAGTTTATATCTAACCTCAAAACCACAATGCTCCAAAGGATGATATGTGAATGAGCCTTTACACCAATGCTCAGCTTGCATCTGCCTCAGAAAGCAAAGGTGGCAGACTCCACTTTCTTCATGAATGGAATCCACTCACTGAATACAACTCAAAATAGGCCCAAGATGTACTTTCCTCCTCCTTCTATATAATGTAAGAAGGCATCCCAATTTCCTAACTCCTAGCCAACATGCTACAGTACTTGTTGCAGCACTGTATTAGCAAAAGCTTTACAAGCTGCTTAGGCTAAGGGAGCTGGCTGCTATAATTAGCTTCCAACTGAAAAAAAAAACCCAGCATTTTTTTAATGCAGGGAGATTCAGTTAAGTTCACACACTTAAGCCACAATCATACCTTACTAAGGAGAGTTTAGTTTGTTTTGTAATGCTTTTTGTTTATATAGAATCATAGAATGGTCTGGGTTGGAAGGAAACTCCAAAGGTCGTCCAGTCCAACTTCCTCTGCAGTCAGCAGGGACATCCTCAACTAGATCAGGTTGCCCAGAGCCCTTTTGAGTATCTCCAGGGATGGGGCTCCAACCACCTCCCTGGGTAACCTGTTCCAGTATTCCACCACCCTCACACTAAAGAACTTTTTCCTAACACCCAGTCTAAATCTGCTCTTCCGTAGTTTGAAGCCATTGCCCCTTGTCCTGTCACTGCAGGCCTTTGTAAACAGTCTTTCTGCAGCCTTCTTGTAGGACCCCCCGTCAGGTGCTGGAAGGCTGCATGTCAGTGACCATGTGCCTGGAAACCTCTGTTCATGTCCACCATTATTATGGTTTAAACTTTTCTGCTAGCCCCAAATGGAACAGGTTTAGGTTGCCTACCCTCTCCCCTTTTCCCCAGTAGGCAAAAGCAAATTAGGCAGGAGAAAAGAGAGGTAAAAATACAAAAGAAAGTGTCATCTTGCTCTCCACATTTATTTTTTTCTGCATATCTGGTTTTCTTTGGTTTCAAAAAAATACTAGAGTGCAGGATTTTGAAGAAATAAATATAGCACCCATGTTTCATGGAATGCTATCCAAACCACCCAGCTTTCAAAAAAATCACAGAAAAACAGGATCAACCAGGTTGGAAAAGACCTCCACGACCATGAAGTCCAACTGATCACCCAATCCTATCTAATCAACTAGACCATGGCACTAAGGGCCTCACCCAGGCTTTTCTTAAACACCTTTAGGGATGCTGACCCCCACCACTTCCCTGGGCAGCCCCTTCCACTGGCCAATCTCTCTTTCTGTGAAGAACTTCTTTCTAAGATCAAGCCTAAACTTCCCCCTGCCCAGCTTGAGACTGTGTCCTCTGGTTCTGGTGCTGGCTGTCTGGGAGAAGAGACCAGCCCCCACCTGGCTACAACCTCCCTTCAGGGAGTTGCAGATGAAAAGAAGGTCTCCCCTGAGCCTCCTCTTCTCCAGGTTAAGCAACCCCAGCTCCCTCAGCCTCTCCTCACAGGGCTGTGCTCCAGACCCCTCATCAGCCTTGTTGCCCTTCTCTGGACACACTGGAGCATCTCAACATCTTTCTTGAATTGAGAGGCCCAGAACTGGCTACTTACTCATCAGATGGTAAAACCACTATAAGATCAAGATGATACTATTCAAGTCAGAAATACCAGGTAATACAAGGCATCAGACAGTTCACATCCAAGTAAAGCAAAGCCAGTTTGAAGCCATGATTTTCAAGCTTACAGCACAGAAATGGTTAATCACTGCTGCCATATTCAACACAGTTGCCTGAGAATTTTCTGCTGGATAAGACAGTACAAGAAGAGCCATGTTAGGTAGCTTCTAGCTAGTTTTAAGCCAGCAGTAGTTACTGTAGTGCAGGTGAGTTGCTGTTAGTATCTTCATGTTTAGTAAGTACAGTAAGAGATCAAAAGAAAATTCACTTACAGCATACAGTACTGCCCAGCTTTTCTATCAAGAAAAAAGTTGATGTTACAACTGATACATTCAACGAAGTACCATGTTCAGGGGGTTCCTGTATCTTCCCAAAAGTTAAGGAACAAGCTGGAACATGCTCAGAGTCACATCAGCATCTGGCTGTGGCAGCAGGGAACTGAACTGGTCATGCTCCCCTTGAGAGCTCTTTTCTTTCCTTCTCTTCCCAACAGCTGTCTTCAAATGGAAGCTATTTTATGGTCTGTGTGATGTTAATGGCATGAGGTATGACCCCCCAAGATTATTCTTATAGCTTATTCCTGATTAAGTTGATCTTGTCAACACGGTCTACATAGGATTTTGTTTTTTAATCTCTATTCAACCCTCTTCTCTGAAGGTTAGTGCCTTCTGATACATTTTACAGGGCAATCTTAATTTTCCCAACACCCTGCTTTGCTTTGCTGAACAAGCTATCAATGTCTAAGCTAACGTCAATCACCTGATCAGTATCAAAATTGAGTAGACTTCTGATATACTTTAGTCAAGAAAGCTTAAGCAAAAAAAAAAATGCTGTTTGGTTGGGTTTTTTCTACTCCTTCCAGCTTTGCATCAACACCATTGTCTTTTGGGCAACTGACCCAGGCCTGGTGAGACTATACAGCTAACCATGCATGTGGAAACATCCACAGGCAGAATAGAATAGAATTAAACAGGTTGGAAGAGACCTCTGACATCATCCAGTCCAACCTATCACCCAATACCATCTAATCAACTAAACCAGGGCACCAAACACCCCATCCAGACTCTTCCTAAACACCTCCAGTGATGGTGACTCCACCACCTCCCTGGACAGCACATTCCAATGGCCAATCTCTCTTGCTGGGAAGAACTTCTTCCTAACATCCAGCCTATACCTCCCCTGGTGTAGCTTGAGACTGTGTCCTCTTGTTCTGGTACTGGCTGCCTGGGAGAAGAGACCAACCTCTGCCTGGCTACAACCTCCCTTCAGGGAGTTGTAGAGAGCCATAAGGTCTTCCTTGAGCCTCCTCTTCTCCAGGCTAAACAACCCCAGCTCCCTCAGCCTTTCCTCATAGGGCTGTGCTCCAGACCCTTCCCCAGCTTTGTTGCCCTTCTCTAAACACCTTCCAGCAAGTCAACATCCTTCCTAAACTGAGGGGCCCAGAACTGGACACAGGACTCTAGGTGTGGCCGAACCAGTGTTGAGTACAGAGGCAGAATGACCTCCCTGCTCCTGCTGGCCACACTCTTCCTGATGCAGGCCAGGATGCTATTGGCCTTCTTGGCCACCTGGGCACACTGCTGGCTCATGTTCAGCCTACTATCAACCAGTACCCCCAGGTCCCTTTCTGCCTGGCCGCTCTCCAGCCACTCTGACCTCAGCCTGTAGTGCACATGTAGGGTAACATCTTGATACATAGGCTACCATATCTTCATTGACTTGAACTCAAAGATTTATTTATGCCACCTGTAAATCTGGTCTTAAAATTGCTTCTGTGTAAGCGATGTGACAAATGAAATGATGTGACAACTAAAGTTGCAAACTTCAGTTGAAGTAGACAGGAGCAGTGTCTACATCCATGCTTACAGAGCCTCATAAAATATTGGTTTCAATACCAGTGGTATCAATGGCAACTACCTACCAGTGGACCACTTGGGACACCACCAGTTGACCATGTTGCAGGTGCTACTTTTGGCTGCCAGTTGGCTCCTCCTGTTAGTTTTTTCTCTCCAGCATTCCACTGAAGGTCTCCCCTAGTAGACAGGGAGAGAGACAGAGCTATTACTTACACAGCCTCACAGTGAAAATGATAACGAGTTGCAATACACTAGAATTAGGCTTGCAGCTATGTTAGTTTATGGTGTATGCAGTTTAAGTTATTAACAGAAAAAGACACTCCTAGTGCCACTCAGTTTCAAGGGTTGTTAGCAGCAAATACCAGTACACTCTATACTGAAGTCAGTTACAGTGTTATGGCCTATGGTGGTGAGAAGTTTTGCTTAGTAATGACTGAAGGTAACATATTATTGCATATACCCTTGCAAAGTAGGAAGAGGGACTGCTCCTGCCTATTCTACTTGGGCCAGGCAGTAAATCTGCCTCCTAGAAGTCTTTGAAATGCCATTTTGCTGCTGGAAATCTTGCTCAGACAGCTGAAGGAGGAAAGCATTCTGTTCTGAAAAAAGTTGATAGATAGAAAAGAACCAAATCATTCAGAGAATAACAAGGCTGTTGCAAACCCAGGTGTTGTGAGTGGCTGTTCTGTCCAGATTAAGATACACCACATGAATGAGGCAAGTTGAAGAAATATGAATTTGGAGGATCAACCTCGTGACATATTTATACACATCCCTCCTACCATCTCCACAGAGGCACAAAACATTCTGAAGGACACACATCACAAACTGGTAATTGCATACGAAAGAAAACACTTAGCAGAGAAGCACATAACCAATTCATTGATTCTTCATAAAACACTGAAACAGATGTAAGACTATATATGCACAACAGAATTGAAAAATGTCTTTTCTGTTGGTATTGTTTTCATTTTTTAAACAAAGTTTAACTTACTTTTTTTGAAGTGGTACCAGAAATTCCAAGATCTTAAAGTTGTAAGAAAAAAAAGGAAAGAAAAGAGAAGTCATGTGTTTAGCCAAGTCAAGCAAACAGCAACAGCTTACATTTCACTGCTCATGAGCTTACAGAAAGTAATGAAGGTTTGGCTGCCCTCATATGGACAGTATCAGAGGACTGGTCACATCTACCCCTTCTTCAGGACAAACTCTTGAGGAACCCTGCAGATGTCTTACACTTGAGGAGGCCATTTTTGCTTCATAAGCAAACCTAAGTAACAACATATTTATGTCTGCAAAGAGCTAAGTTATTTAAGAGCACCAACCTACCTACCACGAATGACAACATTAGTTTCTGTTCCTCATTATCCACATAGACATGAAAACTTATTTTTCACCTACACATAAATCTGGATGCTACCTGAAAGTTTCACACTGTTTCCTTTGCTTGACTGTACATGTGAACTCCAAGTAATTTCCTTAAGTACTCTTTGGAAGAAGTTTTAAAGAAGTCTCTTTTCACATGACTAGTACAAGTCCTCCAAGTCCCAAATGGCTACGTTTGATTTTCTCTCCCATATTTGGATATACCAAATGACTTGCAAAAGAGGTTTCAAATGATTGAGTCCTGATGACTTTTAAGTATAGCCATTTCCCTCAACAGCTGACAGAAGACATCACAAGGTCAGTTATATCTCTACCAATCTCAAGTTATAAAGGCTCTAGCCCTCTTCTTAATACAGGAAAGAAACATTTTTTTAGTGTAGCATTTCAGCAAGATGCTTTAGAAAGTTCTGTGTCTTGGGAGAAGGTCTATTCTTGGCTGTTGTGTACTCATCACCACACCGCTGCTACTCCTCTCATTAGGCAAGAAGTCAGCTATTTCTAGCCACCAGTATTTCTGTTTAAATTCCACCACACTGTCAGATGCTCTGGACAATTTTCACTTTTCCATCTGTTATTAAGCAGAGCCACACTGATTAAGAGTCTGATGTGTCCCTGAACGTACCTGGGACATTCACTCATTACACATCATACCCAGTAAACAGATCCTAATATTTGACTCAGATTCTGGGACACAAAGAGGGACAAGTGAGGTGCCCAGACCAACAGCTATCTGAATCAGGCCTTACTCCTACCTATAGCTTCTCTGATCTCCCAAGGAAACAGGAAGACATTGCAGTAAGTAATACAGAGGCATTTGGCTCTGTGGAATAAGTAACACAGTTGTCTGCCACACCACTTCAAACCAAAATTTGTCACTTACTGCCTACTAAGTTTGCAAGAGACGAATCAAGATCACTTCCGAGGCCTTTGCTTGCTGCTGAAGCAGTGACTGTTGCTGCAGCTGAAGGTGCTACAGGCTGGCCAGAAGGAGCCATAGTTGGCATAAGAAGATCACCTAAGCCATCAAACACTGTAAGTGAAAGGAAAGCGGGTTAGTACAGCAGCTGTGGCAAGAAAAGCACCCTCTGACACTTTGCTGTTGCTTCAGCAAATATACCACAGACAACCACGTCACAAGTCTTACCGAAACACCGTTTGACATTAGGAGTAATGCCAACAAGGGCATGCATGTCATTTAACTAGACACTGAATGAACAGTAATCCTGAAAGAGTTATACCAATGAGAACGAGTATGAGAGGACATGCCTAAAAAGGACTTCAGCTGAAGAGTTAAATCTACAGCACCACTTCCACATGACACTGTTTTTCTTACAGCCATCCTTAGAGGGACGCCAGATGCACACACATTTGTCAGGAGATATTCATTTAATGGTTTTTAAAATGAACATCTTTCAGCAAACACCAGTCAGAATTACTGTGGCAAAGGCAGTCTTATACCTCGGCATCATATGGCGACAGGATTCAAAGTCTCGAGATGTAACTATTCACTTGCAAGCAGCAGGGGATCAGGAAAAATCTACCGACACCTTATGAGATCAGAAGGAACCAGAACCATCCACACTGACAGAGCTAGCCTCCTTAGTTCAGGTCACCCAACTCAAAAGTTCATTTTTTTTTAGCTCCCTTGAAGTTAAAACCATCTGGTACATCTCATGCCAGTGTTCTATCTTCTGATCTGTATTTGAGGTACATGCTAATGTTAAGTCAACAGGAAGGGGCAGCATGTGCGCTGGCAAGCAACCAAATAACCAGGCAGCAGTACTACTTCAACCTCTTTTTTATTTTTTTCTTGTACAGTTGCAGAACTCACCAATTTTAAGTTTGTAGCAAGGACCCAGCATGGAAAAATATAGAATGGAAGAGATACAAACAAAATGATAGCAGTGATGAAAGTTTAAGCTTATAGTCAGGCAAAGAACACAACCTCAGTCTCTGTCTTGTGTACCTTCAGGTGCCATGCAAGCTCAAGAACAGCTTCAGCAGTAGCAGCAAGATGACTTGCCCAAATACTTCATTTTCAGACCAGTGTTTTCCTTGCATAAATCCTGATTCATGCAATCAAGCACATGCAAGGACAACCTTCTCAGTAGTTGTTTTGTTTGGTTTATTTTTTTACTGACATGGTAGAATAAAAAATGAGCACAGGAATCTCTTGGGCAGACACTGGGCTAAACACCATCCTGAGTTCTTTCAGCAGAGAAGGAGCAGAGAAATCACTGATATTGCTTGTACTCAAAGCCTAAATATGGTGTCATTAACTCACCTAACACATAAAACACAGAAAACTCATAAAGAAGAAACTCTGTGGCTCACCTGATGCATCGAATGAACTGCCAGTCGTTGGAGCTGATGTCCCAAAAGCTGCATCAAAGTTTGGCTGTAGTAAGCTGGTTTGAGCTGGAGTGACTGGGGATGGTGATGGAGAGGGAGAAATAAAAGAACCTCCAAAGCCTTGAAAAAAAGTCAGATAAGAGAGGTGTGGATATTAGTGTCAGTCTTGTTGGGCTGTGTTTAATAAAAGCTCAGTTTATAGAAGGCAGAATGATGGAGACAATTCTTGATAGACCACTGCAAATAACTCATCCTTGGTTACACAAGCATCCTTGGTATGCCAGGTATGACCCAGGGAATTTAAGGTTTTGTGAGAGTCACCATTAAACTTCCAATGTTTGTGATCTAAATTTCTGCAGGGGCAGAGGAAAGGAGTAGAGAACTCAACTCTTCTAGTACATGCTGTTGTTCTAGGTAAGTAATCTCACAGGCAGAATGGAGCAACCACAAATTAATTAAGAAAAGAGAGAAACAGAGGACTAACCTGAGAAAAGCATAAGATCATGCATCAACTATTTTGGAACCTCAGTTCAGAAGGCAGTGTTTTACTTATCCAGTTTATCCACTCTCACCATCTTAAAACATCACAGTCCCCTTGTCAAGACGTCTTCAAGCTCCTGCCCCCCCCCCCAACTCCCATGCCAAAGTAGGATCAACAGCATCCAGGAGCGAACTCTTGTAGGCTGGAGAATCTCCGTGATTAAGGTTAATGTATGTATTATAAGCCCTGTAGATTCTACTCACAGATTCTCTAGCTTACAAGCAAAGCACTCCCATACTTGACTACTCTTAAAATCCTTCCCTTGCTGTCTATATGATTTGATCTCCCTGGTAATTTAAGCTTACTGGTATAATCTGCACACTTTGGAAACCGATTAAATATCCAAAGACTCCATCAACACGACAACAGACGTATAACAGCTTCTCAATTCTCCTTTGACCACAAACCACTACTCTTATTCAATCTCTTCTTGCCAGTGATTTCCAAGATCTCTGTACTACATCTTCACTCTCAGCTGCCCTTGCACAGAAAGGATCAGATTTGATCTCAGTGCTCCAACAACAACTAGACAAATATAGCAGCAAGAGCACTCTGCACAACTGCAGCCTGTAGGTTTCAACCCTGTATCAGGGTAGGAAACGTGATTTTGCCCCAGCTCACCACAAGACAGTGATAAGCCTGAACTCTGCCACTGCCTTTAGTGTCTTTTCAGGGCATGTCCTGCTTTACAGTTTACTGTCCTTATCTGTCCAGCTGATCATGGCTGCCTGTGGACAGAAGCTTGAAATTTCTCCTTTAGCTATTTTCTCCAATTTGTAGACATCATTTTAAGTTTTATTCTCATCCAAACACAGGATCTTTTCACATGGGTGAAATCTGAGAGATGAAGCATGCTACTCCAAAGGTCACATTGTTGAAATTGAGTTTGAAATACAACCTCTCAGTTTAAAAGGGATCATCTATGGACATTAAACCCTTATTACTACTTTGTCTTTTTACTGAGGTAATTGGCACTGCTCTTGTTTAAGTGGTTGACTAATTCCTTTCTTCCTTTTCTTAGAGAAATATTCTTCTCATATTGCATATTAGGAAAATTTTATTTACTGAAAGGGTGGTCAGGCATTGGAACAGGCTCCTCAGGGAAGTGGTGGAGCCACCATCACTGGAGGTGTTCAAAGACATTTAGATGTGGCACTTCAGGACATGGTTTAGTGGGCTGATAGTTGGGCCTGATGATCTTAGAGGTCTTTTCCAGCCTTAATGAGTCTATGATTTCTTCATCTTTCTTTAGCCACCAGTTCAGTGAGAAACTCAACTTGTTAAAAAATGGGAAAATAAACAAAATTCTGAAGAATGTCTAACCATTTGGTGTTCAAACTGCTTTTCATGGTCACAGGGTAGTACTGATTGCAGCACATTATGCAGACATCTTACAAATAATGACAAGCATACTTCCCAGCTATGAAATCCAACATCTGCTAGATATTTAACTACCAGAGAGACCAGAGCTCAACACACAAAACTTGTGCAGCAGTTATATCAAGTGTGTCTGTGAGATCTCTGACATTCTCCCCAAAAATTTTGCTTTCTCAGAGAACAAAGTAAGACTAACCACCAATCACTTCACTAATGCTGAAAGAATAAGAGACATTTGTACATACATGCTAGACGCAAGCATCAGCCTTATTTGCACATCAGACACATTTTAGAAGAGAATTATGTTACTAGTAGATAACTGTATTCAAACCAAAGCCCTCAGTAGGGAAACGAGTGGAATGCATCCAGGCAGGTTTTGCCCACAACCTCTCTGGGCAGCCTGTTCCAGTGCTTTGTCACCCTCACTATAAAGAAGTGTCTCCTTGTGTTGAGGTGGAACCTCCTGTGTTCTAGCTTGTACTCCTTGCTCCTTCTCCTATCACTGGGCACCACTGAAAAGAGACCATCACCTTCATTTTTGACACCCACCTCTCAGATATTTATAGACCTCGATAAGATCCCCTCTCTGCCTTCTATTCTCCAGACTCACACAGCCCCAGGTCTCTCAGTCTTTCTTCATTAGCAAAGATATTCAAGTCCTGCAATCATCCTTGTGACCCTCCCTTGGACTCTCTCCATTTATAAGATTCTGGTTAGAAAGTTAGTAAGCTTTACAAAGCCCCATACAGTGACCATTCCTCCAGCTACAGAAGAGAATTCTCCTCTGCTTCAGGTGAGGTTTGCATGACAATTGGTCCTCATTTCATAGCTTTCAGCCCTGCACAGTTTAATAGGCAATGTTCAAACACAGAAGCCACAGAAATGCTTTAACAGATCAAACTCATAGCTCTCTAGAGTTTGCACAAGGCCCAGAGTGAGTCTGCAGAAACAGCAGTAGCAGAGTTAGATGTGCTGTCTGGACAAGCCCAAGTGCTGACGCTGAGGTTACTCTTACATATACATTCAGGTAAAGACTTCTTAATATGAACATGCTGTTAAAGTCTGTACTGGGATATCATGCACACAGTTCAATGGGATAGAAAAATCTAGAAGGGGAAATGGTCAGACTGTTGCATTTATCAGTATAGTTCTAGCCTTGTCTGCTGAAAGGCTCAAAAGAGCATGAAAAACATCCCACTGTGTTTTCCAAGTGAGCCAAGAAGAGCCTAGAAACTCAGTTGACAGCAGAACACTTAGACAATGATGCATAGCAAACATAATGTTATGCACATAAACACTTTGTACAACCAAACACTCATAAACCATGAAGGACAAGCCTTCAGCCACGAGATGAACTCTAGAATCTCTTCAATTTAAAACTGGATTACACTGCAGGCTATGCATCTGCCATTATCTAGGGTGAACAAATGCTTAGCAATATGCTGTGATGTTTACAGGCTAGATCTGCCATAAAAAAGGAAAAAAGAGATTAAAATCTACTTGGAGCTCATTTGAATGTATATGCAAAGAAATAAATATTTTTTTAAAAAATAATCATCATATTTCCATCCCAACTGCCTCAGCTCTGCTTGAGTATTTAGATTTGTAACATCCCTTTTATAATTTAGGTTTTGATTTAATGTGACTCATCAGATTTGGAGAGCACGCTGCTGAAGTTTAAGCCATCTGGAGCATAATTCCCACTGGAATTTAAGCTTAGTTACAGATAAGGACATAAAATATTTTGCATTGTACTGTCTGCTTAAGCAGAATTACCTTCTGCTGGACAACATCTTTACACCCTGTCCCCCTGGTAACATACACAATTCCGAATGAGTAATATGTTTCAGAATGTAATAGTTTAAGCCTGATCACAGAATCACATAGAATAAACCAGGTCAGAAGAAACCTCCAAGATCATCAAGTCCAACCAGTCACCCAACCCCATCCCACCAACAAGACTATGGCACTAAGGGCCTCATCCAGGCTTTTCTTAAACACCTCAATGGATGTCGACCCCACCACCTTCCCAGGAAGGTGGTTGGGGCCCCATCCCTAGAGATATTCACAGTGAGGCTCAACAGGGCTGTGGGCAACCTGATCTAATTGAGGTTGTCCCTGCTGACTGCAGACTAGACGACCTTCAGAGGTTCCTTCCAACCCAGACCATTCCATGATTCAAGCTACTAACATTTGAGTGTTGAACCTGCCCTGGTTAACGCAGCTCAGAAATGAAGATGAATTGGCAGTCAGGAAAAAGTCGCACAGCCTGCAACACTGCTTAAGCACCGCTACAGTCAGCCACAGAAACTTTATGTGTACACTTCCTACTCAGTGAATACTACAGAAAAAGAAGGCTTGTGTGGGAGGTAGGAAAACAAAGAGCATGGGAACATGGAAATCTAGGGAGTTAACTCAGTACAGTGCCTCCATTACACATCACTGTGTACACATCACTCCATTACACATCACATCAACTTAAGATGTCCAAAGTATTAAGAAATCTTGCGAATAAGGATTTTAGTCCACTGCAAAAGTCCATTTATGGAATCATAGAATGCCTTGGGTTGGAAGGGACCTTTACAGCTCACCTATTCCAACACCACTGCAGTAAGCAGGGACATTCCCAAGTAGATCATGCTGCTCAGAGCCCCATCAAGCCTGACCTTGAATGTCTCTAGGGATGGGGCCTCTACCACCTCCCTGGACAAGGCACATAAAAGATGTCCAAGAACCCTTCTCAGTTTTGCCTTAAAATAACAAGTTTTCAGAAATTCTTTATTACCAGCAAGTAGGTCTGCAGAAGCCGAGGAACTAGAAGCAGCCTGGGTTGTGGGCTGGGGTTCAGAAACACTACTTCCAAAAGCATCTAAAGGGAATTCCAGAAAGCATCAAGAAAAGTAGTTCAATATTAAGTGTATCAATTAATCAGTTATCACAAACAAAAAAAGGATAACCACTTCATTCAGAAGAAGGAGAAAATGAAAGTGCTTGGCCACCTTTATTGCAAAGCAGTACCATGGACGCAAAGTTCGAATGGAAAAAAAGGAGGTGCAACAAACCAGCACTCGAATTAAATCTCTTATCTTCTAGTTGGGCCTCTTCTCAGAAAACCCATACAAACCACAGCATTCTAAACCAGAGGGTTAAGCCCATTGGAGATGAATGACTTGGATGAGAGTCTGGAGTAATTCCAGCCACAACCTACTGATTCATCACACTACGTCTTTTTAGAGGACTATTTCACTCATGTTTGAGAATTCACTACTTCAGGAACGCTGTGGAGCAGGAATGTTGCGGAAGAGTTGGTTGTGCCCCGTCCTAATTTCCACCGTAGCAAATCCAACAAAGAGCCTGTGATTCAGATAACCAGCCTGAGACAAGTCACCCTCAAAACTTCAGCTGCTTTGAGAAACGGAACTGGGAGAAAACAGACTGACAGGAGAAAAGAAGAACACAACAGACTTTCATAGGACCTCCGAGGAAGAACCATACATGCATTGACTGGAGACAGAGTGACAAGTGTCAGGACAATAGAATGACCACACTGACAGGTTATTTGCAGTTCATTATCATGCAACATGAAGAACTGGACGTGCTGGTCTTAGGTATAATGCTAGACAAAAAACACTGCGAGAAGGGGAAACCTGCAGCTCTAGCAAAGCGCAAAGGCAACGGCAATGAAGTGATTCAACTCTGAAGTGGTGAGGAAAGAAAAATACCCACCACCAAATAGGTCAATCACACCTGAAGAATCCACCTTTGCTGGAGAGGCAGTGGGTAGAGGAGAGGGGTTGCAAATGCATCCACTGCAGTAAGCATAGGATAAATAATATTTAGTATCAGCAAGGCAATAATGATAGCTAAATATTTCAAAGCCACATGGGCTTCACCAGTCAGAACCACAAGGTTGGTCAACTCAGGTAATAGTCTTCAGAACTGCAAACAGAAAGTGCTACATTTCTCACAGAGCAACTGAAGAAAACCCCAGAATACTTTAAAGGAAGCATTGATTATTTAGAATTTTCTTATGCTCTTATTCTTATACTCTCTCAATGATATCACTTACTCAGTTTCAGTACCAGCCAGTTCATGGTTTGCATCTTCAGCAGCTGCACATCTTGTGACCAAAGAGTCAAACCCACAATTTAGAATTTCAGCTTAAAGATATAAATTGGCAAAAAGTCTTCTTTTTTTTTTTTTTTTTTTTCCCCTAACTCTTGGAAAAATAACAAAAACCAAACCCAGGGAGTCTGTAGGATGGCCTCTGAAAACAAGCACTCACCAGAGAGGAGATCACCGGTAAGAGAACTCTCAGGCACAGGGGAAGCTCCATGCGGTGGAGATGAAAAAGCATCTTCCAGGGACAAAAGAAAAATGGAGGAGTTAAGTATCACTCTAGACAGTTTACACCATCACACAGCATCAAAGCAGCAGAGTACTGGAAGAATTCTCTCTTTACCTGTACCAAAGAGATCTATGCTAGGAGTAGCATCTGGTTTAGGTGCTGCAGGTGCATCAGGAGCAGACTCAAACAAATCTAAGGCCAAGAACACAACATGTCTTTAACTCATTTTGGAAAGGCAGGACTGAAAGCAGAACTTTCAAGTTTGGCACATCGTATTCGGAATTAAGGGGCTCTCTGGTTCGAAAGCCTCACACACAGCACGCATGCAACAAGGACTTGGTTTGTTTTGTACTCCTGACAGATCAATCCACCAGAATCAAAGAGTTAAAAACAAAATTACCACCAAAGATATCTAGAGCAGGAGGAGCGGAGGTGGTGGCGGTAGCAGAAGTGGTGGCAGTAGTGGTAGTGGCAGTAGCTGTAGTAGCAGTAGCAGCAGCAGCAGCAACAGCAGCAGCTGGAGAAGGAGTTGTTGCAGGAACTGGAGTGGCTGCACTAGTTGTAGGGGTAACTACAGGAACAGCAGTCTCTGTTGGCTTCATAGCAAAGAGGTCCAGCTCAGGAGCAGCCTCTGCACTACCTTCGGATGGGGCAAAGGGGTCTTGTAAAAAGGAGAGGGGAAATATATGTGTATGCATACTTAGGATCAGTGAGGGAGGAAGTTCAAGAACAAAGCAACTACAGGCAATGCACATACTGCGAATACACACACGTACACACAGGGGGTCAGGCTAACATCCACTTTACTTATCTAGACAAGTTACTCATGTTTTTCCAAAACAAAGACTGGCTGAAAGGCTGAGCAGCCGAGTTACTAAAGGGGAGAACCTTCAAAGGCCATTTGACAAGGCCAAAAAGACACAGAAATATGACATGAGAACATCCTGGTTAGCAGGTTACTGCTCACAAAACTCAGCCCTACCAAATAGGCACGAAGTTACTAGGGCTCAGAAACACACAGTTTTGTTAGGCATGCTCTTCAGTCTAAGGCTTGTTTTGACCAATTGCAAACACTATGAAAATTTCAGAAAAACACACTGCCATGTAGTTTATACCAAAAAAAACCAAACCAAAACAGCAAAACAAGAGACTATCTAATGACATAAAACCCACCATTTCCAGAACATGCATCAAGAGCTGCTGCTACAGGGGTTGGGGTAGCTGGTGCGGCTGCCCCTTCAGCTGCTGCAGGGGCTTCCCCAGGAGAAGCTGCAAAGGCATCTTGGGTGCAGTTTAAGAACAGAAATTAAAAGGAAAAAAAAAAAAAAAAAGGATAAAGAGAAGAAAAATATAGTAAAAGAACCCAGTTAAATTGCACAGGTAGATCCCCTTATACAACATGAATGTTGTTACTCTGACAGCAAGACACGTCATGCAGGGCAAAATGCTCTGTAGCTCCCCCAACCCCACACAAGCAGGTTCTAGGCAGGGTTTCAAGATGGAGTGTCTCAGGTTTCCCCCAGACAGAATAGTGAGTGTAAAAGAAGGCATTATTCTCTTTGTATAAGGGTTCAGAGCAGCATGCTCATGTACTACCCAAAATTAACTAATGAAGGAAGAGCAGTAAGTTGGTGTCAATAAGGGTATTAAAAACTTGCATGCTCAAAGGTCATAATACATGTTGTTCATCTGCAACTGGGAATTTATTTACATAGTGCTTTGCCAACTTAAACACTGTTACGAGTAATAATCCAATTATTTTGGCCGAGGTCTTCATCTTCCATTTCTGGTTTTAGAGCCAAATCAGTCATGCAGCATTTGAAAAAAACTGAACTTATGTGGTTCTCAACAGCATTCCAATTGGAATCCTTCTGAAGCCATAACCTGATGCATAGGTTGTATGTACTCAGCTCGCTTCTGACAGATCAAGAATGTTCATCTAAACTACTGGCCAGCCATAGCTTGTCTCTCCTTCTTTTAGGATCACCTCTAGGCCAACAGGTCAAGTCATGGGGGGAAAAATAAACTAGCTTGGGATTTTGGAGGAATGACTTGCTCATGAGTTTTCTTTTGACTCTGTTTCTTTGTGGGGGTTGGTTTGTTTATTTGTTTGCCACTTGCTAAGTGGTATCTTTAAATTTTAAGCGCTGAACTTTTACCATCATTATTCCAAGGCTTAAACCACCATCTGTAGCTCTTAATTCTATGAAATAGTCCTAATGGACACTGCCATTTGGACTATCCTCATAGGCAAGCATTTTCTTCACAAAAAGACTGTGCAATTAAGATTAAACGTTTCAAGATGCCCTCAAAGGCTATTTTTCTACTGCTACAAAGTTAGCAAGTTAAAAAGCTTTAAAAAAAGGGGGGGGGGGAACACACAACAAAAAAGAACACAAAAATCCATTGGGGAACACTGCAATTGCACTGTCAAACTAGTGCACACAACACAAAAAAAGCTTAACATGCTTTACTTTGAGTGTCAATTTTAAAATGAAAACAACCATTTTAAAAGTAAGTTTGTGCCAGTTAATCTAAAAAGCTCAAAAGAACATGCATTGAAAGTTCAACAGAAGAGATGAAAGCCAACCAGTCTTGTACAATAGTTAGCAGCAAAAAGGAAAAAAAAAAAGTCCTGCTAATAAGCCATTTCAACTGTAACTCTCTTTTTCATGTAACAGGGTTCAACAACAAAACTGGATGGCAGTTGTCCAAGTTAAAAAAACAAACAAAAAAAGAGAGAATCATAAATAGTCAAACATCACAGTATGGCATGTACACCAGACACTGGCATACACTGCATTAAAGAAATTCAACACTGCACTGGACTGAAGAGTTTCAAAGTGTAGCACCTGAGAGTATGCTATACATGAGGCCACGTGTGTTGGGTTTTGCTGTACAGGGCTAGCTTTTGGCCAGAGGGACACCCTGGGCACATTTCTTATCTGCACAGGTTTGTAGGCCAAGGGCACAGAAGTTGGTCGACACTACTTGTAACTATTTCCCAGCATGAAAGGACAGGCACCAGACTTCATGTAAAGTGAGACTTCAGAATGGACAAAGTTAGGCACTAATTCTATGTTGGGACCACCTCAGGCTTATTCTGGACATATTCCTGTCTAGATGTAGACTACTGAAGATCCACAAGCAGCAGTCACAGAAATTCATGTGAGTACAAATTCCTTCCGGCCCATAGGAAGGGAAGACCTAGCTCGATGCTAGCTTCTTTATTGCCACTTCTGATACAGTTGCTGCTGAGCATTGTCTTTTAAGCATCACACGTGGGTTAAAATGCAGGTGGGAAAAACACACCTGCGTTCTTGCTGGAATTTAAAGGGGAAAATGTCATACTAAAGAACTTCAAATATTAGTTACTCTGAGAAGCCCCAGAAACCTGTATGGGCAGAGAGACAAACCAATCTGAATTGATGACCCTACGACTCAAACCCCAAAACTAAACAAACTCTTGGTTCGAACTGTGAGTTTTTTGAAGCCTTTCAAAAAGCTCTGCTGCCCCTGCACAGATGCCCTCTGATAAAATCTAGCAGGTTGTTCAGAAATGGATCAAGTACTACATATTGTATTAGGGGGGGGGAAAAACCCTGGACTGTTTTCTTTTTTTGTTTCTCCATATTGGCAAAACTCCACATTTGCATAGCCAACAGTCTAAGAGATTGTCTTGCTTTCAAGACAGCCTGGGAACTTAAAGGAGATGTTGCTGAACCCTTTGCAAGTTCACACTGCATGGAACATCTATTAAGGTTGATAGATGTGTATTATATACTGCCTAACACTTCAGAATAATCCTCATTGAAATGACATGCAAACACAAGGGCATTTTTAAAGTTCTGAAACACTGGAGTAGTGCTTCAATACATCTTGTCTGCAGCAAACTCAGTGTTGCTGAAGAGTAATCATGATGCTGCAGCTGACTGACAATCATTCAATGCCTTTACGCAACATATGAAACCCTGTGGAAAGTCCTAAGTGTAGCAAAGATCATAGAACTAAAGTGTACAGTTGAGAAGAATTGTTTCCACAGTTCAGTTTCTTTAGAAGGCAAACCCCATCATGATGCCCACTTAGGATCCATGTCATCTGAACATCTAAAAACTGACATTTGCACAGTGTCCACCTTGACTTGTTCCTTACACCACTTACACTGTGTTCACACAACAGAACATAACTCCAGAGCATGTTCCTAGCACCCAAAACCACTCTGTCAAAATTCTATTCTAGTCTATGTGGCATTTCAAGATATTCCACCTTTCTTCTACCTTTACAACTGACTCCAGTTGCACTTTGAAAACAGCCTCCTCTCCTTGATCTTAGAAACAAGATAAGGAATTCTTTGAGTTGTCCCAGGTAACTGGCAGCTTGCCTGTTCATCAGACTGAATGCATAAAAAACCAAAGCAAGCTATGCTGAAGCAATGCTGCATTTCTCATCTGCTTTCCAAGACCAGGTTTTATGTGAAGACATAAAACAGAGCTCTTTTCCTGTTCGAGACAAAGCCTAGTCATAGGCAGCATCCAGGCTCCTATCAGCTGAAGTATCAGCAATGCAGTGCAAGAATAACAGTCAGCAGTCATTCCCACAGTCTCCTCTTCTGCTTCTTCCATCAATTTGGCTGCCTTATTTCTGCATCTTTCAGCTTCCTTTTCCCTACCCTGCCACTCCCTGAAGACTCTTTACATCCCTGCTTCTAAGATTACTGCTCCTGTGTTTTTCTATACTGCACCTCACCACAAGGAATCATATAAAGCATCTAAGTACTAGCTAGCTAAAATAACTAAAGGTGACCTTGAATACTGCATCTCTAGCAGACCTCAAAGGGCAAATACCTACTTAAGTGTAAGCATGCTTAGCACAATAAAAGCTAGAGAACAACAGGGTCTGCCTCAAAACTGCTGCTTCTTGCACTGTACATCATCTTAAAAGTAACAAGGAATGATAGCACAGGGCATCACTCACAGCACAGGCCTCAGAAAAAAACATCAACCAATGACAACAGAAGAAAAACACAAACTGCAAACCAAAGAACACACACACACACAAAAAACACCACCACCAATAAAACCCACAAACACACCAAAACATTCAGCCAGAGTGTTTCAGTAACTGTCCTTCTTAAAGGCATAGCCTAAAACTGTCACAACCCCAAACAATCAAACTCCATAAAACCCCCAACAACCTAACCCAAGAAATGAAAGAAACAAAAAACCCCATCCTGTGAGTAGAGGTAGGGAAGTTCAGTGCAGACCCCAGGAACTTAAAAGGGTCTGGCCTGGGGCTGTCTTGAAGCTACTGCAATAAAACCTTCACTGCTGAGTGCATTTAGAAATGTTCCTTCTCTGGAACTAGAGACCTTCTTCCATAGCAAATAGCAAACTTTGTCTGTATACTAAAGTGTTCCAGGAAGAAGTCAGTATTCATCAATATACAATTAACTGGACATTCATAGCATTTGAGCAATGAAATACATTCTCCTTAAAAGCAGAGACCAAGTCACTGCTATCTGCCTACTGCAAAATCAAAATTCTTTCCCCACTGGAAGATGAAGGTAACTCTACTTCTTAACATGTGCCACACAGTAATCCAATGATGAATTAAGTCTCTAGAATCTGAAGCATTCAGCTCTTTGCCACTTTATAAATACAGTAGTAGACACATGACAAAAGGAGCATCTCTCTGCTGTAGTACTGGTACCATACACAGAAGGAGCTGTTTTTCTAATCCTCTTTCAAGTTTGCAGTGATTTGTAGCCACTTACCTATCTTTTTCTTTTTTTTTAAAGCCATATACCTATCTTAGATTAAGAATACAATTTGAAAGTGCTGTATAACCAAGACAGGCTTGACCCCAACATCTACACATCACAAGTTTCACACACTGTGCACCTATAGGGTTGTTAATGAGCACAGGCCTTGGTTTCTGCAACAGGCTTCTGAAAGTAAGCAACATCAAACGGTCTTCCTCCTGTTGGTGGCCAGAATCATTCCCACAACTATTTTAAAACTGCTTTTGAACTGCCTGATCCTGTGGCACTTGCACTACTACCCATCTTAGTAAAAGGAGGGGTTAAGTAGCACTCCTTTCTTACAGCTTCTCAACAGCTTTACTGGGGAGATCTTGGAGCCATTTGTAGAAGTCAGTCCTAAATAAAACTTCTAACTGGGAACTTTCAGTCTTAAGGAAACTTTAACAGCCAGACTGTTTATGTACAAGTCTTTCCAGCACACCTGTCACTGGAAGCAATAGCAAAACACACCCCACAGAGAACATACTGGAATTCATTTTGACAGCAGTAAGTTAGTATTAACTCTTCACATCTCCTGACATCACAGTATCACAGTATCGCCAAGGTTGGAAGAGACCTCGAAGATCATCGAGTCCAACCTGTCCCAACAGACCCCATGACTAGACCATGGCACCAAGTGCCACATCCAGGCTCCTCTTGAACACCTCCAGGGATGGTGACTCCACCACCTCCCCGGGCAGCACATTCCAATGACAAATCACTCTCTCGGTGAAGAACTTTCTCCTCACCTCCAGCCTAAACTTCCCCTGGTGCAGCTTGAGACTGTGTCCTCTTGTTCTGGTGCTGGTTGCTAGAGAGAAGAGGCCAACCCCTTCCTGGCTACAACCACCCTTCAGGTAGCTGTAGAGAGCAATGAGGTCACCCCTGAGCCTCCTCTTCTCCAGGCTAATCAACCCCAGCTCCCTCAGCCTCTCCTCACAGGGCTGTGCTCAAGGCCTCTCACCAGCCTTGTTGCCCTTCTCTGGACATGGTCAAGTGTCTCGATGTCCTTCTTAAACTGAGGGGCCCAGAACTGGACACATGTTGGACATAAGCATCAGAGGAAGAGAAAACTGGAAAAATACAGTTGTCAGGTGGTCTTAAGTACAGTATATTTACTTTGTAAATGAGAAGACTCCTCCATTAATGTGGGATGGTATAGTGTTGAAAAGAAATGATCATTTCTGACATGCTGTTGAGAAGCCTCCTGCTCAATGGGAATGACAAGAAAACTGCCAAAAAATAGGGGGAAATTTATTCTTACTTAAGAGTTAGCAGACAACATTAAGAGACTGAAAGAGCAGAACTAAACCACAAGAATATGTTTCCCATGCATTAGTTGTATAGTTGGCATCTAGCAAAAACTCACTGCCACTTTAATTTACTCTTAATGCTACTGTGACATAAAACCCAGGCTCAAGAATGATGAAATACAGTAATTTCAGCTCTCTCAACACTGTATCTACAGGAAAGATCCAAAAGAAATACAACACAGCTCAAGTGTGACATGTAATGAAGGGGTTGCCTTGTCCATACTCTTCTACTATGAAAGTGCAACTGCTTTTCCTGGAAATTGTAGTACAGTGCAGAGTTATTGAATAATGTGGAAAGAATACTTGCTTTCCCCAGTGTGGACCTGATAACTCATGTTTCTAGCTGTTCCATAAGGTGACTCAGTCCCAACTGTATACAGTTATCCATTTCTATGCAGAGGAGTATTAACTAAAAGCACAGCAAACAAAGGTAGTTGGACAGTTTACATTTCCTGTTCCATCTAGCATCCAACACACAGGGCACCTCTGGTACAGTTGGTTAAATTAGAAGCCTTGTAAAAACAGCTGAACTCAGTATTGCCTCATCTACCTTATGAGCTGGTGTAGAGCACTAGAGCAGCCAAACTAACCTCCAAAGAGATCCACTTCAGCAGTGGCAGCAGTAACAGTGGTAGTTGTAGCGGCGGCAGCTGAAGTAGTTGTAGTATCAGTAGTTGCAGCAGTAGTTGCACTAGGCTCTGGGGCAAATGGATCTGAAATCTGTGGCTCAGAGGTGACACCAGACAGTGCAGCCAGATTATCTATATGCAATCACACAATGAAGATCAAACAGGAAAAGTAAGGAGAAGAGGGAGAGAGACCACAATTACCGAGCTCTAAAAAGTTTGAGCTTTTGATAAGGAGTCTTAGCATTCAAAAGTCTTATAAAGCAAAAATAATACTCACCCTCTCCTCCCAAGAGGTCTAGTGATTGTCCATTAAAATGACAGCAGAATAAAGAAACAGACCAGTTAGAACTGCCAGATCAAAGATGTTCATCAAACACGTTCATTCTCTGAGTGGCATGCCCAGGTTAAACAATTTCTGCACTTGATTTTCCAGCATTCAAGAAGTTACTGTTAACTGACAAAGCTCATTCTGTTTAACAGCTCTACTCAAAACAAAACCAGTACATAAGTTTCACATATTTGCTAAGTTCCTTAATTGTGTAATCAGCAAGATGTTCAGATACTGGTAGTATTTATCAACTGTTTCACACAGCTGGTTTTCTTCTCTTACAACTGTAACGGGAAGAACCAAGTAGTGACCTGTAAAGGCTGACAGGAAGGCCTCCTAACTTTCATTGCCCCAGGGTAAAGCCAGAAACCCATTGTTCAGAAGTGCCAATTCACCACCATAATAGTTCCCTCTTGAGTTTGGCTTAGTGGTGTGACAGTAGGGCCAGAAGCAGGTAGAATTCTTTGAAGAAGTTTATAGAGCTAACCTTCTCCAATTTGAAATTGGAGACATTTGAAATGCAAGTTCTTTCCTGGATCTAACTGTACACAGATTCTAGATTTTACCAACTAAAACCACACATGGGAAGAGTGAGCCCCAGTGAACACAGTGCTCACAGTGCAGTGAACAGTCAAAGTTGAAGCTTACTGAAATCAATGAGCTGTTAGCAGAACATACTCAGATACCAACGAGAATCTCAAAGTAATTCTGTTTAGATGCCAGTATTTTCTAGACCAAAGTAATCAGAAAGCAGCCAAAATCAACATCACAGTCATTAAAAGTAGACAGAATTCAGCTGGGATGGGATCTAACCATCAGCCCTAGAATCCTTCACAAGCCTGGCACTAAGGTCAGGGTGCTCTCGCAGAATGCTGCTTGCATTCTGCATCTGTTAACACACTTGCTATGAAGAGTATGAATGTTTGACAGCGTAAGCAGGTTGGCTCTGTTCCCACCTGCGTAGTCCTTAAGTCAACTGCTTTTGGAACCCAACAAAGCATCTTTAATGAATGTCTTTCCTACAGTTTGATGTCCCCTGAGATCAGTCAATTTGAGCTCAAAGAGCCTACATAAAAACCACTAGCCATGAAAAACTGAAAACTAACCAGCTTGGCCTATTACATTTTTATGCTGCAGTTGGTTGTTGAGCTCAGCTCTATTTGCCAGCCATCAGCTCAGTGTTACTCCTAGATTCACTGGACACATAACAGGGTCATGAGTTCATCTGATCCACACTGAACGCAAGCACAGAATCCACGGGTCAGTATGGAGGAAACAAATTGCTTTGAGCAAGCACTGCTCAGTCTTTATTTTACACTTGTTAAAAAGGCACCAAAAAACCACATGTAGGTATTTCCATAATTGGTTCCTTGGGAAAACCCTGCTTGAGACTGGCTGAACAAGCTGAGGTAAGTCAAAATGCCATTCTGAAAGAACCTAACAGTGCATTAAAAATGCAGCACTTTGGTATCTCATTACAGCACACCAGGTGGATGTCTCCCAGCTAGACCTAAAACAAGCAACTTGGCAAACTTTTATTCTCTATTAGCTTACTCTTCAATGTACTTTTGTTATCCAATTATGTTGTAGACCACAATACAGTGAAATGACAATTCTCCAGCATGGCAATCTATGTTTACTCCTAATATGGGAAGGATTAAACCCAATGCTTTATTGTACAGTAATATTAAAGTAACAATACTAACAGCAAGTACATGTTCTAAGGCACACTGCAAGGTAGTTCAGAACAGAAATTCACGTCAAGTTGCTTTTACATGCAAGAGTCAGACTTCACAAGGGTGCAGAATTTGACCTACTGTATTTTTTTTAAAGCTAGTGATTAGTGTGCTTGCCAAATACCTATTCACAGAATCACAGAATGGTGGGGGGTGGAAGGGACTGGAGGATGGATGAGTATGTCTATGCACTGGTAAGATCCCCCTATCCATCTCCTCTCCTCTAGGATAAAAAGCCCCAAGTCCTTCAGTCTTTCATTGTAAGACAGTTGTTCTATTCCCCTAATCGTCTTCGTAGCCCTTTGCAGTACCCTCTCAAACAGTTCCTTATCCTCCTTTAACCATGGAGCCCAGAACTGGACACAGTACTCCAGATGAGGCCTCACCAGGGTAAAGTAGAGGAAGAAGAGAACCTCCCTGGACCTGCTTGCCACATTCTTCTCAATGCACCCTAGGAAGAGTATGGCAAGCAGTCACACCTTGCAGTATGCTACAGTATTTGCCTTGCAGTATGGGTGTAGGCAATTTATTACCCTACCTTGATCACCTCCTGCTAGCACAGGAGGGTAGATTTTCACAAGTTATAGTTCCTTTGCTACACAACTTCTGTTGCA
The DNA here is from genome assembly GCA_033816785.1 of Picus viridis. Taxonomy (NCBI): domain Eukaryota; kingdom Metazoa; phylum Chordata; class Aves; order Piciformes; family Picidae; genus Picus; species Picus viridis. The sequence continues at coordinate 45,529,263 of CM066578.1, read as the reverse complement.
TTCAGAAATATACTCAGGTATACAGCAGAGTGTACTACGTGCTGTATACCCCACTGAATATACACTGTAATACATGCCAGAATACAGAGAATCTACATTGCCAGTGACCAGGATGGGTTGTTGGTGACACACTCCTGAGGTTTATGTGACACTTTAAGTGTTACTTTGATGCTGCATCTTGAAGTACTTCATATTCACATTTTCCTAATTATTCTAAAGGGCAGCAATTCTTCCAGCTTACCCTCCCTAGTGCTTTGTCGTTGTGAGTTCCCAAGTTAACTTGCCGTAGGCCAGAAGAGTTGAGGATGAGGATGATGCTCAAGTAGCAGGAAGGCACTGCTACACATCCTCCCAAAACTCCTCAGTGGGAGGAAGGTTACCTTGTTCAGCCTCCTGCTCAGAGTAACATGACACCCAACACCGAATCAGGGCACTCGTGGCTTTGTCCAGTCAGGTCTTGTAAAAACTCCAGGAACGGCGTTTAGCTCACATAAGGAGTCTGCTCCAGTACTGCCCTAACCTCCAAGTGGACTAATTTTTTCCTCATGTCCAATCAACCTCTGAAGCTGCAATCTGTTATTACCCTTCATTATAATCAAGTATCATTTCCAAGAAAATTTTGGCTCTGTTCTGCAACTTCCTTTCAAGTAGTTGTAGGCCACTATTAAGAGCCTCCTTTACCTTACTCTTTGCCAGATGACAGAAGCCTATCTCCCTTAATCTCTCTCCATAGATATCTGCTCTACACCCTTGGAGTCTTGTCAGACTTCTTGCCAACCCCCTCTCCCTTAAACAGGGGACCCCAGAACTGGATGTAGTATTTCTGATGTGGCCTCATCTGCACCAGTTAAAAGGCCCTGCAGCACCTAGGAGACTGTGCACTTTGTAATGACTACCAGCTTCATCCTGCAGATTCAGTTTAAATACGTAAATCAAAAACCCAACCCTTAACACAAGTTCAAAGGTTTTCTCATTACCAGATGAAACATTAATGGAAATTTCAGTATTTTCACAACAAAGCCATTCCAGCTCTCAGCTTATGCATGTCTGACATGGTGTCTGGCAATTATTTAGGAGTTTAAAAAAAAACAAAAAAAAGGCCAGATTCCAATGCAGTAACAGCTCATCATACCTGAACTCCTGCCAGCAGCAAAGCAGACAACCTTGAAGCTCACTAAGTTACTGTCCTTTTAGCTGTCCTTTTTTTTTTGTTGTTGTGAAATAAGAGCACTAGGTGTATCACTGGTCAATTTTTAAAGTTTTCAGTAATTCCAACACCTAAGTTCTAAGCTAGAGGTGCTTTGTCCAAGGAAGAAAAGGAAAGAAAAACACCCCAAATTAATCAGCTTTCAAAGTGCAATGCAAATCAATACGTTACAATATTAATGGATCTTTGCTCTGCATAAATGAGCAACAGCTTTAAAAAGTTAGCTGTGAGGCCTGAGTTCTTTCAAATATCTCAAATGCTTGTGTTCCAGTTCTTGGCAATGACAAAGCAAGACAAATAGGATGCAACTGAAAAAAAACCCAACCCTGCAGAATAATTAGTCCCAGGCATCCTAGAAGAGATGATTCTTTGGTTTTGCTTTCTGGGTAAAATTACATTTCACTTAATAAAAGTGACACTTGTGCAAAAACAAATACTCAACAGATTAAACAGGACTAGTCAGAACATGGTCTACGTGACAACTGTAGCTATTCCCCCTCATAATGAAGTAGTTGCAAAACAACATCATCTTTGCTGATCTAAAGCTAAGAGCAGAAATAGGAAATGCAGAAGCCACCAGTGCCCAATATTAGCATTCACAGCATGACTCAGTGTAGCATTCCTGCTGCAAGAGGGCCGATGAGTTCGTTAATCTGCCACACAAGTGAAGATCTCTTAAGATTACATGGCGGTGGGTTTACAACTCTGTGTAAGTTAAATCACATTTCCTGCCCTAATTCCTTGTCCTCACAGGACTGGAGTGAGGACTGCCTACATTTGGGTCCTCTTCAGTTCACCAGCTGTTGGCACTGCCTGGAACAATAGGCTTAGTTCACCACAGAGCTCGGATTTCAGAGACCTGCTTAGGTATTCTAGCTGAAAGCAGTTAGCCTTCTACCTTTGTTTTCACATTATTATTCTTAAGCAGACAAGGAAGACTTTAACCAAGTATCTTAAAAGTTGTCAAAAGTAAGCACACTTGCAGCAGAAGTAATTTGCCACCATTGGTTCTGGATGCATTTTTGTTTTAAAAGGTATCTTTGATTTTTCCTCCTACTGATCTGTGGGCTTTGCTTTAGGAACAGAAGAGTTGATTTCTGCCCTCACCTCACCAATAAGAAAGTGAGCAGCTCTAGTTCTTCTGTTTTAGAGCATCTGCACTACCTGTTCACCTTCAGCCATCCCCTTCCTGCTCACTTTTAGTCACATAATCCTGGCTCCCCCAGCTTTGCAGTCAGGCCTTTATAAGCAGCTTATACTATTATGCATATCCTTGGGAAAAGGAGTAGCCTTGTGCTGTGAAGGGATGCCTGACTGTCAGGTCAGCAGAAGCCTGGGAGTGAGCTGGGAACACCTTGTGCTAGCAGAGAAAGAGCCAGGTTTCAGTTCAGCCAGGCAAGAAGACGGAGAGTGCAAGAAGACAATGCTGACTGAAGGTTCTCTACCTCCCCATGAAGTGGCTCCAGCAGAAGCTGCTGGAGCTGCCTGTCCAGTAGCAGCAAAATCTGGCTGAAGATCCAGAAGATCACTGGAAGGTTTGGAAGAGCTGCCAGAGAAAGGAAGAGAGATATTAAATACTGGAGGAATTTGTCCATTTTAATTGAGCTGTATTTACAAAATCATGACTGGAATGTGGCAGTTACCCTTGGTTTGGATGACTGATTAAAGGACTGAGAGAGACATTTTCTTTTCAGGCCATAGGATTAGAGCAGTGGCCCCAAACACCTCTACTGCAGTAAGTGCCAGTATATTTACATCCCAGGCAAGACTTTAACTTACTTCCATTACTTGGTGATGGCATTGCAACAGATGCACAAGACTTACAGTTCTAAAATAAAATAAAAACAAACAACAACAAAAACCACAAACCAAAAACTCCCCAAACCAAAATCATAGAATCATAGAACGATCTGGCTTGGAAAGGACCTCCGAAGGCCATCTAGTCCAACCCCCGCTGTAGTCAGCAGGGACATCCTCAACTAGATCAGGTTGCCCAGAGCCCTGTCAAGCCTCACTTTAAATATCTCCAGGGATGGGGCCCCATTCACCTCCTTGGGGAACCTGTTCCAGTGTTTCACCACCCTCACAGTAAAGAACTTGTTGCTAACATCCATACTAAATCTGCTTTTCTCTAGTTTGAAGCCATTGCCCCTCATCCTATCGCCACAGGCCTTTGTAAACAGTCTCTTCCCATCCCAGGTAGTTCCTAAGAGCAGAGCAAATAACTGCTGCAACTGAATACAGCTCCACTCCACTTCAGTGTTTCACAAGAAACCCACATTTCCAGGTAATAAATAGGCACCTGGTAGAAGAGAGTGGGTAAAACTTCCATGACTTAATCCACACAGACATATGCTTAGGAAACAAGGTCTTGTCCATTAACAACGTTTAAAAAACAAACCACTGAAGCTCTTTCTTCACTGAAGTGCTTTAATTGACATTTAACTGAAGATAGTCAGGTCTGCAGACTTTTGGTTCTTTCATTTCTGTTCGTTACAGCAAGCAACAGTGGTTTGTTCTAGTCTTGACCCCGAAAACAAGGTTCAGATTTTCACACTGCTCTTTTATTTTATTTATTTATTTATTTTCTTTTATTTTAATCTCCAAAAGTTCCTCTTTTTTTTTTTTTTTTTTTTTTTTTTTTTTTTTTTTTTTTTTTTTTTTTTTTTGACTTCCTTAGCTGATTAGAACAGTAAGAAAAATGCAATCTCAATTCAGCAATTTTAGAAAGAGAATACTAAAGGCCATCAAAGACTGCTTGGGATTTGCACATGAATTCAGTCTATTTAATTAAAAGTTTATTTGGGGAACAGAACAAGTTCTCTAGTAAAAGCAAGCCAGAGCAGCCACAATTTTGGTTAAAATTTCTTTTTGCAAGGGCTCATTTGTGATCTGTACTGGTAGAGGCATGTAGCCTATTTTATACTAATGTACACTACCTGTAAGGTCAGCAAAATCTTCTAGGCTTCTGTTAGAGCCACGAGTTTAGCATCTAAACCAAGCACCGTAACTCGAATATACTTTTTAACTCACCTGACTGGAGCAGCTGCAGATGAAGTTGCAAAAAGATCAACAGGGGGAGATGTATCAATAGTTTTTGCTGGAGTAGAACTAGGAGACGTAACAGTTGTAGCTGGAGAGGACTGGAGAAATATTTTGAATATACATTCAATATGCCAGCATTCCTCCACAAACTCATGCACATACATACTTTAAAACCAGTTTTTGACATTAGGTTAGCTATTTCCCCCTTTGAAAGAATGAAAAGGCTGGGCTAAGTTTTGACAGGGTGGTGGAGTTGGGAAACTCCATGGTGAGTCCACCTAGTAATGCCTGACTCGAGAGGAAATGCATACTACAAGCATCCAGAACACCCTCAGACCCCAGTGTCATACCAGCTTTAGTCCTTCAAGTTCAAGGCTCACCCAGCATCTAGGCAACTAACTCAGCAACCTGTGATCTGGAGTTGCCTTACCTGCTTTTAAAAATCCCACTTTGGATAACTAACAGTTCCTGCATGTCAAAAGATTCTCAGTGAGCTCCTGAAAATACTTTGCTCCCCAGCAAGCTCCCTCCTCTTTGCTTTAACACCATCCTGAAGATGGGAGAAAAAGTATTTTTGTAGGTTTGTTTCTACACCTGTCACAATTTTGCCCCTTCATTTTGTCCACAGAATTAAATTTGTGTTCACCCACAACAGCACCTTAGTACTTTAACAATAGAAATGGTAGGAGAAGACAAATTATTAGAACTTAAGTGTGTATGTAAACCTTCAGACCGAGGTTCAGTGTGTATGTAAACCTTCAGACTGAAGTGACATTAAAGAGCTATCAACAGCACTGATGGTAAAGTCCTTGGGAAGACAAGCCAATGACTTTGCTTCATTAGCACCTCCAATTCTGGATAAAGATACTTTAAGTATGGCAAGGACAGACACCCAGGAGAGTATATTGCAACTCTTCTGTGCACTTGAAGACTCAAGTTACCTTGAAGAGTCAATTAAATCCGACAAGATACTACGAGCTACGTTACAGCCTCTCACATGATAGAGAGATCCTTTTCCTAATGAACAAAACCAAGCCCTACATTTAGTACTGTTTGCCAGTCTGACCACTTCAGAGAGAAACAGAATGGCAAGTTTGAAGCTATTTTCTTCAGAGTTCTGATATTGCCACCCCATCTTCACAACTCTAACAGGAGATGGTTATAAGTTTTCTACCCTCTCCTCAACACTTTACTACAGTTTGAGACTAGAGTGGTCCAAATTCTTCAGAGAAGAGAAGGTTACTTACAGTTGTAAAAACACTGAGCATCCTGTAGCTCTCACCAACTGCTACAGCACTGAACAAGAGACTCTAGGGGTTTTTAAAGGGCTTTTTGGAAAGAAAATTTAAGAGCCTTCACAAGGAATCAACCATTGAACTGACTGCCTCAGGTTCAGAAGTTTTCACTGAGGTCTTCCTGCGCAACACATTATTAGACACAGAACTATGGCACCCTGAGGGACAGCAGAAGAAACTATCACAAACACCATAAGGGTCACTAGTTTATCTGACACTTAAACCAAGATGGCTTCACCAGCAACTCTTGCTTTAAATTAAGGTGAGCAGCCTCACTAATAAAGGTCAAATCTGAGACTACACATATCAGGTAAGTTTTTTTCCTGGCTTTAAAACTTTCTTTCTACAAAGCTGCACACAGAATGAAGGATTTGGAAGAGGAACAGTATGGGGTATATTTCACAGGACACAAAGATTAAAGGTGGGGAAAAAAGGAAGTTGAGATAAAGGTACATGTATCATTTATGCTTTCCCAAAGTACAAACATCAAACCCTGGCAAAGCTGCTTAACAGCCTGCTTTGGTGTAAGCCTCCAGATCAATGAAGCATTTTCATGGGGCCATTATTTACAAGGCCATGAAAAGATGCAGTTTTCTCATTCAGGTAGGCCCTAGCTGGTGAAGTCTAAAGAGCAGAGTAGGGGATGGAAATTTAACTCTTTATGCCCTTAAGATGTCCTAAAGCATATCACCTGAACATGAATTAACGAGAACAGCAATTGGCAGTATTTACCTTGCTCAGAGGAGAAGGAGCCCCAGATCTAGGAGGGAAAAAAAAAGAGGGAGGGGGAAGGAATGGAGGGGTGGAGAGGGGATGTCAGATAAAAACGTTTTTGGAAACTATGTTTCTGGTCATCAAAACTCTTGCAACAAGCCCAAAAACTAAGCTTGACAGCTTCTTGAAGATCTCTACAATCGCATGCCCTCTGCATTTCACTAACTTCCTTGTGTCTCTTTAGACAAGGAAAGCAAATTTTTACTTCAAATCCTAAATGAATCTTTCACAACAACTAATATCACAGGATTATGCTGCCTTTTAAATAAGCTCTACCAACTGGAGGAAAAGCAGAGAGGCATGGAAATGTCTTGCTTTTGGGCCTACAGGAGCCAGCAGGAAAGAGTTGCTGGGGCAAGATGTCACCATATTACAAAATCATGCAACAGCAGCTGAAACACGCAAATATGGAAGCAGTTATCTAATGTAAGTCTTCTGAGGATGGGTGAGGAAGTTTTCAAAGTCTACTGTTCTTTTAAAGAAAGTCAGAGTTACTTTAAGATAACAATATTTAGAAGTATGGAAACAGTGAGTTGGAAAGTCCAAGCTGAAAGTTGCCCCACATGCAATAAAATCATACTAGCACTAACAAACAAAGCCTTAACCATAAGTTACATCACTGCATTTGTTTAATTTCATTATTATGAGGTATGAAAATATGTCCTTTTAGAGCTGCTCTGATCTAAGAGATTAAAGGTGGAGTTGGAAGTTAAAACTGCACCAGTATTGAGCTAGCATCAATCCTTAAATGGGTTACTTGAATTGGATAAACCCTAGGAGCTGTAGAACTGATTAGAAGACCTGGAGCTATGACAGAAATGATCAGAAATAATTTACTGGCTATATACAAAAGCAAGCAACAGTTTAGGCAGCATTTAAAGAAGATATTTACTTTTAAGTGTTCAAGCCATCTTAGAAAAATAAACAAACAAAAAACCCCACTAACAACAACAAAGACAAATCAACAAAACCAACAAGGCATAAACATGTCTGCATGCAAGTGATATGTAAGCAGATGTACTTACCCTTCACTAAATTGCAAGGAAAGCAACAGTAAAAGAGAAAACACAGGTTTAGTTTAACCCTTCCTAGACTTATTCATGACAAGTAATAAGAACTTATTCATGACAAGTATCTAATAAGAACTTATTCATGACAAGTATCTAATAAGAAGATGCAGAGCCATTAGAAAACAAATAAATTTTGATGATAAACCCCTTAGCAGCAGCGGGGGTGGGGGGGGTGGGGAGAAGCTCCTTCTAAGAGTTCTCCATACTTGATTTTACTTCATTTTGGGAAGTCTCTAGCTGCTCAGCATGTTGCTCTCCCATATCCTCCAGGAGGAAAAAAAGTTGCCATTAAGATGCCTTTGTAAGGGAAAGGAAAAGCCTAGTCTTAACACAGCTTGATTTGCAGCTAAGTGACAGGAGGAGGTTTGGGAAAGGCAAACCTAAACATCAGCCAGTCTTGATTATGACTTGCTACACAGTACAACATATATACCTACTTGTTGCCAGGTTTTTTCCCTTCCAGTGAATTTAGATGTTGCTCAAGGGTCTCCATGAGACTGCTGGGAGCCTTGAATGCAAAGAGAAAGATACATTTCTAAACACATTGCATTAACCTAACAATGCTTTGAAACCCGGCACCAACTTCCTTGAAGTCTACCGTGTGCATGCTCATGCTGCTGTTTTATTTCTAGCACTATGAAAACAGTGGACTTCCATGCTAGTAGTAGTCAGGCAAAGACAGCTTTGGAGAGATGATAACGGTGTCCAAATTTGCAAAGAGAAAACAGTTCCCTCCATTAAACAGCACCTGAAGCCCAAACCCAGAATGTGCTGCTCATCATGCTTTCAATCAGTGTTAAACATTGACAACAGCACAGGCATGCACAGGGTTAATTTTAACAATAATAGGTTTAAGGTTATCCTTTCAGTCCTGTTTCAGTCAGACCTCTGACACCTGTTTCACGATCAGAGGGTTAGCTAATATTTGCAGTCTAAACAAACCGAAGGAGAAGTCTTTTTTCTAGTGTCCCTAAAAGCTGCTACCTGTGGTTCAAGACTCCCAACAGCACAAACATTTATAGCTGTTTCATCTCAAATGATAGCCAGGCACAGGATACCGAGCCCTGCAGCTAACTCAAAATTCAGAAAGATTCCTGTTTTAGACAACTGCAGAAACTAAGATTTTTCAAGCCTCCCTGATCTCAGGTTTTATTTTAAGCAGCCTTTTTGTGGTCAGACATTACCCCCAGGCATGCACTTGCTGCTACAACAGCAGATAGGAAAATTAGTCATAAAATGCAAATGACAGTGTGCTTAGCTACTCTAGTATTAAAACAGAGTTCAGATAAGTAGACTCCTACAAGATGCACAAAGAGGAAACCCTTGACAGAGTAGCATAAAATAGTCAAGTATTTCAGTAGGGTTACTGGTTCATCGATGGCACAGTCTTTAAATAGGGAAGTCTCTTTATCAGCCTCTTTCAAATCAACCACAATTCCTGACAGCAATACCTATGGTGTTTTTCATAAACAATGCCTTTAATTTAAAAGTCAGTTTGCAAAGCTAGAATAGAATAGAATAGAATAGAATAGAATAGAATAGAATAGAATAGAATAGAATAGAATAGAATAGAATAGAATCAATAAGGTCGGAAAAGACCTCAGAGATCATCGAGTCCAACCTATCACCCAACACTAACTGATCAACTAAACCAGGGCACCAAGCATCCCATCAAGTCTCCTCCTAAACACCTCCAGTGATGGTGACTCCACCACCCCCTGGGCAGCACATTCCAATGGCCAATCTCTCTTTCTGTGAAGAACTTCTTCCTAACACCCAGCTTAAACCTCCTCTGGCACAGCTTGAGACTGTGTCCTCTTGTTCTGGTGCTGGTTGCCTGGGAGAAGAGACTAATCCCCATCTGGCTACAACCTCCCTTCAGGTAGCTGTAGAGAGCAATAAGGTCTCCCCTGAGCCTCCTCTTCTCCAGGCTAAGCAACCCCAGTTCCCTCAGCCTCTCCTCACAGGGCTTGTGCTCTAGATCCCTCCCCAGCTTTGCTGCCCTTCTCTGGACATGTTCCAGCAAGTCTTTCCTAAACTGAGGGGCCCAGAACTGGACACAGTACTCAAGGTGTGGCCCAACCAGTGCTGAGTACAGAGGCAGAATGACCTCCCTGCTCCTGCTGGCCACACTGTTCCTGATATAGGCCAGGATGCCACTGGTCTTCTTGGCCACCTGGGCACACTGGTGGCTCTTGTTCAGCCTACTATCAACCAGTATCCCCAGGTCTCTTTCTACCTGGCTGTTCTCCAGTCACTCTGACCCCAGCCTGTAGCACTGCATGGGGTTGTTGTAGCCAGTGTGTAGAACCCTGCACTTGGATGTGTTAAATCTCATGCCCTTGGACTCTGCCTATTGTGCAGCCTGTCAAGGTTGTTCTACAGAGCTCTCCTACCCTCTAACAGATCAAATCCTGCCCCCAGCTTGGTGTCAGCTGCAAATTTACTGATGATGGACTCAATGCCCTTATCCAGATCATCAATAAAGATGTTAAAGAGCATGGGGCCCAGTACTGATCCCTGGGGCACACCACTAGTGACTGGCCGCCAGCTGGATGTGGCACCATTCACCACCACTCTCTGGGCTCGGCCCTCCAGCCAGTTCCTAACCCAGCGCAGAGTGCCGCTGTCCAAGCCACAAGCTGACAGCTTGGTCAGGAGTTTGCTGTGGAAAGAGACAACCCACTGCTGCTGTGTACAGTAAGCTGAAAACCAGCTAAATCAGCTCATTCGGGATGCTTTGTACCTAGCTAGTACCAGCACACAGCTAAGTGTGCTTGTGGTGTCTGCATCTTAATATTGGCCTTAAAACTGGACAGTAAAGTAACTCAACACAGGGAGAAATTTAAAATTATCAAAAAACCCCAAATCTTTAAATGATAGCTTGAGTTGAAATGTGTGTCAAGTACATATGCAATGCAAAAAACATCTTTGCCATTGCTGGTTTTATAGGTGTATTTATTAGTCTTCAACTGATTTGAGTACAAGAAAGAATTTGGTTAAACAACACAAGTGACGTACAGCGTTGCAGTATCAGGGTACACTAGAGGTTGGAAGGGACCTCAAGTTCAAGATCAAGTCCAACCCCCTTGTCAAAGCAGGACACTTAGGGTAGTCTGCACAGGAATGCATCCAGGTGGGTGTGGAAAGTCTCCCGAGAAGGAGACCCCACAACCTCTCTGGGCAGCCTGTTCCAGTGCTTTGTGACCCTCACTGTAAAGAAGTTTCTTCTTTGTAAGAATTCTGCAGGAGCAAGAAAAAGATGAGCAAAACCTCTCATTTGCTTAAAAAATAAATTAAAAAAAAAAATCACAGAATGGTTTAGGTTGGAAAGGACCTCAGAGATTATCTACTCCAACCTCCCTGACATGGGCAGGGATGCCTCTCAGCTAGATTCAGCTGCTCAAGGCATAATCCACCCTGGCCTTGAACAGGCATTTTGGGCAACCTATTCCAGAGTCCCACTACCCTCATAATGAAGAGCTTCTCCCTAAGATCCAGTCTAAACCTACTCTCCCCCTCAGCTTAAAACCATTTCCCCTGATCCTACTGCTAGACACCTTCAGCTAAGATACATGCTTAAGTAGGCACAGGTTGTAAGTATAAAGTTTTGTTTCAAAACAGAAAGTTCCATTACTTTCTGTTACCAGTTACCCACACACACTTAAAAAAGCTAATATATTAATCACAGATTAATAGATAATTAAAAGATAATGAGGTCATATGAAACTAGTCTATCAAATAGAATTGACAAAGGAAGTTTCAGAAAGCTTTTACCCAGATGCTGCAGTTTGGAAGTTAAATATTTTCTGGTGTCCAATTTGCAACATTGAATATCTTGTAAATTCTTTTAGGGTGTCAGGTAGTGATAGGACTGGGGGAATGGAAAAAACTATAAATGGGTAGATTGAGATTGGATGTTAGGAAGAAGTTCTTCCCCATGAGGGTGGTGAGATGCTGAAACAGGTTGCCCAGGGAGGTAATAGAAGTCCCATCCCTGGAGGTTTTCAAGGCCAGGCTGCATGTGGCTCTGAGCAACCTGATGTAGCGTGAGGTGTCCCTGCCCATGGCAGGGGTTGGAACTAGATGATCCTTGAGGTCCCTTCCAACCCTAACAATTCTATGATTCTAGTTAATACACAGATCCAAAAGAGACTACAGAAGCAGCTTACCTGTGTGAGATCAGGGATATCACCTTTGTCAATCCCAACTTGCTGTGGATAGAAAGGAGGTAAAACATAAGTGCATCATTCCCCTGCAGCAGGCACTAATTTCACTACAACTGTGGTATACTCTGCAATCTGTAAGGCACTTTCTGTTTCATGAAAAGACTACAAAGTCAGCAAGTGCAGATGCTCATCTTTCCAGTAGCTCCCTTCAACAACATGCACCAGCCTGGTTTGTTTTGTTTACACACACTAAATATCCAGTGCTTTCTGGTCATATATTGTTGTCTCAAAGGACAGCAAGCACTAGTGAACTGCCAAACACATACTACCCAGATTTCTGACTATCCTAATTTAGCTCTCTGCAATTCAACCAAGAAGCAAATCCTAAAAGACATCACTTAAAAAAACCTGCTAAAGCTCAAGGCACTTTGTTTTTCCATTCTGGATATGCTAACATTCCAAATACAGCAAGATGAGGTCTAAGTCTGTAGTGTTCTCTTAGCAGTCTTGCTGTTTCACTATGGCTCTTCAGAGAGCCCTTTGATTTAGATTTTGAAGAACAAGCTCCACTGCACCTAGTAATCCTGCAATAACAATAATCCCTGTCCTGCAAAGCTGACCTATAGGTGTCTAAAGTACCCCACCACTTCAAGTTCATCATCCACATCAGGCATTACGTGTCTTTTGTGGGTCCAGCAGGCTCTTCCATAGTTACCAAAATTAACAAAGAGACAAACTTTTCATTCAGCTCATTACTGCTGTCCATAATGAGGCATGAAACAGAAAATGTGCATCTTGTGCCAAGAAGCCACCAACCACAAATGAGAGCCCATCAAAAGAGTTAATTAACCATGTAATATTTGTATTATCCACATAAGAGGATGATAGCAAGGATCAAACCCAGGGAAATCTCACATCCCAGTTAACTGCAAAGACTTTAAAAACAGACTTATAAAATTGTTATGGTTTCATGCCTAACTACTGTATCTTCCTCCAATGTTCAGTCCATCCTAGAAGCATGGCATTAATCACAGCATTTCCAAGACACACTGATATGGCTGAAGTCATGTCATCTGTTACATTACCAGGAAAGCTGAGGCTGGCTGCAGAATAGAGACATGTGGAAGTCCTAAGCAGGGCTTAACTACTTCAAGAAGATCTGATTAAGCAGATAGAGGACCTTCTATACTGCCTCACATTTATACACAGTGAGTCAGATGCTTAACAAGTGCAATCAATATTTTACATCAGCATTTAAAAATCCACAAAATACTTCAGTGGCAGGCTCCAGAAGTCTAGAAGTCACTTACCTCTGCAACCTTAAGAAACTCTGATACTCTGGTCATTCGGGTAAGGAATCGCTTGTAGATTTCAAGAGCATCTTTACACTGTCCCTTTTTCATTTCAAAAAATTTCTCTAGAGAAACAATTTGGCAAGTTTCAGTTAAGAGATCTTATGTCAGGTCTGCATTCATCAGCAATTTTCATATGTCAAGCATATACAATAATACAATACACACCAGGTTGGAAGAGACCTTCAAGATCATCGCGTCCAACCCATCAACCAATCCAACCCACCTAAACAACTAAACCATGGCACCAAGCACCCCATCAAGTCTCCTCCTGAACACCTCCAATGAAGGTGACTCCACCACCTCCACGGGCAGCCGATTCCAATGGCCAATCACTCTCTCTGTATAGAACTTCTTCCTAACATCCAGCCTAAACCTGCCCTGGTGCAGCCTGAGACTGTGTCCTGTATCGCACCCCATTCACATTTTTGGGTACTAATCTGGGGGTGTTCCTGGTCCTTAGTGGAATTTGGAAGCTGGACTTGCTGAGCTGCTAAAGAATTACACAGATTGGAAAATTGCACCCCAATCAGCTGCAGCATTGTGTGTGATGTAAACCAGGGGTTTAAAGACAAAAGTAAGCAGGTGAAGTAGCTATCAAACTCAACATTTGAAGTAATTAAGGATACCTAAACATATGTTAATATGTTCTCTTCCAAGTTGTCTTCACTCCAAAGAACAGCACTTTTTTCCCACTTAGCTCTCTAAAGCTGGCTCAAGTCCATTATCAAGCAAAACTACCACAGATTTTCAACCTGAACTTTCAGTAGTGGTAGACAATGAAATCCCAATTCAACTGTTATGCCCAACACATTTGTATCTGTTCTGTAAGTTTCCCATGCCTGTAGCTTCAGTCAAAACACTGACTTACATGAAACCACTAGGAAGCACCATGGGTACAAGACAACTGTCTGAGCTTTACAGCTCAGGAAGTTGTATTTGCCTGTTTAGTCTCTGTAGACTCTCTGTTTCTTCCTGTTCTACCCACAGCTTCTCTCCAGTTTTAGGTCAGCCATGCTGGCCAAGCAAACTCAGTTCTTAGCTGTCTTGAGAGATTAACGGAAGTGCTCACAAGTTGTAACAGTTGAAGCTCATTTTCTGCAAGGTCAGTTATGTTTCCTGCAGTTTGATTCAACTCCTGGTTTTAGACTTCATAACAAAACCTTTTTCAGGGACAGCTTTAGATATGTTATGCTGGTGAACATGCCAAGCTGTCAGAGCTTCAGAATGTGCTCAGAGCCTCCTGCAGACTTTGTAGGCTGATGGTAGGTAGGGATCTGGAGAAGATCCAGTTTTGGCAGTCATGCTTTCAGACAGATCAGGAATGTTATTCAGGAGTATGTTACTTCATAGAAGCCTATCGACATAGCATTTACAACATAAGAATCTTGACATCTTAAAGATGCAATCAAACAGCAAAAATTGCTTTGCTAACCTTGCCAGACCTTGCATATTACAGTGCTCATACAGCACTGCACATTTCTTTATGCCCAGTACCTTGAAGTAGGCTTCTGTACAATTTTCAGGGCATATGTCAATCAGATGAACACCAATGTAAGAGGTTATGGCTTGAAGTTTTCTCTCACTTTAGAGCAGAATAGTCATGAAAAATGTATCCAGTTTTTAATTAATTTAAATTTAAAATAAACCTGAAGCAGATCTGAAACTCGGTTTTCACTGGCTCATTGTATGTGAGATACAGACACTGCGTTACTTACCTAGTAAGTTAATAACCCCATCATTGTAGCAAGCAAAAAGTTTGATAAGATCTTTAAATAGAAGCATGAATGCAGCATTTATGACACCATTTGTCAGTTCATTTGGATGAACCTACAAATAAAATATTAGTTATTTACAACAGACCTACTGAATGCAGGCAGAAGTTGTAGCTTGCACTCGATATCTGAAGCTGTTAAGGGCAGAATCAAGCACTGAGTGCAAGCTTTCACACAAAGAAACCAAGCAAAGGCTGCTTTTGATTCAGTTAGCAGATCAAGGATTGTTTTTTTCACCACACCAAAACAATCCATTACAGCAGAGGAGTACCCCCATAAACAGTAAATATCTTAAGTCAACTCCTTTACCTATCCCAAAGAGGAAGACAGAGATATTGTTAACAAGGCTTTAATGAAACTGGTCAGAAGATGTCAGCTCCCAGCATAGTTGGAGGACAAAAATCTCATTAATCTACTAAGTAATATAGTTGGGTTAATGATACCAACACCATGCCAGCTCTCACATTAACTTGGGCAGAAAATGCATGTTTATTTTTCAGAAGAGCCTTCTCTATTGAACAAGTGGGCTTTCAAGACCACTATCACAATTCCTATGCCATTTAAGCAAGAAAAACACATTAGTGAGATGTGTGTTTCTAAGGCTTTCCTCTGAAAGTTGTAGTGGACCCTGCCTTCCATATTGGAGTCTGTCCTTCTGCCCAAGAAGATGGTAAGTACTTCAACAATGAATTCCTTCAAAGACCTCTTTGGAACATTACATTGCATCTCCTACAACAACTGACTCCCGTTTCTTTATCCTTAAGGTAGACAAATAACCACACCAACATTCATAACATTATTACATTACAAATACATTGTAAACAATTATTTTGATGAATTGTCTGAAGTTTATCCAATCCATATTACAGTTAAAAACAAGATGAAAGGTTTGAGGAAGCCAGGCAATGTACATGTGGTATTTTAATGTCACCTTCTTCCCCTCAACCCCACACCACACCCCTCAAAGAGATGTTGGTTGCCATCAGGGGAAAAAAGCGAAACAAAATGAAAACAACAACAAAACCAACCAAACAAACAAAAAACACCAAGCAAGCAAAAAAACCCCCAGTAGACTACAACAAAAAAACCAAGCAGACTAAAAAACCCCAGGGAAACAAACAAACAAAAAACTCCCACAAACAAACAAAAACCACCATTTAAAAAGCTTCAGTTTCCTTGCTTCATCCATTTCTTCTCCTCACTGATGCAGAAGATGAAACTCCCAGCTCCAAGTCAGCATTCCCCAAAAGTCCTCATTGCCCATACTGTTCCCCCACCCTCTCTGCAAAGAAACAACTAGAATATGCACTCTCTGCACATATAGGAAAGGGTCAATCTCCACCTCACTCTACTTCAGTGGGATACTGAAAAGAGGATTTTTTTTCCCCACAAAATGTGAGGATCAGTCAAAGCATTACCTACAAGGTAAAAATGTTTTAAGTACAATGCAGCATTTCTAAGCCACTGCCTAGTGTCAATGTTGTGTCAGCTTCAATACATACATCAAATTCAAGTAGTGCATCAATTTGTTCCTGTAATATTGGCATACTCTTCAGTAGTTTTTCAGGAGCCATTGTCCTCATTACACCATCAGCCCTACAAGAGGGAATACAGAATATCAGCCATGGGGATTCTCTTCTCCCTCTCCTCAAACTGATTAGCTGTCTAAATTTAAGCTTAAAGCTGCAATAAACCATTTCAAACATTGAAAGCAGTGTCTGATTCTCCTGCTACCCACAACAAGAGCTGGTAGGGAAAATACTTTATACAGCAACCCTTCCTCACAGCAATCAAAGAAGGGTTTGGTGACAGTGATGAATGCAGGCGACTGAACTCTTCACGGAAAGAAGACACAGAGTTAAACAACTTGACAGAAAATACTGATAGCCTTTGTGCATTAACTTTGTTTTGAATAACTAATGACAACTCATTTTGAGGAGTCCTTTTTAATGAGGTGTTTATGGTCACAAAAGACCCAAAAAAACATTTCTACAGGTTGAGGGGTTTTTTTTTTCCACCGTATGCCACAACACAGGTGTGACAATTAAATCAGGAAAATCTTGGCTTAGAGTTACTTACTCTAGGACACCTTCCTCAGTATTCCTGGGTACAAATTAATTGCATTACTCCTTCATAATACTTCCACTTACTTCAACCTGCCTTATAGTCCTGAACTGTTACTTCAGCAATCACACAGCAGTCATCACAGAATGTTAGGGGCTGGAAGGGACCTCCAAAGATCATCCAGTTCAACCTCCCTGCCAGAACAGGATCACCTAGACCAGGTCATACAGGAACACATCCAGGTAGGGTTTGAATATCTCCTTAAGGGAGACTCCACCACCCCCCTGGGCAGCCTGTTCCAGTGCTCTGTCACCCTCACAGGGAAAAAAAAGAAAATTTTCCTCAAGTTTCCATGGAACTTCCTATGCCTCAACTTCCACCCATTGCCCCTTGTGCTGTCATTGGGCAGCACCGAGCAGAGCCTGGCTCCATTTTCTTGGCACTCACCCTTTACATATTCATACATTAATGAGGTCATCCCTTAACCTCCTCCTCTCCAAGCTGCAGAGCCCCAGCTCCCTCAGTCTCTCCTCATAAGGAAGATGTTCCACTCCCTTCATCATTTTTGTGGCTCTGCACTTGATTCTTTCAAGTAGTTCCCTGAGGTCCTTCTTGAACTGAGGGGCCCAGAACTGGATGTGTAGCATTTCCTAATTGCAACCCATGGTCTTACAGCACTCTTCACACAGGCTGCTTTTCTCTCTGAATGTCACAGACCTGCACAACCACTACTATGTATTGCCCTGTTCCAGACACAGACAGGTATTGCAATTCCTCCTGGAAACGCATACCAACATTCTTATTTCATGCTATACTCTGAGGCAGCACCTTGTTCTGATCACCAGAAATAACATGCATAAAAAAATCTTCCCAGGACCAGTTTGTAACTGTTGGCTGGGTTGCCTGCTAAGTACTTCAGGTGGTCTCCTCCTTTTTCGTTTGTACTTGGTTATCTTTCTTACGGGAAATGTCTGGACTGTAATGAAACGTTTCCTTCTCCAAATCCTAAACACAGATTTAACACAGAACCACAGAATTACTGAGGCTGGAAAAGACCTCCCAGATCAAGTCCAGCCTATGACCTATGTGGCAGTTCAGGCTGGGTGCCTCCTGTTACTGCCACATGAGTTTTTTGACCTCCGGTGTCCTCAGTGTCCAACCCAGCAGGTGGACACAGGAAACAGCCTATTTCATAGCCAAAATATCCTGCTCCCTATAAATCCATCTGCAAAGTCTTTCTCTTCCTCTTTCTTCTCTCTCTGCTCCCGTGGGAGATGCTCCCTATTGGGTAATGGTGGGGGAGCATCTCAAGGCCTCTTAAGCCTGGCTAGGCCTAATGCCAGGAGGAGAAGGAGTGTTGGGGGGGGACAGTCTCAGACCTGGCCAGCCTGAGACTAGCCTAGCAGTGGTGGGGGGAAGAAAGCACCCTGGGGGCTTTGGGTATACCCTCAGGTGGGGAGAAGGGAAGTGTGGGAAGCCTTTGGGTATGCTGTAAGGGCTCTGTACACATTGGGATATCTTTGCCACTAGGCTTCGTAGTTCCTGTAAAACACTAACTGCTTTTCCATTTAAACTTTCCATTGCTTCCCAATCCACTTGTGTGAGTGGCATCCTTCTGCCACTTTTCACAGGCAACAGAGGATCTGTCTGGCTCTAAACCAGGACAACCTAACACCACATTAGCTAAACCATGCCACCAAGTGCCACATCCAAGCTTTTCTTAAAGACCTCCAGGGATGGCAACTCCACCACCTCCCTGGGCAGCCCATCCCAGTGCATAATCAGCCCTTCTGAGAGGAAGTGCTTCCTATTATCTAACCTAAACCTCCCCGCAACAGCTTCATACCATGCCTTCTTGTCATAGAATCACAGAATCATAGAATCATAGAATCAGTCAGGGTTGGAAGGGACCACAAGGATCATCTAGTTCCAACCCCTGCCATGGGCAGGGACACCCCACACTAGATCACGCTGGCCAGAGCCTCGTCCAGCCTGGGCTTAAACACCTCCAGGGCCTGGGCCTCAACCACCTCCCTGGATAACCCATTCCAGGCCTTCACCACTCTCATGGTGAAGAACTTCTTCCTCACATCTAGCCTGAATCTCCCCATTTCCAGCTTCATTCCGTTCCCCCTAGTCCTATCACTACCTGAGATCCTGAGAAGTCCCTCCCCAGCCTTCCTGTAGGCCCCCTTCAGATCCTGGAAGGCCACAATGAGGTCACCTCGGAGCCTTCTCTTCTCCAGACTGAACAGCCCCAACTCCTTCAGTCTGTCCTCATAGGAGAGGTGCTCCAGCCCTCTGATCATCCTCGTGGCCCTTCTCTGGACACGCTCCAGCACGTCCACATCTCTCCTGTAATATGGGCTCCAGAACTGGACGCAGTACTCCAGGTGGGGTCTCACCAGAGCTGAGTAGAGGGGGAGAATCACCTCCCTTGACCTGCTGGTCACACTTCTCCTGATGCAGCCCAGGATCTGATTGGCTTTCCGGGCTGCAAGTGCACATTGAGAGCTCCTGTTGAGCTTCTCGTCCACCAGCACCCCCAAGTCTCTCTCCTCAGGGCTGCTCTCCAGCCAGTCCCTGCCCAGCCTGGATTTGTGCCTGGGATTGCCTCGACCCAGATGCAGGACCCTGCACTTGGTCTTGTTGAAGCTCATGAGGTTGGCTTGTGCCCACCTCTCCAGCCTGTCCAGGTCCCTCTGGATGGCATCCCTTCCCTCCAGCGTGTCCACTGCACCACACAGCTTGGTGTCATCAGCAAACTTGCTGAGGGTGCACTCGATGCCACTGTCCATGGCACCCACAAAGATGTTGAACAAGACAGGTCCCAGGACTGATCCCTGAGGGACTCCGCTTGTCACTGGCCTCCATTGGACCCGTTGACAGCCACTCTTTGGGTGCGGCCATCAAGCCAATTCTTTATCCATCTAGTGGTCCACCCATCAAACCCATGTGTCGCCAGCTTGGAGACCAGGAGGTGGTGCGGGACAGTGTCAAAGGCTTTGCTCAAGTCCAGGTAAACGACATCAGTTGCTCACCCCTCATCTATTAATGCTGTCACCTGTCCTATCACTTGTCCTATCACAAGTTGCCTGGGAGAAGAGCCTGACCGCCACCTGACTACAACTTCCTGTTAGGTAGTTGTAGAGAGTGATAAGGTCCCCTCTAAGTCTCCTCATCTCCAGGCTGAACAACCCCAGCTCCCTCAGCCTTTCTTCATATGACTTTCCCTCCAGCCCCCTCGCCAGTCTCATTGCTAGCACCAGAAGCTCCCAGTTTTGCAAGCCACCTTACTTTAGTCTTCAGCATTTGCCTTTACTACCGACAGTGCCTCTCCTCCTTGTGCAATGTTTAATCAATTCCAAATACTCAAGAGATCAAACCATTCTACTGTTTCATCATGGCTAAACAAAGAACATAAGAACTAAGTCATTAAGACATTCAGTTAAGCATAATGCCACAAACAAGATTTTCACAGGTCAGGCAACCCCAGCAATTTGCATCTGTAAATTTTACTTACCCTTTCTTCACCCTTGCAAAGTCAAATGCCATTTGTCTGTAGGAAAATGCCTTTTCATTCAAGTATCTACTATAACGCCTTATAAAGGTGGACATGTCATAACCTGTAAAAAAAAACCCAGTTACTTACACACTTTACACTTTATTTTCATGCTCATTTGGAGGCTTTTTTAGTGAACAATACACATACAGTCAGTGGATGCTAAGGTTATCTGAACTCTGTTCCACTATGCAACTCCACACACAGGTAAGGTCTCACAAGACATAGAATCATAGAATTGTCAGGGCTGGGAGGGACCTCAAGGATCATCTAGTTCCAAGCCCCCTACCATGGGCAGGGACACAGTATCACCAAGGCTGGAAGAGACCTCAAAGATCATCAAGTCCAACCTGTCGCATGCTAGATCAGGTTGCTCACAGTCACATCCAGCCTGGCCTTCAAAACCTCCAGGGATGAGGCTTCTACCACCTCCCTGGACAACCAGTGTCTCACAAACCTCATGCTGAAGAACAACTTCCTAACATCCAATTTGAATCTACCCATTGCTAGTTTTGCTCCATTCTCCCTAGTCCTATCACTCCCTGACACCCTAAAAAGTCCCTCACCAGCTTTCTTGTAGCCCCTTCAGATACTGGAAGGCCACAAGAAGGTCTCCTTGGAGCCTTCTTTTCTCCAGACTGAAGAGCCCCAACTCCCTCAGTCTGTCCTCATAGGAGAGGAGCTCCAGCCCTCGGGTCATCCTTGTGGGCCTTCTCTGGACATGCTCCAGCACCTTCAGATCCTTCCTGTAATAGAGGCTCCAGAACTGGACACAGTACTCCAGGTGGGGTCTCACCAGAGTGGAGCAGAGAGGGAGAATCATAGTATCATAGTATCAGTCAGGGTTGGAAGGGACTATCATAGCATCCTTGCAATCTGCATAGAGTCCATAACTATTCTCTGACAGCTGTAGAATCGTTAGGTTTCTCTCTTCCCCAGTAGAGCTACCACATCACAGTATCACAGAATGTTAGAGGTTCGAAGGGATCTCCAGAGATCAAGTCTAACCCCCCGACAAAAGCAGGATCACCTAGGGTAGTCTGCCCAAGAATGCAGCCAGGTTGGTTTTGAAAGTGTCCATAGAAGGATACTCCACAACCTCCCTGGGCAGCCTTTTCCAGTGCTCTGTCACCCTCACTGTAAAGTTCCTCCTCATGCTGAGAAGAAAGCATGAAACAATATTCTCCTCTGTTAAGTGAAGGAACAGGAAAATTCACTAATAATTCCAGAGTCAAAGGAGAAAAGCAGACACTTCATAAGCTTTGGAGAGAACCCCTTAATTTCTACCTAGACCTTTCTAAATTCACTACTCAAATCAAAACCAGCTAGTTCTTTTGGCACCTATCTTCCCATTTAAATATTTTTAGGCAATTCCTAATACATGCAGTGTCCCCAAGCAACCAAATTACCATTTAAGGCTAAGTGAAAAGCAAAGAAAACTAGATGGAAAGTAATCCATTTCATCCTTAACTGCTGTAACAGTTGAAGCGATGGCTGGCCCAGTCCTGAAATCAACCAGCACTTTGGAGGAGTTGTAGAATAGAGCAGAATAGAGTAGAATAGAGCAGAACAGACCAGGCTGGAAAAGACCTTTGAGATCATTGAGTCCAACCTATCATCCAAAACCATCTAATCAACTAAACCATGGCACCAAGCACCCCGTCCCGTCTCTTCCTAAACACCTCCAGTGATGGTGACTCCACCACCTCCCTAGGCAGCCCATTCCAATGGCAAATCACTCTTTCTATGAAGAATTTCTTCCCAATAATTTCACCTTTTGAGTGAAAGATCTTGCAGGAACTGAGAACCCTCATACTGAAGTTGTCCAGCAGTTTGCTTGAGCTCCTATATTCATTAAGTACTCATAAAAAGGCTTCAGCAGCACATTTTTGCACTATTGGCATCTTAAGAATGCAAGAGCAAATTAACAACAGTATCTTATTTAGAATCTTGTGAAGATGATAGACATGCTTACCATGAGATCCACTTTTGTCCAGAAAATTGCTGAGATTGAACAATGTGTTTCTAGATGCCAGGTACTGAATAAATCTCTGCAACACAAAAGTTCTTTTCTTATCACAGGCTGTAGCTGAAGGCTTTCTACCCCCTACCAGAAGACTCCCAGTGTAGTACCAGCATACACACATGAAAACCCAGATGTTTGTCTTAGCCTGCAAGACCTTCCTCAATTTCTTTTTTCATTAATTCAGATTAATTACACTTAGCCTGAATCTACACTCAGTACCCTACTGCACACATAAAAACTAGATTTTGTGTCAAATACAAACCAGACTGTGGAAGGAGCAATAAAAATGGTTAATTCTCAAAGAGATTTGAGGAAGGCACAAGATTTATCTGCTCACAAAGCAGCATACCCAGACCAGTCCCAGATTTTTTGACCCAGCAACCCCTTTTTCAGCCAAGCTGAGGGTCTGTTTTAATAACAAGCAGGCCCCATATCCAGTACAGGAACTCACAGCCTGAAATAGTTACGGAAATCAAATCAAAATATTGGCCAAAAAACTTGGAATGGAAAATCAGGAGAAGAGTAAAAATTCATGCTGTGACACTGGAGAAGTTCATTGCATGAAAACACTTTATACACAGTCAGAGAGGAATTGCTTTGCAGTCATATGAAAGCTCTTTAAGTATGGTTCTTGTCTTCACACAGATAATGCCAGTCTGTACAGGTCAATAAAAAGCAAGGGCAAGAAAAAGCAATCCAAAAGGCTATCAAGTTGAATTTACAGCTCAAGGTAAAGATTTTAACACTCATGCAGAGAGGGCAGCTGTTGGGATGGAGGTACACATGCAGCAGAACATCAACTTTGACTACAGCCAAAACATAGATTCATAGAATTATTAGGCTTGGAAAGGACCTCAAGGATCATCTAGTTCCAGCCCCTCTGCCATGGGCAGGGACACCTCACACTAGATCAGGTTGCCCAGAGCCACAGCCAGCCTGGCCTTAAAAACTTCCAGGGATGAGGCTTCCACCACCTCCTTGGGCAACCTGTTCCAGTGTCTCACCATCCTCATGGTGAAGAATTTCTTCCTACAGTCCAGGTAGGTTTTAATCCTTCATAGCTCTGCTTCCAGAGAGCACATAAATTGTCAACATCCTGAACAGGCTGCTGCTTGCTCTTAAGCTATGGTTTTGTAAATGAAGAGACATAATCGGCACACCTCCAACCAGACTGTTAAAGGTAAGTTCGCTCCTCATCAAGAATCACCCTTGCCCAGCGTTCTGATGTCCTTGCTGGTTCAGAAGAGATGCTTTTGCACTAGTAAAGTTTTCCTCTTGGAGTTTGTTCAGTGCCAATGTGGTCTCAAGAGAAAGCCAGCTACACTTACCTCATTGCCATGAACCATTAGATGATGTGTGGTAACTAAGGCTTTGAATACGACCACCCAGCTGCTATTTGTTGCTCGCTCAAAGAGTGTATCAGCCATCTGAGGAATATTCACATTTGTTTCATTAGTTGCTTGGATCAAGTCTGTAAGAGAGAGAAGAAAAAGGTGCTAGGTGCTACAACTAAGATAAAAAAGTTTGGAGCATGGCCAAGCTCTCAGCCCACCAGGCTGCAGACTGTGGTTGTGGCAAAGAGCAAGTGCACTGCTTACATTTTACATGTTGAGAAAAGCAAAACAAAACAAAACAAACAAACAAAACCAAAACCACAAAACAACAACTAAAAAACCCAACAAACAAACAAAGAAAAATAAAACCCACCCACCCCACTCCCCCAAAAACCTGAGATTAAACCTGAGATTCCATGCTGACAGCAACACTGGTCCAACTCTTCCAGTAATTCCATCTTGAGCTATGTCCCAACCTTTCTCTACCTTCATCCTAGATGAGGTTAGGGTGCACAACATCATGTATCTTTACTGCTTGCAGGTTTTCAACTTAATTGGGGCAGTTCACTACTTCTGGGTTAGATGAGTAAATATTACTGAATTCTTCAGTTACAGGTAACATCAAGCACAGTGAACCCAGCCACATCAGCAAAGAAGGTATCACCAGGAACAGATATATCTCAGAAGTTACGAGTTTCACCAGCATGCTACAGCACACCTAGAGTCTCTACAGACCTAGACAGTAGAAGAGTACATTCAGACATGCATTAAGACCTCTTCAGCAGTAGGAAAAAAGGCCAAATAGACATTAGTTTATACTGAAGAATAACAGCCTTCTGCAAGCAACTGCACCTTATGTAGAAGGCAAGACATTAGACTGCCTTAGGCGACAAGAATAAAATACATCTTTGTGTCCTGTAGATTACCAAGGTATAGATTTGCTCAGGAGAATCCATGAAATTAAGGTAAGTACTTAAATCATAAACACACCAGCAAGCTTTCCACAACCATCTATATCCCACATCTACTCATATGATCTTTGATTTACCGCGTCACCAATTCCCTACAGACTTGTTAAGCAGCCAGCAATGACCTTCTACAAGCCATTACCTATACATGAGACACAGTTGGAAGCCACATACTGAGGACACTAACACAGTCCTAATTTTAGGGAAGAAGCTTAAAATTTGAAAATCTAAGTAGAAAAAGCTAAAAATTAAGAAGTTTAACTAGTAGTCCAAGCATTACCTGTGCTACTAGTGAAAATATCTTTTACTTTCCCTGAGAGGACAGTAATCCTTGTTAATGATTTTCCATGTATTTCTTTCCCCTGCCGCCAGACTAGAAATGTTCACCCATCCATTAAAAGTCAGTCAGTGATGACAGATATTCTATTCCAAAGGCAGACAGACTACTCTGTGACTTATTCTTGCACATCTGAATTATGTGAGCCTGCTGTAACTGAACTCTAGGGGAGTTCGGGTCAGTTGGGCAGCAGAATGACCACTTTACAGACTGGCTTTCCTCACCCAACACAACCCCATATAATGAAATGCATTAATGCTCCTAACAGCAGAAATGCAAGGTTTAGACTGCTGTGAAACAGTCATTCTGCCTCTGCAGACAAAGTCCAGAGGAGAGGTCTGTTTATACAGACTGGTGAGTTGCATCAGCTGCTGAGAACCACCTGAGTGCAAGCAGAAGCCCGCACTGCTGTACTAGAAACATTCAGAAGTGTAGTGGATTTTTGTTTGTTTGGTGGGTTGTTTTTTTAATTCATGGCAAGTGATTTTTATGTGGTTTTTACTTCTGTTAAACAGACTCATTTGAGATACAAGAAATCTATAGCTGAGAGTCAGAAGCTTGTGAAAACTCTTTTGTGTGGGCATACAAGCTGCAAGTCGTCTTCAGTTTCAGGTCAGTGGAATGATTTTCTGCAATGAGATCAGACTAAAATTATGTGATCTGTTCATCTAGTTTAATTCTTAAATGTTTGTTGTCATGTTTTGTTTTGATTGTGGGTGTCTGCAGGTTTTGTGCAGAACACTTTCTGAAATGTAAAATCAACTTCTGTAACCTCAGTAATACTATCCTTGCAGGAGGCAGTTCTGCAGACAAAGTATTTCAGTAGTAAAGTCATGCTGTTGAATGACAGCAGTTCAAGCTCACAGAGCTCCAACAGCTCTCCTTGATCTTGTTGTACAAACAGGCCAATAATCTTTTATTCTGTACAGCTGATTAATGCATTATGGAAGACAGTCACAAGTGGCTTGCTCACTGTTTACCCTGTTGAGAGGTTTCACTGCAGATGACAGCATTTGTCCTTAGTGTAAGGAAACTTGCATCAAATTTGCAAGCTTTCAGTCCTAAGCTTCAGTATGTAGCTCAGTATGGAACAGGGGTGCTATGAATTGTGGATGCTGTCAGTGGATGTCAGACAATGAAATCTCTGAGGAGTTCACCCACAGCAGTGCTGGCAATGGAAACTACAAGGCACTGCTCCTAAAGTCACTCAGTCACTCTCCAAACTGCTGGAGGGTATGGCATCTCACTCTGCAATTCTGAATGTTTTAGGATGTGTAATTATAGTGTGTTGAGCAGAGAAGTATGATTAAATTTAAGCCTACTACTTACAGTGCACAGAAAAGAATTAAACCATGCATAAAGACTTTACTCATTTGAAGTGGGGGGGGGGGCAGAAAGGAGATGGGAGGTTAATTCTTGCAGAGCTGTTTCCCATTAAGTCGTGCCACAAAGCTAACAAATTCAAGCCTCCTGGGTTTCTTTCCCCGCTACCAGAGAGTCTCAGCTTAACCAGCAATCATCAGCATCCGAAGCACCTTACAAGCACAGCTAACTTTAATGAACCGAGTATAGAGTTTGGTGGCTCAACTACATTTTAAAATTTCCTTCAGTGTGGTAGGGAAGAATAAGTACAAGGAAAAAGAAAACTTACACAACAACAAAAAAGAAAATCCAGAAACTACACTTTCAAAAGATACAGATTCAGACATCTACTGGTGGGACAGAAAGTTCAGTTTTAAACGAGACGATGAAGTTCAGTCTTCAAAGAAAGTCACAGGCAATTTGTTAATACAAACCAGATAACATGAAGAAATAGCAGACAAAGAACAGCCCATCAGGAGCCATATGAAATAATCTTACAAAGTTGATTTCATTTGGGGTACACACAAGTAGGACAAACAGGGATTAAAGGTACCTTCCCGATGTAGTTTCTGCTAGTGCAAGCATCCATGTCAAGTACACTGACAGCTAATCCCCAAACCCAGAAACTGAGCTCAAATGCAAATTCCAAGCAGAGTAAGAAATCAGGGATTGCACAGCAGTAGCAGCAAGTGCTTTCATCATGACCTTCACAGAAATGAAATTGCTGGAGAATGAGGACCCACACACCCTTCATTTGAGCCCACTTGTTCACTGTGGGACTAAGTTATAATTGTCAAATCATAATTCATGATTTCTCCCATTTCATAGATTCATAGAATGGTTTGGAAGGGACCTTAATGATCTAGTTCCAACACTCTCCACCAAGGACACCTTCCACTAGACCAGATTGCTCGAGGTGTCATCCATCCTGGCCTTGAAAACCTCCAGGGAGGGGGCATCCACAACTTCCCTGGGCAACCTGTTTCAGTGTCTCACCAACTTCACTGTAAAGAATTTCATCCTAATACCTAGTCTACATCTTCCCTCCTCAAGCTTCAATCCATTCCCTCTCATCCTATCACGACAAGCCTTTGTAAACAGTCCCTTGCCAGCTCTCTTGTGGGCCCCCTTCAGGTACTGGAAGGCTGGTATACAGTCCCCCTGGAACCTTCTTTTCTCCAGGCTGAACAGCCCCAACTCTTGGAGCCTTTCCCCACAGGGGAGGTGCTCCAGCCCTCTGATCATCTTTGTGGCCGTCCTCTGAGTCTACTCCAGAACTTTGGGTTTTCCTCTCTTCACATTTTGGTAGCTGCCATTTTGAACATTTATTCAGAACTGTAATTTGGGCTTCAGTATCTTTGGGTTTGTGGGTTTTTTTTTCCCCAGATACACTTTGAGATGCAAAACCATTGCACATAGAAGATCAATTTCTTGACACCAGAACTTAAATCTAAACACTAGACTTTGAACTCCTTTGTTAGCCAAATTTCTGACCCAGGCTTAAGGCATCTGCAACCTAATTAGGGAAAAGGAGCAAAGCTGGAGTGTGCTTTACACCTTCAATTAAGACAAACTGGCAAACTGAGGATCATCAGTAGAGAGTTCAGCGAGGAAGACTGAAGTAAGTTACAACACCTTAGCTTCTCATGACCTTTTAAAGAGACCACTAAAAGATATAACTGATTTTGGTGACTGTTAAAATCATAAGGCAAAATAAAAAGAGAACAGAAAAGAAAGTTGCAAAGCCTTCAGAATTTCAGACTTCTTCAATCTCATTAAAAACAACTTCCTGATTTTGAGATTGTTATTATTTTTTAATGAGAGAGATTATACAACACTTCAAAGAATTTCTTTTACTCCTTTATCTTTTCAGACTCTAGATATGGGCAAAGTTTGTCTGCTGGTTTTGGGCTTTTTGTTTTTGGGATTGTTTGTTGGTTGGGTTTTTTGAGGGGTATTTTGGTTTTGTTGGGGTTTTGGGTTGAGCTGCTCAAATGTGTCCAGAGAAGGGCAACAAAGCTGGTGAGAGGTCTGGAGCACAAGCCCTATGAGGAGAGGCTGAGTGAGCTGGGGTTGCTTAGCCTGGAGAAGAGGAGGCTCAGGGGAGACCTTATTGCTGTCTACAACTACCTGAAGGGAGGTTGTAGCCAGGTGGAGGTTGGTCTCTTCTCCCAGGCAACCAGCACCAGAACAAGAGGACACAGTCTCAAGCTGTGCCAGGGGAGGTTTAAGCTGGATGTTAGGAAGAAGTTTTTCACAGAAAGAGAGACTGGCCATTGGAATGTGCTGCCCAGGCTAGTGGTGGAGTCACCATCACGGGAGGTTTAGTCATGAGGTCTGTGGTGACAGGTTGGACTTGATGATCTTTGAGGTCTCTTCCAACCTTGGTGATTCTGTGAGGTGTTTAAGAAGAGACTGGATGAGGCGCTTGGTGCCATGGTTTAGTTGATTAGATGGTGTTGGGTGATAGGT
The DNA here is from genome assembly GCA_033816785.1 of Picus viridis. Lineage (NCBI taxonomy): Eukaryota > Metazoa > Chordata > Aves > Piciformes > Picidae > Picus > Picus viridis. Next base: position 45,500,451 of record CM066578.1, on the reverse strand, counting down.
TGGAGTCAATGATCTCAAAGGTCTTTTCCAACCTGGTTAATTCTGTTCTGTTCTCTTTGGGACAGGAGGGTGTTCTTTTTGTTTGGCTTGGGGTTTTTTTTGGTTGGTTGGGAAGAGGATTTTTTTGCTTGTTTGTTTGTTTTGTGGGAGGTTCTTTTGTTAACAAACAGATCTAAGACTTCCCAGTTCGAAGTAAATTATTTACAACTTACACTTCAGTATGCAGACAAACAGCAGCAGAGCACAAGATCTCTCAGTTCAGAGGGAAGTTGATGCTAACTAAAGAGCAGCTGTCATTCCAAGCTGAGTTAACATGTGAGTTACCTCAGCATCTGAGCTACACCTTACACTCAGTTCCTAATCTTTGCCAAATCTTTGACAGCAACCCCCTTACTGACCTTCCTCACTATTATGTTGAGTATTACAATAGCCTTCCTGAGTGTTTTCTCTTGCTTGAAACGATTTATTTAATGTTCATGGCCTCAAGCTACAACTGGGTAGGCTTAGACTGGACATTAGGTAAAAAATTTTTCCCAGCAAAGTGGTCAGGCATTGGAATGTGCTGCCCAGAGAGGTGGTTGAGTCACCAACACTGGATATATTTAAAGGTTGCTTGGGGATATGGTTTAGGGGTGAACTTTGTAGAGTAGGGTTCTTGGTTGGACTTGGTGATCCTGAGGGTCTTCTCCAACCTGAATGTTTCTGTGATTTAAATAATGCCAGGAACATAGTGAGGGGAAGAAGGGGTAAAAACAAAGAAAAGGGGGGAAAAAAAGGGCATGACTGTTCCAAATCTGGGCTATTCAAGAACTGAAAGAAGCCTAACTAAGTTTGAAGGGCCTAAGTAAGCTTACAAACCTCAACCAAAAAAGTGAAACAAACAAGTAACAGTACAAGTCCTCCTGTATAAGACACATGACTGTATAAGGAAGCTAATGCTCACCAATGTAAAAGCTGAAACTTCCAGGTCTACATCAAGACTGACCACAAAACAGTACTGGAAAGCAGAACAAAGTCACCAGTTTCTGCTTCTACATAACTGCTCATGAGTACATTAGGTGACTTTAATGTTGCTTGCTTTAACTACCAAGCAATTCCACAAACAAGAGGTGGGAAGTTATCTGTGGGGTGAAAGCTTACTATCTATTCTTTTCACCCCACAAACATGCATCACAGTCTGCCTTCTAATGATCTCCCCAGGCAGAATACCTGTTCCTGTTTGTCTCCACCTTCTTCCCCAAAAGTCTCCCTGGAGAGTTCCCACATCTCACCTTGTCTTAGCAAATCTACCCTTTGATTTAAGTCCAGCATCTTACAGATATTGCCTATGCACTTTCATGTCTATTTCAACTCAATAAACTTAAACCAAACCTTCCACAGAGAGCCTGCTCTCCAGCTACCACAAAGACTTTCCCATGAAGTAAAGCAGCTACAGTCCTTGTGACTACAAACAACTAAGGGGACTGTTACCTCCACTCTCCAGTTTTACTTCACAGATCTCCTTCCCCAAACAGATTTCAGACTAATGTGGGGATAAATAATTGCTGCAGATCCTTAGTCTGAGAGGTCATGGTGGCCAGCCTTTGAACCACATAACTGTATCCCACATCATGACAACCTTTCATATACAGTATCTTCCTCTCTGCCTACTCACAGGCATATTCATACTACCCATGGTATTCTGTTTTGCAGAAGACAAGAGTTTCTTCATCCCTAACAATCCCCTGAAGAGTCTGCAGGGCAGAAGACTTCAAGCACTGTAGTAACCCTGGGTTACTAACCCTTCTCCTACAAAGTACCAGCAAAATTTCCCTTGGAGCTTCCTCCAATTTCTGAAACTGAGAGTTTATTCAGCCTTTGAATCATCTTACTATTACACTACTCCTTTTTAAATGCAGTAGGACACCACTTCCTGTATCACCAGATACCTGTTTTGAAAAAAAGTTAAAAAAAATCAGCTGCCCATATACACTGCTGGATTTTATTCCAATGCACCTTCACACTGTTTGCACCCCTCCTTCCCCACCATGCTAAGGCAAGATATTTGGCTTCCAGTCCTCTGCAAAAACAGCCCCAGCTCATTAGCAGTATTAAACCAGTTGTGTTGGATTTGTGTCCCTTTTTGTCCTTAATCATTCAACATATGGCTTTTCCTCCTGAGAGGTTCAGGTGCAGCTCTCCTGGAAAGGGGAAAATAAAAGCCAACTGTCAGATGATCTTCTACAGGATATGCAAGGGTACAGCTATGGCAGCTGTCTCCCTACATACTAATAATGGGAGTGGGGGAAAGCATCAGTACAGAGTTTAAAAGATAAATAAAAAATAAAGGCATAAGAAATTCCAAGTTCCAGGACAGAAGTTTCTGGAACTTACAGCTCCACTGCTTATGGGGGAGAAATCATGTGCATTACCTTTAGTATTTACACTGGAGTTCTGCTCTTGACAGTAGTGCAAGTGAAAGATGACAACCAGACCAACTGTAGAAGCTCAATTTAAAGCAGGAGTCGTTGAAATTATAAGTATGGTCTCAAAGAGTGCTAATTGATTAGTAATGAACAGATTTTATGGACAAAGTCCAAGACACCCATAATCCACTCGCTCAAAAGAATGAAAGCTTCAATCTCACTCAAGAACTAAGTATCTGGAACACCAGCACTGTCACCCAGATGATGTGCTACACAAACTCCTTCTTGCAAACATACTAAAAAGGCAGCTTTTCTGCTTCACACACATGAGGAACACTAAACAGAGGGGAAAATGCCCCATGGTCAAGGGATCCTGCCTGGTTTCCTCTCAATCAGAGCCTTGAAGCTTTTTTAATCAGCTTCACCACAGAAAAAGCCTCAGTTATTAAGCATGGAATTGTTCTCCTGTCCAAAGCATTAAGAAGCTCAGACTTGACCCTCATTTGAACAGAATGAACTCACTTAGAATACAAAAGAATTTGTCTTAGGCAAGAATATAAGTTCAGCAAAGCTGAGGAAAGGAGAAATCACTGCTCCACTGATTCCTTCCTCTCACCCAGAGACCCCATTCCAGACACTCCACCCAAACCCTGCTCCACAGCTAGCTCATGAAAAATGTGTATTTTTCTGCTCAAAGACAATAACTGAGCAGTTCTGCTTATGGTGATACGAAAGATCAAGTAATTCTGGAGCCAGATGTGCCACTTATCTATTGTATTGATTTACTGCAAATAGCAACTCACAGGATCACAGGATGTTAGGGGTTGGAAGAGACCTCCAGAGATCGAGTCCAAGCCCCTGCCAGAGCAGGACCATAGAATCTATTGCAGGTTGCACAAGAATGCATTCAGATGGGTCTTGAAAGTGTCCAGAGAAGGAGACTCCACAACCCCTCTGGGCAGCCTGTTCCAGTGCTCTGTGACCCTCACAGTGAAGAAGTTCCTCCTCATGTTATCACACAGTATCACAGTATCACCAAGATTGGAAGAGACCTCGAAGATCATCGAGTCCAACCTGTCACCACAGACCTCATGACTAGACCATGGCATCAAGTGCCACGTCCAATCCCCTCTTGAACACCTCCAGGGATGGTGATTCCACCACCTCCCTGGGCAGCACATTCCAATGGCTAATGACTCTCTCAGTGAAGTGAAGAACTTTCTCCTCACCTCGAGCCTAAACTTCCCCTGGTGCAGCTTGAGACTGTGTCCTTGAGATGTTGAGGTGTCCTGTGCTGTAGTTTACATCCATCACCCCTTGTCCTATCACAGGGCACAACTGAGCAGAGCCCGTCCCCTCCCTCCTGACACCCAGCCCTCAAGTAAGCATTTATTAAATCCCCTCTCAGTCTTCTCTTCTCCAGACTCAACAGCCCCAGGGCTCTCAGCCTCTCCTCAAAGGGCAGTGCTCCAGTCCCCTAATCATCCTCATAGCCCTCCATTGTACTCTCTTGAGCAGATCCCTGTCCCTCTTGAACTGGGGAATCCAAAACTAGACACAATATTCCAGGTGAGGTCTCTCATGGCAGAGTAGAGGGCGAGAAGAACTTCAAATTATCATTGTACTAACTATTTTGCACAGATTAAGCTATACAAAATGCTGTTTCCATTTGATTGACACTAACTGATGGTTATAAGGCTAAAATATAAAAGAATTGCCTTTGAGAAATGCTATTCCACATCCTATTGTAATATGGCATCTTAGTTGCCAAACTCTACAGGTGGAAGTGACATGGAAAAAGCCCTTCTAACATTAAAAGTAGCATTTGTGTTAAGCACTTGACCAACAGCTTAAAAGGACCTTCTAGGGTGTTCAAGAGGGGATTGGACATGGCACTTAGTACCATGGTTTAGTAGTCATGAGGTCTTGGGTGACAGGTTGGACTTGATGATCTTTGAGGTCTTTTCCAACCTTATTGATTCTATGCTCTCAAAAGGCAAATCTCAGCCGTCATTCTACAAGCCATTTCCTTCAGCAGTTCAAACCTGAAAGCCTTAACCAAAATATACATTAATTTAGAAAAGAAACACAAGACTGTGGCCATGAGCCAATCTTCTGCCAAGCCCTCAAAGCATTTATTCAATTTTCTGTAAGGGGCAGAACTGACCTCTATCCATGCAAGCATTAAAGTGAAAGTCCTGTTGCATGCTAGGTCTTGCTGCAAACAACAGAAGTTTAAAAGGGGCACACTTGCAAGATTATTACTTAGAAGGATAAAAGTCAGCAAGATTGAGCCAATTGGCTACTGTAGTTGGATACCAGGTTTCCAGCTGTGGCTTGTGATTATCTGTCCATGAGGTGAACAGCCTCTAACATTACTTTTTGGTTGTATCAATTCTTAACTCTTATCACTTGGCAGTTTACTATCACTTACAGGGCCAGCTGCAGATTTTGCCCAGAACTGCAAAGCTACACTAGAAAAGTAAGGATTTCATGCTTGCCACAGCAGCATGGGGTCATTTACTCTAATCCTTGCACATTTTCTAAGCAGCCTTTACATGATGTACATGATCTTGCAGTCCACACACGCCTGGTAGAAAATGGTACTCAGCTGAGGCACAGTACATGAGCTGAGTTGCCACACTGCTGTCATTTTTACTCTAAACTGAAGGAGCTCTGTTTAGTGCCATCTACCCCCAAATGATCTACCTGCCTCAGAAAACCATCTGTTTTTAATAACCCTGTAGAACTGAAACCATCACTAGCTCATTAACTCTGCCCAGAACAGCAACTGGGCACTAAAATCCACTACAAATCTCAACGAGACTGAAAATGTATTGGAAGCAGCCTGACGCTTCAGCTGCACTACTTGGCTGTTACACACTGGGAATGCATTAAATAGAGTGGGGACAAGACAACATGCAAGCAACCTCAGTGACAAGTTAATTAGCTGCAGCTGTATGCTGGAAACAGGTCAGTCCAGTAGGCAGACTCAGCAGCTGACACATAAAACTTTCAAGATCCAGCCCATGGCCCATGTTTTCCCTACCTTACTCTCTCTTCTAAGGGTCCAGTTATTTTGTCAGCAAATGCCCTACGATAACAAAACCTTCAGAAGGGTCAGCCTGAAAAATAACCAAACAAGGCCAGAGAGCCCATCCACTCCATCAAGCTGACAAGTCATCAGAAGCTTAGCATGGGTTGAAATTCTCAAAACTGGGAATGAATTCCTGCAACTATGCAGTCCTACTGAAAATATGGACAGACCTTTAGGAAAGAAATTAAGTGTAATCAAAGATCACTGGTACAGGCTGCCCAGAGGGGTTGTGGAGTCTCCTTCTCTGGAGACTTTTAAGCCCTTCCTGGATGCATTCCTGTGCAACTTGTGCTAGATTCTATGGTCCTGCTCAGGCAGGGGGTTGGACTCAATGATCTCCAGAGGTCCTTTCCAAATCCTAACATCCTGTGATCCAGTGATGCAAACCTGTTCATCCAGTTGGAGCAACAGTATGACCTGTGCTGTAGGTTAAGAACTAACCATCCTACCATAGAGGTAAATTCCTCCAGAAGCCCAGAGACCCCAAGGGGGTGGATGGTCTGTCCCAGAGGGAGGACAGGGTATCATAATAGAGTAGAGTAGAGTAGAGTAGAGTAGAGTAGAGTAGAGTAGAGTAGAGTAGAGTAGAGTAGAGTAGAGTAGAGTAGAGTAGAATTAACCAGGTTGGAAAAGACCTTTGAGATCATCAAGTCCAACCTATCACCCAACACCATCATGTGTTATTCCACCCCATAATCCTGCATCTCCCTGTATCAGTAGACCTCACAGCCAGTTCTCTCTCTCTCTGGGCCTGCTCCGGGGAAGGCAGTGACACCTAATAGGAGCCTACTGGGCTTAGCATGAGGAGGAAAGCTTGGCAGGTTGAAGCCTGGTTTGGGGCCAAAGCTGACTTTGAAGTGTATATATATCCTTTGTACCTTCTGTATACTTTTGTAAATAGTATTTCCATTTAACATCCAATTCCATGTGAGCATTTTCATTTAACTCCTTTGGGGTAAAACGCTTTCTCTTCCAGCTCAACCCAGGACAACCTCCTCGAGGCATCCCAAAGCAGTCACAAGTACACAGCAAGTATTCTGTAACACAGGTGCAATAATTTCAATCTATTTTGTCTTTTATTTCTGTATTAAAAGCAACAGAAAGACCATCAGAGTTCCTAAAAGCCGATGGCTGCCTCATATGTGAATGCTGTGCCTTAAAAGAGGGTGGTTGATTTTTCAGCAAGCTGACTGATGTCCTTCACATTTAGACAGAGCTTTACTCTCTGCTTGCTAAAAAAAACAATAAATGTGAACTAAGTTTGCAATTCCTTTATGTTCATTCACCTCCACTATACCAGTTAAACAGCAGTCCTCTGCTTCTGCCACACAGGTCAACTACCACTAGACTTTACTCTTCTACGTGAGCCTGCAGCCTGTCCTACATTGCAGATTTCTTGCTGTTGCTAAGAAATTCTGTTGAATTCAACAGAACAACCACCTGAGAGGCAGAAGAGACAGTTAGGACTACTAACCTTTAAGAAAACCTGACAATAGTAAGTTCCTATATAACAGTTCAAAGTCACCAGTGCCTCTGGCAGATGTCTTTGTCTCTGACAGAGGAAGTCTCCTATCAAGCTATCGGTGTGAAAGTTGGAATCCATCACACAGGCTCACATCCAGGCAAAGCTTGAAGGTCTCTTCCAACCTGGTTTATTGTATTGTATTCTATCTCAACACCCAAAAGTCTCAATTAACCTCCTAAGCATGATATGGAGGTGAGTTTTGAAAGGTAGCTTTCTCACACTCTCAAGTTGCACCAGGGGAGGTTTAGGCTGGATATTAGGAAGAAGTTCTTCACAGAAAGAGTTATTTGCCATTGGATGGTGGTGGAGTCACCATCACTGGAAGTGTTTAAAATAAGCCTGGATTAGGCACTTAGTGCCATGGTTTAGCTGATTAGATGGTGCTGGGTGATAGGTTGATGATCTCAAGGGTCTTTTCCAACCTGGTTAATTCTGTATTCTGCATAGTACTGTCCAAAGCAATTTCCAGCTTCCTGATGAACAAAAGTTCTTTAATTTCACCTATTTCAAACATAGCAAACTTTCCCTGTCAATACTCTTTGCCATTCACAACACAGAAATTTGAAGCTTACATCAAGCCTAGCAAAACTGGAAAGACTCTATGTGGCTTAGAATAAAAGGTCAGATCAGAAAGTCACAGGCAAAAAATCATATATGAAAGCAAAATTCTGTTTCAGATGCCAGTAAAGGAACATCACTCATGATAAAATGTACATTTTCATAACACTGGCACACTAGACACGCTGACTTCCTCTGGCTTGCTGCCCCTCAGCAGAATGTACATTCTCCTATAAATAGGTTTAGATGAGGCAATAAAACATAGATTAAGAGCTACAGGCACAATAACTGTACTTTGGATTCCAGAGTCATGCAGCAAGATCCAAACCCAAGTCTCCATTTAAAAAAGGTCAGGTTTTAAAACTCCAGGGTTGCTAAAGAACTGATGCAATGATATGTTAAAGCTTTCATCTATATTCAACCTCTACATAATGAGAAACAGCAGCCTTCAGCACCAGGAAAGAGGCCAGCTGGCTGCCCCCTTTTCATACAAGTCCTACACTCTCTGAAACAAGAAGTGAAAGGATGAGTCCTTTCAGTACAAGTCTGAACTCTCACTCAAGTGCATCCATGTGGGCTCTACAAGTACATGCAAAGACACCAGCTAGTGCAGTCCCACACCGTGGCACCGATCACGATTGCCGCCTTATTTTGAGGACCTGCCTCTGAACTCCGTAAACTTGTCTATATTTTAAGCATGTGGGCGGCAAATCACCATGTTTTATTCATGCTCTGAGCAGTCATGTCTTCCTCTCACTTCCACAGAGGACCATTTTAGAACGTTCTGTAAACTATCAGAGAGACTTAAGAGATGTAATAAAACTATGCCAGAGGCACTAGGAGCCTGCCAGGCTCTGCAGGCTAAGCACTGACCATCTGCTATGGCAGGACCTGCTGCCATTGTGTCATCCACGCTCATGCCAAGCCAAGAGTCAGTTTGAAGTGATCAACTCTATTGCCAGTAGACAAACCACAGTCTTGTCCCACCTTTCTGGAACAGCAAAGTTTAAGACACTTCCTTGAAAAGGCATGCTCCTTGGTCTTTTAAATATATGGTTGAACACTCTTAGTTCAAGTGGACACCAAACTCTGCAATCTGTCCTTGCCAGCGTTTCACATCTCAGCCATAACCCAGTGTCTTAAATGCCTAGAAACAACTGGCAAAGAATAGTGCTCTCTTTTTACATTCCTGCTTTAAGAAACTAAAGCCACCCTGGCAATGCTCATGGCACAACTGCTTTGTTGGAGCTGTGTGGCCCTACTACAACACAGGAGCTCCTGCCTACCCACTTTCTACCTGTGGTAATTTTGCATATTGGCTTACAACCAAAAAAAAAGAGTTAATGGCTTCAAATCAGATCCAAGCTGCAGACACATCCTGTCAGCAATTTGCAGTTCTCAACACATGAGAAGCAGTGTGCTCTCTTGGTGGCCTTCAAGCATGATCATGGCTATGTACTCACAAAATCTCCTCTGCAAGAAACATCATAAGACATTCAGGTTTTGTCAATAGCTAGAACAAGCAGGCTCTGGGAAAGGCAACCAACTGACACACTGCCTCAGCTCAAACGGCCAGAGCACAGATGGCACAAATACACATTGTCACGACACTGGGATTTTTCAGCATCCAATCCCTTGTGTTAAACTAAGTTCAGAGACTGATATAATCTAAAAACAAAGCATGAAATCACATTATCCTGGGCAGGGAAGAGCAAAAGAAGGGTATTTGAATCTTGTTCATCCAGAAGTTGATGGAAATGCAGCACAGTGCCATTTCCTGCACTGTGCCTGCATCTAAGCTGCAAGCCTCAGATGCCCAGTGGATGCATCACTTCCCAGTGGTCTAGAAAACAGTGTTCCAGTATTCCATCTACATTTACAGTGACAGGCAACCACCAACAGAACAAGAGGACACAGTCTCCAGCTGCACCAGGGGAGGTTTAGCCTGGATGTTAGGAAGAGTTCTTCCCAGAAAGAGAGATTGACCATGGGAATGTGCTGCCCAGGGAGGTGGTGGAGTCACTGTCACTGGAGGTGTTTTAGAGGAGGCTGGATGAGGCACTCAGTGCCATGGTTTAGTTGATAAGATAGTTTTGGGTGATAGGTTGGACTTGATGATCTCTGAGGTCTTTTCCAACCTGGCTGATGCCCAATATCATTTGTGGCACTGGTCCATATCGGTGGCACATTTCCTCTCCTAGCAGATTACAACTATCAACTGCTTCAGCAAACATGTTTCACAGCCTAAAGAGAAGAATTTTTAACGAGCAGAAGCAGCTTACTGGCTACCGGCTGTGACTGCAGAATGTGCCTCTGAGACTGCTCAAATACACCTCTGTGCCCACCCTTGCAAAACTTGTTTTGTATTGATTTGCAGTGTATCCAAGCAGCTCTGCAGAAGAAAACATCATCAAAATAGCAAGATTAAAAATATTAAAGTCAACTTTAAGGGTCTAACACATGGTATGGAAAGACTCTAGGAAAAAATACAACCCAGACTTTAGCCATACTCTGCAAAGTGACAAGCTAGCCTCTGCCAGGTATTCTGATTGCCTGCAAGCAATTCCCAACATCTGGTTTATTCAGGTTTTATTTAAGCTATCAAGCTCTCATCCAAACAAAATTTTGGCCAGCAAGAAAAAAATCAAGCAACCATGCAGAGTCTGATGGGGTGGGATACGCTGCTGTCAACTTAGCAATGAAGCCTTGCACTGCAATCTTGCCAGTACTGCTGACTCAGGGGAATAAAAGTACTGCTGCAAACCCTGCGCTACAAATCACTGCCTGCAAAGCTACTAGGAAGGCTTCTTCCATCCTAGGAGTTCAGGGTTCAGTCCTGCTGATCTGCTCTTTCAGCACACTACATGTCCTGCACTGAAAGGCAGGCCCTGATTTCCTGGCTTGCTTTATTCCTTGCTTTTTCCTTTTCATGGTATTTGATATTCCTCTCTCCAAGCCAAGGCAGAACGTTGCTGCTAATCTGCATACCATGTGTTAAAAGTCTGGACAACCATTTCATTAGACACTCACTGGTGAGGCTACCAGAACTTCTGCTGTTCCGCTCTGACCTGTGCCTTGAAAAGAAGCTCCGAAACAGAACAGGGCATATTAACTTAGTGATACTGTTAGGTACCACTGACTCATCTTCCGTCTACAGTAAGACTAAGGGAAGGGATAAAATGTTATCCCCCCTACAACAAGTTTTCCCCATTCCCTGCCCCAAAACACTGGAGCCAGCTCCTTCAGAGATACCATATGTCCACAACTGCCCAAGGAAGGTCTTTCCCCTGTCTTTTCTTCAGGAGAAGGGGACATGTTGGATGCATGTAGCAGGGTTCTGGTAGCAGGGGGATGCTGTTGCTGTGAATTCTGAGACTAGGGGCTCTTCCACAGGCTGCAGGAGACGTCCGCTCCAGCACCATACAGTACCCCGTGCTCTACCTTGGACCTTGGCATTCCCTCTGCCATTTCTTACTTTTTCCCTCCTCCTCTTCCTCCTATGTCTATCCAGTGTTTTCTGCCCTTTCTTAAGTTTGTTTTTTCTGGAGATGCCACAAACTTGGTGGATGGGCTGAGGTGTGTTCTGTAGGAGGTCCACTGTGGAGGGAGCTGTGTCTAGCACAGAGCATGCCATGGCCTCTTCTTATAGACGCCACCCCTGCAGTCAACACCTTGCCATGGACACCAGTACTGGGGGAAGGGAAGCAAGGTAGAAAGTGTGAAGTAGTCTCAAGTATCTTGAACTCAGGCAGAAAAAGACTAGAAGCAGGTGTGCCTCTGCTCTATTATCATTTCTTCAGAAGTGGGGACAAAAAGGGCAGCAAATTCTCTGCTCTGACTACCAATTTCTCCATCCAGTAAGAAGCAGGGAAGAAGAATAGCAACCAAAATGTTCTCTGTCCTTCAAAATTATCTTAACTGCCATCTACTTTTAAGCACTTCAGAGGATCCTTCACAGGACAGAGACATGAAAGCATCAACTGACTACACCAACAGAGCACTTGCTTGGAGACTTCACAGAATTGTTCACTAGTGGGACAGGCCCAGGTAAGGCATACACAAAAAGGGAAGGTTTAAGAGCCAGGCTGGGAAATCAAAGGCACAGATCAAATCAAACCGCAGGAAATCAAACTGCAGGTTCTTTTGTTTAGAAGATGTTCAATTGCTGCCACCCAGTCTCTACAAGGACTATTATGAAACATATTCACCTGCTAAAAAGAAGTGATTAAAACTAGAGGGTGGTCACTGTCATTCTGAGTATCTTATGAACAAGAAGCCTCAAAGAAAAGACAAACTACTCCCCTATTAAGGTCTACTAATGGAAGTCAGTACAGCAGAAAGATCTGACTGGCTGCAGAATTTGTCATCCATGACCTTGACAGAGAATGTTTAATAGAAGGATTTTAATGACTACTAAAAACAAACATGCCTTCAGCTGAGGAAAAACCAAGGGAAGGGAGGGCAGGACTAGTCAGTCTAGCTCTATCAAATTACACTGTTTGAATGAAAGAAAGTTCATTATTACACTGTCTCCCCACTCTTCTCTTTCCACATCCTCCCTTTCCTTTCCTTAGGCATTGTACCCTAAGAAAAGCACAGAACAGTTCAGGTGCACAAGAACAAGTGATCCTGCCCATGCTTCAACCTTTGTATCTTAACATGAATTCAAACTTCTACACAGCTTCAACTATACTTTAAAAAATTATTAGTTAGCTAAGTCTTAGCTTAATTAAAAGGGCATCCTTCTCTTGGTAATTCACATGCCTTAAAAATAGCATGAGGCCTTGGGGGAAATTGGAAGGTAATGCCATTGAAACACTCAAGATGAACTAATTTTGAAAGCCTTCTTATTAGCTCCCTTACCTATGACAGTCATTTCTACTTCTTTGCAGAGATCTACACATCTCCAAATGAAGTAAGACTTCAGTACTGTTTTGGAAAAGGGCATAGGAGAGGCCCACAGAAACAGAGCTATTCAACACAGACTGATGACAAGTCCTTCCATACACACACCAAAAAAAAAAGAGGTGCTAATCCAACATCCATTAATAAATTAGAGAAAATAATTGCTTGCTTGGATTTGTCTTTCTTTTCAGATATGAAAGGTTCACTGGGGTGACAAGGAGAATTTCACAATTTACAATACACACCAGCTGTGAGAACAAAAACCAAGACACTGCATAAAAGTTAGCATTGAGGCTCAGCTGTAAGACAAAGTCAGTTTTCTTGTACACGGGAACTGTGACAAGTTGCTGCAATACAAGATATAGTGAGACCTACCAAAGTAGTTTCATTAGTAAAGCATTAAGGATTAAGACCAGTGTGTACAGGGACTCCACTCTTAGCCATTTTCTTGAGGGTACTTCCATGGCCATAAAGACAAAGTGTCACCTAGACTGCAGAGCAATGCAGCACTCATATGCCTGTGCTACACCCACTAGGAAAGGGCTGTGAGTGCCAACGCTCTTGGAACATTCCCCAAATCACTCCAACAGCAAAACAACTTCTGAAATACACACTGGAGTTAACCTTAACAGCCACTGAAGTCTTGTGACTCAGGATAGCTCTGCTGACCCCCACCTCTCCCAAAACACACAGACATAATCCTCAAGAGTGAGATCAGAAAATCATAGAATTGTTTCAATCAGATACGACCTCCAAGACTGAATCCAACCATTGTGGTTTCCGACTAACCTAAGTGGTCTAAGAAATACCTTTACTGATCCTAGGGAAAAAGTCTAGCCCACTGCTTTTAGTCAACTGACATTTCTGTTTCACCTCTAGAGACCACAGTGATTCAAACTTGTTAGGTCATCCCCACAGATTGCAGAAGACAAAATGCTGCAGAAAGAAAAGGATCTGTGTACACCAAATACTGACACCAGCCCTGCAGTTCCGTTACCAAGATGAATTAAGCCACAGAATTCCTTTTAAAGCCTTGCTTGCCAGCCACATACAGACACACAGAATTAGACCTGGGATGGGAAGATGTTACAACATACTGGTCCTCTTCACAGCCACAGGAGATCAAGCCCTGATCTTCATCTGCTTTGTTTTCACAGTTCATTAACATTTCCCAGCTCTCAATCAGGCCTCCAGAAGGGCCTCCTACCTTACAAGAATTATTTTGAAGAAGTAAGGAGGCATCACATGGTCTTTTGAGAATACACATTCCAGAACTGCTTCCTGCTGCAGAACAATTCACTCACAGTAAGTCAGTCAAGGAAAATCCCAGACGTTTCGATCATCTTCAGAAACAAGAACTTGGTACACTCAACTGCAGGTGCAACAAACTCGCTGGTTTCCAATTCACTTCCCCAAATGAAAGCTTGACAGTTTGTTTCTTTTTTTACAACAGGAGCTGAGTTCAGCTCTACCTAATTACCCCTCGTGTGTCATGTGTTTTAACATTTCAAAGTCATCTCCCTTCTCTGAAAGCTTTTCCTTGTTGATACCAGAGTCACCCCCACTCAAGGCTGGAAGCTTCCTTTACTTGCCGCATACCATTAAACCTTCAGTGGAGCCTTAACATGGTTTTCAAAAGAATTCTGAGAATGGAGCTTCTATGCTGTGCATTAGGATTTTCCTTTCAGTTGAATTAACACAGCTTATATATCCTTAATGTAGCCCATACATCTCACTCACCCACTCTGCATCGTGGAGCAGTAAAACCAAGTTGCTAATCCCCACTTCTTCACGGGAATGCTTTCCTCATTTGCTGTATCTAATCATCATTTATTTAACACAACGTGGTTAGCTGAGGGAGATTAATCCATATCATTGTGGTGACTTTAAGACAAGTGTAAGATGGTAACAGTTTGGTAAGTCCAAAAAAGGGTGAGAGCTCTAACATGCCAACTGCAATGGCTTGCCACAAACCATCAGAGCATTTAGACTGACATTCCTTTTCCCCCACAGGGACTTGGGAAATGCATTTAATGCCATCTGGTGCTACTTCCAGCAGTGGCTGGAAATTCACTAGCATGAGAGATGGGACTCAAGAAAATGGTAAAGATCGCTGGGTACATGATAGCAACCTAATCACATTTGAGTAACAGGACAAGTCTGTGCAGTACCCAGTATCCGTGCCAAAGGACAGCCACAGCGTAGCATCCATATTAAAGCCTGTATTTGGAAGCTATGCAAGTACAGAAAACCACACAAAAGACAAACACCAGCTCAGCTTTTGTTCACAGAAGACAGTCAATCTGTTTTCTCCTTCTTTCCTCACACATATGCACTCACACCCAAATCACGCTTTTTTATTCCCTCTACATAGTACTCACTTAAAGCCTGAATCAAACACAAAAAAATCCCACACCTCGTCATCTATCATCTTCCTGAAACTCTCTGGAGCTACATCTTCTGCAGAAAACATGGAGACAGGCATTGTTGTGTCTCATCCTCATAGGACTACCTGACTCACGTTAAATAGTTGATCTCTCCGTTTCATGATCTTGAAGGTCTTTTCCAACCTGGTTAGTTCTGTTCTATTCATTTACAAAGCCCAGCGGCTACGCAGAGCGGTGGAAGATAGGTTGTGTGACACCACATCTGGCCGTTAAGACACTCACCAAGTTCCCTAAGGACACAGAACCCCTAAACCAATCCTAGAATTAAAGCTTGTCAAAAAACATCACTCCAACCACTGCTCTCTTAAGTTTTAATTGTCTGAATCCTTCATGCCTCGACTCAAAACTTATCTTAAGGCATTGCCAGGTTTTACCTTTCATTTCCTTATCCACACCTTCAAATGCTACTTATCCGATCTGAAATACACTCAGCCATGTGGCTCAGATCTACCTCCACCTAGCAGCACCTCTGTCATGCACAAGGGCATTGCTCTTTCAGAGAGTGAGCTTCTAATTGACTCATTACAATACATAATGTCCATTTTAACACTTGTTCACAAGGTATACATCAGCCCTGAAGGAACTGCCCATCAGTTCAGAGGCAGGAGGAGAGCCCTTCAGTTTGAGCCCAATAATATTTTTCCTCTTAAAAAATTAACTTGAATTTTATTTATAGCCCACAATGTTGGATGTGCATGCCTCCCCCCAACAAGATATCAGATAGCTAAACCCTCAACTGTTATATACACCTCAGAAAAAATATAAAGAAAAGAGAGAAGAAAAAGTGAACAGGGATACAGCCTCTCAGGAAATGATAATTTCCCTTCTTGTGTGTCTTACATGCAGGTGGGTATGAAATTGAATGCTACTAGCTTCAGCCTCCCTCATGCTCATTTTCTGAAGTAGTAATATTGGCACCAATAGCCATACACGGTCCCTTCCCAGACCTTAATATAACACTGGTAAATTGGTAAATTACCTCACTTTAATCCTACCTACTTCAGATAGTACTTTTATATACATACATATATATATATATATAAAAATACATAAACAGAAAGACATGTATGTCTCTATAAAAATATGTAAGTATGTGGACACACACATGTATGTATAGATACAAAAATATATAATCACACACAGCATGCTTTTAAATACATGAGCTATGGGATTGGGTTTTTTAAGCTAAAGCCTCTAGTAACAGACACAGTAGGACAGTCCAGACACAACCTACAAATTACAAAGTGTTGACAGGAATTGAGCAGCAACACAGGAGGCATCAGTAAGGAAGATGACTTTCCAAAATGCACAAGAAAACAAGAGAGGGTGTATGATAGCAAGACTGCAGGTCTAGTGAGACAATGCTTTAGACTCAAGTCACTCTTCGACCAATGCTGCTTACATTAGCATCTCTTAGACACATATACGAGAGTGTTTAGATATGCTGGAAGACAGGCATGCTGTTTGCCACTCGAAGGGGGTCCATGCCTGAATATGCCTTAATATGCCACAAGCTTTGAAGCCATCAGAACTGAATTCTGGATTTATTTTACAGAAGTAATAATACCTTCCTTTAAGAAACACAACATCATCAGAATCGTACTTACATGCACCTAGGCACCTGTACCAGCATTACTTAGTAATGGCCAGCAGCCAAGAGACTGCTTGGTATAAAACCTGATCATCTTTACTTGAAAGTATTTCTAAACAAACAAATACAAAAAAAAGTGAAAACCACTTAACTTTGGACATAAAAAAAACTTGCTGGACATCTACTGAGTTCATTGCTGGACAGAATTACTAGGCCAATTAACACCACACAAATTCTTTCACCATTCCTTGGTGTCCCCCAGCAGGAGGAGTTGAGTGGGTTGAAAGGAGATAAAATCATCAAGACAAAACATCACTAGCTCATTGTTTTTGAGGAAACATCTTTGCTTCAGCCTTGTTTCGTGCATTAACTAGCTAATACCCATCCAGAATGGATCATAACTGTGAAACAAAGTCACCAGCCATCTTCAATAAAACGTGATGCAAAGTATTGGACAGCTCATGAAATTGCTGTCAGCTACTTGGGACCTCTTGCAATAGGCCCTTAAACTATCCAAAGACTGTCCCATTTTGCAGTGTAGAGTTTTCAAAGTGCCTTGTCATTTAAGCACACTACTGTCCAAACACCTTCAGAAGTCTGCTGTGGAGCTGGCCACACCCCTACCAGTGCTTGGACAACCCCTGGCATCGCTTTTATGTCTCTGCCTAGCTTAATCCTGACCAAAGTAGGCAGTGACAAGTGTCCGTCCATTTCACCCTGCGTTAAATTCCCTCCCCTCTTTCCAAGCCACCACTCCACAAGGCAGGCTTTGCACTGCCTTCCTAAATAAAAGACAGGAGGTCATGAGGGGTGAAAAAAAAATAATTTAAAAATGGCCGAGTATTATGCAATAAGAGAAGAAATTCAATAATAACTCATCCTCTCCTGGAAATTTCTCCCAACCCTTAGGGTGTGCAAACGGGATTACAGCAAGTGTGACAGCCAGACGGCTCCAGGGCACACTGCAGAGCCCCGTGGGCAGCCTCCTGAGCCGCGGGGCTTCGCTGGGGAAACAAAAAAAGGGATGCTCACAGTCCAGGTGTTTTTTCTTGGGCCCCATCACTTCATGCGTGGTGGCTTTGCAGACGGCTCTGGCTACGGCCGATCCCGTAACGCTGTACTGAGCAGCTGCGATGCGATCTGTCAGCGTCTGACCCGACATCTTCGACTGGCGTGCCTGCTGCTGCCTGCTCTGCAGAGGCGGAAAACACGGGAGGGAAAGGGGAGATTCCGCGTTTATCGCCAAGAGGAGGCGGGGAGCTGGGGTGGGAGGATTGGGGAGAACGGCAAGAGACACGCACGGACACACGCACGGACACACGGGCACACGCACACACGCACAATGGTCCTCCAAGGCACCCCGGCCCCTCCCGAGGCACAACCCCCTCCCCACCCCCCCTCGCCCCGTTGTGTAAGCCTCTGCCTCTAGGCACCTGGGGCAAAAATAAAGGACATTTTAGACGATGCGAGGAAAGGATAAAGGAGAAATAATGATGGTAGTGAAAGGAAGCTGTACGCAAATAACGTACGAGCTCCCCGGAGAGGGGGAAAGGACACATCCACACACCTGCCTCGGTAGCGCCCGCCCCCGAACCGGCCCGCGGAGAAGCCGCCGCCGCGCCTCGGCCCCGCCGCAGCGCCCGCCCCGCCGCCTCCCCGGTGGGAGATTATGGCACCGTTGCGCCATGTTATGCCCTCCTGATGCCTCCCCCACAGCCACTCCTCGGCACCGATAGGGATCCCCCTCCCCCACCGTGCCGGGAAACGGGGCACCGCTGGATGCGGCGGCGCCCAGCGCCATGCAGCAGCCCGGGGCGGCGCGGCAGCGGGAGAAGAAGATGAAGCGAGCGTCAGCGGCCGACCTGTCAGCGCGTCCTTCCCTCCCGTTCTCCTGCAGCCGCCGCTCCGGGGAGGGCACCGCCGCCGCCTCCCGCCGCGACCGCTGCCCGGTCCGCTGCGCTGCCCGTTGGCGAGGCGCCCCGCGGCGCAGCACCCCCGGCCCCGGTAGCCCCAGGTGCGGGGCGGGCTGCCCGCTGCCCCCTGCCGCCGCTGCCGCCGAAGATGCGCTGGGCGTCCACGCCCGGAAGCCGCTGCTGCTATTTCCAGCCGCCGGCTTAATCCTCCCGCAGCCTAATCCCCGCGCTACTGCCGCAGCAGCGCCGCCCCCTACCCCGGTGCAAGAGGGCGGGACGGAACGGACCGGCGCGGCGCTGCCGTTATCGCCGCAGGTCGGTGGCCCGGCGCAGTCAGGTGACCCCCGCTCGGTACAACAGGGTCTGGCCGGGCCGCTCGGTACCGCGGGGCAGCCCCCTCTGCTCCGCCGCGCCTCTTAAAGGAGCCGCCGATGCCCGGCTGCGATGTGTGCGGGGAGGCGAGGCGCGACGCGGGGAGGCGAGGCGCGACCCGGGCCTCCACCCTCCTCCTGCTCGCCTCCTGATGCCCGGCGGGGGCGGGCGGGCGGAGTTGCACCCACAGTCCAGTGAGGATCCGCGGTTCCAGGAGGTTGTGGGGAAGCCGAAGGCGCTGATGCTTCTCCTTGTCTGCAGTGTGGTCCTCTCGCCAGTGCTTGAGATGATGCACTGAGGGATCCCAAAACCGCACACTGGCTGGATTTCTCCAGAATCGTTTTATGATGTTGTTGTTGTTGTTGTTACCAAAGATATCCAAAATATGTCCCCAGAGGGGTTTTCTTTCTGATATCTATGGCATCCTAAGGGTGTCGGTTACAATCCAGTGCTGCGCAAGTAGGGAGGATGTCTTGCCACAGTTTTCATGTGTCATTGAAGCCTAGTGGAGCGATCTGTGGAGCGCTGAGAATCGTGGCATACATATACCGCCATAAATTGGCTGAACTTAGTTTGGGGAGTAAAGCGATTTGAGTGGGTGGGGTCTAAATGATACGGTGCTGGTGGCAATTTCTTCGAGCTGCTCTTAGAACCAATTTCAGCAGAGGGTGTTAAGTGTATGCTATTAATTAGCTGAAGACAACTGTATGTACAGTCAGTGCTGAAGAGCTGTGTGTATGAAGTGATAATTGGATTGTGTTCCCATACAAAGCCATACATCACCATTTTCATTTATTATGCCAGGAGAGAAACTGAGATGCCTGGGACTGTTTAAGTCTCGAGAAGACAAGACTGAGAGGGGATCTGTTCAATGTGTATAAATGTCTGAGGGGTGGATGTCAAGTGGAGGGGGCCAAGCTTTTTTCAGTGGTGCACAGTAATAAGACAAGGAACAACAGGTACAAGCTTGAACATAGAAGATTTTGCCTCAACATGAGGAGGAACTTCTTTACAGTGAGGGTGGCAGATCACTGGGACAGGCTGCACAGCGAGATTGTGGAGTCTCCTTCTCTGGAGACTTTCAAAACCTCCCTGGATGCATTCCTGTGCAGACTACCTTGGGTGATGCTGCTTTGGCAGGTGGGTTGGACTCGATCTCTCGAGGTCTCTTCCAACCTCTAATGTACTGAGGTACTGTGATACTGACAAGGGATTGTGGTCTGCAGTAGTATGAAACAGCAGCTTCTGTATTACTTTTTATTTTTCAACTTGACAACCAAGGTAGGTTGCCCTAGGTAGCATGAAAGCTTGGCAATCCTGTTAAAAATTCTCAAAGGTTCAAGTTGTCATTTCTATGAAAAAATCTCTTCCCCAATAACTCTGCAAACAGTGCCTGTGTGCACTGCAGAAAGGTGTTTGAATTTTCAGTTAATTCTTCATTTATGCAGAGCAGGTAGAAATGTTTGGATTTCAACTAACTGCTAGCAATAAGCATTAGGGGTCTGCAAACTTGGAATGCTCCTGTAGGTAAGACTCATATTCCAATAGGATCTGAGGGTACCAGTGGATGGCCAGCTGACTGTGAGCCAGCAGTGTGCCCAGGTGGCCAAGAAGGCAAATGGCATCCTGGCCTGTATCAAGAACAGCGTGTCCTGCAGGCATAGGGGAGTGATTGTCCCCCTGTACTCATGAGACCACAGCTTGAGTACTGTGTTCAGTTCCAGGCACCACAGTATAAGAAAGACATTTGGGTCCTAGAGTGTGCTCAGAGAAGAGCAACAAGGCTGGTGAGGGGTTTGGGGGGCATGATGTACTAAGAGTGGCTGAGCAAAGTGAGGTTCTTTAGTCTTGAGAATAGAAGGCTAAGGGGAGATCTTATCGCCCTCTACAAGTACCCAAAGTACTTGTGAGGCTGTTGTTGGTCCCTTCTCCCAAGTAGCTAGGGATAGGACAAGAGGAAATAGGCTTAAGTTGTGCCAGGGGAAGTTTTGATTGGATATTAGGGAAAAAAATCTTTACTAAGAATAAAGAGGTCTTGAAACAGGCTGCACAGGGAGGTGGTGGAGTCACCATCCCCAGAGGTGTTCAAGAATCATTAGAATAGAATAGAATAGAATAGAATAGAATAGAATAGAATAGTCCAGACCAGGTTGGAAAATACCTTTTCAGATCATCAAGTCCAACCCATCACCCAACACCATCTAATCAACTAAACCATGGCATCAAGTGCCTCATCCAGTCTCTTCTTAAACACCTTACGTGATGGTGACTCCACCACCTCCCTGGACAACCCATTCAAATGGCCATCATTCTTTCTGCGAAAAACTTCTTCCTAACATCCAGCCTAAATGTGGCACTTCAGACTATAGTTTAGTAGTCATGATAGTTGGGTTTTGCTTGGACTCAATGGTCTTAAAGGTCTTTTCCAGTCTTAATGATTCTATGAATGTGTCTGAGCCTTTCAGCTCTGTTCAGTAATGAGTGGCAAATGAGTAAATGGTGGAGCTGCACAGAAAAATAATGTAACACTGTGTTCTTTAGCATTACTCTAAGCCTAATGTTCAAGTGCAGACAAATTGTAGTTATATTTAGAAATTGTGTTTCATTTACTACAGAAACGTTAACTTCCATTCCCAGAAATTCAGCATTAATGGAGTGATTTGGGGGAGCTAGAAGTACATCCTAGCAAAGGCACATAGTTTTTCCTCTGTGCTTCATAGTCAGTTATTTGGATCGTAGTGCCAATTGATTTCAGAGGAAAGAAGATACTTCATGTTCCATTATGGGCATTAAGAGTGACTCTGAACTCTTCTTGGTGATACTGACAGGAGTTTAGGATGGCATGACTTCCTTTTAAACTGGCATATGATCGAAGAACAAAAAATACATTTTTTTCTTGGAGTTTGCTGGTTCTATCCAGCAAAAAATTTAGAGTAGCTGAACCTGACAAAAGGAAGATAGTTTTCAGCTTTATGCTAGGCAAAGGGTTTAATTAGCAGTGCAACATTTTGGTTTTACTTATGTCTAGTGTTCATCTTCCATGTCAAGGTCTGGATACTTTCTGAACTAGTCCATATTGTTCTCAGCAGTTTCTGTCACTGACATTACCAGCTGTATCACCAAAAACTATGCCTGATAATACTCAGATCGTTTCACATCTTCATGTTGTCAAAATATTTAAGGAAAAGAGGAGTCAGACAACTTGTACCATTGCCTTAAAATTTACACATTGCAAACTGAATTTAAATGCAAAGAATAAAGAGATCCTCCTCCATTCCTGGAGGGAAAGGATGCCATCCAGAGGGACCTTGACAGGCTGGAGAGGTGAGCCCATGCCAGCCTCATGAGGTTCAACAAGATCAAGTGCAGGGTCCTGCATCTGGGTTAGGACAATCCTTGGTACCAATATAGGCTGGGCAGGGACTGGCTTGAGAGCAGCCCTGAAGAAAAGGACTTGGGGGTGCTGGTGGATAAGATGCTCAACATGAGCCACTTGCAGCCCAGAAAGCCGATCACACCATGGGCTGCATCAAGAGAAATGTGGCCAGCAGGTCAAGGGAGGTGATTCTTCCCCTCTACAATGCTCTCATGAGACCCCACCTGGAGTGCTGTGTCCAGTTCTGGAGCCCATGTCAAAAGAAAGATCTGGAGGTGCTGGAACATGTCCAGAAAATGGCCACAAGGATGATCAGAGGGCTGGAGCACCTCTCCTATGAGGACAGACTGAGAGAGTTGGGGCTGTTCAGTCTGGAGAAGAGAAGGTTCCAAGGACATCATATTTTGGCCTTCCAGTATCTGAAGGGGGCCTACAAGAAGGCTGGGGAGGGACTTTTTAGGGTGTCGGGTAGTGATAGGACTAGGGGGAATGGATCCAAGCTAGAGGAGGGGAGATCTGAGCGTCAGGGCCAGAGCTGTTACTTTGCCTCTCCCTCTTGTTTTTAGGGCCAGTGGTACAAACAGAGCTACTGGAGAGGCTGGCTGTAACCATAGTGATAGCAGCAGCCCTGTACATATCTACTTAGTTCTGGGAAGGGGGAGAAAAGGACTTTTCAAAGGAGGAGCATCCTCCTGACTTTGTGTCAGGTTGATGGAGCCAGGTGAGCAGCAGTATTGTCCCTCTATGGCACATGCAGCAGAATTGCAGTGCACCAGCAGATAGCCAAATCATGAAGTACCCAGGAGTTCCTACGCTTCTGCTGTTTAAAAGAACCTCCTTGTTTGGTCTTGGGTGGCTTCAGTCCATGACAATTCATTCAGCCTCTGTGCTCACTCTCCTTCATGGCAGGTGTTCCAGTAGTTCCTTTGGTTACCATGACAAAAAAGCACCAGTGAGAAATTAAAGCAGGTTGTCAATTTTCCAGTCAGAATGATGGCTTAAGAAGGCTGTAGCCTGAACATGGTCATATATCCCATCAATTAATTTTGGGGGGACCACTTGAATCTGAGAGAATAACAATTCACAGTGATAGGAGGTGTGAGCACATACTCTACATAGGAAGCACATACTCTTCACATAGGAAGTGCCCTATTTGTGTGTTTGAAGAATGCACAAGGGGTAATGGATATAAACACAGGAGGTTCCACCTCAACATGAGGAAGAACTTTATTGTAAGGGTCACAGAGCACTGGAATAGGTTTCCCAGAGAGGTTGTGGAGTCTCCTTCCCTGGAGACTTTCAAGACCCATCTGGATGCATTCCTGTGTGGCCTGTGCTAGATTCTATGGTCCTGCTCTGGCAGGGGGGTTGGACTCAGTGATCTCCAGAGGTCCTTTCCAAACCCTAGCATTCTGTGACTAATTAACATCAGGGAGGAAGTCATGCAAAGAATAGGTAGCAGGCTCTATTACCAGTTGCTAATCCACATCAAACTGCGGTCATGTTCTGCAGAATATGGAACAATTGGTGCATTGCAGAGTAAGTGATTACAGAACTGTGGTAACTGGCATGCATTGTGCTGTGCAGGGCAACCCACTCAGGAGTGTGTCCAGCAGATTGAGGGAGGTTCTTCTCCCCCTCTACTCTGCCCTGGTGAGACCGCACCTGGAATATTGCATCCAGTTTTGGAATATTGCTCCCCAGTTCAGGAGGGACAGTGCTACTGGAGAGAGTCCAGCAGAGGGCTATGAGGACGATTAAGGGACTGGGACACTGCCCTCTGCAGAGAGGCTGAGAGCCCTGGGCCTTTTTAGTCTGGAGAAGGGAAGACTGAGAAGGGACCTAATAAACGTTTCTAAATATCTGAGGGCTGGGTGTCAAGAGGGAGGGGACCGGCTCTGCTCACTTGCACCCTGTGATAGGACAAGGGGCAATGGATATGAACTACAGCACAAGGAGTTTCCATCTCAACATGAGGAGGAACTTCTTCACTGTGAGGGTCACAGAGCACTGGAACAGGCTCCCTAGAGAGGCTGTGGAGTCTCCTTCTCTGGAGACTTTCAAGACCCATCTGAATGTGCTCTTGTGCAACCTGCAATAGATTCTGTTGCCCTGCTCTGGCAGGGGTGTTGGACTCTAAGATCTTTGAAGGTCCCTTCCAACCCCTAACATCCCATGATCCTGTGATCCTATAGGCATATGTTGTGCTGTTCTGTGCAGGGCAGCCAGGTGGGTTCCATCCCCTTTTCCATCATGCTGGGTCTCACAGGAACAACCTTAAAATCTGTATCATAGAGACTTCTGTTTTCTGATGCATTAGTGGCCCCAGTCACCCACATCACATGGATAACTTTTACTGCTGGAGTAGATTTTAGATTGGATCTGGCAATAATACCAAGGTTAATAAACTAGAAGTGGGAGAGATGCATGCATGTATGGGAAACAGGACAAAAGTCCTATAACAATGAAAGTCAGTACCTGTGAAATGCCTGTCTGTTTGATTTTGATCATTGGTTTCATAATCTTGGTAGAGCCTCCAATGCAGAAGTCTGGAGTTATGAACTATATTGCATTTCCACACAGCAGACTCAAGCCCAGCTTGATTTATTTTTTGTCTACCTTTTATATTTAGCACTAAGCATATTCCGTGGATTTCCTTGAACAAGTCTGTGTACCAAAGGCTACTTAACTTGCTGCTTCTGCAAGTCATATGTGTTCTAATATGTACAGTGCAGAAACAGCAGCTTTATGTTGATATTAGGCATATATGAGAATTAACTTAAGATGATCTGCAGCTCAGCTTATATAAATGCCAATATTTAATATTCCACTGAAATGGCAAGAGAAACATCTATTGAACAATGTAGGTGAAGCCATGCTACACTTCACAGACATTAGCATGGAAAAGATTTGCAGGAGTATACAGAAACAGATAATTAACTACTAATTAACTCCTCAAATTTATTGACTAATTGGCAGTCCTGTCTTTGGACACAAAGTAACTCTGAAGACATTGATCACAGCTGTATCCTTTCCTCAAAGAGGGAAAGATGCTGCCAGAAATAACGTCCAAACTTCACTCCTTCATGTGCCATATTTGACCAAAAAAATGTTTTTGGTAATCCAGAACAGACAACAGACTTTTAACCTGCCTTGGCTTTGTGGTCCTTAGGTCTTTCTGTTCAAGCAAACCCAACTGTTTTTGGTGGAGGTGTGTTATTTTGTTATCTGTACTGACAAAGTGTCAAGAAAGTCATTTTGCCATCAACTGTCAATTTGCCAGTGGTGAATTGCTGTTGTGTTAGTAATTGCCATAACTGCATTAACTCTACTTTAATACAATTGCAGTTGTGTTCTGGCTATGGTCATCATGGCCAGGGGGGGGCTTCACTGACTGCCACTTGTCCACCTCCTGTCTGCTCTGCCAGGGCAAACCTGCTGCTGCTGTGTCTTACACTAAGGGGAAGCAGCACAAGTGGCTGAAACTGCGACTGAGCAGCAGCTGGCCAAGACCTGCAAAGGAGGAAGCTTCTCTATTAGAGAACACAGAATTAGCCAGGTAGGAAAAGACATTCGAGATCACAGAATGACAGAATCACCAAGGTTGGAAGAGACCTCAAAGATCATCAAGTCCAACCTGTCACCACAGACCTCATGACTAAACCATGGCACCAAGTGCCACGTGCAGTCACATCTTGAACACCTCCAGGGATGGTGACTCCAGCACCCCCTGGGCAGCCCAACCTATCACCCAACACCTTCTAATCAACTAAACCATGGCACTAAGTGCCTCATCCAGTCTTATTTTAAACACTTCCAGTGCTGGTGACTCCACCACCACCCTGGGCAGCACATTTCAATGACCAATCTCTCTTTCTGTGAAGAATTTCTTCCTAGCATCCAGCCTAAACCTCCCCTGTCACAGCTTGTGACTGTATCCTCTCGTTTTGTCAGAGGTTGCCAGGGCAAATCTTCTGCTGCTGTGTCTTACACTAAGGGGAAGCAGCACAAGAGGCTGAAACTGTGACTGAGCTGCAGCTGTCCAAGACCTGCAAAGGAGGAAGCTTCTCTCTACTCTCACAAAGAAAAAAAGTAAAGCTTGTGAAGAGGAAGCAATTTGATTTCTTTGCTATGCCAAATCAGTAAAGCAGGAAGGACAGGGAACTGCTTGAAAGAGTCCAGTGCAGAGCCACAAAAATGATTAGGGGAGTGGAACGTCTTCCTTATGAGGAGAGACTGATGGAGCTGAGGGCTCTTCAGCTTAGAGATGAGGAGACCGAGAGGTGACCTCGTTCATGTTTATAAATATGTTAAGGGTGAGTGCCAAGAGGATGTTGCCAGGCTCTGCTGGGTGCTGCCCAATGGCAGAACAAGGGGCAATGGGTGGAAGTTGAGGCTTAGGAAGTTCCATGGAAACATGAGGGGAAATTTTTTTTCCCTGTGAGGGTGACAGAACACTGGAACAGGCTGCCCATGGGGGTTGTGGAGTCTCCTTCTCTGGAGATATTCAGAACTCATCTGGATGTGTTCCTGTGTGACCTGCTCTAGGTGATCCTGCTCTGGCAGGGGGCTGGACTGGATGATCTTTTGAGGTCCCTTCCAGCCTTCTGTGATTCTGTAAGCCCAGGCTCTCACCTACTTGTCTGGCTCTTGGCAGCAAACCTAGGTGGCAAATTCTCCATTTCTGTACAAAGGGGAATGCCATTAAACAGTAACTTAAACATTCTGAATACTTGTTGATAAATTGTATGCATTTAAAGCATGTTTTTATTTTACACATTGTCTAATACCTGCACAGACAGTGAATGTTAAGGAAAAGTTATTAAGACAGTGGGCCTTCAGTCAAGGCCAGGAAGGATGACCCACATCCTGTTCAAGAGCTTTGCCACGTGATGTGAGCTGTTCATTTGAGCTTTTCATCATCCTGGATCCACATTTTAACCAAGTAAGAACTTGGTGTATTGTAGGAAGAAGCTGAACTACAAAGAGGAGGTCACTGGGGTTCAGCATAATGCATTTTCCTCACAGTCAGTGGAAATGTAGTACCATCCAAACTTCAGGACTGAGCTTCCAACCACATACTGTAGCATGTCTACACCATGTTCTTCACCATGAGGGTGGTGAGACACTGGAACAGGTTGCCCAGGGAGGTGGTAGAAGCCCCATCCCTGGAGGTTTTTAAGGCCAGGCTGGCTGTGGCTCTGAGCAACCTGATGTAGTGTGAGGTGTCCCTGCCCATGGCAGAGGGGCTGGAACTAGATGATCCTTGAGGTCCCTTCCAACCCTAACAATTCTATGATTCTGTCCTGTCTGCAGTTGCTTTAAGCTCAGAAACACAGAGCTGTACAGTAAAATGTCAGCAAAGTGTTGTCAAATTCTCCAAAGAAATTTCTGGTTATCATTTCAGTGACAGATTTGTTCAGCAGAGGTTCAATAGATGTCAGCTCCCTGTCAAATAAAAGTAAAAAATTTAACCCAGAGGGTAGAAAAAGTTTTAAGCTGAAAAATATAAGCAGATATTTGACAGAGGAAGAGATTATGAGTTATAACACTTTATGACCAAATACTACCTCTGTTTACTTGAAAAGAAGCTATAATAGACAATTAGACACATGAATGTATGCTGAAACTTACATATGCAGATATGTATCTCACAGTATCACAGCACATTAGAGGCTGGAAGGGATCTCTAGAGATCATCGAGTCCATCCCCCCACCAAAGCAGGACCACCTAGGGTAGTCCACACAGGAATGCAGCCAGGTGGGTTTTGAAAGGCTCCAGAGAAGGAGATTCCACAACCTCCCTGGGCAGCCTGTTCCAGGGCTCTGTCACCCTCACTGTAAAGAAGTTTCTCCACTTGTTGAGGTGAAACCTTCTGTGTTCAAGTTTGTATCTATTGTTTCTTGTCTTATTACTGTGCACCACCAAAAAGAGCTTGGCTCCCTCCACTTGACACCCACCCCTCAGATATTTATAGACATTGATCAGATCCCCTCTCAGTCTTCTCAAGACTAAACAGCCCCAGGGCTCTCAGTCTCTCTTCACAGGGGAGATGCTCAAGTCCCCTATTTATCCTTGTGGCTCTCCCTTGGATTCTCACCAGTAGGTCCCTGTCTCTCTTGAACTGGGGAGACCAAAACCGGACACAGTATTGCAGATGTGGTCTCAGCAGGGCAGAATAGATGGGGAGAAGAACCTCCCTAGCCCTGCTGGATATGCTTTTGTTGATGCACCTCAGGATCCCATTGGCTCTCTTGGCCACAAGGGCACATTGCTGTCCCACAGAGAACTTGCTGCATAGAGGCTTTTAAAAAATGCTTTTAGCAAGACTTAATCCCAATCTTTTAATAGTTCTGGTATCTTCTGTGCACCTTATAGTTGTGCTAAGGACTCTGAGCATAAAGCTCAGTCTGCTAATGTAAGGAGAAATTCTTCAGCTATGCTTTTGAAGCAGTATCATGACTGGTATCACTTGATATCTTCTCACTTCCTACTCTTCCAAGCTTGAAGTTGCTCTTTAACCAAATGTGTCCACCCACAGGATGGTGCTTTTGATTGTACTGGCCTCCAGTGGCAATCTAAGGGCCATGTCAGTAGTGGCATGTAGTCAGTTAACTCCATCTTCTTGACTTTGTGCATTACACATTACATTGGTCTTGCACAATGCTGGCTGTGTCACAACCACATAAAGGACTAAGCCTTTCTGATTGTAGAATCATAGAATCAACCAGGCTGGAAAAGACCTCAGAGATCATCAAGTCCAACCTAATGCCTAACACCTCATGACAACTAACCATGGCTTCAAGTGCCACATCCAATCCTTTTTTGAACACCTCCAGGGAGGGTGACACCACCACCTCCCTGGGCAGCACATTCCAATGGCCAATCTCTGTGAAGAATTTCTTCCTAATATCCAGCCTAAACCTCCCCTGGTGCAGCTTGAGACTGTGTCCTCTTGTTCTGGTGCTGGTTGCCTGGGAGAAGAGATCAACCCCCACCTGTTTACAACCTCCTTTCAGGTAGTTGTAGAGAGCAATAAGGTCTCCCCTGGATTGCTTCCTAAACTGAGGTCATTACCAACATTTTAATACAGTCCAGTGTACATATCTAGAAGTAAATCCTATAAGATTACTTGCTGGAAAGCTTTTACTCTGAAAAAGGATTAGGGGTCATATCAGGCAACCACATATTTGAACTTCCAGTGTGATGCTGCATGGAAAGACCTGGTCAGACTTAGGACCTGGGTACCACCAGGAGGGCTGAGGTGTGCTTTTAATTTCTGTGTATATCATGGATGGCACTGGCACTACAGGGCTGCTTAAATTCTGATTTTAATATCCTCTTTAAACAATTCTGTGAAAAATGGACTAGAGTGTTAGGAGGCTCTGTCTGTCCTCAAAATGTCCATGTGTCCCCTCATGGTAGACATAATGGACTGTGGCTGTAGGCTGCTTCCCAGAAAGAGGAATACTTGTTCTATTTCTCCAGGTTAGCTAAATAACTTGATAGAAGAGGAAGCAGAAGAGGACAAATAACTTTCTTTGTCGGCAGTAAGAGGTAGGGGTTTATTTCTGGAACTTTTTTCTGCCCAGCTGTAGCTGTTGCTGCTCTTTATGCAAAGAGATTGCATCCTTTTGCACAGGATGGTGGGTTCAAGCTGCCTCCAAGCTAAAAGAGAGATTTTCCAGTGACTATCACAGAGGCAGGACTGTACTCAGACTGTTTGCAGTCCTGAAACAGCCTTGTAATGAACAGTGACAAATAGAAATTCCCTTGCCTGTTCATTAGCTCACTGTGCAGTCTGGCAATGGCCACTTACTTGGAAAAAAACCCCACATATTCCATATATATATGGAATATATTTCCATATATTCCAAAACATACCAGTCAGGTAGGTATTTGGCATAGGCACTGCCCAGTGCCACCCTGATGCTCACTGCTGCCCTTCCTTGCACACTTCTGTCCAGTGTATGTACTGGGGCCGTGTTTTCTTGCCTACAGGGCATTCCCCTTTTCTTGCATCTCTGGTTGTGGGCTGATTTTCTTATTTCATCACAGCTGCTTATACTTGAATAGAAATCCAGAAAATCAGACCTCAGCTTCTTCAAAATCAGGACTATAAAAAAAACAGTCATGGGTGTGCCTCTGAGTAGACAGATGAGTTCATTTTATTCTTAAGACCACAGTAGGAATGTTTCCTCATAGGCTTCACTGTTAGGTTATCACAAGAAAGCAATAATTCCCACAGGAGGTACAGGACCAGACCTGTAATAACCTAAATTACTACTTAAAGAATATGCATCAATGTTAATTTCCCCTTGAGTTTAGTGCAGTTGGGGTAAGCACAGTGCTGACATCTTAAAATACACAGAATCACAGAAACATTCAGGTTGGAAAAGACCCTCAGGATCACCAAGTCCAACCAACAACCCTACTTTACAAAGTTCACCCCTAAGCCATATCCCCAAGCACCTTTAACCATATCCCCCAACCACCTTGAAGCACATCCAGGCTTGGGGACTCAACCACCTCCCTGGGCAGCACATTCCAAGGCCTGACCACTCTTACCATGAAAAAATGTTTCCTAATATCCAGTCTAAACCTATCCAGTAGTACCTTGAGGCCATTCCCTCTTGTTCTAGCACTAATTACCTGTGAGAAGAGATGAGCACCAGCCTCTCCACAATATCCTTTCAGGTAGTTGTAGAGAGCAATGAGGTCTCCCATCAGCCTCCTCTTTTGCAAACTAACCAGCCCCAGCTCCTCCAGTCACTCTTCCTAAGATCTGTTCTCTAGACTCTCCCCAGCTTCGTTGCCCTCCTCTGCAGTGGCTCCAGAGGCTCCACATCTCTCTTGTATCGAGGTGCCCAAAACTGTACACAACGCTCTAGGTGTGGCCCCGCCAGAGCTGAGTGCAAGGGGACAATCACCTCCCTGCTCCTGCTGGACACAGCATTTCTGATACAAGCCAGGATGCCACTGGATTTCTTGGCCACCTGGGCACACTGTTTGCTCACATTCAGTTGCTTGTCCATTAGAACCCTCAGGCCCCTTTCTGCCAGACAGCTTTCCAGCCACAAAAAAACATATAAAATACAAGAAGGGCTGTTTAAGCATCATCCTTAACTAAGCCAAGCTGTGAATATCCTGCTGCTGCAGAATACTCAGTCTAAGAGGAAAACAATTACCTGTTAATTACTTTATGTTCAGAAAAAGAACCAAACATTTCCTGATGCCACACTGAGTTCAGCCTATGAGAAGAACAAGTCCAACATTAGTGAGATTTTTCCAATCTT
This sequence comes from Picus viridis, assembly GCA_033816785.1. Classification (NCBI taxonomy): domain Eukaryota; kingdom Metazoa; phylum Chordata; class Aves; order Piciformes; family Picidae; genus Picus; species Picus viridis. The sequence goes on along the minus strand of CM066578.1, from coordinate 45,468,965 downwards.
TGTTTAGCTATCTGATGAGACAGAAGTTTTTCAAGAAGTGCTCAGTGATGGTGCTGAGTGTCTTGCAGCTCTGGGAAGTGTTGTTGTTGGCTTTTAAGATCCAAAGATTGACAGAAGCAAGTTATTGACCCTGTCCCAGCTTAGAAACAACATACGTGGGAGCTAATATTGTGCTAAATAGGAGGTGAAGTAGGGAGTTCAAGGCTAGAACTCGAAAATGTGACGGTTTTAAACAGGCATATTTGTATATGTAGCGTGAGTGGCTTCATCAAGGAATGCTGCTTCTGATGGGCAGAATGGTGAAAATAGGAGGAATCATGGTAAAGGAAGGGGTTTGATAAGCAGGTACTTCCAGAGTGAGGCTGTATAAAAGAAAGGCCCTGCAAGAGCAGGAGGCTGAAGATGATTAGGAACTCTTATACCTGAAAGAGAGGAACAGCCTCTGGAACCAAACCTGGATCAAGACCAAGATGTGGACAGGGGTTGTCTATCTGACCATGTTTACTGGGCTACATGTTCATATCCATGGGTATCTAATCAAGTGTCTAAGTGGGACACTTCAGTCTGAAATAATAACTGATCCAGATCTAGCATGAGCCTTAATTCTGTGTGTTGCTAATAGAAAAATTGTGGCTGTTATTGAATGGCTTTGATTGTTGACATCTTTGCTTCACTGTGTGCTTTGCTTTAGCCTTCATTGCCATGGCATCCTCCATTCAAAGAACACCAAGTACTGCATAGATGCTAATTTTGCCTCCCAACTTCTCTGTATGGAAGGTAAGTATTATTGCCCCCAGGGACTGACTTCTCTTTATGTCAAGGAAGTGCTTACCACATTGGCAGCACTGCTAGAGACTTTCTATAATAAGCTGTATGTGGCACTAGAGACCTGAGGAGCAAAACCAATACAAGGCTATTTTTGATCAGTGTAAAACAATTCTGCTAGTACATCTTTAAGCAGTGAGTTTAAAAATGGGCAGGAAAACACAGCTCAGTGGAAAAAAAGGGAGGGGGAAAGGGCAATTAAAAAAGACACAGCAAGGATGGCATAGGCTCAGGGAGACCTTCTTGCTCTTTACAACTACCTGAAGGGAGGGTGTAGCCAGGAGGGGGTTGGTCTCTTCTCCCAGGCAACCAGCACCAGAGCAAGAGGACACAGTCTCATGCTACACCAGGGAAGTTTAGGCTTGAGGTGAGGAGAAAGTTCTTCCCAGAAAGAGTTGTTGGCCATTGGAATGGGCTGCCCAGGGAGGTGGTGGAGTCACCCTCCCTGGAGGTGTTCAAAAAGGGATTGGACGTGGCACTTGAAGCCATGGTTTAGTAGTCATGAGGTGTTGGGAGACAGGTTGGACTTGATGATCTCTGAGGTCTTTTCCAACCTTATTGATTCTACGACTCTATGATACAGAAAATCCATGTGGCCAGGTTGTACTCCATTTATATTCTGGGGTGCATGCAAACAGTTTGAACAAGCACATGGATGCATGTCTGTGGTAGCTGATGAGTCCCGTGGCTTTACATAACAGTGCAGAACATGGAAGGTTATCCTTTTGCATCTCTTGTTTTGGTTTTTTTTGCATTTACAGTGTCAGACTTGGCAGATCAGGGGCAGAACACTCAGTAACTGTGGGTGTTCCATCTTGAGGGGTGTAAGTGGGACTGTTGTAGAGGAAGGCCAACCCACTCTGCATAGTGCTAACATTTATATTTAAATATTTTTTTGCAATAATTTATGATAAGCATTTTGGTCTTCTCAGTAAGCATTCCTAGGAATAATCAGCTTTTTCCAGATGTCTGGATTAGACATTGCTTTATGTTGACTTGCTGGAACGTGTCCAGAGAAGGGCAACAAAGTTGGTGAGGAGTTTGGAACACAAGCCCTATGAGGAAAGGCTGAGGGAGCTGGGGTTGCTTAGCCTGGAGAAGAGGAGACTGAGGGGTGACCTTATTGCTCTCTACAACTCCCTGAAGGGAGGTTGTAGCCAGGCAGAGGTTGGTCTCTTCTCCCAGGCAGCCAGTACCAGAACAAGAGGACACAGTCTCAGGCTGTGCCAGGGGAGGTTTAGGCTGGATGTTAGGAAGAAGTTCTATACAGAGAGAGTGATTGCCCATTGGAATCGGCTACCCATGGAAGTGGTGGAGTCACCTTCATTGGAGGTGTTCAGGAGGAGACTTGATGGGGTGCTTGGTGCCATGGTTTAGTTGTTTGGGTGGGTTGGATTGGTTGATGGGTTGGACGCGATGATCTTGAAGGTCTCTTTGAACCTGCTGTATTGTATTGTATTGTATTGTATTACACTGCATTTCCCTGGAATTACAAAGCTATTTGATAACTAGGCAGAAGGTGCACACCTTACCTCCAAACCTGCCATGTATGCACTGTATGTACATTAATAGTGGTAGCATCATTAAAGAAGTTAAATTTTTGATGGGGATGAACTGTTCTTTCTCTCTCAAGACAAACACTGGAGGGTTCATTGAATCCATAATGAATTCTGATATCCAGAATGCTTGATTGTCATTCTGATCCCTGATAATGACTTTGAAACAGATGTAATGAAGTGGAATAACTCATTTAGACTGTATCTTGTGAACATCATTATTAATTCAAAACTCTCATTTTTGATGATTAAAAGTAGCTGTTGACAATCGACGCTGGCAAACAAAGAACTGAGCTAAACAGTGGGGCTGGATTTCCAGTCCTGATTTCCATCCTTTCATACCACTCCTGCCCCATAAAGGATATGAAAACCTACCAAGATTAACCCACAAGTATTTCTGTTGGCATAAAACAATATATAAATGACATTCTACCTCCTTCCAGTCCTTGGGTAGGAAAAATGGCTGATCTCCACTCTGAATAACAGTAATGGGGACACTGCAGCCTTTCATCAAGTTTTTTTCCTAACCTATATTAAGCACCAAAGACAATGTTAGTGGTCACAGCAATGCATCAAATTGACCATGTGGTAAACCCTTACTTAAAATCACAGAATCACAGCATATTAGGGACTGTAAGACACCCTGAAAGATCATCCACTCCAACCCCCTGCCAGAGCAGGATCACCTAGACCTGATCACACAGGAACTCATCCGGGCAGGTGTTGAATATCTCCAGAGAGGGAGACTCCACAACCCACCCTGGGCACCCTGTGCCAGTGTTCTGTCACTCTCACAGTGGAAAAAGTTTTCCTCATATTTCCATGGAACTTCCTATGCCTCAACTTCCACCCATTGGCCCTTATCCTGTCATTGGGCATCACTGAGAAGAGCCAGGCTCCATCCTCTTGGCACTCATCCTTTACATATTTATATACATTGATGAGGTCACCCCTCAGGCTCCTCCTCTCCAAGTCAAAGTGCCCCAGCTCCCTCAGTCTCTTCTCATAAGGAAGATGTTCCACTCCCTTCATCATTTTTGTGGCTTTGCACTGGACTCTTTCAAGCAGTTCCCTGAGGTCCTTCTTGAACCGAGGGGCCCAGAACTGGACACAGTATTGCAGATGTGGCCTCACCGGGGCAGAGTAGAGGGGCAGGAAAACCTCTCTTGAACTGCTGACCACACCCCTCCTAATACATCCCAGAATGGCATTGCCAGGGCAGTTTCTAGAGTTAATTCAAACTGTTAGAGGTTACCCTTGCATTTAGACTGGATGATACGAGACAACACAGTAATGCTCCTACACCCTGCCATTTTCAGTGTATTTTTAATTCACTGCACTCAGATATCCTTGAAATGTTATTCAACTGCCTCAAAAAATTCTGAAAGGAAAAAAAAAGTTTGCTCCTGTATCACTGTCTCACAAACTGGGAAAAAACAGAATCAGAGCTCTTCAGACTTACTCTTCTCCCGTGTGTTGGCAGCAAAAGATCATGAGGTAGCACATCTTTACTCAGATAAATGAGACACAAGCACCCTTGCCCATGCATCATTCATGGGGTCACAGAATTTTAGGGGCCAGAAGGGACCTAGAAAGATCATCCAGTACACACACACACACACACACACACACTCCCCCCAGCCAGAGCAGATCACCTATACCAGATCACAACGGAACTCTCCAGGCAAGTCTTGAATATCTCCAGGGTAGGAGACTCCACAACTGCCCCTGGGCAGCCTGTTCCAGTGTTCTGTCACCCACACAGTGAAAAAGACATTTCCTCACACACTCACAATTCTCTGCATTGGTGACCATGAAGGATTAATGTTGATTCCCTTGTTTTGTGATTCAGCCATGCTTTGGTCCAGTATTCCTGTAGAAAGTTTTCACAGAGGTAGTTTATGAGAGCATGGAATGTGGGAGGAGGGTTTATAAAAGTGCAGAAAGAAAAAAAAAATGTTCAGATTTGGCAGACTTCCTGTGTTTGATGAAGACAGAAAGAAGACTCTGGGTCTTACAGACTTTGTTCACAATCAATGGTTTGAATCACAGTGAGTGTAAAACTTTGCCTTTGCACAAAGGCTGTAAGAATGATGTGATTCTTCTGAGACAGAGTGGGGTTAAAGAAAACAAATCTTCATGTTCTCATTATGATCCAAAATCCCCAACAAATGCAGGAATCTGAAGAACCCAGATAGAATAATGTTTGGGGTTCTTTATTCCAGAAGCACCAGCCTCTCCACAAGGTCCTTTCAGGTAGTTGTAGAGCAATGAGGTCTCCCCTCAGCCTCCTCTTCAAACTAACCATCCCCAGCTCCTTCAGTCACTCTTCATAAGATTTATTCTCCAGGCCCTTCCCCAGCTTTGTTGCCCTCCTCTGCACTGGCTCCAGCACCTCCACATCCCTCTTGTTTTGAGGTGCCCAAAACTGGACACAATCCTCAAGGTGTGTCCTCCCCAGAGCCGAGTACAAGGGGACAATCACCTCCCTACTCCTGCTGGACACAGCATTGCTGATCCCAGCCAGGATGCCGGTGGATATATCCCAGCTTGAGTCATTATATTTGTGTTCTCTCAGAAGGGCAGTACTAAATTACAGGAATTCAGGGCGGGGGGGGGGGGGGGGGGGGGGAAGAAGAAGGAAAAAAAAAGGAATTAAAAAAAAAAAAAAAAAGATGAAAAAAAAAGGGGGAAAAGAAGAAGAAAAAACAAAAGAATAAAATAAACCAGGATGTTCCTAAAGCAATAATAAAAGCTGCAGTAAACCTGCCTCAAGCACCCACCTGAGAGACAAATAAAACCCCAACTACTTAACATTTAGTGAACAAAAATGTTGAACTGAGTCATAGTTTGATTCCAGTTGGGGATAATTTGAGGACAGTCTTTTGAGAGGAGGTTACCTAGAGAGGGAATAGTTGCATGGCTCTTTGACAGTAGCTAACATAAATACTGTCTTGATGAGAGTAAACTCTGTGAAATTGCCTCAGAAAAACAATCATTGGGGAATATAAGCAACAACAAAATGGGTGAAAAGTGGAAAGAAGCTACAGACTTGTAAACAGGGAAGCACAAGCATGAACATTGCTCTGCAGTTCTCTCTCAGAAGGGTGATGTCCTTGACTTTGGCTGTTTCTGTTATCCTATAACCTTCTCCAAAGTTATGTGTGGTGTTAGTTCTCATTTGCACTTCTGCCATCACTACAGCAGAGTACGTTGCTCTGGGAGTATCACAAGTTTGAATGGATGGAGATCTAGCGCTAGGAATGTGATGCACTTATTGAAATGTGGATGTCTAGCTGAGCTATTTGTCTGCTTTTAGCCAAGAACTGGCAGTTCTGAGGTACAATCCATCATGTCATAAAATAGATGTCTTCATAAAGGTTAGATGGATCTCACGTATTTCTCTCCCTTGGCAGTGAAGGAGAGCCAGGTAATGAGTTCACACACAAATATCCATGGTGTGAGCACCGAAAGTGACCTAAGATGAATCCTAATCCTGGCTTCACTAATAGAATTAAAAATCTGTGGCCTTTACTTCCCTGTTAACTCTGCTGTTATCCCAGAATGAATGATGCAAAGCAGGGATGATGGAATAGGACACTTGGCAAGTATTAGTTCTGGAAAGCACATAACATACTGGAACATCTCCAGTGTCTTTGTATGCTTCTGCCAGGGATTTCAAGAGTTTAACCAACTACTTATGGCTGATAATTTTGGAGGTTGCTGAAGTGCAGCATGAACACCTGGTCTTCAGCATCCAGGCTGTATCAAAGGTCACAGAACATGAGACCTGCTGAGCTGCTGGAAATACTTTATAGCATCCTTCTTTGCAGTTCTCTTCTAAAAGGAAAAGAGATTTTAGAGAGGGTGAAATTAGAGCTCTTCACAAATCCTGAGTAAATGAGCTTTAATGTTCTTCCTTGAAACTGAGTGGGAGAGGTAGGGAAAGAGAACAGAAAGGAAATTCCCTCTGTTTCACAGACACAGATGGAGGAGGAACAGGACATCTGCTCCTCCAGCGGGCTGCAGTAGTGGCTGCTTCCCTGGAAGAGACCATCAGGAGGGTTTCTGACCTATTTGTGCCATGTCCTTTTATCTCCTGCTACTTACATGGCCCAGCAATAGTAGAGCAGAGAAAGTTACAGTGAATCATGCAGCTGACTACATAGCTGTTTCAGGGGCTCCCTTCTCACACTGCCCAGGCACCCCACAGGCTAATTCCCATCCCATCTGTGCAGCACTGTAGGATGAGTGGAAGGGTTTCACCTTAGTATTACCATCCTCTTTTCTCAGAAAGCCAACTTCACTATGACATATTTTACTAGGAATACAACACTAAGATCTTCATCCAGTGTAAATCAGAGTTCATTTATTGTAGGGGAAGAAATTGTCTTCAAAATTTAGAAGATATGCTCTGCACTGTTGTACCCAGTATAGAATCATAAACTCACAGAACTGTCAGGGTTGGAAGGGAACTCAACTATCATCTAGTTCCATGCCCCCTGCCATGGGCAGGGACACCTCACACTACATCAGGTTGCTCAGAGCCACATCCAGCCTGGCCTTAAAAACCTCCAGGGATGAGGCTTCCACCACCCCCTGGGCAGCCTGTTCCAGTGTCTCACCACCCTCATGCTGAAGAACTTCTTCCTAACATCTAATCTAAATCTCCCCTCCTCTATCTTGGATCCATTCCCCTAGTCCTATCATTACCTGACACCCTAAAAAGTCCCTCCCCAGCTTTCTTGTAGGCCCTCCTCAGATATTGGGAGTCCACAATAAGGTCTCCTCAGAACTGCCCTCTCTCCAGACTGAGCAGCCCCAACTCCCTCAGTCTGTCCTCACAGGAGAAGAGCTCCAGCCCTCCTATCATCCTCATGGCCCTTCTCTGGACACGTTCCAGCACCTCCAGATCCTTCTTGTAATAGGGGCTCCAGAACTGGATGCAGTAGAACAGAACAGAACAGAACAGAACAGAACAGAACAGAATAGAACAGAACAGAATAGAATAGAATAGAATAGAATAGAATAGAATAGAATAGAATAGAATAGAATAGAATAGAATAGAATAGAATAGAATAGAATAGACCAGGTTGGAAGAGACCTTCGAGATCATTGTGTCCAACCTATCATCCAACACTATCTAATCAACTAAACCATGGCACCAAGCACCAAGTCTCTTCTTAAACACCTCCAGTGATGGTGACTCCACCACCTCTCTGGGCAGCACATTCCAATGGCCAATCTCTCTCTCTATGAAGAATTTCTTCCTAACATCCAGCCTAAACCTCCCCTGCTGCAGCTTGAGACTGTGTCCTCTTGTTCCGATACTGCTGGTGGGGTCTCACCAGAGTGGAGTAGAGGGGGAGAGTGAAACAATTCTCCACCTGAAACCTCGAAATCATCCCAACCTATGCACACATGCAAGATGCTATTGTTTTCTTTTTCTTTCTTTCTTTTTTTTTTTTTTTTTAATACATATTTAAAACCTATGAGACATTGATTTTCTGTGCTTGCTCTCTGGCTTGCTTGTGATAGCAATGCTCAGAGCATGCCAAGCAATGCTTGCTTAACATGGTTTACATAGTTATTCTCTCTGGGTTTTGCCCCTAAATTCCAACTCATTCTGTCATTGCTAGGACCAAATATCAACAATTTAAATCAGTGCAGTTGCTAAGATAATCATATATAGAGATATATATAAACAGTTATTAAACTAATTTAATTCAGTGGGCAAACAGTCAGTAAAGGCTAAGTCCTAGTTGCCTTATGCCAGTTTCTACATTGCTTGCACTGAGATTAGTCACCTAAGAGAAGTAGGAGTTGGTTCTGTAACAAATCCACAAACACACACAGAGAAATGGAGTTAATCCTGAAATAGCATTTTTAGCTTGCTCTCATTGTGTCTCTGTAATATTACAGAGGTCTCCTAGTGGTGACAGTTTTAACCTTGGCTCTCTTGCTCTTTGAGAGATGAAGTCAGCCCTTCATCTGAATGGCTTTTTCATAGTTTAATACCCTCATCAGTTTTACTTGAAAGCCAGGCTAAAAAAAAATAATGAATAATAAATTTGATGAGAGCTGGTTAAAGAAAGCATTGCATTGAACCTGGATTGCTCTCAGCTGTCTTAATTGAACAAAGGGAAAGTTTCCAAATACACCTTTTATATTGGCTGACTGTCTTAAAAATTCTCTGAAGCTGGGGGAAAAAAAACCAACCCTCCTCCTTCTCCAAATTAAAGTATATACTATAAAAAACCAACAAAACAAAACCAAAACAAAGCAAAACAAAACTAAACAAAACTAAACAAAATAAAACAACTATTAAGTTTTTTTTCTATGAACTTAGAGCAGAAATAATATTAAACATTATTTCACTGCAAATTGGCATCAGAATTAAGCTATATTATGTTTCTGGAAGAGGTTACAGGGTTGTAGGTTTTGTCATTGGGGTAATTTTGCATATGGATAAAGTTATATCCATAGAATATAATTTTATATGGATAGAATTCTATTCTATCCATATTGAATATTGATAGAATTCTATTCTATTCTATTCTATTCTATTCTATTCTATTCTATTCTATTCTATTCTATTCTATTCTATTCCATTCCATTCCATTCCATTCCATTCCATTCTATCCATATAATGCATCCCTGATTTTTAAAAGCAAAAGGTCCTCTTCTTATTTGGGTAGACTTACATCAACAAAAGTACCAGCACAGTTACCTAGTGATGTAGAAGCTGGTCTGCAAGGTCTGGCCCCAAAAAGAAACAAGAGCTGCTGATGCCTGGAAGCAGTTGAAGGGAGCTGGATAGTGGCGTCAAGATGATCGACTGGAGCTGGGATTATGTTACCATCTAGAGAGAAGATAAGCCTGAAATGGGGTGTTCCATCAAGCTGCACCATTCCTTTCATATATTACCCCATTGTCTGTCATCTGCATAGCCTGGTTTTCCAGCAGCAGCTTAAGGGTGATGCGGTAGGTAGCTGAAAAAAACTGGTGCCAATAAATCCAGCCTCATTGTGTTGGTGCTTTCTGGCAGTGGGATAGGGTTTCTGAATCCTTAAACTGCCACAGCCTCTGGTGATGGGGAGGGCCTGGGAGAGAGGCAAAATGAAGCTTATGGTGGCAATGCCCTATGAGGACTTTTCCAGAAGTGGAGGAACAGCAGCACAGTCATGGTGAGCATCCCTGCACCATGTGGAGGGATGCCAGCCTGATCTAGTGTAGGGTGTCCCTGCCCATGGCAGGGGGTTGGAACTAGATGATCCTTGTGGTCCCTTCCAACCCTGACTGATTCTATGATTCTATGATTCTATGTGTATTTTGAACCACAGGATTTGTACAGTGGTTAGCAAAATTCCCCTCAAAATCAGCACATTCTGGTTTTGCCTGATGTGGCACCCTGGGGTGCAGGCTGCCAAATCCCAGGTACCTCGTGGAGACTGCTTTGTAAGGCAGGACTTCACAGGATCACAGAGTCACAGAACATAAGAGGTTGGAAGGGACTTCCAAATGTCATCAAGTTCAACCTCCCTGCCAAAGCAGGATCACCTAGGGTAGTCCACACAGGAACGCAGCCGGATGGGTTTCGAGTGTTTCCAGAGGAGACTCTACAACCTCTCTGGGCAGCCTGTTCCAGTGCTCCATCACCCTCACTATGAAGAAGTTTTTCCTCCTGTTGAGGTGAAACCTCCTATGTTCAAGTTTGTATTCATCGTTCCTTGTCTTATTACTGGACACTACCAAAATGAGCTTGGCCTCTTCCACTTGATACCCACCCCTCAGATATTTGTGTGCATTGATAATATCCCCCTCAGTCTTCTCAAGACAAAGCAGCCCCAGGTGTGGTCTCAGCAGGGCAGAGATGGATGTTAGGAAGAAGTTCTTCCCAGAAAGAGTGATTGGCCATTGGAATGTGCTGCCCAGGGAGGTGGTGGAGTCACCATCACTGGAGGTGGTTAAAGAGAGACTGGATGAGGCACTTGGTGCTATGGGTTAGTTGATTAGATGGTGTTGGATGATAGGTTGGACTGGATGACCTCGAAGGTCTTTTCCAAACTGGTTAATTCTATTCTATTCTATTCTATTCTATTCTATTCTATTCTATTCTATTCTATTCTATTCTATTCTAAATTGCAGGTTCATGGGAGCTGCTATTTGTCACTGAGGGGCAGGTTAATAAAATATCCCACTCCCAGTAAGCTTGAGCCTTACTTACACATTATTAGTGCAATTATTGAAATCCCCTATTTGAATTATTAATTTCCTCACAAGATTTACTGCAATGATCTCTTTGCAATATTATCATTGCTTACCAACATTAATGAATGTATCCCTACCTCTCTGGTAAGAAGGTTACTCTTCTCTGAGACAGGGAGACATGAAAAACTGATGTCAAACTCAGAATTATGATGGAATCACAGAATGCTAGGGGCTGGAAGGGACATCAAAAGGTCATCCAGACCAACCCCTCTGCCAGAGCAGGATCACCTAGAGCAGATCACACAGAAATTCATACAGGCTGGTTTTTAATATCTCCAGAGAAGAAGACTCCACAACCCCTCCAGGCAGCCTGTTCCAATGTTCTGTCACCCTCACAGCAGAAACATTTTTCCTCCTGTTTCCATGGAACATCCTATGCCTCAACTTCTACCCATTGCCCCTTCCACTGTCATTGGGCAGCACCAAGCAGAGCCTGGCTCCATCCACTTGGCATTCACCCTTCACATATTTACAAACATGATTGTGGTCACCTCTCAGTCTCCTCTTCTCCAAGCTGCAGAGCCCCAGCTCCCTCAGGCTCTCCTCATAAGGAAAATGTTCCACTCCCTTCATCCTTTTTGTGGCTCTGCACTGGACTCTTTTAAGCAGTTCCCTGAGGTCCTTCTTGAACCGAGGGGCCCAGAACTAGACACAATATTCCAGATGCAGCTTCACCAGGGCAGAGCAGAGTATCAAATATTGTCTAAATTTGGGTGCCCAATTTTAGAAGCTCAGAGCCTGGTTTTGTTTTCCCTGCGTTCACACCACAGCTAGCAATTTCAAGTGTGGCTGTGAACGTTCAGCCCTTTTCTAATTTAGAGCCAGATGTCTCCCATTGGGCTACAAGAAAATGAAAAATGACAGAAGCAGGGACAGCATCAATCTCTCCAGGGCAGCATTCAATTTCCTGAGGTCCCCTGCCGTATTCGCTGCGCGTTTTATAACGCCTGGAGCTACTGAAGCAGGAGTCACACTGATGACAGCTAGACCAGCTGCATGACCCTGAAACCCTCTTTAATTAGATGATTCTTTTCCCATTCATTTCCATTTATTAGGGCAGAGAAAGAGCCATCTTCAGAGAAATACCACAATGCAAACAGACCATGAGCCCTCATTCTAGCATTTCCCAACTACTGAGAGCCTGCAAACTCTGCTTTCTTTTACCACATGCTACCTAAGCCTTCTCTAGGACATCAACACACTAACAACTTAGGGGCATCTCCATGCAAAATAATGAAAATGTATCTTCATAAAAGGCCTTTTTTCATTATTTTTAATTATTTTTTTCAGTGTTATTCTCTGGAGAGGAACTATCTTGTGGTGAAAGCCTAACGCAAAGAAACAGGGAATTTAGTTCCAGAACTGGTTTTGCCATAGCCTTTCTTAGTGACCTTGGGCACTCCTTATCCTTGCTGTCATTCCTTTTCAGCATCTTGAGGTTGGGACTAGCACAAGGTCTGCTTCAGGGCAGTTTTGTGGAGCTTGACTCATTATTCTTGGTAGAGGGTTGGATTCTCAGGTGGAATGTGCTATGGGATTGTGAAGTGCAATACAATGGCATGCTGCAACAGAAGTGTCAAAGAGAAAGTGATGTTACGAAGTAGTAACAACTGTATTAGGATATAAGCCTTTACAAATTGTTTACCTGCTGTACAGGACACCTGTAGTTCTCTTTATGCTGACCAGGATGATTAGGTACCAAGGCTCTGATAGCTACTACAAAATGTCCAGTATCACTCCATGGCTCTGATAGCTACTATAAAATGTCCAGTATCACTGCCTGGCTTCAGAGCTGTCTTTACCAAGTAAACACATACAGCTTGCCCTTAACTGGGGCACCTCTGAGTCCAGGCAGAATTTCACAGTAGTTTTATTTATTTAATGCCCTGCTGCTGGCAAATTCTTTGCCTTTTCCATTTACTTCTATAGCCTTATCCTCATCAGCTTTGTAGGAATCTTGCCTACAGGAGCCTGGCCCCACATATTCCATTTTGTTATGAGGCTCTAACGTTAGTTGATAAATGTAGCTATGTGATTGCCACCTGAGAGACTTCTGTAAGGACATTCACCTGGCTTTCTGAGTATGATTAAGCACAATACCAGTAACTAGGATGTTAGGGGTTGGAAGGGACCTCTGGAGATCATCAAGTCCAACCCCCCTGCCAGAGCAGGACCACATAACCGTATGATCTAGTGCAGGTCACACAGGAATGCATCCAGATGGGCCTTGAAAGTCTCCAGAGAAGGAAAGTCTCCAGAAGAATACTTAGACAGCATTGAGAACAAGCCAAATGAAATGTTTCAGAATTATTCTTGGGGATTACTGTCAAATGTGATTATTTCTATTGGAGGTCTGCATGGAATACATGGCTGCAGGGTTTGCAGTGATCTCTAGTAGATCTCTGCTGGTCTTTTCTCCCTAGTAACGACTCACAGGACAAAAGGAAATGGCCTCAAGTTGCACCAGTGGAGGTTTAGACTGGATATTAGAAGGAACTTCTTTCCCTGAAAGGGTCATCAAAGACTGGAATAGGCTGCCTGGGGAGGTGGTTGAATCCCAATGCCTGGAGATGCTGAGAAGATGCAGAGATGCGGTGCTAAGGGACATGGTGTACACCAGACTCAATATATTTAGATAATTGTTTGACTCAATGATCTAAAGGTCTTTTCCAATCAAAATGATTCTATGATTCTATAATAGAATCACAGAATTGTCAGGGTTGGAAGGGATGCCAAGGACCATCTATCTAGTTCCAACCCCACTGCCAGGGGCAGGGACACCCTCCACTAGATAAGGTTGCCCAGAGCCACATTCATCCTGACATTAAAAACATCCAGGGATGAAGCTTCCACCACCTCCCTGGGCAACTTATTTCAGTGTCTCACCACCCTTATGGTAATGGATTTCTCATCTTGACATCTCCTCTGGCTTGGATCCATTTCCCCTAGTCCTATCACTACCTGACAACCTAAAAAGTCCTTCACCAGCTTTCTTGTAGGCCCCAGTCTGCAGAGGACAAGGACTGGCCATATGGTAATGGCAAGGGCAGGGCTACCCTACACACTGATCTGAACTATTTGGTTAACTGCATCAAACTATATTCCAGCACAGCCCAAAGCAGTCTTACACATCTGGCAACAGTGTACTCCTGCTGTGTCTGCAGAATGGATGTGTCCAGGAGAGGAGGTAAGGATGACAGCAGACAAGCAGTTCATCATGAGAGCCCAGCACTACACACAATGTGCTTGGATGGGGTTGCAAGCAACAGAAGCATGAGGAGATAATGTGGTAGGTGGAGCTGGTAAGATTGATATTGAAACACCACAGAGTCCTTTGTACACATCTTTAGAGGAGGAGAATCCAAAAAAAAAAAAAAAAAAAAAAAAAAAAAAAAAAAGCACAGGTAGACCCCACAGAAAAGAGATAATTTCTGTCAAAGTGCCAGAAAATTGCAGTTGTAACTTGGGATAAAGACATTATAGTTTTCAAAAGAGATTAAATTACAGTGAATCAGCTTTTTTTTTTTTTCTGGAGAAAATAAGATTAGAAGAGGAATTCTCTTCAATTTGTTAAAGAAAGCTATAGGGGGGGAAAGAACAACTAATGTAATAAGATAAAATATTTTCAGCAGGATGGTAACTAATCAAGGGAACATGTCACTACCAAGGCTAGTGGTAGATTTTTCTGTCCCTTTGGATTCACAGCTTGGATGCCATCTGGAGGATAGGCAGTAGTCCAACACAACATCAATATCGATGATCCACAGGATGATCTCGTGACCCCTTTTGGCCTGATACTCAAGGAACTGAAGTTCACAAGAGTTCTGCTATTGACTTTAACGGAGGCAGGATTTCATCTTCTGTTCCCAAGGCTTTAATAATGGAAAAGGTATTAGTTACCTCTGCTCAAATGAATGGAGGCAGAGTGACGAGCGGTACTGGGGAGGAAAGCTGCCAACAGAAAGTGGCAGCAGTAATGCAAGTTGAAACCACCTTCTTCTTCCCTCCCCACCCTCCCCCTTCTGCTTCTTCTTTTTTTTTTTTTCTTCTTCTTCATTTTTTTTTCCCTGAGTATTTTCTGCATTTCAGCTGCACAGCCTCTTGAAGCACATCTGTGTGGTCAGTTCTAATTATAGAACACTTCTGGGACAGAACTCGGTATACAGCAGGAACCAGGGCTGCATCACAGGCTTTGGAAAGGGGCAGATGAGAGGAGATCCCAGTGATCCAGATTTTGCTGAAAGAATGGATGCAGTTTTTGGCAGCTGAAGGCGAGTGAAGTTGTCAAAGATGGGGCAAATTGAAGGTCATCTCTGTTCTCACTGAAGGATTAACAGCAGTGGATAATTCTGGGCTTTGGAGATGACTGCATCTCTGTCAATGAGCCAAGAGAAAAGATAGATTCTTCTGCTTCAGCGGGGTTGACTACTGCCTCAACTTCAGAAACTGGCTTATTTGTATAGCTGCATTTAGATGTCGTGCCAGAAGTGAGGCTGCTGGCTATGCACTGGTTTCTTTTAATAAAGAAAGACATGCTCAAATGTTACCAATCTGCAAATATTTCTTTCCCCCTTCTCTCTCTGCAGCATACTCTGCACATAAAAGGCTGATCAGTTACTTAACCTCTTCCAGATTAAGAAGAGCCAGGCAGATTTGGCAGAGTGGGCGAAATGGCTGGACTGGATGATTTTGGAGGTCCTTTCCAGCCTGGAGGATTCCATGCTTTTCCAGAATAAAAATATTCTAGGTTTAAAGGTCGGGTACAGCAAATACTCCAATAGTACTGTAGATACTGAAGGCATATTTTTAGTTTTCCTGGTTTCATTTAGCTTTGCATTTTGAGACACTGGATCGTGAAATGCAAGAGGTCTGTCAGAGGTACAAACATGATCCAGTGAAATGTAGACATCTATCCAAGATGAATGCACAGCTACAGGCAGATTCCCAGACACACAATTGTTTGGAAAATCTGTGAAGGGTTTCAACATTACCTATTTCAAATGTTCATTTCAAATGTTGGGTTAGGAACTGGCTGGAGGGCTGAGCCCAGAGAGTGGTGGTGAATGGTGCCACATCCAGCTGGCCGCCAGTCACTTGTGGTGTCCTCCAGGGATCAGCATTGGGTCCAATCCTGTTCAATATCTTTATTGATGATCTGGATGAGGGGATTGAGTCCACCATTAGTAAGTTTGCAGATGACATCAAGCTGGGGGCAGTGTTGATCTGTTAGAAGGTAGGAGAGCTCTGCAGAGGGACCTCGACAGGCTGGACAGATGGGCAGAGTCCAACATGATGGCATTCAACAAGACCAAGTGCTGAGTACTGCACTTTGGCCACAACAACCCCATGCAAAGCTACAGGCAGGGGTCAAAGTGGTTGGAGAGCAGCCAGGCAGAAAGGGACCTGGGGGTACTAGTTGGCAGTAGGCTGAACATGAGCCAGCAGTGTGCCCAGGTAGCCAGGAAGGCCAATGGCATCCTGGCCTGTACCAGGAGTAGTGTGGTCTGCAGGAGCAGGGAAGTTACTCTGTCCCTGTACTCAGAACTGGTTACGCCACACCTTGAGTACTGTGTCCAGTTCTGGGCTCCTCAATTTAAGGAGATTAAGATACTTGAGCATGTCCAGAGAAGGGCAACAAGGCTGGTGAGAGGTCTCAAGCACAAGCCCTATGAGGAGAGGCTGAGGGAGCTGGGGTTGCTTAGCCTGGAGAAGAGGCACAGGAAGTTCCACCTCAACATGAGGAGGAACTTCTTTAGTGTAAGGGTCACAGAGCACCGGAACAGGCTCCCCAGAGAGGTTGTGCAGTCTCCTTCTCTGGAGACTTTCAAGACCCATCTGGATGCATTCCTGTGCGACCTGCACTTGATTCTATGGTCCTGCTCTGGCAGAGGGTTGGACTTCTTGATCTCCAGAGGTCACTTCCAACCCCTAACACCCTGTGAACCTGTGATCCTGGAGAGCATCTCTTAATAATGTCAGTGAAGATTCTGGTGCAATACTTGAAGTGAAGTTGTTGTTGTGCATCCATGTGTCTTCTGTGTCAGCCAGAGAAAGTTGGTGGGAGATGGATTCCTGTATTTTGAATAGGATCAGCTGTTTCACACTCATAATAATATTGCTATAGACTACACATCAACCAGACTTCTACCACTTGGGGATTTGAAGGATCAGGATTTGAAAGCCACTTGCTCTTTGTGACACTTACTTTGCCATTGGGCCACAAATTACTCTGCTGGGTTTCAGAAAATTATAATACTTGGAAAGAGGCAATGCTTCCAAGTATTCCATCACCTGTAGGAACCAAATGTAATGGACCAGTCTCAAGATCTATAGATATAATAGAAAGTAATAAATATAGCTTGGGAATTAAAAAACAAACAAACAAACAAACAAAACCCCAACACCAAACACAAACCAAACAGAATAATGAACCATATCTGTTTGTTGAAGAGACTATTAAAGAGAAACTGTGAAAATACTGTAAGTGGGCCCAGGATCACTGAAAGAGCGGGTTTAATATGATGAAGCTATCAAATGGCAACAAAAGTGTGGCACCTGGATCTTTTCCTCTGAAGATGAGTAGGTGCAACATTATAGCAGTACTCATAAAGAATTTTGATGGCTCTTGTAATATCAAAAGTACAGGAAATAGGACTGGAAACGGCACTGTCGAGAGAGTCTGAATTTGGTCAGTGATAGGAAAATTATCCCCTAATAGCCTAATAATCATGGCAATTTCTTAAGAGGTCTTTTACTCAATTATCCTCTTATTTTCCAGTTCAGACTGGAGGCTGAACAAGACTGACCTCTCTGACATGCTGTCATTCTCCTCCTGCCTGACAGAGAAAGAAAAAACAGAAGAAGGAAAAACTGGTGTGATGAATATTACAGATAGAAATTTTCACTGGGGTGGCACAGCTGGCATTGTTGGCAGTTTGAGTGCAGTGTTTAGAAGCCTTGTCAAGAGAGCTGCCTTTGGAAAATCAAACTGGTCAATACATAGAGAATTACAGGATCACAGGAAGAGAAAGAAGAGAAGAGAAGAGAAGAGAAGAGAAGAGAAGAGAAGAGAAGAGAAGAGAAGAGAAGAGAAGAGAAGAGAAGGAAGAAAGAGAAGGGAAGAGAAGAAGAGAGAAGAGAAGAGAAGGAAGGGAAGGGAAGGAAGGGAAGGGAAGGAAGGGAAGGAAGGGAAGGGAAGGGAAGGGAAGGGAAGGGAAGGGAAGGGAAGGGGAAGGAAGGGAAGGGAAGGGAAGGGAAGGGAAGGGAAGGGAAGGGAAGGGAAGGGAAGGGAAGGAAGGAAGGGAAGGGAAGGGAAGGGAAGGGAAGGGGGAAGGGAAGGGAAGGGAAGGGAAGGGAAGGGAAGGGAAGGAAGGGAAGGGAAGGGAAGGGAAGGGAAGGAAGGGAAGGGAAGGAAGGGAAGGAAGGAAGGAAGGGAAGGGAAGGAAGGGAAGGGAGGGGAGGGGAGGGAGGAGAGGAGGGGAGGAGGGAGGGGAGAGGAGGGAGGGGAGGGGAGGGAGGAGGAGAGGAGGGGAGGGAGAGGGAAGGGAAGGGAAGGAAGGGAAGGGAGGAAGGAAGGAAGGGAAGGGAAGGGAAGGAAGGGAAGGGAAGGGAAGGAAGGAAGGGAAGGAAGGGAAGGGAAGGAAGGAAGGGAAGGAAGGGAAGGGAAGGAAGGAAGGGAAGGGAAGGGAAGGAAGGAAGGAAGGGAAGGGAAGGGAGGAGGGGAGGAGGAGGAGGGGAGAGGGAGGGAGGGGAGGGAAGGGAAGGGAAGGGAAGGGAAGGAAGGAAAGGGAAGAGAAGGAAGGGAAGGAAGGGAAGGAAGGGAAGGGAAGAGGAAGAAGGGAAGGGAAGGAAAGAAGGGAAGGAAAGGAAGGGAAGGAAGGGAAGGGAAGGAAGGGAAGAAAGGGAAGGGAAGGGAAGGGAAGGGAAGGGAAGGGAAGGGAAGGGAAGGGAAGGGAGGGGGGGAGGGAGGGGAGGGGAGGGGAAGGGAAGGAAGGGAAGGGAAGGGAAGGGAAGGGAAGGGAAGGAAGGGAAGGAAGGAAGGGAAGGGAAGGAAGGAAGGGAAGGAAGGAAGGGAAGGAAGGAAGGGAAGGGAAGGGAAGGGAAGGGAAGGAAGGGAAGGGAAGGGAAGGGAAGGGAAGGAAGGGGAAGGGAAGGAAGGGAAGGGAAGGAAGGAAGGAAGGGAAGGAAGGGAAGAGAAGAGAAGAGAAGAGAAGAGAAGAGAAGAGAAGAGAAGAGAAGAGAAGAGAAGAGAAGAGAAGAGAAGAGAAGAGAAGAGAAGAGAAGAGAAGAGAAGAGAAGAGAAGAGAAGAGAAGAGAAGAGAAGAGAAGAGAAGAGAAGAGAAGAGAAGAGAAGAGAAGAGAAGAGAAGAGAAGAGAGCAGGTTGGAAGAGACCTTCGAGGTCATCGTGTCCAGCCTATCATCCAACACCATCTAATCAACTAAACCATGCAACCAAGCACCCTATCAAATGTTGGAAGGGACCTCTGGAGATCATTGAGTCCAACCCCTGCCAGAGCAGGACCAGAGAATCCAGCACAGGTCACACAGGAATGCATCCAGATGGGTCTTGAAAGTCTCCAGAGAAGGAGACTGCACAACCTCTCTGGGCAGCCTGTTCCAGTGCTCTGTGACCCTCACAGTGAAAAAGTTTTCCTCATGTTTCCATGGAACTTCCCATGCCTCAACTTCCATCCATTGCCCCTTGTCCTGCCATTGGGCATCACCCAGCAGAGCCTGGCTCCATCCTCTTGGCACTCACCCTTTACATCTTTATAAATATGAATGAGGTCTCCTCTCAGTCTCCTCCTCTCCAAGCTGCAGAGCCCCAGCTCCCTCAGGCTCTCCTCATAAGGAAGATGTTCCGCTCCCTTCATCCTTTTTGTGGCTCTGTGCCGGACTCTTCCAAGCAGTTCCCTGAGGTCCTTCTTGAACTGAGGGGCCCAGAACTGGACACAATATTCCAGATATGGCCTCACCAGGGTCAGAGTCGAGGGGGAATATATGTGCTAGAATTCCTTTTCTGGATTTAGGGCCTGACATCTCCATTCCTATGATTAGATGACGAACCTTTTTAGCAAAGCTATTTGTAAGTTTATAGTTTGTCTCTTTAGCATAAGGGTCACAGTCTGGGACCTGTAGTTCCAGCAGAGACTCACAATAGATCATACAATGGTATAGCATCCATCAGCTGAAAGAGCTAATGAGTGAAAGACAATATTGCTTTTAGTGCAGCCTTCTTTTGACCTTTTTCACACAGCAGAAACATAAGAGGATGGAGGAAGATTTCATATATGGGCTCACTGCAGTGATTTAAGTTGACTGCTTTGTATTCCTAAGCCCTGTCTGCTCAGCTGCACCAGACAGGACCCAGTGTCAGTTTGGCACTGTGGAACAGGTCCTGCAGGCTTCTGCCTCCCAAGACCAAGATTTCTATCTGGATGGCTAGGACAGAGATTTATTTATATAATCTCTCTTCCATGATCAGGTTGTTACAAACTCATGTAAACCTTTGGAATTGTACACAGCTCTGGTGAGGCCACACCTTGAGGATTGTGTCCAGTTATTGGGTACCTCAGTACAACACAGATGTGGAGATGCTGGAGCCAGTGCAGAAGAGGGCAAAGAAACTGGGGAAGGGCCTGGAGAATAAATCTGATGAAGAGTGACTGAAGGAGCTGGTGATAGTTCGTTTGGAAAAGAGGAGGCTGAGGGGAGACCTTATTGCTGCCTACAACTACCTGAAAGGATGTTGTGGAAAGGCTGATGCTGGTCTCCTCTCACAGGTAATTAGTGATAAAACAAAAGAGAAGGAATGGCCTCAAGACATGATTGGGTAGGTTTAGTCTGGACATTAGGAAACATTTTTCATGGCAAGAGTGGTCAGGCCTTGGAATGTGCTGCCCAGGGAGGTGGTTGAGTCCCCAAGACTGCATGTATTTAAAGGCGGTTTGGATGTGGTGCTTGGGGACATGGTTTATGGGTGAACCTTGTAGAGTAGGGTTCTGGGTTGGACTTGGTGAGCCTAAGGATCTTTTCCAACCTGAATGCTTCTGTGATTCTGTGACATGCTGCAGCATGAACACGGAGGAACGAAGCTGCCAAGGCCTCTGCTTAACCACTCAGTTTTTACATCCAAGAGCAGCATGCAAACCCATGGGCACAGGCAGGCAGTGTTCCCAGGAACAAATCAATGACCTCTGGCTGTGGCACTGACTGCTGTCCACCCCTCAGGAGGCATGACACAACTGATGTCTATCATGAATACATCATTCATATAGAAAAACAGATGCTGTATCTTCTCCAGCACTTTTTCCTCTTCTCCAGTAAAGCTTCCTAACTCCATATCCCACATTAATATATTGTGCTTTGGCTCTGAAGGCCAGTATGAAAAGTATTTAGTAACTCCAGATGGCAGTAACAGCTTTTAGGAGGTCACTGATAGCACCCACTGATAGCTGGCAGAGAAGTGACATATGAATATAGGATCATAGAATGGTTTCATTTGGAAAAGACTTCTAAGATCATCAAGTCCAACCCACCATGGCCATTAAAGCACGTCCCAAAGTGCCATGTCTACACATGTTTTGAACACCTCCAGGGACAGTGATTCAACCACCTCCCTGAGCAGCCTGTTATAACACTTGAGCACTCTTTCTGCAAAGAAATTTTTCCTGCTATCCAATCTAATCCCCGCCCCCCCCCCGCTGCAATTTGAGGGCATTTCCTCTTGTTCTATCGCTTGATACTAGGGAGAAGAGACTGACTCCCACTTCACTGCAATCTCCTTTCAGGTAGTTTCCAATCTAAACCTCCCCTGGTGCAATTTGAGGACATTTCCTCTTGTTCTGTCACTCAATACTAGGGAGAAGAGACCTACCCCCACCTCACTACGACCTCCTTTCAGGTAGTTGTAGGGAGTAGCTACCATAGATACATTGATAGATGCATTGAATATTAGGGCAGTTGCTGGTCTCATTAAAACACACTTGCATGCTTCCTTTCTTGAAATGATCCTGGGATGCGTGAACGACTACCTGGCCATAGATGGCACCAAACAACCACAAACAGAGCAACTGCTTCTCGTTCCTGGCGAATCCAGGCTGAGGTTGCTGGGTTGTAGCTGCACCCCGGGATAGCCTCAGCAAAGAGACTGCTATGAGAAGCTAAACATTTCATAACTGCTTCTTCTAAGGCATGATTCTGTGTATTCCCCTAAAATCAAATAGCCTTTATGAGCTTCACAACTGTTTCCTTACAAGGAGAGACTGTGGGAGCTGGGGCTCTTTAGTTTAGAGGAGACTGAGTGGTCACATCTAGAATATTGTGTCCAGTTCTGGGCCCCTCAGTTCAAGAAGGACCTCTGGGAACTGCTTGAAAGAGTCCAGTGCAGAGCCACAAAAAAGGATGAAGGGAGTGGAACATCTTCCTCATGAGGAGAGCCTGAGGGAGCTGGGGCTCTGCAGCTTGGAGAGGAGGAGACTGAGAGGAGACCTCATTCATGTTTGTAAATATGTGAAGGGTGAGTGCCAAGAGGATGGAGCCAGGCTCTGCTTGGTGCTGCCCAGTGACAGGACAAGGGGCAATGGATGGAAGTTGAGGCATGGGAAGTTCCATGGAAACATGAAGAAACATGAAGACAACTTTTTCCACTGTGAGGGTGATGGACACTGGAACAGGCTGCCCAGGGATGTTGTGCAGTCTCCCTCTCTGGAGATATTCAAAACCTGCCTGGATGCATTCCTGTGTGATCTGCTCTAGGTGATCCTGCTCTGGCAGGGGTTGGTCTGGATGACCTTTTGAGGTGTCTTACAGCCCGTAACATTCTGTGATCCTGTGATCCTGTGATTCCTGTTCAAATCCCCCATGGTAATTTTGTTTTGTTTTAAACACAACAGCACAAACCCAACAAAACAAACAAACAAACAAAACCTACCACTGTCATGGATGTAGTATAGTGGCACTTTGAAAGAGCACAGGAAGGGGCCATTGCCACTTGGAAGACCTGACAGTTTGAATGGGCTGTTGCACTCATTTTTGCTTTTGCAAGCAATTAGCTAAAGTAATCAATCCTATTCATGAACTGATGAAGCTCTATCTTAAAATCTGGGGTTTACACCTACAACAGTAACCAGGATGGTGTTTTTCTCCTGTGCTTCTCTGAAGCTTAGAAAGGTCTTTATTTCCAGCCTAGAGTAATTTCTGAGCATATTATCCTTTTATCGATCCTGCACCTCTGTTGTGTTTTAGCTCAAATAACTCTTCTCCCTCCTTGGTGTTTCCTGCTCAACAGAGCTTCCCATCAGGCCCAGCAGACTTTGTAATTCCCAGCCATATGGTCACAGGCTTGGGAGGAAGACTGCTCTTTTAGCCTTCACCTCCCTACCCCGAAGTCATCCTTAGAGCTTTTCCCTCTTTGGCTGCCACCAAAATGCACAAAGCACCAAAACTAATGGCTAAAAGGCATATGGCGACATCAGCTTGCCAAGGGCCATCCAGAGGGCATGAGCCAGGTGAGGTTAAGGGAAAGGTAAGTAAGGAGTAAACAGATGTGGAAAGAAGTAAGGGGATGTGATCTCTGGAGAACAAGCAGTGAGGTTGAGCAGTGGTGCAGATAGCTTAGGGCAGGCTGTGTCCCTTGACTAACTTCCTCCCTGGTTCAAGAGAGACAAGAGAACTACTGAAGAGAGTTCAACAAAGGGCTACAAAGATGATTATGGGACAGGAGCACCTCTCACATGACGAGAGGCTGAGACACCTGAAAAGAAGACTGAAAGTAGATCTTATCAATACTTATAAATTCTAAATGGCAGGTGTCAAGAGGATGAGGCCAGGCTCTTCTCAGAGGTACAATGGGTACAAACTGGAACACACTAAGTTCCACATAAACATAAAGGAAAACATCTTTGCTGTGAGGGTGATGGAACTCTAGAACAGTCTGCCCAGAGAGGTTGTGGTCTCCTTCTCTGAAGACTTGCTAAATTTGCCCTTTCAAAACTTGCCCAGACACATTCCTGTGTGACATACCCTAGGTGATCCTGCTCTGGCAGGGGTGTTGGACTAGATGATCTCTGGAGGTGCCTTCCAACCTCTACTGTTCTGTCTTCAACAATCTGTGATTGTGTGACTAGCTTTGGAGGCTTCTGCCATTGCCTGTTATGAGCATACCAGGGAGGATACCAGGCATTGTGGACCACACATGAGGTCAAGGCTATTATTTGTCCTGGAGTCCTGTCTTTAGAGTCATCGGTCTGCTTCAGCTTGCTAGCTGGAA
Organism: Picus viridis; assembly: GCA_033816785.1. NCBI lineage: Eukaryota > Metazoa > Chordata > Aves > Piciformes > Picidae > Picus > Picus viridis. The sequence goes on along the minus strand of CM066578.1, from coordinate 45,445,042 downwards.
GCTCCCCTGACTTGCTGGTGTCCCACAACTGTGTGCACCTCGGTGCACATCCATTCCCCAAACCTGGCTCTTAGACTGGATCCTCCAGCACTTCTGAGAGTACCTTCCCTCAAACCATTTGTTTTCCTTCAAGCATAGCATGCTGTTATTCTTGGACACACCTTCTTCGTCCTCCTCCTTCAGCTATGGCCACCTTGAAACTCTCTTCACCATGCTTTCCTTCTACAGTTGAGCTAACAATTTTTCCCAGAGGTCCAGACAGGCTTCTCTCCTCTCCAAAACAGGTCATTTATTTTGAAAAGAGGGAACTGGGACAGAGTGAGATTAAAGGCTCCAGAGCTGGACACTGCACTCCAGGTGAAGAGAACCACCTCCTTCCTTCCTGCTGATGAAAGAATGCTTCATTTCATCTAAGCTCAGCTGACAGTTCTTGGACCACATTTTCCTCCTGTTTCCAAGAAGGAAACCACTCCAGCTCCTCCATGTGAGACACAGTTATCAAGTAACTTCTCAGCTTCCTTTCATGAGGGGTTTTCCTAATCTCCAAATTCATTTCTGTCTCTTTTGTCAAGGCCAGTGCAGTTGGTTTCTCAGCTGGGCTGCATAAGGGACAGGTTTGTCTTCTCACTCACAGGCCACCTCCCTTCTGAGGTGACCTTTCCTTCCTTATGGCAGCAGAAGTAGTGCATCATGATTTGTCTACTCCCTAATGTTTCCTTCTCCTATTTGTCATTTTCCCTGGAGGTGCTAATTTCCAGCATGTTCTCTCATACTGAAAATGTGTAGGAATGAGCTTTTCCCTTGAATAACTAGATTTTCCTTTTATAGATGTTAGAAGAAATCCTACTGCATCAGGACCAGCAAATCCAGAGCTCCAAGCAGATGATTCCCAGTGCATGTTCTCAATGCAATCTTTGAGCATCTTGTCAGCATAGACGTTGTGACTCACCCTGTGAATCATCAACATAAATGATGAATAGTCTTGGACTAGAAACTGAATGCTGGGAGATCCAGCAAAACCAGCCTGGTTCCTCAGAGGTCTCCATTCTAATCAAGCTTGAGACCTGTTTGTGAATGTCTGGACTTACCACTTGTATCTGTTGTTCCTTGTCTTATTACTGTGCACCAACAAAAAGATCTTGGCCCCCTCCACTTGATACCCACCCCTCAGCTATTGATAGACATTGATCAGATCCCCCTCTCAGTGTTTTCTTCTCCAGACTGAACAGCCCCAGGGCTCTCAGTCTCTCTTCACAGGGAAGATCCTCAAGTCCCCTAATCATCCTCGTGGCTCTCCCTTGGACTCTCTCCAGCAGGTCTCTGTCTCTCTTGAACTGGGGACCCCAAAACTGGACACATTATTCCAGTTGTGGTCTCACTAGGGCAGAGTAGAGGGGGAAAAGAACCTCCCTAGACCTGCTGGACACACTTTTCTTGATGTTCCCCAGGATACCAATGGCTCTCTTGGCCACAAGGGCACATTGCTGTTCCATGGAGAATTCGCTGTCCACCAGCACTCCAAGGTCTTTCTCCATGGAGCTGCTCTCCAGCAGGGCAGCCCCTAACCTGTCCTGGTGCCTGTTGTCATTCCTACTCAGATGCAGGACCCTGCACTTGTCCTTATTGAACTCCATGAGGTTTGCCTGCACGCAGCTCTCAGCCTGTCCAGCTCTCATTGGATGGCAGCACAGCCTGACAGGGGTCAGCCAGACCCCCAGTTTTGCATCATCAGGAACTTGCTGAGGGTACTCTCAGTCCCCTCTCATCCAGGTTGCTGATAAAGATATTGAACAAATCTGGACCCAGGATTGATTCCTGGAGAACACCACTGGCCACAGGCCTCCAAGCTGACTCTGTGACCCTGAGGACAACCCTCTGAATTCTGTTGTCAAGCCAGTAAATGCTTTATGGAAACCCAAACAGATGTTTTTGACCGGTGGTTGTTGTCCAAACTGCAACCAAGTCAAGGACAGTGACATTTCATTTGAGAAGATCTACCTCCTATAAAATCATGACATTGATTACTTGTATTTTTAGCCTCTACCTTTTCTACTGCTGCAGGCTTACAGAAGCCATTCCAGTATTTTGCCTGTTAGGTTACTTTTTGTGTATTCCCCTCTCCAATTTTAATGATGCAAATGAATACCTTGAAATATTAGCGTTAGTGGTTACAAGATCTCTTCATATATTTCCTTCAAAGCCCTTGGTGTGAAATCTCTAGATTTCACCACTTTGCATTCTTCAGTTTTAGTTCTACAAACATGAAAAAGAAAGCTTCTGTGCCAGCTGAAAAACTGTTGCTATGGTTTGTATTTTGTTGTTTCCCTACACAGGCTGAGCAAAGAGCTGCTTCTCTGACGTCTGCAGAGAAATTCTCAGCCTCATTCAAGAACTTCACCCAAAAGCTCTTAGGCAGCAGCTCTGGGAGCCCTCCCTGCCACTGTGGCAGTGGGTGTGTGGAGTTACACACTGTACCAAACATTGCTTGGTGCCTGCCATGTTCACCACTGCCCACAGCACATTCATGGCAATTTCATCTTCACCTTCCTCTTGCCAAGTAGCCATAAATCCAATTCTCTTTCAGCTACTAATCTTTCAGTTCTAATTGACAGGCAACTGAATATGAGCCAGCAGTGTGCCCAGGTGGCCAAGAAAGCCAATTGCATCCTGACTTGGATTAGAAATGATGTGTCCAGCAGGAGTAGGGAGGTGATTGTCCCCTTGTACTCAGCTCTGGGGAGGCCACACCTTGAGTGTTGTGTCCAGTTTTGGGAACCACAATGCAAGAGAGATGTGGAGGTGCTGGAGCCACTGCAAAGGAGGGTAACGAAGCTGGGGAAGGGTCAGGAGAATAAATCTGATGAAGAGTGACTGAAGGAGCTGGTGCTGGTTAGTCTGGAAAAGAGGAGGCTGAGGAGAGACCTCATTGCTCCCTTCAACTACCTGAAAGGATGCTGGGGAGAGGCTGGTGCTGGTCTCTTCTCACAGGTAATTAGTGATGGAACAAGAGGGAATGGCCTCAAGCTGGGACTTTGTAGGTTTAGACTGGACATTAAGGGAAATAAATTACAGCAAGAGTGGTCAGACATTGGAATGTGCTGCCCAGGGAGGTGGTTGAGTCACCAACCCTGGATGTCTTTACAGATAATTTGGATGTGGAGCTTGGGGCTACGGTTTAGGGGTGAACCTTGTAGAGTAGGGTTATTGGTTGGACTTGGTGATCCTGAAGGTCTTTTCCAGCCTGAATGTTTCTGTGATTCTGTGACCTGAATTGTAATTTTGGGATTTTCACCCTGTTTGGATGCAACATGATTCACCACATGGTTTTCCTGAGCATTCAGAGAGCTGCAAAGAAAGCAGCATGTCTGAGTTAACCACTGTTTAATGATACGTGTGCCTTTACATATCCCCTGCTCTACAGTTTGTCTGTCCTCAGCACTTAATTCTGATCTTCAGGGTGTATTTAAGCCCTACAACATCTAGCAGATTGCAAAGCAATTACTGTGTAGCTTGGCACAAATTGCATTACCAGTCTTGCTTTCTCTCCACAGTTATTACTTACAATACATATATCAGGCTTTCCCCTAGAGAGCCTAATTGATATTGATGTTATCAATGGCTTGGGAGCTCTGCCTCTCCATTGTGGCAAGGCATTTTGCTCTCAGGTTGCACCAAATAGTAATTATCACTTTTAGTGTATTGAATTTTAAATTACATAAATGGGAGCAAATTATTTAAACCCCTTTACCAGGATTGATGAAACAAGCTTCCTATGGCTAGCTCCCATCCATCACTGGAGTAGATTTTGAGGAGACATCACAATGCAGGCTGAAACCCTTGGGCTAGCTCACATCCATCCCTGGAGTGGATTTTGGGCAGACATCAAGGTGTGGCCACAGTGACCCTGAATGGGCAACCATTCAGGATCATGCAATGAACTCCAGCAGTTTCCACATGCTATAAACATTTGTGGTTGTTTCTTTCTTGTCACTTTCCACACTCACAGCCAGTAGCTGGGGTTTTCTTTCTGGACTATCATTGCTAATGAAACATCACAACAAAAAGCTTGCAACATTACAGAATCATGGAACAGTTTGGGTTAGAACAGGCCTTTGAAGGTCATCTAGTCCACCCCTCCTGCAATGAGCTGGGACATCTTCAATTAGATCAGGTTGCTCAGAGCTGCATTCAGCCGAACCTTGAATGTTCCTAGGGAGGGGACATCTACCACCCTTATGGGCAACATGTTTCAGAAGCTTCAGAAAGCTTTGCTTAACCTTAAAAGCAAAATTCACAGCACAGTAGGAAAGTGCTGGGAAGTGGTTTCGTTCTCATGTACTATGGATGTGAATTTAAGCAGCAGCTGTTTTAACTGAAACATTAAAACAAATCCTAAGGGCTTTCTGCTATCAGTTGGGTTTGTAACATTCCTGATCTTTTAACCAAATTGTCCACAAAATGTAAGCAGGTAGACAAAATTCCTGTCCAGCTAAGAGAAAGGGATATGCTCAGATATACTTAAATATTTCATTACAGCATTTTGGACTACAATTACCTGACAGCATCTTTCTAAGTTAACATAGCTTTGAGGAGATACATGTGTGAGCTTAACTCATTCCTGCTGTGTTAGAGCATTCATACATAATCTCTCACTCCTGTTGAATGAGGCATATTCTCAAAGAAGCAATATAATACTAAGGGGAAACATTAAGCATTAACCTATATTTTATAATTGATAGCTGTGTCCTCAGTACAGATGGGAAATGCTAATATATGTTGATTAAATGCTGGCCTCTGATGGGCAACTCTGTGAAGCAGCTGAAAAGCATATAATTAAAGGTGAATTCTTCATCCTGAAGGAACCAAGCTAGCCTTTCAAGGAGCTGCAAAACTTGGGAAGACTCATTGACACTGGATCTATACTCAGGCTGAAAGCAGTTACAGGTCTTGCTTCTTTCAACTGAGCTGTGGTTTTGTTAAAGTATCAAAGATCCACAGCATCAACACAACTAAAGATCACAACTGAGCCCTTTTAGGTCACTCTGCTTTTTTATGTATGACAGTTATCACAGAATCATATAGAATCACAAAACATTAGGGGTTGATAGGGACATCGAAAGATCATCCAGTCCAACCCCCTTGCCAGGGCAGGATCACCTAGACTAAGTCACACAGGAATGAATCCAGGCAGGTTTTGAATGTCTCCAGAGAAGGAGATTCCACAACTTCTCTGGGCAGCCTGTTCCAGCATTCTGTCACCCTCACAGTGAAAAAGCTTTTCCTTATGTTCAAACGGAACTTTCTAAGCTCCAGCTTGCACCCATTTTCCCTTGTCCTATCATTGGGCATCACCCAGCAGAGCCTGGCTCCATCCTCCTGACACTCACCCTTAACATATTTATAAACATTAATAAGGTCACCTCTCAGTCTCTTTTTCTCCAAGGTAAAGAGCCCCAGCTCCCTCAGCCTTTCCTCATATGGGCCCCAGCTCCCTCAGCCTTTCCTCATACCATCTTCGTGGCACTGCACTGGTCTTTTTCAGTTTCCTAAACAAGCAGTGATTAAACAGATACATTAACAGACATCACCTGTGCATTCACAGTGCAATAAAACTGCCAGTGTATGTCTAGGAAAGCATTGCTTTTGTCATAAAGCAAATCTGTAAATGCATTTGCTTTGTGTGGGAGCTCCTCCACTCCTCTTCCCATGAGACACAGAGGGGAAAATGAAAATGTGAAATTAAATGCATCACAGATTGAGAAGAGATGGTGGTTGGTTTTTTTTTTCCTTAGCTTCTTGTTAGAAATACAATTAGCCTTCCAAACTGTCACTTACTTCCTTCTGTGGGTAGCAGGGAGGATGCAAAAACTTAAGAGTGCTCAAGTAGAGCCACAAAAGATGGCAAATAATGGGGAGGTTTCCCCCAGATCCATTTAACAGGTCATAGGACTTCTATGGCACCTCAGCCTGAAAGGAGGGTGATCCCAGCAAAGTCTGAAATCAAAGGCAGTTGCTTTCAGTGAGCTGAGCTGATCACAGGAAGAATAATCTCTTTTTGATGATGCTTCCCCAGGGGATATCCATATGGGAATTATAGCTATAATGTGGTACAATTTAGTTAAAGGGCAGCGGTTTACTTAAAAGATGTGAGATTGTAACTCAGGAATTACTCTTCACTGACAGCTGGTTCTGAACTAAAGGTTTGGTGGTACTGAGTTTGAAAACCAGATGTTAATCTCTAACATGTCTAATCTCGTACAGCAGGAAAAGACAGGAGGCATTAAAGTATAGAACATGCTCAAATTAAACATTATCACTAAAAAGCAGTGCCCAATGCAAACAAGTCTGAACAGGAACAGGCTGAATGAGTGTTTCTGAGGCTTTTTGCATGCCTGAGAAGTTGAAAAATGGCTCCTTACTTGTGACATTATCAAGTTTCAGCTTTCATTGCCTTAGATGCCTCAATACCCCTGTGAGTTGTAATCTCCGCTGAAGTTAACTAGGGAAGATTTAATTGCAGGTCTAAGACCTACAGCTTTTTATTCAACCTTAGAGTCAGTTATCAGGTATCCATTTTTCAGATTTCTTAATTTCTCCTCCTTCACATCATGGCATATAACACAAACAGTTGCACTTGCACAGACAGCAAACCCTAACTTGGATGCTTTATTGGTTGTGGCCTTGAAAAACTTCAGGATGAAATGCCTGTTGGGTCCCCCTCTTTATTTCATGCTGTTAAAACTAGCTGAAAGAAAACAGAATCTTTGTTTCTTAAGACTTTGTTTCCTTCCACTATTTCTTTCCTATACTAAACTGCAGACTGTAATCCTGTTTGTAATCACATTCTGTCGTGGGAATTATGATATGATGTTGTTCTCACTGACAGCAAAACTCATTTTGACTTAGGAACACAGGCAACCACATTGTATAATCTCTTTCCTCAGTTTACATGATATAGAGTCAGCCCTAAGGTATCCAGTGAGATAAAGAGTAAAACATTCAGGTCTCAAATAAAGAAAAGGATCAGAAAGCAGAATGTTCTAGGTGTAAGAAAAATAAGCTCAAATTCAACTCTTTCTGTGTCAGGCATTTTTAAAAGCCACTGGCATCCCTTACTGAGAGCTGGTTTGTTCACCAGACTCAAGGTGTTCAAATACCTTGCATAAGGCTCTTTACAGAATCACAGAACATTAGAGGTTGGAAGGGACTTCCAGAGATCATTGAGTCCACCCCCCTGCCAAAGCAGGACCACCTAAGGTAGTCCACACAGGAATGCAGCCAGGCAAGTTTTGGAAGTGTCCAGAGAAGGAGACTCCACAACCTCTCTGGGCAGCCTGCTCCAGGGCTCTGTCACCCTCACTGGAAAGAAGTTTCTCCTCCTGTTGAGGTGAAATCTTCTGTGTTCAAGTTTGTATCCATTGTTCCTTGTCTTATTACTGTGCATCACTGTAAAGAGCTTGCCCCCCTCCACTTGACACCCACCCCTCAAATATTTATAGGCACTGATCAGATCCCCTCTCAGTCTTCTCTTCTCAAGACTAAACAGCCCCAGGGCTCTCAGTCTTTCTTCACAGGGGAGATGCTCAAGTCCCCTGATCATCCTGGCAGCTATCTGTTGGACTCTCTCCAGCAGATCCCTGTCTCTCTTGAACTGGGGACCCCAAAACTGGACACAGTATTTCAGGTGTGGTTTCACCAGGGCAGAGTCACACAAAATGAGAGATTATAAACAAAAATTTCCCCCTGAGCTTTATGCTTTCTGCACAGGAGTGTGTAAACTGCCCTGTGGAAACATCATCTGCAGTGGAGCAGGGTTCCCCAGCCAGAGAGGCACCAGTGCTGCTCAGCATAGCATGGTGCATGGCAATGCAAAGGGATGCTCTGGGATCTGAGTGAATCACCAGGACCAGCCTGAAGTAATTTGCTTTCTTGTCAGGCTGCAATTCCAGTTTTGATGTGATTTCATCATGAGGAAGTCTTGACCTTATTTAATCCCAGCTGCTATTTTCCTCAACTGTCCTCCTCTTGTTAAATCAATATTAGCACAGGCAGTGAAATCTGGCTTATGAATGTTGCCATCTAATCTTTATCTATTACAAAAAATGGAAGGAAACAAAGAAATTGAAACATTGATAATTGTGCAGATGATTTTTTTTTCTTGTAGACATAGAGGATCTTTATCAGAAAGGAGAGGGTTATATGAGAAATAATATACAGGGCATCAGGTACAACACAATGATCTGCAGACTTCCCACTGTGGTTTTTTTGTACACCCGGAGTAAGTGATGTACTTTAAATCTGGTTTTGTTTTCATTATGCAGCCTAAGAAGAATGTTACTTAGTATCTCCATAGCTAAGGAAAGAACATAAACACTATCCTCTAAAAGACTACTCACCCTGTGTGTCCCCACAGGTGGTGCCAAATGAATACAATAGAATAGAATTAACCAGGTTGGAAAAGACCTTTGAGATCATCGAGTCCAACCTATCACCCAACACCATCTATTCAACTAAACCATGGCACTAAGTGCCTCATCCAGTCTCTTCCTAAACACCTCCAGTGATGGTGACTCCACCACCTGGGCAGTACTTTCCAATGGCCAGTTTCACTTTCTGTGAAAAACTTCTTCCTAACATCCAGCCTAAACCTCCCCCTGCACAGATTGAGACTGTGTCCTCTTGTTCTGGTGCTTCTTGACTGGGAGAAGAGACCAACCACTACCTGGCTACAACCTCCCTTCAGGGAGTTGTAGGGAGCAATAAGGTCTCCCCTGAGCCTCCTCTTCTCCAGTCTAAGCAGTCCCAGCTCCCTCAGCCTCTCCTCACAGGGCTGTGCTCCAGACCCCTCCCCAGCTTTGTTGCCCTTCTCTGGACACATTCCAGCAACTCATCTTCATTAGCTTTCCAACCAAGCTGGTCTGGCAATTTTATGTTTGGGGAATTTCAACCCACCACAACCTGCAAAGTCTGCACTTTCCTTGCCTCATTTTGTGCCTGGTGTCAAATGAAGGCATAGCAAGGTCTGCTCAGAGTTGCCAAAGTTATCAAAGGCTTACAGGGAGAAAGGGAAAAACAATAGAAGGTTTCACACTAACAGCAGAGATAATGAGGGAAGAGATTCAGACAGCACACCTTCAGCTGCTTTTCTTGTCTGATCTCTGGAGAAGAGGCAGGTCATCTCACATTGAAGAGACGCTGACAGGCAGAGTTAAAATTGGAGCTCAGAAACCCTGCATTCGATGTAGGGAAAGTGAGGGAGGAGGAGAATAAGGTGAAACCAGCTCTGAAAGCCACTGTTTCAGTGACACAGTTGTCAAGGCAGGATCGCAAGGAGAAGAAAAAAAGACAATGCTGGAAATGCTTCTGCTTAAGGAGACTTGAAACCAAGGGGAAAACCAGGCATATATATTTCACATACAAAGTACATTTTAACTACCTAAGCTGTGAAAGAGGATCTTGAGGAGAGTGTGACTTTCCTACTGCCAGGATAAACATGCCAGTAGCTAAGAATTATTGTTATGCATCTGTCAGCAGCCTCCTCAGGTGGACTGCAGGCAGAGATTTTGATAGTAAGGTTCACACCCAATGGCTGTGCCCTCCTCTTGTCAGCCCAGTGCCTCTTCTCCTGTCTGGCCACACTCTCCCCTGACCCCCTAGGTGTTTTCCCATGCATTCCCCTCCTTACAGTCATTTCCCTGGATGATGTAGCACATGGGCTTGGGCTCCTACCCTCTTGTGACCTGTTTGCCTCTGCAGATTCAAGAGATGCTTTCCTCTAACTTATGGCCAGTGAATACTAAAACACTTCTACCACTGAAAGAGTGTCCTCAAGAGAATTCAAACCCTTCTCCCTCCTCCATCAGGATAGCATATTGCCTCCTTATTAGGCCATTTTCTGGGGGAGTTGAAGACCTAAGTTTCAGTTCTTCCAGCCTGAGATAAGAGTTGAACAGATAGATCGTGGGGCAGAACTCAGCTGAGATCTCCCAGCTGGTTTGGACGAATCACCATCCCCTCTCCAGCTAAGTAAGGTGAATAAAAGGGACATATCCCACAGTACTCTGTGGTCCACTCTGCCTTCTCCCTGAAGTTAGCTCTCCGAGTGCAGTGATTTGTTTTTCTGCTCAGTTCAAGGTACACAGCTCTGTGCATACAAATAGGAAGTTCCTGTGCACATTAAGTCTGTGGCATTTCTAATTGTAATATAGTTTTGACTTTCAGGAAGGCTGGTCAGATGTGAAAATGTGGAGGGAACTGATCCTGATGATAACGATAAGGACAACGAACTAACAAAGGGGCGCTGGCGCTTAGCTCCCGTTCTCTGAGACAAAAGGGAACAAAAGAAACGTGATGAATGACGGTGAGACTCCTAAAAGGAAACAAACCGCAGTTGCAAACAAAGATAGGGGGGAAATAGGGACACTTTAAACCAGGCAGAGCTTTCTCATAGAATCTACAAGACACAAAATCCACATAGGCCAAAAAGGCTGATTGCTAAACATGTATGCTTTTGTAAACAAGATGTAGTTTGGAGTCAGGAAAAGGGTAAGAACTAGATGATGTGCTGACAGCAAGGAACTTTAATTGGGTCAGCTGAGCATTCAGTGCTCATAAAACTTCAAAGACTTATTGAAATATTACTCCTATCCTGTCTTTCCAGTGAAAAGTAATCATGGATGAAAGCATTTCCCTGCTTTCAGGTTTTAAAAAATAATACATTTTAAAAGATTACCATTTAGCAGCAGAAGAGAAAATGACAAGCATGAAAACTCAGCAAGTGAAGCTCAGGTTTTTGTATCCAGTTTGGGTATGAGAGAAATAGTACAAAGCCACCAGGATGATTAGGGGACTTGAGCATCTCCCCTATGAAGGGAACTGAGAGACCTGGGGCTGTTTAGTCTTGAGAAGAGAAGACTGAGAGTGGATCTGATCAGTGCCTATAAATATCTGAGGGGTGGGTGTCAAGTGGAGGGGGCCAAGCTCTTTTTGGTGGTGTACAGGAATAAGACAAGGAACAATGGATACAAACTTGAACACAGAAGATTTCACCTCAACATGAGGAGAAACTTCTTTCCAGTGAGGGTGACAGAGCACTGGAACAGGCTGCCCAGAGAGGGTTGTGGAGTCTCCTTCTCTGGAGACTTTCAAAACCCACCTGGCTGCATTCCTGTACAGACTACCCTAGGTGATGATGCTCTGGCAGGGGGGTTGAACTTGATGATCTCTGGAAGTCCCTTCCAAACTCTCATATTCTGTGATTCAATTCAGGGAAGTAACCAGGCTGAGGCCTGACGTCTTCCTGTGCAAATGCATGCAGGTTCTTTGGTTCCCTTTTCCAGAAATACTGACAATTTAGAAACTCCTTCAGATTTTTCTTTCTACATTGCAATCAAAGGCAGAGGAAAGAACAAAAATCCCACCTCACTGTATTCCACTGCTGAGTTTAAACAAAACTGGCTTAGTTCAAAAGGGAAATAAGATCCAGCTTCATTCCTCAGTCTCATTTATGCTAAATTAAAATGACTGCATCGCTGCAATACACACATCCACCCAGGGTGCCAAAGCTGCCTTGTCCAAAATCCCTAGGAAAGCATCACAGACCCTCCAAAAGGCCCACTAGATCTCAGTAATTCATGCCACTGGCAAGCCATTGCTCTAGCACATCATTCTTCCAAATTCTCTTCTTGTGAATGAGTTAAGAAGTTAATGGCTGCACTGCAGTTCCTCTCTGAGTATGTCTGGCACAGAGCCCTCCATGCCCAAGAGATCCAGGAGCTCCAAACACGACCATATGGAAATTCCACAGTATCAGGTGGACAGGTTTTGTATGGCTCCTCTGTGCCTCCATTGCCTACCTCAAACACCAGTCAGCAGTTAAAAGCCCTGCACAAAGAGTTGTAGGTTGGACGCGATGATCTTGAAGGTCTCTTCCAACCTGGTTTATTGTATTGTAAGAGAACTCTGAAGAGTGGAGTGCTACACAGCACCTTGGATGGGGCAGTGTGAGCAAGTGATCACTGTGGCAGGACCACACTGCTGTAGAGAGACAGGGAACCACAGGAGAGAGTCCTATGAAGGGCTTACAGGGATGATTAAGGGAATAGAACATATTGAGTACTGTGTCCAGTTCTGGGGCCCTCAATACAAGAAAGATGTTGAGATGCTCAAAAGTGTCCAGAGAAGGGCAACAAAGCTGGTGAGGGTTCTGGAGCACAGCCCTGTGAGGAGAGGCTGAGGGAGCTGGGGTTGTTTAGCCTGGAGAAGAAGAGGCTCAGGGGAGACCTTATTGCTCTCTACAACTACCTGAAAGGAGCTTCTAGCCAGGTGGAGGTTGGTCTCTTCTCCCAGATAACCAGCAACAGAACAAAAGGACACAGTCTCAAGCTGTGCAGGGGGAAATTTAGGCTTGATCTTGGAAAGAAGTTCTTCACAGACAGTGATTGGCCATTGGAATGGGCTGCCCTGGGAGATGGTGGGGGTTGATGTCCTTGGAGGTGTTTAAGAAAAGCTTGGATGAGGTACTTAGTGCCATGGTCCAGTTGATCAGATAGGGTTGGATGATCAGTTGGACTTGATGATCTTGGAGGTTTCTTCCAACCTGGCTGATTCTGTGATTCTCTTAAGAGGAATGGCTGAGAGACATGTGGCTGTTTAGCCCAGAGAGGAGAAGGCTGAATGGGGACCTGATCAATGTTTACACACACCTAAAGAGTGGGTAGCAAGAAGATGGGGCCAGTCTCTTTTCACTGGTGCCCAGTAATAGGATGAAAAGCAATAGGTACAAACTGGAACACAGGAAGTTCCACTTCACCATGAAGAAAAATGTCTTCATTTTGAGGGTGACAGAGCACTGGGAACAGAGTGCAGAGCCTCCTCTGAAGACTTAAAAAACCTACCTGGATGCATTCACAGAATTGTCAGGGTTGGAAGGTACCTCAAGGATCAGCTAGTTCCAACCCACCCTGCCACGGAGAGGGATGCTTCACCCTAGATCACGTTGCCCAGAGCCACATTCAGCCTGGCCTTAAAAAATTCCAGGGATGGGGCAACCTGTTCCAGTGTCTCACCACCCTTATGGTGAACAACTTCTTCCTGATGTTTAATCTAAACCTCCCCTTCTTTAGCCTGGATCCATTCCCCCTGGTCCTATCACTACCCAACACCCAAAAAAAGTCCCTCACCAGCTTTCTTATAGGCCCCCTTCAGGGACTGGACGGTCACAAAAAGGTCTTCTTGGAGCTTTCTCTTCTCCAAACTGAACAACCCCAACTGTCTCAGCCTGCCCTCATAGGAGAGGAGCTCCAGCCCTTTGATCATCCTCATGGCTGCTCCTGTGCAACCTGCCCTAGGTGATCCTGCTTTAGCAGGGTGGTTGGACTAGATGATCTCCAGAGGTCCTTTCCAACCCCTACCATTCTGTGATGCTGTGATCCAGTAGCACAGATACATGCTGCTATGGCCACCTGAAATCACAGGATCACAGGATGTTAGGGGTTGGAAGGGACCTCTGAAGATATCATTGAGTCCAACCCCCTGCCAGAGCAGGACCATAGAATCTAGGAATGCATCCAGATGGGGCTTGGAAGTCTCCAGAGAAGGAGACTCCACCACTCTTCTGGGCAGCCTGTTCCAGTGCTCTGTGACCCTCACAGTGAAGAAGTTCCTCCTCATATTGAGGTGGAACCTCCTGTGCTGGAGTTTATATCCACTGCCCCTTGTCCTATCCCAGGGTGCAACTGAGCACAGCCTGTCCTCTTGACACTCAGCCCTCAGATACTTATAAACATTCATTAAATCTCTAGCAAATGCTGGTACACCAGTGCTGGCCCTTACTGATCAATGTACAAACTCATGGAAAACCACACACCCCCCTGGGCATCTCTGCCTTTTACATATCTGCATAAAACGTAGACGGGATGGATATAAACTTAGAAAAAAGTGACTCTAAGCCCTCCAGACCATGGCAGGGGGCTGTGAAAAATCTGTCCTACTCCATGTCACTGGGGAATACCTGCAGATTTAAGCTGTAGTTAAGTTACCTGGGGGTTGGGGTTTGCTGTTGGGTGGGGCAGGTGTTTAGGCTGTGGGAGAAACAGAACAGATTCTCTCCCTGTCCTTATCCCAGAGAAATCATTTCATGTGTTCACGCAAGAGATTCCACTCATAAGATACAGAATAACAGAGTAAAATCACCTCCCAAAGTGAGAAGTGTGATCAACACTTGCTAGAAAACCCTCCAGGACCATTTGTAGAAATAGCTGACGTGGTGTTGTTTGTATTAGCACTCTGAGCTATTCCCAGGATGAGCCCAGATCTTTCTGTTTGCTCAGGCATGAGGGGAAGTGTTAATGTTTACTGAGTCAGAACGCTGTTGCTTAAGGAGCTTAATGAAATTTCTCATTCCTGGCTCACAGTGTCTCAAGACAAGTGGCTAGAAAAAAAAAACAAACCCAGATAAGCACAATCCCATTTTCCACTTTTTCTGAGTGACCAACTGCGACACGGGGAGGCACTGGGCTGAAAATAACCCTGTTACTGTTAACATTTGCTCTTACCAAATTCTCACTCCAGCAGAAGAAAGTGAAAATGGAAATAATTGAATTGTGCACTGCAAGGGAGACATTTCACATGAATTAAAGATGTTTGTCTTCATTGAACCAACTAGACAGGGGGTCGCTGTGCTTCATTCAGCTAAGCAAGCCTTGGTATCTATGTGTATTTTCCATTTACAAATGAGTGCCCCCTGGGATATGAGAACTTCAGCTGGAGCTGTTCATCTTGAAATTATCACTTGGAATCCAGCCCAGTTTGCAATAATCAGAGGTTATTATCTATAGATGCGTAGAAGCAGAGAAAATAATAACTCATTTTTTCCTCCAGTTTTCAAACGACTTTGGTTAGTATGGAAGAACAGCTCCCCCTGGCAAGGCAGAGTCTCTGTCCAGTTCAGTCTCTGGCTCTGGGTGCTGAGAAGGCTGGGATGTATCTGGTTTGCAGTGCAACACAGAGGAGGACACGAAACCCATGTCCTCCTCCTCCAGGGCGTGCTCCCAGAGTGCTTAAGCCGCCACTGCTTCCTTCCCCTGAGATCCGTGTCCTGTTACTTGGTCAGTGATAGGGAATCCCATATCCATGTAAAGCCCATGAAAATAACAAAGCCTTATTCCACAGTGGCCTCTGCTCTTTCTCTACCATCAGCCTTACAAACAAACCTAAAGGGTGTGCTGGGGAGGCTGATGCTGTTCATAAATCCTTTGCAAAGTGTTCCCAATGCTTCCTCCCTTCCTCCACTAGGTCAAGAGCATCTGGGATGCAAGGAAGATTAAGCATGGTCAAGCCAGTACTTTCCAGAGATATTACCTACTGCCTACCAAAAATCATTTTGAGTTCTCCAGAAGGTCATAGCTATTAGCATTTATGATATGATGACTGAAAGCAAGGAACTGAAAACTCCTTGTGGAGCTTCTTGTATGTGCTGTGGATGCAGAAGCTCATTGGTATTTTACACAGAAATGTTGATTATAATTATAGTGCTAGAACATCTTTGTCTGCCAAAGTGTCTGTCCTGCACCTGCTCTGCTGCCATGGAAAGAGAGCAATGAGAGAGAACAGAAGGTGCAGCAGGAAAGGGAAGAAAACCAGTAGCCTCTTTAAAAGAGTGCTATCAGTTTTTCTCCAAACATTTTTTTCCCTCTTGGCCTCAATGTGGGGAAAAACAAGCACAGCTGCTCCGCTGTTTCCTTGCTGGTGGATAGAAACAATCTTGTGGAAGCTTTCAGCTCTGTAATTCTTTGAAGAGTTGAAATGAAAGGATGGATCCTCAGAAGCTGGTATTTACACTTCTGTCTGGTTGAGCAGGCACAGGTCTCGCAGTGTCAAGACATGCTTGTTTCCCCTCTCTCTGATGGGAACTTACTGGTGCTGCAGCATCAGATGAGAATGGACACAACTCACTCCCTTGCAGTTCAAAGCAAAGTTGCTGCAGATTTCAGAGGGAGCCAGGGCTGGCTTTAAAATTGCATTTCCTTTTGAAGCCATTGAATCCCTTCTAGATTTTAAGTGTGCTGACAGTTAACATGAGGGTTTTTTTCCTGATAAAAGCAAAAAAATGAAGCAGGAAATGAAGCCTCCATCTATTCTGCAGTTATTACATAGCCCTGGTTTCCATCCATTACTAATATAGGGCCAATTTCAAAGCAGAAGACTTCATTTCACAGAATCACACAAAATATCCGGTTGGAAGAGACCTCAAAGATCATCCAGTCCAACCCTTGATCTGGTTTGGGATCAATCTTAAACCATGTCTCTAAGTGCCAGGTCCACATGCTGCTTAAATACCTCCAGGGTTGGTGACTCCACCACTGCCCTGGGCAGACCATTCCAATGTTTGAGAACCCCCTCTGTGAAGAAATATTTCCTAGCATCCAGCCTAAACCTCCCCTGGTACACCTTGAAACCATTTCCTCTAGTCCTCTCCTTGACACCAAGGAGAAGAGGCTGCCACCTCCTCGCTCCAACCTCCCTTCAGGGAGATGTAGAGAGAGACGAGGTCTCCCCTCAGCCTCTTCATCTCCTGACTGAACATCCCCAGCTCCCTCAGCTGCTCCTCATAGGCTATGTGCTCCAGGCTCTCCACAAGTCTCATTATCCTTCTCTGGACACACTCCAGAACCTCAGTGCCCTTATAGTGAGGGGCCCAGAACTGAACACAGTACTTGAGGTGTGGCCTCACCAGTGCTGATTACAGGAGGATACAATACAATACAATACACCAGGTTGAAAGAGACCTCCAAGACCATCGCGTCCAACCCATCAACCAATCCAACCCACCCAAACAACTAAACCATGGCACCAAGCACCCCATCAAGTCTCCTCCTGAACACCTCCAATGAAGGTGACTCCACCACCTCCACGGGTAGCTGATTCCAATGGGCAATCACTCTCTCTGTATAGAACTTCTTCCTAACATCCAGCCTACACCTCCCCTGGCACAGCCTGAGACAGTGTCCTCTTGTTCTGATACTGGCTACCTGGGAGAAGAGACCAACCTCTGCCTGGCTACAACCTCCCTTCAGGGAGTTGTAGAGAGCAATAAGGTCACCCCTCAGTCTCCTCTTCTCCAGGCTAAGCAACCCCAGCTCCCTCAGCCTCTCCTCAATAGGGCTTGTGTTCCAAACCCCCCACCAACTTCTTTGCCCTTCTCTGGACACGTGTTCCTGCCAGCCATAGTGTTTCTAACACAAGCCAGGATGCTGTTGGCTTTCTTGGCCACCTAGGCACACTGCTGGCTAACATTTAACCAACTGTCAACCAACACCCCCAAGTCCCTCTCTGAGTCACAGCTTTCCAACCACACATCCCCAAGCCTGTAGCATACCACGGGCTTGTTGTGACCATATGTATATAAAAGTTGCTTTAAAAGTGTTCACTTAGTATTTGTACTAATTAAGCCTAGCACCCCTTATTCATGTCCTCTGAACCCTCTCTGAGTAAATCAGTAAATAAATAAAACCACCATCACATCCATGTTTCAATATATTGAATCTATTTATTTCAGAGGAGAAGCTACTGGCTGTGCATGTCAAACAGTACTTTATATTGGAGTATTTGCTGGAGGCTAATATCACAGACAAGATGAGCGATCTCTTGCAGTGCTGAGATAACAAATAGGCAAGGTAATCATTTCCATGATGAGCTTGGCATTCCTGCTGGAAAACACTCTTTGCATTTTAAATTGTTTCTTCATATTAGCAGCACTGTTGGGAAAAAAAAAACCTATTTATTTGTCAAAAATTATATACTTAGGAAGAGATAACTGACAAGGTTTAGATTTGCTATGTGTCAGTTTCTAACTAGGTCATGCAGGTTAAACTTATTAAGTATTTCATATCTCTATATACCATCTACATAGTCACAGCATATATATCACAGTACCACAGAACATTAGAGGTTGGAAGGGACCTCCAGCGATCATCAAGTTCAACCCCCCTGCCAAAGCAGCATCACCCAGGGTAGTCTGCACAAGAATGCACCCACGTGGCTTTTGAAAGTGTCCAGAGAAGGAGACTCTACAACCTCCCTGGGCAGCCTGTTCCAGTGCTCTGTCACCTTCACTGTAAAGAAGTTTTTCCTCATGTTGAGGTGAAACCTTCTACATTCAGGCTTGTACCTGTTGTTCCTTATCTTACTACTGCCCCCTCCACTTGACACCCAGCCCTCAGATATTTATACACATTGATCAGATCCTTCTCAGTCTTCTCTTCTCCAGACTAAACAGCCCCAGGGCTCTCAGTCTCTCTTCATAGGGAAGATCCTCAAATCCCCTAATCATCCTCGTGGCTCTCCCTTGGACTCTCTCCAGCAGGTCTCTGTCTCTCTTGAACTGGGGACCCCAAAACTGGACACATTATTCCAGGTGTGGTCTCACTAGGGCAGAGTAGAGGGGGGAAAGTACCTCCCTAGACCTGCTGGACACACTTTTCTTGATGTTCCCCAGGAGCCCATTGGCTCTCTTGGCCACAAGGGCACATTGCTGTTCCATGGAGAATTCGCTGTCCACCAGCACTCCAAGGTCTTTCTCCATGGAGCTGCTCTCCAGCAGGGCAGCCCCTAACCTGTCCTGGTGCCTGTTGTCATTCCTACCCAGATGCAGGACCCTGCACTTGTCCTTATTGAACTCCATGAGGTTTGCCTGCACACAGCTCTCAGCCTGTCCAGCTCTCATTGGATAGCAGCACAGCCTGACAGGGGTCAGCCAGACCCCCAGTTTTGCATCATCAGGAATTTGCTGAGGGTACTCTCAGTCCCCTCTCATCCAGGTTGCTGATAAAGATATTGAACAAATCTGGACCCAGTACTGATCCTTGGGGAACACTACTGGCCACAGGCCTCCGAGGTGACTCTGTGCCATCTTTTGGGATGGTAAGAATATATCAATATATATATTCTGTATCATATATTTTTATATGCATTTCCACAGTGTAAATAAACACAGATGTAGATGTATGTGGAGATGATAGAGGCAGAGAAAGAAAAGAGATAGAGATGGAGAGAGAGAGAGGTGGAGATAGAGACAGAGATAGAGACAGAGACGGAGATGGAGATGGAGATGGAGATGGAGATGGAGATGGAGATGGAGATAGAGAGATAGAGATGGAGATAGAGAGAGAGAGAGATGGAGATGGAGATGGAGATGGAGATGGAGATGGAGATAGAGATGATAGAGACAGAGATGAAGAGAAACAGAGATAGAGATAAAGAGACAAAGATAGATAAATAAATACAAATACAAATATGTATTCTGTAAAGCAAAACCAAACAGCAAGAATTTGCAATGTCTATTGCAGCCATATAAAGTATTTCAATACCCCCAAATATTGGTATTATAGGAACTGTTATTTTGGAGAAAATAGAATAGAATTAGTTGAAGAAGACAAGAGCTAAATGTAATGGAAAAATGTCAGACCTTTTTTTGTACTTACACTGCAGTAATGCCTGGAGGCCAGAGAGATATCTGGCTGACTAACAAAATGCTAATTATTTGGAGTCTGCTGTTCCACAGAGTTAAGCCACATCAGTAACTTGGAATGTGGGATCTATGGAATATTTTAAGAGTATTAATGAAAAAAAATCAAACTAAAAATCTGTCAGGAGAACATTAAAAGATGAGACGACAAACTCTTCAATAAGGTAACATCACACTGATCTACTGTTCTATATCTCATATTGTGAACGCTAGGATGTGCAAGAATGAAATGTGTGATAATGAAACTGTGGCTGCGGGTCGAAGAGGAAAGCAATTAATCAAGTCTTGAGCAGAGGAAGCTGACAAAAAATATGGAGGGTGCAGCTTTAAAAACACTGTGAGAGTGATCTTCAGGTTCTTAAAGAATGACAAATTTATGCCTATCAGAGAAAATTTGCTATCATCTACATTGAACTTTTACCCTCTAGTCATCTGAGTATGTATATTGCTATCAAACCCAAACACTGCACCGTATAGTTTAGCACCTGATATAAAGTATATTGAATATTTTGATATACACTTTAATATCTTTAAGATTAATTTGGGGCATGTAAAGACATGCACAGCAGCTTTTGAGGGAAATTTAAAAGGGAAAGACCTTAGGCAAAATCTCTAGCTCACAGAATCACAAAACATTAGAGGTTGGAAGGGACCTCCAGAGGTCATCAAGTCCAACCCCCTGCCAAAGCAGGATCACTTAGGGTAGTCCACACAGGAATGCAGTCAAGTGAGTCTTGAAAGACTCCAAAGAAGGAGATTACATGACCTCCCTGGGCAGCCTGTTCCAGGGCTCTGTCACCCTCACTGAAGTTTCTCCTCATGTTGAGGTGAAACCTTCTATGTTCTAGTTTGTATCCACTGTTCCTGGTCTCATTACTGTGCACCACCAAAAGCAGACTGTCCCCCTCCACTTGACACCCAGCCCTCAGATATTTATACACATTGATCAGATCCCTCTCAGTCTTCTCTTCTCCAGACTAAACAGCCCCAGGGCTCTCAGTCTCTCTTCACAGGGGAGATGCTCAAGTCCCCTGATCATCCTCGTGGTTCTCTGTTGGATTCTCTCCAGCAGGTCTCTCTCTCTTTTGAACTGGGGAGCCAAAAACTGGACACAGTATTTCAGATGTGGCTTCAGCAGGACAGAGTAGAGGGGGAGAAGAGCCTGCCTAGACCTGCTGGACACACTTTTCCTGATGCACCCCAGGATCCCATTGGCTCTCTTGGCCACAAGGGCACATTGCAGTCCCATGGGGAACTTGCTGTCCACCAGCACTCTAAGGTCTTTCTCCAGAAAAACACCACTCACACTCGCAGAAACCCGCATGTTAAAACAACATTATTGGCTGTGATAGTGAGCCCCATAAACTTAGAGAAATGACAGAATCATGGTTGTCTACAGAACTTAAATCAGTTCATGTCTGTACACACATCAGGCCAGTCAATAGCATCATTATCTCCACATCAGGGCAGTCAATAGTATCATTATCTCCTGTTCTTCACAAGTCCCTTCCCTCTCTTGGAGCCCAGAGTAGGTGATTGCAATATATTGAATTGCTATTCAGTATATAATTTGTTCTCTTTACAGCCTGCACACTCTGATGTTTTTCTTGCACAGGAAAAAATTACAGACAGGACTACAAAGGGCTGCTCTGATGAGTCTTCTGCAGAGCCAGTAACCACAGGAATTAATGAACTGATTTCACAGAGCCTTTAGGGACTTGGCAGTGCCTTACTACTGCTGCCATTTTATATGTAAGTAACTAAAAACACACACTAATGACAAAAAAAGCTCTTAAACCTGGCTGGCCAGTCTGAGATAAAAACTAACTCATTTTTTCAGGGCCTTGAATCATAAAGCACTGCATTTCAGCTGCAGTCACGAGCCTCAAATCCATAGTATCCAAGCTATTTAGGACACACAAATGCAAGAGGGAATTTGCATTTACAAACCCTAGGAGGGATGGACTTTAAGATTTATACAATCTATAGTGCAGACTCTCATATCAGACACACAAATACAGAAACATGTCATTGTGGTCCACATGACCTAGCTTGAGATATCTAAAAACTATTTTCAAATTAACATAGCTTCTAATTTCTAAGCTAAGATAATCACCTTTTAGAGTCAGTAGAGAGGCACAGTCTGAGCCAGAAAGCTTGTCATCTTGCCTGCCCTGTACATTTTAGACATCTCAGACATCTCATTTTAGGATGAAATTAGTTGTTGTCTGAAGGTTCATTCTAACAGCAGCTCGAATTCACCATCTTAGACTTAGATGACTAAGAAACATTTATATTTGATGAGCTATAACTCCCATGTGAACCTCACAGTATGATTTTTTTTGGGGGGAGAGGGGTCCAAATATGTCAGGATTTTTGTGTGATTGACTTTGCATCACAGCCTGGAGGTGAATTCCTATGTTTGTACAAATGCAGACATAATAATTGGGGGATAAGAAAACATAGATCAACTCATATAATAGTAGCACCTGGAGAAGAAAACCTCAGGTCTGTGATGCAGGATGCTGCTACTTGAGCTCACAGAGTAACTCTTAGTGGTACTGACTTGGAGCCTCCCTAGAAGATGGGAGATGGGACCTTGCCAGAAGGTTTCTCAGGCTTTGCTGGGATAGGGTCTCCTGAGGTGCATCCTAGGGTTTGGAAAAGTGCACAACTCCTTTATCTATTATTTCCTAAACATGAATCCTCTATCCAGTCTCCTCAAATGCACTGACATTTTAGTCATGTCTTTTCCCAATTTTGGCTTTCCATCTCAGTTCTTATTAACTAGTCCCAGATTCTACCCTCCAGACCTGTCCCCAGACCACCTGTGGGACCATGGAATCCAGGCCCAATGGCCTTCACCAGGAAGAACCTGTCTTGTGCCTTTTGACTTTCTCAGTGCTTTCCCCATCTGTAGGCACTTAGAGCTTTTCCTGTCCTCAGTGCTTCACCTCAGTCTTCGTACCCTATTTGTGGTATTTCTCTCACACAGTTTCTCCTCCCATTCATCCTTCGCCCTTTACGCAGAACATATTCCTGTCTGGCATTGTCACATTACACTTTTCCTGTCCAAATAATCCTCCCCATGCTCAATGCTTTCTTTTGCCAGCTTCCGTTCCTGCCATTCTGGCTCTGCTTCTGCAGCTTCACAGAATCACAGAAACATCCAGGTTGGAAAAGACCTTCAGGATCACCTTCAAGTTCAGCCAAGAACCCTACTCTACAAAGTTCACTCCTAAGCCATATCCCCAAGCACCACATCCAAATTACCTTTAAACACACCCAGGGTTGGTGACTCAACTACCTTCCTGGGCAGCACATTCCAATGCCTGACCACTCTTGCTGTGTAAACCAGTCTAAACCTACCCATTCACAGCTTGAGGCCATTCCTTCTTGTTCTAGCACTAATTACCTGTGAGAAGAGACCAGCACCAGCCTCTCCACAATGTCCTTTCAGGTAGTTGTAGAGAGCTTCACTCCTTGATGACTTGTCCTGAACCTTCCCTCCACCTGTTCTCCAGTACCCGCTGAGTACTTGAATCCAGCCTCCTTGCACAAACACAGCCTGTTCTCCTCACACCCTTGAGCTCCCCTTTCTCACATCTACTGGGGATGCCTTCCCAGGATTTAAGCCAGCTGCGATGTCTCTCATGAGCTTAATTCCTGGTCCAGTTGTCCCCTAGATTCAGCACACGTGGGTCTCCTTCTCTCTTCCCCTCCCTCCACACTCAGCCTGTTTCCAATGTCCGGTCTCCAGTCTTTGTCAGAGGTACGGCTCACACATCACTGTCTCTTGCAATTTATTCCCTCCTGCCTGAGGTTAAATGCTGCATTATACACATCACCAACTTAGTGGCAGTGGTTTGCGTGCTTTTTGAGAACTGATGCTGTGCTGGTATCTTAGAGAAATAGGAGAAACTGCAAAACAACTGCTCTGCTTCCGTGACTGTAGCCAGGAAAGCAATAAATCTGAAGAAACAGTTAATTGAATGGAACATTGTGAGAGGAGAGATGACACTGCTAGGGACTGTATTACTAGAGGAGTCAAATCAGGACATTCCAATGGTTATCTAATCTCTCCATCTCTTCTGTCAATAAGTTAGGCTACAGCAACTTCATTTCATTTGGCTGCCTCTCCCCTTTTGTTTTTTTTTAGAGGCAAAAGAGCAAATCCTGACAGTGCCACACTGCAGCAGCAGGGGCTCCAACTGCAGTAAACACTGTGACATTATGCTGCATTATGCTGAGCGAGCCAGACACTTCTGCTGAGCCCTGGCATTAAGGATAGATCAGTGCTTCACTGACTCCTCTTCTATTGGAAGTTACAAGATTGGTGTCCAGCATTGATGTCTCTGATTCTGATCTGCACAGAATTTAAAGTGCCCATAACTCAACAGGAAGCAATATTCCTATTTTTCAGAAGGTCCCTGTAACTGCTGGCTGATCCCATTACACATTCCCAGTCCCTGGATGTGTCGCTTTCCCATGTGGATACATTATCCTTTACCATTTGCCAGCCTGGGCCTGGGAGCAAAGTGCAAAGGGAGGGAAATGAGGAAGCCCAACCTGCTGTGTGGAGTCACACCTTGCCACATGGGCACACAGGGGCCTCAAGTAGGTGTGCGTGTGCCACACACACAAATATAAACACATCACTTACTCCCCAGCAGATACCAGTGGGCACCCAAATGTGCTTTGTGTGACCACAAAGTTTTGTAATGGCCTCAGGGTTGAGCTGAATCTGGGAAAGTTGGAGGTTTTCAGTCTCACTGACAGAGCAGACTGCAGAGCTCTGGCCCAATTGCTGTTGAATCCTAAGGCACTAGGACTAGGTTCTTAATAGCAAAAAGAGGGTGAAATGTGCTTTGCTGGAAGCACATCCCTCTCTTCACAAAGTTTTCCTTTCTGTGCTCCTGCAACCCTTCATGTCCAGTTGAATAGAGGAAGAATCATTTTCTCCATAAAGTGGAAGAATGACATTTAGTACTATTACAGCCTAGTCAAAAATCCAGATAGGGATGGAGAGAAGTGAGATGGGTATCTCCATTAATGAGCATTTCTGGAGACACCCATTCTGGCCACCAAACATCTCTCTCTCTAGGAAATACCAGGCAGTTAGGCTTAAGTGGAATTACAATGTTTGATTACGTGCTGAATCTTAATATATGAGAGCAAAAATACAGCAATGGGACAAGCATAAGTCTCATATTAAGGAGATAGTAGTTTCATAGCTGTTGGCATTGGGAATAAATTGATCTGATGATCAATTTCTTTTTTTTATAAAAAGACTTTGATGTATTTTATTTCTTCAGGCCCTAGCTTGGATCTCATATAATTTACTGACACAAAGTTGTGGAAATGTTGAACCAAGCTCACTTCCAGGTACATTAGTGACATTCAAGATACTTTATCAAAACCAAACAATGGTGAGGACAGAGATTGGTAGAACCACCAGTGCTGTCCTTTGCAAACTGATGCTTCACTTCCAAATCAACAGCAGAAAAAAAGATGCCCTACATATCATATCACAAATCAAAGAAATGCTTGATGCCTCATTAAGACACTACTGCAAAGCTTCCAGTAATTACAACTGCACACAGATGAACATCTACCAAAGATGTGCACATAAGTTTCCTGTGCAAACTTTGCATTTATTGGCAAAAAAAAAAGAAGAGACAACTCATTTGTGAGCCAAACTTGTAAATAAATGGCAGACACAGCCAATATCTGTATGCAAATATTGGGCACAGACTTGCTTTCCCAATCCCAGTCCTTAACACGTTGCCAAAATTGGAAGCATCAAGATTAATCTAGGCTACAAAATACTCAAGATCAAATTTTGTCTGTTAATCAGTTTCCTTAGTCCAGTCTCGGTGAACAGAGGAGCAGCTACACGTTTGACCTTGTCTTTCTCATTAAAACAAAGTCCTAACGAGCTCAAGTCAATTTTCTCCCTATTTAAACTCATGCAGTAATTTTCACATAGTATCTCTGGTTTACAAATAAAGGGGAGCCATTGCTGCCTTCAGGGAGGCTAGTATGAAGCCTCCTGCATGTGCTTGGTCCAGATATTCCCATGTCCAAGTGTGATTAGCACTGTCTTGTCAAATGTAGCTCTAAGCCATTTGTGAGCACCTTCTGTGTTTATAGTAGCACACTCCAATCTGCACAGACCTCTGTGTTTGCTCTTCTGTGTATCCTATTAACAGTACATTACATTTCAAGATGTCATACTGCAGAAAGCCACAAAAGGGCTTTGAATCAGTTTAACCCAAACCAAGCGAATGACTTTCATTACGGATAGATATGGCTTGGTATACCTTCTGAGACAACAAAATTGTGTGTGGTGGCGTGGCTTTTACTGCTATAAATTCACAGTGACTGCACAAGAAATATCTGTACTGCATTTGAAACTGTTCTGTTGCAATTATACACAAATCCTTACAAAAATCAAACTGTGGCTAAACTGAACTGAACCCTGTAAATTGCCACGTGTGACCTGCCTAGAAAGTGATATAAGGAAAGAGGATAATAAGGAAAGGTGGTTCAGTATCCAACTCTGGATGTATTTAAAGGTCATTTGGATTTGGTTGAGTCACCAAGCCTGGATGTGTTTAAAGGTTGTTTGGATGTGGCGCTTGGGGATATGATTTAGGGCTGAATCTTGCAGAGTAGAGTTCTTGGTTAGATTTGGTGATCCTGAGGGTCTTTTCCAACCCGAATGTTTCTGTGATTCTGTGAAATTAAAAAAATTATCTGTGATCTCGAGAGGAATTTTTAAGAAGCTGGTAACTGATGAAATGCCTAGATATTTTTATTGGTGCATAAGCAGGTGAATAAACCACTGTATTTCAGGTTTCATTCCACCATAATACCCAGAGCACAGTGTATTAGATCTCAACTCCCAGCCTCACTTTACTAAGGGCAGTCTTGTTATTGGCTGAGGGGATCTCATTGCTCTCTACAACTACCTGAAAGGATGTTGTGGAAGAGGCTGGTGCTGGTCTCTTCTCACAGGTGATAGGACAAGAAGGAAGGAATGGCCTCAAGCAGTGACTGGGTAGAATTAGACTGGACATTAGCAAAAAAATTTTTCATGGCAAGAGTGGTCAGGCCTTAGAATGTGCTGCCCAGGGAGGTGGCTGAGTCACCAACCCTGGATGTGTTTAAAGGTGGTTTGGACGTGGTGTGGTGCTTGGGGATATGGTTTAGGGGTGAACATTGTAGAGAAGGGTTATTGGTTGGACTTGGTGACCCTGAGGGTCTTTCCAACCTGAATGTTTCTGTGATTATATACCTACAGCCAAGAACCTTCAGCTCAGGAGTTAGACTTTTTAAAAAGAGCTGACATACAAAAACCAAAACCAAACCAAAAAACAGCAGGAACTAAGACACAGATAGGAGAATAACAATTTAATGAGTCAAGAATGCATACTGGGACTATCAAGACTTCATCTTGATTTCAGACATACACTTTCCACCTCTAGTTGAAAAAAAGGAAACAACAAAACCACAACCATTTTCTAATGTGTTCCATCACTCCCATTTGACCAGCTGTTTGCTCAGCAGCTGTGTGTAGCTCCTGCCTGCAGAAGTTTTAGCATGATTAATCCGTGTCTCAGAGAACAACTTACCAATGCGCTGTTACTCTTGCTCTGTGCACAAACTGAAGAAGACAAGACAGTCATTGCAAAGAACCCTCTAGCCTTAATCTAGCAATTCCTAGCCTGTATTTCAAGGTCAGTGGGAAGACAGTAAAATGTTAGGGGATTTGTGGTGGTCTTTTCTGTTTTTTGATGGTGTCAGTAAGTGATTGTTGCAAAGGCAGACATTTGTATTTCTCTCAATAAACAGGACTGCATTACTAAACTATAAAGCCAAGAAGAGTCCTATAGTGTGAAAATATGCAGGGGAACAACAGCTGTTAGTCATTATTTTCTCCTTATCCTTTCAACACTTCTGGTTCAGTTTGCTCTCTAATGGGTAAATCACACTTTCTCCCTAGGACATTTTCTCATTTCGGGCAGGTACTAAAAAGAATCCTGAGAATGAGGAGTCATGGACCAAAGACAGCCCTTCTTTTAACTGTAAAAGCTGAAACTCATTTTTATGCTCTACCAAATAGATAAAGCCAGTGTGCTGCCCTCCTAGTCCTTTGTCATTACTAACGTGATGGAGGATGTTTCTGCTTTTCTTCTTTAGACTACGAACCTAGCCTCTACTATGATTTTTTTCCCTTACACAACCTATGCTACATTTCTCAAAAGATAAAAAAAAAAATAAATTAAAAAAAAAGAAACCACCAAAAAAAAAATATTATTGCTCTCACTTCATTTAGGCAAAAGAAGAATCTGCCATCAGACAGCTTTTAAACATCTGGTTTACACTTTACCTCATCTTACAAAGTTTCACAGTAGCCATTTGGAAACGGGGGAAACAAAGAGATAAAATTTTGCTTATGATCAGCAACTTATTGCACAAGCTGCTTTGCTCTATTTTTTTCTCAGCTGCAAGATTAATATTTACTGGCAGTCGGAGCCTTTTGTTCACCCTGATTTTAATTAATCTGACTCTAGGTCACAGTGAAAATGAGGTGGGGGAAAAAAATACAGGTACAAACATCACAGTGCAGTAACATTAACCTGGGAATCTTACTCTTTTTAAACATTTGGCATAACCCTAATGTCCATCTGAGTTGGGCTTTTCACTGTAAAACACATTTTCCTTCAGTAACCCCTAAATTAATAATTATTATTATTTTTTCCAAGCAGAAACCTCCAAAATAATAAAACACATCCACTGATGAGGTTAGAACATATCACAGTGTGAGCAACCTTAAATATATGCACTCCTCCATCCACTTCTTTTTCAAAGAGGTTGCTTTTCTTCAGAAAGGCAACTCAGTCTGCAGCTGTTTCGACTTAAAGATCTGAAAACAATGCTATTAATCTAATGCTATTAATCTGATTACATTTCCTACAAGGCTTTTAATACGTAACGCCTTTTACAACCCGTTCTGCTGATACTATTTAGCGAGACAGACTGTGCTGAAAATACTGAGGAGGAGGCACAAGCAACCGTCCATTTGCAGCTACTCTTGGGCAGTGCTAAGAAAGACACACTCCTTATAGCTGTGCTCAAAAAGGCAAAACATTATTCCAGAGAGTACAGTATCTCAGTCTTTGCGATGCCTCAGTACTGTGGATCTTCACCAGGCCAATAAATTACCTGGGCTTGAAGCCCTCCTTCGGAATCTAGGGCAGCTCCATCCCACCAGCCCTCCTGGCTTCCCCGGGACTGATACGTTTCCCAGCTCTTATATACGACCATTCTTGTTTCTGTTGCCTGCACATGCATCAGAGATTGCAAACTCATCAAGAAAAGGCATTTTTAAAAAGGAAAAAAGCAGAGCTCCCTAGCCACCGGGAAACACGGAAATGGTATGAATTTGGCATAAAATTTTGCGTATGTAACAACAGCATCTGGTGCTGGCAGCAGATACCGACACCACATGAAAAAGAATAAAAGGCACGTTTCCTCGGGAAAAATACCCTAAAAAAAAATAAAGCCACTATGCTGAGAAATCAGTGTAATCTTAGGGAGCATGTGTCACAACACGTACTGGGGTGGGGGGGTGACCTGCTGTGAAATCAGGACCCCTTTAAGGAATATCCTCTTCTCCACCGCCCCAGGGTAAGAGCTCTGTGGCCGTGGAGGGGAGCGCTCCCCCGTCACGGCATCTTCGCTGCTGCCGGCTCGGACGCGGAGGCACCGGTCCCTCCCATCCCCCGCCTTGCCTCGCCGCCCTAGGGCTAAACAAACACGTTTTTAACAACCGAGGGCCGCGCTCGCAGGGGTTTCACCCCCACCTCCGGGGCGGGAGGGCGGCCCGGGCGCGTCCCCGCTGCTGCCTCGCTTCGCTCCCCGCCCCAGCTCCGTTCCCACAGGGGCTCCCCCCGCTCCAACCCCCGCCAGCAGCCATGTGTCTGCTCAAGTGCGATTAACACCGACCTGCCAAATCCAACCCCCGGGCCCCGTGTTTACAGCGCAGCGCCTTCGCGCGGAGCCGTTGTGTTGATGGCGCTGGCAAATGAGCCGAGGGAGGTGGGCTCCACGCCGCGCACCGGCAGCTATAAAACCCTCCGGGCCCGCGGTGGGTAGGGTTAGGTGAGCGGCCGTGGACCGGCGGAGGATGGAGGGTGCAGAGGTGGGGTGCGACTGCCCCCGCCCGCCCTCGGCGGCGCTGCCCCCACCGGGGTACTCGCCCCTCTCCTCCCGGTGCGGGGCGCGGTCGGGACCTGCCCTAACGGTCCTGCCGTTGTCCCGCAGGTCCGCGCCCTTCTGGAGGCCCTGGGTACCGGCGCCGGGCGAGGAGGGCCGGCAGAGCGTCACTAGCACCGAGCCAGCCGCGGTGAGTGGGGCTGATGGGACGCCGGTACTGCCGTTGGTAACGTCTAAGGGAGACGTTCTGGCGGGGTGGCCATGGCGGCCGGGGCCCCCGAGCGCTGGGTGCCGTGCCGGGGGGCTGATTTCTGTTCTCTTCTCTCCAGCCTCACAGTCCCTGCGGGCTGGCGGAAGCCTCCCGAAAGCTGGCGCAGTACACGCACCCTGTCAGGTAAGTGGCTGCCCCGGGCCGCCGCCGGCTCCAGCGGGAGAGCTCTGAACTGCTGGGGCTCGCAGTGCTGCGTGGCTAGGAGAACACAGTCCTTTGCTCTGTATTGCCAAGCTCCCCAACCACCGGCTCCTCCGCCCCTTTTGATCCCACCCATGCCTTTATGTAGGTAGTAAAATGCCTTCGGAACGATTCAGCCGTCCAAGTGGTTTTGAACTGACAGGCCTTTGGGCAAATGATTGTCAGCGCTTTACCAGCTCTCTTTTTTGCCGGATTTGCCAGATCTTTAAGATGAGATGTTGATGTACTTCCGTGCTGTGGGACTGAGAACTACGACAGTTATACAGTTATGTAGTTATGTGCGTTTGCTTTTGTTGTGGGGCTTTTGGGTTTTTTTGTGGTGGCAGAGTAGGCTGAAGCAACGTGATACTCGCCCCTATTGCCGGGATTAAAAAAGGAAGGGAGGGGTAGCGCCTAGGCTGTCTAGCTCTGCAAACCTCCAGTGTCCCTCTGGCGCAAGGATGCAGGTGCAGGCAGGGGTAAGAGAGGCAGAAGAAAGTATGGACTGATTAAGCCACCAATGATGAGGAAAATGCTCATGTAACCACTGCTTTAATGATGAAGGTAATGATTGTGTAGGCACTGTCAGTTGCGAAAGGGAAATAAAGAGCACAACTAGAGCTGCATCTGCTGGAGTGTATTGAAGGAGTACCAGTAGGTGTTCCAAGGTGCTTAAAGTAATTGTACAGGCAGTTCTTCCAGATGCAGTTTTCTCTCAAATGTAGGCTCTGATCTTTCAAATACTGATGTACAGACTATCTAAGCAGCTGCACGGACTCTGGTTTCACTATGCCTACTCCAGTGCTTAGGTATGAGTGACTGCTGCAGGGAACAATGAGAACTGAAAGATCTTACAAAGCAAGTGTCAGTTACTTTGTCCAGCAGCACTCTCTTAAACAGCAGACTATAAAGCACTTTTATAATTAACAGAAAACCGTCTGTCACTTAATGTGTGTCTATTATAAACAATGTGTAGTTAGTATTTATGTTGCAATGTGCTAGTCTCTTAACTCTTGGGACTTCATTGTCTCTTTATTCCAGCTCCTTTCAAACTGTAAGCAAAAGAGGGTGATAGCTGAAAAGGAACTATGGAGTATATTAATTGCAATGTACTACCTCAATAGCTGATAACCCTTGCTACACTCTATCAGCAATTTTTTGTTAATTTCTAGATAAAACAGACTTTAAACTCTAGGCCCCTGGGACATCTTCTGTCAAAGAGTCTGTTGGACGATTCCTCCTGAAAAGACTGGAGTTTGGGGTGAAATACCAAGATGTAATCCCCTTAGACCCTTAACGTTCCTTTGAGACTTGTCTCAAACTCTTGTAAACAATGACTTAGCTTGAGGACCTTCACTAACAAAGCTACTAATGTAATCTAAATATAGTGGGGATCCTGTCTGACACCCATTATATTCCCTAGGGCAGTATAATTTGGACCAGGTCCCCAGGTAATACTAATAATGAGGTACCAGAGTGTTAAGTTTCAGATCCAGTGAATTGTGGCCCTTAAAGAGTTGTTTTGCTGCAAAACTAGCACTTTTAAGTGCTCAGATGAAAATACAGAATCCAGAGAGTACTTTTTGTTCTTTGAATGTAGAAAAGTTCAGCATGTGAGTGAAAATTTTGGATGCTCACCTCAACAGCATTTCACTCCTTTTTATGTGTCAGCCTTCAAGTGGAGTATGTAGTAACAATAAGCAAACCTATCGTGTATTTGTTGCAGACTATTTTGGCCCAAATCAAGGTGCTATGATTACTTATATCAGGAAGCTGAAGCACTTCTGAAAAACTTTCCAGTTCAAGCTACAATCTCCTTTTATGAAGACTCAGATAGTGAAGATGATGACGATGATGAACTGGAGCAAGATTCAAGATCAGAATCAGATTGCTGATTGCAAGGAAGGCCAACACAAGTTCAAAGACTTAATTTAATGTAAAAATGTATTATAGTATTTTTAAAGATAATTTATTTGTATGTAAGTTATTCTTAATAAAACTGGAAATGTCCTGTAATTTTACCTGACACTTTTTTTGGTTTTGTCCTGTTTTAGGCAGGGGAGGAATTAATTTTTATCTGAGGTTCTATATTTTGTAGACAGTAACTTGGATGTCAAGTCTAGGAGCATGGAACAGATGCATTGCTTAGTGGTCTATGGTCATGTCACTTCCTCCTTTTGAAGACATAAGGAAAACTTTTTCATTATGATTTAGTAGACTTCATGTGGATGGCTATCAAGGAGTCATTGGATTAAGTATTCAAGTGTTGTGCCTGCTCTTACAGAGTTTCAAACATGGAAGAGAAACAGTATAGCTATTTCCCCCATGGAAGGAAGAGTCCAATTTCTACTCCAGTTTTTGCTTCTGAGTAAGGAGTTTGCCTCAAACTGCTCATGTTATGTCATGTATATGAGGTGTGTTGTCACACAAATACAGTATGAAACTTACCAGTTTTTAAGTGGATATCAGGTCCAGTGTGAACTACTTTGATTGAGCTTGGTTTTGATAAAGAAAGCAAAGCTTGGTAGCAATGATCATGCAGGCCAAAACCCCTAATGGAATGAACAAACAAAAAGGTCCAAAACTCAAATTGAACTCAAATGCTGGTGACTTTGTCAGGTACTTCTTGCATATGTATTTGCCCAAGTGCTTGCATATGTGTGTTGCTGCAGGCTGGGCTGCCTCAGTTTATCACAGCATCCCGGGAATACTTGCCCTGTTATATCTGCTCCCCGTGGGTCTGGCACAGCTCAGCAGGAAGGATGGGTCCTCCCACATAGCAGTTCTCACCTTTGGAATGTCAGTAGCACGCAGCCTGCATCACAGAATCAACCAGTTGGAAAAGACCTTTGAGCGCAAGTCCAACTTATCACCCAACACGACCTAATCAACTAAACCATGGCACTAAGTGCCTCATCCAGTTTTATTTTAAATACTTCCAGGGATGGTGACTTCACCACCTCCCTGGGCAGCATATTCCAGTGGCAAATCACTTTCTGTGAAAAATTTCTTCCTAACACCCAGCCTAAACTTCCCCTGGCACAGCTCAAGCCTGTGTATTGTTCTGTTGCTGCATTCCTGGAAAAGACCAACTCCCACCTGACTGCAACCTCCCTTCAGGTAGCTGTAGACAGCAATAAAGTCTCCCCTGAGCCTCCTCTTCTCCAGGCTGAACACACCCAGCCTCTCCTCATAGCAGCAATAATACCAGTTACGTTACACCCTTCAGGCTCCAGAACCATGCCTCGTACTGTGAAACCAGGATGTAAACACAGGTGCAGCAGGAGCCAAACTCCCCGGGGGAGATAAGGCGGCGGATGCGGTTCCCGGAGTTCTCAACGCCCGCGCTGCCCCGTCCTGTAACAGGGACCCACGAGCGCAGGCAGTCTCCAACTGAGACCCTGACGGTGAAGAAGCGTCCATGGTGGCAGCCCTAGGCCGCTGGTAGCCTAAACCCCGCCCGGCCGTGGGATCCGCCTGTCTCCGCCGCGCCTGCGCCGGAGCGCTTCCCCCGCCCGCCCGCTGGGGCGCAGGCCGCGGCCTGGCCCGGCAGGATGCTGAACGTTCCTCCGCAGGCCTTCCCTGCGCCCAACTCCCAGCAGCGAGTGGCTGCGAGCGGCCGTGCCAAGGTAGGGATGGGATGAAGAGAGTCGTCTGCAGCCAGTGCTGGGGTCTTCGCCGGCGCCGCTGCCCTGGGCCCCGCGGAGCTGCCGGTGATCGGTGCGGGTGAGGGCCGAGATCCTGGCCCGACGGGGTCAGTGTTTTCCACGCTTGGTTTCGGCCAGCTGTGTGGCCCTGTCCTTCTGCGGGAGCTGTTGTGGCTTGCTGGTCGGCTCCCGGTTGCGGCTGGTGCGGGGTTGCTTCTGGCCAGTTCCCTGAGAGCTCTGGTACCCCAGCAACCGCCGAGGGAAGGCGGCGGCTGTAGCAGGGCCCCCGGGCGAGGGTCTGGCTCCGAGTACTTCTCGTTTGGGAGGGTAGTGGTGATAACACTTCCTGCTCTGCCTTCCCAGCCTTTCTCGAGGTTGCTTCTGTGTAGAGATGGAGAAGTTCAGCTTGAAATTACTGTGTGCAGTACATGTTGGGTCCTCATCCTTGGGGTAGTTTTGTGGGCTGGAATACTGTTACACGGAGCCCCTGTTACAGGAATGATCTGGATGTGCTGGAACGTGTCCAGAGAGGGACCACGAGGATGAGGAGAGGGCTGGAGCTCCTCTCCTATGTAGACAGACCGAGAGAGAGTTGGGGTTGTTCAGTCTGGGGAAGAGAAGGCTCCGAGGAGACCTTATTGTGGACTCCCAGTATCTGAGGGGGCCTACAAGAAAGCTGGTGAGGGACTTTTTAGGGTGTTAGGTAATGAGACTAGGGGGCATGGAGCAAAATTAGAAGTGGGTAGATTCAGACTGGATATTAGGAAGACGTTCTTCACAGTGAGGGTGGTGAGACACTGGAACAGGTTGCCCAGGGAGATGGTTAAAGCCTCATCCCTGGATGTTATTAAGGCCAGGCTGGATTTGGCTCTGAGCAACCTGATCTAGTGTGAGGTGTCCCTGCCCATGGCAGGGGGTTTGGAGCTAGATGATCCTTGAGGTCCCTTCCAACCCTATCAATTCTGTGATTCTGTGATTTGGTGTCTTCAGACCTCATTTGGAAAGCAGTCCTGTACTTAACTACAGTAGCGTCAAGCAATGTGGGTCTCTGTGGTCTTTAATCTTATCCTTGATGATTTTGCTCTGGTTCTGTAAGACCGTGAGCCTTTACCCTGTTCTCTGCTGTTAGTGTTTGGATCCAAGGAGGTCCCAGTGTGTGGTGCTGTTGAAAAGGAAGGTGCTAGACACTCTGAAGATCTTGCTTTGAGTTTATGGGCATACTATGGTAAACTTAAAGTCTTAAGTCTTGTCTTTCATTGGGTGAGATTTCCACTTGTTGCAGGGCTTCAAAAAGGTTTTGTGAAAGTGAAGGTGAACTTCCCTTGTCCTACCTGACCACGATTTTCAAATCTCTCCCCTTTGTTGCTCATAGGATTCCATGCCGTAACTCAAATGGTGCTGATAAAAACTACCACCACAGGAGCACTTGGTATCTGCAGTTTGCTTTGGGAAGAGCTGCCTGAATATTTGCTGATGCTCAATAATTCCCTTGTCTGTGTTACTAGATAAGATGCTCCCCTAAGCACCCTTATGGCTGAGTAGGACTCCCAAATATCAGTAAAGAATACGGATTGTGTTGTTTCTTGTTTTGCCTGATTCTTCCTAGGAAGCTTTTAAAAAGTGTGTTGAATGGCTGTTTCTTCCTTTAGAATTTGATAATGTTTGTACATCTGTTAATTTTCAGGTACCTTTGAAACCAGGAAGGAGTCTTATGGATTGGATTCAACTAACTAAAAGTGGGAAGGACTTGACTGGTTTGAAAGGGAGGCTGATTGAAGTGACAGAAGATGAGCTTGCTAAACACAACAAAAAGGAGGACTGCTGGATATGTATAAGAGGTTAGTTTGCTGTGATGTTGCTTCTACTTTTTTTTTTTTTTTGCCTAGCTTCTCTCTTCTGAACTTAAAGAAGCTGCACAAAATGTCAAACAGCAACAACAAAAGCTAAACCTCGAAACAAACTATGCACCTTCTATGTTTAGGCCAGGTGTAATCTGACAAAATTGGATGCAACTTTGAGTTAGAGAGATTGTGCCACAAAGATTTTCTTTACTTTCATCCCTTTCTTAGGAAGTCTTCCAAGTGGGCATATTTTACACTTTTATGTCTGCATGTGTAAACAAACCATAAAATTGTATCTCAGAAGTTGAACGTATTGTAAGTTAACAGTGTGTGAAAAGTGTTTTGGAGCAATAGCCATGCCTAGAAGGCTATTTCTAGTGCTGAAGTTCCTAGTTGTCTTACAGGAGGAGTGAAATGTTTACTCTCCAGTTGAATCCAGTTGAAACATGGAGTCTAAAAGTACAGTGATACTGCCTTAAATTTGTCATGAGATAACAGCACTTCTATGAAGATAGGTTAAGAAGGTCAGAGCAGCTAATGTGGCATTACTCTAAGAGGGGTGGTTCATTTCGTAGTGACTGATCTGGTAAGGAACAGCGCTGGTATCTGACTTAATGTCAGATTACATCTCACAACTCCAGCAAAAAAAAAGTTAAGAACTTCTCTCTGAGGGCAACTTTGGTTTTGTTGGGTGCTAAAGGGGTCGAAAGTATGGATAAAGTGTTGATCAGCCCTGGATTAATTTTCTGTGTGCTGCTTTTGCCCATACTAGAAAAACTGTAGTGGGAGACAAGCTAAAGAGAGCTTATTTACTGTGGAGGCCTGTTCTTTTTTTCCCCAAAAGGGACTTCTGCTACCACAGTCAGAATCACTGCTTTGAAAGGCTTCTGATTTCTTTTCAGTGTCTTATTCTTCATTGACTCCACTCTGAAGTTGTTTTATTTGGTTTATTTTTTTACAAGAACTTTATCGTTCTGTTTCTGTATCTGTCTTTGTCTTTTTTCCACCTCTGCCTTTTTTGTGTGTTCTCAGACTTCTGATGAGTCTTGGTAGATTACAGGGGATTGGACGTGGCATTTGGTGCCATGGTTTATTTATCATGAGGTCTTGGGTGACAGGTTGGACTTGATGATCTTTGAGGTCTTTTCCAACCTTGTTGATCCTATGATTACCTGTGGACCTGGTATGTGGACAGGTAGTAAAATGGTACCATCGTGGAATGGCTGAATGAGGTTTCTGCGTTGGTAGTTAGACTGTGTCTTTGTAAGAAAGCAGAAATTGATGAGAGGAATGTGAAGGAAAACAAGAGCTAACTTTGTTCAAAAACCCAGTAGGGTGATCATCAAAGAAAGCCACAAATTTATATAGAAGTGGAATATCAGAGAGTTCAGAAACAGAGTGAAGGGTATATAAATGTAATTTCTTTTGTTCCTGCAAGTTAAATGGAAAATTGAACAAGTGACAAATGCTCAGCAGTCCTTGACTATGTAGATGCTAACACTTTATTGCATGCAGTACTCAGTGCTGCACACGAGATGGCATCGTTAATACATCCTTTGGAAGATCGGGTCAGTAAAGGTGCACAGAGCCTTCCTTTGTGATCTGCCATTGTTATTCTTACCATCTAAGGTTGTTCCAAGAATGTTTCCCCCTGGCCCAGTGCTGAATGCCTGCCTCCTGAAGTAATTAATGTGTGCTTCTCAATGTGTTAAAAGCTCATTAGGAAAGCAGTGGCACAGTTCTTCTACTGGTAGCTTCCTGTTACGTGTCTTCAAATATTGTACCGTGTCTTCAAATATTCTGCAAAATAGGCCTGCAGTAGTCCTGGTACCAGCAAAATGTCTGTAGTTATAGCTGTTTATAGCTGCTTTCTTCAGGTGCTATTTACTCTGGTTGCATAGCAACAGTAATTAGACTTCAGCATTTCAGACCTGTGAAGAAGCATTATTTTCTCTCCCTGGAAATACTAAGGATGGTACTTGTGGAGAAAGAGTACTGAGCCCTTTTACTGGGACAAATTTGATACCAGAGTTGTAAGCTTTTTAATGAGCATAGACTATGTTAAGTTTATTATCTTGGTCAATCTGAAGAATGGAAGCTTAGTTGCTATGGGTATGGCCTTTTCCTTATGGAAAACAGTTAATTTCTGTAGGCTTTTCATTCCATAGGTGATGGGTGGTAGGAAGCAGCTATGACAGCCCTTTGGGGTAACTTAGTTGGAAGGGAGAGTAAAAACAGTTCTGTGCACTGATTGGCTTCATTTTATGTCTCTGTTTAAATCAACCTCTGTTTTTTTTAACCCCTAGCTAGGGCACATCATGTTCAACTTCATGGGTTTATTTTGTTTAAGTCTTAACCTTTCTCCAGATGTTCACTGGGCAAGTGGCAAGGCATTGTAGGATTGGCCTCTCTATGAAGTAAGCTATGTGAGACACTGGAATAGGTTGCCCAGGGAGGTGGTAGAAGAAGCCTCATCCCTGGAGGTTTTTAAGGCCAGGCTGGATGTGGCTCTGGGCAACCTGATCTAGTGTGAGGGGGTCCCTGCCCATGGCAGGGGGTTGGAGCTAGATGACCGTTGAGGTCCTTTCCCACCCTAACAATTCTATGTCTTGTGCTCCATACAATTTCCTTTCTGGCTTTGGAAGATCCTACTGTTACTTGTGATAGTGTTTGCTGTTTGCCATTTCAGTGTTTAACGTGTGCTAAGCTTCTGGCTGTTTTTTCAGGTAGGAATGGTTGTAGCAGCTGTAGAATAGAATAGAATTAACCAGGTTGGAAGAGACCTTTGAGATCATTGTGTCCAACCCATCATCCAACACTATCTAATCAACTAAACCATGCCACCAATCACTCCATCAAGTCTCCTCCTAAACACCTCCAGTGATGGTGACTTCACCACCTCCCTGGGCAGCCCATTCCAATGGCCAATCACTCTCTCTGTGAAGAATTTCTTCCTAACATCCAGCCTAAATCTCCCCTGGTGCAGCTTGAGACTGTGTCCTCTTGTTCTGGTGCTGGTTGCCTGGGAAAGAGACCAACCCCCACCTGCCTACAACCTCCCTTCAGGGAGTTGTAGAGAGCAATAAGGTCTCTCCTGTAGAAACACTGCTCAGGTTTTTGTGCTCCATTTTCTGCAGGATTTGTATATAATGTCACCCCGTACATGGAATATCATCCTGGTGGCGAGGATGAACTGATGAAAGCAGCAGGAAAAGATGGTACAGATCTCTTTGATCAGGTGAGAACAAAGAGCAGCAAATGACAATTATCACCAAAAAGTGTTTTGGAAAATGCATGGGGTTTTGATTGTTTTTTAGGGCCATTCCAGTGGAAACAGTGATTTGAACTCATTTATGTCTTAGGGAAAAGCAGTGGGTTGCTGCTCAGAATGGCACTTAGTTGTGCTGTAAGAAAAGGTGACTTTTTGTTGTTGCAATGATGCTTCAATCTGACCATATTATTTGGTTTGGGGGTTTTTATAGCAGACAGGGCAATAAATCTATGCTATCTCAACAGCTTGCAATACTGCTCTTAATAGACTGCTACAGCAAGTAATTACTATCACTTGGCAGGCATTTTCTTCTCAGAACTTTAACTTCTCAAAATCTTCGTAGTACTCTTTTGTTTAGTAGCTTGACCACTGAATGTTGAACAAGGTACTAAGAAATAATGCTGGGGCTGCTCTTAACTGACTGTGAGCAGATCAGAAGATAAGTGGTCTCTTTCTTTACTGCTTCTGTCACTGTTTTGAAAAGACTCAGAAAACAAAGGGTCTGCTGAATGAGTGCACATGGTGTAAGGCATCTCTTGTAAACCTGGTGTTGCAAAAGATGATTCATTGAGTTGGTATTTTTTAGGAACATTTCTTTGGGTCTCCTTGGCTCACAAGGTTTGTCTGAGAAATTGGGAAAGAGTGGAAAGGAAATCTCTTGTGTCTGAAAGGAAATCTTGATCTCTACAGTTCATGCATCACAGCACATTATGCCTTTATTTGCAAAACATTTCAATAAGGAAAGTAAGGACAGGAGTGATGATATTTTACTTTTGTTAAGTTCACCTTTGGTTAATCCTTTCACAAATTAACTGCTTCATTCAGGCACAATTCTCTGATGTCAAGAAATTTGGAGTTTCTCTCCTAGAAGTTCATCCAGTATCAAACTGTGGACTGAAATTCTGTACCTGGATCATTGTCAAGTATTTGTATGATGGACCTGGAAACTGGAGTCTTGACATCAGGACCATTTAAGGAAGCTCCTCAAGTTTTTACTAAGTTCAGATACATGCTGGATAGATTTATTTATTTTTTAGTTTAGTTTAGTTTGTTTTGTCATGGGAGTGCAAAGGAGAGTTCAGACCCTTAAAATAGGCTGTTCACATGTTTTGTTTCTGGAAGCGTGTCTCATTTTGTTCTCACTGCTTTGGCTTTCTGTGTCTGTCAGAAACTGATCTCTTTAAAAGTTTAATGGCTTACCAGTGCCTCCAATTTCTGGGAAAATTAACTGTCACTCCAAATCCTCCATTTCTTTCTGTTAACTTGTATATGAGGAAACTGCAGCTTGTGGATGAGATTCTATATTGTGTCTCCTTAGCTTGTCCAGTTTAACAGTTCTTACTTTTAAATCTCTACATACCATTCAAATTTGTCATACAGCACTCTGTTTACTTTTCTCTTCTTGTGATGTTATCCTGGATGCCCTATCAGAATTGGCTTTTCTGACATCCATTTCCTCTGCAAGTTCTCCAGTTCTGGTCTGTAAAGATACTGCTTTTTCTTCACATTATTTGACTTTTTAAGATAGGTAATTTCCAAATTACTTAAGTGATAGTAAGACAGAAACAAACAAATACACCGACTTGGTAGGTGGGGTTTGTGTGTCTAAACTACTATTCTTTCTGTTTGTGTTCTTTATCCCTCTTCCCTTCATGTGTGTCCTAAGCAAGACTAGTTACCCTTGAGATAAAGACCTCAAGACCCTAGAGATAAAATGATTTTTATTTCATTAATTATTTAGCATACATAGTAAAAATTAAATGCTCTCTGTAATAGAAGTAAAAGTAAGTACTGAATGACACAGTGATGACTATTTAAAAGCATAATCAGCTAAAACATTAGCTACTGTTCAAAAATGAACTTTCCTACTTCAGGGCATAGAACAACATGGAAAGAATTATGGATTGTGTGAAAACTTACTTTGTTAATGCAGGTTCATCGTTGGGTCAACTATGAATCAATGCTGAAGGAATGTCTTGTTGGGAGAATGACTGTCAAGCCTGTTGCTGCTCCAAAAGGTGAGAGTTTTAAGAATTAAATAACTTCTGTCATGCTTTATTCCAAGGTTATCTGGAAATTATCCTCATATTTATGAGGAGAGTCTCAATCCTTTCATAGAGAGGAAGGCTATTGTATATTGCCCCTCAATTTAAGATGATGATGATGATGATTAAGATGTTGAGATGCTTAAACGTGTCCAGAGAAGGGCAGCAAGGCTGGTGAGGGGTTTGGAGCACAAACCCTGTGAGGAGAGGCTGAGGGAGCTGGGGTTGCTTAGCCTGGAGAAGGCTCAGGGGAAACCTTATTGCTGTCTACAACTACCTGAAAGGAGGTTGTAGACAGCTGGGGGTTGGTCTCTTCTCCCAGGCAGCCAGCACCAGAACAAGAGGACACAGTCTCAAGCCGCACCAGGGGAAGTTTAAGCTCGAGGTGAGGAGAAAGTTCTGCACAGAGAGAGTAATTGGCCACTGGAGTGTGCTGCCCAGGGAGGTGGTGGAGTCACATCACTGGAAGTGTTTAAAAAGAGACTGGATGGGGCACTTGGTGCCATGGTTTAGTTGATTAGATGGTGTTGGGTGATAGGTTGGACTTGATCTCGAAGGTCTTTGCCAACCTGGTTAATTCTGTGATATATTCAGTCTTTTTGTGGCAGAGACCTGAAGATGAAACTCTTTTACAAATAGTTTTATAAATAATGTAGTGCACATTTCCCCTTTCGTTTTCAGTCATCAGAAAACAGATGCTTGTTATGTGCATATGTATGTATAAATATATATATTTATTTATTCTGTGTTTGTGTATATATACACACACACACACATAAATCTAGGGTAGAAAATACGTATATACTTTTTCCCCCCTACATCTTTCCTTCTTTTTCTGAGCCCAGGGGACAAACTTTCTTAGGCAGTTCTTTCATCTTAAAATAAAAGTCAGTATCATAAATCTGGTGATTTTGGCACCAGACAAAGGTCTGGCAAGCTGCATATGTACTGAGACACTTGACTGCATTTTACAGGCTGTTACCCTTTCCAGAATGCTTTATTGGGTCCTTTGGTTTGAATTTACTTGGGCAAAGTCTTGCTGATACAACAGCCCTTCTAAACTAGGACAGCAAGAGCTGTAGTATATCCTCTTAAAATGGCAGTGATGGCTTCCAGAGACTTTAATCTTCAGTATTTGCTTCACTTTGTAAACCACGGCCAAAATTTTCCATACCTGGGAAGCAAATGTTTGTTCCTGAGTACTGACCCTTAGCACAACTGCAGTGAGAGCATGAAAGAATTAATGGTTGCAGCTATTTTTCTCACATTTTGTAGTGTCCTTTTGCTCACAGATTCAGCCATCTCTTGCAACTCTTCAGCTTATGACAGTGTGCACTGCTTATTTGCTTAGTCCTAGTGTGGCTTGGATTTGCACCCCAACAAATAGGATATTTACTCCCCCTGGAGTAAACTTACCACACTAACTCAGAACTTGGAAGCAAAATAAAGTTATGTTTACAAAAGTAGACTAAACATGAAAGTATAAAAGGCAATAAACATACACAAGAAACAAGCAAGTGAGCAGCAGAAAAGAGAGAACACTCTGTTCCTGAACTATATAGAAATTTGCAGAACCAATGAATTAAATAAACTTACCTCTGTTACTTGCTCAGCCTGTTAGGAAAATTTGTCCAGGTTCACTAAGAACAGCAAATCTCTTCTTCAGGGGCATCTGAGGGGGTTCAGTGGCTATTGGGGTGCCATGCCTGCCAGACTTGAGAGAAATTTGTCTCCACCAATCTCGGTTCCTGAGTCATCCTGTTTGGGAAGCTGGCAAGGGGTAGGGAGCCCTTAGTGTCCTGACTACTGCATGCCTGATGGGACTGTTTGAGGGGTGGCAGAGTCTGGTTCCACCAGTCTAGCTCCCTCTTGCACTCCCTAATAGTCTGCAGGATTAAATGGGCCCCTAAGTATAGAGGAAATACAGGATTGAAATTATAGGATCATAGAATCATAGCATGGGCCAGGCAGGAAGGGACCTCCAAAGATCATCTAGTCTGACCTTCCTGCAGTTAGCAGGGACATCCCCAACTAGATCAGGTTGGCCAGGGCCTCATCAAGTCTTACCTTGAGTGTCTCCAGGGATGGAGCCCAAATCACCTCCCTGGGCAACCTGTTCCAGTGTTCCACTACCCTCAGAGTGAAGAACTTCTTCCTGATATCCAATCTAAATCTGCCCTTCTGTAGTTTGAAGCCATTGCCCCTCGTCCTGTCACTGCAGGCCTTTGCAAAGTCTCTCCCCATCCTTCCTGTAGGCCCCCTTCAGGTACTGGAAGGCTGCTATTAGGTCTCCTGAGAACCTCCTCCTCTCCAGGCTGAACAACCCCAGCTCCCTCAGCCTGTCCTCATAGCAGAGGTTCTTCAACACCCTGATCATTTTCATGGCCTTCCTCTGCACCCTCTCCCTTAGGTCTGGATGTGTTCCTGTGCGACCTGTGCTAGATTCTATGGCCCTGCTCTGGCAGGGGGCTTGGACTTGATCTCCAGAGGTCCTTTCCAACCCCTGACATCCTGTGATCCTGTGAACTTCTTACCATCATGCTTATTGGTTTTTCTTATGCTTGTAGAGATTTCTTCTGCTCTCTGTGAAGAGAAGAAACAACTTAATGGTAAGTGTTCACCTGCAGTGAAGTGGGGGTTGAATCTTGAACTTACTGAATATTCCCAAATGAGCAGTGGGGTTTTGTGACTCTTGTGTCTGTATTTGAACCTGGTGTGATCAGATCTTTAGTGATCTGTGAAAATTAACAGAAGGCAAAAATCCTGATCAGGTATTGTGAACTTAGTGTTTAAAATTAGAGTAGGATAGATAAGGCAGGTATGAAATGGACAGACTATCTGCTTGAGTCAGACAAGATAGGTGACAAATATCTGAGTGCTGTTAAGTCTGTCTACAGAATTGCCAGGCTTTTTGATCCTTCTCTGTCTCAGAAAAGCTACTTGACCATGGGGCTG
The DNA here is from genome assembly GCA_033816785.1 of Picus viridis. Classification (NCBI taxonomy): domain Eukaryota; kingdom Metazoa; phylum Chordata; class Aves; order Piciformes; family Picidae; genus Picus; species Picus viridis. The sequence goes on along the minus strand of CM066578.1, from coordinate 45,401,083 downwards.
CTGGAGCAGAGACAAGACAGAATCTTGGGCAATAATTAGAATTAGTAAGTCTCTGTTCAGAACTGGAAGGTCTCCACTGGGAAATAAGTTGAAATGCAGGTGAATTAGCTGATCACTGAACTACCTAAGATGTAACTGAGAATGACTGGGCTGACAATTGGCATGGCTCTAAGAGAAGCAAATAAGGTCCTGTAAAAGTATTAAGGTCCTGTAAGAGTACTAGAGAATCATTCAAACCTCCACTGAGCCTTTTCTTGAGTACTGGAGGTAGTATTGATTGCTAGTGATCCAAGAGCTATGCATTTGATTTTGATGCTTTTAGGGCAATCCTACAGACTGGTTAGTGATACTAGTATAAGTATAATTTGAACTCAAACTGGTGTGTTGGCATGAAAGGTGACAGGTGCTAATTGGTTGTGGGAAAGTCCAGGCTGAAAGTTTGGACAAGGAATCTGGAGCAGTCAAATTTTGGAGAGGCAAGGGAAGCAGAAACACAAATGAATCTTAAGGTGAAGCCAGAGAAGTTCCCAAGTCCAGGCACAGTGAGGGAAAGGTAACTTGTTCAAGCTTCCTCTAGTGAATGCTCTTTACTTGGACAGTGACAAGTGGCATTCCTCAGAGGTCGGTACTGGGTCCAGTGCTGTGTACCATCTTTGTCAGCAACATGGACAGTGGGACTGAGTGCACCCTCAGCGTGTTTGCTGACACCAAGCTGTGTGGTGTGGTTGACACGCTGGAGGGAAGGGATGTCATCCAGAGGGACCTTGACAAGCTTGAGAAGTGGCCCCCTGCAAACATTATGAAGTTCAACAAAGCCAAGTGCAAGGTCCTGCACTTGGGTTGAGGCAACCCCAAGCACAATTATAGACTGGGTAGTGAGTGGATTGAGAGCAGTCCTGAAGAGGAGGACCTGGAAGTGTTAGTGGATGAAAAATGGAATATGAACCAACAATGTGCATTCACAGCCCAAGAAGCCAATTGCATCTTGGGCATCATCAAAAGCAATGTGACCAGCAGGTCGAGGGAGGCGATTCTGCCCCTTTGCTCTGGTGATACTCCACCTGGTGTACAATTCTGGAATTCTCAGCAAAAGAAAGACATGAATCTGCTTGTGTGGGTCCAGAGAAGAATGAAAAAGATAATCAGAAGGCTGGAGCACCTCCCCTGTTAGGACACATTGAGAGAGTTGTGGTTGCTCAGCCTAGAGAAGAGAAGGCTTTGAGGAGACTTACAGAAACCTTAGAATCATAGAATTGTCAGGGTTGGAAGGGACCTCAAGGGTCATCCATTTCCAACCCTCTGCCATGGGCTGGGACACCACATACTAGATCAGGTTCCTCAGAGCTGCATTCAACCTGGCCTTAATAACATCCAGGGATGAGGCTTCTACCTCCTCCCTGATCAACCTGTTCCAGTGTCTCACCACCCTCATGGGGAAGAATTTCTTTCTAACATCCAATCTGAATCTACCCATTTCTATTTTTTTCCCATTTCCCCCTAGTCCTCTCACTACCTGACACCCTGAAAAGTCCCTCCCCAGCTTCCTTGTAGGCCCCTTCCAGATACTGGAAGGTCACAATAAGGTCTCCTCGGAGCCTTCTCTTCTCCAGACTGAATAGCCCAAATAACCTATGGTTCTATGATTCTAATTTCTTTTACCCAAACTATGATAATGATAATTTTTAAAATATTAGTAGTAAAGAAAAGTTACTTGGACACTTCCACCATCTGAAAACAAGCTGGTGTTTGGATACATGCACATTAGTCCTTGAAAGAGCTTACAATGTGGAAAATGGTAACCAGAGGAGTGTCTGAGCTGCAGGTTTGAGTACAGAGAACTAACTAAATCTTGAAGCTGAATTAGCTGGAATTCTTTGGCTTAAGTAATGTGTGTTCCTGGTTTTCATAGTAGTAGTTTGTGTTTGCAAACATGGGTGAAGTTTGTTCTGGACCTTCAAAGAACAAAGAAAATAATAGGTAGAGAGAGCTTTCAGAGCATCCTAAAATAGTTTAGGTTGGAAGGAACATCGGGAGCTTCTTGTTCCAGTCTCCTGGCCAAAGCAGGGTGTATTTCTATAGATCAGTTTGCTCATGAGTAACCCCACCCTCATGCAAAGTGAAGAGTTGTGGTATTTTTGATTTTATTCCTTTTTAATTTCCCTTTTTTCCTTCTCTATACTTCTTTCTTTCTCACCTCCTCCTTAGGTAGTTGAAGATTCCAGTTGCCTTTTCCCCGTAGGCTGTGCAAACACAGTTCCCTTAGCCTCCATTCATATGTGCTGTGCTCCTGGAGCTGACCATTTTGGTGGCCTTGCCTTGGAGTTGAGCTAGTGTATCAATGTCTGCCCTGCTCTGGGGAGCCAAGTCTGGACATGGCACTCCAGATACGGTCTCAGAAATGCCGAACAGAAGGGAAGAATTGCTTCCTTTGAAGGGTTTATTGCACTCTTGCCCAGGATAAAGCTGGCTTTCATCACCACAAGGATGCAGCATCTGCCCAAGCTTGCCTTGTTTGTTAATTCCCTGAAAGGTTTTTCTGCAAAGCTCCTTTCTATCCAGTCAGGCTTCCCTCTTGTTTTTTTTGTATCAGATTGCTTTCCTTTTACCCAGGTGAAAGATTTTACATTTGCTTTTGAGCTTCATGCATCTTCTGTCAGCCCATTTCTTCAGCCTTGGTGGGTCCCTTTTGAAGGTAGTCAGAACCCTGTGTGTTTCATTTGCTTCCCGTGCTCATGGACTTCCTGACTGCAAGACAGTGTGTGCCCTTCAGATTGCTAATGGTATCAAAGAGTATTGGCATTCCCTGTGCCCTCTACCATCTGTAACTAGCCACCAGTTGGACTTTGTGCTGCTGATCTCACCTTTCGTGACTGGCAGTCCTACTAGTTTTCTACCCAGGGTACAAGCCATCTATCAAACCTAGCTGTCTGCAATGTGTCTGCAAGGATAGGTGAGAAATTCTATCATTAGCCTTGCTATCCCTTGGGATTCTGCAAAGCTTTCCCGAGGTGCAGAGTTGTAATTCATTCTGCCATTCATCCTGGACACCTTTAATTCCTGAACTGCATAGTGGCCATCAGCCTTTGGCTTCACCACCAGCTTTTCTTTGTTTACAACCATCATGACCCCTGGAGCACTTCCCTAAATTGCTTCGCTGATCACTGGAATCGTTGTCGCTTCATTGCAATGTGGCTTCTGGTTTTCACATCCTGCCTTATTTTCAGAATCTTAGAGTATATCAGATTAATTAATAAATAACTTGATTTGCCAGGGCACTGTCTTTTATTTTGTCTGTTCTTACTTTTCTCTTGATCTGCAAAAGCAAGTGTGTATGACCATCACAGAATATTAGGGGCTGCAAGGGACCTGAAAATATCATCCAGTCCAACCCCCCTGCCAGAGCAGGGTCACCAAGACCAGATCACACAGGACCACATTAAGACAGGTTTTGAGTATGTTGAGAGAGAGGACACTCCACAACCCCCCTGGGCAGCCTCTTCCAGTGTTTTTTCACCCTCACAGTGAAAAAACATTTCCTCATATTTCCATGGAACTTCCTATGCCTCAGCTTCCACCCATTGCCTCGTGTCCTGTCACCCAGCAGAGCCTGGCTCCATCCTCTTGGCACTCACCCTTTACATATTTATAAACATGAATGAGGTCTCCTCTCCAAGCTAGAGAGCCCCAGCTGCCTCAGTCTCTCCTTGTAAAGAAGATGTTCCACTCCCCTAAACATTTTTGTGGCTCTGTGGTGGACTCTTTCAAGCAGTTCCCTGAGGTCCTCCTTGAGTGGAGGGGCACAGAACTGGACACAGTATTGCAGATGTGGCCTCACCAGGGCAGAGTAGAGGGGGAGCAGAGCCATGACAGTCTCTTACCCACTGAGGCCAACCTAAGTATATCTGTCCTCCAGAAAGGCTCATCCTTTGAGAGGGCTTTTATCTTTAGGTGATTGGTTTTCTTTCACAGTAATTTAACTCCTCTGCCATTTAGCTTCCTTGGCAGCTGCAGATGGTGTGTACTTAGGGGTAATTAAGGATCAAAGAATAAGTAATTCCAATGAGTTTTAATTGGTTTTGATTAATTCCCCCATCTGGATGATCAAATTGTTTTGACAGATTGGATTAGGCCTGAGTTGGCTCTCTTTATCTCTTTCCACATGGTGGAGCCATTCAGTTACTGTGTTTAAGCCGGGGAGGCAAACTACAACCATCCCTGCCATTTAGAAACCACTCGCCTAAGTAACGGAGAATTCAGGGCTTATTTCAGGTTTGCAGAATATGGCTTTGGATGGGCTTGCAACCAGCACTTAGCCACCTGTTTATCTTACACCTCTGCCTAACTATTGTCCACAAAAAACTTCATATGATGTTACAAATCATGCTGTATTTCAGTCTGTGCAGCTTCCTCCAGCATGATTCTATAAAACTTCTTTGTGTTAAAACTAATGAGGGATTGCAGTTTCTTTTAGCTGTCATCTGTGCCTAAGGTTTTTTTGCCAGTTTCTTTTGGTCCAGAGATAGACTAGAATAGAACTAAACAGGTTGGAAAAGACCTTTGAGATCATCAAGTCCAACCTATCACCCAACACCATCTAATCAACTAAACCATGGCACCAAGTGCCCCATCCAGTCTCTTCTTAAACACCTTCAGTGATGGTGACTCCATCACCTCCTGAGCAGCCCATTCCAATGGCCAATCTCTCTTTCTATGAAGAACTTCTTCCTAACATCCAGCCTAAAATGATGAGTATAGTTGACATTTTTCAAAGCCTGTCCATGTCTTGCTTCCCTTGAAAGGCCTTTACAGAGTGCTTCATGTTTTTTAATAGTTAAAGTGAGTAGCTGGATTCTGTGAAAATTCCTAGTGAAGTGCAAAGGAGAGAGATCAAGGCTGATTGTTTTGCTTAACTGACTGATGTGAAGTTTTTACTTGTGAATTGGATTAGGCCAGACATCCCAAATTGAATTTGTTCACTTGAATTGCATAAGGATCATCTAGTTCCAACCCCCTTCCATGGGCAGGGACACCCCACACTAGATCAGGCTGGCCAGAGCCTCATCCAGCCTGGTCTTAAACACCTCCAGGGACGGGGCCTCAACCACCTCCCTGGACAACCCATTCCAGGCCTTCACCACTCTCACGGTGAAGAACTTCCTCGTCACGTCCAGCCTGAATCTCCCCACCTCCAGCTTCATTCCATTCCCCCTAGTCCTATCACTACCTGAGATCCTGAGAAGTCCCTCCCCAGCCTTCTTGTAGGCCCCCTTCAGATACTGGGAGGCCACAATGAGGTCACCTCGGAGCCTTCTCTTCTCCAGAGTTCCCTTGAAGGAAATTAATTTAGATAACCTTTTTCCTGTGCTTTGCAATAGCAAAATACAGAAAGGACTAGCCAATAACAGCTACATAGAATCAATAAGGTTGGAAAAGACCTCAAAGATCATCAAGTCCAACCAGCAGGGCTACATGCACAGATTCTGTGATATATGGAACTCTTAATTTCTGAAGTAGAACTTCTTGTTCTGGGAGCCTCCTCTGAGAGGAAGCATTGATTAAAAGCATAATAAAAGCCAACCAAACAAAAAAAGCACAGGGGGTACTTCTGGCTGGCTGTGGTAATTGGGGAGGGGTATTTAGAACATTGAATTAAAAACAAATAATAAAAAGTCACTTCTGTTCATGATTTCTGTTAAATGAGCATCACAGGAAATGATTTTGTCACTCTGCTCTTTGTAGGCGTGCTCCCTGAGAAGAAAGCTCTGGGTGCTTCTGCTAAAGATTTAACTCCAAGGTAAAAACCTTTATCTTTCATTGTCTGGTGAACATTCAGTTTAATAATTCTGTGCAGTCTTTAGTAAATGCAGACAACTTTTTCCCTGGTTAGTTCTTGGTGTTTCAGCTGAATGAGTACATATCGTTGCCATCCTCTTACAAAGCAGGAAAGCTGAGGCTCAGGTTTAAATAAACATGCTGCAGAGTTCTTGGCTTGTCTGTGTCTCTGACACTTGCACTGCCTTGCATCGTAGACAAATACATAGCTTATATTCTCAGGCTTCTCAGCCTTGCCTCTTGAGAACTGCAAAGTGATTCCTGATGGGCTGATTACTTCTTTGATTTTAGTTAATTTATCCATAAATAAAAGCTAGCATGCCTTGGAAAAGTACTTAATTTCAGACTGGAATACATTAAGATGTGGTAGCTGTATTCAGGTTTCTGCATATGCAAAGCAGACCCTAAACCCTCACTGTGATATGCCTGCTGTTGTCACTGACCTGTCCTTTTCCTCTGCGTTGCCTTGAGTTGCTAAGGTTCAGTTTCTCACTTTGCATCAACATCATAGAATCATAGAATCATAGAATCAGTCAGGGTTGGAAGGGACCACAAGGATCTCCTTTGAATGTGGCATCTCTGGGCTAGTTACATGCAGCCACATAAAATATTGTGGCTTGTGAACTGGGCAGTGGCTTTTATCTTCTGTGAACGCTGCCTAAAACTTGCTACCTTTCTTCCTGTGTCTCTGGCATGTTCTGGTGTGTGACTGGAATGTTCTGGTGTGCAGCCTAGACTATGCTGGCTATCAGGAGAGTCTGCTGGAGTGGGCATCCTCCTTCTCTGCCTTCTCTCTTGGTCCATGATTCCAGAGAGTAGATGGAAGCAGTTAGGACATTGAGGAAGGTAAAAGACAGTAGTACTGTAGATACAAGGGGTAAACTTTGTTGTAGGGAAAGAGCTGACTTTCACTGGCTGAGATTGCAACCCAGGTGGAAGTCAAGGGAGAACTATAGATGTGTAAGGTGGAGAGCTAGGCACAAGGTTGTCAGGGTAGGGAAAGGAATAGCTGTACTGGGGCTGGGTGGGTAAGTTACTTCTTGGCAAGTGTAAGGCCATACAAATAATTAACATTTAAAGCCTTGCTGTTTCTTATCTTACCCTGGGTTTATTACAAGGTTTGAGCAACTTGGGAATGTAGGAATGCAAAGTCTTTGTTTGGGGAGATGAAGGGAACTGTAGTTCCCCTCTGGTATATGACCAGAGCCTGAAGCTAGGAAGTCACACTGGCTGTTTAATACTTTTGTCTGTAGTCAAGAGTTTAGTCATCTTGTTAGGAAGGTTGATGTACTGCAAAGAGGATGCATGTGTTTTTGCAGTAAAACCAACAGCACATAATTTTAGCTCCAATGTGCTGACTATCAGGATCCATAATTAGGCAGTTATTACTTTAATAGTCTTCTAAAAATTACTGGCTCTGGACTTAAAAAAAAACCCAGTAAATTACATATTTGGGTTTTAAATTCATGAAGGAAGCTCTGCTTGAAAAGTGCTAGTTGAACATATTTTGGTATGCCCAAAGAAAATACTTCTTTCTTTCTTCTGTGTTGTATATTTTGTTTTATAGCTATGACTGGTTCCAAACAGATGGTTTGATCACCATTGTCATCTATACTAAGAAGAGGGTGAGTGTATTTGTTGAAAGGGAGGATTACAAAATCCAATTGTGATCCAGATTGAATTGTGAGAGAACTTTATTAATATTTTTTCCCCCTCATCTCTGAAAGGATATGAATGCAGAGTCAGTGGTGGTTGACTGTCAAGACAAACGATTAAGGGGAGAGATCATCATGGGGGACCACTCATATCTCATAGAAGTTGGTGGGTACTGAATTGTGCAGTTGAAAGCACTGAGTTTTCATTCTACTTCGCTCAAATCCTCTCATCAAACCATATGCATTTTTGTATAGCAATTAATACTTTATTCCTCTTTGATAAGAGATAATTAATGTAAAGGAATTACATCATTTATCAGCTCACTTCACTTGCTTAGAACGCACTGAATTTTTTACACATGGAATAAAGTGGAGCAGGAAATCAATGTAAAAAGTGTATAAATATTAAGTGTGTTTTTGAAAGTTTTTAAAATGCCCTTATTCAAGAAGGGCAAGTGGAATGACTTAGATAAATGCAAACTGTTACCTTTACATGAGTCATTACATTGTCAGTAATGAGAAAAACGATGCCTTTCTTAATCACAGAATGTTAGGGGTTGGAAGGGACCTTGAAAGATCATCTAGTCCAACCCCCCTGCCAGAGCAGGGTCACTTAGACCGGATCACACAGGAATGCATCCAGGAGGGTCTTGAATATTCATCTCCAGAGGGAGATTCCACAAACCTCCTGGCCAGTCTGTTCCAGTGTTGCATCACCCTCACAGTGAAAAAAATTTTCCTCGTGTTTCCATGGAACTTCCTGTGCTTCAACTTCCACCCATTGCCCCCTGTCCTGCTACTGGACATCACCAAGAAGAGCCTGGGGCCATCCTCTTGGCACTCACCCTTTACATCTTTGTAAACATGAATGAGGTCACCTCTCAGTGTCCTCTCCAAGCTAAAGAGCCTCAGCTCACTCAGTCTCTCCTCATAAGGAAGATGTTCCACTCCCTCCATCATTTTTGTGGCTCTGTGCTGGACTCTTCCAAGCGGTTCCCTGTCCTTGAACTGAGAGGTCCAGAACTGGACACTGTGTATTAGGCTTGCAGAAGTCATGAGTGAAATTTCATGGTCAGATGAAGATGCAAAGAGCTCTAGGCTCATTAGTTCACTCAGTATTCCTGGCTTTCAACTGTATGCGTATATGACTACTAGAATCTGCTTTTGATTTTGCTTAACATGGAGGGTTTTTTCCTTTTTTATTTCAGACTTGGCTCATGCAGTTCAAGAAGACATGACTGGTGAGTTCCATCTCTTGCAGCACTTCTGTATCTCTTCTATACATCAGAATTTGAAACTTCAGTTTATTTTTCTGATTCAGCAGTCTTGCTTACCACCAAGTTTTGACACAATCAAATCAAACCACAATGTTGAATTATTATTGCTTTTTCAATTGTGGCATTTGGGCCTCTGAAAGTAATAAGCTGATGGTGCTGTGATCCCTTTGACCATGACTAAACACTACAATAATTAGTTCTGTTGGGTATTTGTAAACTGTTCTTTGCTTAGCCTGGGATTTTCTTGGATTTAATGATTCACCCAAATGGCCTTGGAAAGAAAGGAAGTAGTAATGGTGGTAGTTGCCATCTCCCAGTGAATGAGGGCTCTGAATTCATGAGCATTCTCTTTTGAGCAGGTAGGCTGTGAAGCTCAATATATTTAGTAAATAAGAGGCATTAATTTGGCATGTTAAGGTAGTGCTTGTTGTTTTAAATGCACTGCAGAATATTACAAAGGGATAGCTGGAAGCACATTTTATGTGGTGTTTTAACGATCAGTTCTCTCTGTCTTGAGAAAAGACTTAATTCTAAAATGTCATTATAATGGCTGAGTGACCTTTTTGTTTGTACAAAATGTAACTGAAAGTAACTGTGAAACCTTTTTCTCTTCTAGTAAATATTGCTGGAAAAGTTGGGAAAGTAGAAATTGTCTTAAAGAAAAAGGATAACATTCATTGGAAAATTCTGGGACATCCCTTGGAGAGTCATAGTACATTTATCAAGCGCACAGAAAGAGGTAAGCAGTTTCATGGCTGTGTTTTCAGCTGGTTTAAGACTTTTTGGAGCTTGTTAGTCCTATTTAGTTTCTCCCAGTATTTACTTTTTCTGTAGTCATAACTTCATTTTTTCAAGGAATGTTGTCTGGACTTGTTGAAAGGTGATCATGAATTCCCATTCTCCGTGAAAAGATGTAGCTTAGAGGTGGTTTCTTGCTTTGCTTTGGTTCGTTGGGTTTTGTCCTGCAATGGAGCTGGAGGTCGTCTAGGCTTGTGGAAAGACTGCAAGAAGCTAACAGGGGAAGGTGAAGATGCCTTGAGTATGTTTCATGGCTAGCTGTGTGCTTTCTGTCCATGTGAAAACCTCAGTAGTCCTTGAGGAGATAATGATTGACACAAAGACCCTGCACTACAGGAGCAACAGTAGTGAAGGCACAAACCCCTTCACTTTCAATTGCTTCTACTGATGTAGTCACATCCTTCAACACAGTAAATTTCCAGCATGCACCAGTACAGGTTAGGAGGTGATCTGCTGGAGAGCAGCCCTGTACAGAAGGACCTGGGAGTCCTGGTGGACAAGTTATCCATGGGGCACCAATAGGCCCTTGTGGCCAAGAAGGCAAATGGGATCCTGGGGTGCATTAAGAGGAGTGTGTCCAGCAGATTGAGGGAGGTTCTTTTCCCTTTCTACTCTGCCCTGGTGAGACCTCATCTGGAGTACTGCATCCAGTTCTGGGCTCCCCAGTTCAAGAGGGACAGGGGTCTACTTCTGAGAGTCCAATGGAGAGCTACCAGGGTGATTAGGAACTGGAGCACTGCCCTGTGAGGAGAGGCTGAGAGCCCTGGGGCTTTTTAGTCAGGAGAAAAGAAGACTGAGAAGGCATTTAATAAATGTCTATAAATATCTGAAGGCTGCGTGTCAAGAGGGAGGGGACAGGCTCTGCTCACTTGTACCCTGTGGTAGGGGTAATGGATATAAACTACAGCACAGGAGGTTCCACCTCAACATGAGGAGGAACTTCCTCACTGTGAGGGTCACAGCACTGGAACAGGCTCCCCGGAGAGGTTATGGAGTCTCCTTCTCTGGAGATCTTGTAACCTGAACTATGATTATCTAAGGGACTTCAATCAAGGTGTAGGTATCAAAGCTAGCTGCTAACAAGCTGATAGTCTGGAAGAAGCAGATTTTATGTATGAGTTCATTTTGTGGTAACAGAATAGTATGAACTTGATGCAGCACCAAAGGGTATAACCCTGATCAGTGTGCTTGTTTTGCTGTTAAAAAAGAAGCCCAAACCAACAAAAATACCTGCACAATTCCATTGCATACCATGAGCATGCTCCTGATGTCATTGCAGTTGTCCAGTTTCTCAGAAGCCATTGTCTAATAATGCTCAAAAATTGACTCTGATGTTAGTCTGCCTTACTATGTGTGAAGGCAAAGCTGCACGTTTTTAAGGCCTAATTAATTGTTGCTCACCATGTTGTAGACCTGTTACTGACTGTTACACTACTTAGGCCTTTAAGGTCAAGAGATTCCTGTGGTACAGAAAGGAAGATAGAATAGAATAGAATTAACCAGGTTGGAAGAGACCTTTGAGATCGAGTCCAACCTATCATCCAACACTATCTAATCAACTAAACCATGGCACCAAGCACCCCATCCAGTCTCTTCCTAAACGCCTTCAGTGATGGTGACTCCACCACCTCCCTGGGCAGCACATTCCAATGGCTAATAACTCTTTCTATGAAGAACTTCTTCCTAACGTCCAGCCTAAACTTCCCCTGGCACAGCTTGAGACTGTGTCCTCTTGTTGTGCTGGTTGCCTGGGAAGAGAGACCAGCCCTCACCTGACTACATCCTCCCTTCAGGGAGTTATAGACAGCAATAGAATCATAGAATCATAGAATCAGTCAGGGTTGGAAGGGACCACAAGGATCATCTAGTTCCAACCCCCTGCCATGGGCAGGGACACCCTACACTAGATCACGCTGGCCAGAGCCTCATCCAGCCTGGTCTTAAACACCTCCAGGGACTGGGCCTCAACCACCTCCCTGGACAACCCATTCCAGGGCTTCACCACTCTCATGGTAAAGAACTTCTTCCTCACATCTAGCCTGAATCTCCCCATTTCCAGCTTCATTCCATTCCCCCTAGTCCTATCACTACCTGAGATCCTGAGAAGTCCCTCCCCAGCCTTCCTGTAGGCCCCCTTCAGATACTGGAAAGCCACAATGAGGTCACCTCGGAGCCTTCTCTTCTCCAGACTGAACAGCCCCAACTCCTTCAGTCTGTCCTCATAGGAGAGGTGCTCCAGCCCTCTGATCATCCTCGTGGCCCTTCTCTGGACACGCTCCAGCACGTCCACATCTCTCCTGTAATATGGGCTCCAGAACTGGAGGCAGTACTCCAGGTGGGGTCTCACCAGAGCTGAGTAGAGGGGGAGAAGCACCTCCCTTGACCTGCTGGTCACACTCCTCCTGATGCAGCCCAGGATCTGATTGGCTTTCCGGGCTACAAGCGCACATTGAGAGCTCATGTCGAGCTTCTTGTCCACCAGCACCCCCAAGTCTCTCTCCTCAGGGCTGCTCTCCAGCCAGTCACTGCCCAGCCTGTATTTGTGCCTGGGATTGCCTCGACCCAGATGCAGGACCCTGCACTTGGTCTTGTTGAAGCTCATGAGGTTGGCTTGTGCCCACCTCTCCAGCCTGTCCAGGTCCCTCTGGATGGCATCCCTTCCCTCCAGGGTGTCCACTGCACCACACAGCTTGGTGTCATCAGCAAACTTGCTGAGGGTGCACTCGATGCCACTGTCCATGGCACCCACAAAGATGTTGAACAAGACAGGTCCCAGGACTGATCCCTGAGGGACTCCGCTTGTCACTGGCCTCCACTGGGACATGGACCCGTTGACAGCCACTCTTTGGGTGCGGCCATCAAGCCAATTCTTTATCCATCTAGTGGTCCATCCATCAAACCCATGTGTCGCCAGCTTGGAGACCAGGAGGTGGTGCGGGACAGTGTCGAAGGCTTTGCTCAAGTCCAGGTAAACGACATCAGTTGCTCGCCCCTCATCTATTAATGCTGTCACCTGAATAAGGTGACAATAAGGTCTCCCTGAGCCTCCTGTTCTCCAGGCTAAGCAACCTCAGCTCCCTCAGCCTCTCCCTCATAGGGCTTGTGTTCCAAAACCCTCCCCAGCTTTGTTGCCCTTCTCTGGACACATTCCAGCAAGTCAACATCTTTCCTAAACTGAGGGGCCCAGAACTGGACACAGGACTCAAGGTGTGGCCTAACCAGTGCTGATCTACAAGCACATCTCTTTAGCTTGTGTAGAATGTAATTATCCTTATGAGAGTTTCAGAGACTGTTGAGTCATCCACTTTAATATGATATTTTTCAATGTAATCCTCTGTATTTAAGGGCATAGAGCCTGGACTAACATGTTGCTCACTGTTCATTGCTCATTTTCTCCCTCCTTATCACTTCTCATGATTATGGAAAACAAAGTAAGAAAATAGCTTGAAAGAGCAAGAGATGTGGAATATTGTGGCTTTATGGATCCTTTGCAAATGAGGAAGGTGAGGATAATTGGATGCAATTGATTAAAAATCCAAATTGATCATCAGTACCCAGTGGTTCCTAGATGATTATTCTGTAGTTTATCTAAGTCAGTCTCCAGCACAGCATTTGTCCTGTTATGCAGAGAGGTGTCACAGGTATTAGAGAACTTTATTTTAGTTCAGATTTGGTTAAAATTAATCTCCATGAAAACTTAAGTTAAAGGGTTTGCTGAGCCAGAGTTTCTTCAGATCCCTGATTACAAAGGTGATAAATCTCCCAGACACACTGATATGGCTTTTTAATCCCTTTTAAGCCCCCAAATTTAAAAATGAACATGTAGAAGAGCTGTAGGGAGGGAATATTCAGGCCTGGATGTCTTTCCTTTATTTCAACACTTTGCTTTCAGTTTGACCATAACAGTCTACACATTGGAGACTTCTATTCACTCAGTAAATTAGCCACCCTGTTTCTGCTTAGAATTGTGCTCCCACTCTTCTTATTCTACACTGAAGAGTTTTCAATTTTGCTTCTGCTCCTGTAGCAGCAAAATTGTGTCACAGGGGAAGCAACTTGCACCTGGTGCAGAGTGAGCACAGAAATAGTAATTAACAGCTCTGGCTATGAATTTCCTTGTCTTTTATTGGGTGTGCAGTTGGGTTTGTATGCAGAGTTACATTTTCTTGAAGCAAAATGACATCATTCTGGAAATGAAATAATCAAGACCTCCAGCCCAGTAAGTAATTCTGCCTCATAAGTGAGTCAATGTATTTTATGTATGAAGTTAAACCTGCTTTGAAGAGCAGGTTATTAGATTCTTCTTTGAGGAACTGCAAAAATACTTAGTAGGAAGTGTGTTGAAGATACAGAGACTCTCTTTAATACTGTTTACACTGTAGTTTGTTTTGTATGCATGGGACCACTGCTAATGAATTTTGACTCATGGAACAGTCTGGGTTGGAAGGGTTCTCCAAAGGTCATCTAGTCCAACACCCTCTGCAGTCAGCAGGGACATCCTCAACTAGATTAGTTTGCCCAGAGCCCTGTAGAGCCTCACCTTGAATATCTCCAGGGATGGGGCCTCAACTGGGCAACCTGCTCAGTGTTCCACCACCTTCATGGTGCAAAACCTGTTCCTAACATCCAATCTAAATCTGCTCTTCTCTAATTTGAAACCATTGCCCCTCATCCTATTACTACAGGCCTTTGTAAACAGTGTCTCCAGGTTACATAATATAGCTAAGAGGACAACCTAAACTTGGAGTTTGCTTAGACCTAGAAAAGTCTTTGTTTTCAAAAATCAGATTGATGGAATTGGGACAGAAGCTTCTGTATGGGAAATTAAAAAGAAAATGAGGGAAGTAGAGGTTAGTTTATGACATGTGGAAAAGGTTGGGATTTGTCAGATTGCAAAGGTCATAAAATTGTCAGGAAGCAGTGAACCAGTTGCTGAATCACATTAAAGCAAATTAGAAGCATTGTGAGCTTGGACTCCTTGGTGAAGCCCCTCACTTTTGGACTCCTTGGTGAAGCCCCTCACTTTTGGACTCCTTGGTGAAGCCCCTCACTTTTGGACTCCTTGGTGAAGCCCCTCACTTTTGGACTCCTTGGTGAAGCCCCTCACTTTTGGACTCCTTGGTGAAGCCCCTCACTTTTGGACTCCTTGGTGAAGCCCCTCACTTTTGGACTCTTTATGTATAAATACTGTTTGCTTGAAAACTTTCCTTGTTTAAAATTTTGTTTCTCTTGTTGAACTGTCAGGCTATGATCCTTTACTCACTGAAGATGGCAATGTTAATAATGATGGCAGTTCCCTCAGGCAGCAATTGGCTGCACTGTGACAGAGCACTTTATCAAGTCTTCATCTGGTTTTGGACTTTTAATCCAGAATGTCTGTAAATAGCAGAATGTTTGGGGCAATAATGCTGCAATAAGGTAACTGCAGCACAGATGAGTTAGTTGGAAAATAACCCATTAGCTGAAACTACTGAAATGCTCAAAGTGATCCTTAAATGAGTGTTGCAGAACAGTGCAGAGGGAAACTGGACAGGCTGGCTTAATGTGAGCCTCTGGTTGTTTGGTTTGGTTTGGGGTTTTTGGTGTGTGTGTTTTCCTTCAAGATCCCTTTCTTCAAGTGTTTCCCTTCAGTGCTACTGTTGGAGGGAAGAGAAAGGAAACAATGGCAGTGGTGGCTTGAGCTGCAGCAGTGCCCACACTTCACATTTTCATTTAATGAAGATTTCACTGGAAACTTGCCTGTGCCCTCTCTCAGGCAAAACTCACTTAAAAGTTGTGTTGACTCAAGAAAGAATTTTTGCTGACTTCAGGATTTACAGAATCACAGAATGTTAGGGGCTGGAAAGAACCTCAAAAGCCCATCCAGTCCAACCCCCTGCCAGAGCAGGATCACCTAGAGCAGACCACACAGGAATGCCATCCAGGCAGGTTTTGAGTAGCTCCAGAGAGGGAGACTCCACACCCACCCTGGGCAGCCTGTTCCAGTGTTCTGTCACACTCACAGTGAAAAATTTTTTCTTCCTGTTTCCATGGAACTTCCTGTGCCTCAACTTCCACCCATTGCCCCTTGTCCTGCCATTGGGCATCACCCAGCAGAGCCTGGCTCCATCCTCTTGGCAGTCACCCTTTAGGCCATGCTTAAATGATGTACACTTGTTACAGATTTTTCTGGTAGTCTATTCCTGTACAAATGAGAATCAGCACATGATGAAAGTCAGGAAATTAAGAAGTATGTGCTATTGCAGTGGCAAAATGCAAAAGATCAAGGTGCTCTAACTGTGATGGCCAGAAGAAATGTTAGAATCATAGCTGAAAGGTACCTGTGGAAGTCATCTGGTCTAACCTGCTCATAACTGTCCAGTCAAAGTTTGAATATCTCCAAGGACAGAGACTGTCTCTGGGCAACTCACCCCAGTGTTTGATCAGTATTACAGTATTACCAAGGTTGGAAGAGACCTCGAAGATCATCAAGTCCAACCTGTAACCACAAACCTCACAACTAGACCATGGCACCAAGTGCCACATCCAGTCCCCTCTTGAACGCCTCCAGGGACGGCGACTCCACCACCTCCCCGGGCAGCCCATTCCAATGGCGAATCACTCTCTCGGTGAAGAACTTTCTCCTCACCTCGAGCCTAAACTTCCCCTGTTGCAGCTTGAGACTGTGTCCCCTTGTTCTGGTGCTGGCTGCCAGGGAGAAGAGACCAACCCCTTCCTGGCTACAGCCACCTTTCAGGTAGTTGTAGAGAGCAATGAGGTCGCCCCTGAGCCTCCTCTTTGCCAGGCTAAACAGCCCCAGCTCCCTCAGCCTCTTCTCATAGGGCTTGTGCTCAAGGCCTCTCACCAGCCTTGTTGCCCTTCTCTGGACACGTTCAGAACATTCTCCTGGTGATGCCTGGTTGGAATTCCCTGGGTTGCAGCTTGTGCCTTGTTTCATGAGTAGCTCAGCTGCTTATGCTAGCGACTAGAGGATTTTTCAGTAGGAGGAGGACAGAAGAAATGTTATTTCACTGGAGTTGCTTCAGTGCATTGTCATTTAGAAGGATGTTATGTTCAAGTATTCTCATCTGTGGACCTGTCACATTTTGAAAGGCTTTACATGAAAATATTTGCTGGGACTGGGTACAAATTTCACACCGAGTGCTTTGCCACGGAGCTCATTTCCAGTAAAATGGTAGCCTCTGTTGTAGCAGAGTTAAAGGACTTACCTTGATCTGAGCCTGCAGGAATGTACAAGCTTGTGGGGGATTTTATAGTTTGGCTTTTGTTTTGTGGGGTTTTGTTTGGTCCATGTTTTTTTTTTTGTGGGGGTGGGTTTTTTCTTTGGTTAGTTCAAATTACTTCCTTTGACAGGTGTTCATCTTATTTGATTCAAGACACTCCTGCCACAATGCATTTGATGGGACCTCATAAGCCATATTCTTTCAGAAGCATCTTATACTAGTATCACTAACCAGTCTGCAGGATTGCCCAAATGCATAGTTCTTGGATCACTAGCAATCAAAACTACCTCCAGTACTCAAGGAGTGGCTCAGCGGAGGCTTGAATGATTCTGTAGTACATTTACTGGACCTTATTTGCTTCTCTTAGAGCCATGCCAATTGTCAGCCCAGCCATTCTCAGTTACATCTCAGGTAGTTCAGTGATCAGCTAATTCACCTGCATTTCAACCTATTTCCCAGTGGAGACCTTCCAGTTCTGAACAGAGACTTCCTAATTCTAATTATTGCCCAAGATTCTGTCTTGTCTCTGCTATGGCAGCCCCTTGGTCAAGTAGCTTTTCTGAGAGGGTTTTGGTTTTTTTCTTTCCACAGATATTCTGAATAGTAGTGTTCATTCCTTGATTTCTTGAAAATCTTTGATGGAAATGCAGAAGACTTTACAGAGTGATCTTATTTTTTGATTGCTGGTTGGTTTTTTTTTTTTTTGCTTTGTTGTGTTTTTTTAATGCTTCCTGGTTTTTTGTTACCTTTTGCCTGGCTTTTAGCTGATGCACAGGTTGAAAAGCGCTCTTTGAAACCTGTGTCCTCACCTGCAACACGCCTGTATCAACCAAAATTGGTGCTGTACATAGGACCTTGTAGTTGATTTAGGTAAACAGAGAGTCATAGATTAGTCTGGGTTGGAAAGGACCTCCAAAGGTCTTCTAGTCCAACTCCCTCTGCAGTAAGCAGGGACATCCTCAAGTAGATCAGGTTGCCCAGAGCCCTAACTATAACTGAAGCTCACAACTTCTCGTTATCCTGAAGACACCAGTTCATGTCTAAAATACTGATTGATAATGCTAAAGTGTGTGTTGCCTACTTAGGCACAGATGTTAATTTAATCTTATGATGTGTAAGCATCTAAGTAATGGTATAGTGTACCTGAAAAATTGTGCAGAGCTGGGAGCTGGGGGTTCTAATGGACACGCAGCTGAATATGAGCCAGCAGTGTGCCCAGGTGGCCAAGAAAGCCAACGGCATCCTGGCTGGCATTAGAAATGCTGTGTCCAGCAGGAGTAGGGAGGTGATCGTTCCCTTGTACTCAGCTCTGGTGAATATTGTGTCCAGTTTTGGGCACCTCATTGCAGGAGAAATGTGGAGGTGCTGGAGGGAGTGCTGAGGAGGGCAGCAAAGCTGGGGAATGACCTGGGGAACAAATCTTATGACAAGCGACTGAAGGAGCTGGGGATGGTTAGTTTGGAAAAAAGGAGGCTGAGGGGAGACCTCATTGCTGTCTACAACTGCCTGAAAGGAGGTTGTGGACAGGCTGGTGCTGGTCCCTTCTCACAGGTAATTAGTGATGGAACTAATGGCACTTGGTGCCATGGTCTAGTCGTGAGGTTTGTGGTTACGGGTTGGACTCGATGATCTTCGAGGTCTCTTCCAACCTTGGTAATACTGTGATACTGTGAACAAGAGGGAATGGCCTCAAGCTACTACTGGATAGGTTTAGACTGGACATTAGGAAACATTTTTTCATGACCAGAGTGGTCAGGCCTTGGAATGTGCTGCACAGGGAGGTAATTGAGTCCCCAGCCCTGGATGTGTTTCAAGGTGGTTTGGCTGTGGTGCTTGGGGCTATGGTTTATGGGTGAACCTTGTAGGTTAGGGTTCTTGGTTGGACTTGGTGATCCTGAGGGTCTTCTCCAACCTGAATGTTTCTGTGATTCTGCATCAGAAATACTTGTGGTACTAGCAGTGAAACTGCAACAATCTGGAAGAGCCAGCCCAGTAAATATGCAGGATACTGGCTGGGCTTAGGCAGTGTGTTACTGATGGCTGTGGTGCTGTGCCTTTCTTGCGTTTCATTTGCATTACTCGAACTGGTTTTAGTCTGCATGTGTGTATTCATGTCGTAGTTGAGTGGAAAATGTTAGTGCAGATGCAGGAGTAATGCAAGAAGTTCTGCTTTCTGCTAGTATTTGGTGGTTTTTTACTTCTTTCCAGTCAATGCTGCTAACACACAGATTCAGTAATGTAAGCCCAGTGTCAGGCTGATATAATCTATAAGGCTAATAATGTAAGGCTTAGTCTAAAATTAGATAAATATTTATGCTTCACTTACCATTAAAATAACCTTGGAGCCATTTTATAAGGGTGTTTAGTGAAATACATACCTCTTAAAAGATGTATGAGAACAAAAGAAGTCAGATTGAGACATAAGTAACAAGTAAAATCATGTTCTTAGGACTCTTCTACAGAAAATGCAAGTTGGTTTCTAAGAAAGAAGTTACCCATGACACCAAGCTGTTGTGCTTAATGTTGCCTAAGGGCACACATCTGCAGGTTCCCACTGGGCAACACGTTTACCTCAAACAGATCATTGCAGGTAAGAAAAACTGAGAATGTAGCCGTGGATATAGTGACATAAATCCATTTGCTGAGTCTTGGGAGAATGCCAAGTCCACAGCCACTAATTCCCTGCTTAGAAAGTCTCTCCTTCCAGGATCACAATCGGTGCTTAATAATGAACTGACTGAATTAATATTGCTGGGAAGCTGGCTGTGGAGGTGGCTGGCGCTTACTGGTGACCTTCCTGCCTTCTCTTTCTGCTTTGCCTTAAAAACGTTCTCTCTGCTGAAGTAGTGCTGCTCATTTTCAAAGAGAGGGAAGCTCATTGTACATGTGCCACCTATGATCGGTCACTCCCTTTTAGTTCACAGCTTTTTTGGCATCCAGAGGGTAATGTAGCAGTTTTGCTTTGGTTTTATTTTTCCCTTCTTCTGAGGGTGTTTTAGGGAATGGACAGAAGCTCTTTTACCCCTCTCCAAAGGAGTAAAAGAGAGCACTCTACACAGCACTGGAAATCTACATGGAAGTACTACTCACAATATACAACAACACAAAAACATACAAAATACACCAATTCATATTTAGCCTTGGCCCAGTTCACTCCAGTCTGGGCTTTACCAAGATCTCATTAAGCCAGAGCCTTCCCAAAACCTTCCCCTGCAACCAGGTCACAATCCCAGGCCTCAATGCACCCCCCCCATACCTCCCTACCCAGGCCTGAATGACACAGTAAAAATTAGCCAAAGCCAGGCTGCAAACTTTCTGCGCAAGGGATAAGGTCCATCTGGGAGCAGAGAGAGGAGAAAAGGGGAGAAACTGACTACACAGCAAGTTTATATATGGAAGGGAGATGTAGACTGATGGGAGTGAAATAACAAAAGATTACTCTTTCCATCCCCCTGCACCTCTCTGGTACTTCCAACCTGGTGTATTGTATTATTGTATTATTGGAGGTCTTTTGACTTAAGACATCCTGTCTCTTAAACCCATAGCAGTTGTGTGATATTGTTTTACACTCCAGATGCACAATATTAATCATAGAATCAACCAGGTTGGAAAAGACCTCAGAGATCATCAGGTCCAACCTAACACCTCCTAATCAACTAAACCATGGCTTCAAGTGCCATGTCCAGTCCTTTTTGAACACCTCCAGGGATGGTGACTCCACCACCTCCCTGGGCAGCACATTCCAATGGCCAATTACTCCATCTGTGAAGAACTTTCTCCTCACCTCAAGCCTAAACATCCCCTGGCACAGCTTGAGACTGTGTCCTCTTGTTCTGGTGCTGGTTGCCTGGGAGAAGAGACCAACCCCAGCTGTCTACAACCTCCTTTCAGGTAGTTGTAGAGAGCAATAAGGTCTCCCCTGAGCCTTCTCTTGTCCGGTCTAAACAACCCCAGTTCCCTCAGCCTCTCTTCATAGGGCTTGTGCTCTAGACCTCTCAACAGCCTCACCGTCCTTCTCTGGACATGTTCATCATAACATGATACTATAGAGGAATACATCTTGAAAAGTATTATTGAAAAGCTACTCATCCACTTTTTTAAGACAGGCTTAAAAATGGGAAATCAAAGAAATATCTGACTGGAGTTTTTTTAGGGATACTGGCCTAGTATTGAGCCACGAGCTGCCCAGGGCAAAAGGACACAAAAGATATTTCACCCCTTTCCCAAGGAGTGAAACAAAAATGCTCCACACTGGATTGGAAGTTTCAGTGGAAATTCTATTTACAAATATATACAAAAGGTATCCAGGTAAAAGGAATACATTCACAAATTAGGCTCAGTTCTTCACCTGGGCCTACCAGGCCAACACCTTTCAGAGCCTTCCAGAAACCACCACCCCCCTCAGCCAAGAGCAGCCAAACTGCCCCCTACCCCAGCCAAGACCCAGGGCTACCCCAGGCTTCAACAGGCCTGGTGGTATAGCTGGAAATCTTCTGCCAGCTAAGGCCAGGAGAAAGCCTCTGCCCCACAAACCATGAAGATAACAGCATGCATCCCATGATGGAGAGGAGAGAGAGAGAGAGAGAGAAAAAGAGAATTGGCTGCACACTGCCTTAAATGGAGAGGTACAGGAAAGGGGAATAGAGTAGCAGATTACATTATCCTGGGACAAATCGCCTGTCCCCCTGGGACTCTCTAGCCCCTGGAGGATTTTTATTTATGGTTATACCAATTAATTCTTAATTTCCCTTAACCTACAACAGATACTTGTAAAGATGTGCACATTGTGGTCATGCTGGTCACTGTACTTGCATTAGTGTGCATGGTAAAGAGGTTTCTCAAAAGGATTTTTGCATGTCCTTCAACTGCAGACTCTATTTTTTTCCTTCATACCCAATTCTTTGGTGCTGTCCAGCTCTATTTTTTTTTCCCCTCTCATTCAGTAGCTTTTTGAAAAGATAGTGGGAGAAAATATAATCATGCAGTATTAAAAATCTGCTATTTCAGTTTAGAGGAAAAAAATTCAAGCTGTGGCACTTGAAATACAATGCATATGTTTAGATTTTCATGTCTCTTGGGTTGGGCTCTGGAGCTTTTCTCTCAGTGTTTTGAATTGCTAAGTAATGTAGAAATAACACAATGCAGAGGAGCTTGAAGATGATAATTGGAAGTGGAAGATTACTCTAATAAGAGCTGATGTAGTGGAAAGTAACATCCTTGTGTGAAAAGCATGGAATGGTGTTAGTTTTATGGCATATGCAGGTGGTTTGTTGGGGGGAGTTGGCATTTGAACTAAGTTTACTGGCTGCAGAGTACTTTTCATATTAGTTTCATTTCCCTCTTTTGCCTTCTCTCTAGGAACAGAGGTAGTAAAACCATACACACCTGTATTGCCTTCTTTGCAACTAGATTTCAAAGAGCCATCTCCCCATGATGGTGCATGTATATATTTAATGATTAAAATTTATCCCTCTGGACTGTTCACACAGGCACTTGACCACCTACAAATTGGTAAGTACATGTTGGGTTTTGGTTTGGGGTTTGTTTTTTGGCTGGTTTTGCAACAAATGCTTTATCTTGGTGTTGGGTGACAGGTTGGACTTGATGATCTCTGAGGTCGTTTCCAACCTTATTGATTCTGTGATCTTAAGAGGAGACTGGATGAGGTGCTTGGTGCCATGGTTTAGTTGATTGGGTAGTGTTGGGTGATAGGTTGGACTCAGAGGTCTTTTCCAACCTGGTTTATTCTAGTCTAGTCTATATCTTGATTTCCCTTTCTGGGTATTCTGATGTTATTATTGTTTAACTACTTACACCTTGGAACATGCTTGCAACTTCTAACAAA
Organism: Picus viridis; assembly: GCA_033816785.1. NCBI lineage: Eukaryota > Metazoa > Chordata > Aves > Piciformes > Picidae > Picus > Picus viridis. Next base: position 45,378,453 of record CM066578.1, on the reverse strand, counting down.
AGATGTATTCTGCATGCCCTAAGTGTACAGGCTTATCCTCACTGTAACTGGGAGCTGACCATTACATAAAGGGTGAGGGTGATGGAGCACAGGAACAGGCTGTCCAGGGGGATTGTGGAGCCTCCTCTTGAGACTTTCAAAACCCACCTGGATGCATTCCTGTGCGGACTACCCTAGGTGATCCTGCTTTGGCAGGGCCGTTGGATTTGATCTCTGGAGGTCCCTTCCAACCTCTAATGTTCTGAGATTCTTAAAGCTCTTCTGATCTTCCAAATGTGTTCAAGTATTGAGAGATGTCAACTGTATCACAAGTCATGGTTGATCACTTTCATTGTATGTACACTTAGAAGGACTTGTACTTTTCAGATAAAGAAGGCTAAATGTGTTGTGCTAGACTGAAGATGCATTTCCTATTCTGTTCCAGATACAGAGGTAGATCTGTAACACTGATTTCACTAATGTTTTTGTGCTCATAGTATAAAATCCATTGAGACAAGGCATTTTAATTGAACATCTGTTCATTTAATAGAATCATTCAGGTTGGAAAAGTCCAACCAATAACCCTACTCTGCAAAGTTCACCTCTAAACCATATCCCCAAGTACCACATCTAAACGACCTTTAAGCACATCCAGGTTTGGTGATTCAACCACCTCCCTGGGCAGCCCATTCCAATGTCTGACTACTCTTTGTGTGATGATCTTGTGTGAAATGTAATGTATAATGCCTTTCTGAAAGAAATCCTGGTACTCCAAAGATCAAAGCAATATAAAAGGGCCTTTAAAAAAGATCAGAATACTAATTGGCTTGTTTCCATTTCATTAACATTAATTCTTCTTCCTTTTTTTTTCCAATGAAGGAGATTATATTTCTGTCAGCAATCCTGAAGGTAACTTCAAGAAGTCAAAGGTTCAGACTTCAGAAGATCTCTTTTTATTGGCAGCAGGCACAGGCTTCACACCAATGGTTAAGCTGCTGAATTTTACTCTGACTGAAGTTAGCTGCCTACGGTATGTACACTCCTGATGATTCAACTCCAAGAAAGAGTCATCCATAGGTAGGATGAAATGTAATGGGCAAGCCAACAGGCTGGACAGATGGGCAGAATCCAACAGCATGAGATTGAACACATCCACGTGCCGGGTTCTGCACATTGGCCACAGCAACCCCAAGCAGTGCTACAGGCTGGGGTCAGAGTGGCTGGAGAGCGGTCAGGCAGAGAGGGACCTGGGGGTACTGGTCGATGGTAGGCTGAACATGAGCCTGCAGTGTTCTCAGGTGGCCAAGAGGGCCAATGGCATCCTGGCCTGGATCAGGAACAGTGTGGCCAGCAGGAGCAGGGAAGTCATTGTGCCCTTGTACTCAGCACTGGTTAGGCCACACCTAGAGTACTGTGTCCACTTCCGGCCTCCTCAGTTCAAGAAAGATGTTGACTTGCTGGAATGTGTCCAGAGAAGGGCAACAATGCTGGTGAGGGGATTGGAACACAAGCCCTATGAGGAAAGGCTGAGGGAGTTGGGGTTGCTTAGCCTGGAGATGAGGAGACTCAGGGAGACCTTCTTGCTCTCTACAACTCCCTGAAGGGAGGTTGTAGCCAGGTGGGGGTTGGTCTCTTCTCCCAGGCAACCAGCACCAGAACAAGAGGACACAGTCTCAAGCTGTGCCAGGGGAGGTTTAGGCTGGATGTTAGGAAGAAGTTCTACACCGAGTGATTCGTCATTGGAATGTGCTGCCCAGGGAGGTGGTGGAGTCACCATCATTGGAGATGTTCAGGAGGAGGCTTGATAGGGTGCTTGGTTGCATGGTTTAGTTGATTAGGTGGTGTTGGATGATGGGTTGGACACGATGATCTTGAAGGTCTATTCTATTCTATTCTATTCTATTCTATTCTATTCTATTCTATTCTATTCTATTCTAAAGCCTCAGTAGTACTGAAGCAATTAACAAACTAGAATGTTATGAAAACATTTTCCTTCAACTTATGCCAAAAGCTGACATGCTTTAGGGAAGAGTCTGTCAGAGTCTCAGGAGCTTAGATGTATTTGATTATTACTTGCCATCAACAAAATGGACTGAATTGCATTTTGGATTTTAGTTGTCAGACAAAGGAGCTCACCAAGTAGAAAATCTGAGGGTTGTTGTTTGGTTTTGGTGTGTATGTTTGGTTTAGGTGTGTTTTTTTGTTTGTGTGGTGTTTTGTTGGTTTTTTGTTGTTTTTCTTGGGGGAGGATGTGACTGGGTTTATTTGGTGGTGGTTGGTTGTTTTAATTAGCATTGCATTTGAGTGCTTTTTTTCACTGTTGAAATATTTCAGTGTAGATAGTGGGTTTAGGACTGAGGAGGTTTGCAACTGTAGAATTATGGCTTCTCTTTGATGTATCAGAAGAGCTAGGATGCTTTGATATGACTTTCACCTGCTAAGCAACAATTACACATTTTTACCAGATGAATTCCACTTTTCAAAGTGGAGAGTCACACAAAAGTGTGACTTGTGTAAGCATAGCATTCAGTCTTGTCAGATGCCTAAAGAGGTGTGGATTGCATGTGCAGTCTATATTCAGCTAGTAAGATAGAAAATAGAATAGAATTAATCAGGTTGGAAGAGACCTTTGAGATCATCGAGTCCAACCTATCACCCAACACTATCTAATCAACTAAACCATGGCACTAAACACCCCATCCAGGCTCTTCCTGAACACCTCCAGTGATGGTGACTCCACCACCTCCCTGGGCAGCACATTCCAATGGCCAATCTCTCTTTCTGGGAAGAACTTCTTCCTAACATCCAGCCTAAACCTCCCCTGGTGCAGCTTGAGACTGTGTCCTTTTGTTCTGGTGCTGGCTCTAGTATAGGGTGTCCCTGCCCATGGCAGGATGGTTGGAACTAGATGATCCTTGTGGTCCCTTCCAACCCTGACTGATTCTGTGATTCTATGATTCTATGGTTGCTTGGGAGGAGAGACCTAAAACCTACAAAAGGGAGCATTACCTGTCCTTGATCAGTTGAACAGGTTGTTTTGACCCCATTATATCCTTCATATGCTTGATGTGATTGTCCATTTACAACTCTAAGAGTATACAACAGCTCAACTTTAAAAGGAAATGCAAAGAGTTGCTCTAGGGGAATACTTTGATAAAGGGGAGCGGTGTTCACATTGCTTTCAGCAAAGATCTTATTCTAGAGTCATATCTTGAAGAATGTCCAATCATTTACATTTTTGTCAGTGTGAGCTGTTGTAAACTGGGAGAGGGTAAATATGGAAAACATATCCAAACTCTTGTTTTCTTCAAAGCTCTGCAGGGGACAGCTCAACAGACTTGCTACTGTTTTCCTGTACCTTTGAATTTGAACTCTTGTAATGGAGATTAATTTCTAATACTGAGTTTGATTCAATTTAAGCACAGGATGTTTTGGTTCATTATGTCTTTATGAAGCACATTTTGTAACAACAGAGAGAGATTATTTGGACACTGGTCTTCATAGTAAAACTAAAAAAGATGGCATGTCCTGCAGAAAAAATACCTAAACCCACACATCATTCTTGTGTTGTTTATTGTTGAGCATTTACACATCATCCTATTTTGTGAGCACAGAGGCTGTGTACTGTTTGGCTCTTCTGAAGCATTCTGTATTGTCAGTGGTCTGCATCCAGAGAAGCATAGCCAGCAGGTTGAGGGAGGTGATTCTCCCCCTCTACTCCACTCTGGTGAGACCCCATCTGGAGTACTGTGTTCAGTTCTGGAGCCCCTATTATAGGAAAGATCTGTATGTGCTGGAACATGTCCAGAGAAGGGCCACAAGGATGATCAGAGGGCTGGAGCTCCTCTCCAGTGGAGACAGACTGAGAGAGTCTGGGTTGTTCAGTCTCGAGAAGAGAAGGCTCCGAGGAGACCTCATTGTGGCGTTCCAGTGTCTTAAGGGGACCTACAAGAAAGCTGATGAATAACTTTTTTAGGATGTCAGGTAGTGATAGGACTAGGGGGAATGGAGCAAAACTAGAAGTGGGTAGGTTGAGATTGGATGTTAGGAAGAAATTCTTCCCCATGAGGGTGGTGAGACACTGGAACAGGTTGCCCAGGGAGGTGGTAGAAGCTTCATCCCTGGAGGTTTTTAAGGCCAGGCTGGATGTGGCTGTGAGCAACCTGATGTAGTGTGAGGTGTCCCTGCCCATGGCAGGGGCTTTTGAACTAGATGATCCTTGAGGTCCCTTCCAACCCTGACAAGAAAGAAAAACTTAAGGAGAGCATGGCAAAAGATGCAAATCTTGACATTTTGTCCAGAGCCAGAATAAAGAGAGTAGATAATACACAAAAGACTTCTACTGCACAAGTAGTGTTTACGTCTACTCTGTCCTTTAAAGATGGCCAGAGTGACTTCTTTTCACTCTTCTTATTTTAACAGTTTCTTATGGGAACTCACTGCTCACAGTTACCTTAGGATGCAGCAACATCTGTTTTCTTACTAGTTGAAGTAAATGAGATTTTCCTTCTTGTTCTGAAGGCTTGTTTGGTGGTGAAGTAACTTAACCTAGTGCAGGTTCTGTTTATACACAGGAGGTTAAGCCTTTGTTGTTCTGACTGATTTAGGCAACTTGGGCTTTTTGACTTTTTATTTGCCCTTTAATCCTCACTTTCTCTTTTGGGAAAATACTGCAAGAGAGTGTGTGTGTCTATATGTATGTTATTCATATACAGGAGATTATATGTATAAATAATATAATTTGCATGAAATTATCTTACTGTGAAGAGTAATGATTGCTGTAGATTTGCATTGCTCATGCTGGATCACAAGTTGCAGAAAGTTGAGGAAGCCTCTGAATAATAGAATATAATTAACCAGGTTGGAAAAGACCTTCAAGATCATTAAGTCCAACCTATCACCCAACACCATCTAATCAACTAAACCATGGCACTCAGTGCCTCATCCAGTCTCCTCTTGAACACCTCCAGTGATGGTGACTCCACTACCTCCCTGGGCAGCCCATTCCAATGGCTAATCTTTCTTTCTGTGAAGAACTTCTTCCCAACATCAAGCCTAAACCTCCCCTGGCACAGCTTGAGATGGTGTCCTCCTGTTCTTTTGGTGGTTGCCTGGGAGAAGAGACCAACCCCCACCTGGCTAGTCTCCCTTCAGGTAGTAGTAGACAGCAATGACTGAGTTGTCACTTGAGGGTACAGAAGCAACTTCTGCCTAGTGCTGGGTGAGTGCTGCTGAACCTCTTGAGCTGCACTGTGGACACTGGAGAATGCATAGTTTCCCTAGGAAGCATTTGTTGTGGTGCAATGGGCTTAGATCATTGGATTTCTACTCTTAGTATCTAGCCAAAGGCTCCCAATTATCTTTAAAGTGGTAAATGTGAAAACCAGTTTTGTTCTGTTCCTGTCTGCAGTGTCCTTTTGTGCATTAAGTCATAATGCTCTTCCTTCAGCTTGCTTTCTTCTCTTTCAGGCCAAATTGTATTTGGCCAAAATGTTAATTTAAAAAGAGTACTGGTCCTCTAGGCTGTTTTGTTGTTGGTTTTCCCCCCCCCATAAGATGAGATTTTTGCTCCTTTTTACTGCTGCTGTTTAAGTGCAATCAGGTGGATATATTTCTTAAGGAAAACCGAGGCACAAAGGCACTAAGCACTAGGTAGAGGACTGACACTTGACACTCCTCTCCAGCAAATGTAGCAAGTGTTGTAGACTGCTGTTGATTTTCCTTGACAGTTGTATCTTGTTCTGTCTCCAACTTTCCAGAGTAGCTCATTCCAAGTTGGGGGAGGGGTGGGGGGTTCTGTTCTCTTCATAGTGCTGAGCAGTCATATTAACTACAGCAGATATATTTTCTTTACACTGGGGAGTATCAGTAAGGATATCTCAAAGCATTATTCTCCAAAGGACCAGTTTTGACCTTTGTGCCCAATACATGCCTTTCCTATGCATTTTTATAAGGTGGGTTTTTTTCCCCCCACCTGGGTAACACTGATGCTGTGGTGCACCATACCAGCTTTGACAGCACTACAGTTTTGAAGTGGGCTTTGTTTGCCTTGTGTTGAGGGAGGTTAGCCCTGGGAAGCATGTTGAGAATCTAGACTTTTGGCACATTCTATCTCCTCAATAAGATGGTTTTAGCTTTTAGAGATGCAGCATGAGGGGATTTGGAGCTGATTTGTTTCTGTACCACACAAGTACTTTGTAACTTATTTTGACTTGTAATGCATCTGGAACATCTTCCTCTCAATAACACTACTGATGTGTATTATACACAGGTCACACAGAATCACAGAATTATCAGGGTTGGAAGGGACCCCAAAGATCATCTAGTTCCAACCCCTGCCATGGGCAGGGACACCTCATACTACATCAGCTTGCTCACAGCCGTATCCAGCCTGGCCTTCAAAACCTCCAGGGATAAGGCTTCCACCACCCCCTGGGCAACCTGTTCCAGTGTCTCACCACCCTTGTGGTGAAGAGCTTCTTCCTAATGTCTAATCTAAATGTGCTGGTTTGAGCTTTAACTGGAGTTTAAAAGCTCTAATGATAAACAGATTGAGATTCCTCCCCCTCCCTTTTCCTAGTAAGGTAAAAAAGAAAGAAAGAAAGAAAGAAACAAAGGGTAGGGAAAGGAGAGGTAAATTCACAAAAGAAATAGTCTGGAGTCAGTTTGGAAATCAAAGAGGTAAAGTTTTAACAAAATCTATATAGAGCAGTAACAGGGAGGGTTCACAAAGGTAAGGGGTAAGGATAAGTAGGAAAATATACAAAACCAAGCCTGGGTGGCCTTGTATTTCCCTGGATGCAAGTGGATTCAGCTCTTTAGAAAGTGTGGATACAGCTTGGAAAAATAGGCTCCGACCATGTGGTCAGTGCAGGAAGCAGCAGCAGCAGATGACCTCCCTTGAGCAGGTGAAGCAGGGAAAGAGAGAAGTAAAAGATGTCCCCTCTTTTTATAGGCTTGCTGGACAAGAAGACAGGGTGGAATAGACCACTTTTGACCCAGGGGACCCTTCCTCCTGGGAGGGGGAAAAAACAAGTCTCTCTCTGCCCACGTGCATCAAGTTTCTTTTGTCCACCTGAGGGCTGCGTGGTTCTTTCAGCCCCCATCAAGGAGGGGTGTAACCCAGCACACTAAATCTTCCCTCCTCTAGCTTGGCTCCATTCCCCCTAGTCCTGTCATTACCTGACACCCTAAGAAGTCCTTCACCAGCTTTCTTGTAGGCCTTCTTCAGATCCTGGAAGGCCACAGTAAGGTCTCCTCAGAGTCATAGCTCAGTTCTATATTTTGGCTCCAGAAATTCAATATGCTTCTCCTGAGCAGAAAATTATCTCTTATCTTTGTCATTTAATGTGGCTTGTAAGAGATTTCTTGGAATCTTGAGTTGCTACCAAACTGCAAAAGGGGAAAAGTTTGGAAGTCTAAAAAGGTGATATCTTCAGATTGGAAATATATAGGCTTGCAAATTGCAGGTGAAGAACAGCTGAAGCCCTTAGCATTTGATGCACAGGTGTGAAAGTTGGCTCTGCAAGGTAGAGAGGAGGAGGTAATGGGAATTAGTATTTTTAGGGCAGCATCACATAAGTTGTTTTAGGAACAGGTTCTTTACCATAAGTGTGGTGGAACACTGGAACAGGTTGCCCCCAGGGAGGTAGTTGAGGCCCGATCCCTGGAGATGCCCATGGTGAGGCTTGACAAGGCTTTGAGCAACCTGATCGAGTTGAGGATGCCCCTGCTTACTGCAGAGAGGGTTGGACTAGATGAACTTTGGAGGTCCCTTCTAACCCAAACCACTCTATGAGTCTATGAAATGCCATGTGTCTAGTCCTAGCCTCTTAGTAGCAAGGTCTGCTGCATGTGAAAGGGCTGCTGGCTAGTGGAAAGCCAGGTTATGGAACGGGAATCGCCCAGCTGTGTGGTGTGCAGGACCAGCAGGCTTAGCTGACAGGTACCCATGTTTCTGTGCCAGGTATCCTAGTGTCCTGCAAACTGACCTTGCTGCTTCTGGCACCACAGCAATGTGCTCTGTCCTGACAGACCTTGTGCCTAAGTAGAAAAAATACCCAGTTGCTTAAAGTCCTGTGGGGTGCAGTTCTGGAGCTGCTTGCATTTAGCAGCACCATCCTCTGTCTTCTGGCAGTTGTCCCCAGGCTATTAGTCTGTTGTTAGCCATAAAGGAGAAGTTAGGTGTGTGTGGCTTCATCAAATGGTAAATTCTTTTTTGCAAAAAATCAGTCTTTCTGCCTTTTACCTTCACTGCAGCATAGAAATCTGAAGAGTTGATAGCATTGACCTTTATTACAGGGCATTAATTTGTGTATTTTTTAATGTGAACTATCTGGCAAATAAAATGTTTGTAAGCTGTAGCTTTCCAGGTGAATAGATCTTATAAGTCAGGAAATAAAGTAAGAGTAAGATAACCTGGTACAAAGGTGTAGTTCACTTCTCAAGTTATGAGTTAATTTTCTTGTACCTCTGTGTGTCTAGGTTCCATCTTTATGGAATTAATACTGATACAACCTCCTTGAAGTTCCAAGCTGGTGGATGTGATGCAAGCTGGTGGATGTGATACTAAAAATGTGTGCAGAGACATCCAAGTGCCGGGTTCTGCACATTGGCCACGGCAACCCCATGCAGTGCTACAGGCTGGGGTCAGAGTGGCTGAGAGCAGCCAGGCAGAGAGGGACCTGGGGGTGCTGGTTGATGGGAGGCTGAACATGAGCCTGCAGTGTGCCCAGGCGGCCAAGAGGGCCAATGGCATCCTGGCCTGCATCAGGAACAGTGTGGCCAGCAGGAGCAGGGAGGTCATTCTGCCCCTGTACACTGCACTGGTTAGGCCACACCTTGAGTACTGTGTCCAGGTCTGGGCCCCCCAGTTTAGGAAGGATGTTGACTTGCTGGAACGTGTCCAGAGAAGGGCAACAAAGCTGGTGAGGGGTTTGAAACACAAGCCCTATGAAGAGAGGCTGAGGGATCTGGGGTTGCTTAGCCTGGAGAAGAGGAGACTGAGGGGTGACCTTATTGCTCTTGTGAAGGGAGGTTGTAGCCAGGCAGAGGTTGGTCTCTTCTCCCAGGCAGCCAGCACCAGAACAAGGGGACACAGTCTCAAGCTGCGCCAGGGCAGGTTTAGACTGGATGTTAGGAAGAAATTCTATACAGAGAGAGTGATTCCCCATTGGAATGGGCTGCCTGGGGAGGTGGTGGAGTCACCGTCATTGGAGGTGTTCAGGAGGAAACTTGATGGGGTGCTTGGTGCCATGATCTAGTTGTTTGATGCGTTGGATGCGATGATCTTGAAGGTCTCTTCCAACCTGGTTTATTGTATTGTATTGTATTGTATTGCTCAGAGTTTGTGTACTGAGTGTTAATTGTAGTGCTCAAGCACCCATGAGAAAGCACTAGCTAAAGCTTGTCATTTCAGCCACATCTGAGTAACTTCAAAAGACTTCCAGTTCAGCAGTTCCTGAATTTGTGGTTGCAACTGCAGACAGGGTTGTGAGATTTAAAAGAGAGGTCACAAGTTCAGCAGACATTCAGGGACAGTAAGAGAGAAAGTATACTGAGTTAGTGGCAAAAAATATTGGAGGACTGCAGAGTTGCAAAATACCAACCAAGCAAAAAATGGATGCAAAAGGCTTCTCTCTAATGCAATACAGTCTGATTCTTAAACATGTTTTTAATACAGAAACAATCTGCAGTAATTTTTTTATTATTATCATTTTAAGGAAAGTGAAGCTGATCTTCTTCAACAAAACAGAAGATGACATACTTTGGAGAAACCAACTGGAACAATTAGCTCTTAAGGATGAAAGGTATTTACAAGTCTTGTGGAGAACAGCTCATACCATGCTGGTGTATAGGAGAACACATCTGGTAGTCATAGGGACTAGGGGGAATGGAGCAAAAGTAGAAGTGGGGAGATTCAGATTGGATGTTAAGAAGCTCTTCACCATGAGGGTGGTGAGACACTGGAACAGGTTGCCCAGGGAGGTGGTGGAAGCCTCATCCCTGGAGGTTTTTAAGGCCAAGCTGGATGTGGCTGTGAGCAGCCTGATCTAATGTGAGGTGTCCCTGCCCATAGTAGGGGAGTTGGAACTGGATGATCCTTGAGGTCCCTTCCAACCCTGACAATTCTATGATTCTAAGTCCTGGGGTTTGGACTGACTGTACAGATTTGGCACAGAGACAGTTTCCAGCTAAGAATTTCATGAGTCCTAGGGAGTGGAGGGAGGTCTGCTTACAATGGTCGCAGATGCATAGCAGCAGGCTATGCCATTACATTCTCTAGGTCCCATGGGAAGCCAGGGATTTGATTTGACAGTGTTCAGTAGATGTTTATTGGAGATGTTATATTAGGTGGTTGTTGTGAAAAGCTTTCTGAAGGTGAAGAAAATCAGCCTTAGCAGTAGAAGATAGAGAGATGCGAATGGAAGCACAAAAGGTACAGGGAAGGATGTACACTGGGGGCAACATTCTGAAATTATGAGAACTCTTAAAAAATCTCTTTGATGTCCCTTAGCTGAGAAAATGTTTATCCAGAAACTCAAAAGTTTAAGCCTGTTAATTCTAATTTTATTTGCTAATTGCTGACTTTTTTTCCCTCAATACCATATAAGTGTGGAATAAAATGCAGTAGTGAGTGTATTTCTGTTAGGAGACTTAGGAATCTCAGGGTACTCTTGCTTTTACCACTAGATAAATGGTCACTGCCTAGGTTTCACATGATAGGAGTACATTTTGTTTGTGCTTTAGTTGGAATTGCATGAAGAAATTCATTTCACTTGTTCCTTCACCACACTGAAGTGAAAAATCAATATTACTGCATAGCCTGGTGATGTCTGGCACATTCAAAGCTTCAGTCTAGACTGTTTGCAAATTTACAGTAAAAAAACCCTTTCCACCTTTCAATAAAAGCCTGATAAGCAAGTGCTTGGTTGGGTTTTTTTTTTTACCCAACAACCAATCTGTTGGTGAGGTTTTGAAACCTCATTAACCTCATTTTCTCATTAACAAAATTGTGCTGACATTTTCTCCAGCCTGGCTAAGCACTCTTACCTCACTGCTTGTGTATTGAGCTGCATCAAGAAGATTTGTGTAAGTGAATAATGGAACAGTAAAACCTCTGCTTTAGTATCTTCAGTGGTACCAGCTGGTTTTCATTTTAAGGTGAAATACAGAACTGAATTTTGAAGATTGCAAGATTGGGTTAAATGATGAAATACTGGAAGTGATTTGACCTGATTGGTAGGAACACCTCAATGCCTGTGAGGTCTGATACTGTGTAAGGGGAGCTGTGCAAAGCAGGAAACATCAGTCACTAGCATTTTGTGTAGCACATTTCTAGGCAGAAACAATATTTTATGGAATGCTCTTCTCCTTTCCAGGTTCGAGGTACAATTCATTCTTTCACAACCAAAAAAGGACTGGGTGGGTAAACAGGGGAAGATTTCATCATCTCTTCTCTCTGAGTTTGTGCAAAGAAGCAGAAAAGACTCCAAAGTGCTTATCTGCATCTGTGGTCCAACACCTTTTACAGAACAAGGAGTACAGTGAGTATTTGAAATGATGAAATAGAGAACAAGAAGTTATCAGCTAAGCAGCTCCAGTGTATGTGGCTTGGTAGTCTTTCAAAAATGGCCTTATGTTTTCTGCTTTGCAAGGAAAAAAAAAATCAATCAAAAGCCAACCAACCAAAACAAACGACTCCCAATGACAACCAAAAGAGACCACCCAAAACAAACCCCAGAAACACAACCCCCAAAGCCAGCCAACCAAAGAAAAACACAAACACAACACCCCAAAGCCACAAACAAAACAAAAATCCCTCCTCCCCCCAGAACAGCACAATAAAAACAAAAACAAAGCAACCAGCCAAATAAAAACAAACCCCAAACACAATTCCATCCCAAAAAAGCCCCAAACAAAACAACAAAAAACGACTAAAAATGTGTGTGTGTGGGGGGGAATCAACACACACACCAAAAAACCAAGCCAAAAAAAAGACCAAAAAACCCCCCAACACTAACAACAAAAATCCCCACCAACCCCCAAACCAACCAACCAAAAGAAAGCACCACAAAAAAAAAACCCAGAAACAAAACAACAACAAATATCAACCAAGAACCAGAAAAAGAGTAACAAAAAAAAATCAAAACAAATAAACCACTAACAAAACAAAATTCCCCACCTGGCATCATACCTGGGAGCTGTGTTTAGTGTATAGTCAAGGAAATAACCAGCAGTATGTAAATTTTATGAGCTCTACTAAGTTGCATCACAAGTGAGGGCATCACAAGGATGATAAGACAAGGAACAACAGGTACAAGCTTGAACATAGATGGTTTCACCTCAACATGAGGAGAAACCTCTTTACAGTGAGGGTCACAGAGCACTGGAACAGGCTGCCCAGAGGGGTTGTGGAGTCTCCTTCTCTGGAGACTTTCAGAATCCACCTGGATGCATTCCTGTGTGGGCTGCCTTAAGTGATCCTGCTTTGGCAGGGGGATTGGATTTGATCTCTGGAGGTCCCTTCCAACCTCTAATGTACTGTGATACTGTGACCACCTCTAACAGTGATGTTTTCCCCCCAGAGTTTTCAATGCTGCTTTTCATTTCATAGAAATTAATAGCTGTTTTACAGATGTTCATAGAAAAATTGCTATAACAGGAAATAAATTTTCTGTGACAAATTATAGGGTGCTTGGTTGCATGGTTTAGTTGATTAGGGTGTTGGATGATAGGTTGGACACGATGATCTTAAAGGCCTCTCCCCTCCCTCTCCTCCCTCTCCCCTCCCTCTCCCTCCCCTCCCTCCCCTCCCTCTCCCCTCCCTCTCCCCTCCCTCTCCCCCTCCCTCTCCCCTCCCCTCCTCCCCTCCCCCTCTCCCCTCCCTCTCCCCTCCCTCTCCCCTCCCTCTCCCCTCCCTCTCCCCTCCCTCTCCCTCCCTCTCCCCCCCCCTCCCCCCCCCTCTCCCCCTCTCCCCCCCTCTCTCCCCCCCTCTCCCCCCTCTCCCCCCCCTCTCCCCCTCTCCCCCCTCCCCCCCTCTCCCCCCCCCTCCCCCCCTCTCCCCCCTCCCCCCCCCCCCATCAGAGCAGTTGTTCTATCACTTAGCTCATTTTTTTTGCAATTAATTTATGTCTGTACTTAATACTTTCCTTGGGTTTTTGTGCCATATATTAAAAGGTAAGAGGTTCTCTAACTTTCTTTTGCCCAGCTTCTATATCCCGAACCATTATGGCCATGACCTGCTCTTCTGCAGGCCTACTGAAGTCAAGTGCAAGGATTTAATTGAGGGTGAAACTGGCTAATCATTGAGCTGCCTCTTGAGACTTTTGAGATGATTCAAATGATATCTCCATTTATTTTTAGAAATCTCTGCAGGATCTTAAAAGATCCTGCAGCACCTAGGAGCTCTTGGGCACAAATTGCTTTATTAATGTATTTGCAAAGGTGAACTTCATTGTACACTTCTGGAAAGAAAAGCCAAGGTAGTGGTGCTGAAGTGCTTCATCTCTCCCTGTGATGGGTTTTGGGTTACAAATACTAATATTGTGAACTTCATTTCTGACTTTCAGATACCTGAAGGATCTTGGGTACTGCCAAGAAGAGATCCACGCTTTTACTGCATAAACCCCCAAAAGAATATCATTGTTTGTATAATTTAATCTTATTTATTTACATCCACGGATTTAAATAAGTGAGAAGCAATTTTGTAAGGCTTGAAATTTCACTCTTGGTACCAAAACTGTTTCTCAGAAGAAATCTATCTTTGGGAAAAAAAAAAAAAAGAGAATTTTATACAGTGTTTTATCTTGGTTTTGTAAATACTTTTGCTAAGACTTAAGTCAGCCAGGTATTAATTTATTGTAAAGGCAAGCAAAAATGTGTGGGATACATGATGTAAAATATTTCATGTTGTTGGTTCATGAGAATCCTTAAAGTTTGTGGCAGGCACTGATTTAAATCTTGACACAGCTTATTATTTCTTACTGTAAAAAGTCTGAAGAGCAATACTGTCTGAAATGAAATATTGCACTGTAACTCAGGTGATCAGTCCATTGAAGAGTGTTCTTTCTCCTCTGATACCTGTGTTTGACTTGCAAGTCATCCAGAAACGTTTTTGGCTTTGTAAACAGAGAAAACGTTTGGTAAAATAGCAAATTTACATCAGCTAATAAACTAAACCAATGATTTTACATTACTTCATGCATTTTTCTAATGATTTGGTTTGTTTTCAGTTTTCTGATGGCCTGCAGAAAGGTTTGTGCAAGCTTGAGAGAACCAGCTGAGAACTCAGAACAGGTCTGCCACAAAACTTAAGAGTGTGACCTCACTGATAACAGGTATCCCTTCTCATGAAATGCTCTGGGGGTAAAAGCACATCAGCTGATGGCCTGCAGATAACCAGGGTAAGGACCATAGAAGTGCCTAAAATTATTTGACAGGTTGCAGTAGCATTAAATCACAGAATCATTCAAGTTGGAAAGACCCTCATGATCACCAAGTCCAGTCAAGAACCCTGTTCTACAAGGGTCACCCCTAAACCACATCCCCAAGCACCACATTCAAACAACCTTTAAACACACCCAGGGTTGGTCACTCAAACACCTCCCTGAGCAGCCCATTCCAATGCGTGACCACTCCTGCAGTGAAAACATCTTTCCTAATGTCCAGTCTAAACCTACCCTGTTGCAGTTTGAGGCCATTCCCTGTTGTTCTGTCACTAATTACCTGTGAGAAGAGACCACCCCCAGCCTCTCTGCAATGTCCTTTCAGGTAGTTGCAAACAGCAATGAGGTCTACTCTCATTCTCCTCTTTTCCAAAACTAAACAGCCCCAGCTCCTTCAGTCACTCTTCATCAGATGTCCAACCTCCCTGCAGTGAGCAAAAACACCTCCAACTAGATCACATCAAGTCTGATCTTGAATGGCTCCAGGGACAGGGCAAGAATGATACCCATGTGGTGATTCCTTCCAGACTTTTTGAAGAGTACCTCTTTAGTCATGGGATTCAACATTTATAATTGGGAAAATACCTATTTAAGTATCTTTTTGCAACACTTGAAATCCACAAGACATCCAAGTTTGTAGAAGAGTAGAATTGTTTTGATTGGAAAAGACCTTTAAGGTCACTGAGTCCAATCTTCAACCTAAGACTACCATGGCTATTAAACCATGTCCCAAAGTGCCATGTCCACGTGTTTCTTGGAACACCTCCAGGGACAATGACTCCACCATCTCTCTGGGCAAGCTATTGAGAGCAGTCATCATTGCTATCTGTAAGGAGTGAAGGGACACTCATTGCCAAGTTCTGAAGTGGACCTCCTGGTGAGAGGAGCAGAGTTGCTTGTTTTCCCCAAGCCAGGCTCTCAAAACTTCAGGCACTTTGAGGATTTTTAAGATGTCATTTAGGACATTGTCAGAGTTCTAAAAGCCTCTGATTCCCTTTGAAGCTTTGGATCCATCTGTTATTGCTCATAGCTTGCTTTGCAGGAGTAGCTTAGCAACAGATGGACATTTGACATGATTTCAACTTTCTAAATGTCTCTTTAATTTTTGTTAAAAGTGGCTGAAGCCTAACTTCAAGTTTTACTTAGATCATTCTAATTCTTGAAAGACTTGCTGCAGATTATGAGTTTTGTAGTACATCCCAAAAGTAATGGACATCAAGCTGAATATCCCAAACAAGGCTCATTTATATTTACAAGTGAAAATGGATTTTTTGAAGGCAGTAATGCTTGTGGTCTGCATTAGGCAGCATCACAGCCCTGTGTAGCTGTTAAAGTGGAGCTGCTGACAGTCTGTTTTTCCCTTGTAATTAGCCTTATTGCTGGTGATGTGACCAAACAGGCTCATTCCTGCAACTGTTCTGCATTCATGTGTCAACTGCTGTTTACATTGCAAAGCATCTTCTGTGACTTTCTCTATTTCAGAGGAAAAAAAATACTTTAAATCCTCAGAATGCTTCCAGCATAGTTCTTTAATAGGATTCTGCAGAAACTTGGGCTGGAAGAGCCTGCTGGAGAGAAGGTGAGGTCTCTGTCCTCATGGGTTTTCCAGACCTGACTGGATACAGCTCTGTGCAGCCTGGTTTGGATTAGAGACTTCCTGAGATTGCTTCTTCCTGAGGTTGCTTCACTCCCAAATTATCCTTTAATTGCACAAACTTCCCTTTTCATGGTTACAATTCCTGTTAATCCATTGTAGTGAACTGGTTAAAGGAAACAAGTCAGAGAGTTGTGGTCAAGGGGACAGAGTCTAGTTGGAGGCCTGTATCTAGTGGGAGTCCATCAGGGTTCAATACGGGGGGGCAGTGCTATTCAATATATTCATCAATGACCTGCATAAGGGAACAGAGTGCACTGTCAGCAAGTTTGCTGGTGACACAAAACTGGGTGGAGTGATTGAGAGTCCTAGTGGATAGAAGGTTGACCATGAGCCAGCAATTTGCTCTTGTGGCCAAGAGGGCCAATGCCATTTTGGGGTGGGTTAGATGGGGTGTGGTTAGTAGGTTGAGAGAGGTTCTCCTCCCCCTCTACGCTGCCCTGGTGAGGCCACATCTGGACTATTGTGTCTAGTTCTGGACCCCTCAGTTCAATAAGGACCTCAGGGAACTGCTTGGAAGAGTCCAGCACAGAGCCACAAAAGTGATGAAGGGAGTGGAGCGTCTTCCTTATGAGGAGAGACTGAGGGAGCTGAGGAGACTGAGAGGTGACCTCATTCATGTTTATAAAGATGTAAAGGGTGAGTGCCAAGAGGATGAAGCCAGGCTCTGCTGGGTGCTGCCCAGTGACAGCACAAGGGGCAATGGGTGGAAGTTGAGGCATAGAAAGTTCCATGTGAGCACGAGAAGAAATTTTTCCACTGTGAGAGTGACAGAACACTGGAACAGGCTGCTCAGGGTGGGTTGTGGAGTCTCCCTCTCTGGAGATACTCAAAACCTGCCTGGATTTGTTCCTGTGTGGTCTGGTCTAGGTGATCCTGCTCTGGCAGGGGGTTGGACTGGATGATTTTTCAAGGTCCCTTCTAGCCCCTAACATTCTGAGATTCTGTGATCATTCAGTTTCAAGCAGGTTTTGTTATTGAAGAACATAACCCACCCATCACCTCCTGCAGACCACATTGCCTCCCTTGTTCATCATGTCTGTAGTCCCCTAACCCGTTGTTTTGCAGGAAGGATAGCAGCAGCAGAAACAAAACAATCATTGAGGCATAGAGACACTGGAGTGCTGTAGCCACATGTGTGTGTGTGTTTATAAATAAGGCAGATGCAATTTTGTTTAGACTATTGGATCACCAGACAGGACTTGGAAATTTGGACACCAAAGTGTCCAGCAGTTTTTTCCATATCCTCTCTTATGGTATGGTCTACTTGGGGAAAAAAAGTTTTATTCATTTTAAAAAGAGGTTATTAGTATGATTTAGAACTGTAGAAATATTCAGTGGCTGTGTCTGGCTTGTTTGCTCTCTTCAAATCAGATTAAGACCATGTATCACATTTAATGGTTTTAGAGGTAGAAATAGATATTAGAAGGCATTTCTATAGAGAAATTTAGAAAAAAATCATTTACCATTCAAGCCACTTTCTGTCTTTGATGAAAGCAATAGAATATAGGTACTCTTTATGTGTACTGGTGACAGGTTCTTACAAAAGGAAATCCTAATAGGCCAGAACTGGGTGATGAGAAATTCCATGTGGAATATTACAGAGACAGTAACAACCAAATGATATAGCTGGAAAGCAGTGTGTTGGTTTGTATGAAACTGTACTCATCTGTCACAAATAAGGGTGTGGGGGTGGAAGCCTCATCAAGTGAAATCACTGGTCTCAGTTGAACATTTTCCTCTGATAACCAGTGATGGATAGATCGTGTGGGCCTTTAGTGAGTAGGTGAAAGCAGAGATTAGCTTGACAATCAGATGCCAAAAATGAGGTGCCTGCAGCTGAGCAAAGTTGCAGAGCTCCCTTTGGAATCACTAGAGCTCAAATCAGCACAGCCTTCACAGCTCCAAGAGCTGGTTTAGCAGAGCTGGCTGTGGGATTCAGGGTGTCCAGTGCTGTTCCAGATCATAGAATCATCATAGAATGGTCTGGGTTGGAAGGGACCTGCAAAGGTCATCAAGTCCCAGAACTATATACAGGGACATGTTTTCCTTTGTGGTGGTGCTGGTGGTGGTTTTTTCCCTCTCCAGTTCACGTCTGTTAGACAACGTTTTCTACACATCCAAAGCCCACTTGGGCTGTGTAAATCTCCTGCCTCCTCGTTTAGGTCTCTTTGATGGCTAGTGATGCAAAGTGAGAATATCTAATTAGAACTCAAGTAGTGGCTTTTCCAACTGTAGCTGTAGTCTGGATGTATCAGAGAATCATAGAATGGTCTGGGTTGGAAGGGACCTCTGAAGGTCATCTAATCCACCCCCCCTGCAGTCAGCAGGGACATCCTCAACTAATCAGGTTGCTCAGAGCCCTGTCAAGCCTCACTTTGACTATCTCCAGGGATGGGGCCCCAGCCACCTCCGGTGGCAAGCTGTTGCAGTGTTCTGCTACCCTCACGCTATCCTTTGGAGTCTTCCTGTGACAATACTTGCAAAGTCCTGTGAAATCAAGACACTACTAAAAGGTTATGTTCCTGATCTTGCTTTGAACGGCCTTGTTAGCACATCTGTTTTCACACAATCATCAGCAAGAATAATCTTGCTTGAATTTATTCCTTTCTAGGGGTGTATATAAGGCTTCCCAGAGCAGGAGCTATGTGATTTTCTTGGCTAGCAGCATAAATGGGGAGAAATCTGGACTGAAAAAAACCCCAACAGACTCTCCATACTTCAGTCCCACATTTCAACTTTCTGAGCAGGTATTGCATAAAACATATTTTAAAAGGACCCCACAGTTCATGGGTTTTTTGTAGAGCTGTCTTACTGTGTCTGATCACTACATTAACATTCTACTCAAAGTCCGAATTTACTTAGTCCTGAGCCAGACTAAATGCTCCCTCGCTGTCTCTCCATGCAGCCCCGTGTGTATGCAATACAGATTCTCCTCTCAGTTAACTACCCACCTTTTATTCGTTGATTTTCCTTTTATTAGCCGAATTTCCTGTGAAGTTCTGGGCAGGCTTGGATGCTTTGTTGCTATGGAAACAGATGACTGTGTTCACACAAGCTAAGCATGCTGAGTTGCTGTGGCAACACAGGTAAGAGTCTAGCAGGTACAGAAACGTGTCAAGCCTGTGCTGGCTGTTAAATCCCAGCATCTGCCAGGAGCCTGTGCTGGACATGCCAGAAGGGAGTGAGGAGCTGCCTAGGATGCAGGTGATGGTATTAAACATTAAACCGCTAGAGGATTCACAGAATCACAGAACATTAGAGGTTGGAAGGGACCTCCAGAGATTATCAAGTCTAACCCCCTGCCAAAGCAGCATCACCTAGGGTAGTCCACACAGAAATGCATCCAGGCAAGTTTTGAAAGTGTCCAGAGAAGGAGACTCCACAACCTCTCTGAGCATCCTGTTCCAGTGCTCTGTCAGCCTCACTGTAAAGAAGTTTCTCCTCATGTTGAGGTGGAACCTTCTATGTTCAAGTTTGTACCTATTGCTCCTTGTCTTATTATTGTGCACCACCGAGAAGAGCTTGGCCCCCTCCACTTGACACCCACCCTCACATATTCATAGACATAGATGTCTCACAGTTTGCATTTGACCACAAGGAGTGTGCCTGCCTGGTGTGTTTGTAGCGCCCCAAGGGATTGATTGATTCTGTTACTGATGCAGAGGTCAAACAATTAATGTCTGGGGTTTCTCATCAACTTGGCAAATGTTTCAAATTGAAATGTATCTGCTGGCAATGTTGTCTCTGTCTGTAACTGTGGGTGGAAAACAAGGTCCTGTTGGAAATATTTTCTCCTATTTGAAGTAATGAACCCCTTTAAAATACACTGAGAAGGGGCAAGCAAAATCTAGGCATTGTGAATTTCAAAGCAAGGAAAACAGTAACTGTGGATTGCCAGTGGAATACACACAGATATGTATGCACCCACCTGGCAGAGACTGAGGGGGTGGGGAAGGGACTCAAATTTCTGTGGCAGAGGAATAACTTCATGATGCTGAGTATGAGTACATGTTAGTCATGCAAGACTGAGCAGAATGAGTACAGTGTTAGTCATGCAAGAAAAACTATTGCAAAGGTATATTTAAATCCAGGTATGTTGGAGCCTTTCTCTGGCACATCTCCCTTGGGAGGAAATGCTGAGAGACCTGGGACTGTTGAGCCTGAAGCAGAGCAGACTGAGAGAGGATCTTATCAATGCTTATAAATATCTAAAGGGTGGCTGTCAAGAGGATGGGGCTGGGTTGGTTTTCAGTAGTGCCCAGTGATAGGACAAAGGGCACAAACTACAACGCAGGAAGTTCCACCGAAATACAAGGAAAAACTTCTTTACTTTGAGGGTGATGGGACACTGGAAAAGGCTGCCCAGAGAGGTTATTCAGTGTCCTCTAGAGACTTTCAAAACCTGCCTGGACGTGTTCCTGTGCAACCTGCCTTAAGTGATCCTGCTTTGGCAGGAGGGTTGAACTAGATGATCCCCAGAGGACCCTTCCAAGCTCTACCATTCTGTGGTTCTGTTAGTTAAAGTATAGCATGATACGAACTTTCTCCTCACTAAGAAGAAATGCCTGGCTTGTTCCAAATAAAGTTGCAAAAGAGTTGCTAAACCAATTGACCAGCTCAGGGTGGGGAGAAAAGAGCCATCTCACTTCCTGTTCTGGCCTTGCTGATGTCTGCTTTGAACTGTGCCTCTCTCAACCATGGGTCAGTGCAGAACACAAAGCAAAATTTTGAGCATCAGCTCCAGAAAAGGTGAAGAGGAGAAAAAGCATTGTAGAGAGGAGTCATCTGCTTCAGTTTTATTCACACTGGGGGGGGGGTAGGGGCGGGAAGTTTTAAATGTGAACCTATGAGGTTTTGGTTGCCTTTTGAACTCATCTCCTCAACTTTCATAATGACATGGGTTTGCATTGTCATTGAACTATCTTTGTTACACCAGAAGCCATAAACTGAGACAGAATCACAGAAAACATCCAGTTGGAAGAGACCTGGAATATCATCCAGTCTACCCCTTGACCCAGCACTGAAGGGTCAACACTAAACCGTGTCCCTAAGCACCAGGTCCACACGTTGCTTAAACGCCTCCAGGGACTCTAACTCCACCACTGCCCTGGGCAGACCATTCCAATGTTTGAGAACCCTTTCAGTGAAGAAATATTTCCTAATATCCAGCCTGAACCTCCCCTGCTGCAGCTTGGGGACTTCCTCTTGACGTCCTGTTGATCGACACCAAGCAGAAGAGGCTACCCGTTCCTTGCTCTAGCCTCCTTTCAGGCAGTTGTAGGGAGTTATGAGGTCTCTCCTCAACAGGGGATGATCACCTCTCTGCCCCCGCTGGCCACAGTGTTTCTAACACAAGCCAGGATGCCATTGGCCTTCTTGGCCACCTGGGCACACTGCCGACTCGTATTTAGTCAACTGTCAAGTCTGATAGACAGCTTGGGCTGGGCTTGGACTGGGCTAGAAGTTTAATTGATAAAAAAGCTGAAGAGTGGATCAGAGTGAGACAGTGAGGCATCCTCATCTGACAGGCAAGCTGTATACAAAAGAGCATTTCTTTCAAGATGTCTGGCTTTGATTCTCAGTACTAGGTTTTGTAGTCCGACCCTAGAAAACCTGGAGACTGTAAGTAGCCTTGCCTCTGCATATGGCAGAGAGCCATGGGATATGGTTTTGGGCATGGATGGCTATAGTTGGAGAATAAATCTTATGAAGAGTGACTGAAGGAGCTGGGACTGTTTAGTTTGAAAAAGTGGAGGCTGAGGGAAGACCTCATTGCTCTCTACAACTACCTGAAAGGACATTGTGGAGAGGCTGGTGCTGGTCTCTTCTCACAGGTGATAGAAAAAGAGGGAATGGCCTCAAGCTGTGACTGAGTAGCTTTAGACTGGATGTTAGGAAACATTTTTTTCATGGCAAGAGTGGTCAGGCCTTGTAATGTGCTGCCCAGGGAGGTGGTTGAGTCACCAACACTGGATGTGTTTAGAGGTCATTTGGATGTGGTGCTTGAGAATATGGTTTGGGGGTGAACCTTGTAGAGTAGGGTTCTCAGTTGGACTTGGTGATCCTGAGGGTCTTTTCCAACTTGAATGTTTCTGTGATACATGAGTTCAGTAATCAGTGAATATCTATGCTCCCCAGAAAATACATAGAGCAGTATAAGCGAGAGTTCCCTTGGATTTGAGGAAATTAAGAAATAATTGGCCAAACTGATTTGCTACCCTAATCCTGTAACAACTGGAGAGTTACCATAGTAATAAAATTGTTCACCATAAGAGAGAAAATAGCTGGAACATGCCCTGGGTGGTTTGGAGCAACACTTAGTTCAGATTCCCCTCACTGGGAACAAAGCCAACAGAAGAATGTCACGTGGAATAAAACAGGACACTGGCAACACCAGAGTATGTCTCAGGTGGGCAAAATCCTACAGAAAGTGGCACAGAAGACAACTTTGGTCTGTATTCCACACACAGTTGTATTGCTAATGGCAGTCTAGCTGGTTCCCTAAGTGAAAGCTGTTTCTTTTATCTCCTCTTTCATATAGCCAGGCATTGTGGCAGAGTTTGTTAATTTTATGTACTCAAGGGAGCAGGAGTGTGAGGCAAGCTCAGAATTTATATCCTATTGAGCTGTGTACACTGAAACCCAAAGACTCTGGATTTTTACTCAAATATTTTATATATGCATTTTTATATATACATTCAATATATATACACACATATATTTAATGCAGTGGAGTGTCCTCTTGACAAAGCTATTAAGAGCTAATCTGACTCTAAGCATGGCAACAATGCTTGTGAGGTATGTATTGCGATCCTGACCCAACCTGAACACTAGGAACCTTGACTACTGTGTTCAGTTCTGGAGCCCCTGTTACAAGAAGGATATGGATGTGCTGGAATGTGTCCAGGGAAGGACCACGAGGATGAGCAGAGGGCTGGAGCTCCTCTCCTATGGAGACAGACTGAGAGAGTTGGGATTGTTCAGTCTGGAGAAGAGAAGGCTCTGAGGAGACCTTATTGTGGACTCCCAGTACCTTAAGGGGGCCTACAAGAAAACTGGTGAGGGGCTTTTTAGGGTGTCAGGTAGTGATAGGACATGGGGAAATGGAGCAAAACTTGAAGTGGGTAGGTTGAGATTGGATGTTAGGAAGAAGTTCTTCCCCATGAGGATGTTGAGACACTGGAACAGGTTGCCCAGGGAGGTGCTGGAAGCCCCATCTCTGGAATTTTTTCAGGCCAGGGCAACCTGATCTAGTATGAGGTGTCTCTGCCCATGGCAGGGGGCTTGAAACTGGATGATCCTTGGGGTCCCTTCCAACCCTGACAATTCTGTGAAAAAGGTGCTAACAGGCCAAAACCCTGAGAAGTGGAAGTATCTGGGAGCATCTCTTAATGGGTGCTGCTTGGCAGAGCCTCATGCAAGATAAACCCATCACGCAGGCACATGGGTTTCTCCTTTCCTGTTACACACTGGAGGGGACTGGTCCTGCAACTGCATAAAATTCCCTTGTTGTTTAGGCTGGGGCTCTATGCACATTCAGCCCCATGTATGTTGAGTCTAGGAAGCAAGAGTTATCTTCACCCTTCACAGGGTTTTCTGACCCTGCTGATGTTTGCTAGAAGCCACAACATCAGAAGGACGTTCCTTTTTCATCCTCAGTCCTGACATTCTGCTCATACCTCAAGATTTGAAGCTAGGCAGAGGGACCTTGGCAGGCTGGACAGATGAGCAGAGTCTAATGGCATGAAATTTAACAAGTCTAAGTGCCAGGTTCTACATGTTAGCCACAACAACCCCATGCAGTGCTACAGGCTGGGGAAAGAGTGGCTGGAGAGCAGCCAGGCAGAAAGGGACCTGGGGCTACTGACTGACAGTAGGCTGAGCATGAGCCAGCAGTGTTCTCAGGTGGCCAAGAAGGCCAATGGCTTCCTGGCCTGGATCAGGAATAGTGTGGCCAGCAGGAGCAGGGAAGTCATTGTGCCCCTGTACTCAGCACTGGTTAGGCCACACCTAGAGTACTGTGTCCACTTCTGGCCTCCTCAGTTCAAGAAAGATGTTGACTTGCTGGAATGTGTCCAGAGAAGGGCAACAATGCTGGTGAGGGGATTGGAACACAAGCCCTATGAGGAAAGGCTGAGGGAGTTGGGGTTGCTTAGCCTGGAGATGAGGAGACTCAGGGGAGACCTTCTTGCTCTCTACAACTCCCTGAAGGGAGGTTGTAGCCAGGCGTAGGTTGGTCTCTTCTCCCAGATAACCAGCAACAGAACAAGAGGACACAGTCTCAAGCTGTGCAGGGGGAACCTTGGGCTTGATCTTAGAAAGAAGTTCCTCCCAGAAAGAGAGATTGGCCATTGGAATGGGCTGCCCAGCGAGGTGGTGGGTTCGGCAACCCTGGAGGTGTTTAAGAAGAAGCTGGATGAGGCACTTAGTGCCGTGGTCTAGTTGATTAGTTAGGGTTGGGTGATTGGTTGGACTTGATGATCTTGGAGGTCTCACCTCCTGCACAAAGGTGCAGATCTCTTCCAACCTGGTTGATTCTGTAAATGTACAGAACTCAGTCTATGCATGGTATACCTCAATAGATGCTTTCACTTCAGACTCTTGGAAAAGCAAACTGAGGTACCATTGGTTTAGCCTACTTCTGTGCCCTCTAGTTGTCCATCTCTTTGAAACTAGAAGATGCTCCTAATCATAAGGTTTAGTTAGATCTTTACAACACAGGTTTATCTGTTGCAAAATGGTGAAAACAGTTTTAGTTGTGGTAGCACCAGCAGCTAGAATGTGAACTCCTAGGCACTAGGAAAAACTGCTTCTGACTGGTGCTATGACAGTATCTATCCTGATAATCATGAAACTGCTTAGTTTGAAAAATGTATCTTCTTTGGAGTAAGAAACCTATTAGCCACTAGTGAGCAGAGTACTGTGCTTAAATGTGGGAGACCTTCAGTCCCTTCTGCTTCTGGAGGAACAGGATTGGCATGTCCTGCTTTTCAAAGCACTCCTGGCTACTGAACCGTAGGGCAGCACTGATTAACCTGTGACCTAGAAGCAGCTTCTGTTGGCTTCTGTTCTGGGACTGTGCTGGCTTAGATGTGGAGGGCTATGTTCAGATGAGGCACTATTATTGTGGTTCCCTAGGGGGGACAGTGTTCCCTCAGTGCCTTTTTCAGAGGGCCTGTACAGACCAATGAAGTCTCAGGTCAGCCTCCTCTTCTCCAGTCTAAACAAACCCAGTTCCCTCAGCTGCTTCTCATAAGACCTGTTCTCCAGACCCTTCACCAACTCTGTTGTCATGCTCTGTACATGCTCCAGCAACTCAATGTCCTTCTTGTAGTTAGTGGCCAAAAACTGAACACACTATTCAAGGTGCAGTCTCACCAGTGCTGAGAACAGGGGTGTGATTTCTTCCCTACTACTGTCCACACTGTTCCTGATATGGGCTAGGATGCTGTTGGTTTTCTTGGTCACCTGAGCACATTGCTGGCTCACATTCAGCTAGCTGTCATCCAGAACTTCCAGGTTCTTTTCCACTGGGCAACTTTCCAGCCACTCTGCCCCAAGCCTGTAGTATTGCATGGGGTTGTTACGATTCAAGTTTGTGCTGTCTCTCCTCTTCCTTTAGCTGAATTCCTTTGCCTTTTAAAGACCCTGACTGCTGTCTCCTATTATGAGAAAGAGACATCAGTGATGTGCATGAAGCAACAGAAAACAAAACAACAGGAGGAATGGCAAGATTGTGCAATATCCTTATCTATACCTGGGAGTTTATGGACCTGCAGTTCCACACCTCCTCAGGAAAGAACACTGCCACAATCTCAGACACGTTGCTGTTATTGAATAGTCATTAATGATGCATTTTCACTAATAGGAAGTGTTAGAAACAAAATTAAGCCTCTTGAGGGAGAAAAGCTACAGTTCTGTTTTATTAGTCGAGTTATGGTTGGTTTCTATTTGGACTCTTCTGTATTTGGTATAAAAAAAACTACAATCTTTCTTTAAAGGACAAAGCACAGGAGCTGTGGTGGATGTAGGGCATTGACTACATGAGTCCTCCTTCATTTTGAGGGACTTGGAATGCTATTTTTTTTTCTTTTCATTATTTTTGTAAGGCTGAGGAAAAGGAACCAGAGCCCGAGTCATTCTGTCTTTTCATTAGAGGCAGAATTAGCAGGAGATGTGTGGTTCCCAACTTGCCAGTTGTTGTTTTGTTTCTGAGACGAAGAAGACAGCTTTTATAACAGACTGTCACTGGAGTGACGCAGCACAGTCTAACATCTCAGTCCAAGATCCCAGTCCTGCCAGGAAAGATATAGATGAAAATCACGGAGTACTTTGATGAGGGCTGCACCAGGGAAGGAAGCTTTCCCGCACGTCACCAACCCAGGTACCGGGATGCAGAAGCTTTCCCAAAGACAGGAGTCTGGCGTGGATTCTGGGCATGGAACAGATCCTTCCCGAAGCATTCATTAGGCACATGGAGGAGCAGGACGTGATTCGACACCTCACCTTGAGTACTGTGTCCTGCTCTGGGGCCCTGGGAGTGGTCTTCCCGTGCCTGAAAGGAGCCTAGAAGATATCTGGGGAGGGGCTGTTTACAAGTGCACGTAGCAGGAGGAGGGCTAATGCTTTGAAAGAAGACAAGGGCAGATGTAGATTGCATTCTGTGATCTGATCCAGCTGAGCAGCTCCCATGGGCCACAGAATGGATGGGGCAAAAAGAAGCAGTAGGGACAGTTGTAAAGTTGTAACCTTTATTTAAGGTCAGCATCAGCATTAACATTTCTAGTAACACCAAAAAGTGTCCAGTCCAGGGCTGAGCAGCACAATCAGTAGCATGGCCTGTGGAATGGCTGTGGCACCATCCGTGCCCCCATCCCATCTCGTGGATTCTGGCGTCCCCCCGGCCCTCCCCATTGTGCTGCTTCTGGATGCTGAGGGCCAGGTGGGGACTCTTAAGGGTGCAAGATGACCACCCTTCTATCACAGCGCAAGCATAGTGGTGCTTTTACATTACTTTACCAAGGGGAGTGTTTTGCCTGCCTGCCTGCCTCCTGGCGCGTACTGGCCCTACGTGGCAGGATGCATCTCAGGATGTAACAGATTCGGAGCTGCGATACAGTGTGGCAACCATTCAACCACTGTGGTTGTCCTGGGGGTGCAGCCCGCTAAGAGTTGTTGCCTTGCTGTCTCAGAGCCTGGATTATGCTCTGCTGTGTACTCTTCTATCTGTTGGGGTTGACGGCATGTATATAAGTATTGTGCTTTTGATGTAGCTGTTAGCCAATTGATTTTGCTATCGTAGTTAATAGATTGCTTTATATATATATATATATGTGTTCATATAAGCTATACATGTATGTATTGATATTTTTTTATATATATATATATATATATATATATATCTGTCTATAATGTGTATATCTTTCCATTGTGCCTCACCCTTTACGAACCTTTAACGGTAACAGCAACCAGAAATGCTTGTGTGCCTTGTTTCACCCTTTTTATCACCCCG
Source organism: Picus viridis (assembly GCA_033816785.1). Classification (NCBI taxonomy): domain Eukaryota; kingdom Metazoa; phylum Chordata; class Aves; order Piciformes; family Picidae; genus Picus; species Picus viridis. The sequence continues at coordinate 45,350,858 of CM066578.1, read as the reverse complement.
ACTGCTAGGAAGCAGAATGCACACGCAAGCTCAACCTGCCCTGGTGTATTCAGTTCCCCAGCTCTCACGGTGGAAGGTTTGGGATCAATTCCAGCTTCATAGGATGTTGGTCTTTGTATGGCGTGTTGGAACCCCTTGCAGATAGTCCTCTCAAGGAAAGGACAGGAAGCAGTTTATCTTCCTGTAATGAAACCATCCCGTGTCAGGCTGGTCCAGGGAATCCACGTGGCTTACACGGTCGGTAAGGATGCTTATCCAGGACATGCGCCTGTGCTGGGGTTATCCTTCCAGAGGATGGAGGCGTCCTGATGGTGCAGGAACAAAAGTGCACGAACGATGCCACTGAACTCACGTTCCAATGCGGTGTGCCAGGAACTGTGACAATTTGCTTCTGAAACAGGACGCTGTAGTTCAGACACTGCTTGGATGCCTAGACCTGTGCCATCTGAAGGCAGTTGCTGTCACCTTCACAATTGAGCCTGAGCAAGCGAAGGTGAAGCAGCAGTCACCCAGAATGCTGGGAGGTGCTTGCCGTTCTGTGGCCACCACAAAGCTGTGTGCAGGCACCCCAAGAGGATTCGGCTAAACTGGGGCCCCAATGTGCCTGCACCGTCACCACGAGCGGCACATGATTGCCCCAATATGGGACCGCCTCTACCAAGCACCCCTAGGCAAGGGAATGAAGGGGACTCTAGGAATCAAAGGCACCACCAGAAAGAAGATGTTGACTGCATGGGATGCCACTGGAACTTGGAGTGGTGATGCTTTTCTCCTCTTGTCTCTCATCTTTACTGTACTTGGTGCCATGGTCTAGTCATGAGGTCTGTGGTGACATGTTGGACTTCATGATCTTTGAGGTCTCTTCCAACCTTGGTGATACTGTGATCTTGCTTTTTTCTCCACTCTTCTTTCTCTCACTCTGTCTCTATCTCACTGGCACATACAAGGTATTCATCTCCCCTGCTTTTGCAAACCACTGTGTGATCCAAGTGATCTGCACAAATGTGTCATTAATAAATCTGCAATTATTCAGGCATTTTTGGTGTCGTGGCTTCACCTCACTCCTTAGGTATCTCTAAAACACCTCCTGCAAACCCTTCCTTTGAGGTTGGGTTCTGACAGCCTGTTAGGTTATTTCTTGCAAGGGACATGGTTTAGCACCACACACGACAGAGTTAGATAATGGTTGGACGCCATGATGCTAGAGGTCTCTGACCCCTGACACGATCCTGCAATTCTGAGAGATGTGTGTGCTCCTGGGGTACCCCCAGCTGCCTGCATCGCAAGCTGTGCCGCTCCCAGCTCCCTTCCTTTGCCTCGACGCCACGGGAAGGCGCAGGCTGCCCCGAGGCGGGCTGCCGGCCCTGGCCCTGGCCTTGCTGTCCGTCTCGATGCGCCGTCAGACAGTCCCGGCCGGGCCGCGGAGGCTGCTGCGGCTGCCTTGGCTGCGCCCGGGGCTGGGCGCGGCTCGGCTCGTGCGAGGCGTCGGGCGCGCGGTCGGAGCTGCTGTGTGTCAGGCAGGAGGGCACGAGCGGCGGCCGTTACCCGCCGTCGGCTTTATCCGTGCCGGCTGCCCCTTAGCGCAGCTTCGTCTCCAGGGCGGCAGGGCCAGGGCGTTCGTGAGAGGCTGCGGCTTTCCCCCGTGTTGAAGCGGCGCTCCGCAGACTGGCAGCGCGACCGGGGACGCGGACAAACGTGCCCGGTGCGGGTAAGCGCCGCGAGGGGACGACGCTGCTGCGGGGCTGAGCGAGCGGGAGGCGGGAGGCGGGAGGCGGGAGGGAGGAGAGAGGGTGGTCCTGCCGCGCGTTGTGCGCTGCCGCCTCCCCACCTCCCCCCGAGTCCCGGTGGTTGAGGCCGCGTTAACGCGTGGCAGCGTGGCCTCGAAACCGACATCTGCCGGCTTCTGCAAGCCTCCAGGTCTGAAGTACTCGTCTAAGGTTTATTTTACGTGAAAGAATTTTCAAGAAGCTCGAGGTGGCAGCAGTGGTTTGGGCGATGTGGAAACCACCACCCGCAGAAAGCTTGTGTCACGTTTGGGAATTTGTAAGGGAGTGACTCCTGCGACGCTGTGAAGGCTGGGCATGCAAAGGCTAATGGGGCTGGGAAGCAGGGGCTGGGAAGCAGGGGCTGGCGTTTTGACTCTTCCGTGCGGATTTTGGATTCCTTCTATTCTCGGTCTTGCCCGCTTGCCTTTACCCCCCATGCTCTTCCCTAATCTTCTAGCAGTTCTCCTGCGCCTTTTGTCCGCATCCCTCCCGTCTTCCCTGGCAGTCATTTCCAGTCTTTCCAGTATTTGCCTCTGGTGCGCAGCCTGTTGTCAGTGAGTGGTGTGGTAGGCAGGAAACTTCTCCCTGAACAGTGTTCCCTGCCTTTTCCTTGTTCGTTCTAGTGTATCAACCTCATGTAGTACTTAGTGCTGAATGGTGAGTGGCAATGTAGGCACCCCTTAGTGTGCTGCTTCTCCTGTGACAGGTGCAGCTGGTTGAGGGATGAGAGAGCAGAGGCAATGGTATCTTCACCTGGCTTAGCAGGTGAAGGCTGGTTCGTTGGGGAGAGAACTGATGGCTTTCTGTAAGGAAAACACCTGATCCAGAGCATTAAGAATTGGGCAAAGGAATTCACTTGGTATTCTTCTCCTGGTTGTCCACGTATGCCTTGTTGCAGAAGTGGTTTCAAGGTGAAGCACAGGTGATGCGCTTGCAGCCTGCTGAAAGATGAGTGGTGAGAAGAGCAGTTTGATGAGGGCTGCACCAGGGAAGGAAGCTTTCCCCTCATGTCACCAACCCAGGTGCCGGGATGCAGAAGCTTTCCCAAAGACAGGAGTCTGGCGTGGATTCTGGGCATGGAACAGATCCTTCCCGAAGCATTCATTAGGCACATGGAGGAGCAGGACGTGATTCGACACCTCACCTTGAGTACTGTGTCCTGCTCTGGGGCCCTGGGAGTGGTCTTCCCGTGCCTGAAAGGAGCCTAGAAGATATCTGGGGAGGGGCTGTTTACAAGTGCACGTAGCAGGAGGAGGGCTAATGCTTTGAAAGAAGACAAGGGCAGATGTAGATTGCATTCTGTGATCTGATCCAGCTGAGCAGCTCCCATGGGCCACAGAATGGATGGGGCAGAAAGAAGCAGTAGGGACAGTTGTAAAGTTGTAACCTTTATTTAAGGTCAGCATCAGCATTAACATTTCTAGTAACACCAAAAAGTGTCCAGTCCAGGGCCGAGCAGCACAATCAGTAGCATGGCCTGTGGAATGGCTGTGGCACCATCCGTGCCCCCATCCCATCTCGTGGATTCTGGCGTCCCCCCCCCCGGCCCTCCCCATTGTGCTGCTTCTGGATGCTGAGGGCCAGGTGGGGACTTGTTGCCAGGTGCTGGCAGCGGTTCCTACTCATCTGTCTGTGGCTTTGTGCAGGAGGTGAGAGCACAGAAAGCTCTGCGCAGAGCTTTCAGTGTCCTCCTGAAGACGGAGGGCCGTTTTTGCCGAGCCCGGGCTGGCTGGTCTAAGCCAGCATCTGCCCGAGGGCCTGGAGGAGGTGAAGGACATCTCTCATCCTGGTGCTGGGGACATGGTGGCAGTCACCGCATCCCTTCCCACGCTTCCTGCTTGCCAGTTTGGTTCTCGGCCCAGCTGTCCTGGCATCGTGCTGCTGCTTCTGATGTGGGCGGAGGTACCTTCCATGCCAGGCTGTCAGTCTGCAAGCGAAGGCTATGAGAAAGGTTGTTTGTGAGCAGTGTGGTGTGTCTTTCCCCTGCCCAGCAGCGTGCCTCCCTGGCACCCGCACCTCTCAGCTCCTGTGTCATCCCGTCATGCTTACCCATGAGTGTGTAGGGGACACACCGGTGGCACTCGTCCCAGCTCTCCCGGTATCATCCTGCTCCTTGTGATGGAGGGCAGTGATACCATCCATGCCAGGCTGTTGGTCTGCAAGGGGAGGCAATGGGATAGGTTGTTTGTGAGCAGTGTGGTGTGTCTTTCCCCTGCCCAGCCATGTGCCTCCCTGGCACCCGCACCTCTCAGCTCCTGTGTCATCCCACCATGCTTACCCATGTCTGTGTAGGGACACACCAGGGCCCCTTAGCCCAGGTGTCCTGGCATCATCCTGCCTCTTCTGATGCGGGACAGTGACACCATTCATGCCAGGCTGTTGGTCTGCAAGAGGAGGCAATGGGATAGGTTGTTTGTGAGCAGTGTGGTGTGTCTTTCCCCTGCCCAGCAGTGTGCCTCCCTGGCAGCCGCACCTCTTAGCTCCAGTGTCATCCCACCATGCTTACCCATGACTGTGTAGGGACACGCTAGGGGCCCCTCGTCCCAGCTCTCCTGGTATCATCCTGCTCCTTGTGATGCAGGACAGTGATACCATCCACGCTAGGCTGTCAGTCTGCAGGAAAAGGCAATGGGAAAGGTTGTTTGTGAGCAATGTGGTGGCCTTTCCCCTGCCCTCCAGCATGGCTCCCTGGCACCAGCCACCCTGAGCTCCAGTGTCATCTTGCTCCCAGAGTTGCCACGCTTACCCGTCTCTGTGCAGGGACACGCTCAGGACCTTTGGCCCAGCCGTGCTGGCATCATCCTGCTGCTTCTGATGTGGGGCAGTGGTACCATTTGTGCCAGGCTGTGAGTCTGGAAGAGAAGGCAATGAGAAAGGTTGTTTGTGAGGAGTGTTGTGGCCCTTTCCCCTGCCCACCAGCGTGCCTCCCTGGTACCCGCTCCCCTCAGCTCCAATGTTACCCTCCCCCAGAGCAGCCATGCTTAATGCTTACCCATAACTGTGTTACTGTGTCCTTTCCCGCACCTCCTGGCTGCCAGTTTGGCCCTCAGTACAGCTGTCCCGCATCACGGGGTAGCAGCGGGGCAGTGGTACCATCCGTGCCAGGCTGTTGGTCTGCAGGAGAAGGCAAGAAGCGGCTGCATGTGAGGAGTGTGGTCCCTTTGTCCCTGGCACCCCAGGCTGGAAGAGCTCCTGCAGCTGGGCTTCCCTGGCTCCCACAAAACTGCACCCCCTACTTTTCCCAGCACACTATCACCCTATGCCCACAGCACCAGTGACCACCCATCCCTTGTCCCTTCCCACAGCTCCTGCATGCCTGTCATTTGGCCTCCCAGGCTCCCTACCTGTGTGGGGTTGTCTGACAGTGCCCTGTGAACAAGGCAACAGTGGGAACTGCTCCCCATCAAAGGTTGGAGTCCCAGGTCTGGCGCTGGCCTGCAGGGACTTAATTGTGCTCCGGCCTGTGGTAAACATGGTGGTGCCTCCTCTGCCACCGGCTCAGCAGCCTTGTGTCAGGCCTGAAGGGCTATTGGCTTCCGTCTCCGTGGGCATCTTCAGCATCTCGTGCCTCAGAGCTTTTGCAGTCGCTCAGGGTAGGATGCTGCCTCTGAGAGGCGCTCCTCTGGGAGCGCAGATGGCACTTGCGACATAGTCAGCTCCTGGACGCTGCAGGCTCAGGGCCCGGTGGTGCTGTCTCCAGGGACAGGTCGTCCCTGGAGGCAGCAGGTCCTAGTCATCTGTCTGTGGCCTCGTGCAGGAGGTGAGAGCACGGAAAGCTCTGCGCAGAGCTTTCAGTGTCCTCCTGAAGATGGAGGGCCGTTTTTGCCGAGCCAGGGCCAGCCGGTCCGTGCCAGCATCTGCCATAGTGTCTGGAGGAGGTGAAGGAGACAGCTCATCCTCGTGCACTGCTGGGGGCACGGGGGCTGTGCTGGCTTCTCCCTGTGGCTTTCCAGCCAAGGAGGACTCAGTGTCCTGAGGGGCCGCTGGTGTCGTTTCTGGTGTTTTGTTCTTGTTTTGGAGCAATTGTTGATGGACAGCGGCCAACCCCTGGCGCACAGCGCTGCTGACAATGCGTTCGGCAAACTCCATTATTATGTTGTGGCTGGCTGTAGAGCTGCACAGGGCAGGAGGCTGGCTCTCCTCAAATGTACCCTGCTCAGCAAGCACAGGGGAAGCAGGAGCAGCCTTTTCCCGCTCTTCTAGTGCAGGTGAAGGAGGAGCCACATTGCTGGTCTCTTCCAAGGGAGACTCAGTGTCCTGAGGGGCCGCTGGTGTCGTTTCTGGTGTTTTGTTCTTGTTTTGGAGCAATTGTTGATGGACAGCGGCCAACCCCTGGCGCACAGCGCTGCTGACAATGCGTTCGGCAAACTCCATTATTATGTTGTGGCTGGCTGTAGAGCTGCACAGGGCAGGAGGCTGGCTCTCCTCAAATGTACCCTGCTCAGCAAGCACAGGGGAAGCAGGAGCAGCCTTTTCCTGCTCTTCTAGTGCAGGTGGAGGAGGAGCCACATTGCTGGTCTCTTCCAAGGGAGACTGAGTGTCCAGAGGGGCTGCCAGTGCCAGGGCTTCTTTTTCATGATCTTCAAGAGCTCCCTCCGGAAATGAAGCTGGTGACTCAGCCTGTGAGTGCCCCGTGGTGAATGAGCTGGGCGACTCCTGGGTTCCAGAGGGTGGAATCAGGTCCTGGAAGAGCTCTGGGTACGAGGAGTTGATCCAGATGGTAATGATTTGGAAGTCTTGGGACAGCTCCGTGCTGCTGTCCTCCTCCTCGCATATCTGCATGTGGGTCGAGGCCCCCAGCATGTCCTCATGTGGCACTTGCTTCTGGTCTGTGCCCTGTTGCTGTTTCTTGCTGGTGGGTTGCAGCTGCCCCAGCACCTCCTTCTTGGTGGTGGTGTCCTCTTTGTGTGCCTGCTCCTGAGGTGGTGGGAATGCAAACAGCGTCAGCTGGGACAGGGATGGGGAAGATGATAGTGCTGCAGCGGAGCGGAGCTGGAATGGCTGACCCCAGGTAGCTTCATCCGTGCTGCATTCCGCTTGCAGCTTTGCAGCTCGTCCCTGCTGCCCTGGCCCTGCATCCCTCCCGGTGGACACTGTCGTACAGCCCTGAGGTGTGCTGGCATCAGGCCAGGAGAGAGCTGGGTGGTCCCTGTGTGGCTCCTCCTCCCTCTGTGCCACTGGCTGCTGGCGATGTCCCTGCATGCCTGGGCAAACCTTGAGTAGGACATCCTTCAGCAGGTCCTGGAGAGCTACTTTTGTGTCCTCATCGCAGGCTGTGCCTCTGTGTCTGTATGGGACCAGCCTCCGGTTGTTCCTCACCCTTGGTGCTGTGCCAGGCTCAGGGCGGGTGTCCCGCGGAGGTGGCACCGGCTGTCGGTAGGCGGTGGGTGCTATGCCGCTAGCCCTTTCCCTGCAGGTTTGGCTGCTGGCAGATGGTGGAGAGAGTGGTGGCAGAGGTGGCAGCTGGCCATAAGAGCCAGCCTGTCGCTGTGCCGGAGCCCCGGGCGTGTCCCGGGGTGCCGCTGCCTGGCTTGGCAGCCAGGTTGTCGCACGGGTCACGCTGTCCCGCATCGGCGTGCTGCTTGCGATGGCGGGCAGTCTCCCTGTCCGTGCCAGGCTGTCGGTCTGCAAGAGAAGGCAAGAAGCTTGGTGTGAGGAGTCTGGTTCCTTGGGTCCCGGCCCCAGGTGGAAGAGGTACTGTGGGCCACATGTGCTTCCCTGGGGCACCTGCAACCCACTCCCCACTCCCAGTGTCCCCCTAGTTCCCACCCCGCCCTGTTCCGTTCCCGCACCCTCCTGCCTGCCCACCGTGTGGCCTTGTGGGGTCCTTACCTGTGTGGGTTGTCTGACGGCGTCCTGTGAAGTCGAGCAGGGCAGCGGTGGGAGCCGGTCCCCATAGAAGGCAGAGGTCCAGCTCTGGCTGCCCCGCTGGGGAGTGTGCACCGGCCTGCGGGAAAGCTGCAGGCGGGTGTCGGAGGAGGCGGTGTGGGATGGAGGCAGCTGCCCTGGCAGAGCGGCCTCATCCCTCGCCTGGCTGTTCCTCCTGTGCCGCCGGCTCAGCAGCCTTGCATCAGGCTGTGAGGGGGCGTTTGCTTTGCCTTCCATGGGCATCTTCAGCGTCTGGCGCCTACGAGCAACCCAGGGGAAGTGCTGCCTCGTGAGAGAGCTGCTCCTCTGGGAGTGCCACCCCAGGGAGTTGGGGCTCCTTAAATACTCTCCTGGGCACTGCATGCCAGTGGCCTGGCCACAGCCCCGGTTATGACGTCACAATGGCCTCTGGAATTGGTGAGGACAGTCCATGGCAGAGGCCTGGCTGAAGCCATGGGCCCTGCATCACAATGGGGGTCACCATGGAGATGCCTGCTCCCCCCATGCCCGTGTCCCAGCCTGCGGCCTCCTGTCCGTTTCTCTGTGTGAGCACCGTAAGGAATCGCACTCAGAGAATTACAGGGGAGATGGAAAAGAGCTCATTATCTCTTTCTGAGTCCAGCAACAAATCTTTCCCAGTAGCTCTGATCGTTAAGTCACAGGCCTCTATTGGGCTGGTGGATTAGATGTGATGGAAAAGGGGGAATACCTGTCCAATACAGACTGCCTTTTGGGGTACATCTTGAAGCGTGCCTCAGTCTGCTGTAAAAGAATACCTTTCCTTGTGACTCCTGTGTTTTTGTCATTTGTAGAGGCTTATGGTCAATGGGATGTATCATTGTCCTAGTCTCAACTAGACAACAAAACCGTGGTAGTATTCCCAGGAAATTTAACTCGGGAATGGTGGTTCAGGAGCAGGACGTGATTCGACACCTCACCTTGAGTACTGTGTCCTGCTCTGGGGCCCTGGGAGTGGTCTTCCCGTGCCTGAAAGGAGCCTAGAAGATATCTGGGGAGGGGCTGTTTACAAGTGCACGTAGCAGGAGGAGGGCTAATGCTTTGAAAGAAGACAAGGGCAGATGTAGATTGCATTCTGTGATCTGATCCAGCTGAGCAGCTCCCATGGGCCACAGAATGGATGGGGCAGAAAGAAGCAGTAGGGACAGTTGTAAAGTTGTAACCTTTATTTAAGGTCAGCATCAGCATTAACATTTCTAGTAACACCAAAAAGTGTCCAGTCCAGGGCCGAGCAGCACAATCAGTAGCATGGCCTGTGGAATGGCTGTGGCACCATCCGTGCCCCCATCCCATCTCGTGGATTCTGGCGTCCCCCCGGCCCTCCCCATTGTGCTGCTTCTGGATGCTGAGGGCCAGGTGGGGACTTGTTGCCAGGTGCTGGCAGCGGTTCCTACTCATCTGTCTGTGGCTTTGTGCAGGAGGTGAGAGCACAGAAAGCTCTGCGCAGAGCTTTCAGTGTCCTCCTGAAGACGGAGGGCCGTTTTTGCCGAGCCCGGGCTGGCTGGTCTAAGCCAGCATCTGCCCGAGGGCCTGGAGGAGGTGAAGGACATCTCTCATCCTGGTGCTGGGGACATGGTGGCAGTCACCGCATCCCTTCCCACGCTTCCTGCTTGCCAGTTTGGTTCTCGGCCCAGCTGTCCTGGCATCGTGCTGCTGCTTCTGATGTGGGGCGGAGGTACCTTCCATGCCAGGCTGTCAGTCTGCAAGCGAAGGCTATGAGAAAGGTTGTTTGTGAGCAGTGTGGTGTGTCTTTCCCCTGCCCAGCAGCGTGCCTCCCTGGCACCCGCACCTCTCAGCTCCTGTGTCATCCCGTCATGCTTACCCATGAGTGTGTAGGGGACACACCGGTGGCACTCGTTCCAGCTCTCCCGGTATCATCCTGCTCCTTGTGATGGAGGGCAGTGATACCATCCATGCCAGACTGTCGGCCTGCAAGAGGAGGCAATGGGATAGGTTGTTTGTGAGCAGTGTGGTGTGTCTTTCCCCTGCCCAGCAGTGTGCCTCCCTGGCAGCCGCACCTCTTAGCTCCAGTGTCATCCCACCATGCTTACCCATGACTGTGTAGGGACACGCTAGGGGCCCTCGTCCCAGCTCTCCTGGTATCATCCTGCTCCTTGTGATGCAGGACAGTGATACCATCCACGCTAGGCTGTCAGTCTGCAGGAAAAGGCAATGGGAAAGGTTGTTTGTGAGCAATGTGGTGGCCTTTCCCCTGCCCTCCAGCATGGCTCCCTGGCACCAGCCACCCTGAGCTCCAGTGTCATCTTGCTCCCAGAGTTGCCACGCTTACCCGTCTCTGTGCAGGGACACGCTCAGGACCTTTGGCCCAGCCGTGCTGGCATCATCCTGCTGCTTCTGATGTGGGGCAGTGGTACCATTTGTGCCAGGCTGTGAGTCTGGAAGAGAAGGCAATGAGAAAGGTTGTTTGTGAGGAGTGTTGTGGCCCTTTCCCCTGCCCACCAGCGTGCCTCCCTGGTACCCGCTCCCCTCAGCTCCAATGTTACCCTCCCCAGAGCAGCCATGCTTAATGCTTACCCATAACTGTGTTACTGTGTCCTTTCCCGCACCTCCTGGCTGCCAGTTTGGCCCTCAGTACAGCTGTCCCGCATCACGGGGTAGCAGCGGGGCAGTGGTACCATCCGTGCCAGGCTGTTGGTCTGCAGGAGAAGGCAAGAAGCGGCTGCATGTGAGGAGTGTGGTCCCTTTGTCCCTGGCACCCCAGGCTGGAAGAGCTCCTGCAGCTGGGCTTCCCTGGCTCCCACAAAACTGCACCCCCTACTTTTCCCAGCACACTATCACCCTATGCCCACAGCACCAGTGACCACCCATCCCTTGTCCCTTCCCACAGCTCCTGCATGCCTGTCATTTGGCCTCCCAGGCTCCCTACCTGTGTGGGGTTGTCTGACAGTGCCCTGTGAACAAGGCAACAGTGGGAACTGCTCCCCATCAAAGGTTGGAGTCCCAGGTCTGGCGCTGGCCTGCAGGGACTTAATTGTGCTCCGGCCTGTGGTAAACATGGTGGTGCCTCCTCTGCCACCGGCTCAGCAGCCTTGTGTCAGGCCTGAAGGGCTATTGGCTTCCGTCTCCGTGGGCATCTTCAGCATCTCGTGCCTCAGAGCTTTTGCAGTCGCTCAGGGTAGGATGCTGCCTCTGAGAGGCGCTCCTCTGGGAGCGCAGATGGCACTTGCGACATAGTCAGCTCCTGGACGCTGCAGGCTCAGGGCCCGGTGGTGCTGTCTCCAGGGACAGGTCGTCCCTGGAGGCAGCAGGTCCTAGTCATCTGTCTGTGGCCTCGTGCAGGAGGTGAGAGCACGGAAAGCTCTGCGCAGAGCTTTCAGTGTCCTCCTGAAGATGGAGGGCCGTTTTTGCCGAGCCAGGGCCAGCCGGTCCGTGCCAGCATCTGCCATAGTGTCTGGAGGAGGTGAAGGAGACAGCTCATCCTCGTGCACTGCTGGGGGCACGGGGGCTGTGCTGGCTTCTCCCTGTGGCTTTCCAGCCAAGGAGGACTCAGTGTCCTGAGGGGCCGCTGGTGTCGTTTCTGGTGTTTTGTTCTTGTTTTGGAGCAATTGTTGATGGACAGCGGCCAACCCCTGGCGCACAGCGCTGCTGACAATGCGTTCGGCAAACTCCATTATTATGTTGTGGCTGGCTGTAGAGCTGCACAGGGCAGGAGGCTGGCTCTCCTCAAATGTACCCTGCTCAGCAAGCACAGGGGAAGCAGGAGCAGCCTTTTCCCGCTCTTCTAGTGCAGGTGGAGGAGGAGCCACATTGCTGGTCTCTTCCAAGGGAGACTCAGTGTCCTGAGGGGCCGCTGGTGTCGTTTCTGGTGTTTTGTTCTTGTTTTGGAGCTATTGTTGATGGACAGCGGCCAACCCCTGGCGCACAGCGCTGCTGACAATGCGTTCGGCAAACTCCATTATTATGTTGTGACGGGCTGTAGAGCTGCACAGGGCAGGAGGCTGGCTCTCCTCAAATGTACCCTGCTCAGCAAGCACAGGGGAAGCAGGAGCAGCCTTTTCCTGCTCTTCTAGTGCAGGTGGAGGAGGAGCCACATTGCTGGTCTCTTCCAAGGGAGACTGAGTGTCCAGAGGGGCTGCCAGTGCCAGGTCTTCTTTTTCATGAAGAGGTACTGTGGGCCACATGTGCTTCCCTGGGGCACCTGCAACCCACTCCCCACTCCCAGTGTCCCCCTAGTTCCCACCCCGCCCTGTTCCGTTCCCGCACCCTCCTGCCTGCCCACCGTGTGGCCTTGTGGGGTCCTTACCTGTGTGGGTTGTCTGACGGCGTCCTGTGAAGTCGAGCAGGGCAGCGGTGGGAGCCGGTCCCCATAGAAGGCAGAGGTCCAGCTCTGGCTGCCCCGCTGGGGAGTGTGCACCGGCCTGCGGGAAAGCTGCAGGCGGGTGTCGGAGGAGGCGGTGTGGGATGGAGGCAGCTGCCCTGGCAGAGCGGCCTCATCCCTTGCCTGGCTGTTCCTCCTGTGCCGCCGGCTCAGCAGCCTTGCATCAGGCTGTGAGGGGGCGTTTGCTTTGCCTTCCATGGGCATCTTCAGCGTCTGGTGCCTACAGCAACCCAGGGGAAGTGCTGCCTCGTGAGAGAGCTGCTCCTCTGGGAGTGCCACCCCAGGGAGTTGGGGCTCCTTAAATACCCTCCTGGGCACTGCATGCCAGTGGCCTGGCCACAGCCCCGGTTATGACGTCACAATGGCCTCTGGAATTGGTGAGGACAGTCCATGGCAGAGGCCTGGCTGAAGCCATGGGCCCTGCATCACAATGGGGGTCACCATGGAGATGCCTGCTCCCCCCATGCCCGTGTCCCAGCCTGCGGCCTCCTGTCCGTTTCTCTGTGTGAGCACCGTAAGGAATCGCACTCAAAGAATTACATTCTGGGCCATGGTACTTGGTGGCCTCTTGGTGGCAATTGAACTGAGAACATGGTCTGTAGGGTGCAGGGCTTGTGGCCAGGGAGGTGTTTTGCTTCTTGACGTGTTCCATGGTTCTTGTGGAATGTTACTGTTGTGTCTAGGGGGCATCTGGTGACCCCTCTTTTAGGACTGTTTAGCTCCACTCCCGCCCTTTTCTGCTGAATGGGTTCACAATGGCATGGATTGCTAGCTCTTCCTACACCTGCCTTCCTTTACTCCAGGTAGGCTATTCCGTGTCTCTTAATATCAGAGTGGGCAGCAAGATTGAGAGAAGCATCCACACCATGTTCTCCAGCGCTCCTCAGCAAATGTAATGTGAGGGTCAACTGACGTTGTGTCTAGAAACACTTTTTTTCCAGTGCATTAAGGCTGCCTTGCCCAAACTGCATGCTGAAGGATGAAGGTGGATAGAGAGCTTTGTATCTCTTTCCCAGTCCAGTGATAAATTTCCCCATTATGGGTTAACTTTTTACTGTAGGGAGTTTTTATCCATTAGTCTCTCTGCACCATTATTTAATTTCCAGGCTCTTGGTATTTCTTTTCACTCTTCTATTCTTCAAAATTTGTCATGATTTTGCCATCTGTTTATATTTATTTAGGGCTCCTCCTCCAGCATGTTTTTATTGTCCGACTCCCCTCCTTCTCTTGTACTGAATACTTATTACAACTTGTAATTCCCAGGCTTAGCAATATTTATCTTTCTTGGCTTTTGTCCAGTATGTTGCTTATGAATCGTTGTTGTAGGTCAAGGACCATAGAGATAATTCCTCCAGAGGAGTAGGGAGTTCCAGTGGGTGGAATAGGACATTGTAAATTTGTTATCCCATCCCACAGTCCTGCATCTTTCATATAAGCACACTGCACAGCCAGGTCTGCCCTCTCTTCTCCCTCCTCTCTCTCATGCTGTGGCAGCTGCTGTCATCTCTTGGTTCAGGTTCCCCTGGCACCTGCCCCCTCTTCTCTCACACTTTCTCTCTTGCCCTCTCTGGCAGATACAAAGTAATTGCCTCTCTTGCATTAATAATGCCACAGTGTGTTCAAAGTGATCTGCAGAAACATGGAGTTAAGAAATCTGTAATTATTTAGCCATTTGAGTGTTGGTTCGCCTCACCTCACTCCTTAGGTGTTCCTGAAGAACCTCCTGCAAACCCTTCCTCTGAGGTTGGGTCATGACAGCCTGTGTAATAAATAAAGGGATGAGTTATTTGTTAACCATAAAAATGATCAATGATGGAGTCGTGATCAAGTCAGACAATGCCACTCGATAAGAACATGTAACATCCTGTTTTGAACAGTATGTACTTAGTTTTACGCTTGTTAGGCAGAAATCTACAGAAGTTGGGCAGCTGGGTCGACCCCCACTGAGCCTGCCAGAAACCAGGTTAAGATAAGGAAGACTATCAACATCCTCACAAGAGACTCCGGACCGGGATGCTGATCCTCATCAGGAATTCACTCTTGCACAGCCAGAAGGGTGCATTCTATGCATGGGGAATTGGCTGTTGCGGTTGCGACATACCTCCACCTTAAAAGAAGAGAGTGGATCCTTATTCGGTGCGTGCTGTTGTGGAGCAGGGGACTCCCAGCCGCCCAGTGCGCTGCTTTTGCTTATTTTACCCGCAATAAAATGTCTTATACTTAAAACTCTCGATTGGCGTGGAGAGTGCTTTTAACAAATTGGTGCCGTGACTCGGATCCCGGTACTCTGGGTTGGAACTATAACTCAGGGAAAGGCGCCTCCGTTTTACAATGGTCCCTGGCTTCTACTCTCTGATTCAGACTACGGGATATCTGAACAAGGGTAAAATAAGTAAAAGGAAGGACCCCGTAAAATTTGTACACGAAGACCAGGCAAAGACTCCTATCGTCAGGAGTACGTGAGTATATTGCGGTTTGCTGCGGGTACTGCTTGGTTGGGGTTTGTGGATTCCTGGAAGTGCTAATGTAAGAGACGTCCAATTAAGGACGAAGCGAGTGTGGACCCTTTAGTAGCGCAGTTCTCATTACTCGCGAGAGTTTGAGTCGCGAACAAGGGGAGCGTGTGCGTGTGTGTGTGACGGAGCACTCCAGATGAAATGGGGCAGGGTACTTCAAAGTCTGCTAGTAAGACAGACAAAAACAAGAAAGGTGTCATAGAATCATAGAATCAGTCAGGGTTGGAAGGGACCACAAGGATCATCTAGTTCCAACCCCCCTGTCATGGGCAGGGACACCCTACACTAGATCACGCTGGCCAGAGCCTCGTCCAGCCTGGTCTTAAACACCTCCAGCGACGGGGCCTCAACCACCTCCCTGGATAACCCATTCCATGGCTTCACCACTCTCATGGTGAAGAACTTCTTCCTCACATCTAGCCTGAATCTCCCCATTTCCAGCTTCATTCCGTTCCCCCTAGTCCTATCACTACCTGATATCCTGAGAAGTCCCTCCCCAGCCTTCCTGTAGGCCCCCTTCAGATACTGGAAAGCCACAATGAGGTCACCTTGGAGCCTTCTCTTCTCCAGACTGAACAGCCCCAACTTCTTCAGTCTGTCCTCATAGGAGAGGTGCTCCAGCCCTCTGATCATCCTCGTGGCCCTTCTCTGGACACGCTCCAGCACGTCCACATCCCTCCTGTAATAGGGGCTCCAGAACTGGATGCAGTACTCCAGGTGGGGTCTCACCAGAACTGAGTAGAGGGGAAGAAGCACCTCCCTCGACCTGCTGGTCACACTTCTCCTGATGCAGCCCAGGATCTGATTGGCTTTCCGGGCTGCAAGCGCACATTGAGAGCTCCTGTTGAGCTTCTCGTCCACCAGCACCCCCAAGTCTCTCTCCTCAGGGCTGCTCTCCAGCCAGTCACTGCCCAGCCTGTATTTGTGCCTGGGATTGCCTCAACCCAGATGCAGGACCCTGCACTTGGTCTTGTTGAAGCTCATGAGGTTGGCTTGTGCCCACCTCTCCAGCCTGTCCAGGTCCCTCTGGATGGCATCCCTTCCCTCCAGCGTGTCCACTGCACCACACAGCTTGGTGTCATCAGCAAACTTGCTGAGTGCTGAGGGTGCACTCGATGCCACTGTCCATGTCACCCACAAAGATGTTGAACAAGACAGGTCCCAGGACTGATCCCTGAGGGACTCTGCTTGTCACTGGCCTCCACTGGGACATGGACCCGTTGACAGCCACTCTTTGGGTGTGGCCATCAAGCCAGTTCTTTATCCATCTAGTGGTCCATCCATCAAACCCATGTGTCACCAGCTTGGAGACCAGGAGGTGGTGCGGGACAGTGTCGAAGGCTTTGCTCAAGTCCAGGTAAACGATATCAGTTGCTCGCCCCTCATCTATTAATGCTGTCACCTGCTCATAGAAGGCCACCAGGTTTGTCAGGCAGGATTTGCCCTTGGCAAAGCCATGCTGACTATTCCCAATCACCTCTTCACTATTCTTCTGAGTCATTAGTGCCTCCAGGAGGATCTGCTCTATGATCTTTCCGGGCACAGAGGTGAGACTGACTGGCCTGTAGTTCCCCGGTTCCTCCTTCTTGCCCTTTTTGAAAATGGGAGTAATGTTTCCCCTTTTCCAGTCTGTGGGGACTGCCCCAGTCTGCCATGAATTTTGGAATATAATAGAGAGGGGCTTGGCAACCTCATCTGCCAGTTCTCTCAGCACCCGTGGGTGTATCCCGTCGGGTCCCATGGACTTGAACACTTTCAGGTTCTTCAGGTGATCACGAACCTGAGCTTCACTTATGATGGGCAGTTCTTCCTCCCCGTCCCTGGCATCGTCTTCCATGACACCAGGAGTGTGGCTGGAGGCCCTTGCAGTGAAGACTGAGGTAAAGAAGTTATTGAGTACCTCAGCCTTTTCCACATCACTTGTGACTAATTCACCACTTTCCTTTCTGAGGGGGCCCACACCTTCCCTAGTCTTTTTCTTGCCATTAACATACCTATAGAAATTCTTAGTGCTCCCTTTAACCTCCCTGGCTAGATTCAATTCAAACTCTGCTTTGGCTTTCCTAACCAGGCCTCTCGCTGCTCGGGCAGCTTCCTTATATACCCCCTGTTCTATCTGTCCTTCCCTCCACTGCCTGTAGAGTTTCTTTTTAAGTAATAGTGTGTCCAGCAGCTCCTTGTTCATCCAGGCAGGCCTCCTAGCATTCCTTCCTGCTTTTCTCCTTGTAGGTATACATAGCTCCTGGACACAGAGGAGGTGGTCCTTGAATACTGACCAGCTGTCCTGGGTCCCTCTTCCCTTCAGGGCTTCATCCCACGACACTTTGGCTAGCAGATCCCTGCAGCGATCGAAGTCTGCACGCCTGAAGTCTAGGGTCGTAAGCTTAGAATATGTCCTCCTGATTGCCCTGAGGAGATTAAATTCAACTGCTTGATGGTCACTGCAGCCAAGGCCATCTCTGAGCCTCACATTCGTTACCAGCCCTTCCCTGTTGGTGCGAACAAGGTCCAGCGTAGCACCTTTTCTTGTTGGTTCCTCTACCATTTGGAGGAGGAAGTTGTCTTCTATGCAGTCCAGGAACATCCTGGATTGCTGATGCCTTGCTGTGTTATCCCTCCAGCAGATGTCAGGGTGGTTGAAATCCCCCATGAGGACCAGGGCTTGTGACCTGGAAGCTGCTTCTATTTGCCTGTGGAGGGCCTCATCTGCTTGGTTCTGCTGGTCAGGTGGCCTGTAGGAGACCCCCACAGTAATATCTCCTTCCCCTGTCTTGCCTTTAATTCCAACCCATAAACTCTCAACCAACTCATCATGCCTCCCCAGGTGGAGTTCTGCTGATTCCAGCTGGTTGTTGACATAGAGGGCAACACCTTCTCCTCTCCTTCCCTGTCTATCCTTCCTAAAAAGCTTATACCCGTCTATCCCTACATTCCAGTCATGGGAATCGTCCCACCAAGTTTCGGTGATGCCCACTATGTCATGGCGTCCCAACAGCACAGTGGCCCTTAACTCATCTTGTTTGCTGCCCAAACTGCGTGCATTTGCATAGAAGCACTTCAGCTGGGCTGGCCCTGTCGTCCTCTTGTGCCAACTCCCCTTGGTTTCCACAGGGTGTCCTGGTGCATCATTCGTGGCTTGCCTCAGGGCAGCAAGTTGAGAGCCCTTACCAGCTCTCCATCCCTCTGCCTCAGGTGAGCTGCCCCTCTGCTCCCTGTCAAGCTCCCTGATATCCCCCGTGATAGCCCCTTAGGAATTATGATTAGAAATTGGACGGAACCCCCTCCCGAAGGGGAAAATCTAAGGAAAAGATGATATACTATTGTATAGAGGTTTGGGGAGGAAAAGAGATTAGGCAGGGGACTTACTGGCCAGTATTTGGCACTTTTGAGGATTGGGTATGTCAAGCCTTGAATATTTATATTAATTAAAAGATGCCTTTTAGTAAAGAGGAAAGTGAATATGCATATTTATGGTTAACTGACCAACAGCTATTTAAGGTATTTACCATAAAAGAGGAGAAAAAGGACATTGACAAAAAGAAAAAGGAGGAAATTGAGTATGGTGATGTTTCTTCTCCTCCATATGTGGGAACCCAGGGACAGGAACCACCAACAGCTCCTCCTGAGGGGGCCCCTGAGATACCCCCTGAGGACTTACCTGGCCCAGATGAAGCAAATATCCCCCGACCTGTGACTAGAAGCCAGACTAGAAGGGAGGAGGTGTTGCAATACCCCTTAAGGGAGATTGCCATGGGCGGGCCACAGCCAGGTGTAGGATTTGTGTCTGTTCCTTTAAGCTCAGGGGATGTTAGAGATTTCAAAAAAGGAAATGGGAAAACTCTTGGAAGATCCTTTGGGAGTAGCCGAGAGGCTTGATCGGTTCCTAGGACCCTCTATCTATACCTGGGATGAACTACAGGCTATTCTAAGAATTTTGTTTACTGTAGAAGAGAGGAGAAATGGCTAAACCCCTTCAAGAGACATAGAGGCCAGAAAAGAGGTAGTGTGTTATTATTGTCAGGGAAAGGGCCATCTGAAGCGCAACTGTCGCAAAAGAATACAAGATGAGAAAATGTTTCAGGAGGATTAGGGAGGTCAGGGGCTCTACCTGCTGGGGACTCGCAACATTCAAGAGCCCTTGATAAAATTAAAATTGGGTCCCCAGCGACAAGAATTTACCTTTTTGGTGGATTCAGGAGCAGAAAGGTCCACCATACAAAACATCCCGATGGGATGCAAGGAATCAATGGAGAAAATAGGGGTAATTGGAGCAAAAGGAGAACCATTTAAGGTATCCCTTATTAAAGAGGTAGAAATTGAGTCCCCTACTAAATTTTCTTTAGGAAACTTTTTGCTGGTCCCAGAAGCTGAATACAACCTATTAGGATGAGATTTGATGGTAGAATTAGGGATCAATTTGGAAAGTGATAAACAAGGCATAAATCCTGAGGTATGGTATACCCCAGACTCAGTAGGAAAATTAGACATTGAACCATTTGAAATCACAACTAAGAATCCGTCTGAACCAATACGGATACGACAATATCCCATTTCACAGGAAGCAAGGAGGGGATTACAATCTGTAATTGACAGATTGTTAGCTCAAGGACTATTAGAACCCTGCATGTCCCCTCATAATACTCCAATACTACCTGTTAAAAGGTCAGATGGAACCTATCAATTAGTGCAAGATTTGAGGGCCGTAAATCAAAGAACCCTCACCTGTTTTCCTGTGGTGGCGAATCCTTATACCTTGCTAAGCAAACTGTCTCCAGAATATACTTGGTACAGTGTAATTGACCTGAAGGACACCTTTTGGGCTTGCCCGTTAAAACAAGAAAGTAGAGACTATTTTGCATTTGAATGGGAAAACGTGGATACCCGGAGAACACAACAACTAAGGTGGACAGTGTTACCCCAGGGGTTCACGGAATATCTGAACCTTTTTGGGCAAGCCCTGGAACAAATGTTGCAGGACTTTGAGGTAGACCCTGAAACAATTCTTTTGCAGTATGTAGATGATTTATTGATAGCAGGAAAAGAACAAGAAAAAGTAAGAAAAGCCAGTATTAAATTGCTAAATTTTCTTAGCCTTAAGGGATTGAAAGTCTCAAAGTCTAAATTACAGTTTACCAAGGAAAAGGTTAAATATTTGGGTCATTGGCTAGACAAGGGGGAAAAATTGTTAGACTCTCAATGGGTGCAAGGGATATTGGACTTGCCACCCCCGAGAACCAAGAGACAGATTCGGCAGCTTGTGGGCTTACTCGGGTACTGCAGGCGGTGGATTGAAAACTACAGTAAAAAGGTAAAATTTTTGTATGACAAACTAACAAAAGATGGACTACTAAAATGGAGTCCAGAAGATGATAATAGGCTAAAAACCCTTAAATCTGACCTTACCGGAGCCCCGGTACTGAATTTGCAAGATGTAAAGAAACCATTCTTTTTGTATGTTAACACTGATGAAGGAACTGCTTATGGAGTTTTAACCCAAGATTGGGCGGGACATAAGAAACCTGTGGGCTACTACTTAAAACTATTAGATCCCATTAGTAGAGGATGGCCTGCCTGTTTGCAAGCTGTAGTATCCACAGCATTATTAATAACAGAGGCCAAAAAGGTCACTTTAGGGGGAGAACTAATAGTATACACCCCCATGATCTTAGGGGAATATTAAATCAGAAGGCTGATCAATGGCTAACAGATAATAGACTCTTGAAGTATGAGAGAATTCTAATACACTCTCCTAAACTAACATTGCAAACCACAGGAGCATTGAATCCTGCTCAATTTTTGTATGGGGAGCCTGATTTAAATCTCACTCATCATTGTATTCGTCTGGGAGAAAGACAGGCTAAGGTAAAGGAGGATTTGGAGGAAGAAGAGTTGCCTGAAGGGGAAAAACTATATATAGATGGATCTTCTAGAGTAATAGAAGAAAAGTGCAAATCAGGATATGTGGTCATAAATGGAAAACCCTCCCAGGTGATGGAATCTGGACCTCTGAATAAGCAATGGTCAGCCCAGGCATGCCAATTGTTTGCTCTATTAAGCTAAAAGATAAGGTAGGAACAATCTATACTGATTCTAAGTATGCATATGGGATAGTGCATACCTTTGGGAAATTCTGGGAGGAAAGAGGGCTTCTAAACAGCCAAGGAAAAGGGTTGATACATGAGGCACTCACAAAAGAAATATTGTCGGCCTTGAGGGAGCCAAAGCAAATAGCAGTAGTACATATAAAAGGATTAGCAAGGGGCATAATAGGAAAATTACATAGTCAAACCCACTGGGGAATACAGGCTTTGGTGGATCAATTTGAATCTAAATATGCCTGTATAGGAATATATGGAATAGCAAAGAAAATGATAGAAGGATGTCTAACCTGTCAGCGAGTTAATAGGAAGCAATTGAGAGAACGAGTATTGGGTGGAAGAGAATTAGCAAAAAGGCCCTTTGAAAGGATACAAGCTGATTTTACTGATCTACCTAAGGTAAGAAGATACCAACATTTACTGGTGTTGGTGGACCATTTAACCCACTTTGTGGAAGCATTTCCAGTAGCCAGGGCAAATGCTAGGACAGTAGTAAAAATATTATTAGAAGAAAACATTCCCCGTTATGGATTGTTGTTAACATAGATTCTGATAGAGGATCCCACTTTACCTCTAAAGTTATCAGAGAAGTAATGGAAGCCTTAGGGATTAAGTGGGACTATCACACCCCCTGGCATCCCCAAAGCTCTGGTAAAGTTGAACGTATGAATGGAGAAATCAAGAAACACCTAACCAAATTAATGATGGAAACAAAAATGAGTTGGGTAAAGTCTTTACCACTAGCCTTATTATACATTAGAACTCAACCAAGAGTCAATGTTGGGGTGTCTCCTTTTGAGATGCTGTATGGAATGCCATATGACTTTGAAATCCCTTTAGACCACCCAAAGGTTAAGGATAAAGTTTTAGAAGAATTTATAATAACTCTCATGAAAAGGAGGCAGGAATTAAGGAAGAAGGGGATGGTAGCCCAGGGACCGCCTTTGGATCTGGCTACCCATAACCTTCAATCGGGAGATAATGTGTTAATCAAGGTATGGAAAGAATCAACGTTAACCCCAAAATGGGAAGGCCCTTTTCTTGTATTGCTCACCACAGAGTCGGCAATTCGCACTGCTGAAAGAGGGTGGACCCACATCAGCAGAGTCAAAGGTCCGGTGAGCTCTGAAAAGTGGAAGGTCTCTACCAACAATGATCCTCTAAAATTAAAATTCTCCCGAGCATAAATCTGAATGGACCCAATAGAACCAACGGCTACTGAGGAGCATCGACGCACCAGACATCGCTATCGCAGAGTGTTACTTCCATTGAACTCATTGGGGAGGTGATAAACCCTCCCTTATGGACTCAAGACATTATAGAAATTGTTGATGATTTACTTATACATAATAATCAGTTTATGAAAAAGAGATATGTTCATAAAAAGTTAGAGAAAAATTGTGATTGTGGGGATCAGAATTGTACTTATGTTGGAGATGTGAATTCGTGTATTGGGCAAATAGAGTGTTTGTTATCTTAAGGGGAATATGTTCAAGTTGTTGGGATCAGTACCAATTTGAGACCTTGGAACAACACATGGTGAGGGCATTTGAATCTCACTGGACAGATCAACAGGGAATTCCTGAAGGAAGGATAGATAGAAATTTGGGATATAATAAAGAAAAAAAGAAAAATCAGGAATTGATAATCCAAACGTGGGAACTGCAAAGACCGGTAAATCACATCAGGGGAGTTAGGAGCTCTTGAATATTAAATAGGTGTTGTCATAATTGAACTAAATTGGAAATAGGACAAGAGATAAGTGAGGAAGAGTGGAAACTCTCCAAAGTATCCAAAAGGCCCAATCCTCTTTTAGATCAAGTGGAGGAGAGGCTTAACAGGCTACAAATAAAAGGTCCCTGAAGAATATCTTCTGCTGCCGAGAAGACCTAACACCCCGCTGCGCTGTGCACAAGCGTAGGCGGTGGGAAGGCAGAGAGATATGCTAAAGTGGAGACCTGAAATGAGCCTCATAAAGAGTTTATGATATGCCTAGCCCTAAATATTGTGTTATCCAATGAATTGCACCCACCCTATAAATGGTCACTCATGCAATGGAGTGATCAGAAGGTGTTGGATGAAGAAATAACGACTGGAGCTCCAAACTTCCAATTAACTTTGTGCGACTTGGTTCAAATGGAACCCTGTTTAGTTTAGAAACCTTATTATTTATGTCCCAGTTCAAACCCTGGGAAAACATATTGTAACCAGACAAATGAATACTATTGTGCTTATATCTGATATTAATAAAAAAGGAAATAATAATTTTTTCTCAAGCAATAGGACCGAATCAAATATTGACAAGGGAAATTGAAAACAGTAAGAATGTGCAAAAGCATATTAGTCCCACCACCGTACCTTTACCGGAAGAAAATACTAGAGTCTATACTGACCCATTATGGGATATGATTCAAGCCTCTTACACTGCTCTAAATTATACTGATCCCAACAAAACTGAACTTTGCTGGTTATGTTATGATGTAAAACCTCCATTCTATGAAGCTGTGGGAATGAATGAGATGAACCAAAAGAGTAATCAAAGTAATCCCCCTGAATGTAATTGGGACACTGATAAGAGAGGAATAACTGTACAACAAATGAAGGGCAAGGGTAAATGTTTAGGGCATGTACCTCCTAATATTAAGAAGAATTTTTGTATAGGCAAGGGAAGAAGGAACCTAAACTCATTATGGACTATAGCTCCAAATGGAACTAAATGGATTTGTTCAAAGACAGGGCTGACTCCATGTGTATCAAACAAGATTGTAAATGAGCAGAAAGAATATTGTATATTAACAATAATCTTGCCACGAATTTTATATCACAATGAAGAATCTATGTTTGTACATTGGGAAAACGGCAACCATAGAATTGTTAAAAGAGAACCCATTACCGCAATTACCCTCGCTACTTTAATGGGATTAGGTATTGCCGGGACAGCAACAGGAGCAGCCTCACTAGTACAGCAAAGTAGGGGTTATCATCTCTTAGGGCAGCTGTGGATGAAGACTTGGAGAGAATCAAACAATCCATTTCATACTTAGAAAAATCACTAACATCATTATCTGAAGTAGCTCTACAAAATAGACGACGTCTAGACTTACTGTTTTTACAGGCTGGAGGCCTATGTGCTGCCCTGGGAGAAGAGTGTTGCTTTTATGCAGATCACACAGGAGTGGTAAGAGACTCATTGGCAAAGGTGCGGGAAGGGCTGGAGAAAAGAAAAAGAGAGCGGGCAAATAATCAATCTTGGTATGAAGGATGGTTCAATCAATCCCCTTGGTTGACTACTTTAGTGTCAACCTTCATGGGACCATTAATAATGATAATATTGATTTTAATCTTTGGTGCCTGTATACTGAATCGGTTAATATAATTTGTAAGCCAAAGAATGGAAAAAGTCAAATTAATGATTATCCAGGATACTGATTCTACCTCAAACTCCAGTGTGGTCCTCAAAGCAGCCTCAGATGCCTTATCCCATTTTGAAACATCTTATTATGGATAACAAATAAATAAGCAAAAAGGAAAAGGGAGGAATTGTAATAAATAAAGGGATGAGTTATTTGTTAACCATATAAATGTTCAATGATGGAGTCGTGATCAAGTCAGACAATGCCACTCGATAAGAACATGTAACATCCTGTTTTGAACAGTATGTACTTAGTTTTAAGCTTGTTAGGCAGAAATCTACAGATGTTGGGCAGCTGGGTCGACCCCCACTGAGCCTGCCAGAAACCAGGTTAAGATAAGGAAGACTATCAACATCCTCACAAGAGACTCCGGACCGGGATGCTGATCCTTATCAGGAACTCACACTTGCACAGCCAGAAGGGTGCATTCTATGCATGGGGAATTGGCTGTTGCGGTTGCGACATACCTCCACCTTAAAAGAAGAGAGTGGATCCTTATTCGGTGCGTGCTGTTGTGGAGCAGGAGACTCCCAGCCGCCCAGTGCACTGCTTTTGCTTATTTTACCCGCAATAAAATGTCTTATACTTAAAACTCTCGTTTGGCGTGGAGAGTGCTTTTAACACCTGTAAGATTATTTCTTTCAAAACATGACAAACGGAAAAATTTGGTAGTGTTTGAGAGTAAATCAAAATGAGGTTTAGACAGCTTTGAGCTCTGATTTTGTAGGTATGTTTGTCTATCAACAGCATCGGGATGCTGACTAGGGCAGCCTCGTTGTAGACCTGCAAACTTGAGAAGGTGTTTTGAGAGTGTAGTACAGAAAAATGGTAAATATGCTGAAGGTTTTTCTTTATACCACTTTTATTCACATACAAATGCAACCAGACAACTTCATTCTTGCAACATAGACCTCCTTGTCATAAGTGGTGTGGGAAAGTCCCTCTGTTGCCTTCCATTAAAACCGCCACAGATCTGGAAGACCTGCAAAGCTCTTAACTCTGCAGTAATGTTCCTTTTCAAGACTGCTTTTTTTGGTGTCAGTTGTAACTAAGCTGTGGTAAAGAAGGTTTATGGGTTGTTTATTGTTTTTTTCCCTCTTTGCTATTGTTTTCTACATGGCTGCTAAATCCCAGGCAGCTACTGACTGTACATGAACCTAAAGATTTGGCCAGTGAGAAGGACAGGTAGAATGCATTTCTGCAGATTTTTATTTTTTTTTCCCAGAGAAATTGGGTTTTGCTGGGATAGAGTTAATTTTCTGCATAGAGGCTGGTGTGGGGCTCTGTTTTGGACCTGTGCTGATAATCCAGGGAAGCAGTGAGTGAATTCCTTGTTTAGCTTTGCTTGGGCGCGTGGCTTTTGCTTTACCTATTGAATGGTCTTGCTCTCAGCTCACCAGTTCTCACTTTCACCCTTCCAGTTTCTCCTCCATCCTACTGAATGGGAGGAGTGAGGAAGTGGCTGTGTGAGGGCTTAGTTGCTGGCCGCAGTTAAACCACTGCAAATTGCAAATGCAGTCTCAGGCTCTGTGTCACAAACTCTGGGCTGATGCTCAAGCTCCATCCTCATTCTGGTCAGCCACAATGTGAATGTTTGTGCTGCCTCTCCTGTTCCCTCGGGTGAATTCCTTTGCTTTTAAAGATCCCCACTGCTATCTCCTATTATGAGAAAGAGACATCAGTGATGTGCATGAAGCAACAGAAAACAGAACAACAGAAGGAATGGCAAGATTTTGCAGCATCCTTATCTATAGTTGGGAGTTTATGCACCTGCAGTTCCACACCTCCTCAGGAAAGAACACTGCCACAATCTCAGACACGTTGCTATTATTGAATAGTCATTAATGATGCATTTTCACTAATAGGAAGTGTTAGAAACAAAATTAAGCCTCTTGAGGGAGAAAAGCTACAGTTCTGTTAGTCTAGTTATGGTTGGTTTCTGCTTGGCCTCTTCTGCATTTGGTATAAAAGCTCTACAACTGTTTCTTAAAGGACAAGGCACAGGAGATGTGGTGGAAGTGGGGGGGTATTGGTGGAAGTGGGGTATTGGCTACTTGAGGCTTCCTTCATTTTGAGGGACTTGGAATGCTAGGTTTTTTTCAAGTTTTATTTTTTTAAGCCTAAGGAAAATGAACCAGAGCCTGAGTCATTCTGTCTTTTCAATAGAGGCAGAATTAGCAGGAGATGTGCAGTTCCCAAGTTGCCATTGTGATTATTCACTTTCCTGATTATAATCAGTTTTGTTTCTGAGATGAAGAAGACAGCTTTTATAATAGACTGTCACTGGAGTGATGCAGCACAGTCTAAGATCACAGTCCTACTAGGAAAGAAATAAATGAGAACCAGGGTTTTCACAGATGCCTTTACTTGCATGCAGATAGTATTTGAGTACAAGAAGACAAATGGTTGAGCCACTCAGACTGATAGCAAAAAGTGCCAGAGTGCTTGCCAGGTTCCACAGTAACATTTGAGGGTGACTTTTTGCAGCAGGCTAGGGGCTTTCTTAGGTAGGTGTATGAGACTTGTTTCCCACTATTAACTGAAAATTTAAGCCATGTCATTCACTGCACTTGATTGCCATGAAGAGACTGGAGATTTTCAAAACCCACCTGGATGCATTCCTGTGTGGAATATCCTAAGTGATCCTGCTTTGGCAGCGGGGTTGGACTTATCTTTTGAAGTCCCTTCCAAACTCTAATGTACTGTGAAGAACATTAAAAACCACAAAGAGGGTGAAGATATGAAGAGACTAAGTAGACTGTGGTTGCTTAGCCTAGAGAAGGCTCAGGTTGTGTTTAGCAATGTCTATAAATAAGTGTTGATGGAGGTAAAGAAGATGGAATGAGATTCTTCTCAGTGTCCAGTGACAGAACAAGAGGCAATAGGCACAAGCTGAAGTAACAGGAACTTCCATTAAACGTGAGAAAAATGTGGTTTGGGTTTTTTTTTTAATTATTATTTTTTTTATTGATGGTGATCAAACACCAGGATAAGTTTGCCGTGAAGGATGTGGCGTCTTCGTTCTTGGAAGTACTGAAGGCGCAGTTCATGTCCTGAGCAACACACACTATCTGATCCTGCTTCAGCAGGCCTAGATGATCCACCAGACGGTGCCCTGCACGCCCTGCTCCGCTGTCCGCATCTGCGGCCGCCCGCGGCACCGCTCCCGCCCGCGCTGCCCATTGGCCCGGGCGCGTCACGTGGCCGTGTCATGCCGCCTGGGCGGGCCGGGACGCCGAGGCTGCTGCGGGTGCATTGGCTGTGCCCGGGCAGCGTGCGGCTCGGCTTTGCTCGGCATCGTGGTGCGCGGCCGGTACCGATGTGCGGTCAGGTAGGCGGGCGCGAGCGGCAGCCGTTACTCGCCGTCGGCGGCTGTTGCCTGTCGGCTTTATCTGTGCCGGCTGCCCTTTAGCGCAGCCTCGTCACCAGGGCGGCAGGGCCAGGGCGTTGGTGAGGGGCTGCGGCTTTCCCCTGTGTTGAAGCAGCGCTCCGCAGGCTTGGCAGCGCGACCGGGGACGCGGACAAACGTGCCCGGTGCGGGTAAACGCCGCAAGGGGACGATGCTGCTGCGGGGCTGAGCGAGCGGAACGCGGGAGTGTCGGGTCTGCCGTGACCTGCCCGCTCCGAGCTGCTCCTCTCAGCCGTACGGCCTTTGTCGCGGCTGGCGCTGGACGGGTGGGTGGGCGGGCAGGACGCTGCTCTCGGTTGGTTCGGGGCGCGTTGTGCGCTGCCGCTGCCCCTGCCCCGAGTGCCGGTGGTTGAGGCTGCGCTAACGGGTGGCAGCGTGGTTTCGAAACCGACACCTGCCGGCTTCTGCAAGCCTCCAGGTCTGAAGTACTTGTCTAATTTTAATTTTATTTAAAAGAATTTTTAAAAAGTTCGAGGTGGCGGCAGTCATTGCGTGATGTGGGAAACAGCCTCCGCAGAAAGCTTGTGTCACGTTTGGGAGTTTGTAAGGGAGTGACTCCTGCGACGCTGTGAAGGCTGGGCATGCAAAGGTAAAAGGAGCTCGGAAGCACAGAGCTTGTTTGGTATACGTGGGAGTTATTCTCTTCTATCCCCCAAATTGTTTGTTGTGTTCTCCACAAACTGCCAAGGATTCGAATTAGCTTAAAAATGTTACTTAAATTTCTCTCCCCCCCCCCCCCCCCCCGAAAATAACAACAACAAAAAACCAAAACCAACCAACCAAAGCAAACACAAACCTGTAAAAAGGCTGGATAACTTTGTGGTGTTTTTATTGTGGTGTTTGGTGTTTGTTTATTCCATCTTTCAACAGGAGGCGCTGAACGTCTCTCTTCCATGCAGTTTTAGATTCCTTCTGTTCTCAGACTTGTGCTCTTCCCTAATCTTCTGCCAGTTCTCATGCTCTTCCCCCACCCCCCGCCCCATCCCTCCTTCCTTTCTCACTCGATAGTCATTCTTAGCAGTCTCTTCCCCTGGTCAGCAGACTGTTGATAGTGAGGGGTGTGGTAGGCAGTTCAGGTCCGTTCTCCTGAGCTGTCTGCACTTCTTTTTGCTGTAGTCAGTCACCTCAATGAGAAGCTGGCAAATCTTCCCTTTGAACAGTGTTCTCTGACATTTTTCTTGCTCATCCTGGTGTATCAACCTCACCCAGCACTCAGTGCTGAATGGTGACTGGAAATGCAGGCACCCCATTAGTGTGCTGCTTCTCCTGTGATAGGTGTAAGCTGGTAGAGGGATGAGGCAGCAGAGGCAATTGTGTCCTAACCTGGCTCAGCAAGGCTGGTTTGTTTGTGAGACACTTGTATTTCCTAGCCAACTCTCCTCATTGGAATTTCTCCCTCCAGTCCTTTTATTCTCATTTGAGCTCTCCAGAGGCTGTATAGAGAGGGGTAGGGATTTGCCAAACCGCTGTGCAAATGAATAGATGTTTTGGTTTCAACTTGGAGGTAATCAGGTAATAGACAGAAATACTGCTTGTTTTTTCTTGTTCATTTGTAGTTTCCTTTTTGTGTTCCTAGTTGGAGAGTGAAGATGATTTTTTACCAGGGGTAAATCCGTGAAAAGATGCCAGGGGAAATGCAATTGTCCATTGATGCAGAAATGCATAAAATAAATCCAGCCATTGCAAAACAATTGTGGTTGGGTTTTTTTTGAGGAGAAACCCTGTCCAGTATATTAAAAATTGGGCAAAAATAATTTACTTCCTCTTCTTTTCCTGGCTGTCCACATATGCTTTGGGGTGGAAGAGTTTGTAAGGTGAAGCACAGATGATGCTCTTGTAGCTTGTTTAACAGTTTAAGTCAAGTTTCCAGTCTATGAACTGATGGTATGAGCCATATCTGGCAAAATTTTGGTACAAATAACTGAAGACTTTTTTTCTGCATAGTCACTGCAGTGTGCCTTTGTGGTACTGTTTTAACGATATTTTCTTGGTCTGTAGTTACTTGTTTATAGTTCAGAGACCTAGCAGGGATTAAGAATAAGATGATGTGTACTGTTGCCTGATTTACCTGTATAGCCTAGTGTAGCTCAGAGACCTAGCAGGGATTAGGAATAGGAAGATGTGTACTGTTGTCTGATTTACCTTTATAGCCTAGTGTAGCACAGAGGCACAGCAGGGATTAAGAACAGGAACGTGTGTACTGTTTGATTTACCTGAAATTTGTAATTGAGGCACTATAATAAAGTGTTTCCTTCTTCAGCACTGCTGGAGGGAAGAATTAGACCTGAAGACAGGGAAAAAAATATCCCCAAAAACCAAATAAACATGTTCTGTTTTGTAAGGATCCAAACCTCTTCGACTTTTACTAAAACTGCTCAATTGCAGTGACCGAAATTCTCACTGAACTGATTAAGACAAAATTTCAGCATGCTATTGTAGCCTAACTACAAAAGTACAGAAAACATTTGTCATTCAAGTATGGAAGCTTTCAAGAAAAGATGTAGGGTTTTATTTATTTTGTTAGTTCTTGAAGGAATGTAATACAAAACTAACTTTTCAGGTTGTAAATCTCAAGCATTACATTGCATCTGAGAGATGATGGCTTTACAGACCCTGTGTGGGTGAAAGCATAAGATGAAGAGTTTTGCTCCATGGCACAATCCAACCACAGCTGAGATACTCAAGTGTGGGAGTAGCTCTGAACGAATGGTCTATCATATCTGTTTTTTTGATGTCTACTGGCTTCAGTGTAGACTAGAAACAAAACTCTTTCTGTGGAGAGAACCACTGGAAAAGTGAAGAGGTGTTATTAGAGGTGTGCTGCAGCCTGTACTTCAGACCAGATGGACATTATGTGAAAATTACAGTCATATTTTGTGATGGGAGAGAGGAAATGTACTCGTTGTCATTCTCAGTGCTTTGGTAGTTCTTCCACTGCTGCAAAGCCAAAATAGAGCTATGAAATGAGGTCTGAACACACTCATCTATTTTATGGGCTGTGCAGCCGCCCTTCATTTGAACCTGGGGACCAGCACGTTGAGATGGTGCCCTGCAGGTTGGGTAAAGGTGGCCTGTGCAGCAGCAGCACCTCTGTCTTCAGGCAGAGGTAGCTGACATGAAAGGTGCCTTCAGGCACAGATAACTGACATGAAGGGAGCCCAGGTAATTTCAAACCTGTCGAGTTTCCCAGAAGCAATCACACAAGAGTAGTTCCTTCTCTTGGCCTTGCCCCTGTTACAAGTGGTCAGTTTGGGTATGTAGTTGTTTGAAATGCTCCTGGGTGCCTCTGATTTGTATTCAGTTGTTCTTTTATCTACACTGAGCACTCTGCTTCCACTGTTCCCTCATGACTTCTAGATGAGCCAATTTGAATAAATCTAGTCTGGTAACCCTATGCATAGGGTCACATGCATTGACATAAATTCTCTTCACAGTGAGATTCTTTTGCTTTCAAATTTAATATAATCTTTTATTTTATATATCTATAAAAGATAATTATAATGTTTGCTCTGTCTCTACTGTAGAGGTTGCCTTTTCAGTTTTTTAAAATGGGTTCTTATGTGGTAACACAAATAGAGATACTTAAAAAACAACTCTTACAGCTAACCTATTTTCTGATGGAGCCATTCCAGTTGACCTGCTGTGGGCTGATCAGTAGGAGTGTAGAGGGAGGGAAACTTTCCTCTCTCTCTGTTCCAAATAAGGCATCGCACTGACAGACTTCAGTGTTAACAAGGAATCCAGAAACATCTCTGTCTCAGCACTGAGCTTTCTGTGTTATTAAATGCCTCTTTTGATTATATTTATTAAAATAATAGTTTAAAAAAGACTACTTTGCTAAGCCAGGAGAATTCAGGAAAATGGTGTACCCCAAAACCAGAGGTGTTCAGGGCAGGCCAGTTGGGAGACTTGCTTACCTCGTTATCAGATAGGCCTCTTAAGGATTTTCTGTAACAAATTAGTCTGGGACCTCTGTGATATTTATTGCAAGGTGAAAAGTTAAAAATTTGTATTATGAAACAGGTTGGACTTGATGATATTCGAGGTCTTTTCCAGCCTTATTGATTCTATGATAAAGGTTACAATTGGTGTTACTGTAAGCAGTTGATGGAAAGGCTGTGTTCTTTTGGCAAGTGTGGAATGTACTTACATATACCATTGAAAAGGTTTTAGTGCTTTAATAGAGCTTCTTGGTTGGGCTTGAGGTTATGAAATTGGTTTGGCTTCAAAACTTGCACATCTAAAAGGAGATGGACTTTTGGTGAGGAGAGGAAAATGGGCTCAACAATACTCAGATCTTTCTTCTGACCACAGTCTTGATGCATCTACAGCTGTGTTCATGACCCATGTCCAGAAATAGACTGAGCAGAGAGTCAGGTTGGGTATGTCTGGGAAAAGGCTTTTGAAAGGATTCCTCTTCAGAAAATGCTCAGAAATGTAAACCTATCATTTTCTCTTGAGGAAAAACAGAATTTTTTTTGCTTGAAAGAAAGCTTTGGTCTTGCTTTCTTCCATACCTGTAACAGCCCACAAGCTGTTTGGGTTGTTTTTGTGTAGAGATGAATTATTTGGGTGCAAGGGTGAATTCTTGTAATATATGGGGTTTTGCCATCCTGAATACCAAAATGAACTGTTTTCTGAACTCAGTTGAAGCTCAGCTTGGTATGTTGAAGCCAAGTGGTGGATTGATTGTGTAATTCTACCCTAGCTGCAGGAAATAAATGGAATTATGGCTATCATATCTTTATTTGTAGATTATACAGTCTTAAGAGGTGGTATTTTTCTGGCTTCTGGTACTGGAGTTAAGCTTCTGTGTGTTTTGGGAGCAAGTCTGAGTAGCTGTAGAATAACTGTTCCATGTCCCTTACTGTCAGTGCAGGCCTGAAACTTAAGAGCTTCTCTTGACACCATGTTGAGGTACAATTCATCTCTCTTCTCAGACATGGCTTATAAGTGAGCTTATACAGTATTTGTCTATTTTTAGAGCCACATAGTTGTCTGGGAACTTACATTATAGAAAGATTTAATATTTGTTTCCTCCTGATTTCCAGGCAGTCCCTCCTGGGGTAACTACTAAGTGGGCATACATCATTATTATCTTGGGAAAATACTTGGCAAGCTATTTTTGTCTTTTACTTGTTAAATTTTACATTAAAATCAAAACAACATTGCTTTTAAACCAAATACATAGAGTAGCAGTACGAGTAGCATACAAATAGTATATAATGTTGTGGAGAGCTCCTTTAGTAGTAGTTTATTGTTGGAGTCTAGTTTACATTGCACAGCTATAAGGGTGATAAAATATGTATGTTATATGATGTGTAATAGAGGGATGTTTGGCACAGATGTCTGTCATCTCTCATCCTTATTTCCCAGGAGAAGCAATGACAAACCCAGCATTTTTTCCTTACCATTGTTATAAAGTCCCTTTGTGATGAGTCCAATGTCATTCTCATGATTTTGGTGCAGCAGCTCATGCAGATGATGCTGTTTGTGAGCATCAAACACAGCCAACTGCTGTTAACGTTGGTGCTGGGCCCCTCAGTTTAGGAAGGATGTTGACTTGCTGGAGTGTGTCCAGAGAAGGGCAACGAAGTTGGTGAGGGGTTTGGAACACAAGCCCTATGAGGAGAGGCTGAGGGAGCTGGGGTTGCTTAGCCTGGAGACGAGGAGACTCAAGGGTGACCTTATTGCTCTCTACAACTATCTGAAGGGAGGTTGTAGACAGGCAGAGGTTGGTCTCTTCTCCCAGGCAGCCAGTACCAGAACAAGAGGACACAGTCTCAGGCTGCACCAAGGCAGGTTTAAACTGGATGTTAGGAAGAAGTTCTATACAGAAAGAGTGATTGCCCATTGGAATGGTCTGCCCGTGGAGGTGGTGGAGTCACTTTCATTGGAGGTGTTCAGGAGGAGACTTGATGGGGTGCTTGGTGCCATGGTTTAGTTCTTTGGGTGGGTTGGATTGGTTGATGGGTTGGACGTGATGATCTTGAAGGTCTCTTCCAACCTGGTATATTCTATTGTATAAAAGTCCCAAGCATTAGGCACTCAAAGTTGGCATCTATGATTGTGGTTGTGGGGTTTGTTTCTTTGTTTGTTTTGGTGTTTTATTTGTGTGGTGTTGGTGTGTTTTCTTTTTGGTTTTTTTTTTTTTTTTTTGTGTGTGTATGTTTGGTTTGGTTTTTTGGTGATTGTATAGTCAGGTTTTGGGTATATTTCTATTTTTCTTGGTAAATTTGACTTTTTTTTTTTTTATAGCTTGCTTTCCTCTCTTCTAATGCAGGTGGGAAGATTGGATATTCTCCTGAAAAGACCACACATTTGATTTCAGATCCTGCCCATACAGAACCTTGAGAATTTGCAAGAAGCAAGGAGTGTCTGGTTAAGTATTTCCTGCAGATTTCTTTCTCTTTGGTGCTTGGGAGCGTCACAGCTTGTTCAGAGCAATAGTTGTGTGGTAGGGTTGCAGGAAGATGGAGGGGGTTTGTTCTACCTTTCAGATAATGCAGTGCAGAGTAAATAAAGCTTGTGCATGTTTGGGGTTTTTCATTGACTTTTTCCTCTGAATTCACCTCTTAGTCCTTGGAATGCAGTAAAAAGAAATGTGGGGGTGGCTGGTTCCCTTTCTCCCATGTTCATAGTGTTGGTGTTGGGACTTGGAGGATGTAGGAGTAGCCTGAGTTGGTAACTGCTCTTAGCAGTACTGCTTAGCTGATGGCGGGTGTAGTGCTAGGGCTTCTCACAGTTTGAAATGCTGCTGTTTTGGTTTTTCTTCCTGCCTGGCTTTTGGGATCATCTGCAGTTTGTAAGGGACCAACAGTTTTCTCATTTATTATAAAGCCTATAATGAATTTAGACTCTATGGCAGTAAGCAGAATGGAAGTATGTGGAAAATAAGTGTAGTTGTTGATTAAAAATTTGCCAAGCTGCTTGCTTGTGTCTACCATGTTGGCAGTTCATTTTGCTTCAGAAGTGAACAGTGCATTGACTGGTCCGCATGGATTTGTCCTTGTGCATGCAGGTTGGGTTCAGAGGTAGCTGTTGCTGGTTACACACAAGGCCAGTTTCAGATGTACACAAAGCCAGCTTGCCTTTGTGGCCCCAGTTGTGTTGTAAGCCATGAAGCTGTGCTTCAGATGTGATGTATGTCCAGTTTTGCCTTTACAGTGACTCATTTTGAGAGGTAAGTGGCTGTGAGCTTTATGCAATGTATTGATGATGTCCAGATTGAAGCAAGTAGTCTAACTGCAGCAGTGTTTGATTCCCTGCTTCTGCTGCAGTTCAGAAGTGTAGATTTTCTGCAAATGTAGCCCAGCAGTCAAAGTGGTTTGCTCAGGTATCACCAGTAGACAAGCTGTGACCTCTCAGACTTTCACACAGGTTACTAACAAGTTCTCATGAAGGCATAATTCAGCTCCAGGAGTTGCAGTTGTGCCCATGTGGAGAGTGTTTGTGTACATACTGACATCCTTCAACTACAGAGAGCTACCCAATGCTCCAGACAAAGGTTGTTGAGACTGACCTGCCTGAATTACCTGCCTGGCAGCACTGAACACAGCCCTGCTTCAGGGTTTATGTGATTGACGCAAAGCTTTCTGGTGCTCACTTACTTGCTCCTGAAAGAAGCGAGCCAGACTGAGGCTGGCTGTATCCATACACATCAAAGTCAAAAGAGGGGCTTTCATGTTTGTCTTAACTCCTGTGTCACCCCAAACCCCACTCTGCAGGGTCGGCTAGGAGGCTCCTTGTCATTCCTCAGAGCTGTGGGATGAATCACTCGTGTCCATATCTGGCAGAACAAGCACTTGAGTGCATCTCCTGAAGCCCTTATCTGGCACCCTCAGTCCCTCCATGGCCTGCTGCAGCCTGGCAAATGCACCTGACAGGCAGCTAGTATGTCAGCTCACCCTGCTGTGCTCTTCCTCAGGAGATGCAAGGTCTTAATGTTTACAGCTTTCATTGTGCTGGTCCTTGTTCCACCGTGCTAAGCTGACAAAGTAGAATGAAAGGTTTGTTTTAACGTGTTTCAGGCTGAGGTTTTGGAGCTGTTGGTACAGACAACTTCAAAGTGAAGCTGGTTTGGGACAATGCTTATGCTTAACTGTACTGGATGATTGAGAGAGATGTTCTCCAAAACATGTCCCACAAAGCTTGAGGCACAGGTTAGCCTGGGAGCTGGTGACCTGGGTTTCAGTTGGCACCTCTTCCTCCAATAGTGGCATTTTTACAATGAAAGTAAGTCTAAAATATTTGTAGTCAGTGGTGAAATGTTGGAGCTTCTAGTCCTGGCCTAAGACTAAACCAGGACAATTTTGTTTCCTAGAACTGTTCTCCCCATAAATCATAAATGGACACTAATGACTAAACTTGGAGATAGATACAGAACCATAGAATGGTTTGGGTTGGAAGGGACCTCCAAAGGCCATCTAGTCCAACCCCCCTGCAGTGAGCAGGAACATCCTCCACTAGATCAGGCTGCTCAGAGCTTCGTCCAGTCTAACCCTGAACATCCCCAGGATTGGGGCCTCAACTACCTCCCTGTGCAGCACACTGCAGTGTTCCAGCACTCTCATGGTGCAGAACCTTGTTCCTACTGTCCAATCCATATCCACTTCTCTCTAACCCCAAACCATTGCCCCTGGTCCCATCACCACAGGCCTTCATGAACAGTCCCTCCCCAGCCCTCCTGCAGGTCTCCCTCAGGCACTGGAAGGCTGCTACCAGGTCATTGTGGAAATTATCTCTGTAATAGGAGTGGTTTGGAAGCAAGCACTCAAACTGCTGGAAGAAAACAACTCCTGGTGGTTAGCATGAGTGTTCCTGCTTCAGTTTTCATAGAATCACAGAATGGTTTGGACAGAATGAGTTGTGTATGGCCCAGTTAATCCTGTCTGCCTGCACACGAGGTGGAGGAATAAAGACTGTTCCCATACTCTGTTCTGATACTTTCTGCCTGCAGATTCCTGTTCAGGTCTTTCAGTAACTCTAAAAGCAAGGAGGTGACAGTAAACATTGGGGATGCCATGTGAGAAGGCTATAAAAGAGAAAAACAACCCTTCAACAGGAGTGTGCTAATATTTACCAAGAGACATGTCAGCAGTGAAACATTGAGGATGACAAAAAAAAGGTGGTAGGAACTTTGTGCAGCACCGTGTACAAGCAGGGCACAGTCACAAAATGAAACAAACACTTCTAAGAGACATCTGACAGAGCTTAGGTGGGAGCAAACTAGGACAGGAATCCTGGGGTTTTTCTCTGTGCCATTTGCTTCTCCCAGAGGCAGCAGTTACTTCAGCTGATTCAAAACAAGGAAAATGCTGTCTAAAGCTTAATTAGATATTCTCTCTAATTCCAGGAAATAAGGTTGCCTACTCACTGGGAAAGCAAAGGAGAAACTTTAGTGTTAATACAGGTTAGATTGACCTCTGCCATGCCCTTTAATTGGTGGCAGTAGACAGTGGGAAACATTCTCAGCCATGAACTTGGTTGTTGATTACAGCCATCTGTTTTTTGTTCCTCTTCCTATGTGCTTCAAGCTATTTATTCTTACTGGGAGCTTTGAGTGGCTAAAGGAGAGTGAGGATAAGGTGAAGCTCTTTATCTTGGACTTGGTGATCTCAAAGGTCTCTTCCAACCTCAGCAGTTCCATGATTATATGAAAAGGGTAGACCTGGCACTTCACGACATGATTTGGTGGGCATGCTGGTGTTGGGCCAACAGTTGGGCTTGATGATTTAGAGGTCTTTTCCAGTCTAAACAATTCTATGATTCTGTGTTCTTGGCTGAAAAATGGAGTTGGTCACTTGTCTCCCTGTCCCCCTTCTCCCACTTGCTGTTGGCAGTTTGCTTATTGTGAAAACTAGACTGGTTTTGAGATAAAAAATAGCTCCCTTTCCCGGTTGAAAGGATTTATCACTTGCCAGTCAGGTTTTGGTATGTGTTCAAGGTTCTGAAGATTGTAACTGAGTATGAAGTTTGCTTTTTCAGGCATACTTCACTGCTTATTTTAAATTGCTGTGGGACGCTCCTGCCAGCATTTGCTCATGGTAAAACAGTTGCAGGAAGAACTTTTCGATGAATTTTAAATGCTGTTCATTTTTCCTGGGTGAATTGGTGCTCTGATTTTGTGCCTGATTCTTGCTCTTTATGTGTGGCCCTCCTAGCATTTGAACACTGTGTTTTCCTTGCACAGCCTTAGTCATCTAATTACCCTTAGGAAGGACTGAAGTTTTAGCTATTTTGAGTGATTTGGCTATTTAGGGCCCTTCTCTTAAAGAAATTTTATCTGGATTTGATTTTGTATTCTGAGAAGTTTCATTTTCCACAGAGCAACTGATTGCAGTAGTTTTATGAGCTGCATGAATCATAGAATCATAGAATTAGTCAGGGTTGGAAGGGACCACAAGGATCATCTAGTTCCAACCCCCCTGCCATGGGCAGGGACACCCTACACTAGATCACGCTGGCCAGAGCCTCATCCAGCCTGGTCTTAAACACCTCCAGGGCCTGGGCCTCAACCACCTCCCTGGATAACCCATTCCAGGCCTTCACCACTCTCATGGTAAAGAACTTCTTCCTCACATCTAGCCTCAATCTCCCCATTTCCAGCTTCATTCCATTCCCCCTAGTCCTATCACTACCTGAGATCCTGAGAAGTCCCTCCCCAGCCTTCCTGTAGGCCCCCTTCAGATACTGGAAGGCCACAATGAGGTCACCTCGGAGCCTTCTCTTCTCCAGACTGAACAGCCCCAACTCCTTCAGTCTGTCCTCATAGGAGAGGTGCTCCAGCCCTCTGATCATCCTCGTGGCCCTTCTCTGGACACGCTCCAGCACGCCCACATCCCTCCTGTAATAGGGGCTCCAGAACTGGAGGCAGTACTCCAGGTGGGGTCTCACCAGAGCTGAGTAGAGGGGAGAAGCACCTCCCTTGACCTGCTGATCACACTTCTCCTGATGCAGCCCAGGATCTGATTGGCTTTCCGGGCTGCAAGCGCACATTGAGAGCTCCTGTTGAGCTTCTCGTCCACCAGCACCCCTAAGTCTCTCTCCTCAGGGCTGCTCTCCAGCCAGTCCCTGCCCAGCCTGGATTTGTGCCTGGGATTGCCTCGACCCAGATGCAGGACCCTGCACTTGGTCTTGTTGAAGCTCATGAGGTTGGCTTGTGCCCACCTCTCCAGCCTGTCCAGGTCCCTCTGGATGGCATCCCTTCCCTCCAGCGTGTCCACTGCACCACACAGCTTGGTGTCATCAGCAAACTTGCTGAGGGTGCACTCGATGCCACTGTCCATGTCACCCACAAAGATGTTGAACAAGACAGGTCCCAGGACTGATCCCTGAGGGACTCCGCTTGTCACTGGCCTCCACTGGGACATGGACCCGTTGACAGCCACTCTTTGGGTGTGGCCATCAAGCCAATTCTTTATCCATCTAGTGGTCCAAGAAGTTCTTACCCTGCTGGTTTTTAATTGAATGTAAAATTACCCAAAGCTCAATCTGCTTTTGCAGAAAGTATTCTGTTGTATGTTTCAAGCTGGATGTCCTGACTCCAGCTGCTGCAGCAGATGTTTTGTGCAGAGATGTGCTCTCTTTTGATGTGCATAAAGCTGTCTAATGTTCTGAAAAAAAAACTACTCTGCAAAATGCAGATCCCTAGTGCAGTGTCAAAGGCAATTTAATGATGCTTGATGTTGCATTGCAGTTTTTGTTAATCTGAGGGGGGGAATAAATCCTGTTTTATTTTCCTTCTGTAGGGTCATGTTGAAGCTGTTTATGAGCACTGCGAAATTTAGGTTGGAAGGGACCTCTGGTGGTCATCGGGTCCAACCTCCTGCACAAAGTGTGTTCTACTAGATCAGGTAAATTTTTCCTTGTATCTGACTTACCTCCTGTTTCCCCATTTGTGTCCATTGCCTCTTGTCCTCCTACTCTGCACCGCTGAGAAGACTCAGGTTCCATCATCTCTGCAGCCTCTGACTAACTAAACTGTAGATAGAGCTAAGGTCTCCCTTAACCTTCTCTTCCAGGCTGGACAAACCCAGTTCTCTTAGGCTCTCATGCATCCCGTGCTTCAGCTCCATGACCTTCCACTGGACTGGACCCAGCATATCTCTGCATTTCTGTTATCTGGAATATAAAAATTTGACACAGTACCCCAGATGCTCTAACCAGAGTTTTGTAAAGACTTCTCTTGACCTGCTGGCTACACTCTAGCTAATTCAGCCCAGTACACACTTGGTGTTCTCTGCCATATTGCTGACTGGTGTTCAGCTTGTAGTTCACTGCAGGTCATTCACTGCAGAATTGTTCTCCAGGAGGCAACTCACAGCCTGCATGGGATTATTCCCTCTCAGATGCAAAACTTTGCATTTGCACTGGTGATCCTCACAAAGTTCATGTCATTCCTTTTGTCCATCTGGTCTCAGTCCCTTGGATTAGCAGTCCCTTGGATTCCTGTCTACATAATTTATGAACTTGCTACAGGTGTGTTCCACTTCATTGTATCAGTTCTTTGAGGGGTACCACTGATAAGCATCTGGACTTTGTGTGGGTAATGCAACCCTTTGAGTCTGCTAGTCTAGCTAATTCTTCACACAGATTTTCATGTCAGCATTAATCCTAAACTGCTGAGGCTGGTGGTCTTGGGTATTTACAAGTTTTGAGCTATAAAGAATATACTCAAACTGGAGCCTGGCTTTGATATTTTATGTATGCTTGGAGGCATCTCTGTGGAGGTGAACACAGATTTTCTTCATTCCATTGAAGGGGAAAGCCCTGTACTGACAGAAAGAAGCCCTTGGACAGCCAGGGCTAGGGAAGGAATGGGAGGGGGTGTGATTGCCCTCTCTGAGGCAGTGATGCTACATTTTAAAGGAACAGATGGGAGCCTTCACATGAGCATGAGTGGCTGCTCTTGGGAGCAGCGCTGAGGAAGAGATCCATAAAATCAAAGATGCACTAGAAGTATGTGGTCTGTTAACACATTTCCTGTTCACAGGTATATATATTTACAGAGGTGCAGGATGTCTGCCCCAAGGCTGCTATCTAACAGAACCTCCCAGCAGGCCTTGTCTAACTCTGATTACACCTGGGAGTATGAGTACTACGAGTATGGACCAGTGTCATTTGAAGGCCTGAAAGCTCATAAATGTAAGTTTAGTAGAGAGACACTTTTATTGTACCTGATCTTCCCCATCTTAATGTTTCTACTCATCATTTGTAAATTA
Organism: Picus viridis; assembly: GCA_033816785.1. Lineage (NCBI taxonomy): Eukaryota > Metazoa > Chordata > Aves > Piciformes > Picidae > Picus > Picus viridis. The sequence continues at coordinate 45,310,208 of CM066578.1, read as the reverse complement.
TTATTGTCCAACAACATCTCTTCTCCTATTTTTTTTTCATTCTCAGTAATTGGAGGTAATACTCTTAGCAGTTTATAATAATGGTTTATTATTCTGTGCTTTTCTTTTGTGTGAGAGAACCATGGATTTCTTGGCTGTAGTAGAAAAGTGTCAGTACTGACAAGTGTCATGTTGTCAAGACCAGTTTATAACAGCAAATGCAGCCACTGCTGTTTCTGGTGACTATCTGGTATGCTTCATGGTGGCAAAACAGATCTTGGATTGCCATGGAAGTGGTTGCTGTGCTAAGCATTGCAACTTGGCTTTGCTGTCTGGTTGTGCTGTTTGTAGAGCAGGAGGGTTCTGCAGTAGAACATGGGACAGAAGCTGTGCTGGGTTGAAAGTTGGACTGGATGATCTTGAAGATCTCTTCCACCAAATTGATTCTGTCATCAAACTTTACATTCTGGTTATCAGTACAGTTGCATATCATTGAAGCATATCTGAGTAATTGGTAGGTACTAGTAGCTGTAAATGGTTAAGTGGGGAGTTTGTTAATGGGAGTATTTCTTTTTAGATGAAATTTTCACCTACTCCAAAGTTTGGTAGGGTGGTAGCTAATCACAGAATTATAGAACAGTCTGGGTTGGAAGGGACCTGCAAAGGTCATCCAGTCCAAACCCTTCTGCAGTAAGCAGGAGCATTCTCAACCTAGAGTATGTTGCCCAGAGCCCTCTCAAGCTTCACTTTGAATATCTCCAGGGATGCGGCCCCAACCACCTCCCCAGGCAACCTGTTCTCACGATAAAGAACTTGTTCCTAACATCCGCTGTAAGTCTTGTCTCTTCTAGTTTGAAGCCATTGTCCCTCATCCTATCACTACAGGCCTTTGCAAACGGTCTCTCTCCATCCTTCTTGTAGGCCCCCTTCAGGTACTGGAAGGTTGCTATTAGGTTTCCTTAGAGCCGCCTTATGAGCTAATGTCTATTGTGTCCAGTTCTGGGCCCCTCAGTTTAGGAAGGATGTTGATTTGCTGGAATGCGTCCAGAGAAGGGCAATGAAGTTGGTGAGGGGTTTGGAACACAAGCCCTATGAACAGAGGCTGAGGGAGCTGGGGTTGCTTAGCCTGGAGGAGTCTCAGGGGTGACTTTATTTCTGTCTACAACTACCTGAAGGGAGGTTGTAGCCAGGTGGAGGTTGGTCTCTTCTCCCAGGCAGCCAGTGCCAGAACAAGAGGACACAGTCTCAAGCTGCGCCAGAGGAGGTTCAGACTGGATGTTAGGAAGAAGTTCTCTACAGAGAGAGTGATTGCCCATTGGAATGGTCTGCCCAGGGAGGTGGTGGAGTCACCATCATTGGAGGTGTTCAGGAGGAGACTTGATGGGGTGCTTGGTGCCATGATCTAGTTGTTTGGGTGGGTTGGATTGGTTGATAGGTTGGACGCAATGATCTTGGAGGTATCTTCCAACCTGATTTATTGTATTGTATTGTATTAGTAAACCAAACACAAAATGCATCTCGAGACACTGAATACAGCCTATACTTAGAGAATGATTCTGAAAATAATGTAAGCCTGATAATGCATGGAATTATAGCAGTATTCCTCAAGCAGAGAGGAGTATTGCAAACTCCCCCATCATGGAAACCTGTACCCAAACCACCCTCTAGTTATTTTAAAAAGGGTTTTTAGAGGGGTAGAGAGATGGAAGAAACATTGCAGTGGGAGGCTTGAAACTTAACCTCCTTAGCTTACCAGGAAAAGAGATTAAGGAGTGACTTGATCGTGATAAATTATTTTCACAGGGAGAAAATCTCAAGGTACAGCAGGCATTTTGGCACTGCAGAGAAAAAGCAAATGGTTTGAATTGATTTCCAGTTTCCAGATCTGCCTTTTACTGTGGAAGATACTTCACAGTGGTAGTGTGATTAACTGTTAGGGTCAAGCATCAGAGCTGATGCCTTGTTTTTCTGGTGTCTTTAGTCCTGTAGGAGATTCAACAGGCTGGCCAAAATTCTGCGCTGTACCTGCTGCCCTGGGTCAGACTGATCCTCACATAAATTTTCAGTTGTGTAAGGAGAGGTTAAGGGTAGATAGGATACCTGTTCTGACTAAGCCTTCTTCCTTCATGTTTTTATGTTATTTTTCCTTTTACATTGGAAGTTTTGAATATTTGCAGAAACAAAGTGAAATAACAGGTGTGTACTGAGTGTTGGACCAGGTCATATTTAGAGCTGGTGCTCTGTAACTTTGGGCCATGCTTATCAAAGGATTATGGCCTGCAAGTATATTTTTCCTGCTTGGACCTCTTTTAAGTTTTTGGAAGCTTTGAGCTTCCTTTAGGAGCTGCTGTAGATCAAGTTTCTAGTGGACATGGAGTTCTTTTAAGTAAGAATAGTGATTTATCTGGGGGTCTTTTTGTTATAAATGAGAGCAGTAGACACATTTAATGCACACAAGCAGAAAGCCACTCTCTTCCTAATTGCTTCTGTGTTTGGCTATTGCCTTGCTGTTTTCCTTTTAATTAATTGATGGCTTGATTTTTATTTCTTCCTCCAAATCCATTTGGCTCCTCTGACATTGCTTTGTAGTTTTCTGTATGTAAGTTGGAAACCCAAATTAAAAATGATTTGAAAATGTTTTGCATGTGTTGGTTATTTGTATTTATTTCAGAGCCCTCTATCTTACCACTGAAAGAAAGCTGTATCTTAGTAAACTTCTTGTGTCAAAGAAATCCATCAGAGCCCAGAAACCTAATGGCCTGTGGCAGAAATAATTTAAGATAGCAGGAGTGCAGCTCTACAGGAACAGCAATTTTTGCTGAAAATCAAATAATCCTCTCTTCTGAGTTCTAGCACTGAAGTTGTTTCCGAAGCAATGCTTGGAAATGAGCCAGGCATCACAGAGGTAGCTGCTCTTATTTTACTAACCCAGAGAATTCAGTGTTCTCCCTCTTTCAGGGTGTTCCTGGTTTGTCCAGACATCAGTTAAAACTTGAGCTGGAAACGAGAGCTTCGATCGCAGTTTTCTGTTTAAAAACAGAACAACAAATCTCATCCTCCTTCTTCTTTACCACCCAAGAATAAGTTGCAATGTCTTTCGGGATTTACAGTCATGCTGCATGTGGAAGAAAACCATGTGCAAGTGCAGGTGCAATACTGATCATCCTGTTTTCTCTTTCACCAGATTCCATTGTGATCGGATTTTGGGTTGGTCTTGCGGTTTTTGTCATCTTCATGTTTTTTGTCCTGACCCTGCTGACAAAGACAGGAGCACCACATCAAGAGTGAGTCTGAAAACTGGAATAACAAATCCAGCCTACTAGGTAGCACATCTTTTGCAGCCCTCAAATACAAGCAGTGACAGTGCTGATGTTGCACTGGCTGAGCACCATCTTGTTCTAGTCTGTTCTTATGAAAGGGTGCACTCTGTCCTTGTTTCAAATAACCTTTGTTCCAAGCTCTTTTAGGAGACCAGTTCTGTAGCACTGTTATTAAAGTGTTCCCTATTTAGCAAATAGTCAGTAGGCATGCAGTGAGAGGAAGGAATATCTGCATGTGTGCATTTTCATGCTAAAAGGAAGTTGATGGGCTGGCTGCCAAATAGGCGGCTTTAGATTACTGTTGTGAAAATAAATGGGATTGTTCCAGGTTGGCTTGTGTTATGGTGGAGTAAAGCAGAGAAACATAGTTATTGAGAGAGTATATGCATATAAAATGCAGTGCAGTTGTTAAATGAAGACCAGTGGGTTTCCACATGTTTGTGTGTTCAAGTCCAAAAGGTAGGTGTCAGTAGTAATTTTAGTACCTTCCCTTAACACTGTACTTCCCCTAGTCTTGGAGTGTGATAGTTTCTGCCGAGAAATTCCTGTAGATGCTGAAGTACAGATCAGTTCCACATTTAACACCAGGGTGCCCTGAAAGTCACAAACTAAGCTTTTTTGTTTCCTTATTTCCACCCCCTCCCTTCTCTCCCTTTGTAGCTGTTAAGTACGTGCAGACCATGCCTCAACCACTTACCTCCATTTGCGCAGCATGCAGACTGTCAGTGTCCCTCCCTCTGAAAAAGTTTGAACCTGCATGTCCTCTCAGGCTTGTGTGCCATAAAGCAGAAATAAAATACCTCTCTGGAGAGTGAGATCACTTGCAGGCAGGTAGCAATGATGAGAAGCTGACTGTGAAAGTCTGTTGTTAGTGCTTATTCTAAAAGAAGCCTGCCTATCTCTGCCTGTTGAGGGCCCTTTGTTATTTAGTCATAGATATGTAGAGTAGCTCTGAAACTTCCTGTAATAGCACATCTCTAGAGACAGGGTCATGCTGAAGAGGACATAGCATAAACCTCTTTTATGCTTCCAATTGTTTTGGTTTTTTTTTTCTTCTTTGAGAAGTAAATAGAGGCAGAAGAATTCAGCTGCCCAGAACTCTGTTTTTTTCCCCTCCCTTACAGACTGTCCCAACTAGCCAGACCTTGCTCCCAAATGTATTTTAAAGTAATTTTAAATGTTGGTGTGCTGACTTTTTTTCTTTTTTTTTCCCCTCCTTGGAGATCTTGTTTCTTAGCTGAGCATCTGGGCCTGTATTCCACAGGAATAATTTGAGAGGGGAAGAAGTGATAAATATGATACAAAGAGAATTTAATACAGATATTTGTCAAAAGTTGGCACGCTTGTAAAAATGCACTTTGAGATGGCAGAGGCTTGCTTTATCTCCTGCTGTTTGCTTTCTTCATCAGTTTGCTTGAAACAGGTTGCCTAAAGCATTTATGAAAATTCCATTATCAGTCAGCTTCTAGACCCAAATGCCTCTTGTGGCCAAGAAGGCCAATGCCATTCTGGGGTGTATTAGAAGGGCCGTGATCAGTAGGTTAAGAGAGGTTCTCCTCCTCTCCTACTCTGCCCTGGTGAGGCTGCATCTGGAATATTGTGTCCAGTTCTGGGCTGCTCGGTTCAAGAAGGACCTCTGGGAACTGCTTGAGAGAGTCCAGCACAGAGCCACAGTAATGATGAAGGGAGCGGAACATCTTCCTTACTAGGGGAGACTGAGGGAGCTGGGGCACTTTTTAGCTTGGAGAGGTTGAAACTGAGAGGTGACCTCATTCATGATTATAAATATGTGCAGGGTGAGTGCCAAGAGGCTGGAGCCAGGCTCTGCTGGGTGATACCCAATGACAGGACAAGGGGCAATGGGTGGAAGCTGAGGCTTAGGAAGTTCTATGGAAACATGAAGAAAGCAATTTTTCCCTGTGAGGGTGACAGAACACTGGAAGAGGCTGCCCAGGCATGTTGTGGAGTCTCTCTCTGGAGATTTTCAAAACACACCTGGATGCATTCCTGTATGATCTGGTCTAGGTGATCCTGCTCTGGCAGGAGGGTTGGACTGGATGATCTTTTGAGGTCCTGTGACCGGTTTAGGCTGTTCCTTTAAGAAAGAGACACTTTCTGAACACTCTGGGCGAATATTTTGATATTAGAATGAAAACAATGATATGCTAATCCAATTTCATTGGTGGAACCCGGCTGTAAATTTTTGTTTAGTCTTTCAGTCGGGGGGAGTCAGTCAGCAGTCGTCTTCTTCTTCCCCCTGTGCTGTGAGCTGGCTCGTTTCTCTCTACGATTCTTGCTAACCAGATAAGAGAAAACTAACTTTTGCATCCGCTTTGAGCTTTAACAAAGTTTTCACCCTTTTAATTACCTTCCTTTCTCTTTCTCTCTAACCCTTTTGGAAAAAAGGGGAGGTAGGGAGGGAGAAGGGAGGGGCAGGCCGAACCCCCCTGGCTGCAGGGGGGGTTGGTGAAAGGTTTCCTGTATTACATACATTGCTGTATACTTCTGTATATACTGTAAATACTGTATATTTTTGTACATATTCATTGCATTCCATATCTGCTTGTAAAATACAGCTTTCATCTGCTTCTCCGGCTGAGTTAGCTGTGGAATTCTTTTTGTGTGTGGGGGGAACCTTCCTACTCCACCACAGGTCCCTTCCAACCCCTAACATTATGAGATTCTGTGATAATCTGAATTCAGAGTTGGCCTTGCCTTCAGCAGAGCTCTAAAGTCCCTTCTGATGTAAACCTCATCATTTTACTTCAGTAAAAGAAGAGAACCCAGTAATTTCTTTGTTTTAAACTTCCTTTGCAGCTTTGTGATCTGTATGCTTGATTGCATTTACTGTGTATGCTGAGTTGGCATCTTTTTGAGCTTTGATAACCAGGTTGTGTACAGTACTGGTAATACCATCCAGGAGTATGCTGAGAGTAGTAAATAGTGTTGTTTCCTCATATTTTTAATAGATGTATATAAAGACTGTAAAACCAGTGCAGACTGTGGTTTTAGTTTGCTTGCATCTTCTGTCTTTATACATGACTGAATTCTCCATGACTCATCGTTTCATTAGTGAGCTGTCTTGCAGCCCTCCTATAGAACTAGATGTGAAAGGGAATCCTGGGTCTTGGGAGAAAGCCAGCCTGATTGATGGATGTGTCTCTGACTTCAGTAAGTCAATTTGGCTGTTCTTTAAAGTACCATTAATGTGAGAGATGAGGGTAGCTGTGTTCAGATAGGTGAATTCAAAGTAGAATACTCTGATTTTTTGAGTAGGCTGAGGGGTGTGTGATAGCATGTGCTTTTCGAAATGGCACAAGATACTTGGAATTGGGTGCATTTTCATACCAGAAGAAGTAAAAAAACCCAGTCAGGATATGGATTAGGAGAGAGGGAAATTTAATTAGTTATGGAAATAATGTATGTTGCACTTCTGCTTGCATGTTAGTGTGTGTAGAGCATCGGCTTGTGTGACAAGAAGATTTGTTGACAATCTTTCTTAATTTCTGCCTGAAAAGTACTCTGGGTTCATCACTGAGGAGAAGATAGCAGGCTGTGTTTGTTTCTGTAGTTAAAAATGGCCTTGAAACCACACGTGTTTAAGACTGGGGAAAGGACTGGAGGGAAAGGCTCATGAGGAGAGGCTGAGGGAGCTGGGGTTGTTTAGCCTGTAGAAGAGCAGACTCAGGGGGACCTTATCACACTCTACAACTACCTGAATGGAAGTTATAGTGAGGTGGGGGTCAGGCTCTTCTCCCAGGCAACTTGTGACAAGATGAGAGGGCATGACCTGAAGCTGCACGGGGGGAGGTTTAGGTTGGATGTTAGGAAGCACTTCCTCAGAGAAAGGGGAATTAGGCACTGGAATAGACTGCCCAGGGAGATGGTGGAGTCACCCCTGGAGGTGTTAAGAAAAGACTGGATGTGGCACTTGGTGACATGGTCTAGTCAGTGTGGTGTTGTTAGGTCATAGGTTGAACTTGATGATCGCAGAGGTCTATTCCAGCCTCAATGATTCTGTGATTCTGTTCATGTACCCCATCTGTACAAAATGTTGGCTGATATAGTTGCAAAGCTTCATGAAGCTCTTGGGCAGGCCATGCAACTAGATGCAGTAAAGGTGAAATGACTCATTTTATTAGCTTACAGAATCGTTCAGGTTGGAAAAGACCCTGGGGATCATCAAGTCCAGCCATTAACCCTACTCTACAAGGTTCACTGCTAAACCATATCCCCAAGTGCCACATCCAAACCACCTTTAAACACATCCAGGGATGGTGACTCAACCACCTCCATGGGCAGCCCATGCCAATGTCTGACTACTCTTTCTGTGGAAAAAATCTTTCCTAATGTCTAGTCTAAACCTACCCTGCTGCAGTTTGAGGCCATTCCCTGTTGTTCTGTTGCTACTTACCTATGTGAATAGACTGGCACCAGCCTCTCCACAACCTCCTCTCAGGTAGGTGTAGAGAGCAATGAGGTCTCCCTTCAGCCTCTTATTTTTCAAACTAAACAGTTCCAGCTCCTTCAGTCACTCCTCATAAGATTTATTCTCCAGGCCCTTCATCAGCTTTGTTGCCCTCTTCTGCACTGCCTCCAGCACCTCCACATCTCTATGAGGGGCCCAAAACTGGACACAATACTTGAGGTGTGGCATCACCAGCGCCAAGTAGAGGGGGACAATCACCTCCCTGTTTCTGCTGGACACAGCATTTCTAATCCAAGCCAGGATGCCAATGGCTTTCTTGGCCATCTGATTAAGAAGTCCAGTGGGCAGAGTCCAGGGCTTAATACTGAATGCAGCAGACTGGAACCCCACATTGCAAGCTGGAAGATTCCCAGGAAAGGGAGTTTGGCTTAATTCATTGGCAACTGCTTGCTTTGAGTGGTTCTCAGGATGTATGATGTTCAAGGTGTCCACTATCACCTCCCTGCGATCTTATCGACTCTGCCCACTGGACTTCAGTGCACTGTAAGGGTACAGATCATTTTGCCCCACATACCTTTCCAACAGGAGCATACTGGTGTGAGGCTGATATTTGAGATTCCTCTAGAACTTAAACACCCCTCTCTGAAGTACCTGGAGTACTTGGCAAACCATGGAAAGAAGGAAGTAGCCAATCCTCCAAAATAGCAGGGTTTGGTGTCAGTTAAAATAGAATAGAATTAACCAGGTTGGAAAAGACCTCAAAGATCATTGAGTCCAACCTATCACCCAACACTAATCAACTAAACCATGGCATCAAGTGCCCCATCCAGTCTCTTCTTAAACACCTCCAGTGATGGTGACTCCACCACCTCCTTGGACAGCCCATTGGAGTCAGCATCATTGGAGGTGTTTAGGAGGAGACTTGTTAGGGTGCTTGGTTGCATGGCTTAGTTGATTAGGTGGTGTTGGATAATAGGTTGGACGTGATGATCTTGAAGGTCTCTTCCAAACTGGTTTATTCTGTTCTATTCCAATGGCCAGTCTCTCTCTCTGCGAAGGTTTCTGTGAAGTTCTGAAGGCTACCTCAGTATTATTCCAGCATGTTTGCCTCCCAGTATGTATGCAGTAGATCATTAGTTACTTGCTTCACTTTGAATGTTATGCTTTGCAGGGATTGACTTCTACATGCTTCACGTGGAAATGCAGAATGAACTAATATAGTTGTGACAAACTAGAGGACTGCTTTGATTTGAAGAGCAGAGTAACTGGTTTTGTTAGGATAGGGTTCTTGTATCATGGAATGGAAGTAAATTACCATTTGAGAAGCAGGGATCTTAAAGACTAACTCTGACTGAAAGACTAATTGTAGATCCCCTGTGAACTCAAAGGTTTTAGGAGCAGATCTCTGGAAGAGAGGCATCTAAGGCTTTCAGAAGGTGAAGGCACCCACTTCCTACTGCAGTGAATTAAATGACAGTGTTTCTTTTAAATCTTGTCAGTGCTAGGTGCACCTTTAGGTGATCAGTGATCTGGCTCCAGTTCACATGTAAGCAGTATGATTTATTAATTCATACTTGACAAAACTCCTGTTCAGAGTTTTTTGCTGCTTGCCCTCTGGGTACCTTTCAGGCCTTTCAGATGCAAATAACTTGCATTTTGTGATGACAGGATATAAATTCAGCCTGACAAAGATTGTATTACTGTAAAAAAGACATTTTTTACTGTAATCATGGAATGATGTGGATTGGAAAAGAACTCCAAAGGTCATCTAGTCCAACCCCTCTGCAGTCAACAGGGGCATCCTCAACTAGATCAAGTTACCCAGAGCCCTGTCGAGCCTCACCTTTGAATATCTCCAGGGAAGGGGCCTCAGCTGCCTCCATGGGCAACCTGTTCCAATACCCTCATGGTAAAACAATGTATTTACCTGTAAAACTTCCACCTAGCTTGAGCTTTTCTCACCCCCTGTTGTTCATGGATCCTCCACAAGCTCATGCATATTCAAGCAGTTTTGAGCTAAGGCTTCTAGAAAACTCTTAAGATGTCCTTCCCAGACTTTGTGCCTGAATTATTAGGGCTGCCAGTCTTTATAGCAGGTCTTCAGTTCCAGCTCTCCTAATTTGGAAGTCTGAATGTCGTTGAAGTCAGTGGCAAAGATGGTTTGATGTCTGGACAAGGAAGCACTCAAGTGATGCCTTTACTGGCAGCAGTGCTGCCTGTGTCTCAGATTTTACTTTTTTTTTTTTTTTGACCACAGATTTTTCTCAGAGTGTTCTGTAAGCCATTTTACTTGGTATTAAGAGGGAAGGGCTGGAGAGTATTTCTGAGCTCATTCAGTGAGCTGATTATGACAGCATATTGGTTACTAGAAGTGCCATTTAAGAGTGCTGATAACTTACATCATGGGGAACGATCACGACAGATCGAGATTTAAAATAACTTCAGCAGAAAATAAGCTGTAGAGCTGGCTTTTCACGGGGCTTACACGTTCCTTTCTTCTTGCTCATGCTTGCTGAACCCAAATTTACTGTTAAGAACTGCGCTGGGTTAGGAACTGGCTGGAGGGCCGGGCTCAGAGAGCGGTGGTCAATGGTGCCACATCCGGCTGGAGGCCAGTCACTAGTGGCATCCCCCAGGGATCAGTGCTGGGCCCCATCCTCTTCAATGTCTTCATTGACGATCTGGATGAGGGGATTGAGACAGTCATCAGCAAATTTGCAGATGACACCAAGTTGGGAGCAGATGTTGGTCAGTTAGAGGGTAGGAGGGCCCTGCAGAGGGACCTCGACCGACTGGACAGATGGGTGGAGTCCAATGGGATGGAATTCAACAAGTCCAAGTGCCAGGTGCTGCACTTTGGCCACAGCAACCCCATGCAGAGCTACAGGCTGGGGTCAGAGTGGCTGGAGAGCCCCCAAACAGAGAGGGACCTGGGGGTGCTGATCGACAGCCACAGAAACATGAGCCAGCAGTGTGCCCAGGTGGCCAAGAAGGCCAATGGCATCCTGGCCTGCATCAGGAACAGTGTGGCCAGCAGGAGCAGGGAGGTCATTGTGCCCCTGTACTCTGCTTTGGTTAGGCTGCACCTTGAGTCCTGTGTCCAGTTCTGGGCCCCTCAGTTTAAGAAGGACATCGAGACACTTGAATGTGTCCAGAGAAGGGCAACAAGGCTGGTGAGAGGCCTTGAGCACAGCCCTGTGAGGAGAGGCTGAGGGAGCTGGGGTTGTTTAGCCTGGAGAAGAGGAGGCTCAGGGGCGACCTCATTGCTCTCTACAACTCCCTGAAGGGTGGTTGTAGCCAGGAAGGGGTTGGCCTCTTCTCCCTAGCAACCAGCACCAGAACAAGGGGACACAGTCTCAGGCTGCGCCAAGGGAAGTTTAGGCTGGAGGTGAGGAGAAAGTTCTTCACCAAGAGAGTGATTCGCCATTGGAATGTGCTGCACGGGGAGGTGGTGCAGTCACCATCCCTGGAGGTGTTCAAGAGGGGATTGGATGTGGCACTTGGTGCCATGGTCTAGTTGTGGGGTCTGTGGTGCCAGGTTGGACTTGATGATCTTCGAGGTCTCTTCCAACCTTGGGGATACTGCGATACTGTAATAATTCTTTTGTGCTCACCGTATCTTTTTTCCCTTCCCCCTCCCTAGCAATGCAGAACCTTCCGAAAAAAGACTTCGCCTGAACAGCTTTGTGGCGGATTTTGGCAGGCCTCTGGAGTCAGAGAGGGTCTTCTCTCGTCAGATCGCTGAAGAATCCCAGTCGCTTTTCCATTTCTGTATTAATGAAGTGGAACATTTGGGCAAAGCAAAACAAAGTCAGAAAGGTCCAGGTCTGGAGAGTAATATCCACTTCCAGGAAGTTCCCAGGACCAGTGGAATGTTTGAGGAGGACCTAAACTGTCTCTCAAGATTTAACATTCCAAACTTTGTGAACACTGAGCAGAACTCTTCGCTAGGAGAGGATGACCTTCTCATCTCAGAGCCACTGATCATTTTAGAAAGCAAATCAGTCGTGCAGTCTTCCCATCGGATCATTGACTGAAAAGTCTTTTACTTTGAGGTAGACATTCCTGTGGTTGTCCAGTTTGAAGCCTTTCTGGGCCTTCTGGTATTCTGATAGAAGGTATTTCAAGCCTGTGCTTTTTATTGTGTATAAGGAATGGCTGTGCTGACAGACCTTGGTTCAGACAAGAAGTAAAACACTGAATGCTTTATTCTGTGTTCTAAACCTTTTGCCCAGCATAATTTTTGCTTTCTGGGTGGTTTTTTTTTTGTTTCCTTTCTTGTTTTGTTCTCTGTTTGTTCTCTCCACCTACTGTGATGTGTAGGGATTGTGAAGGCTAGAGCCTAGCATTGGGAGGTGTATGAAAACTCCTCAGCCAAGAAAAGTGTAAACCTCAAATTAAGACTGAAGCAAGGAATGAACAGGCAGCCCCCCCAGGGTGGTTCTGCAGCTTCTGCCACTCCCAAAAGGGATGTCTGAAACTGAGCAGCACAATGGATAGCTGCTTGGCATTCTCTTCAGTTTCTGACTCCTAGCTGCTTTTTCATGCATATTAAATCCAACGTAAAAATCTTCCAGAGGGAATACCTTGCATATTAAATTGGTTAAAGTGTTTACAGAATGCTACCACCTGCTGCTGCTGATTGCCCTGGAGACTAGTTTCAGGGTGGGTAATTGCACTGGGAAAGGGATCTGAAGCAAAAATGGCTGAAGAAAATCTCCCTTGGGGGCTTTTTCAAAGCTGGGAAAAGCACTGTCCCTGTGCCAGGCCTGCCAGCTTGTGGGCAGAACCAACACCATCCACTACTGATCAGGCCTTTGGACTATGAGAAGCCTCAGGGAGGGCAGTGACTAGCACAGGGTGAGCAAACAGAGCTTGTGTGTGCCCAGGTGGTGCTGCAGCTGCCTGCAGCTTACAGGTTCCCTGGAACCAGTGAAACCTGAAGAATGGTCTCCCAGAAGAGGACCCAACATGGTTACAACACAGCCAAAAGCCAGGTCTCTTCCAACCTGGTCTATTTGATTCTATCCTGATGTCAAACTGAGCTCCTGTGCAAAACTGCACCAGTGCAGGTGTCTGGCTGCAGAAAGTGCCTTCCCCTGGCGCTCGTTCTGATGAGAAGCAGTGACACTGCCTGTCTGCCTTGTGAACAGATCAAGGGATTACTGAGCCAGGTGGTGGAGCTGAAGGAGGAGGTGGGAAGGTTGAGAAGAATGAAAGAATTAAATAGATTGGTGGAATCATACCATGCAAAGGCAGCAAGTGGAGGCTCTTCGAGAAGCAGAGAATCCTCTCCTCTCATGTCACTAGGTAGAAGGAAGTGGTCTAAGAAAAGGGGAGGAATGGATATAGGCCCCTGCATGGGGAGGCAGGTAAACCTCTTCCCAGCCTCCCTCACCTTCCCAGTTACACAGCAGATACAGAGCGCTCGACGTTGAGAGCCAGGATCGAGAGGCCTCTGTGTCCTACTCCTATCAGGTGGAAGACAGAAGCTTAAATGAAGCAGGTGAGTGGTGGTGGGTTCATGGCTATGGCAGGGGAACCTCTTCTACAAGGAAGAAGAGAGTTCTGGTTGTTGGAGACTTGCTTCTGGCAGGAGCAGAGGGCCCAGTGTGCAGGGTTGAGCCTCATCATAGGGAATTCTGCAGTTTTCTGGGAATATCACTAAAGAACTCCCCAGCATGGCGTGGGCACCAGGCTGTTACCCATTACTGATCTTCCAGACAGGTGGGGAGGAAGCTGCATCCTGTAGTGTGAGGGGAATGAAGAGACTTCAAGGCCTTGGTATGGTTGGTGAAAGCATCTGGAGCACAAGTGATTTTCTCTCTCTACTTCTAGTACCTGTCCATGATATGGAAGGGAGTAGAAGAATCCAGTCTGTAAACACCTGGCTCCAAGACTGGTGCTGCAGGCAGGGCTTTGGGTTCTTTGACACTGGCTGGGTTTATAGGACACCAGGACCAATGGTTGTATGTGGGAAAAGCTTATCTCTAAGGGGAAAAGCATTCTAGGACAAGAACTAGCAGTGCTCATTCATACAGCTTTACCCTGGAGTTGAAGGGGGATGTGGTTGTTGCTGGGCTTGCACCAGTGGGGCAGTGTTCCAGTATTAATGAAGACCAGAAGGCCTCCCACCCCGCCAGGGTAGAATCAGCCTGCTCAGCTCACTCCCTGAAGTGCCTGCACACCAACACACGCAGCATGGGGAATAAACAGGAGGAGTTATGATCTGTGGCAACCACAGAGACATGGTGGTTAATATTCAAGGACCTCTTCTTCCAAGCTCAAGATCAGAGCATTCCAAAGGGTAGGAAATCGAGGAAGGAAGCCAGGAGACCTGTGTGGTTAAGTAGGGAATTGCTGAGCAAACTCAAGTGGAAGAAGACAGTCTACAGATCATGGAGGGAGGGGCTGGCTGCTTGGGAGGAGTGTAAGATGATTGTCAGAAGATGCAGGGAGGCTACTAGCAAGGTGAAGGCCTCCTTGTAATTCAACCTTGCAGGGGAGGTCAAGGACAACAAAAAGGGCTTCTCCAAATGCATTGCAGGAAAAACTAACACTAGAGTGAATGCAGGCCTAAGGTAGTGCTGAGTGAGGTGGGTGCCTTGGTGACAGAGGACACGGAGAAGGCAGAGTTACTGAATGCCTTGCTTGTCTCCATCTGCACTGCTGGAGACTCCGCAGGAGCTCCAGACCCCTGAGATGCCAAAGGAGGACATGACAAAGGAGTTCTTTCGTTGATGAAGACTCGGTTAGGGAACAGTTAAGTCATCTGGACATCCATAAATCCATGGGTCCTGGTGGGAGGCACTTGTGGGTGCTGAGGGAACTGGTGGAGGTCATTCCCAGATCACTCTCCACCATCTTTGTTAAGTTGTGGCGGACAGGAGAGGTGTCTGGACTGGAGAAAGGCAAATGTCACTCCAGGAGGACCCAGGTGATTGTAGACTGGCCAGCCTCACCTCCATGCCTGGAAAGGTAATAAAGCAACTTGTCCTTGGTGCTGTCCCATCAGTGGAGGTGTTTAGGAAGAGACTGGATGAGGCACTTAGTGCCACGGGTTTAGCTGATTAGAAGGTGTTGGGTGATAGGTTGGACTTGATGATGTCAAAGGTCTTTTCCAACCTGGTTAATTCTATGTCAAGGACAAGAGGGACATTAGGAGCAGTCAGCATGGTTTTACCAAAGGTGGGTCTTGTTTGACCAACCTGGTAGCCTTTTATGAGGACATAATGAAGTGGACAGATAATGGTAGAGGAGTGGATGTGGTTTAGCTTGATTTCAGTAAGGCATTAGACACTGTCTCCCACAGCATCCTTGCAGCTAAGCTGAGGCAGTGTGCTCTAGGTGATCAGGTAGTGAGGTGGACTGTGAAGTGGTTGAAGGAAGTAAGTCAGAGAGTTGTGGTTAGTGGGATGGAGTCTAGTTGGAGGCCTAGAGCTAGTGGAGTCCCTTAGGGATCAGTACTGGGACCAGTACTGTTCAATAAATTGATCAACAGCCTGGATGAGGGCACAGAGTGCACTGCCAGCAAGCTTACTGATGACACAAAACTGGGTGGAGGGGCTGACACACTGCAGGGTTGTGCTGCAATTCAGTGAAACTTAGGCTGGAGAGCTGGGCAGGGAGAAATTGAATGAAATTAACAAGGGCAAGAGTAGAGTCTTGCAGGAGCAGGGAAGTCATTCTGCCCCTGTACTCAGCACTGGTTAGGCCACACCTTGAGTCCTGTGTCCAGTTCTGGGCCCCTCAGTTTAGGAAAGATGTTGACTTGCAGAAACGTGTCCAGAGAAGGGCAACAAAGCTGGGGAGGCTGAGGGAGCTGGGGTTGCTTAGCCTGGAGAAGAGGAGGCTCAGAGGAGACATTATTGCTGTCTCTTGGTCTCTCTCTGCTACTTGGTCTCTTCTCCCAGGCAACCAGCACCAGAACAAGAGGACACAGTCTCAGGTTGCACCAGGGGAGGTTTAGGCTGGCTGTTAGGAAGAAGTTCTTCACAGAAAGAGAGATTGGCCATTGGAATGTGCTGCCCAGGGAGGTGGTGGAGTCACCATCACTGGAGGTGTGTAGGAAGAGACTGGATGGGATGCTTGGTGCCATGGTTTAGTTGATTAGATGGTGTTGGGTGATAGGTCGGACTTGAAGATCTTTGAAATCTTTTCCAACCTGGTTAATTCTATTCTATTCTATTTTAATTCTATACCTGGGAAAGAAGAGCTCCTGGTATCAGTACAGGTTAGGGACTGATCTGCTGGAGAGCAGTGAAGGGGAAGGGGACCTGGGGGTCCTAGTGGATTGAAGGTTGACCATGAGCCAGCAGTTTGCTCTTGTGGCCAAAGGCCAGTGCCTTTCTGGGTTGCATTAGAAGGGCTGTGTTTAGCCCTTCAAGTAGGTTGAGAGAGGTTCTCCTCCCACACTACTCTGCCCTTGGGCAGGCCACTTATGCAATATTGTGTCCAGTTCTGGGCCCCTCAGTTCAAGGACCTCAGGGAACTGTTTGAGAGAGTCCAGCACAGAACTACAAAAATGGAGTGGAACATCTTCTTTACTGAGGGAGCTGGGGCTCTTTAGCTTGGAGGAGACTGAGAGGTGACCTCATTCATGTTTATAAGTATTTGCAGGGTCAGTGCCAGGAGGCTGGAACCTGGCTGGGTGATGCCCAATGACAGCACAAGGGGCAGTGGGTGGAAGTTGAGGCTTAGGAAGTTCCATAGAAACAGGAGGAAAAATCTTTTCACTGTGATGGTGACAGAACACTGGAACAGGCTGCCTGGGGGTGTGTGTGTGTATGTGCAGTCTCCCTCTCTGGAGATATTCAAGACCTGCCTGGATGCATCCCTGTGTGATCTGCTCTAGGTGCTCCTGCTCTGGCAGGGGGTTGGACTGGATGAGCTCTTGAGGTCCCTTCCAATCCTTGAACATGTTGTGATTCTGTGAAAAGCAAATTGGTGCCTGTGATTGCAGCACTTCAGAGGGACATCTGGAAGCTGCCCAGTGAATTAGTGTTCTGCACACAAGCAGTAATTTTATCTCTTTTAAAAATTTTATTGTTGATGCAAACTTTCAGTTGGGTTAAGCACAGGATTCAGTAGCTGAATCACAGGAAAGCAGCTAAACTATTCTGTAGTTACTACCTGCAAATGGTGGTGGTATGTTAGGCTGGTGTTATGCTTGTAGGCTGCAGCTTCTTCTCCTTTTTAGCTCCATAAATGGCCCTTTCTTGACTAGTAGGCCAGTGAAGGGCTAGCAGGCTTTGGAGCTGTTGGGAGGACCAGCTCCAGAAGCATAACTAAGCTGCACTTGCTCTATCTGCCTTTTGTGTTCAGTTGGGCTTGTGTTGCAATCACAGCTGTTTTTCCAGGGAGAGATTTGTTAAGGAATTGAGTGTATCTAACACCAGCCTTTATTTTCTGAAGAGTTAATAAGGTTGTGAGCCTTAGCCAGTTCCTAAATTGCAGTTCAGCTTTCTTCAGAAGATGGTGACTAATGGCCAAATGGTTTTAGAGCAGGGACAGAGGATGAGAGGAACTAGGTTCAAATCCTCTGCTGGATTTGGAGTAAGAGTGCTCTGAAGACATTCTTAGGTGAAATAAAAGTAGTGGATTCAGGTGCTGGCCTGACTGGGTTTCCTTGACACTAACCTGATGTGTATACAACACATTTGTGTCAGAATGAAAATATGTCAGTGGCCTGCTGCTGCATTCTCCATCCACTTAAATGCTGCTTAATTCATCCTTCCTTCACCTGACAATTAGAAAAACAGTGAATGGCTGTAGATTTAAAGAATACAAAGAGTAAAGGAAACCTCTTTTGTTTTTAATCTCCTGAGCCCTTTTTATAAGTGAATTGTACCTGAATTTCCTGTTCTCAAATGCTTCATAGTGTTTTAAAGTAATGGGATTACACTTAAAGCAGAGCAGAAGCTGTTTAAAACGAGTGGAGTATTGCTGAAAATAGTTCCCAAGAGAACGCTGCTGTGAACCCCATTGCAGTGAGCACAGCTGAGGGTCTCCAGCCTGCTCCTTCAGGTGCAGAGAGGGGCTGGGTTTACAGCAAGGCTTTAACCACAAGTAAGGATGCAGTCGCTGGGGACTTGCCTTTTCTCTTCTCAAATTAAGAAATGTGGGAAACCTGCCTTCTGAATGTGATAACTGCTGCCTCCCGAGGCACCTCAAACAACTAATTGCTATCTGCTGGTTAAGCTTTGTCTGAACTGAAACTCAATATTGTTCTTGCTAACAAGCTCAGGGATTTCTACTAAATGTGGCTTTTAGAGCCAGTTTCTGGATGAGTGAGCTGCCTTCAGACAGGCTTGATCTTATTTTGTTGGTTTTTTTTCACTGCCCTTTGCCATGCTTGAAAACAGAAATGCCATTTAAACGAGATAAAAATCTGTGTAGAATTCATCTCCTCTGCAACTGAGAAGTGAAACTTAAAGCATGTCAAATGACTTCAAAGTAATGCAGGTCTAGTTTTAGGAAAGCTTTCTGTTCTCAGTGGGCTGACCTAAGCTTTTCTTCCACTGCCTTAAATCATTGTGACTCTTTGGGTGCATAACTGCTGCTTTGGGGAGTAAGGGTCAGTATTCGTGTGTGGGAAGGCTGCTGATAATGCCTAGATGAAAGGTATTTAATAAAATGAACAAGAGGTAATACCAACTTAACCTACACTGCACTTGAATTGTACTCTTGATGTCCTTCTGAAGCATGTATTGATTCTGGAAAGACATTGAAGTGTTTGGTTCCTGCTTCTGTTCTTCCCTGATGGTCCTTCAACTTTTTCTATCTTATCTCCCTTCTACGTGTAAAGCCCTTCAGGCTGCTTTTTGCGGAACACCCAGGCAGTCCTCACCGCACAGCTCCTGTGTGACTCCAGAAGCACTGTGGCAGCAGTCAGCCTGATTGAGATTTCTGCTCTGCCTTTGCATTAACACAATCAAAGGCAAACAGAAACTTTCTGCAGTCTTAAAAGCTGTTGCTTAAAAACTCTTCTTTTTCCTTTTTAAAAACTAAATAGATGTGCTGTTTTGCCTCAGGGGAAAGGGTATTGGTGTAATAACCAACTCTGTGTAAGATGCTTACAAATACTCAGCTTTCCCAGGAAAAAAGTTAACATTGAGTTGGCTCAATGTGAAGGGAATAGGAAATGTTTTGACCAGGGGAAATCCTTCAAAAGTAGTACCTGGAATTTTAACAGTGCTTGAAGATGGAATCATTGTGCAAGTTTTCTTACAGCTTTGCTGTAAACAAATGAATTCCAGCTAAACATAAGGCAGTGATTCAAAGAAAATGATGTTTAAGGTTCTTTTAATCCATCCTTTATATTGCTTCCTGGAAATGCATGATGAAACACTGTGTCATAAGAAGACTAAAAACATACAGGGGGAGGATAATTCTGTTAAGTCTCAGAAAGATCCCACTAAACCCCTCAGTGAAATACAGTTAGAGCTGAGGTCCTGTTTCATCAGCTTTTGTTCCATTTCAGGGTATTTTCCCCTGTCTGCATCGTTGAGACTGCTCGAGAAAGAGAGTCAGAACCTGAGCATGGAAGTGCTCTGAAAACACCACCCTTACTACAGCCATTCAAGACCAGAACTAGCCTGTCCGGGGGGAGATTGCCCACGTCACAGTAACTGCCTACAACCTAGAGCTCATGTTTCAGTGAGCATACAGCTATATAAATACATGTGAGAACATTCCAGTATGAACCAGATTGGAGCTTACAGGCATGGTAAATAATACTGCCCTGCTCAGGAAGAGAGACTGAGACTTTAATTTGAAATTAATGTAAACATGAGGAAGGATTTTTTCACTATGAGGGTGACAGAACACTGGAACAGGCTGCCCAGGGGGGTTGCAGAGTCTCCCCCTCTGGAGATACTCAAAACCCACCTGGATGCATTCCTGTGTGACCTGGTCTAGGTGATCCTGCTCTGGCAGGGGGTTGGACTGGATGATCTTTTGAGGTCCCTTCCAACCCCTAACATTCTGTGATTCTGTGAAATGTCATTCAGAGTCTGTGTAGGATACCAGCACTTGCTGGGAGTGGAATGTAAGAATTTGAAACTGGTTGAGTGAACTGCATCAGCACTTAGCCAACCTCCTCTTGATCACCTAAGGGTTATAGTTTTCAGAGCTTCCCACACCCATAAAGCTTCCCCAGGCCTTCTTGTGCTAGGCAGTGCCTTAGCACACCCCCAGCCAGCACCTGGTCTCTCTGGGAACACAAAGAGTTGCTATAGTTTAACCAAAAAAAAATCTCACTTCAGGTCACACAGCCAAATAATGCAGCAAATAGTACAGGGGAAAAGTCAAAAGGTACGTTGAAACAATGAAATGGTATCCTTTTCATTTACAAAACAGTCCCCAAGCAAGTGTAGAGCATACTTACACAGAGCTGGTGTTGTATAGACAGAGCGTTGGTGTCTTTACACATTTTATCAATGCAGACTAACAATTCCTTATTGGCAGACAAAATACCCACACTAAAAACACTGAAAGTACCTGAGTGTGAAGCAGATTACTACAGTAATTGATTGCCAACTGATCATCTTTTGTTCTTGTCTACATGTATATACACAAAGTGTATGTCCACACTCAAACCCCAGTCCTTGCCCTTAATTCCTGTCTGTGCTGATCTGACACAGCTAGTTACACTGTTCTGTTCTTTGCACATGCTCAGCCATGGAAGCCATGTCATGTGGAAGACAAAATGCAGCATGATCCATAAATGGACACAGAACTGAAATAGTTCACATCTGACTTAACTGCTACCTTCAGCCAATACTACAGGGACCTGAAGAGTACATTCTCGCTTTTGTCTTCTTTTCCTCCATAAATACAGTTGCTTGAGCTCCAACCTCACTATGCATGCTGTGGAATTCTAAAGGACTTGCAGTGCTGAGAGTTAAAACTAGTAATTTACTGATTTGTTTGAAAAAGCTGTCCCTGCAGTCACCAAGTAGCTACCCTGAACTTTCTGTACCTTGACATACTGCTGCTCCTTTGCCTGTCCTTTTTAGGAGCAGGTTTTTCATATGTGAGAAGTGTAATAGGCATCCACACCTTCCCTCCCCTGTCCTCACTTGAGCAAGGAAGCCCCTGTGGGTTCTGCGCTTCTGAGGCTATACTTTCTAGACTCACCACTTGTTCTTTTCCCTCCTGTTGGCCCTTCTTTCTTGAAAGGAGGGACCAAAAGCTTGGCACGCTGAGTTACATGTTAATGCTATCTAGTATCTTGCAGGCTTTACACTTACAGAATCACAGAATATATTTGGTTGGAAGAGACCTTCACGATCATCTGGTCCAACCTTTAACACAGCACTGAAGGGTCAAAACTAAGCATCAGGTCCACACATCTCTTAAACACCTGCATGGATAGTGACTCCACCACTGCCCTGTGCAGACTATTCCAGTATTTGATAACCCTTTCAGTGAAAAAATATTTCCTAATATCCAGCCTAAACCTCCCCTGGAGCAGCTGGTTTCCATTTCCTCTAGTCCTGTTGCTTGACAGCAATGAGAAGAGGCTGGTCCCCATCTTGCTCCAACCTCCCTTCAGGTAATTGTAGAGAGTGATGAGGTCTCTCATCATCATCTTCTCCAAACTGAACAAATGCAGCTCCATTAGGCATTCCTTGTAGGACATGTGTTCAAGGCCTTTCATGAGCCTTTTACAGACCTATATACACACAGGCTGAGGATGAATTCTTTAATAGACTTTAAAGAAACATTTGGCAATTGACACTACATGTCTATGTTCTACTTCAGCCAAACTCCAACAGAGCCTACAAGGGGAGGGAGAAGACAATGGTCCCTGCCATTCAGCGTGTTACCTGCTACACCAATGGCTTCTGAACTGCCATGCAAATCTCTTCTGTCACTCCTCAGACTAGAGTTATTTAAATGATATCTCATACAGCCTTTTTAACTTGTCTGGTATTTTAAATTTGCTTCTGTCAAGATCATCTATAATGATACTGTGTCTGATCTAGAGCAGCCCATTGTAAGTCTTACCAACACAGCCTTCCCTTCTAAAAAGGGACATCAGTAATTACTCTCACACTGTCTTTTACAGGCTGTAATTCAGCTAGACCCTTCTGTCATCATCAGAACCAGCACTGCTGTCAATACTTGCAAAGTAAACACAACAAGTTTGAGCTTGAACATCAGCAGAGCAGCTCTGCTCCAACCCTCCAATCATCCAAAGCTGAAAAAGGTCTTAAAGGGAAGCAACACTTCATGAATTGCAGGGAGGGAGACAAAACGTTGGAAAAAGATTCTTATGCCTTATGACATTCAAATTAGTAGCTCTGCAATCCAAACCTACAAGCCATAGAGCAGGTTACTGACGTTGTTCACAAAGGAATCACTGCAAGCCAAGTTATAAACAAAAGTTAAAAACAACCCAGCAGGTTCTACAGGACCTGAGAAAGTATCAAAGGGAATTTTTCAAAGGTAACTGAATTTATGGAGTAACTTCACTATTCCTGTTTAAAATTGCTTGTAACTTTATTCCTAACAACACATAAGACATACAATCTGTCTAGGGTGCTGCTCAATGCAGCCCTACCTGTGGGCAAGGAAGATTCCAGGGATCAGGGTGTAGTTCAGGGTTAGATTAATGATTTATAATAACCTTTTCTGTACATAACTTGGAATATCAAAACTCTGCCTCCCCTATCAACTCCTCTCTAATTATGTCTTCCAACAGCTGTCTGCCAAGCTGAATCCCCTGGAATTAGGGGCAGGAATAACAACCCCTTGTTTCTGCAGTTCACGTAATACATCCAGTATTGAATCCAATTCCACTCGGAATTTCTCCAGCTCTCGGTTCTTCTGCTGTGCCAGCCTTCGCCACCTCTCAGCCTCATGGCTCTGCCTTGCTTCAGTAAGATGTTGTGTGAGCTGGGCTGCCTGCAAATTACAGAGTACAAAATCAACCGGATTGGAAAAGACCTTTGACATCATCAAGTCCAACCTATCACCCAGCACCATCTAATCAACTAAACCATGGCACTAAGTGCCCCATCCAGTCTCTTCATAAACACTTCCAGGGATGGTGACTCCACCACCTCCCTGGGCAGCACATTCCACTGGCCAATCACTCTTTCTGTGAAGAATTTCTTCCTAACATCCAGCCTAAACCTCCCCTGGCACAGCTGGCAAGCAAGTCAGCATTGTTGACTCCTTAATGAAACACTCAGCCAGGGCTGTCCCTCAGCCAAAATGTGCCACTTCATTGTGCTTGCTACTTGGTCTCAAAGCCCAGGGCTCAATGCTGCATGTTACAACCCCCATGGCTAGCAAAGCTGCATCAGTGACAGAAAGGCAGAATCCAGCATTGACTAATCAGCCTTGGGAGAACTTAACTTACCCTCTCCAAAGCAGCAATTAGAAGTCTGACTATTTAAGAGGAGTCTGAGCATGTAACAAAAACCCTTCTATAAGCAAACCAAACCTTTCTACTTGCTATTGAAATGTGTTAATTAAATGAACAGTTTGCAAGAGAGATAACCCAAATCTGAAGGCTTAAAACCCACAGGTTCTATGAATCATCAGGGAATATCCTGTAGTCACAAAGGTCTGAAGCTGCTGCAGATACAAGTTTGAATTAATTTTGATGTCAATCCGGGGCAAGAAGGACAGGGAACTGCTTGACAGGGCCCAGTGCAGAGCCATGAAAATGAGGAAGGGAGTGGAGCATCTTCCTTATGAGATTAGACTGAAGGAGCTGGGGCTCTTTAGCTTGGAGAAGAGGAGACCGAGAGGTGACCTCATTCATGTTTGTAAGTATGTAAAGGGTGAGTGCCAAGAGGATGGAGCCAGGCTCTGCTTGGTGCTGCCAAGGAAGTTGAGGCATAGGAAGGTCCATGGAAACATGAGGAAAAATGTTTTCACTTTGATGGTGGCACAACACTGGAACAGGCTCCCCAGGGGGGTTGTGGAGTCTCCCTCTGTGGAGATACTCAAAACCTGCCTGGATGAATTCCTGTGTGATCTGCTCTGGGTGATCCTGCTCTGGCAGGGACATTGGACTGGATGATCATTTGAGTTCCCTCCCAACCCCTAACATTGTGTGATTCTATTACAGCTGCCTTCAGCAGAACAGAATGTGAACAAAAATAATAAACCCTGAGGCAGCAGGGTTTGTTCTTAATCCTGTAAAACATTTTATCCAGTCCCTGATGTAGAAATGTATGGAGAATAAAACCTTCCCTGAACAGTTGTGTACAGCAGTCTATTTCTTGAGATCTGGTTTCACAACTGCAAAGCAAACTCCATAAACTAAGAAGTACAGTGGGGGCTGGATGATCTTCCAGTCCAACTGCCCTTCTCTGACTTCATATATTTCAGTCAAAGCTACTTTACAATACTAAGTGAAAGACAGCATACATTTAAATGCTGAAAATACTGAGAAAAAACATCTGTATGAACCAGAAAACCACTTCCAGATGATAGATGCTCCCTCAACAGGTAAAAAAATCAGGATAGAGGCCATGGTATAAAATAAGATGAATCCTTACTTTATAACATAAAGTCTGAAATTTGAATGAAAAACACACAACCACCAGTGCAAAATTTTGTACACATTCAAGGGATACAAATGTGAGACAGAAGAAGCTGCATCACATGGATCCAAACTTCAAAACCCAGAAGTTTTAAGCTTGTGGGTGACAAAGGCTTTTCCCCCTTTGTTTCTGGTATTAAAAGCAGTACGTGCTAGAATGCTAAAGATGTCCCTGCAGTAAGCAGGGACACCTTTCGCCCAATCTAGTTAGAGATGTTGCTGCGTACTACAGGGGGACTAGATGACCTTTGAAAGGTCCCTTCCAACCTAATGCAGTCCATGATTAATGATTCTAGTGTGGGGTGTCCCTGCCCATGGCAGGGGTTGGAACTATATGATCCTTGTGGTCCCTTCCAGCCCTGACTGATACTATGATTCTGAGATGTTTCTCTGCTTTCAGTGAAGCTTTTCTGAATGAGATGTCTAGGACTAGGCAATAAAATCACAGCTCAGTTGAGGAGTATTATCACAGCTTAACAACCTGCCTTACACACGGATCATTTTTCAGTAGCTAGCTTCCACTGTGTAGCTGAAACAGGAAATAACCAAAAGATAGAAGGGACTTGCAGAGGTCCTGTGGTTCAACCCTCTGCAAAAGCAAGGCCTCCTCAGATCAGGTTGTGAGGAAGTTACACACCTCATACACATTATGCACAAGTAATTAGCACAGCATGGTCATGTTGCCTGGGACTGCATCTCCATGAGGCACCAAAGACAAAATAAGAGTACCTGAGCCCTGCTCTGTCAGCTAGAGGAGCCTGTGCAAAGAGCATCAAATCACAGCTGCTTGAGCAGTAAATACAGAGTCTCAGTACCTTCTGAATTTCTTGCTCTCTTTCTGCATGTCTGGTCTCTATATGCTTGATTTTCCTTTCCAGGCACAAGAAGTGTTTCATTTCAGGACTCTGGCTCTCCTTAGCTTCTCTCAGTTCTTCCAACAATTTTGTCACCTACAGTTTGAGACAAGTGATGAAGTTATCATTGTGTTAAGCAGTGCAGAAAACAGGTTCCTTTCAAAGTGTGTTTGTTTAATCATTCCAGTCAAAAGCTGCAGAAAGGAAGGCATAAAACTCTCCATTATTCAGAAGCTTAAACAGGGGCTCAGAGGCTTAAATTAGGATCTTTCATTTGAATGAAGTGGCCTGAGGATATGAAAATCTAGTCCCTTTGGATAAAACAAACCCTGTTCCTAAGATGCTATCAAGTGATTCTTCAACAGTCAATTTTGATACTTCTAAACGTGCTAAAAATGAATAGAGAGTATTAGGATTCGATTTTCTCACACAATCCTTTGTCACACTGTGGACAACCATCAACTATCAAATGTACCAGCGTGTTTCTAAGGAAGTGTCAAGTGCCAATCTCTTTTTTGTGGTGCACAGTAATAAGGAACAATGGATGCAAACTCCAACATAGAAGATTTCACCTCTACATAAGAAGGAGAAACTTCTTTACAGTGAGGATGAAAGAGCACTGGAAGAGGCTGCCCAGAGAGCTTGTGGGGTCTCCTTCTCTGGACACTTTCAAAACTCGCCTGGATGCATTTCTGTGTGGACTACCCTCGGTGATCCTGCTTTGGCAGGGGAGCTGGACTTGATCTCTAGAGGTCCCTTCCAACCCCTAACATATGAGTCTGTGTAGAAGGGCAAAAGAAGGCTTTGACATTTCCTTCTGTATAGTCTTGCAGTGATTTTTGTGGCCAAGGCACTCCATTACATTTTCTTACATGCCAGCACCTTGAACTCAGCCACCTGGGTCAATGGGATGATCGTTGCCTTACCCAACCCTGTCAATAAATCAATCTGTAAAGCATTTATAGAAGACACCAATTAGTAACATTCTTCTCATTGTACTCTTGCCCTGTTTTCCTAATAGGAAACGGATCAGTGGAGTGAAAAAAGCTTTGTATGGAAAGGCAAACCTCTTATCATTAAATGATTCATAGTATGAACTCGAAGTCTCAGCCTTTATTCAGCAAAGACAGAGCTTGTTTAGTAGGAGATCTTTTGTCCCTCCCTTGAAACCACCCTCACTTTTCTACAAATACCTCACAACAGAGGTGGAATTGCAAGTGGGTAAGGTAAACAATCAGTTTAGTAGGATGAAAATGAAGTATGTACTAAGCACATACTGATACTTCTCTGCTATACTGAAGATACTCAAAACCTGCCTGGATTCATTCTGGTGTGATCTGCTCTGGCAGGGGGTTGGACTGGGTGATCTCTCGAGGTGCCTCCCAACCCCTAACATTCTGTGATTCTCTCATTTCCTCTAAAAAGGGCAGCAAATGAGCTGAAATGTCTGGTCTTCTCAGCCCCTTACAGAATAGGAGGATTGTTGTTCATAACTCTTGCATTCTCAAAAATGAAGTTAAAACTAGCAAAATTCATACATCAAGGACATAGTGACCTAAGCACAGGGACACTGTTAGGGCATGCCACATCCTTCTCCTGAGCAGGTGATAAAAACATGCAGCAGCATTTCAAGAACAGCCAAAGCATAGCCAGTAGCTCAAAAAGCTTGAGCTAGAAGACAGAGAGCTATTTCACACAATATTAACCCCACAATGAAAACAGGAGCAAGTATAATCTTCAGATTATCTGCTAGTAATAGAAGTAGAAAATTAGGAAAAGCCTAGGTACTTCTCCCAAACCCCAGTGAATTTCAGAACAGCTAACCTCTTTTGGTAAGACTGAGTTTCACAGAAGGCCAGTGCCATTCTGGGGTAGATTAAAAGGGCTGTGGTTAGTAGGTCAAGAGAGGTTCTCCTTCCCTTCTGCGCTGGTGAGGCTGCATCTGGAATTTTGTGACCAGTTCTGGGCCCCTCAGTTCAAGAAGGACCTCAGGGAACTGCTTGAAAGAGTCCAGTGCAGAGACACAAAAATGATTTAGGGAGTGAAACATCTTCCTTATGAGGAGAGACTGAGGGAGCTGGGGCTCTTTAGCTTGGAGAGGAGGAGACTGAGAGGTGACCTTGTTCATGTTTATGGGTATGTAAAGGGTGAGTGCCAAGAGGATGGAGCCAGGCTCTGCTCAGTGATGCCCAATGACACCACAAGGGGCAATGGTGGAAGTTGAGGCTTAGGAAGTTCTATGGAAACAGGAGGAAAAATGTTTTCATCGTGTGGATGACAGAGCACTGGAACAGGCTGCCTGGGGGTGTGTGCAGTCTCCCTCTCCGGAGATATTCAAGACCTGCCTGGATGTGTTCCTGTGTGATCTGCTCTAAGTGATCCTGCTCTGGCAGTGGGGTTGGACTGGATGATCTTTGGAGGTCACTTCCAGCCTCTAACATTCTGTGATAGTAAAGGAGAAAATAAAGAACAGAATTGTCTACATCAGTTTTATGGCAATGAAAGATGAGGAAAGGAAGGCTTTATTGGAACAAAGAATTTGAAAACTAAGACAATGTCCTTCTAACAAAAAAAACTCCTGTGGTCTGTTTACTACCCATCACAACTCTCAACAGGCTAGGAATGATTGGATTAACCTGCTGATCAATTTCAATATATATGCCAGCCATTTCTAATGTCATCATTATTAATCAAAGGTCAAATTTCCTGCATTCTCAGGTATAACTCCAGGATAGAATAGAATAGAATTAACCAGGTTGGAAAAGACCTTCGACATCATCAAGTCCAACCTATCACCCAACACCATCTAATCAACCAAACCATGGCACCAAGTGCCTCATCCAGTCTCCTCTTAAACACCTCCAGTGATGGTGATTCCACCACCTCCCTGGGCAGCACATTCCAGTGGCCAATCACTCTTTCTATGAAGAACTTCCTAACAGCCAGCCTAAACCTCCCCTGGTGCAGCTTGAGACTGTGTCTTCTTGTTCTGGTGCTGGTTGCCTGAGAGAAGAGACCAATCCCCACCGGGTTACAACCTCCCTTCAGGGAGTTGTAGAGAGCAATGAGGTCTCCCCTGATCCTCCTCCAGGCTAAACAACCCCAGCTCCCTCAGCCTCTCCTCACAGGGCTTGTGCTCCAAACCCCTCCCCAGCTTTGTTGCCCTTCTCTGGACACCTTCCAGCAAGTCAACATCTTTCCTAAACTGAGGGTCCCAGAACTGGACACAGTACTCAAGGTGTGTCCTAACCAGTGCTGAGTATAGGATGTAGAAGCAACTAAAGATACTAAGAATTACTTTACTCTTTATTATCTATCTGAAGCTGTACAAGGATGAAAGGATGAAATCCTTAGAATAAAGTACCCCCCACTCTAAATTTAAACCTACCTCTTTTTGTAGCAGTTCCTCTCTCATCTGTGACACTAAGAGGGCTTCCTGACGTCTCTGTTGTTCACCGATTTGTTCTTGGAGATGTTTTATTAATACCTACAAAAAAACCATTAAAACCAGTTTGTCATTAACATAAATACCCAGGACAAGAGGTGAAAACCTACACAGGAGAAATACACCAACCCCATTTGTAAGGAGCAGTCCCAAGTGCACAATCTGTCTCTTCATTGTCATCAGGAATTTGCACCCCCTTGCCCTAAGGAGGAGGAGTGAAATTCAGGCTACCATCTTAGCAGGAAGTTTTGCAGTGGCCTGCTCCATAATAAGTTACTGATGAAGTGACCACTGGAATGTGGTCTCCATGGTTTTCCAGGTGCAGGTTCCGAGGGGGAGACCTTGATGGTACCAAGGGTCTGTACCTGCCAAGGAAGATGGATGACCCTACTGTGTGTGAGCATCACTTTGGAATGGAGGAATGGAACTGGAGACAAGAGAGACTGATGTCCTGCTGTTGCCAAGGGAACCCTGAACTTCAGTGAACTCTGCTCATTACAATGTCATTATAATATGAAAACACACTCCTGGCCTGAGGCTACCTGCCTCCGAGGCAGACCACACCTTGGACATGCCTCCTTGGGCCCAGACCACACCTTGGTCACTCCTCCTTGGACATGTGTGGAAGCCTAACTCATAGGGGACACAAGGGGTGGAGAGAGGTGGAGTTCAGATATTGACAGGTGTGGAGGTGATGATAAAAGATGTCTCCCTAGCAATGGGAAGAGTTCTCTCTATGTTCTGTGAGAGGGTTTGTGTGTGTGTCTGAGTGTGTTTCCTGAAGAGTTCTGAAGAAGTTCTGAAGAGGAAACAAGAAGGCGGCTTCGAAGGAAAGCTCTCCCTATTAAGATCAAGAAGGAGCAGCAGGACTGGACCTGGGACCAGAGAGATGTCTTTGGACCCTTGCATTATGGGTAGCTATAGACCTCTTTTCCTTTCCCCTCTTCACTTTTCCCCTTTCTCCTCTCACTTTTTTCTACCTCCTATGGGTAAACAATAAAGTTTTACTGTTGTTTGAAGTGAACCCCCTGACACAAACTGAAACACAGGAGGTTGTTCTGTCTGACCATAAGGAAAACTTTGCTTATGAGGGTGCCCAAGCCCTCGTCTGGGTCTCTGAGTCCAGAAAGGTTGTGGAATCTCCCTCCTTGGAGACATTAAAAAGCCATCTGGATATGGTCCTGCACAACTGGCTCTAGATACCCTGCTTGAACAGGGGGGTTGGGCAAGATGACCTCCAGAGGTCCCTTCCAATCTCAGTCCTTCTATGACTACAGTGGCACAGGCCCATTTCTAAAACAAGAGAACCTGCTTCAAAGAAAGACAAAGTTCACAGTAATGCAGAAGTAACTTTAACAGCTACCTGTAGGCAATGAATTTATCTACTGTATCTTACCTCTTGTGTTGAAATTCTGCTGTTTAGTTCAGCTACTTTAGAAGCAGAATGCTCCTTTGCATGCTGGCAAAGAATCTTCTCCACTTCCCTCTGATGGGAAGCTTTCAGAGATGCAATGTATTCTGCTGTGTCTTCCTGTATCCTGAACAGAGTGAAAGGAAAATCAGAAGTAAAGCAGTTACAGAGAGTTTTTAAATAAATGCAGCAAAGTCTGTCCCTTGAACATCCAAAACAGCAAAAATGAGAAAGGTGGCAAGTCTTTGAAATTCCATAACCTCACAGGACAGCACCACCACTACTTTGCCTCTGGAGGACAACAGGGTAGAAAGCCTACAGTGTTCTCTATCTACCTCATCTAACTAGGAGACAGCTAGACTACAGAAAACTCAGCTAATCATCTGTTTTGGCTCCACTTATAAAAGAAGGAGAGAAAATGAGTGCTTTTAAATCTTAACATTTGTTAAGAGGTCCCATTTCAGGTACCTGTTTTAGAACAGAATGTGGTGCAATCTCAATATGCCAATTTCCTCTACTGACTCAGAAGGGAGCTAAGGGCGAACAGGTGAAGTGTAAAGTTTCTACAGCTGCTCAGGTAAATCCCACTGAAAGCACACCCCAGATTGAAGGAAAGTGTGTGCACCAAATATTCATGCTGTA
The DNA here is from genome assembly GCA_033816785.1 of Picus viridis. Taxonomy (NCBI): domain Eukaryota; kingdom Metazoa; phylum Chordata; class Aves; order Piciformes; family Picidae; genus Picus; species Picus viridis. The sequence continues at coordinate 45,279,561 of CM066578.1, read as the reverse complement.
CAGCACAAATACCAAGCATCCAAGATGGAACAATTTGCACCAAGGTCTTTTCAATAACACAATACAATAATAATACAATACAATACACCAGGTTGGAAGAGACCTTCAAGATCATCGCGTCCAACCCATCAACCAATCCAACCCACCCAACAACTAAACCATGGCACCAAGCACCCCATCAAGTCTCCTCCTGAACACCTCCAATGAAGGTGACTCCACCACCTCCATGTGCAGCTGATTCCAATGGGCAATCACTCTCTCTGTATAGAACTTCTTCCTAACATCCAGCCTAAACCTGCCCTGGTGCAACCTGAGACTGTGTCCCCTTGTTCTGGTGCTGGCTGCCTGGGAGAAGAGACCAACCTCTGCCTGGCTACAACCTCCCTTCAGGTAGTTGTAGAGAGCAATAAGGTCACCCCTCAGTCTCCTCTTCTCCAGGCTAAGCAACCCCAGCTCCCTCAGCCTTTCCTCATAGGGCACTCAAAACCATGGTGGGTTGCAGCATTCGTAAGGATGTAGAAAGAATCCTGATAGTACACTGCTCCAAAAACTCAACCCCAAAACAACAAAGACCAGCCCAAAACCAACCAAACCAAACAGTAAAAATGAAATTTAGAGAGAATGTCCACCAAATACAAGCTAGCTTCACACATAGAATCACAGGGTGGCCTGGATTGGAAAGGACCTCCAAAGGCCATCTAGTCCAACCCCTCTGCAGTCAGCAGAGACATCCCCAACCAGATCAGGTTGCCCAGAGCCCTGTCGAGCCTCACCTTGAGTATCTCCAGGGATGGGGCTCAAACCATCTCCCTGAGCAACCTGTTCCTGTGTTCCATCACCCTTGTAGTAAAGAACTTGTTCCTAACATCCAATCTAAATCTGTTCTCTAGTTTGAAGCCATTGCCCCTTGTCCTATCACTGCAGGCCTTTTGTAAACAGCCTCTCTCCACCCTTCTTGTAGGTGCCCAACATGGGTGATGCTGATGTGTCACTTCATCCTGCGTCAGCCAACACTTTAAGGAGGTTTTTAAAAGGCAGGTGTTGAGCGCTTACCTTCGAATGTTATTTTCGGAATAAGCCAGCTTTGCCTGAGACTTCACCCTCTGCTGGTTCATCTCTAGAGACAATCTTTCTAGCTCCTCTTTCAGTTGTGCATTTTCGTGCAGAACTTCTGAGAGATTAGGATCGGAGAAGGTTTGTGCTGGGTCTATTTTGTCACCTTTGAAAACGCTTCGAAAGGGTTCGCTGCCGCCGCGATGTCTTTTATCTGTTGCCGACGAGTTCCTTTTCAAGACCTCGGTAGAGTTTTCCTTATTGTTGGCTTTATTCCTCAAATTGTTACTGGACAACATCACCATCCTCTCTTTCTGAAGTTTCTCTACAGTTTTTGTGAGCTCTTGTATTTCTTTATTCTTCATGACCAGCTCTTCATTTAGCTTCGCCAGTTTGTCCTTTGCGTTGCCCTGTTTCACGTGAGAGTCTGTGAACTCCAAGTCTTTATTATCCTTTTTATATCTGAGTTTTAATTGGGAGTTTTGACTTCTGAGGTCTTCAATTTCTGTCTGGAGGTTCTTAACGGTGATCTGATGGCTCTCCTTTAGATTCTGAAGCTCTTGTTCAAGTTCTGCTTTATCACCATTCAGTTTTGGTGATTCATTCATAAATTTGTAGGCAAGTAGTTGCTCAAGCTCTACAAGTCTTTGCTCGTACTGCATCTAAGCAAGGGGAGTAGGAGAAATAAACCAAGTCAGTTTCTTCAAGTGTACTTTTATTATCAGCTCTTCCTCTTATTCTTTAAAGTTACTCCACATCTGAACCACATCTGATTGCATAGGACAAGACACACATCAATATTACTATGGAGACAGACTGAGACAGTTGGGGCTGTTCAGTCTGGAGAAGAGAAGGCTCCGAGAAGACCTTCTTGTGGCCTTCCAGTATCTGAAGAGGGCCTACAAGAAAGCTGTTGAAGGACTTTTAGGGTGTCAGGTAGTGATAGGACTAGGGGGAATGGATCCAAGCTAGAGGAGGGGAGATTCAGATTGTACGTCAGGAAAAGGTTTTTCACCATGAGGGAGGTGAGACACTGGAACAGGTTACCAGGGAGGTAGTAGAAGCCTCATCCCTGGAGGTTTTTAAGGCCATGCAGGACGTTTCTCTGGGCAACCTGCTATAGTGTCAGGTGTCCCTGCCCATGGCAGGGGGTTTGGAACTGGAAAATTTTTGAGGTCCTTTCCAACCCTGACAATTCTGTGATTAGTAACAAGGCTACTTAATCAGTTCAGAAACTAGTAAGTGAAAAAATTATGGAAAGCAAACTTAAGTTTGCTGTAAAACAGAATGAGAACCACAGAACGTTAGAGGTTGGAAGGGACCTCCCGAGATCATCGAGTCCAACCCCTCTGCCAAAGCAGCATCACCCAGGGTAGTCTGCACAGGAATGCATCCAGGTGGGTTTTGAAAGTCTCCAGAGAAGGAGACTCCACAACCCCTCTGGGCAGCCTGTTCCAGTGCTCCGTCACCCTCACTGTAAAAGTTTCTCCTCATGTTGAGGTGAAACCTTCCATGTTCAAATTTGTATCTCTTGTTCCTTGTCTTATTACTGTGCACCACTGAAAAGAGATTGGCCTAATCCACTTGACACCCACCCCTCAGATATTTGTACTGTTGATCAGATCCCCTCTCAGTCTTCTCAAGAATAAATGCCCCAGGTTTCTCAGTCTCTCCTCAAGTTCCTTCATCATCCTCACGGCTCTCCATTGAACTCTCTCTAGTAGATCACTGTCTCTCTTGAACTGGGGAGCCCAGAACTGGACACAATACTGTTGTTCCTTGTCCTGTTACTGGGCACCACTAAAAAGAGACTGGCACCTTCACCTTGACACCCATGCCTCAGATATTTATAGACATTGATCAGATCCCCTCTCAGCCTTCTCAAGACTAAACAGCCCCAGGGCTCTCAGCCTTTCTTCAAGGAGAGATGTTCAAGTCCTGCAATCATCTCCATGGCTCTCTGTTGGACTCTCTCTAGCAGATCCATGTCTCTCTTGAACTGGGGAGCCCAAAACTGGACACTATACTCCAGGTGTGGTCTCACCAGGGCAGAGTAGAGGGGGAGAAGAACCTCCCTAGACCTGCTGGACACACTTTTCTTGATGCATTCCCAGATACCATTGGCTCTCTTGGTCACAAGGGCACATTACTGTGCCATGCAGAACTTGCTGTCCACTAGGTCTTTCTCCATGGAGCTGCTTTCCAGCAGAATTACTCAAACCATTTACTATAAACTAATCCTCACCATGAATGCAGTATCTATGGGAAAGAAAATTAAATTGCCAAGAAATTATTTCAAGAAGAATTATTACAGTATCACAGTATCCCCAAGGTTGGAAGAGACCTCGAAGATCATCGAGTCCAACCTGGCACCACAGACCTCACAACTAGACCATGGCACCAAGTGCCATGTCCAATCTCCTCTTGAACACCTCCAGGGACGGTGACTGCACCACCTCCCCGTGCAGCACATTCCAATGGCGAATGACTCTCTCAGTGAAGAACTTTCTCCTCACTCTGAGCCCAAACTTCCCTTGGCACAGCCTGAGACTGTGTCCCCTTGTTCTGGTGCTGGTTGCTAGAGAGAAGAGGCCAACCCCTTCCTGGCTACAACCACCCTTCAGGTAGTTGTAGAGAGCAATGAGGTCGCCCCTGAGCCTCCTCTTCTCCAGGCTAAACAGCCCCAGCTCCCTCAGCCTCTCCTCACAGGGCTGTGCTCAAGGCCTCTCACCAGCCTTGTTGCCCTTCTCTGGACACATTCAAGTGTCTCGATGTCCTTCTTAAACTGAGGGGCCCAGAACTGGACACAGGACTCAAGGTGTGGCCTAACCAAAGCAGAGTACAGGGGCACAATGACCTCCCTGTTCCTGCTGGCCACACTATTCCTAATGCAGGCCAGGATGCCATTGGCCTTCTTGGCTGCCTGGGCACACTGCTGGCTCATGTTTCTGTGGCTGTCGATCAGCACCCCCAGGTCCCTCTCTGTTTGGGGGCTCTCCAGCCACTCTGACCCCAGCCTGTAGCTCTGCATGGGGTTGCTGTGGCCAAAGTGCAGCACCTGGCACTTGGACTTGTTGAATGCCATCCCGTTGGACTCTGCCCATCTGTCCAGTCGGTCGAGGTCCCTCTGCAGGGCCCTCCTACCCTCTAACTGACCAACATCTGCTCCCAACATGAGGAAGAACTTCTTTACAGTGAGTGTGACAGAACACTGGAACAGGCTCCTGAGAGAGGTTGTGGAGTCTCCTTCTCTGGAGACTTTCAAGACCTCTCTGGATGCACTCCTGTGTGGAGTACCCTAGGTGATCCTGCTTTGGCAGGTGGGTTGGACTCTATGGTCTCCGGAGGTCCCTTCCAACCCCTAGCATCCTGTGATCCTGTGACTTGCCATTATCTAACTCGTGAATAGAATGTTCAGTGTTCCCAGAGGTTCCCTGTAAAAAACCTCATTCTGCAGATCTTCCAAACCACAGCCTTTGGTGCAGCAAGGAATCAGGTGAGCAGCTACACTGACCCACAGGATCAAACCCACTTAACTGTCAGAATTAAATTGTTCTACCTCAAGAACTTGGCCTCTCAGTTCCAATACTGCTCTAACAAACTCTTTTTATCTCAGGTGCTGAAGCTACTGACATTCCTTAAACTTTTTTTTCCCCTTGAGTGTGGTCTTTGCCTTCAGTTTTCACCACTACTCCTCTGTCAGAACCCAGCAACCTTGTGACTTGCAGAGCAGACTACTCAACAAGCCTCCACTTTTTACCTTTATCTTTTGAAATTGCTGTTCCATGGTACGGAGACTCTTTTTAGCTTCATCATCTTTACCTTCAAGTTCTGTTTCTAACTTTTTTATTCTTCTCTCCAAAAAATCAACTGTGTTTGCTTTAGCTGAAGGATCATCACTTTTCTCAGCAGCAGCAGCAGCATAAATCAGAGCAGGCAAAGAATTTGGATACCTTCTCTTTAGAATTCCTTCCAGTTCTCTGATCTTATCAAAAAGAAAACAGAAAGAAAATAACAAGAAAATAGTTCTGATGACAAATGAACTGATATAAGTGACAGGATGTTAACAAGAGTCATCCCCTTTAAGCTGGGTGCAGAAGGAAAAGTAGAGATGCATATGCAGAGATTTTTTTACAGTGTTTCCATTTATGTTATAGTTTACAGTGCAAGACTCAATCTCTTGAGGCCCTCTCAGGTCCAGAGGAGGGCCACGAAAATGATCAATGGGTTGGAGTACCTCTGCTACAAAGACAGGCTGAGGGAGCTGGGGTTGTTCAGCCTAGAGAAGGCTTCAGCTTCCAGTAGCTGAAGGGGGCCTACAATAAGGCTGGAGAGGGACTGTTTACACAGGCCTGCAGTGACAGCACAAGGGACGATGGTTTGAAATTAGAGAAGCACAGATTTAGACTGGATGTTAGGAACAAGTTCTTTACCATGAGGATGGTAGAACACTGGAACAGGTTGCCCAGAGAGGTGGTTGAGGCCCTTTCCCTGGAGATATTCAAGGTGAGGCTCAACAGGGCCCTGGGCAACCTGATCTAGTTGAGGATGTCCCTGCTGACTGCAGAGGACTTGGACTAGCTGACCTTTGGAGGTCCTTTCCATCCCAAGCCACTCTATGATTCTTTGCATTAGAATACTGCAGAGGCTCTTTCCCATTTCTCCCATGTCCCTATTAAATGCAGCTGCCTTCTCCTAAAACTCAGAGAGGCCTACTTCCACCTGACTTTTCCTCAGTAGAAACACAGATTTTAAGGTCTCTACTGCCCCAGTTTTCATGAATCTTGTAGGAATCCAGTAATATTTAAACCCCTATTCTTGAATCAACTTGGTTGAAATTGGTCATAAGGGTAAGGGGTTACTGAACATAGACAGAAGGAGTCTGAAAAGATAAAGAGCAAGCTTGAGTGTGCTTCTGCCCTCTTTCCAAGAAACTCTAAACAGATTTTAATGTTAAAGGATTTAAAAAGGGTTATCAGCAAATAGCTTATTAGAACACAGTGGCAGAAGGGCTACTGTAGCTTTTTGTGTTGAGTGTTACAGATCATAGAATGGTCCAGGCTGGAAGGGACCTCCAAAGGTCATCCAGTCCAACCCTCTCTGCAGTCAGCAGGGAGAACATCCCCAACTAGATCAGGCTGCCCAGGGTCTCATTGAGCCTCACTTTAAATATCTCCAGGGAAGGAGCTTCAACCACATCCCTGGGCAACCTGTTCCAGTGTTCCACCACCCTCATAGTGAAGAACTTCTTCCTGATACCCAATCTAAATCTGCCCTCCTCTAGTTTGAAGCTGTTGCCCCTGGTCCTGTCACTGCAGGCCTTTGTAAACAGTCTCTCTCCACCCTTGCTGTAGGCCCCCTTCAGGTACTGGAAGGCTGCTATTAGGCCCCTCCAGAACCTCCTCCAGGCTGAACAACCCCAGCTCCCTCAGTCTGTCTTTGTAGCAGAGGTGCTCCAACCCCCTCATCATTTTTGTGGCACTCCTCTGGACCCTCTCCATAAGGTCCATATCCTTCCTATATTGATGGCTCCAGACCTGTACACAGTACTGCAGATGAGGTCCCACCAGAACAGAGAACAGAACAGGCACAATCACCTGGATCTGCTGGCAACACATCTTTTGATGCAGCCCAGGATGTGATTTGCCTTCTGGGCTGCAAGTACACACTGCCTGCTCATGCCCAGCTTCTTGTCCATCAGCACCCCCATGGTCCAAGTTACTTTATCATAATTCCATAGCCCAAGTTACTTTATCAGAAGGCTTCATTCAATCCTTTACCCATATGAAAGGGCTAGTAACTGTTGTAAGAGACCTCATCTGCAATAAATGAAACAGTTCTATTGTTGCATACTTGTCTCTCCAGATCCTGAATTCTTTTGGCATCTGCTGCTCTGTCTCTCAAACGTTTCTTCTGCTGCACACACTGATCTCCAGCTTCAGCTCTGAGCTTCTCAACCTGGCCAATTTATAAGAAAACAAGACTGAGATACACACTGAGAGACACTGACCTGTAGTACAAAAGCACTGGAAACATGCACAACATAAAAGAAGCATGGGCATGTGTGGTTGGAAAGCTGCAGCTTGGAGAGAGACCTGGGGGTGTTGGTTGAACATGAGTCAGCAGTGTGCCCAGGTGGCCAGGAAAGCCAATGGCATCCTGGTTTGTGTTAGAGACACTGTGGCCAGCAGGGACAGGGAGGTGATCATCCCCCTGTACTCAGCACTGGTGAGGCCACACATTGAGCATTGTGTTCAGTTCTGGGCTCCTCACTACAAGGACATTGAGGTGCTGGAGAAGGGCAGGGAGGCTTGTGAAGGGCCTGGAGCACATGGCCTGTAAGAAGCATCTGAGGGAGCAGAAGAGGAGGCTGAGGGGAGACCTCACTGCTCTCTACAACTGCCTGAAGGGAGGCAGGAGCGAGGAGGCAGCAGCTTCTTCTCCTTGGTGGCAAGCAGCAGGACTGAAGGATATGGTGCACCAGGGGACGTTTAGGAATGTTGGAAGATATTTATTTGCTGAAAGGGTTCTCAAACATTGGAATGGCCTGCCCAGGGCAGTGCTGGAGTCACCATCCCTGGGATGTTTAAACAGTGTGTGGACCTGGCACTCTGGGACATGGTTTAGTGTTGACACTTCAGTGCTGTGTCCAGTTCTGGGCCTCTCAGTTTAGGAAAGATGTTGAGTTGCTGGAACGTGTCCAGAGAAGGGCAACAAAGCTGGGGAGGGGTTTGGAGCACAAGCCCTGTGAGGAGAGGCTGAGGGAGCTGGAGTTGCTTAGCCTGGAGAAGAGGAGGTTCAGAGGGGACGTTATTGCTGTCTACAACTACCTGAAGGGAGGTTGTAGCCAGGTGGGGGTTGGTCTCTTTTCCCAGGCAGCCAGCACCAGAACAAGAGGACACAGTCTCAAGCTGTGCCAGGGGAGGTTTAGGCTGGATGTTAGGAAGTTCTTCATAGAAAGAGAGATTGGCCATTGGAATGAGCTGCCCAGGGAGGTGGTGGAGTCACCATCACTGGAGGTATTTAGGAAGACACTGGATGGGGTGCTTGGTGCCATGGTTTAGTTGATTAGATAGTGTTGGATGATAGGTTGCTCTCTAAGATCTCAAAGGTTTTCTCTAACCTGGTTAATTCTATTCTATTCTATTCTATTCTATTCTATTCTATTCTATTCTATTCTATTCTATTCTGGAATTCACATTTCAAAACCAAAAAAATGAACAAATCCCTCCCCCCTCCCCCCCCCAAAATAATAAACAATAAAAGGGGGAGTGGGGAATGAGATTATTACAGATAGAATTACATTATACTCCTCACCATCACTGGAAAAAGAAATAAGTTAAGCTTCTTAAATACAGCTAGATATGATCACCTCTAGTTTTAGTTTTGCAATTTCTTCTTTGGCATCTTTGAGACGAGCTGCATCTCTGTCCAAAAGGTCCTGATTTTCTGCATACCACTGAAGTCTCTTTTTCAAATGAGTGATTTCCTGTTTGTATGATTCTTCCATGACTTTCAACTCGTAAGACTTCTCACCTACAAGAATAAAACATCTTTAGTCTTCTTTAATTACTTCTTTAGTACGGAATTACTAACAAGTCAGCACTATCCTTTCTCAGCACATTTCACATCTTTATTAATCACAGAATCATAGAATCATAGAATCAGTCAGGGTTGGAAGGGACCACAAGGATCATCTAGTTCCAACTCTCCTGCCATGGGCAGGGACACCCCACACTAGATCAGGCTGGCCAGAGCCTCATCCAGCCTGGGCTTAAACACCTCCAGGGATGGGGCCTCAACCACCTCCCTGGAAAACCCATTCCAGGGCTTCACCACTCTCATGGTAAAGAACTTCCTCCTCACATCTAGCCTGAATCTCCCCACCTTCAGCTTCATTCCATTTCCCCTAGTCCTATCACTACCTGAGATCCTGAGAAGTCCCTCCCCAGCCTTCCTGTAGGCCCCCTTCAGATACTGGAAGGCCACAATGAGGTCACCTCGGAGCCTTCTCTTCTCCAGACTGAACAGCCCCAACTCCCTCAGTCTGTCCTCATAGGAGAGGTGCTCCAGCCCTCTGATCATCCTCGTGGCCCTTCTCTGGACACGCTCCAGCACGTCCACATCCCTCCTGTAATAGGGGCTCCAGAACTGGAGGCAGTACTCCAGGTGGGGTCTCACCAGAGCTGAGTAGAGGGGGAGAATCACCTCCCTTGACCTGCTGGTCACACATCTCCTGATGCAGCCCAGGATCTGATTGGCTTTCCGGGCTGCAAGTGCACATTGAGAGCTCCTGTTGAGCTTCTCGTCCACCAGCACCCCCAAGTCTCTCTCCTCAGGGCTGCTCTCCAGCCAGTCCCTGCCCAATCCTGTCACTGTAGTGAAGTATTAAAGCCATACCCTGATTAGGATCTTAAATGCAACAGTATCTGATAACCAGAAAACTTTCCCTCATACCTGAGGGGGGTCTATAGGAAAGCCAGGAAGGGACTTTTTACAAGGGCCTGTGATAGGATGAGAGGGAATGGCTTGAAGTTTGAGGAGGGTAGATTTAGACTGGATATTAGGAGGAAATTCTTTACAGTGAGGGTAGTGAGACTTTGCAAGAAGTTGCTCAGGGAGGTTGTGAATTTCCTCTCCCTGGAGGTGCTGAGGGCCAGGTTGGATGAGGCTTTGAGCAACCTGGTCTAGTGGAGGGTGTCCCTGCCCATGGCAGGGAAGTTGGAACTGGATGATCCTTAAGGTCTTTTCCAACCCAAATCATTCTATGATTCTGTAATCCTGCACACAGTAGTACTCAATGGTTCACAGTTTGACGTGGGAAGTATTTAAAACAGAATCCCAGGGGGATCTGCTCTTGATCACATTCCAAAACACATTTTCAGTAACCAGATGTATGACAACATAGAATATATGCTTAGATATCCATTGACCATAATCCTCCCATTTAGAGAATAAACATTTTGAGAAGAGAGATGGAGGCAAACAGTACAGATCTTAGCTTCTGTGATGCCAGATACTGGAAGTGTAAGAGTCCAATCTCTGGCCCTTTTTCACTAACACAGCTAAAGTCAAACTGGAAAGAGTTGCAGGAGGAATGCTGAAAAAGTCACAAGGCTTAAGTTATAGGCAACAAATGGACAAGATCTAAATAGGAGATGCAACACAGTAGATCTTTTCTTATGAACAGAGTTAGCACACCTTAGAATCATAGAATCAGAATCATAGAATCAGTAAGGTTGGAAAAGACCTCAGAGATCATCAAGTCCAACCCATCACCCAACACCTCCTGACTACTAAACCATGGCACCAAGTGCCACGTCCAATCCCCTCTTGAACACCTCCGGGGACGGTGACTCCACCACCTCCCTGGGCAAATATATAAATGGAATTGTCTGTTTTCTGTGCCCAGTGGGAGATAATCAAGAAATCAAACTTAACAGGCAAGAACAAAGAATTTAGCTGGATAAAAGAAAAGGTTTTCTAATATATTAGCCCTGGAGCTATTATTAGATGTTGAGACAATAGTTGGAAATTGTCTGGATGCATTTGACTAAGTGATATTTGAATAAGAAAGATGTTTTAGTTACATATTTCTTTAGTGAATGTTGTGGGTTTAAGTCTGGATGTCTTAACCATGGAGCAAAGTCCTCCAGGAGTACCAGAGAAGTACAAGGAGGTGGGCACAGGCAAGTGTAATCTTTGTTATTTCACCCCACCTTCCTGCATCTCCCCTTTATAAGCAGACATCACAGCTTATTCTGCCCTTTTCTCCCTCTCTCCTGCTCCCAGTGTGGGCCTTTATCTCTTGTTTGGTATTCTGGGGGAGATTTTAGGCCTTTCTGCAGCCTTGGCTGTGTAGCAAATTTCATGCTACATAATTTGGGCCTAGGTTTGGGGGGAAGCTGGGAGGCATGGAGGGGGCATTGAGGCCTGGGTTTTGGCCTGCTTGGGGGAAGGTTTTAGATGGTTGTGGTAAGCCCAGGCTGGAGAACTGGGCTGAGGCTGAATATGAATTTGTGTGTTCTGTACTTTTTATATACTTATGAATAGTATTTCAAGTTGCATTTCCAATTCTGTGGAGTGTTTTTATTTTACTCCTTTAGGGAGGGTAAAATAGAATCATAGAATGGTCCAAGCTGCAAGGGACCTCCAATGGTCATCCAGTCCAACCTCCCCACAGACAGCAGGGACATCCCCAACTAGATCAGGTTGCCCAGGGCCTCGCTGAGCCTCACCTTGAGTATCTCCAGGGAAGGAGCCTCAACCACCTCCCTGGACAACCTGTTCCAGTGTTCCACCACCCTCATAGTAAAGAACTTGCTCCTAACATCCAATCTAAATCTGCTCTTCTCCAGTTTGAAACCACTGCCCCTTGTCCTATAACCACAGCCTTCTGTAAACAGCCTCTCTCCATCCTTCTTGTAGGTCCCCTTCAGGTACTGGAATGTTGCTATTAGGTCTCCTCAGAGCCTTCTCTTCTCCAGGCTGAATAACTGCAGCTCCCTCAGCCAGTCCCTGTAGCAGAGGTGCTGCAACCTCCTGATCATTTTTGTGGTCCTCCTTTGGACCCACTCTACCAGGTCCATGTCCTTCCTATACTGAGGGCTCCAGACCTATACACAGTACTCCAGCTGAGGACTCACCAGAGCAAAGTAGCAGAGTCACCTCTCTGGATCTGCTGGCAACACATCTTTTGATGCAGCCCAGGATGTGATTGGCTTTCTGTCTGCTCAAACCAAGATAGTGAACCACAGAGCAGACAGAATTATTTACCAAAATGAAGTTGCTTTACCTGATGTGGAGGCAATCTGAACTTTTGCTAAATCTCTCTCCTTCTTTGCTTGTCCCAGGTCTACCTCAAGGGCTTGCTTCTCTTGTTTGAGGCGCCTTATCTCTTCTTGTAACTTAGTTTCTTCCTTCTGAGTTTTAGATCAAAAGACAAGAAAAAGAAAAAATAACCACACACTGCCATACAGAAAACCTGAATATGCTTTTTCACCAGGTTTTCTAGTTTTGTTATTATTCACAAGCCTTGCAATAGCACAGCATGATAAACCTTAAGCTAAAAGAAACCCCAAACAATAAACTCCCATACATATATTTTAATAAGCCTTACATAACTGTCTTAGAAGTAGAAAACATCTCCCTTTTGGGAGGGTCAGCAAAGAAAATGACTTATGTCTAAGACTGTATCTTAAAGGGACAGATTTATTCTCCAGCAGTTTAATTTACTACATTCTATTTCTCACCCCTTGCTGCATGCACTTTCCGTTCTGTTTGTGTGTGATCACGAGCTAACTACAAGCCTAAGTAGGATGAAATGTTTCAGTGTCAGCCTTTGCTCACACTGATTCCATAGGTACAAGGAGCAGCAAATGCAGGGGCTGAGGTTTTGGGGCTAGCCAGTAAATAGTGCCTAGGGCCAGCACTGGCCAACATGTGCATGGTTTTGTGTCACTGCTAGGGAGCTATTGCTCTGATCTGCTGAGCAGGATCAGTCTGTGTGCACTCCTCGAGTTTCCAAGGGTACTGTTTGCATTGCTGTGGTGTGAACAGAGGCACTGCTCTCTGTGCTGTGTGCCTGACTCTTACTGTTGTCTCTGTGTGTCTTTCCATCTTTGGTTCTGGTGTTCAGTCTCATTACGGGCTGCACCTTAGGATAGGGAAGTGTAAGAGCAGCACCTATGAGGATGGAACTGGGGAACTCCTAGAGAGCAAAAGTCAGACCAGGAATGGCTCTCCTGGTCTTGGATTCACTGAGATGCTTTTATCACCTACATAACCATTTGGTTTGCTGTGATTGGTTGTTTCCTGGTTGGTTTGTTTGTTTTGTTGTTTTTTTAATGATTAGGGGGAAAAATTGAACAAAGTTACCACAGAAGCTTTTAATTTCTACTTTTTAAATTTTCAACTATCAGAGGAAGTTTGTGCCAGAACAGTCTCCACTTGCAGTTAAGCAGAACATGAGAAGTTCCTGAAACCTTTAAGATGAAGCTTGTTGGAAATCCTCCATGAAAACTGTAAGCAGCTACATGACTACAAAAGTTTAGTATTAGTTAATAACAACCAATTCTTTTCACTCTGATTCTCTTTCCTGGAACTTACTTGGTACCAAGCTGGGATAAACACTTCTGGGTATAGATGCATCACTACTTCTGCAAGCTCTCACAAGTTAGTTCAGGATTTGCAGTAAACCTGGCAATGCTGAGCTTCTTTCAGAGACTCTCTGCCTTGGGGGACTTCTTCTAGAGTTCATAAAATGAGGTGCTTGTGATACACAAGTGTGGCAAATAATAGGATGATCCACTACTTAATTTATATTCCTAGTTTACAGTATGAAAAGTTATGCATTCTCTGGTAAGAACACATGAAAATGAGGCTTGGCATAAACCTACCTGTGCTGCTCGAAGCTCTGAAATCAGCTCTGTGAAACTCCGATTTCTGGCTGGGTCAGAATCCCGCAGGATCCACGACTGGATGTTGTTAGTCTTCTCCACCTTTTCTCTACGTGGTGACAGCAAAAATATTCATGCAAAACAGTGCCTTGGTGTACTAACAGTGGCAGAATAGAAACCAGACTACTCCCCCAAATGGTACTAGAAAGCCTGGAGAAAAGGTGTCTCTGAGGAGTCCTTATAGCAGCCTTCCTGGACTTGAAAGGAGGCCTGTAAGAAAGCCAGGAAGGGACTTTTGACAAGGGCTTGGAGACACAGGACAAGAGGGATTGGATTGAAGCTTGAGGAAGGTATATTTAGACTGGATATAAGGAAGAAATTCTTTACAGTAAGGGTGGTGAGACACTGGAATAATTTGCCCAGGGAGGTCAAGGATGCCCCCATCCTGAATGTGTTCACGGTCAGGTTGGAGGAGGCCAGGAGCAACCTGGTCTAGTGGAAGGTGTCCCAGTGCCCATGGCAGGGGGCTGGAACTAGATGTTATTTGAGGTCCCTTCCAACCCAAACCATTCTGTGGAGCTATGGAAGTCTATCTGTGCAGGCTTAAAGAAAGAAGCAACTCTGCAGTACATCTTCACACCAAAAAAAATTCATCTGTGAGGTGAAGTCTGCTTGCCTTGCACAAACCTGTTGGTTGGGTCTACACAAGGGAGGGAAACAAAACCTACTCTGCCTCACTGGAACTCATCTACAAAAAAGAGTTGTAAATTGGGAATACACACAATTGCTAGGTTTTTTCCCCTCATTACTAGCATGGTATACAAATCTTACAGGACCTACAGTGCAGTGTACCCAACAATTTCTCCACTAGCAGGATCTCTTGGGGCCCCTGATCTACTGTGTGTCCTACAGCAACATCAAAACATTTTGACATGTGAGCAGAGCCCTGAACCCAAACCAAGTGTAGCATACATATTACACTCTGAAAAGATGATAGAATCATAGAATCAATAAGGTTGGAAAAGACCTCAAAGATCATCAAGTCCAACCTGTCACCCAAGACCTCATGACTGCTAAACCGCGGCACTAAGTGCCACATCCAATCCCCTGTGGAATACTTCCAGGGATGGTGATGTGGCAGTTCAGGTTGGGTGCCTCTTATTACTGCCACACAAGGGTCCCGAGGGTCCAGCCCAGTAGGTGGACACAGGAAACAGCTTATTTCATACCCATAATATCCTGTGCCCTATAAATCCATGTGCAAAGTCATTTTCTTCCTCTCTCTTCCCTCTCTGCTCCCATGGGAGATGCTCCCTATTGGGTAACAGTGGGGGAGTATCTCAAGGCCACTTAGGCCTGGCTAAGCCTAATGCCAGGAGGAGAAGCAGGGAGGGGCAGTCTCAGACCTGGCCACCCTGAGACTAGCCCAGCAGTGAAGGGGAAGAAAGAGCCCTGGGGGCTTTGAGTATACCCTCAGGTGGGGAGAAGGGAAGTGCTGGGAGGGTTTTGGGTGTGCTACAGGGGACTCTGTATGCTTTAGCCTGGAGAAGAGGAGGCTCAGAGGAGACTGTTTAGCTCTCTACAACTACCTGAAGGGATGTTGTAGCCAGGTGGGGTTGGTCTCTTCTCCCAGGCAACCAGCACCAGAACAAGAGGACACAGTCTCAAGCTGCATCAGAGGAGGTTTAGGCTGGATGTTAGGAAGAAGTTCTTCATAGAAAGAGTGACGGGCCATTGGAATGTGCTGCCCAGGGAGGTGGTGGAGTCACCATCACTGGAGGTGTGTAAGAAGAGACTGTATGGGGCACTTGGTGCCATGGTTTAGTTGATTAGATGGTACTGGGTAATAGGTTGGAGTTGATGATCTCGAAGGTCTTCTCCAACCTGGTTAATTCTATTTTATTCTTTGGGATTCTTTTGTCACTATGCTTGTGGCTTCTGTAAAACACTTGCTGCTTTTCCATTTAAACTTTCCATCACTTTTGCAATCTGTTTGTGTGAGTATCATTCTTTTGCCCCTCTCAGGGGAAAGAGAGGATCTGCCTGGCCTCAAACCGGGACATTTGAATTTTAGCACTGAAATAGTTCCAAGTGGAAGACTTGTAGCATTCCCACAGGTCTACAAGATCAGCAAGATGACTAAGAACAAAGTGCTCATAATCAATGTAATTCTCAAAAGAAGAAAAACTAACCCACACTCCCAAGGAACAGTGGAAAACATGCATCTGGAAGGCTCCACATTGACTCATAAATAAAAATAAGAAGCTCAGCTGAAAACTCCAGAGATTTTAGGTTGCCTACCTTATGGCTATTAATTCAGACATTAAGCACTGATTCTCCTTAAACATTTGCTCCTCATTTTTTTTGTTTTGGATCTGCAGCTCTTTCATTTGTTTGTATAACCTCTCATTTTCCTAAAGATGAGACAGACCAAGTTAAAGAATGTTCATAAATTACTGTTTTGTCCAGTTCAAAACCAATTGCCTATGACTTGTATAGCTTGCCTGCTGAAACACTGGAAGTAAACACTAAATGCTTTCTTGCTAAGTTTCCAAAAGGCATTTCTACTTTCATTATCTTTAAGCTAAAGCAATACACAGTGACCTCTACAATCTTGCCCAAGTGGAGAACCTTGGCCAGTTCCAATAAGGGTGGTGAGACACTGGAACAGGTTGCCCAGGAGGTTGTGGATGCCACCCCCTACCCTGTAAGTGTTCAATGCCAAGTTGTAGGAGGCCTTGAGCAACCAAGTATAGTAGCAAGTGTCCCTGCCCATGGCAGGGGTGTTGGAACTAGATGATCTGTAAGATGCCTTCCAACCCAAACCATTCCATGAATCTACAGACTATATTCTAAAAGCATGTACATAGATGGGTGCTGAGAGATCAGAGCGCTGCCTGCCCCAATTCTGTGGACACAAACCACCACAGATCCGAGATGTTCACAGCTATACTGACAGGACACTGTGCCTACACCAAGACATGGTGCTGAGCACCAGCTGGACGCTGCTTAAACTAAACTAAACTATTTGATTTTACAGCTGCAAGTATTCCAAAGGATGATTAAGCTGGTATTACCTCTTTCTACACTTGACTAAGTGATATAAATCAGGCACACTGATAAGGTTTCTTTGAAATCAGCTGCTCAGATACTGTGAAAAGATATTTTTAAAAGACAACCCTCCAGATTTCTGATAGGGCTTAAGAAATACTACTTTTCTGCTATATTTGGGACAATTTCTCCTTCCTTATTGGTCACACAGTATCTTCCAAGTTCTTCAATGAAAAGTCAGCATTTTTTTTACAATATAGAACAGAATCATACAGAATCACAGAACTGTCAGGGTTGGAAGGGACTGCAAGGATCATCCAGTTCCAACCCCACCTGCCATTGGCAGGGAGAATTCACATTAGATCAGGCTGCCCAGAGCCACCTCCAGCCTGGCTTAAAAACCTACAGGGATGGGGCTCCTACCACCTCCCTGGGCAACCTGTTCCAGTGTCTCACCACCCTCACAGTGAATAACTTCTTCCTAATATCTAATCTAAATTTCCCTCCTCTAGCTTGGATCCATACCCCCTAGTGCTATCACTACCTGACACCCCCTAAAAAGTCCCTCCCCAGCTTTCTTGTAGGCCCCCTTCAGATACTGGAAGGCCACAATAAGGTTTCCTCAGAGCCTTATCTTCTCCAAACTGAAAAATCCAGACTCTCTCAGTCTGTCCTCATAGGAGGGAGCTCCAGCCCTCTGATCATCCTCCTGGCCCTTCTCTGGACACGTTCCAACACAGATATATTGAGTCACAAAAACTAGATATACCTGCTCAAAACCCCTAAAAACTAGACATAACTGCCCAAGCTAGACATCTATGAAACACTTTTGAATTATACATTTGCCACATATGCCCTTCACACTTAAACTTCATCCCCTTTTAAGACAGCAAGACAGCTCTTTATAACAGAAAAATAGTAGCCATGAAATTATTTTGATTTTGCAACTGGCTAGAACAGCTCAGCATGCTGTATGGTATTACCTGTTGATAACCTTGAATAATGACCTCTTGATCTTCAACTTCTTTTTGTATTTGGGCCAGTTTCTCTTCAGTGATAGGAGCTGCTGCTGTATGATGAGCCCATCTTCTCTCTTTAGTCTGCTCTTCCATACTTCTTAACTTTCAAAAAGAAAAAGACACACAGTTAATGAGAAAGTTTTGTTGGCAATGTGGAATTCTCCACAAGATCAATCTTTTCATTTAGATATGAAAGCAGATCAATGAGCTTCTGTAGAAATTGAATAATGATCAATGAGTTCATTATCCAAGTTGCACAGAAGCATTACAAAACAGGAACAAAGGATAAAAAGTTTGGGAGAAGTCAGTTTTCTTCTTCCTCCTGTTTTCTTACCTATTTAGACAGGAGGCTATGGCAATATGCAATACAGACAAAACATAAGATTGAATAAAGCATCAAATTACTGTGCCCAGTTCTGGACCCCTCAGTGTAAGAGAAATATTGGGTTGCTCAAATGTGTCCAGAGAAGGGCAACAAAGCTGGGGAGGGGTCTGGAGCACAGCCCTGTGAGGAGAGGCTGAAGGAGCTGGGGTTGCTTAGCCTGGAGGAGGCTCAGGGGAGACCTTACTGCTCTCTAGAGCTACGTGAAGGGAGGTTGTAGCGAGGTGGGGGTTGGCCTCTTCCCCCAGGAAAGCAGCACCAGAACAAGAGGACGCAGTCTCAAGCTGTGCCAGGGGAGGTTTAGGCTGGATGTTAGGAAGAAATTCTTCATAGAGAGAGTGATTTGCCATTGGGATGTGCTGCCCAGGGAGGTGGTGGAGTCACCATCACTGGAAGTGTTTAAAAAGAGACTGGATGAGGCACTTAGTGCCATGGTTTATTTGATTAGATGGTGTTGGGTGATAGGTTGGACACAGTGATCTCAAAGGTCTTTTCCAACCTGGTTAATTCTTTATTCTGTAAAAAAGTATATAGAATAGAATGGAGTGGAGTGGAATGGTGTGGAGTGGAATAAACCAGGTTGGAAGAGACCTTCGAGATCATCGAGTCCAACCTATCATCCAGCACTATCTAATCAACTAAACCATGCAACCAAGCACCAAGCACCCTATCAAGTCTCCTCCTAAACACCTCCAATGATGGTGACTCCACCACCTCCATATCTCCACATACTGTGCCCATCTGTAACAAGTGGTATTTTTTTAACCTCTTGTTTTCTTTGCTTTAACACATGAGTGAGTTAAATCTTAACAAAACAAACAAACCAACCTGCTGGAGAACTCTCAAAATGGGAAACCAAAAGAACTTAGAATGACATAGTTCGTAGGAAAACAAAAAAGATCATGTCTTCTGGGCAATAAATGTAACAGCAGGCATGCACTCCCACACTAGCAGTCTGTGTGTAAATCTGGATTCTCTGCTCATTTAATAACTCATGTAAAATACCATTAAATTTTCAGCAGCAGTGTTTCTCCTGTTCCACAGTAATGGGATACAAGATGACAAAGTACCTTACTCTGAAGAACATAGTTTTCCTGACCCAACCGAGAAAGTTCTTTTCCATGCTCTGTTTTCAATTCCACTATCTTGGCCTCTAGCTCTTTCTCTTTCTGTGAAACCCTGCTGGTTAGCTGTTGAATCAAATCATTAGCTGTGTTCAGGTCCTCCTCTGCGACTTGCAGTCGTTTCAGCAAATACAGTTCTCTGTCGCAGCTTCTGGTAGGAGAAAGAGTTAAATCCTAAGGAACAGGAAAAAAAATAACAAACAGGGAAACAATGAAATTATTTGTTTACCAAAAAATTCCACTCATCAATTTCATTTCACTGGCTGGTCTAATTTTCAATAACCACATAGGGCACTTGAAACAAAAAACAAACCAAACAAACACCCCCACCTCCCCTCCCGAAAACTTCTACAGCAAAACAACCTGCACTTACTTTACTGAGCTGCTTTCTTACTTCCAAAATACATGAGGAAAACAAAACAAAAAAAGCCAGTGAGAAACAGACAACTCTCAACATAAGCCACCAGTGTGCACTTGTAGCCCAGAAAGCCAATCACATCCAGGGCTGCATCAAGAGAAGCATAGCCAGCAGATTGAGGGAGGTGATTCTCCCCCTCTACTCTGCTCTGGTGAGACCCCACCTGGAGTACTGTGTCCAGTTCTGGAGCCCCTATTACAGGAAGAATCTGGAGGTGCTAGAATGTGTCCAGAGAAGGGCCATGAGGATGATCAGGGGCTGGAGCTCCTCTCCTATGAGGACAGACTGAGGGATTTGGGGCTGTTCTGTCTGGAGAAGAGAAGGCTCCAAGCATACCTAATTGTAGCCTTCCAGCATCTGAAGGGGGCTACAAGAAAGCTGGGGAGGGACTTTTTAGGGTGTCAGGGAGTGATAGGACTAGGGGGGATGGAAAAAACCAGAAATGGGTAGATTCAAATTGGATTTTAGGAAGAAGTTCTTCCCCATGAGGGTGGTGAGACACTGGCACAGGTTGCCCAGGGAGGTGGTGGAAGCCTCATCCCTGGAGGTTTTGAAGGCCAAGCTGGATGTGGCTCTGAGCAACCTGATGTAGTCTGAGGTGTGCCTGCCCATGGCAGGGGGTTGGAGCTGGATGCTCCTTGAGGTCCCTTCCAACCCTAACAATTCTATAATTCTGTATGAGAGCCACTACCTGAATTAATCTGCCTCTTACATTTTGAAAAGCAGTAACACATTCAGTGATTAATTCTTTATGCAGTTTCTAAAGGAAGAGGGAAAAATCCATCGTGGCACTGCCAATTCAGTCATCTTAAAGAAGTATGAAGATCCTATTAACTATTCAAACTATTCTCCAAGTCACCTTGAAGAAGCCAGAAGATTGTTCAATTATTAAACACTCACTGCAATGCAAATGGAAAATAGAACCCAAACAGTAGTGCTATTTGTCATTAATAACAGAATACTTCCACTTTTAGAAGTTTAATTTATAATTTTCCCCTTTTCTACCATGAATGAGTAATTCTTAGAAATTAATAAAGCATTCCAACTTTAACTACATAGAATTATGCAAGCAACTGAAAAAGCAGTATGACTTTCATCTTTTAAAAGCAAAACATAATAGCTGATTAAAGGGAAGTCTTCATTCAAGATTTCAGCCTCTGGCAATCTTGTGATACTTACTACAGAAGCTCCATGGAGAAAGAGCTTGGAGTCCTAGTGGACAGTAAGCTCTCCATGGGACAGCAATGTGCCCTTGTGACCAAGAGAGCCAATGGTATCCTGGGGTGCCTTAAAAAAAGCGTGTCCAGCAGGTCTAGGGAGGTTCTTCTCCCCTCTACTCTGCCCTGGTGAGACCACACCTGGAGTATAGTGTCCAGTTTTGGGCTCCCCAGTTCAAGAGAGACATGGATCTGCTAGAGAGAGTCCAACAGAGAGCAATGAAGATGATTGCAGGACTTGAACATCTCTCCTATGAAGAAAGGCTGAGAGCCCTGGGGCTGTTTAGTCTGGAGAAGAGAAGGCTGAGAAGGGATCTGATCAATGTCTATAAATATCTGAGGCATGGGTGTCAAGGTGAAGGTGCCAGTCTCTTTTTAGTGGTGCCCAGTAACAGGACAAGGAACAACAGATACAAGCTACAGCACAGGAGGCTCCACCTCATAATGAGGAGAAACTTCTTTATGGTGAGGGTGACAGAGCACTGGAACAGGCTGCCCGGAGACATTGTGGAGTCTCCTTCTCTGGAAGTTTCCAAAATTCATCTGGATGGGCCTGCCCTAGGTGATCCTGCTTTGGCAGGGGGTGTTGAACTAGATGATTTCTGGAGGTCCCTTGCAACCCTTACCATTCTATGATTAGAATTAGAATTAACCAGGTTGGAAGAGACCTTTGAGATCATCAAGTCCAACCTATCATCCAACACCATCTAATCAACTAAATCATGGCACCAAGCACCCCATCCAGTCTCTTCCTAAACACCTCCAGTGATGGTGACTCCAACACCTCCCTGGGCAGCACATTCCAATGGCCAGGCACTCTTCTGTGAAGAATTTCTTGCTAACATCCAGCCTAAACCTCCCCTGGTGCAGCTTGAGACTGTGTCCTCTTGTTCTGGTGCTGGTTGCCTGGGAGAAGAGACCAATCCCCACCTGGCTATAACCTCCCTTCAGGTAGCTGTAGAGAGCAATAAGGTCTCTCCCGAGCCTCCTCTTCTCCAGGCTAAGCAACCCCAGCTCCCTCAGCCTCTCCTCATAGAGCCTGTGCTCCGTTCCAAACCCCTCACCAGCTTTGTTGATTCTACAGTGGTATGATTAAAACAGGCTTGGCAAACAATGCTGCACAAACTATAATTAGGAGCATCACTCTTCATTACTTACATGCTGATATTGCTTGCAATAATCCACAGCCTGGTGTCCAAGATCATTAACAACTGCTTGGGCAGGCAAAGCTCTGTTAATACTTCCCTTCGAGGCTGGTTCATTTGTTGCAGATCTTATTATCCTGGTAGCAAGCAAGGCTTCTTCATTTAGGCAGAAAGCAAAAATAGAACAAAATTAAATTGTTTAATGCCCTTTCAAAAAATTCCATTCATGTGATCCATCTCTCAGACACAAAACTTATTTTACAGCCTGAATTTTCAACTGATTATAGAGCCTTGAGAGCAACGAGAAAATGCTATATATTTTTTTCATTATTATTTTTCTCAGTAGGGAACTGATAAAACCCAAAGGAACAGCTGGAAAAAGTAGCTGGATAAGAAAATCCTTTGTGAAACAAGGATAACCTCAGTTCCTTGCTTAATTGGGCCAGTTACCTAAGTATACAGAAATCCAACATATACAATACAATAGAATAAACCAGGTTGGAAGAGACCTTCAAGACCATCATGTCCAACCCATCAAACAATCCAACCCACCTAAACAACTAGATCATGGCACCAAGCACCCCATCAAGTCTCCTCCTGAACACCTCCAATGAAGGTGACTCCACCACCTCCACGGGCAGCCCATTCCAATGGGCAATCACTCTCTCTGCATAGAACTTCTTCCTAACATCCAGCCTAAACCTCCCCTGGCACAACCTGAGACTGTGTCCTCTTGTTTAATACAATAATACATACAATAATACATACACCAGGTTGGAAGAGACCTTCAAGATCATCGCGTCCAACCCATCAAACAATCCAACCCACCCAACAACTAGACCATACAGCCAAGCACCCCATCAAGTCTTCTCCTGAACACCTCCTGTGAAGGTGACTCCACCACCTCCACGGGTAGCCGATTCCAATGGCCAATCACTCTCTCCGTGTAGAACTTCTTCCTAACATCCAGCCTAAACCTCCCCTGGCGCAGCCTGAGACTGTGTCCTCTTGTTCTGGTGCTGGATGCCTGGGAGAAGAGGCCAACCTCTGCCTGGCTACAACCTCCCTTCAGGTAGTTGTAGAGAGCAATAAGGTCACCCCTCAGTCTCCTCTTCTCCAGGCTAAGCAACCCCAGCTCCCTCAGCCTTTCCTCATAGGGCTTGTGTTCCAAACCCCTCACCAGCTTTGTTGCCCCTCTCTGGACACGTTCCAGCAAGTCAACATCCTTCCTAAACTGAGGGGCCCAGAACTGGACACAGTACTCAAGGTGTGGCCTAACCAGTGCAGTGTACAGGGGCACAATGACCTCCCTGCTCCTGCTGGCCACACTGTTCCTGATGCAAGCCAGGATGCCACTGGCCTTCCTGGCTGCCTGGGCACACTGCAGGCTCATGTTCAGCCTACAATCAACCAGCACCCCCAGGTCCCTCTCTGCCTGGCCACTCTCCAGCCACTCTGACCCCAGCCTGTAGCACTGCCTGGGGTTGTTGTGGCCAATGTGCAGAATCCGGCACTTGGATGTGTTCAATCTCCTGCCCTTGGACTCTGCCCATCTGTCCAGCCTGTCGAGGTCCCTCTGCAAAGCCTCTCTGCCCTCCAGCAAATCAACTGCTGCCCCCAGCTTGGTGTCATCTGCAAATTTACTGATGATGGACTCAATGCCCTCATCCAGATCATCAATAAAGATGTTGAAGAGCATGGGGCCCAGCACTGATCCCTGGGGCACACCACTAGTGACTGGCTGCCAGCTGGATGTGGCACCATTCACCACCACTCTCTGGGCTCGGCCTTCCAGCCAGTTCCTAACCCAACACAGTGTGATCCTGTCCAAGCCATGGGCTGCCAGCTTGGCCAGGAGTTTGCTGTGGGGGATGGTGTCAAAGGCCTTGCAGAGGTCCAGGTAGACCACATCCACAGGCCTCCCCACATCCACCATATTTCAAGCAATAGTGGGGGGAAAAAAAGCCACATCAATATTGAAAAATGGACTTTGGAGTACACTGAGCACACAAAGACATGCAACATCTATGTGGAACAACTTGACTGGACACTAAAAAAATCACAGAATCACAGAAAAGTTTTCCCTAGAGAGTAATTATCATATATGGAACTATTCACACCACAATCTCATGCAGTAGAGAAAGTACCTACATTTCTGATGAAGAGCAACTGAAGGAGCTGGGGATGTTTAGTTTGGAAGGGGAAGCTGCGGGGAGACCTCATTGCTCTCTACAACTATCTCAAAGGACGTTGTAGAGAGGTCAGTGCTGGTCTCTTCTCACAGGTAATTAGTGAGGGAACAGCCTCAAGCTGTGACTGGGTAGGTCTAGACTGGATATTAGGATATTTTTTTTC
The DNA here is from genome assembly GCA_033816785.1 of Picus viridis. Lineage (NCBI taxonomy): Eukaryota > Metazoa > Chordata > Aves > Piciformes > Picidae > Picus > Picus viridis. Next base: position 45,255,399 of record CM066578.1, on the reverse strand, counting down.
ATGGCAAGAGTGGTCAGGCCTTGGAATGTGCTGCCCAGGGAGGTGGTTGGGTCCCCAAGCTTGGATGTGTTTAAAGGTGGTTTGGATGTGGTGCTTGTGGATATGGGTTAGGGGTGAACCTTACAGAGTAGGGTTCTCAGTTGGAATTGGACTTGGGAGGCTGGTGCCAGGTGGGGAGTTATTCTGTTCTCCCAGGCAACCAGCAACAGAACAAGGGGACACAGTCTCAAGTTGTGCCAGGGGAGGTTCAGGCTGCATATGAGGAAGAAGTTCCTTACAGAGAGAGTGATTTGCCATTGGAATGGGCTGCCCAGGGAGGTGGTGGAGTCACCATCCTAGGAGATCTTCAAGAAAAGACTAGATGAGGCACTTAGTGCATGGTCTAGTTGATTGGATAGGGCTGGGTGATAGGTTAGACTGGATGATCTTGGAGGTCTCTTCCAGCCTGGTTGATTCTATGATTCTATGGTGATCCTGAGGGTCTTTTCCAACCTGAATGCTTCTGTGATTCTGTGATCTCAGGAAATTCTTCATGTTTCACCCCAAAATAAAACAGTTCAATCATTTACTTCCAACTCAGGCTTCACAGGACTACACTGACGTTCTCCTTAGTGTTACAAGAGACATGAATAGAAAACAGGACTCTCTTTTTAGTTCTTTCTTTGTACTCTAGGAAAACAAAGATAAAAAGAAGCACCCAAGAACAGAAAATTGGCACCACATGCAGAAGTGAATGTGTCAGCAAATCTCTGCAATGACACACGTCTGTTGTAGATACTTCTTTTTGGACACCAGCTCTTTCTGTTATTTTGGTCCTACTGGTGAACAACAGTTAGGTCTCATACATAGTGGTGGTATGAATGGAAGTGAAACAAGACTCAAGTTCAAAGCTTTACTTAGAAGTCTCTCTTCCAGCAACTCCATGCTGATACAGGAGGAAAAAAAAAAAATCAGCAATCAATAGCAGATTTGTTCTACACCATTTTGAAGTCTCTGTTTAACACCCAAAGCAGGAACAGCAAAGCTCTTTGGCTTTTAAACTCAGATTTCTTATGGTGGAATTACCTTTAGATTTTGATCTCTCTGCAGGACTTTTGGCTTTCACAATGGTCTTTTTGAAAGTTTCCTTTGGTGTTTTCTTTTCATGTGCTGGAAAAGCCTGTTTTGAGGGTGAAGTGGCTTTCCCATACCCAGAACTTCTGATTGCCCCATGAGGGCCATACGGAGGTTTCTTTTTATGTAGAGCTGCCGGACTTCTGATATTCTTGTTTAACACTGGTTTAGTTGGCACTGATCCTGATCTTTCATTCCTCAAGGAATGAGACTGAAGACCCTGTGGGAGAACACATTCATTTAAAAGAAGTTTTAGGCCCCAATGTGATCTGAAGGTAGCTTTATACTACCAAAAGGACATAGAACCAGTTACCAGGGCAGCAGGAATCATCATTTTTACCCCAATTAATAGTATGTTATTTTGCAGAGTTTTACTGCTTCAGAAGCTCACACAGTGCAAGTATCTTGTCCTGGCTCTGTTTCATTGTTCTGTTAAGTGGTGTGACATTACAGGATCTTTACTTTACCAAAGTAGGTAGAGCTCATGACTGATGGCTAATCACCTGAACAGAAAGACTCGGTAATAAAGAAAGGAACAGTGCAAGCAGAAGAACTCTGCTAAACTTCATCATCAAAAACAGTGCACACAACTTAAAACCAGCTTAGTCTGTTTGCCCTGGTGGAAAATCCACCAGGATGAATCAGCCAAACCCCAATCTCTCTCCCTGCAACACCTTGCAGACAGAAGAGGGGATTGCCTTAAGGAGTGTGGTGTGAATTCAGGGGATGCAAGAAGAGAATTTGGGGATGCAGGGAGAAGATGTGGGATTATATAATGCTTCTTCTGGAATGTTTGAGAAGGTGCAAAACTTACAGGATGATTAGGGAAAGGACAAAGTCTAGGTAAAGGGAGAGGTTAAGGTGGATCAGATAGGTACAAACGTGGGAAGTAGAAAATAAGATTAAACAAGTTGGTGATATCACCAGGTTGCTGGTCAGTACACCTGTCCAGCACCTACACTGATCATTGCACTGCTCTCTCCTATATTCTTATTAAACTGTATTTTTAACTGTTCTCTCTGTAAGTGTGGTCTCTATTCTGAGCTTGTGTGTGTTTATACATGTCCCCTCAATGGGAGCACATGCTCAGACTTGCTACTAGCTTGAGCTGGAGAGACAGAACTGCAGCAGCCTTGCCCATACTGGGCTGGGATGGAAAGAAACCTGCTGGTCCCAAAGTCCACTGGATTGGGCAACCTCTAACAACAGCAATGGTAACAGGAGTTTTAAGAAAAACAGCATCAGTCTCTCAATTTCTAAACATCAGAGCACAGTGAATCACATCCTGGGCTGCATCAAGAGAAGCATAGCCAGCAGGTTGAGGGAGGTGATTCTCACCCTCTCCTCTGCTCCAGTTGAGACCCCACTTGGAGTACTACATCCAGTTCAGGAGCCCCTATTACAGGAAGAATCTGGAGGTGCTGGAATGTGTCCAGAGAAGGGCCATGAGGATGAGCAGAGGGCTGGAGCACCTCTCCTCTGAGGACAGACTGAGGGAGTTGGGGCTGTTCAGTCTAGAGAAAAGACTCCAAGGAGACCTTATTGTGGCCTTCCAGTATCTTAAGGGGGCCTACAAGAAAGCTGGGGAGGGACTTTTTAGGGTGTCGGGTAGTGATAGGACTAGGGCGAATGGATCCAAGCTAGAGGAAGGGAGATTCAGATGGGGTGTTAGGAAGAAGTTCTTCACCATAAGCGTGGTGAGATGCTACACAGGTAGCCCAGGGAGGTGGTAGAAGCCTCGTCCCTGGAGGTTTTTAAGACTGGATGTGGCTCTGAGCAACCTGATGTAGTGTGAGGTGCCCCTGCCCATGGCAGGGGGGTTGGAACTAGCTGATCCTTGAGGTCCTTTCCAACCCTAACAATTCTATGATTCTATAAATGACAGGCAGTCTAAACATATATACATTGAAAATGTATTTCTATACAGTAAAAATCTGATTGATACCACTTACTTGTTTAGTTTTGCTGCCTTGTGAAAGCAGAGAGTCTTGTACTATTTTTTCTCTTAGTACATCAGGCTCTACTTCACTGGTCTGAATTTCTTTCTCAGTTGCCCTCTGAATGTTATCATCATTCACAGCTCTCTGTAGAAAGTTGCTCTCTTCTCTATTCAATTTTTCAGTTGAGTTTGTCTCCCAAACTGCATCATTCTGGTGCTCCTCAAGGGGCGAGTGGCTGATGAGGTCATTTGCTGTGCTGTCTACCAGTTTCACAAGACTACAAGAAAAATAATACAGAGTAAAACTTTTGCCCTTTGCTTTCCTAGCACTGTGGAGAAAGTGGGGGATTTATCTTTTAGGTATCAACTGTAAAGACTGCTTGAATTTCAAATAGCCACTAGGCTTCTTTTAAGAACAACCCTGCAGATGTAGTTACACAGATTCACTTCCAGAGCCATTTCCCAGTAGTGACTGTTTATGTGGAGGCACCACACTCAGCTACAAGATGAACACCTGCAAGCATGCAATTAAGGCTAATAAAACAATGAATGATAATTTCTGCTGAGTGCTGCTACATGGTGAGCTTCCAAAACTCATTTGCTAAGCATAACCTATTCTGACAGTTCCAGGACCTGTGCTGGACCTGTGCTTTAAGACAACAGTTGGAGCAAACCAGAAGGAAACATGGAGCACAGGATAGTAAGAATTAAGAGAACAAGCAGAAAAAGAGGATTTGATCTTAGATTATGGAGGTTGGAGAGTAAGGATAGGATGTGGGCTGAAAACCTTATATGGGGGTAGGGAAAGAGCAGAAGACTGTGAAAGCAAAAAAGTGTGGCAGCTGTGAGAGTGAGGAACACTACTCCAAATTATTTGGCAAACATTGATGCTTATCACTTAAAAAAGGGAATCCTTGGTCTCAACCAATTAAACTACATATTCATTTTACAAAGCAGTGCAGATGTTTTAAGGCCAGTGCAGCTCACAATGAAATTGCAGGCAAAACCAGGCAAAAACATAGCTGAGTAATTTTCTAAGCTGTTTTTAAACTAGGCAAAAACATAGCTGAGTAATTTTCTAAGCTGTTTTTCACAATTAATTAATGGACTTAAGTTATTACAACCATTCTCAAAATGCATTCTGGAATAAATACCTTTCAGGCTCCACATGAAAACTTCTGATATTAAATGAATGTCCTTTAATTGGTTTCATCAATTCTTCCACAGTAGGCAAATCTAATTTGTACAAAATAAAGAAAAAATAAACCAACCAAACTCTGCTCTGATGTACTGTGTATAGGTCTGGAGCCCTCAATATAGGAAGGACAAGGACCTGATGGAGTGGGTCCAGAGGAGGGTCACAAAAACGATCAGAGGGTTGGAGCACCTCTGCTATGAGGACAGGCTGAGGGAGCTGAGGCTGTTCAGTCTGGAGAAGAGAAGGCTCTGGGGAGACCTAATAGCAACCTGAAGGGGACCTACATGAAGGATGGAGAAAGGCTGTTTACAAAGGTCTGCAGTGACAGGACCAGAGACAATGGCTTCAAACTAGAGAAGAGCAGATTTAGACTGGATGTTACGAGCAAGTTCTTTACTATGAGGGTGGTGGAACACTGGAACAGGTTGCCCAGGGAGGTGGTTGAGGCCCCTTCCCTGACAATATTCAAAGTGAGGCTCAGTGAGGCCCTGGGCAGCCTGGTCTAGTTGGGGGTATCCCTGCTGACTGTGGGGAGGTCAGATGAGATGACCTTTGGAGGTCCCTTCTGGCCCACACCATTCTATGATACCATAGGAAAATAAAATCGTTTAAATGAAACGTTTTTCAGCGTCTTAGGTGGAGTATTAAAGACAGAAGCAGTTAGCTCATTATACATGACTGCACAAAACATGCTTGTCTTTGAGGTATTTACCTGATTCAGCAGTTGATATGTTTTTTAAACAGATGTCATGGTTTTGTGAAACACCTTGCACTAAGCATTCTGAGACTGCCCTGGCAGGATCTGGCAGTTTCTGCTCATCAGTGTCTCCCAAAGACTGATCAATGTGGCGGTAGGCTTGGTGCAGTGCCTCCATGTCACTGGTGGTTTGTCCATAGGAAGTGCCTGGGAAAAAAAAAAAAGCAGGCTCATCAGAGAATCACAGAGTTGTCAGGGTGGGAAAGGACCCCAAGGATCATCTAGTTTCAACCCCCTGCTACCCCACACTAGATCAGGTTGCTCAGAGCGACATCCAGCCTGGCCCTAAAATCTTCTAGGGATAAGGTTTCTACCACCTCCCTGGGCAACCTGTTCCAGTGTCTCACCACCCTTATGGTGAAGAACTTCTTCCTAATCTGAATCTCCCCTCCTCTAGCTTGGATCCATTCCCCCTAGTCCTATCACTACCTGACATCCTAAAAAGGCCCTCACCAGGTTTTTTGTAGGCCCTCTTCAGATATTAGAAAGCCACAATAAGGTCTCCTTGGACTGAACAGCCCCAACTCTCTAAGATGCTCCAGCTCTTTGATCCTCCTCATGGCCCTTCTCTGGACATGTTTCAGCATGTTCTAATCTTTCTTGTAATAGAGGCTCCAGAACTAGATGCAGTAGTTCAGGTGGGGTCTCACCAGAGTGGAACAGAGGGGGATAATCACCTCTCTGGATCTACTGCCCACATTTTTCTTGATGCAACTCAGGATACAGTTGGCTTTCTGGGCTGCAAGTACACACTGGTGGCTCATATTGAGCTTCTCCAGCACCCTCAACTCCTTTTCTTCAGGACTGCTCTCAAGCCAGTCACTGCTCAGCCCATATTGGTGCCTGGGATTGTCCCAGCCCACATGCAGGACCCTGCACTCTGTCTTGTTGAATTTCATGAGGTTGGCTTGTGCCCACCACTCCAGCCTGTCAAGGTCCCACTGGATGGATCCCTTCCCTCCAGCGTGTCTGCTGCACCACACAGCTTAGTGTCATCAGGGAACTTGCCGAGGGTGCCCTCAATGCCACTATATCAGCAGCACTACAGGATTTTCTGTTCTGGGAAACACCCCCTGGACCCTGTGTTTCAGTTACTAATTTGGTCTGTTAGGTGATGACAGACATTTCAGTTATGAAAAAAAGATTGGACAATCTCCTTTTTACTATAAACAGTTGCCATGTTAATTAGCAGCACACACTAAATAGTCTCATCTACAGTTTGCATGCCTCTCCACTACTCTCCCTACCTCAGTATTTTAGCAGCACTAAAACTTAAACAGCATGTGATGCAACTCTTTTAACAGATATCACCAGAGCCATACTCTGCATATAAATGGCATCCAGTGTTGTACAAAGTTTTAGAAGAGATTGTGTTTTACAGCTGCTACAGTTTTAAGTCTAACATCTTAATTGTAAGTAAGTTTTTCCAGAGAGTCTAAGGGCTGGACATGGACTAATGCTAGATAAATGTATCTCATCCCATTGGACTGCAGGATTTCTTATATTCTGCAGCACAAGGTTGTTTTTCTCTCTCTCTGGGCTGCCTCTGGGTTGCTTCTTGCTTCTCTGTTTGGCTTGTGACCTTGCATGCTGCCTGGCTGATTTCTGTTTGGGTAAGGTACAGCACGGGAGAGAGATAACTGGGGCTGGCTGTAATACAGCCCTCTGGAGTCTTTTGTGTCCAAGGAGGGGGAGGGGAAGAAAGATACAATTTTTTTCTACAAGGAGGTGTTGTGCTGCAAATATATTTGTAGATGTCTATTGCCTTTTATACTTAGTCTACTTTTGTAAATACAATTCCATTTTACTTCCAAAGTCTGACTAGTGTGGTAAATTTCCTCCTTGGGGTAAATTTCCAGATTGTTGGGTGGTGCAAATCTAAACCCACAACAAGAATTCATAGAATCATAGAACAGCCTGGGCAGGAAGGGCCCTCCAAAGATCATCTAGTTCAACCCCCCTGCAGTAAGCAGAGCCATCCTCAACTAGATCAGGTTGCCCAGAGCCCTGTTGAGCCTCACCTTGTGTCCAATGCAGTCAAAGAAAAATTTTAGCTATGATGAATAACCAAGGGAGATGGTATTAAAATAAAAATTAAACTGCACTGTCAAAAGAACCTTTACAATAGCCAAGTGTAAAAAAGTGTCTTTTTAGCAGAAGTATTACTTTTTCCTGAAAGGAGGAAGAAAGCCTTCAAAGACATTGAGTTGCTGGAACGTGTCCAGAGAAGGGCAACAAAGCAGGGGAGGAGTCTGGAGCACAAGCCCTGTGAGGAGAGGCTGAGGGAGCTGGGGTTGCCTAGCCTGGAGAAGAGGAGGCTCAGAGGAGACCTTATTGCTGTCTACAACTACCTGAAGGGAGGCTGTAGCCAGGTAGGGGTTGGTCTCCTCTCCCAGGCAACCAGCACCAGAACAAGAGGACACAGTCTCAAGCTGCACCAGGGGAGGTTTAGGCTGGATGCTAGGAAGAAATTCTTCCCAGAAAGAGAGATTGGCCATTGGAATGTGCTGCCCAGGGAGGTGGTGGAGTCACCATCACTGGAGGTGTTTAGGAAGAGACTGGATGGGGTGCTTGGTGCCATGGTTTAGTTGATTAGAGGGTGTTGGGCGATAGGTTGGACTCGATGCTCTCGAAGGTCTTTTCCAACCTGGTTAATTCTATTCTATTCTTAAAGCCAAGGGCTTCTTGTTCACTGTTAACCTATGAACAATGACATCAAGCCACCTAAAGTAAGGTGGTTTGAGTATTGTTGGGTTTGTGTGGGGTTGGTTTGGTGAAGGGTTTTTGTTTGCTTGAGTGTTTTCTTGTTTGTTTCACTTGGTTGGTTTGGGGTTTTTTTGTGTGTGTTTGTGGTTCTGGGTTCTTTTTTGGTTGGTTTGGCTTTGTTTTTCTTTGGTTTGGTTTTGAGTTTCTGTTGGGTTTGGGGTGGTTTTTTTTTTCCCCCTGTATTGTTGCTGGGTTTGTTTTCTTGTGAATTTTGTTTGTTTGAAACGTTTTCAGTTTTGAGCAACCTTTACCTGCTTCATTTATTTCAGCTCCACTCACTTCTTCAGGCAGATAATGTTCACTTAGAGCTACGTTTGATGTCTCCATGGCCTTTTGAAGTTCTGTAGCTGAATCTTGTGAATCAAGTAATACAACTAAAACCAAGAAGATAAATGTTAAAGGAAACACAACTCTTATTTACATTCTGTCTGCACTGGAACTAGAGGTATAACAAAGCTTATGTGGATGTACTAAACATGCAAAAAATGCTATCCAGAACATTCTAAAGCTACAAATGGTAAAGGGATTAACTGTTTGCAAGCATCAAAATCTCAGTAGTAACTACATATAGTAAAATTGCAGAGATTAATTTTTAACCATTTTGAGTCCAACAGACTTTCAGTAGAACACAATAAAATCAGGTGGAAAACATCCAAACAGTAAAAATCAGGTTAGGAACTTTTGAAGATATGACAGAGTTTATTTTACCTTTAGCCAGCATGCCACTATTTGCTTCTTCCTAGTAAAAATAAAGATAAAAAAAATTACTTTTTCAATATCAGGGGCAAAAAACAAACCAAACAACCAAAAAGCAATCTGGACAAACATTAAAAATTTGTCCAAAATCTAAGAGTTCTTTGAACTTAGAACTAAGCAGTGCTTCATGCTCCAAGAATATGCACTTCTCAAATTCTCCTTAGGATGCCAAAATGTCCTCCACATCCTGTAGCCTATAAACCCTCTCAAGTGACTAGGACCTAAATGCTACTCCACACAGAAATGAAATAATAGTTTTGTACTTTCCTGCTTCTTATATGTTGTAACTGGAGAAAAGAAAATGATGCAGCAGTAAGTAGATTACACTCCAATCCCATTTGTTCTTGTCAAACATTCATTAGAAATACTATTCTAATGTAATTATTTTAAAGGAATTTTGAGAAACATTTCTCAGTTACAGATGAACACATGGTGCTCTATATCAGAACATGTGCTCCAGCCACATGTGCTCCACATTAAAAGACCTGAGACAGTCAGTAGTAATACTCCCAAAGCTCACATAGCATAGAGTTTGTGTCTTCTGTCCAAACTGCTTCTCTATACAGAACTACTTTCCTCAGCCTGTGTCCCTTGCTGGTGCAGACCCCTACTTAAGAGCCATTCACTGCAGTTCCTGAGGCTGAGTCTCCAACCAGCGCTCATCGTTTGTGCACTCCCATCCACAGTTCTTTATTCAAAGGAGGTGTAAGAAGGAATCCATGTCAAGAGCTTAATCCTCTCAATGATTTGTCACAGGAAAGTGTCTATCTTTAATAGAACAATATAATCCCAGGACCACTATATTAAAAGGAGAGACTGAGGGAGCTGGGTCTCTTTAGCTTGGACTAAGGGGTGACTTCATTAATCTTTACAAATACGTAAAGGGTGAGTGCCAAGAGGATGCAGTCAGACTCTTCTCAGCGATGCCCATGGACAGGACAAGGTGCAATGGGTGGAAGTTGAAGCATAGGAATTTTTCCACTGAGGGTGACAGAACACCTGCAGAGGCTACCCACGGGGGTTGTGGAGTCTCCCGCTCTGGAGATATTCAAAACCTGCCTGGATGTGTTCCTGTGTGATCTGCTCTAGGTGATCCTGCTCTGGCAGGAGGGTTGGACTGCAGGATCTTTCGAGGTCCCTTCCAGCCCTTAACATTCTGTGATATTCTTTTTTAGACAGTCCATATCATACCAAATTTTACTATGTTTAAAGTTATACACTGCAGAGCTTTTACAGTTCATGCAAGTGATACAAGCATTTAGTAAGTTATACCTGGTTTTGAGGACTTAAATCAACAGTTTGATTCATCTGACTTCCTTCAGTTTTGAAGGCAGGATTAGACTCTGTTTCTTCCTCAAAATCTTCACTGTAGCTGCCTGAAGAGTAAAATAAACATCAAACAGAGCAAATATGCAAGGAAGATGAAACAATAAGGGAGAGTAATTTCCTTTTCTCCCATCTAAGAATCGTTCCTTCCACTATTACTCTTTTCACAAAGGCAACAGAGACTGGGTGTGGTACTAAAACTACTAAACCACACACAGCATCTCTAAATTCAGATGAAGTTTGTCTCATGATCAGACATACTTTATCTCTGTATCCCCAAGGTGTACTTAAAATGACCCCTTTTATTGCATCACTTGCCCTCCCCTATGGGTGAAATCATGCAATTCTCCCCCTAGCAGACAAAGTACTCTCTACATCCACCTTGATAAGTCCAGCAGATTTTAGGCTCAGAATCTTCAATTCTGCTTCCTCTGACCTGATTTGGTGGCCACTCTCAAAAGAGAGAGCATTATTTAAAACCATAAGTGTCAGAAAAATCAAATTTACAAGCAAGCCAAATGCTTTTCCTTCAATTCCCGAGGTAGTTCCACAAGTTCTGACACTGCTGTTGTCTTACCTCCCTCCCTCAGCTCCCCTGGTTACAAAGCTTCAGTATCTGCATTACCTCTAACACTTAAATCTAGAAGCACTGCAAAACACTGGTTTAATATGTGTTCTTTCTGTATTTTATCACCAATACAACAGCTATAGTCTTAACTCAAATGTAAAAGCTACCCTCTGAAGAGTTACTGTTTTAGCATTCTCATTGGTTTTGGACCATGAGAAGTCTCATCAGCTGAGAGCAGCTTCCTCACACTGATTTAAGACATACAAAGTACTTTTACTATTCCTGCCCACATATCTTCCACTGGTTGGGAAGGAATACTAAATTGCACCAGTACAGGTTAGGTGGTGATCTGCTGGAGAGCAGCCCCTTGGAGAAGGGCCTGGGAGACCTAGTTACAACAAGTTATCCATAGGTCAGCAATGTGCCCTTGTGGCCAAGGCGACCAGTGGGATCCTGGGGTGCATCAAGAGGAGTGTGTCCAGCAGATCAAGAGAGGTTCTTCTCCCCCTCTACTCTGCCCTTCTGAGACCTCACCTGGAATATTGCATCCAGTTTGGGGCTCCCCAGTTCAAGAGGGACAGGGATCTGCTCCAGAGTCCAATGGAGAGCTACAAGCATGATTAAGGGACTGGAGCACTGCCTTATAAAGGAAGGCTGAGAGCCCTAGGGCTGTTTAGTCTGGAGAGGAAAAGACTGAGAAGGGGAAAGGTCTATAAATACATGAGGGGTGGGTGTCAAGAAGGAAGAGAGAGCCTCTTCTTACTTGTGCCCTATGATAGGACAAGGGGCAATGGATGTAAACTACAGCACAGGAGATTTCACCTCAACATGAGGAAGAACTTCTTCACTGTAAGGGTCACAGAGCACTGGAACGGGCTCCCCAGAAAGGTTGTCGAGTCTCCTTCCCTGGAGACTTTCAAGACCCATCTGGATGTGTCCTAATGCAAAGGCAGCCTAAACCAGTCCTGATGTTAGCTTTACCCACAACAGTCAAGGTGGTAAGTCAAGAAGTCATCAATTGGTTTATATATTACTCAGAACAACAAAGTTCAGTGAGGATGCTGGACTGTCTTGTAAACCTGCAACCCAGACACAAGTTTTCTGCCCAGCTCCAAAGGGAACACAGAGTATAGAAAAAGCTATGAGACTATAGTACAGTTTCCTCCTTTCAGACTTTTAAAGGACATCCCACTACAAACATCAAGGTCTTATGCCAACCTCTGACACCCTGCTGTGGCATTTTCTGAAGACTCTGCATTTGAACTGGAGCAGTAATCCACAGCTTTCATTTCTGTCCTTCTGCTTAATGAGGTTCACACAATTCTTAGTGTACACACAGGAAAAAGAAAATCAGAGAGCATTAGAAAGATGGTCTTACCAGATTTCTCTTCATGTGCAGGTTCTCCTCCTCCTTTTTCAGTTTCTTCATTTCTGAGGAACAAAAATGAAAATTTTACTCTCTTCTTGGACTCCAAACTTTGATACCTCTTACAAGTAGCAATAAAATTACAAATTTCTTCCTATTATTAGTCATTAACTCTTTACTTAGTTACTAAGGATTTTAAATTGACTTGTTACTATTGAGCAACGCACAAGACTCTGTAGCTATAGCCACCTACCACCAAGTCATGTTCTTACCTTACTCCTTTATTTATTAAGCTACTTTCTTTCCTAGTCTTCAAAAAAAAAAAAAAACCAACCAAACCAGAACAAAAAAAAAAAAACTAACTGAAATCACACAGAGCTTTGGGGCTGAGAGGGGATCTGATCCATGTCTATAAATATCTGAGGGGTGGGTGTCAAGTGGAGGAGGCCAAGCTCTTTTTGGTGATGCACAGTAATAAGACAAGGAGCAAGGAGCAGCTTCCTGTCCTTGCTGCCACAAGAAAGGCCAGTAGGGCAAGTACATGGCAGCACTGGTTAACCCATAGCATGCCCATGATGGCTAACTGAGAAAGCCCAGCCTGATACCTACCACTCATCATTCTAAAAGAGTCCTGACTCCATGTGCTGCTCTGGGAGCTGAGGAGCACAGCACTTAGCTACTTTGCTACTCCCTTCAATGCAAAGACCTGCAGCAGGCACCTGCAGGTGAGCGAGTGCCTCAGGTTAGGTCCTTGCTGTAATCCATGCTTAGGTCCCTGTGCTGTGCTTCTCCCTTGAGACACTGAGCACTGCTTGTTCTTACTGGATGTGGTGTTTGGGGTGTCTGGTTTAGGGGTGAACCTTGTAGAGTAGGGTTAATGGTTGGACTTGGTGATCCTGAGGGTCTTCTCCAACCTGAATGTTTCTGTGATTCACTGGATACAAACTTGAACATAGAAGGTTTCACCTCAACATGAGGAGAAACTTCTTTACAGTGAGGGTGATGGAGCACTGGAACAGGCTGCCCAGAGAGGTTGTGGAGTCTCCTTCTCCAGAGACTTTCAAAACCTGCCTGGATTCACTCCTGTGCTGACTACCCTAGGTGATCCTGCTTTGGCGTGGGGTTTGACTTGATCTCTGGAGGTCCCTTCCAAACTCTAACGTTCTATGAGAGGATGCTGGCCCACAAAATCTCAGTGGCCACACCCAAGTTACATGTGCCTACTAACAGAGCCCACAACTTTTGTTCCCTCTAAGTTACCGTATGAGTTGTGCTAGGATGGCAGAATCGTTGGCATCCAGCTCCTCATTTAATCGTGCATAATCAATAGTAGAGGAAGCTTCTTGTTCCAGCTTGGCAAAGAAGATCTCTTTTTCTTCTTGTTCTTCCAAGGTATCCAATCCAGCTCCCACAATACTTTGATTAGGCCCAGAAGCTAAAACTGAATCTAAATTCCAAAACAAAGAATAAATTGTGTCTGTGCTGCATGTCCACACAGAACAGTCATAACACTTACCACCTACTGACAGACTCATAAAATATTTATTGCACCAAATCACTACAAACTAGCACCAAAACCCTTCAGTCCACAAGAATAATCCCAACTGGCAATGAAATAGAATCATGGACTCATAGAATCAACAAGGTTGGAAAAGACCTCAAAGAACATCAAGTCCAACCTGTCACCACAGACCTCATGACTAGACCATGGCACCAAGTGCCATGTCCAATGCCCTCTTGAACACCTCCAGGGATGGTGACTCCACCACCTCCCTGGGCAGCACATTCCAATGTCTAACAACTCTCTCTGTGAAGAACTTTCTCCTCACCTCAGCTTCCCCTGGCGCAGCTTGAGACTGTGTCCTCTGTTCTGGTGCTGGTTGCCTGGGAGAAGAGACCAACCCCTCCTGTCTACAACCACCCTTCAGGTAGTGGTAGACAGCAATAAGGTCTGCCCTGAGCCTCCTCTTCTCCAGACTAAACAATCCTAGCTCCTTCAGCTGCTCCTCATAGGGCTGTGCTCCAGACCTCTCACAAGTTTTGTTGCCCTTCTCTGGACATGTTCAAGAGTCTCAAAGTCCTTCTTAAATTGAGGGGCCCAGAACTGGACACAGTACTCAAGGTGTGGCCTAACCCGTGCTGAGTACAGGGGCACAATGACTTCCACACTATTCTTGATGCAGGCCAGGATGCCAACTGCTAGTTGTTTAGATGTAGCTAACTTCATACCAGTTTTGCTCTTGGTTCTCACCATTTGTCTCCAGGCTGTCTCTACTTAAGGAGAAGTCACCCTCATTACTTTTCTGAAGCCGCACCTTCTCCACATGCATATTCTCATCATTCTCTCCCATAGGCTGTGAGGTGTTCTGTACCTTGACAAAGCTTCTATTGGCTCCAAGCATTCCTAGGGGAAGAAAAAACCAGTTGTGATGTTCTTCACTATCATCTAAAAGCTATTTTAAAAGACACTTCAGTCTCTGAGTTACCTACCAGAACCACCAAGTTTAGTCTCATGTTACAAGTACAAAGATACGGTCTCACAAATCACATTCATCTAACTTCTACTATGAGATATGTAAATCTTGCTTAATTAGAGTTAACTAGGCTATTATAGACACTATTATATTTTATTATTATATATTATATATATATTTTTTTTTATCTTTCCCATTTGCACACAAACCCCAAAGTTCAGCATGGGACAAACGCAACCACTGTAAAAACTGACTTTCTCTAATATTACTCATGGAAAACAAGCACATACAATACAATACAATACAATACAATACAATACAATACAAACCCTATACAGAAATTTACTTTTTGTTGTTGCTCTCTTCAGTTTGTTTGATCTACTGAGCCAGAGAAAGCACCACAGAGTTTTGAAAATGGTACCCATTGGCCTAGAAGCTACATTTCATTTGTTGCAAATTAAATGCTTTAAGGAAACAAAAACCCAACCCAACCAATCAGCAACAATAAAATATCAAATTTATGAATCTGTGATTCATTTGTTGGAAACTAAATGCTTTAAGGAAAAAAACAGTAACTAATGTATCCTAAAGGTCACTTGATGAACACCTTGCCCTTCAATTCTGTTTTTCCAAATACAACACATAGTTGCTTTTCTTACTATAATTTCATTGCTGTGAGGGTTCAACATCACTTTATCAGCCTTGTGTGAATTCTGCTCTGAGGCAGAACAATGCCATATCTCCTTTCCTACAGAAAACCAAGCCTCAAATATTGCATTGCTAATTAAAAAAGCAACACCAAGTCCCTTCAGCCCACCCTTAAAGCAGACATCTCATCCCAGATTCTTCTGAAGGTCTCTTAGAAGATGGGCTCGGAGAAAACCTGCTTAAGCATTTTATCTAATGACATATGAAATGATTTAACAGTTCTCAAAGAAGGGAACAGAAACCACTTCCATTTTATTCAAACATGAAAGTCCAGCTGGTAAAATAAACTCAGATTTCTTTGTTCTGTCTGGTCAAATAATGTTTAGACTGCAGCTGTACTCCTGTAGTGAACTGATGAGGAGTGGTGAAGACACTGACAATTCATTTCCTGCAGGCAGGAGACTGCAGGAGATGAAAACATCAATAACCTTTCAGATCCAGAACACTAAAACCAGTCTTCCACATGCTCATTAAGTGCTCCAGCTCTGGCCTGTTACTGTCATCTACACAGGTCCAGACAAGTCCCTTTCTCAAAAGGCCACACTTGCCTATATCATGACAATGGAGAATCCTCTCCCCTCAGTACTGAAAATGTACCCAGGGTGAGGAAAGCAACTAAGAGTCTGAACACCTTTTCCTTTCCTACTGGGCAGCCCTCAGTGCATTCTGACTATAAGATCCTCTCTGTCAAGAAGTACAATAGGGTTGGTTTTTCACTTCAATCACAAAATCCCCTTGCACATTTTATAGGAGGCTAAGTGCATAAGATACTATGTCCTGGAAATGACTTTCACATTCCTGTATCCAGCTTCCACTCTATCCTTGATATAAAGCTCTGATTGACTTGCCTTGCATGCAAAAATATAAATGCCAGACTAAGAGTCAAGATCCAGATGTGCACAAAGTTAATGCCTCAGTACATTTTGCTTCTACACTGAAGAATACGAAATGGAGAGCTCAAAGTGCCAAAGAGGAATGAAAAAAGGGCAAACAAAAAAAGACCTTCCAGTATCTGAAGGGGGCCTACAAGAAGGCTGGGGAGGGACTTCTCAGCATATCAGGTAATGGAATGAAGCTGGAGGTGGGGAGATTCAGGCTGGACATGAGGAGGAGGTTCTTCACCATGAGAGTGGTAAAGCCCTGGAATGGGTTGTCCAGGGAGGTGGTTGGGGCCCCATCCCCGGAGGTGTTTAAGACCAGGCTGGATGAGGCTCTGGCCAGGCTGATCTAGTGTGGGGTGTCCCTGCCCATGGCAGGGGGGTTGGAACTAGATGATCCTTGTGGTCCCTTCCAACCCTGACTGATACTATGATACTATGAAACAGTCCCTCTTTGTGGTAGCTAAATGCAGCAGTTTACCTAGATGGAACCCTGTTCCAGTTATCAAGACAGAAGACAGAAGTCTGTGCTTCTGAGTCACAAGCTTTTTGCTGAGCTTTAGATTAGCCATAATCTAACCAGATTTCCAACACTTTTTTTCCCAATGATTCTATGTTGTTATTGCCCTCCTGATAAGATTTGCATGAAAGAAGGTGGGAATCCACTTCAGAAAATGGATAATTATTAGAACAGTTTTAGGGGAACACATTTTCATGAGTTGTTCTGTTAAAGTTATCTGAAATTCAATAAACTTTGACAGACTCAAAATCATAGAATTGTTTGGGTTGGAAAAGACCTTTAAGATCATCGTGTCCAACCATCAGCCTAAGACCACCATGGACATTAAACCAGAAGTGTTCAAGAGGGGATTGGATGTGGCACTTGGTGTGCCACGGTCTAGTAGTCATGAGGTCTTCGGTGAATGGTTGGACTTGATGTGAAGTGTTTTCCAACTTTATTGATTCTATGATTCTATGTCCCCAAGGGCCATATCCATGTGTTTCCAGGAACAGAGACTCCACCAGTGACTTCCTGGATGACCTATTCCAGTGCCTGACCACTCTTTCAGTAAAGAAATTTTTCCTAATATCCAATCTAAACCCCCCTAGCACACTTTCAGGCCATTTCCTCTTGCTCTATCACCTTTGGGGTTTGTGACCCTTCTTTATCCATCTGAATCTTGAGGCTTTCATAGGATGTATCACAGTATGACCAAGGTTGGAAGAGACCTCAAAGATCATCAAGTCCAACCTGTCACCACAGACCTCATGACTAGACCATGGCACCAAGTGCCACATCCAATCCCCCTGAACACCTCCAGGGACAGTGACTCCACCACCTCCCTGGGCAGCACATTCCAATGATGAATGACTCTCTCCGTGAAGAACTTTCTCCTCTCCTTGAGCCTAAACTTCCCCTGGTGCAGCTTGAGACTGTGTCCTCTTGTTCTGGTGCTGGTTGCCTGGGAGAAGAGACCAACCCCTCCTGGCTACAACCACCCTCCACGTAGTTGTAGAGAGCAATGAGGTCTTCCCTGAGCCTCCTCTTCTCCAGGCTAAGCAACCCCAGCTCCCTCAGCCTCTCCTCATAGGGCTTGTGCTCAAGGCCTCCCCCCAGCCTCGTTGCCCTTCTCTAGACACGTTCAAGTGTCCTGAAGTCCTTCCTAAACTGAGGGGCCCAGAACTGGACAAAATGTATGTAAGCTGGCTAATATTTTTTGGAAGTATTTTGCCAGTTCAAACCAGAGCAGAGTTTGATAAAAACCACCTCCCCTTATAACGTGAGAAGCAAACACTGGGTTTGCAACTTGGCCACTCCCCGTTCCCACATCCCCCAGATTACAGGGGATACTGCCAATGCTAGTGAAGGCAAGAATGTCTTTTTTGAACTGATCTACACCATCTGCACTCTGAGAAACCTACCAAATTTGGAAAAAATAACAACTTGGATTTCAAAGTCTTTTTTCACTGTGGTTTTTTGGTTGGTTGCAGGGCTTGGAGACAGGGAGGGGGCAGGGGGTGCACTTTGTTTTATTTGTGGGGATTTTTTTGTTTGGTTGGGAGTTTTTGTTGGTGACGGGGATTTTTGGTGGTTGTTTGTTTGATTATGTTTGAGCATCCCTGATTTCTGCTGTCCTTTTTGCCTTTTTTTTTGGGGGGGGGGGGTGTGTGTGTTGTATTTGTTATTTCTCATAATGACTTCTTGAAGTAGCAAATTTCTCAAACTCCCAAGGATTTTCCTACCCATACCTTCCCGTGCAGTATTTTGTCAATACACAGTATTTAAGTCCTGCCCTTTGAAATTAACTAAAATAGGAAGCTGAGTTGCACTTAAGTCAAGGGTTAGTGCTGGGCTGGCCACTAGAGAAATGAGAGATGCTTTCTATTAACCATCACACTTGCACAGAAAAGTTTCAAAACAAAAAATAGAAAGGATCCAAACCTCCAGAGGATGATAAACATCTGTTTAAAAAAGGTAACTTCTTTGCTCCTTAAATCTGACCAGAACTGTCAAAATGGAACCATTTAACCTTTTTAATATCATATAAAAGACAGTAAATTTATTACCCTCAGAATTGTCTTGACTGTCAGAAGAGAGGCTTCCTTCTTCTTTGTTTAAATATGAAGCTTTTTTGTCCTTATGGAATTTCTCAAGCATTTTGAATTTAGACAAAGCCTTGCTGTGAGATGCACTGGAAGATGGTTTAGGGGGAAGTACTTCTAAGTGTACATAAACATTTATAAATGTTTATGCATAATGGACAGGGAATAAAGAGAAAATCAGAATGTGAGAATTCAAATTGACTCTTGTGACAAAGTAATGCAGTTCATTTTCTTGTAGATTTGATTAAAATTTTCTTTCTACAACTAAAAATGACATTCAAATACACTGTGTAGGAGCTCAATATGTTACCTGAAAACAAAGAAAACTAGCAAAACTACTGCAAGGACAGAAGTAGTTTTGTACTACAAGCATTGAAAGAAAGCATCTAGATCTGTCAAAGAAAAGCTGAAAAGTACAGGTACACAAATATCACAGAATCATAGAATGTTAGGGGTTGGAAAGGACCTCTAGAGATTGTGTCCAACCCCCCTGCCAAAGCAGGATCACTGAGGGCAGGCTGCATGGGAACACATCTGGGTAAGTTATGAAAGTCTCCAGAGAAAGAGGCTCCACAACCTCTCTGGGCAGCCTGTTCCAGTGCTCTGTCACCCTTACCATAAAGAAGTGTTTCCTCATGTTGAGGTGGAACCTCCTGTATTCTAGCTTGTACCCATTATTCCTTGTCCTATTACTGGGCACCACTGGGAAAAGACTGGCACCTTCATTTTCACACCCCTCAGATATTTATAGACATTAATAAGATCCCTTCTCAGCCTTCTCAGGACTAAACAGCCCCAGCTCTCTCAGAGAGATGTTCAAGTCCTGCAATCCTCCTCACAGCTCTTCATTGGACTTTCTTCACCAGATCCCTGTCTCTCTTGAATTGTGAAACCCAAAACTGGACATAGTATTCCAGGTGTGGTCTCACCAGGACAGAACAGAAGGGTAGGAGAACTTCCCTAGCCTGTTGGCCACACTTTTCTTAATGCACACCAACATGCTGTTGGCTCTCTTGACCACAAGGGCACACTGCTGTCCCATAGAGAACTTGCTGTCCACTAGGACTCCATAGAGCTGCTTTCTAGTAGTGCCTGGTGTTATTCTTCTCCAGATGCAGGACTTTGCACTCATCCTTATTAAACTTCATAAGGTTCGCTTTCACAAACAGAATTACTGCTGTCTTTATCACTGGCAGACACAAGAAACATATCTTGTCTGCTCAAACACTTGTGAGAGCCTACCTAGCAGCAAATAAACCCAAATGCCTTTGTTCACATTAGCAGAAGTTTTAAATAACCTAAGCTGAAAACTGCTTTCTCACTGTATTTAAAATGATGATGCTGAAACAGGTTGCCCAAAGAAGTGGTGGAAACCTCATCCCTGGAAGTTTTTAAGGGCCAGGCTGGATGTGGCTCAGGGCCACCTGATCTAGGGGAAAGTGTCCCTGCCCATGGCAGGAGGGTTGGAACTAGATCATCCTTGAGGTCCTTTCGAACCCTGACAATTCTGATTGTGTGTGATAGTCACATGATACACACTATACCTCAGGCTAGCCAGATGCATTCATTGCATTAGACTCTTCTTTTATCAGATTAGAATAGAATAGAATTAACCAGGTTGGACGAGACATTTGAGATTATTAAGTCCAACCTATCACCCAACACCATCTAATCAACTAAAACCATGGCACCAAGTGCCTCATCCAGTCTCTTCTTAAACACTTGCAGTGATGGTGACTCCACCACCTCCCTGGGCAGCACATTTCAATGGCCAATCTCTCTTTCTGTGAAGAACTTCTTCCTAACATCCAGTTGAAACCTCCCCTGGTGCAGCTTGAGACTGTGTCCTCTTGTTCAGTTTGTCAGGGTGGAGAGGGCTTCTAAATTGGCTGATTCAGAAAAAACCCTCTTACATACAGGTCTTTTGAATTTAGCCTGACACAAGAGAGAGCAAGAGTAGTCTAGGGGATCAGGCCCAGGGGATCTGCTATCCAGAAACAAGACTACAGGTATATGTGACAAGAATCTAACACAACCTGGAAACATCCAAGATGACTAAAGGAAGCTGCTGAGTATGTGGCAGGTGTAATGCCAAAAGAGGACTGGTCTGAAATTCTTTCTGATAAAATGCAAAGGTCCTTTACTCCCTCAACTGATGTCCTAGTCCACTAGTGAGGCATCACTTCTCTGGATTTATATTCTCCCACATTTACTGGGAAACTAGAAGTGCCAGGAGCACAACTTCCCTTGTAAATAATGCAAACACTTGATTCCTTTTAAAACAGTAATTTGCAGTAACTACCAAGGTCCCTCCTACTGCCCATATTTCAAATATGAAGCCTAATTTGAGCAACAGATTTGGGGTTAGTGTTTATTTCCCAGATCAAGATGCTTTGTAGCTATTCTATGCAAATGAAGTGTATGAAAACAGAACAGCACATACTCCCTAGAAAGCTTAAAGAGAGAAAGAGTCTATAAGCCACACAGCAGATCATCAACATGATCTAGAAACCAGCTGCCAAGTATTTCTTTGTCATGGCTCTCCAAATGTGTCTTACCTGCTTCAATTTAACACCAAAGCCACATTTGAACAGGGAATCTTCATATTTCTTGAGTATGAAATACAGCAGATGTAAGAGATTTTTCTGTTTACTAAACATACTGATTTTTGTTAAGATTTTTCAAAGCTATTTCCCTCCCCTTCACTGCTTTGCATCCAATCCTGCATGTCTGACATCACTGTAGGTGGTGATGTATGATCCAAGAGCAATGGAGCCAAGTTCACACAGTTACTGGTTTCCTCTGGAAATGACAAATGAAGTAAGTGGCAGCTTGCTTTCTGTGAAAACACCATGGTCTCATGGGCAACCTGCAAAGGATTTTCTATAGGAAATACACTAGCAACACAAGGCTAATATTGAATGCATCTAACAAAACACATTTAATCAAATACCAGGCTGGGAATCTGAATGGGGACTCTTTTGGTCACTATTTTCCACTATTTCAGCATGGTTTTCCATCACTTTCTTCTCTTTTCTTATTTTAATAAATCTGGTTTGAAAATCTTGAAAAGTTAAGACATACAGCAAGAAGAGACAGAGGCAAGCAAGACAGGAGAGGAATTCTTATTATCCAATTTCTTTTCATCACTTAAACAACAAAAGCAAGTAGAAAGGACATTATCTAGAGGTAAGTCTTTAACCTGTCAGATCAGGAAGACAGTATCTTGAATCATAATTTCCACATTTCACTTTACAGCTGAACAACAGAGGGTTCAAACGTGCCTAGAATAACAAGCTGGGTTCTTTTAAAAGGTACTTCATACTCCTTAGACAAATTAACAGACACAGTCTACACTGCTTACCATTAATCTACAAAACCAAGTGAGAACAAGCTACTATCTCTGCCTATTTCCTGGCACTTCTATAACAAGGTCCCTTAGAAAAGGCAAATAGATACATAAAGGTATAGCATATATTTAGTCTTCCAGACATCTGTGTGCCATCTAGATGGCAGGTTATAGAAACCAAAGTAACTCAAAATGAAAACCTCAAATGGAAGCAATTTATCAGCTTGATGCATTATTAAAGCCAATTAGGTAGACTGTATTTTATTAGTGTCACAATATTTCTATGCAGTGTCACCTAAACCCATCACCTCATGTGCCTGGAGCACCTATTTGTACTGCAGTGCCAAACTTTGGGTGAAGGTTTGATTTCTACCTTTACATATGTTTGACTCATGCTGCATCAGGAGAAATGTGGCATTCTGGGCTGCATCAGAAGTGTGACCAGCAGGTCAAGGGAGATGATTCTCTCCCTCTACTCAGCTCTGGTGAGACCCCACCTGGAGTACTGCGTCCAGTTCTGGAGCCCCTATTACAAAAGGGATATGGAGGTGCTGGAACGTGTCCAGAGAAGGGCCACGAGGATGAGCAGAGGGCTGGAGCACCTCTCCTATGAGGACAGACTGAAGGAGTTGGGGCTGTTCAGTCTGGAGAAGAGAAGGCTCCGAGGTGACCTCATTGTGGCCTTCCAGTATCTGAAGGGGGCCTACAGGAAGGCTGGGGAGGGACTTCTCAGGATCTCAGGTAGTGATAGGACTAGGGGGAATGGAATGAAGCTGGAGGTGGGGAGATTCAGGCTGGAGGTGAGGAGGAAGTTCTTCCCCATGAGAGTGGTGAAGCCATGGAATGGGTTGTCCAGGGAGGTGGTTGAGGCCCCATCCCTGGAGGTGTTTAAGCCCAGGCTGGATGAGGCTCTGGCCAGCCTGATCTAGCGTGGGGTGTCCCTGCCCATGGCAGGGGAGTTGGAACTAGATGATCCTTGTGGTCCCTTCCAACCCTGACTGATACTATGATACTATACTATGCTGACAACACACTGTAAGAATAACAATTCTAGTAGCTGACAGCCTGTTAATAAAGTCCTACCTGCAACCAGCTTGAAGGTTCAAGCCTAGAAGAACAAAAAAGGGTTTCTACAAGATTTTCCAGTATGCCAACATCACACTTTTCACAAATTTAAAGTCAGGTTATTTCCATATCTGTTATTATCACAGCAACATTCCCCCCCCCCAAAAAAAAAATCTCCAAATCTAAATCATCTTCTTAGTCATCCTATGCAGTACCTTGTGTTGCAATGCTGCTGTGTCCAGTTCTGGGCTCCTCAGTTTAGGAAGGATGTTGAGTTGCTGGAACGTGTCCAGAGAAGGGCAACAAAGCTGGGGAGGGGTTTGGGGCACAAGCCCTTTGAGGAGAGGCTGAGGGAGCTGGGGTTGATAAGCCTGGAGAAGAGGAGGCTCAGGGGAGACTTTATTGCTCTCTACAACTATCTGAAGGGAGGTTGTAGCCAGGTGGGGTTGGTCTCTTCTTCCAGGCAACCAGCACCAGAACAAGAGGACACAATCTCAAGCTGTGCCAGGGAAGGTTTAGGCTGGATGTTAGGAAGAAGTTCTTCATAGAAAAAGTTATTGCCCATTGGAATGTGCTGCCCAGGGAGATGGTGGAGTCACCATCACTAGAGGTGTTTAGGAAGAGACTGGATGGGGTGCTTGGTGCCATGGTTTAGTTGATTAGATAGTGTTGGATGATGGGTTGGACTCTATGATCTCAAAGGTCTCTTCCAACCTGGTTAATTCTATTCTATTTTTCTACTCTGTGCCTTCATCCATTATTAACACATCTGAGCAGCACACTACACAATGCACACCTGCTGAAGAATGTTAGATCTGGCAAAATTGTATTTGACAAAGTACTTGAAAGCATTCAAGACAGAGACACACACATGAAAAAAGGAGCAGTTCTACAAGCCTATCCACACTGAACTCCTTACAGTCACCTGACCTGTCACTTTAAAACACTTTAAGTACATCTACATGAACTAAGATCACAGCATAGTTTGTACTGTGCACACCTGTACAAATCCTCCTTCATGTGTGGGGTTCATCATTCTCAGTTATAGCCACATACAAGTTATCCCCTTTTCCAACTGCAAAGGAAAAGTCTGTTTATGCTGGAGGTGGCCAAGCTGGCCTCTGTGAATGGCTCTTTTAACTCTAAATTAATTGCCCTGCAACTAGGGCAGTTGTCCTACACCTGGGTCCAGGCAATCCCAAGCACAAATATAGGCTGGGTGAGAAATGGCTCATGAGTAGTCTTCAGGAGAAGGACTGGGGGTGTCAGTGGATGAAAAACCCAACATGAGCTGGAAATGGTTACTTGCAGCCCAGAAGGCAAACTGTATCCTGGGCTGTATCAGAAGTGTGACCAGCAGGAGGACGGGGGTTATTCTGCTCTGCTCTCATGAGACCTCACCTGGAATACTGCAAGTTCTGGTGCCCCCAGCATAAGGACATGAAAGTGCTGGAGCAGGTCCAGAGGAGGGTCACAAAGATGATGACAGGGCTGGAGCACCTCTCCTATGGGGGCAGGTTACGAGAGTTTGGTCAGCTCACACTGGAGATTAAGAAGGTTCCAGCTGGGTCTGCTCAGAGTAGAGATGAATAAGGTTCCATAGAGACCTTATAGCAGCCCTCCAGTAGCTGAAGGGGGCCTACAGGAAAGCTAGGAAGGGACTTTTGAGAAGGGCTTGAAGTGACAGGACAAGAGAGAATGAACTGAAGCTCAAGAAAGGTAGATTTAGACTGGATATTAGGAAGAAATTCTTCATAGTAAGAGTGGTGAGACAGGAGCAGGTTGCCCAGAGAAGTGGATGCCCCCCCCCTGGAGGTGCTCATGGCCAGGTTGAATGAAGCCTTGAGCAACCTGGTGTATTGCAAGGTGTCCCTGTCCATAGCAGGGATGTTTGAACTAGATGATCTTTTAGGTCCCTTCCAACTCAAGCCATTCTGTGGATCTATGAACTAGACTTCATTTAGCAGAATGGCATTCACCACAGTGCAGACTGCTTCTGTGTTACAGTTCCTAGTCTATCATGGTCTACGTTAACACAACTGCTACCATTGCAAGTGTCCAGTGTGACAAATATTGCTATTTCCTTAAGGGATGATACAAACAGGAGCTCTGCTTCATGCCACAGAGCTATATTCTTGACAAGATAGAACATGGAAAGACTGCTAGCAAAAATTAAAGGTCTCTCTCCTTGGCAATGTTCAAGTACAAGATGGAATGTGGCTTACTGCATATGCCCCATGAGAGCAGAATTCAATGCAGAGAGAGGCAACAGAGGTGTAGATGGAATAAAACTAACAATTTGGCTAGTAAAAACGTGCTCAGGGAACAATTGAGTGCACAGGTTTAGAAAATTTTCCCCACATTATTGTATTCTCACTTTTATTATGTCCAACTGCCAAGACATGTTGAACCTTTGATTCAAAAAGCACTGAATACTTCCAACTCCCTCCAAAAACATCCAGCCCCTCATCAACAGTATGAGGCTACCTTCTTTTGCAAGTAAATGGATTCCATACTGGCAAGACACCTTCCAAATGTTTTCCTGTTAATGGAAAAGCTTTTTTTAAAGAAAGACCTTAAAAAGTTTACCAGAACTCTCTTTTTATTTTATATGTCAGTGAACTGCAGATCAAGCAAATTTCAGTCCTAGTAGATTTATTTCTAGTTAAACTTCACAGCTGATAAGGTATTCTTCATATAAAATAAATAGTGGAATTGATTTGGATGGGAACAAATTCATAGAATCATAGAATGGTTTGGGTTGGAAGTGACCTCTAAAGTTCATCTAGTCCAACCCCTCTGCATTAAGCAGGGGCATCCTCAACTGGAACGGGTTGCCCAGAGCCCCATCGAGCTCACTTTGAATCTCTCCAGAGATGGGGCCTCAACCACCTCCCTGGACAACTCATCCAGTGTTCCACTATCCCTCATGGTAAAGAACTTGTTCCTGACATCCAATCTAAGTCTGCTTTTCTCTGGTTTGAAACCCTTGCCCCTTGTCCTATAACCACAGCCTTTTGTAAACAGCCTCTCTCCATCCTCCTCTTCTCCAGGCTAAGCAACCCCAGCTCCCTCAGCCTCTCCTCATAGGGCTTGTGCTCAAGGCCTCCCCCCAGCCTCGTTGCCCTTCTCTAGACACATTCAAGTGTCTCGATGTCCTTCTTAAACTGAGGGGCCCAGAACTGGACACAGGACTCAAGGTGTGGCCTAACCAATGCAGAGTACAAGGGCATAATGACCTCCCTGCTCCTGCTGGCCACACTATTCCTAATGCAGGCCAGGATGCCATTGGCCCTCTTGGCCACCTGGGCACACTGCTGGCTCATGTTTAGGCGGGTGTCAATCAGCACCCCCAGGTCCCTCTCTGTTTGGCAGCTCTCCAGCCACTCTGACCCCAGCCTGTAGCTCTGCATGGGGTTGCCGTGGCCAGAGTGCAGCACCCGGCACTTGGACTTGTTAAATGCCATCCCATTAGACTGTGCCCATCTGTCCAGTTGGTCGAGGTCCCTCTGCAGAGCCTTTCTACCCTCTAACTGACTAACATCTAATAACCCCATCTCCTTCAGCCTGTCTTTGTAGCAGAGGTGCTCCAACCTCCTGATCATTTTCAAGGCCCTCTTCTGGACCCACTCTACCAGGTCCATGTCCCTCCTATATTGAGGGCTCCAGACCTGTACACAGTACTCCAGGTGAGGTCTCAGCAGAGCAAAGTGGCAGAATCACCTCCATGGATCTGCTGGCAACACATCTTTTGATGCAGCCCAGGATGTTTGGCCTTGACATAATCTCATTAACTCTTCTGATTCTGCTTTGCAACGAACTTAAACCACAAGCACTGTTCTCTAAAGCTTGTAATCACTCTGCCTTTTAAATACCTACTCCACTATTTTTGGGTATTGTTGGTTTAAGCAGCATGAGAAGCATCAAAGTTTTTTATGTATTGCCTCAGGCATCTCAGAAAAACCATGGAAGCATGCTGAACTTCTAAAGTCACCTGAAATTTTTCTTTCATAGTATGTAGAAACATGTGGTCACAATTCTCACACTTTGCCCAGCAAGAAACACTCTCATCCTTCTACTTTTGGAGAAGATATAAGAAATCATAACCTCTCATAACTACTTGATAGGAATGCTCTCATACCTACCTATTTGTGTTTTCCAGCAACATCTTCAAAGGCCAGAAACAAGCAGTCCAGACAAGACCAATTGGGTGCTGGCACAACTGCTGACTAAGATTTGACTCCTAACTATGACAACACTGACAGGACAGAGCTATGCTTAAAACTGGAGGCTACCAGCACTATCTTAACTTTGTTATATGAAAAAAAAAACACCACCCAAACTTCTAGAACTTTCTGTTAGGCTCCAGCTTTACAATAATGAAAATAAGACACCATGGATCAGCACACTGATTTCCACCCTGTGGAAACTAACTGCTCAGAGGCTTTACTACTGAGTAAGGAATCAACAAAGAAACGGAAAACTAGAGGTGGAAAGCTGGCAAACAATAATATATTTTCTTCCAGCACTATGTGATCAAGACAATATTGAGCTAGCTCTCATGTCAAAGCCCTTTTCCCTTTAAGCCATGGTTCTTAGCAAGGGAAATGTTGAGGATACTGACAGACATACATCTCTGAATTAGCTGCTGTTGAAAAACATTTCTCTGTGTTTCCCCAACCAATATTACAATTGTAATTAGCATAATATATACAAATTGGGCTTTTTTTCCCCTCACCCTTTTTGAAAGCAGAAACCTATAAGAAGTTGGAATTCATCTTATATTTTAGGATTATCTTGTAGTTTATAATGTGTTTACTGTTTACAAATCTTAATAATCAGAAAGCCACAGGAAAAAAAAAACAACAAAGAAAACAAAAAATAAATCACAGCAGCAAGCTTGCTTACAGCTTGAACATGACCCCTTTAAAAAGAAAATATACAGTTAAGAGCTTTATATTTGCATGGTAATGTTCTAAAGCACTTGAGAGGCACCGACTTAACCTGAAAAGAGGCCTCTAAGAATAGAACAGAAGAACAATCCTGACCCCCTGTGGCCAACGAATTGCAAAACCACATTATTTACCACCATCACTGGAATCTTCCTCGGATATCCACCACGGCACTGAATCCTTTTTCTTTGCTTCCTTTTTCCTGGGCTGTCCCAGGGTCTCAAGGATGCTGCATTTTTTCTCTGAGTTTCCAAGTGAATCATCTGAAAGAGACTGAGTCAAATGCATATGAGATTAGAGACAGACAGTGTCTTTCAGCCACTCAGTTCTGAACTTTTGAGTTCAGATGCCTCTCTTTACCCCACACTGTCTGCCTTTTCTGCATATGAATGACAAAACCAAGGAAGAAACAATAACTGTATTCATATTCATTAGCTATATGATAATAAACCCAGCATTTGGGTATGTTTGAAAGTGAAATTGCTTCCTAGAGTATATGTTCAAATGAACAGCAACAACAGCTCTTTCTCAGTTAGTTACAACAAAGAAGAACAAAAATCCTGGTGATATCCCTGAAGATAATGAAGTGGAGAAGAAACAGTTTTGCCTTGGCCTTGCTTTATAATTGATATTCTTGAATATCAGAGATCATTAGATATTAGATATTCTAGAATATTATTGATATTCTAAAAACAGACCTTCACAAGAAACATTCCTCCCAGAAAATCAGATTTCAGGAAATCATTTTATACTTTCTGTTCATGGAAATTAGTAGAAGTGCCAGAACCATTCCCACCCAACTCTGTGATCTAAGCTTTCATCCATCTTAATCATTCATGCTGCTTCTGACTGATGGCTTAAATCAATGGAGGGAAAAAAGAGTCTGTCAGTATGAACACCCCACGAATTAAAAACTAACCTCTGCTTGGTTCCTTTCATAACGCTCTTTGTGGCTTACAGAAGGCTGAAAGCCACAATTAGCTGGCCAGACATTGAAAAAGGAAATGCATTCCCACCTTTTGAACTACTTATTCTTTCTGCTTAAACTCAGCAAACATTGGGTTAAAAAGGAGTGACACACTTTTTATTCTCATCCGATGGTTTAGCCGTACTTGTTGAAACCGAATTGTCCTAAAGCATCTCAAAGAACAGAGTGAACAGAGGTGGTGGAGTCACCATCACTGGAGGTGTTTAGGAAGAGACTTGATGGGGTGCTTGGTGCCATGGTTTAATTGATTAGATAGTGTTGGATGTTAGGTTGGACTTGATGATCTCAAAGGTCTCTTCCAACCTGGTTAATTCTATTCTATTCTACTCTATGCTATGCTATTCTATTCTATTCTACTCTATTCTATTCTACATTGAACTTAATTCTTGCTGTAAATGTAGGTGTGCATTTCCTTGCTTCATAATAAATTATGTGCTAAACCATAAGGCCTGAGAAACAAAGAATTCACAGATGAAATGCATCATGTGGGGAAAGTTCCAAAACCTCACTTTTGTAGCACACAGAAATAAGGAAATGCAACAGTAAAAAAAGAATACTAGAGGCAACAAGACAGTAGGGACTTAATATGTAAAACATAAGAGGATGCTTTATTAAAACAAGCCTGTGCAGCCCACTGTCCAATTCCTACTGCAGAAAAAGCACTATCAGAAATTCTACCTTTGCTATATATCTAACACTTGAATTTGCATGGGCCTAACATCACCATCCATAAATCAAACACCAGACAGAAGGGACAGGCAGAAAGGGACCTAGGGGTAATGGTCAATAGCACGCTGAACATGAGCCAGTGGTGTGCCCAGGTGACCAAGAAGGCCAATGGCATCCTGGCCTGCATCAGGAATAGTGAGGCCAGCAGGAGCAGGGAAGTCATTCTTCCCCTGTACTCAGCACGGTTAGGCCACACCTTGACTCCTGTGTCCAGTTCTGGGCCCCTCAGTTTAGGAAAGATGTTGAGTTGCTGGAATGTGTCCAGAAAAGGGCAACAAAGCTGGGGAGGGGTTTGGAGCACAGCCCTGTGAGGAGAGGCTGAGGGAGCTGGGGTTGCTTAGCCTGGAGAAGAGGAGGCTCAGAGGAGACCTTATTGCTCTCTACAACTACCTGAAGGGAGGCTGTAGACAGGTGGGGGTTGGGGTCTTTTCTCAGGCAACCAGCACCAGAACAAGAGGACACACTCTCAGGCTGCGCCAGGGGAGGTTTAGGCTGGATGTTAGGAAGAAATTCTTCCCAGAGAGACTGGCCATGTGAATGGGCTGCCCAGGGAGGTGGTGGAGTCACCATCACTGGAGGTATTTAGGAAGAGACTGGCTGGGGTGCTTGGTGCCATGGTTTAGTTGATTAGTGTTGTATGATGGGCTGGACATGATGATTTCAGAGGTCTCTTCCAACCTGGCTAATTATATTCTATTCTACCAATTACCACTTTTAAGTAATAAATAACAAGAAAATAACTTTCTTATTAATATCTCTGACCAATATAGTCTTTAATGCTTACAGTTTCACTTGAGAAAACTGAATGTCTGTCATACAGTCTCAGAAAGAAAATTTAAGTGCTCTGAGGCCTGCACTTTAATAAAATGCACTTTAATAAATTGTAAAACTGCTAGACAACAGAAGGTATTGCAATTTCTTTGAGCTGGCTCTGTGACATAGAACAAAACAGCTTTACATTCTTAATAATGTCCTATAAATAACAACTTCCTTACACTAGTCACCAGAACTAGTGCCATTGTCCCCAAAGGTTGTAGTGCCTCTTGCTAGATGGAAGTACTGACAGGTGCTTGATGCAAGCTCTGCTATCACTTGCTTGTTCTTTTATGACTCACAGCATCCTCTACTCTGCAAGCAAAACTTCAAATGATGCTTGTACTCCTTAGAGTGCTGTAACTAAAGAAACTGAAACTCCCACAGGTTGTTCTCAAGTTCTGGAAACTTTCTATGTCGAGCCATCTTGTCAACTGCAGACAGTAATGCTGCAGCAGCTGGGAAAGAGATGTAGGCACACAAAAAATATTTGTGTATTTTTCCTCAAGATGTTTTCTTGTCTCAATGCTGAAACTTACAGATATATATTTTTTAATTTTTAAAGTCTCTTGAAAATAAATAAATAAATACATTCACTAACTTTGGATCAGTAATGGCTTTTCAATAACAGTAAGTGGCAGCGACTTCTTCCTTCTCTATAAAACAGTCTGTCAGCACTTCAAGAACACTGAGGGGGAAAAAAAACCACCAACCAACTGTGTTGGTTGTTTTATCTCAATTCAAAAGCCAAAAGAGTCAGTTTTAAGGACAGGGACAACTACATGGCATAGAATCAGCTTACCATTTCCTACACACATACAGGAACTTCAGCGAGTACACAGGTTATACAGGACTGGACCCGAAACACTGACTTTCATGACCAGTTGTGCTAATTATTTCATGAAACAAGGCTTTTTCAATAAAACAAATTGCCTATGTTTAGCCTGTACCTGGGGCTAAACTATAGCAGAGAATCACAGAATCATAGAAGATTAGGGGTTGGAAGGGACCTCTAGAGGGACCGTCTAGTCCAACTCCCCTGCCAAAGCAGGATCACCTAGGGCAGGTCACACAGGAACACATCCAGATGGGTTTTGAAAAAATCTCCAGAGAAGAAGACTCCACAACCTCTCTGGGCAGCCTGTTCCAGAGCTCCGTCACCTTCACCATAAAGAAGTTGCTCCTCACGTTGAGGTGGAACTTCTTGTGTTCCAGCTTATACCCACTGCTCGCTCTCCTATCACT
The DNA here is from genome assembly GCA_033816785.1 of Picus viridis. Lineage (NCBI taxonomy): Eukaryota > Metazoa > Chordata > Aves > Piciformes > Picidae > Picus > Picus viridis. The sequence continues at coordinate 45,223,805 of CM066578.1, read as the reverse complement.
GGGCACCACTGAAAAGAGACCTTGCATCTTGACATCCACCCCTCAGCTATTTACAGACATTATTAAGGTCTCCTCTCAGCCTTCTCAAGACTAAACAGCCTCAGTTCTCTCAGTCTTTTTTCATGGGAAAAGGAGAAAAACCCAGGGGTTAAAATGGAACAGCAAAACGAATACCAATATACAGTATACAGAGTTATACTCAGGAAGGCAGACCTGAGGAGCAGGAAGAAGAGCAGAGTCAGGAGGAAACAGAGCAAGAACAGGAGCCCTAAGCAAACTTCCCCCTTTACATTGAGCTTGATGTTTATATTGTGGGATACACTGAGGAGCCAGCTCAAGTCAGCTGCCCTGGCATGCTCAAAACTGCTAATGTCTGGCCTGTGATTCTTTCTCAGCAAAACCAGGACATAGGTCTACTCCAAGCTGTATTTTCAGTACAAAATAATATTTTAATGCATTCAACCTTTTAATAACATTTAAAAGCATTTTTCAGACACAGTTTGATGGGTAGTGTTACTCTTGCAGCTTCTATTCTACAGATTTTCTAATAAAGATGGTATAGCCTCCCCTTCTGAAGGTCTTGTTTCTCAGCTGTCCATGGATAGCAAATAGAACAAAAATCAGCCTAGAAGACTAGAAGCAGACAATGGCTTTCTCCTAACTTTGCTTTGCTTGAAGCCTCATCAAAACAAACAAAAAAAAAAGCCATTAATTGAAGCACTGTGAATTAGGAAGAGCTCCTCAGGTTGCATGTCCCAAGGCAACTTCACAGCCAATGCTGAAAACCTACAGCTGTACCAACATGACAGATGATGCTTAAGGGAAATTAAAGCGACAATAGAGGAAGCAAGATACTGGTGGTGAGGAGTGGAAGGATCACGGGCACATAGACAATAGAGGAGGAAGGGAAGAGCCATGGATGATGACAGGCCATTCTGGCAAGGGGCTGGGAATAAGCTGAACCAGGCAGACCTACCCTACACGCAGTAATTGTTATCACACGTTTGTGTTTCCTCCTGTATAACAACAAGAACCTAGAAAATCCTTTTCACTGATAGATTTTAAATACCAGTGTGCATGCCAGAAGGCTTTACTTTAATCCTCATCATCATGCATCATCCAACTGCGTACACAGACTTTCTTTTCACTTTTTATGTTTTAATTGCAAACATACCGTGGGAGGCAGTATGTGTAACTGAAAAAGGAAAAATCATTCTGCTCCATTTCTTCCCTGAAAGATTTGCTTAAGCAATATTAAGCCTTCCCCAAACTGAGAAACAGTTTTTGCTAGTTACTCCACATCATTAAAATCTCAACACAAACATCACCAGCATAGCAGTTTCAAACAAGAGAGCATACCAGTTTCTCATCTTTTTAACATTAAAAGGCTGCACACTTTTTATAACAGAACAAAAGCAAAGGGACATAAGAGAAAATTCATGCATACAGAGAGTGGATAATATTGTTATTTGGGTCTGTATCAAAGAGTCACAGAATGTTAGGGGCTGGAAAGGACCCTGCAAGATCATCTAGTCCAACCCCCCCGCCAGAGCAGGATCACCTAGAGTAGGTTACACAGGAATGCATCCAGGTGGGTTTTGAATGTCTCCAGAGAATGCGACTCCACCACCTCTCTGGGCAGCCTGTTCCTGTGTTTTCTCACCCTCACAGTGAAAAAATTTTTCCTGATCTTCATGTGGAACCTCCTATGCTACAGCTTGCCCACACTGCCCCTTGTCCTGTCATTGGACATCACTGAGCAGAGCCTGGCTCTATCTACCTGAGACTTGCCCTTCACATATTTCTAAACATGAATGAGGTCACCTCTCAGTCTCCTCCTTTCCAAGCTAAAGAGCCCCAGCTCCCTCAGCCTTTCCTCATAAGGGAGATGTTTCATTCTCCTCATCATCTTAGTGGCTCTGCACTGGACTCTTTCAAGCAGTTCCCTGATGTCCTTCTTGAACTGAAGGGCTCAGAACTGGACACAGTATTCCAGATGTGGCCTCACCAGGGCAGAGTAGAGGGGGAAGAGAACCTCTCCCGACCTACTGACTACACTCCTAATATCTAGGTGGCAAAACATTAAAAAAAAAAAAGACATATTTTTAATGCCTGGATTTGCAGTATATTTGTTTAAAAATCTTAAACACTTCACACTTTTAATTGTTCTTTAGCCTTTCAAACTAAGACACAAGTTGCTAAAAGCTGCATTTCCTGGAACACACTAAATACCACTTAGAATAATGCAATACAGCTATTTGGATGTTTTTCTAACTTGAGCAATGTCAGTGTGGGCAATAGCTGAGGAGTAAGAAGAGCTTGTCAAATGAGGAACAAAATACTAGAAGAAATCATATGCAGAGTTTTGACAGAAGTGCAAAATAAATCAGAGAATAAACCTCCTTTTTTTTCCCAAGAGCAACTTCCTTTGTAACAACAGTAAGTAAAGAAGTTCTGACAGAAATGCAGGGCCTGACTTTCTATTTTCACTAACAACAATTTAAATGAATTCAAGAATGTTAACTTAATTGCACAATGAAATTAAAGGCCAGAATCTACCTTTAAGTTATTTGTGAATCTTAATTTTCAGGTGGCATTTGGCTTTTCTGCTCTCTCAATTTAGCATGGCTCAGTGAAGTTACATTTATGCTCTACCTGCAAAAACATCTCACAAGTTGCACGGTCAAGGCAGATTTACCAGCCTACCTGGGAGAACTAAAATCTTCTTGAAAAAGAAGCCTCTGGTTACTACAGATCTTTATTATACAGCACAAAATGCAATTGTTATAGAATCTGGCATCTACATTTTTCACAACTAAATTGCAGCACAATCTCCATCAAAACAATACCAAGAGTATTCTCTGTGACCATCAGCTACACTTAAAGCCTTGGGTATGTGATATTTGCATCCTAGGGTGACCATACTGAGTGTTTGACAGACCAGAGGGCAAATTCTGAAATTACAGGTCTATATGCAATGAAAAAAAACCCAAAACAACAAGGTTAGGGAATTCTGACCACATCCAATAATTGTTACCTTAAGTCATAACCCACAGACTTGCATGACTTTGCCTGTACTCAAAACCATCAAGCATCATGGGGAACAAAAGGAATCAAATTAAAATCTCCTAATCATTATAACATACTTCTTTTTCTTGGGATTAATATAAGAATTTTACAACAGAACTCAATGAAATCAGGTATTGCACAATAAAAAAGTAAGGAAATTCCTAATATGTAGCTTGAGCCTACATAGAAGAAAAGTTGTTCACCTTGCTTTCAATTTTGAGCTTCTGCTACTACACAACATACCCAGTTAAACAAGAATGGAATGGAATGGAATGGAATGGAATGGAATGGAATGGAATGGAATGGAATGGAATGGAATGGAATGGAATGGAATGGAATGGAATGGAATGGAATGAACCAGGTTGGAAGAGACCTTCAAGATCATTACAACCAACACCATCTAATCAACTAAACCATGGCACCAAGCACCCCATCAAGTCTCCTCCTAAAATCAAGCAAGGGCTCTTTCCGAAGATACAACCTAGCAGTGCCAAAACATTTAATCACAAAACTGTTCTCTTGATTTCAATACAGCAAAACCAGTATGAATTAAGTTTAGCAATTAACTTAAGACCTTGCAAAGACTGATACACAAGACAGCCATGTGAATGATGTGACAAAAGCACAGCTACATCTTGCATTCATGCTCAATTCTCCCCTTGTATTTTAATAGAGAATAGGGATGTGACCTTGCTTTGAAACATACCTCTTTCAGAAACTCTTCAAACTCCTCATCTAAATCTTCTTTTGAAATTTGATGAGCCATAATCTGCAAGTGAATGTTACTTTCCCAACAACTGAGCTGAAAAACTAACATTAAAGAAAAGAAGTTAAATAAAAGCTTCTGAAATAACAGGTAGCCTGGTGATTTGCTGCTTTCATAGACAGCTGTAAGCAAAATTATCCACTGAACACAACAACCAAGGCAAACATGCCTGAATTACCCAAGTTCCTTATAATCAAAATACTAATTTCCAGAACAACAGTTTCAGTATTTTAACTTTGAGGGATAAATACAATTCTTTTCATCATCTTTACTTATTTTTTCACAAGGCATCTCTCTTCACTACCCACGCTTCAGCATTTTGTCAGTGATCAAACAAGAATCCACTGTAGCAATACTGCCCATCTATTTCAAGGGCTTTTCATTGATTTCTATGTTTCTCTTCCAAAACTGGAGGCCTCTGACATTTTAAATATCATTTCATCATCTCTGCTGCGCTTGGGACTCAATAAATACATAGAAATCTTTGAAGATTAGAGGAAGACATTTGATTTGATCTGTCCTGACACAGAAAGCAAATGGCACTTGCTTCCCTTCCATTCCCAAAAGCCTGTGTTGACCTGTCAGGTATAAAATATGCCCCATACTTAAGGTGTTGCAAAGCTTTTGTATATCATGCAGCTCACACATATGGCTACCTTCAAAACCGCATATGGAAAGCAGCATTACACTAACCAAGCCTCTTCCAGGTTGAGAAGTGCTATGTAAACATAAAAATGGCTAAACATTTGCAGAAATGCTTTTACCATTAAAAAACCCCCTTCACCCACTATGGAATCCTCCCACTATACAGGACTGTTACCTACCTAGTAAATCGATTTTGACAGGTGAGTTGTGACAACTGCTTCCTGCTTTCACTCCTTATTCATCCACAGACCACCCGACACTTCAGCTCTGGCAGTTAAAAAACACACAAAGAAGTTATAGCAGGCTGCCCAGCCTTTGAATTCAACAAGATATCCTTATGTAAGCACTTGGACAATATCTCTGAAAACATGGTAAGAAGATTAAGAATGTAACCTCTCATGACACACATAATCCTGTCTCCTTTTATACTTTTTCATCAAAGAACACTAGATGCTGAGTATCAGATGCTTTAACAGTTTACCAGCTGTGCCAAACACTTGAGCAAGGGGAGAATACTTAATTCCAGCCTTGCCAGAAACACAAACTGATTCTCCTGACATTATCTGCACTTCTGTCTACCTTATAATTACAGCTTTTATTAAAACTAACAATATAAAACTTTTTTTTTTTTTTAGACAAGCAGCACGTCAGGCAGTTTCCATAACAGAAGCTTACAAACATTACCCTTAGCAAACATACTTCACAGCCGTACCTTTAGAATTGGAGCCTCATGATTTTGTACATAAACCAAACAAGTCTCTTGCAGAAGTTTGGGGAAGGTAAATGCTAAACCGCAGTGATGAAGTCAAGCTTAGACAGCCTAACACATTTTATGTAATCTTTTAATCATCCCAGCGCTAGAACCAGATGTGACCTGATCCTCCTCCGGCTTCCACTAAAGCATACGGTGAGCGGGCACAGTGGCAGCCCTGGAGCCGGCGGGCGACGACTCTACGGCAATCCTCCAGCCCCGTTCTCTCCCGTCCCGGGCCCAGCGAGCGCTGGTGAGGGCGTGAGGACCCTGGCAGTGCGGGGTCTCGGAGACAGGCGGCCAGGTGGCAGAAGGCAGGAGGGCAGCCCCCGACGGGGCAGCGCCAGGCCGAGCTGGTGGGCAGAGCTAGCTCCGCAACCCGAATGGATGCCCACGAGAGGGGCGGGGGCAGGAGAGGAAGCGGCTCAGATGCCCGCTGCTGTGCCTCGCCTCGGGGCACCGGGAGCGTACCTGGGCTGAGATAGGCCCTCTTAGCCACGGCCGCCTTCCGCGCTAGCGGCACGGTTACCTAGGAAACCCTCCCGGCCACCGTATCGCCCGCCAAAATGACCGCGCGGGGGGGTATCACGTGATCTCGCCAAATCCGCCGGCTGGCCTCTGCCCCCGCGCCTCGCCGCCTCGCGTGGCAGACACGTGACGGTGGGGAGGGGAGGGAGAGTGAAGGGGCAGGGGGCGGTACCCCCAGCGGCCATTACTACCGTGGCAAGGAGCGCCTCGCCTCGGCTGGGCCCGCCCTGGTCCGGGCCAAGCGGCTTGAGACGGAAGTCACAGCACGGTGACGTACTGCGGCGATCCGCGCCGGGCGTGCGGAGTGGCGCCGCCTGGTGGGCGGCGGGCGTGCAGCGCTGGCGGGTAGCGGCGCGGGGAAGTCGGGCAGGGTCGTGCTGCGTCGCCGCTCGCTTCTTCCGCCATGAGAGGTCACGCCAGGATAAAGCAGCAGTCTCCGGCCGCCGCTCCCGCCGAGGCAGTGAGGCCCGGCCGCGCACCTGCCTCCAGCGAGTTGCGAGCGACCAGAGAGTTTGAGGGCGGAGGCGGGTGCTGGCTACGAGGGCTGCTCCGTGCGCCCCACAGGGCCGGGCTCGGGGCCCTCCGGCCATGTCCCCGCGGGCTGCTGGCACCGAGAGCTGTAGCTGGGCGGCAGCTTTATTCCCTCCCCGCCGCTGTCGTTCTCCTCAGCTGGCTGCCGGCGTACGTTCTGTCTTCAGCCTCCTGGGCGCTGCGCAGGAGCCTGTGGTGAAAGCGGGGGAGTTACAACTGAGTTCCGTTTGTCTTTCCGTTTGGAGGCGATGCCAGGCCCATGCAGAGGACCACCCGTGTTCCCGTCACGAAGCCTGTAGGGCTAACGCTGTTGCCACCTGCAGCCAAGATCTGATCATCCAAGTGTCTGAGAGACAGGCTTCGCCAGCAGTCGTTCATCTGGTCTTTCGGAAAAGCGCGATGGAAAGAGTTAACAGCGTGGTGTTTTCCCTCGTGCAAGGGTCGAACCCAAACCATCCTTCCTCGCTTTCACACACACAAATCTCCATCTGAACCTTTCCGAACGTTTCAGCCTCCGATGTCAGCTGCTGTGCTTTCGGTGCAATTTAGCACATCTCTGGAGATGTTTTAAGTACACAAGAGAAATTAATGACCCCTGTTGCCCTGACCACTGTCTCTCAAATAACCACAAGAACAATTGCAGTCTGTCCTTGCATGTGCTCTCCAGCCAGGGTCTGCCGGTTGTGTTTGTTGTGAGAGTCACGTTGCTTTCGGAATTTTTTACACCAGCGTTTAGTAAATGGCAAAATAAAAGAGGCTCACTTAAAGGATACAAATGAATATTGTTCACATAGCACACGCACACATTTTGATTCTGTGTTGGGCTGTCTTGGAACGAAAAGATTTTGAAAGGAAAGTTTCTTCAGCGAACATTGGGTACTCGTCACGAGTGAGAAAGTAGTTGAAGCCCTGTTACTGTCTCTCATTTCCTGTTAGCTTGAGAGATAAAGACTGCATTTCCAATATGGCCTTTATGTATCCCAGACTTTTCTTTTATGCAAGTATAAATTGTCTTTTAAATTCAAAGAAGTAAGGAAATACGAGCTCTGTATTTTCCACCCAAGTTTATAGGAATTACTTTGCTAAAGGTGCTGCAGCACTTCTTTTCAATCAGGCCTTTTGTCTGCAGATGGGGTGTTACATTTCCATTTGCAAAGCGTGGCCCATTTATTTGGGCTTTGTGCACGACTTCTGCCGCTGTCTATGGGAAATGTGGGAGCTGATCAAGGACAGAATGCCCACATAAACTAATATGCTAGAACGATTTGTTAAGCGTGACAGCCTACTGCTGGTGAAAACAGCACTTTCAGGCGTTTGCTCTTTTCTCTCATCTCATGAAAAGGCCTGGAGTGAGGCAGGAGCATTTAAAGAGAAATATGGAAATTAATTAAGGGATGTCAGTCTGATGCTGCATGCCTTGATCCTGCTCAGATTGAAGCCAATGCAAATTTTTTGCTGTTAACTTCAAAGTGATAGCCACACCATCACTCATTGATCATAAGAGTTACTTCATATGTAACCAAGGAATCACATCAAGGGTTCAGACCTGCAAGCTGCTAAAAGGTTCTTGCACATTGAAGCCTTTCTGTTTGCAGAAGTATGTTCAAAGAGCCTCTCACAAAGTCTAGAAAAATGTGTAGAGGGATCAGTGCTGTTGGAAACTTCGGTGCCCATATGGGAAGGAAAAAAAAAAACAACCCACAACCAACCCAAACCACTCTGGATGACTGTGGTGAAGGAGGCATTGCCTGGTGTTGAAATGTCATCCAGTGCATTCAAATAACATGCACAATAGCCACTTGAAAGATTTTCATTTCCTTCTAATGCCAACCAGTTGGGGAAGTTTTCTCAAGAGCTCTTAACAGTGAGTGGAGCTTAAAAAAGCCAGAGAGCAGGGCTTGCCATGAATTTCAGCCAGGAACGTGGCAATTTGGGCAGCAATGCTAATGAAAGCGGAAGGGCGGTCACAAGTTCTGAAATGGGTCCTGCTGGACAGAACCCCAAATTAGGAGGTAAAATTCCTGCTCTGCTGACATGGGTAGGAAGCCTTCGTTGGCTTCTATGAAAACAGATTTTGCTGCCTGTAGTCGCCGGCTTCTCATTTAAATGTGGTATGTGTGCACTTAACACTTTTTCTTCCCCCCTCCTCCCTCCCGCTCCCCCAGTGGCTAAAATCTGAGACTTCACATACTAGTATAATAATTTCAAACAATTAATGGCAAAATTAAAAGGGATAGAATATCCATACTCCTGTTTTTCCACGTCTGATTTTCAGATTCTTATCGTCCATAAACGTCAGTGGGGGAAAAAGACATCAAATAAGAGAAGAAACAAAACGTCTGCCACATCCACTTTGGCTGAGACATCCCATTAGATAGTGTTTCAGTACTGAACTTGCAAATATGTGAAATGTGAGATTATGATAATAAATGTTTAGCCATATTCTTGGTGATGTTTTCTTAAAAGGTTTAACAGTTTCATACTGAATGAAAAGCAAACAAGCAGTGGCGAATTAAGAAGATGAAACTGCCTCCTCTGTGCATGCCCACTGTGATAATACTTCCTTACATGACTGTGCAATTAAAAAGCCCTTTCCACTGTGCACATCAGGAAAAGGAAATCCTTCCATAAACGTACATGTTGCGCAGGAAAGAGGAAAAATTACAGAATACAGAATTAACCAGGTTGGAAAAGACCTTCGAGATCATCAAGTCCAACCTATCACCCAATGCCATCTAATCAACTAAACCATGGCCTCATCCAGTCTTATTTTAAACACTTCCAGTGATGGTGACCCCAGCACCTCCCTAGGCAGCCCATCCCCATGGCCAATCTCTCTTTCTGGGAAGAATTTCTTCCTAACATCCAGCCTAAACCTCCCCTGGCGCAGCTTGAGACCGTGTCCTCTTGGTGCTGGTTGCTTGGGAGAAGAGACCAACCCCCACCCGGCTACAACCTCCTTTCAGGTAGTTGTAGACAGCAATAAGGTCTCCCCTGAGCCTCCTCTTCTGCAGACTAAGCAATTGCAGCTCCCTCAGCCTCTCCTTACAGGGCTGTGCTCCAGACCCCTCCCCAGCTTTGTTGCCCTTCTCTGAACACGTTTGAGCATCTCAACATCTTTCCTAAACTGAGGGGCCTAGAACTGGACACAGGACTCAAGGTGTGGCCTAACCAGTGCTGAGTACAGAGGCAGAATGACCTCCCTGCTCCTACTGGCCGCACTGTTCCTGATCCAGGCCAGGATGCCATTGGCCCTCTTGGCCACCTGGGCACACTGCTGGCTCATGTTCAGCCTACCATCAACCAGCATCCCCAGGTCCCTTCCTGCCTGGCTGCTCTCCAGCCACTTTGTCCCCAGCCTCTAGCACTGCATGGGGTTGTTGCATGGGCCAATGTGTAGAACCAGGCACTTAGATGTGTTCAATCTCATGCTGTTGGCCTCTGCCCTTCTGTCCAGCCTGTGTGGAGCTGTCTGTAGAGCAGGTAGCCTGGCAATGTTTAATTACAACTAGGTATAAAATAGTTCACCTAACTCTAATTTCAGTTTAAAAGACCGGTTTTAATACTTTCCCTTTTGTTTCACTGTGGGTCTTGTTTTCTTCCATCACTGATCCTCAGATCCCAAGGGCCAGATTTATGGCTGACTGTGTTGTGGTAGCAAGCCTGAACTCAACATCTCACCCACTGGGTCTTTTCCATCATGCAGTTTTTTCCACCGGCTCAGAACGAAATTCTGTGTTGTGTTTCAAATTACTCCAGAGGCTTACGCTGCTAATCTTATTTCTGCTTCAAACTATCATCCCTTGAACAGAGCTGCAGGTTTGGAAGCTGGGCTGTCATGTTGCTGGCCATTTCCCAGCTTCTGGAAGTTAGCAGATGTGCACCATTTCCAGACTTTTTAAAGCGGATTCTCACTTTGGCTCATTTGTGTAAATGCTTAATTGCCTTAGTGTTGTGCCTTGTGCTGCCAACTTTTCAGCTCCTCTGGAACAGGGGAAGAGCAAAACTGCTGTAAACCCTTTCATATCACAGAGAAAATTCTGCTGTTGCCAGCAAATGTAAGTAGTTAAATGTTCCTTCAAGAGCGTGAATGTTTACAGCCCGTAATTATAGCTGCTTCTCACTCGCCATTTAAGAGAAGTGTGTCTGCCCACATGTAACACTGCTTTTGCTCCCATTTCCTGATTCTCTGTGAACTTGTTGGGCAGTGTAGCTCTGCTGCATAATCACAGAATTGTCAGGGTTGGAAGGAACCTCAAGGATCCTCTAGTTCCAACCCCCTCCCGTGGGCAGGGACACCTCACACTAGATCAGGTTGCTCAGAGCCACATCCAGCCTGGCCTTAAAAACTTCCAGGAGTGGGATTTCTACCATCCAGCCAGTGGAGCAAGACCTCTCCTTCTCTGAGCGTTCACTTTTGACAAATCCTGGGAGAATTATTGTGCAAAGATAGATACAACATTGCTGGTTTGACCAACCAGCACATTTGAATGAGCCTAACCCGCCCTATGCCTGCTGCAGGTCCTTTTTCACCGGTGAGAATTCTCAGTACTTGGCATCAGGCATCCCAACTACAACTTCTGCTCTACATGGGGACTGAAGAAACACTTAAAATCATAGAATGGTCTGTGTTGGAAGGGACCTCCAAGGTCATCTAGTCCAATCCCCCTGCAGTCAGCAGAGACATCCTCAACTAGATCAGGTTGCCCAAATCCTTGTTGAGCCTCACGTTGAATATCTCCAGGGATGGGGCCTCAACCACCTCCCTGGGGAACCTGTTCCAGTGTTCCATCACCCTCATGGTAAAGAACTTGTTCCTAACATCCAATCTAAGTCTGCTCTTTTCTAGTCTGAAGCCATTGCCCCTTGTCCTATCGCTGCAGGCCTTTGTAAACAGCCTCTCTATCCGTCTTGTAGCCCCCTTCAGGTACTGGCAGGCTGCTGTCAGGTCTCCCTGGAGCCTTCTCTTCTCCAGGCTGAACACCCCCAGCTCCCTCAGCCTGTTATTGTAGCAGAGGTGCTCCAACCCCCTGATCATTTTTGTGGCCCTCTTCTGGACCCGCTCTATCAGGTCCATGTCCTTCCTGTATTGGGGGCTCCCAACCTGTACACAGTACTTGGTTGCTTGCTAGATTTCAGTCCATTTGGGTTTTATTGTTGCTCTTTTGATGGGTTTTGCCTTGTACATGATTTTTACATCACCCCTGTCAAGACCTTGCTTGTATTTTTCTTTCCTCTTGGCTCACTTTCACCCCAAAGTCATCATTTGAACTTCAAACCCTCATCGGCCACAAATTCTCTGTTTTGTTGTGGTGGTACATAAAAAAAGTTTTGTAATAAATTTTTTTTCTCTCCTCTTTGTGTGGAGAAGCACTGTATATCTTCAGGAAAAAAAAAAAAAGAATAAGATAAATATTTTTATTGAAAATTCTTAGTGGCTTAGTCAAGATTAGACTCGGAAAACTCAGCAAAGAAAAATGAAGTGTTCCGATCCGTTAAGATTTTTCAGACCTGTGAAATCTCTCGTTAATCCTGACAACATATCTGCCTAGCACTGGCATGAATATGAGCTTTGCATTTCAGATTTTTCACTTGGTTATTTTTAGGTCTCCTGAAGCCTGGGAAATAAGAAATATAACCGCTTTGAACAGTCCGAAAGAGCCAACTCTAGCAGGGCCTCTGAATCTGATTAGATAAAACAACAAAGAGGTTCTGTTAGGGCAGAGGCAGGAAGAACTAAGGTGGGTGGCAATATCTGTCATAACTCAGGGGAAATGTAGCCTCAAAGCACTCAAAAGTGGGTGAAAAAAATAACATAAGCAACAGACAAGTTTCCCACATCTTGGGTCACTCTCCAAATGTAGTTTGGAGAAGTTTCTCTGTGCTCAAACGAAACAAAACAAACCCCAAAAAACCCACCCCAACGCTTTAAAAAGCACAATAAGCAGCACATGCATGTGTGTCTGTCTGAAAAAGCTGATTTAGGGGAACATCATTGCAGGTAAGTATACAAAAAAGCACAGTGTGGCAAATGCCATCCCATTCATGGGTACAGAAACAGTCTGAGAAACTTCAGTGATAGGTTTGTCATTTTCAGCCTTTTCCTCTGCAGATAAGGTAGGTTTAGGATTGCCACAGGAGATCTCCCCTTAAAATGCAGCTAGTCATAAGATCATATTTTATCCTACTGGCTGAAAAAGGATCAAACACCTGTGTTCAGTGCAACTGGGAGGTCTTTCAGGGGTTTTAATTTAAAAGTGATCCTTTTTATTGGAGTGATGGGATCATGGAATACCCACTCAGCCAAAGATCATGCTTCCTGATTTCAGTGCAGGATGCTTAGTTTGGGTGGGAATACCTGCTGAAGTGAGGAGTGTGGTGGGTAGAAGGAAAGGTTTGTGCATCTTCTCATGAAAATCACTCTGAATGTTTTCAGCATTGCTATGCATCCACAGTGTTGAGATTTGTCTCAGAGGCTGGGAGCATTACTTGTCAAAACTCACTGCTGCATGCCCCACAAGAGTGATGACTGCAGCTGAGGAGTCATAGAATGGCTTATGTTGGAAGGGACCTTAGAGATCATTTACTGCAATCTCCCTACCATGGGCAGGGACAGATGTGGCTGCTCAATGCTCATTCAGCCTGGCCTTAAACACTGCCAGGGAGGAGGCATCAACAACCTCCCTGGGAGGCCTGTTCCAGAGTCTTGCTACACTGGTACTGAAGAACTTCTTCCTCAGTTCCTGTTTAAACCTACTCTCCCTCAGCTTCAAACCATTCCCTCTTGTCCTATTGCTAGACACCCTTATGAACCCCTCTAGTTCTGGAGCCCCTATTACAAGAGGGATCTGGAGGTGCTGGAAGGTGTCCAGAGAAGGGCCACGAGGATGCTCAGAGGGCTGGAGCACCTCTCCTATGAGGACAGACTGAAGGAGTTGGGGCTGTTCAGTCTGGAGAAGAGAAGGCTCCGAGGTGACCTCATTGTGGCCTTCCAGTATCTGAAGGGGGCCTACAAGAAGGCTGGGGAGGGACTTCTCAGGGTATCAGGTAGTGATAGGACTAGGGGGAATGGAATGAAGCTGGAGGTGGGGAGATTCAGGCTGGATGTGAGGAGGAAGTTCTTCCCCAGGAGAGTGGTGAAGCCCTGGAATGGGTTGTCCAGGGAGGTGGTTGAGGCCCCGTCCCTGGAGGTGTTTAAGCCCAGGCTGGATGAGGCTCTGGCCAGCCTGATCTAGTGTGGGGTGTCCCTGCCCATGGCAGGGAGGCTGGAACTAGATGATCCTTGTGGTCCCTTCCAACCCTGACTGATACTATGATACTATGAAAACTCCCTCTCCAGCCTTCCTGTATGTGACAGTTTTAGGCTGTGCCTAGGAAAATTTTCCACAGCAAAATTGAAAATGATAGAATGTAAATAAATTACCATTTGATGTTAAAAGGGAAAATAATGATAAGGCCTAATTAATCCCATTGGTCTGATAGCTATCATCAAGTTAGTTATATAAACTAACTTTGCTCTCTTTCTTGGATCTTCACTCTAGCAGATACTAGCTCTGGCTTCTGCTGGCTTTGGCTGTGTTCTTCTTGTGGTTAAGTACTAACAGCAACTCTCTGCTCTTCTTTCTCTTGTCCCATGTACAGGGGCAGAAGGGGGAGGGAGAGGAGGAAGCTGTTGGTAACCCCTTGGTTTTATCCAGAGGGGTTCTTGTGTTGTTTATAAATTGTAAATACATGCAAATATTGTATATTCTGTACATATTCATTGCATTCCATATTTCAGATTGCAGTTTTGCTTGTAGATGTAGCTTCATTTGTTTTCTACTGAGCTGGTCTGGCAATTTTATGTTGGAGGGAATTTTCAACCCACCACACTGTAGGATCCCTTCAGGTATTGGAAGCCAGCTCTAAGGTGCCCCTGGAGACTTCTCTTCTCCAGGTTGAACACCCCAGTTCCCTCAGCTTATCCTCATAGAAGAGGTGTTCCAGCCTGGCTATGAGGATAGGCTGAGTGAGCCTAGCAAGGAACATTGTGCTTGTTCCTTGTATGGAGGGAGGTGTGCCCAGGTGGCCAAGAAGGCAAATGGCATCCTGGCCTGTATCAGAAGTAGTGTGGACAGCAGGAGAAGGGAAGTCATTCTGCCCCTGTGCTCAGCACCCGTTAGGCCACACCTTGAGTACTGTGTCCAGGTATGGGCTCTTCAATCCAAGAAAAATATTGAGTTGGTCTCTTCTCCCAGGCAACCAGTTACAGAACAAGAGGACACAGTCTCAAGCTGTGCAGGGGGAAGTTTAGGCTTGATCATAGAAGGAAGAAGGAAGTTCTTCACAGAAAGAGAGATTTGCCACTGGAATGGGCTGCCCAGGGAGGTGGTGGGGTCAGCATCCCTGGAGATGTTTAATAAAAGCCTGGATGAGGCATTTAGTGCCATGGTTTAGTTGATTAGATAGTGATGGGTAATAGGTTGGACTTGATGACCTCAAAGGTCTTTTCCAACCTGGTTAATTCTGTGTATGAAAACAGCCCCTCCAAACTGTTCCTTATTTATGTGTAACTGCTGATATTTCTCTGGTAACTCCAGGTCTGCCTTCCCTGGGGCATAGCAGCAGGTGCATTCATGTATGGTAGCCAATGCCAATCCAATACCTGTTTGCATTGCTCCAGTGGTTCACACACACGCACCCTCCTACCTTGATGGCCTGATGGTGTTCAGCATGCTGTCATGGCTCCTTGCACTGAAATGGAGTGGTGGAGCTGTAAGCACCAGAGTTTAAGCTTGATGGGCAGTCTACCGGACTCTTTTCAACTGCTGGCAAAAGGCTTGTGGCAGTTATGCTGCTGAGGTAGTAATTTCACTAAGCAGTTAGTTACTGGCCAAGATTGTCTTCTGGCTTGAAAGGTCATTACTTTGTTAATAGGTCTCTTGCTTTGCCACTTACTGGCCTGTATTTTTAGAAAGAAAATTTGGAATGACCATTAATTTGTTTGCCAGGAGTTTGATTTAACTTTTTAACCAGTAATGTGTTCCACAGTTTTCCTGACTTCGTGTCTGTTATAGAGAAGTATTCCTGTGAACCAAGCAGCTTGTTAGTGGTATTTCTATGGCAGTTTCAGCAGGCTAAAGGCAGTGTACATTTGGACAGAAGAGGTGGAGTGAAAATTTTATCCCAATTTCCTTTTCCTCATTATAGTTTCATCCTCAAACACAAGCCCTACGAGGAGAGGCTGAGGGAGCTGGGATTGTTTAGCCTGGAGAAGAGGAGGCTCAGGGGAGATCTTATTGCTGTCTACAACTACCTGAAGGGTGGCTGTAGCCAGGAGGGGTTGGTCTATTCTCCCAGGCAACCAGCACCAGAACAAGAGGACACAGTCTCAAACTGCACCAGGGGAAGTTTAGGCTCGAGGTGAGGAGAAAGTTCTTCACGGAGAGAGTCATTCATTATTGGAATGTGCTGCCCAGGGAGGTGGTGGAGTCACTGTCCCTGGAGGTTTTCAGGGGGATTGGATGTGGCACTTGGTGCCGTGGTTTAGTCCTGAGGTCTGTGGTGACAGGTTGGACTTGATGATCTTTGAGGTCTCTTCCAACCTTGGTGATTCTGTGATCCTAAACTGATCTGATCCACATTTTTAAATTTATTTTCAAATCTTACTGTGAGGTTCAGACTTGCATTCCTGCACAAGGAATTGAGCATCAGGTCTTAAAAGCTGACAGGACAAAATCAGATCCTTGCCAAGAATTGTTGCCTATGCAAGTTCTGCTTCATGGACTGCCCAGATGAATGTGTAAGAAGCCCTTTTCCCCCACTGTATGGGAAGAAAAGGTAGATGAGTGCACACAGATACCTTTTTTTTTTTTGGTATGTGGCTAGAACTGATATTCAGATGTAATAACAAAAACCCTGGCATGTGTTAACTGGCATTCATGGAGGGGACAGGGTCACTATTACAAGTCTCTTCTCTGTGTGAACCAAGTTCATGTGCTTGTCGATATAATGTAGCTATCTGACTCATCATCCTCCTGCACATGGAGACACAGGACCCGGTCCCTGCTGATTGTTCCAATGCTGTTAGTATGGAGCTGGAGGATGAGGAGGTCAGTACAATCTGAGGTGTCCTCTACTGCTAGGGGCCATTTCAGCTAGGTGCAGGTCCCTCATCTACAACATGTTTATAGTATGCCACCTTTGTTGCCCTGTGCTGGTGGTGCTTGACAAAGAGATCTCATTCTCCACCAGGCAGAGCAACCTTTCTGGGGTCAGCATGTGTCCTCCTTTTTTGGTTTATTTTTCTGTGCTTGGAAATAAAGATAATCTAAACCAATGTTCCTTGTACAGAAAACAAAAGCTAGTCAGATAGGTACTAAGGAAAGGAAAACCTCACCATTCTGAAACTCAAATACAGACAGGGAGAAGATTTTATTTATTTTTTGGTAAACAGAGCCTTAGGCAGGGATATGACCTGTCATTACTTGGAGATTTGCAGCAGCTGAACATTTGGTCTCTCTCTGCCACCCACCTAGTATCAAAAATGCCACCAAGAGATCGGCTTGTCAGAGGACTAAAATAGTCCTTAAAGCTTAGTCTCAAAGGACTATGACACCTGCTTTTCCACATCTTCTCTTTCTCTCCCTATCTACCCCACTAATCACCTATTAGCTCGTAATGTACCAGAAATAAACACCAGCAGCCCCAAGGTTCAAGCCGGTGGATATTAAGACCTGTGAAAACTGCAAGCATTTGCCTGGAAAGTAATACCTAGCTTAAGGCTTGAAAACCTAGTGAGGTTCTTTGTTGTTTCAGGCTTCTGGGAAGTGGTCATTTTCTTAATGTGATAAGAAACTGAAATGTTTTCAAAGAAAAGACACTTAGATGTGTGGCCTGCATGGATTAGTAAGACTGGAAGCTGCTGTTCGATGAATCCCTTAATTACGACGAACCTTCCCTGGTGAGCTGCTCTGTTTCCTCATGTGGCAGTTTTAGGCTGATGCCTAGGAAATGTTCCACAGATTGATTGAGTAGGAGATGGTGTAGAATGTAAATAGATAACCATTGGATGCAAAAGAAGAATAATGACAAGGTCTGAATAATGTTATTGGTCTGATAACTAACATATAGTCAGTTGTATAAACTGACTTTCTCAGCAATTTGCTCTAGCAGGTATTAGCTGGTGCTTCTGCTGGCTTGCTGACCTTGGCTGCATTTCTTTGTTGTGGCTAAGTGCTAACGAGCTCCTCTCTGCTCTTCTCTCTCTCTTTTCCCTTGTATAGGCTGCGGGAAGGGAGCGGAGAAGGGGCAGCTGTTGGTAACCCCCTGGTTATGTCCAGGGGGGTTCTTGTGTTGTTTATCAACTGTAAAGGCATGTAAATATTGTATATTTTGTACATATTCATTGCATTTCATATTTCTAGGTTGCAGTTTTGCTTGTAAATATGTCTTCATTTGCTTCCACTGGGCTAGTCTGGCAATTTTATTTTGGGGGTAATTCTCTCAGATCAGTTGGGGGGTGAGGGTAATTTCAACCCACCACCTCTCAATAGAATATTAAACTATGATTTTTTCCATCTATACTAAAGAGAGTTAGGTGTCACTGTTTTCATGCAGTGCAATAATATTTGATTTGTTTTGAAATTAGGTTTGGATAAGCGTGGGATTTTTATTAATTTCCTCTGCTCTGAGGGATAAAATCGCCCAGTGCAAAAAGCCTTTTAAGATTTAACAATATCATTTCAAGCATGGCATCTGCAAGTAATAATAAAGGCTGTGGAACTTTGAATGAAAAAAGAAAAAGAAAAAAAGGGGAAAAAAAAAAAAAGAAGTCTAATTATCATGGCAAAGGGAAGATGGTTGACTCATCTTCGGCAGTTTGGATTACATGTGTGGGATTGTGTTTTGGATGGAGCACTCCAGAATAGCAACACTCCATCAAAAACACAGTCGTGCACCTGTACTCCAAATGGCTGAGTAAGGCAAAACACATGGCATCTGAACACTGTGAATCAAATTAAAAAGAGGGGAAAAAAAAAAAAAAAAGAAAAAAAGGAAAAAGGAAAAGAAAAGAAAGGAAAGCTGGAAGAGAAATAAAGACAAGTACCATAACATTGCTGTGTGTGAAGACTTGTTTCTCTAAAGCTCCCTGAGTGATTTATTTATCGCTAAACCTCTGTTCACAAGCCATGTTTGATTTTACTTGATGCTGATATAGACACTGCAACTGGATCTTATGGAAAGGCCTGCCAGGAGCTGTTTGATCCTGATGAATTACAATACCAGGCACAGTTTACAATAAGAAGCTATTGCTGCTTCTGGCCCTTAATGCGTGATGAGGTTTAAAACGTGGTGGGCCAAAATTCTCCTTACCTGGTGGCCCCCTCAGACCACTTACAGAAGAGCATAAGAGAGCCGTTGAGCAGAAGAAAATTACATTCCCAGTGTGGTAGTTTTAGGCTATGCCTTTAAAATTTACCTGCAGATTTCAAGCAGAAAAGTATAAAAGCATAAATAAATCACTATTGGGTGTAAAAAGGAAAACAAAAGATTTAGCACCGGGTGCCCCAGGATCATGCAGTACGAAACGGGGGAGAGGCGGTGCCACATCTGTCTGCCCCTCCGGTTCCCGGCAACGAGCCAAGCCCTATTTTATATCAAAGGTGAACATGTGGGTAGCTGTATCTGCCTGCATTTGGAGTGAGAGATGTCAGGGGGAAAAGAGGTACAAGAAGAGTTTGTAATCCGCGTTTGGAAACTTGGGTGTTGACTGAGCAGCCCATTCCCTTAGCTCCTTTCTACATGCACATGCACACACCAAGGCACAGACACATATCCCTCACCTCCCTCCCCTTCCCCTCCCCCCAAAAAATAATTGTGGCTGCAAGGCATATGTGTTGTGAATATTGAAGTATTTGCTTTGGAAAGTTAATTGATGACTGGCTGCTTATTTGATCTTCACAGTGTCGACTTCAAAATGTAATAAGCAATAAAAAAACCACCCAATAGTTGGACATGGAAAGAGCTGCAAATTCAGAAGGGGATGTGAAGCGATATGTGTTAGGGCTCCCTTGTGTATTTTCTTTGCAGTAGCATTCCCAGACACCTGCCCCTGATTTCAGAATTGTGTACAAGCCACAGTCCACACCCAGGAGAGCAATGTTGGATATTTCATTGCCTAGAACCTTTTGATAATCCTCTCAGATGCCTTTTTTCCCCTGTTTAGAGGACTTTGTGTCTAATCAGATTCACATACACTTTTCTTACTGATGTGCCAAGAGTTAGTGGTCCTGGAGGCCAATATTAATAATCAAAAAAAGACTGAATGAAATGGAGTGAAAGGGATGTTGCAGGGAAAAGAGGCACAAGAAAAAAGGCATCAACCACAAATTTTAAAAACTCTGCATTCTCTGAGCAGCTCATATTGCTGTTACCTCCTGTAGGGAAGCACAGGAGAACAGAAGAGATGATTTCACGCACTTTTGTTGGTGAAATGTTGAGAGAGGCTTCAGAAAGTCTGCCCTTGTCATCATGTCAAATTCAAATGTCTAATACATGCCTCCTTGGTGGGCATATAATCTTGGAACGTGGTCTGGAATTGTTTGACCTAGTATTTGGCACCAAAGTTTCCTGCACATCCACATGCTCTTGTGTATAGCTACACCTCTGTCTCAAGGAGTGAATGGTTGCCTGGGTCATGAAGGACAAACTGGAGAGGTGAGCTTAATCTTGTATCTCTATAGCATGAGGCAGAGGTTGAGGAGGAGTTGGTATGAAAGACAGATCTTGAATGTAAAAGGAACAGGGTTTGAGGACCAAAGAAATACATGCTTCTGTAATTCTAAATACAGACAGATGTTTAATGTCAGTACCTCTTTGTGAAGGGGCAAACAACCTGAGAAAACAAAGCTAAGAATCACTGCTTAAGAGGCGCCCATTCCTATTAACTATTCTGCAGGACACGTGGGTGCCAAAAATTAGATTGGATAACTGCAGGCCACATTCCAAGATTACACACCTACCAAGGAGACATGTGTTAGAAATTATAATTAAACATGACAAGATGATCGTAGGAAAGAAACGAGCTGAAGCAGAAATAATACTGAAAAAAGAACTGGCCTGAAATTAGATTAATGGTTGTAAAAAGTAGCCTGGATAGTCAAAAGGAAGGCATTCTATAGGAAATGCTTTAAATGACTGTTTGTTTTCTGAACTTGGCTGCTCAGATTGCCAAAACCTAGCAGAATTTGTTTTCTTCACAGAATCACAGAATGTTAGAGGTTGGAAGGGACCTCCAGAGATCATCGAGTCCAACCCCCTGCCAGAGCAGCATCACCTAGGGTAGTCCACACAGGAATGCATCCAGGTGGGGTTTGAATGTGTCCAGAGAAGGAGACTCCACAACCTCTCTGGGCAGCCTGTTCCAGTGCTCCATCACCCTCATTGTAAGGAAGTTTCTCCTCATGTTGAGGTGAAATCTTCTATGTTCAAGTTTATATCCATTGTTCCTTGTCTTATTACTGTGCACCACTGGAAAGAACTTGGCCTCCTGTGAGAGACTAAAGCTTGTGTCTCCTGCTGTGACTCAACAAAGATAAAATCACTTGATGCTTGTCCAGACAATAGCTGATGTGCGTTGGGCAGAGCCACTGGAAGGACTCTTGGAAGGTGCAAAGATAACATTGCTCACGGGACTGCAGCTGGCCTACAACAATGGCCCAAGGGCCCAGCATTCCACACCTTCAGGACAAGATCATTTCCAGACATCAGATACCCCAGGAAAGGACAATGGCTCCTGATGTGAAAAGAGTTCGTGGGTAGGTAGATGGAGCAGGAGGAGGCGGAGGCCTTCCCCCCCCATCCAGTTGCTGCCCAAACTCACCTGAGCACACAGAAAGATTTCCTGGGGAACGATACCTGGACACTTACCTAAAGATGATTTCCCAGAACGATATCCTGGGGAACAACACCTGGACACTTGCCTAAGGGCTAAAAAACTGTATAAAAGACTGGAGCAGCTACTGGCTTTTTGGGAGGAGAAAATTGGAGAAGCAAGATGCAGAAGAAAGCAGACGGCAGCACACGCTGGAAACATCCCGGGGCCAACACAATGGATCTTGGACTCTCCGTGCCCTAAGTTCCGCCTGCTGCAACTCATGGAGCTGAAGAAGCTGCCCAGAGGACCTCATCCCTTCTACAGCCAAAGCCTTAGCACCGTTTCTCTACAGACCCAACATCTCCTGCAGCACCGTTTCTCTACAGACCCAACATCTCCTGCAGCACCTTTCCTCCACAGACTCAAACTGTCTTGGGGGGTGAGGGGTGTGGTAATATAATTCTTTCCCTCTTCTCCCTTTCTTCTCTCTCTTCCTACTCTCTCTCTCTCCCCTTCTGATCCCTCCACTTTATTTATGTCCATCCACTTTATTTATGTAATAAATAGTCTAGCTGTTGATATTTTGGCCTCGTTTGTGCCTCTAATTTCACAACACGGAAATATTCATTAAAAACCTGAATCTCTTTCCCTCTCCGGATCGAGACACCTCCTCCACTTGACATCCACCCCTCAAATATTTATAGGCATTGGTCAGGTCTCCTCTCAGTCTTCTCAAGACTAAACAGCCCCAGGTCTCTCAGTCTTCCTCACAGGGGAGGTGCTTAAGTCCCCTAATCATCCTCGTGGCTCTCCACTTGATTCTCTCCATCAGATCTCTGTCTTGAACTGGGGAGCCCCAAACCGGACACAGTATTCAAGGTATACACTTACACTCCGCAGCTCAGGAACTTCCTGGCGTATAGAGTGTGAAGCTGACCACACATCCTGTAGTCTGATCTCCTGTCCATTGAATGTGTTGTGTTACTGAGACTTGTAACTTATTTGACCATGACCTGCCTTTTAGGAAAGCAGCCACAAAGACATCACTTTCCCTGGTAACTGGTTCTGGTGTGATTACTCCCTTTGTTAAAAACTCATCTAATTCACCACTTAAATGCATTTGGCTTGAGCTTTCCACTTGTGAGACTATCCCCTGCTAGATTAAAGAGCCCTGGAGTGCACTCTGTTTCTTCTCTGTGAAAGTACTAATACATTGATGCCAAACCACTTCTTAATCTCCTTCTTGACCAGCTGTGACTTGAAGCAAGCTGACTTGCTTCATACAACCATGGGAAGCTACTTGTTTCATTTTAAACCAACATCTACGATAATATAACAGCAGGATGTGCAAGTCACTGGAGCTTAACCTTTCCACCTACTTGTGAGGACTCCAACCACGAAATGCAAATGATGAGAAAGCTGATGACCAGAGGCAGTAGAGATGGCTTTATGCAGTGCCCCTGTATGTCGGCTTTCACAGAATCACAGAATCACAGAAACATTCAGGTTGGAAAAGACCTTCAGTATCACCAAGTCCAATCCAGAACCCTGCTCTACAAGGTTCACCCCTAACCCATATCCCCAAGCACCACATCCAAACCACCTTTAAACGCATCCAGGATTGATGACTCAACCACCTCGCTGGGCAGCACATTCCAAGGCCTGACCACTCTTGCCATGAGAAAATGTCTCCTAATGTCCAGTCTAAAATATCTTCAGCTGAGCAGATATTGCCACAGGGACTGTTGTAGTTCTTAAGAGAGTGGGTTCCACATGTCCCTTCTCCTTTCTCTGGGCAGCAAACTACCTCACAGAGTTCAAATTTCATCACAAGCCGTGTTTACTGAGTTGTCAGAGATAAGCCTGGATCTGGAGATAAATGTTAACATGAGGAACAGAAATGCCAGCAGTGAGCACATGTGGCACTGTTTGTACTCTTAAGTTCGAAAGAACTAAACAAGTTAACAAATACAGATGTTTAAAATCAGTAAGAGTGTTTAATGAAAACAAACAAAATACTGTTGTCCATAAAGCAAAACCTGTTTTTCTTTTGCTCCTTTTGGACAGCTGGGGTTAGTGTTTTTCTGAGCCTCTACCCTCCTTTGACATATGGGACGTTTTTGAGGGACATTAGTCCCAGCAGATGCTGGGTGGCACTTGGGTGGATGCCTCTGATTTTTAGTTAGTTAATAAATCAGCTTTTACAACCATGTGTATCCTATGATTTAACACATGCATAACAATAATACTGGATTAGGAAGAACAAACTGTTTCACTGCATAGGATATTTTATTTCTTAGTAATATTGCATACAATATGAGCCTTTCTGTAACACAAACAAAGGATTCATGCTATTTTCCCCCCTTCATTTAGCCAGTGCCCTTCATCCCCATGGGTCAGATTGTACTCGGAATTGCATTAGTACAACTGCAGAGTACCTCCGCTGAGCTCAGTAAAACTCTTTCCATTCACTTCAAAGGCTGCTGCTTCAAACCTTATGCAGCCTGCTTTCCACAGGCATCAGCAGCCACTTCCTGCCTAGTAAACTGCTTAAGTGACGGTCCCTCAATTAAAAGGACTCATGTAATGCTTTACCTAATCAAAAGGTTAAATAGAGTCACACTGCTTTCCTACAAAAATCTTCCCCCCGTCTCTCCTGCTCTTGTGTTTTTTTTTCTGGTAAGGAAAACTTTCTTTGTAATCTCCAAGCTCCCACTGCAGATACTTGCTAAGCTACTAGCATGCATGACATCATCTTTGGCTTCAGCCTTTGAAAGTGAAATGGTGTTTAAAAAGATGAAATTCTGGTAGCAGTGTTACACCCGGAGCTGAAGTTTAAAACAAAACTGACAATAAAATCAACTGCCAGGAAACAGAGTATTTTTTAAATTAGACATCTATCATGTCAGCTTTGGGTTAATCTCTGGAGCCAGCTCAAGGATGGATGAGGTAATATTTGCACATGTTGTGGATAAGATAGAATGAAAATGGATTTTTCTCTCCCCCCCCCCCCTTTTTTTTTTTCTTCTCTTTTTTTTGGGTCAATGTGCTACAAAGATTATGAGCCTGATGGTTGGAATCAATATGAGCTGTGCTTGAGGGGTTATGTGTGAAGCAGCAGATTAGAATGGTTTTAATATGTTGCATGATGGTCTCTGAAAGTCCCAGGGCTGCATGCAAAGTGTTGTGAATGGGGGGCACTTGAAAGAGGTGGGAAGATAAGTGGAGGGCTGACATAACTCTGGGAAAAGCTCTCCGAGCCAACACATTCAGTGGATAAGTCTAAGGACTTGGTCTCACTTTAGTTATGAGTGCCAGAGATTGAGGTTTAACAGGGAGTCAGGACTTGGTGTCAGAGCCAGCTAAAAGATGTCTGGACCTAAGTTATAATGCACAGAAAGAGAATGAAACTTTGAGTCATAACCTGTTAGACTAGCAGCCGGGTTTGCTATTGCCAAAACTATCTGACAATTTGTTTTTGTCAGTGTTAATAGTATTTAAAACACAAGGAAATTACAGCTGTGGAAGGGATTCCATTAATTCCTTCTTTCTGTGCTTTCTGTGAAAGCTTTTCTTAGCCTTTGTCAACGCTGTTCTCTGAAGCATATTCCAGCAAAGGCCAACATTTGCTCAGCGTTTGCACCAAACTGCCTGTGAGAGGTTGACACGTGCAGAAACTCTCAGAGCCATGGCTTAGAAAGTGTTTGTCTCAGGTGGCTTCAGTCTATCTTGTTCTCCTTTTTCAGTGGCCTTAGTGGTCTTCTGCATAATCTTGGCAGTTCTGGAGAACCAGTTAAGTTAATTCAATCCTTTCCAAGAACCTGCCCAGAGGTCCCTGCTGTAGCCTTCTCTGTAGCGAACAGCTATGAATTGCTGGTCCTTTGATCTGTTTCTCCACACTGCTGGAGCTACTTTGCACCTCCTAGAAGTGTGTGGGAGCAGAGGCAGGAGAGGATTACAGGGTAAGGCTCCACTTACCCACAGGCAGTAAAATGAGTTTTGTTGCACCTTTTGCGCCTCTTTGTCTCCTGTCCTCCACTGCAAGACAACTGAAAGACATGCAAGGGACAGGGAGAGGGACATACAAGGGACATACAAGGGAAAATAGAGGAGAGGAGACTCAAGGACAGGAGAGGAGACTTGACTCGAGAGGAGACTCAAAGAGTGGAGAGGAGACTCAAGGAGTCAAGAGGAGACTCAAAGAGAGGAGGGAAGAGGAGAGGGAGAGGAGAGGAGAGGAGAGGAGAGGAGAGGAGAGGAGAGGAGAGGAGAGGAGAGGAGAGGAGAGGAGAGGAGAGGAGAGGAGAGGAGAGGAGAGGAGAGGAGAGGAGAGGAGAGGAGAGGAGAGGAGAGGAGAGGAGAGGAGAGGAGAGGAGAGGAGAGGAGAGGAGAGGAGAGGGAGAGGAGAGGAGAGAGAGGAGAGGAGGAGAGGAGAGGAGAGGAGAGGAGAGGAGAGGAGAGGAGAGGAGAGGAGAGGAGAGGAGAGGAGAGGAGAGAGAGGAGAGGAGAGGAGAGGAGAGGAGATCTGTGCTTTTGAGAGACATGAAGACAAGAGGCAGATTTCAGTCAGTAATATCATGTTTACAAATGTAAGAGCTGAAGAGCCAAGAAATGTAAGAGCCCAGGTATTTTTGCCATGGGCAGCTATGGGCTTGTTGAAAACTCCAGTCAGGGAAGATGAAGTCTTTATGCAGAAGTGGCCCTTAAATATTTCTATGGATAGTGTTTGTACTTGTCCATAAAAGATGTACCTGATGCTGCAATACAAAGCTAAAACGACTTCAGAACAAAGGAAATACTGACCTTGTACATCTCACCCTACTACCTTTTTTTTCACCTGATAACTGTGAAGAAATTAGAAAAGTCTGGTTTTAGAGCTGTACTTGTAAGATTATCGTCACCATCACAAGCGATTGCCAAGACTCCCCAAAACACCTTTGAAAGAAAAGCAAGAATTAGCCCAGACAACAGCATGACTAAAGCCCACATTTTAATGCCAAGAATATTAATTCTAAAGTTTATGTATCTGTTCTACAGCTGAGCAATGGCTCTGAAAACTGGTTAGCTGTATTTAGGGTAAGGACATTGTACTGCCTGAAAGTGCCAGAGGATGCTCGGGTAAGAACCAGCAAAAGGTGAAAGGACTTAATGCCAGCCTTGGCTGTGAACATAAGTCAGCTGAGGAGCTCACCTTTCCCCAAACAAGAGCATACTGAAACTTCTCTTACAGTAGAAGTTACAGAATTAACCAGGTTGGAAAAGACCTTTGAGATAATCAAGTCCAACCCATCACCCAACACCATCTCATCAACTAAACCATGGCACTGAATGCCTCATTCAGTATCTTTTTAAACACTTCCAGTGAGGGTGACTCCACCACCTCTGTGGGCAGCACATTCCAATGGCCAATCTCTCTTTCTGGGAAGAATTTCTTCCTAACATCCAGCCTAAACCTCCCCTGGCACAACTTGAGACTGTGTCCTCTTGTTCTGGTGCTGGTTGCCTGGGAGAAGAGACCAACCCCCACCTGGCTACAACCTCCCTTCAGGTAGTTGTAGAGAGCCATAAGGTCTCCCCTGAGCCTCCTCTTCTCCAGGCTAAACACCCCCAAATTCCTCAACCTCTCCTCACAGGGCTGTGCTCCAGAGCCCTCCCCAGCTTTGTTGCCTTTCTCTGGACATGTTTGAGCATCTCAACATCTTTCTTGAACCGAGGAGCCCAGAACTGGACACAGTACTCATGGTGTAGCCTAACCAGGACCACGCGTATCAGGACACAACACAGAATATTTTCACAACTAGCTGCTACTCTGCCATTGGGTAGTGAAATAAAATTATGAATAAGAAGAATCAGTGGTTGTGAAGGTTCCAGATTTTTTGGGTAGAATATAAAACGATTGCACAATATTCATAGAATCATAGAGGGTTTTGGGTTGGAAGGGACATCATCTAGTTCCAACCCCTCTGCCATGGGCAGGGACATCTCCCACTAGATCAGGTTGCTCAAGGTCCTATCCAGCCTGCCCTTGAACACTTCCAGGGATGACATGTCCACACCTTCCCTGGGCAACCTGTTCCAGTGTCTCACCACCCTCACTGTAAAGAATTTCTTCCTAATGTCCAGTTTAAATCTGTTCTCTTGAATCCATCCCCACTTGTCCTATAATTACAAGCCACTGTAAAAACTCCCTTCTCAGTTTTCTTGTAGGCCTCCTTCAGCTATTGGAAGGCCACTATAAGGTGTCCCCAAGCTGAATAGCCCCAACTCTCACAGCCTGTCCCCACAGGGGAGGTGCTCCAGTGCTCTGATCATCTTTGTGGCTCTTCTCTGGACCTGCTCCAGCAGTTCATTGTGTTAGTGTTGGGGGCACCGGAACTGGACAAAGTACATCAGGTGAGGTCTCATGAGAGCAGGGTAGAGGGGGAGAATCATTTCACTCATCCTTCTGGCCACTACCAAAAAAGTATCACTGGAGAAAATCTGAAGTAACCATGACTGCCATTGGGAAGGAATGGAAAGCAGGGGGTTTTAAAAATACCTGCACTTCTCTATCTTTTTATTTCTCAAGGAGGCTTTGGGGGTTTCTACATTCATTTTGAGCCGCAGAAAGTTGTTTACATGATATTTACACTGTATACCTCTGTGAAGGAAGTTAGGTGTTTATAGCTGTAAATATTACTTTTGTAGTTTGCCAAATGGAAAATACACCCAATGGCATCTTCTTGAACCTGTAAATAAACTCTTTTCCAGAGCAGCCATCCAGCACATCATGAAAGGAAATGACAGAGCAATTCCACTGACAATAGCATGAGAATTGTTATGAACCAGATGTGAAACAATACCAATATAGTGGAAAGAATAGTTTGTGTCTACTGGAGCATGACATAGCTTCAGAAAACACTTTGAGACTGATCGGCTGTGCAATGAAAATAACGGTGTGATTCTCTGACTGAAGTGCAGGCTGAGATACTGGAACAGGCTGCCCAGAGAGGTTGTGGAGTCTCCTTCTCTGGAGACTTTCAAAACCCACCTGGATGCATTCCTGTGTGGACTACCCTAAGTGATCCTGCTTTGGCAGGGGGTTGGGCTTGATTATCTCTGGAGGTCCCTTCCAACATCCAACGTACTGTGATACTGCGATGAGCTCACAAGTGACATGTCATCAATATGAACACCAACCAAATGCTGCTCATCTCTTTGGTGGGGGCCAAGCTTTTCTTACAGCTCCAGCAGGCTGCCTGTGGGGAGGACCTGGGCATTCACAGAATCACAGAACATTAGAGGTTGGAAGGGACCTCCAGAGATCATTGGGTGCAATCTCCCTGCCAAAGCAACCTCCCTGTAGTCCACACAGGAATGCATCCAGGTGGGTTTTCAATGTGTCTACCCACAGCTCCTCTCTGCTCCCCAGCCACAGCTCTGTTGCAAGCCCCTATAGAGCCTGACCTCAAGGTGGTTTAGCAAGATTACACCACAGACATGGGGGACTTAATTCAGTGCTTTAACCTTTGGTGTCTGGTGCTGTTTGAGATGCTGCAGAATGTCTCACTGAGGCAGCTGGCTGCCACTCAGGAAGGGGATGTAGGGACCTGGGGTGTGATAGGTTGTGCATCACATCTACCAGCCCACTGGGGATGTCTGAGACACATGGAGGGCACCAGGACCTGTGCTTGGGTAGCTGAATCATGCCTTAGGTGTTTCATGCAGCAGTAAGATGCAGCCAGCTTGGATGTGAAGGTGCCAGCTTGGATATGATAGAGCCACAAATATGATGAAGGGAGTGGAACATCTTCCTTATGAGAAGAGACTGGGGCTCTTTAGCTTGGAGGAGACTGAGAGGTGACCTCATTCATGTTTACAAATATGTAAAGGGTGAGTGCCAAGAGGATGGAGCCAGGCTCGTCTGGGTGATGCCCAATGACAGGACAAAGGGCAATGGGTGGAAGTGGAGGCTTAGGAAGTTCCATGGAAAAATGAGGAAAACATTCTTCACTGTGAGAGTGACAGAGCACTGGAACAGGCTGCCCAGGGGGTTGTGGAGTCTCCCTCTCTGGAGATATTCAAAACCTGTCTGGATGTGTTCCTGTGTGGTTGGTATAGGTGATCCTGCTCTGGCAGGGGTTGGACTGGATGATCTTTTGTGGTCCCATCCAGCCCCTAATATTCTGTGATTCTGTGAGCAGCAATGCTGCACTATGGGTTATGGCTGAAGGTTGAAAATAGTGTAAGCCTGGCATTTCAGAAACAGAAGATAAGGATTCAGGATACTGATGCTAACATATAAATTATGCAGAATAATCACACTTAATCTACTTAACTAAGGTTAAAGCTCTTCTTTATCAGCAAACAAAGCATTTATGACTGACCACGTTCTGTGGACTCTAGGCAAGGGCAAACTGATATGATTATAATCACAGTATCACAGTATCACTAAGGTTGGAAGAGACCTCGAAGATCATCGAGTCCAACCTGTCAGGTTGCCCAGGGCCTTGTCGAGCCTCACCTTGAGTATCTCCAGGGAAGGAGCCTCAACCACCTCCCTGGACAACCTGTTCCAGTGTTCCACCATCCTCATAGTAAAGAGCTTGCTCCTAACATCCAATCTAAATCTGCTCTTCTCCAGTTTGAAACCACTGCCCCTTGTCCTACAACCACAGCCTTTTGTAAACAGCCTCTCTCCATCCTTCTTGTAGGTCCCCTTCAGGTACTGGAATGTTGCTATTAGGTCTCCTCAGAGCCTTCTCTTCTCCAGGCTGAATAACTGCAGCTCACTCAGCCAGTCCTCGTAGCAGAGGTGCTGCAACCTCCTGGTCATTTTTGTGGTCCTCCTTTGGACCCACTCTACCAGGTCCATGTCCTTCCTATACTGAGGGCTCCAGACCTGTACACAGTACTCCAGCTGAGGACTCACCAGAGCAAAGTAGCAGAGTCACCTCTCTGGATCTGCTGGCAACACATCTTTTGATG
Organism: Picus viridis; assembly: GCA_033816785.1. Lineage (NCBI taxonomy): Eukaryota > Metazoa > Chordata > Aves > Piciformes > Picidae > Picus > Picus viridis. The sequence continues at coordinate 45,193,691 of CM066578.1, read as the reverse complement.
CAGCCCAGGATGTGATTGGCTTTCTGTCTGCTCAAACCAAGACAGTGAACCACAGAGCATCTGACACTTTTCCCCCCCCACCATTGATGCTTCATGTGAGAGCTTCAACAGCCCATCTGGCCTTAGCTGGTGGTTTTCTAACTTGCCAGCTTTACTTCAGTGTATTGTGGTGATATTATTTCAAAAGAGCCACATCACTGAGTGTCTCTCAAAATAATCTATATCTATATCTATATCTATATATCTATATCTATATCTATATCTATATCTATATCTATATCTATATCTGTATCTATATCTCCTTGATTCAGTTTATACAATCCCTGCCATTCTTTACCTGGCAAACTTGTGTCATGCAAGCTTTTATTCCATTAGTAAAAGGGAGATGTGTAGTCGTGTGGCCATCCTATCACAAGCTTCTGCCAGCTGTAAACCTCATCACAGTTCCTGTAAAGTACATTTCCACAGATCAAGTTACTGCCAGGGAAGACTTTAACAATCTTCTACCCTACTTTCAACCAGCAACAATTAGTATTAGCAAATGGCCCAGGCCACTGCCTGGAGTCACATATGATTTCTATTCAAGAAAGACAAACTTTTATTCAAAACAGACCCATAAGCTAAACACATGAGTTTCCCTCCTTAAAGTAATGAATCTGAAGTAGTTTCTATCATTCATTTTAAAAAATCACTCTCACATTTGAAATCAAGTTGGCTATTTTCCCTTGTCTGTATTAACCATCTGGTGAGGGTGACTTTTCTAACATTGGTGTCTAGGGCTAAGATTTATTATTTTTGTGTTTTTTTTTTTTTTTTTTTTTTTTTTTTAATACCTTCCACCTTATTTTTGTTTTAGTTTTTGGAGCTTGTCCTTGTACTGTGGGCAAAAACTCATCCTATCTTTGAAAACAGGAAAAAAACCCACCCCAAACCCTCACACATGGCATAACTTCCTCTATAAGTTTCTTAATATATTTTATAGTCAAAGTGTAGTTTTTGTATGTGATGATTTAAGAAGGCACACACATGCTTGTGGGTCATTAAAGTGCATTGTAAAAATAATAGAGACACAAAGGACTTATTCTCAAGAAACGATGCACACCCTCTTCTCCGTGGAATATTGAAGATCTGTTTCATTTTTCAGTATAAGGCAAGTTCAAGATGCTATTTCCTTACCACATACCTCAGGGGTGCATGACCTCTGAAATAAAAAGTGAGGGGATTTATATGCAAAAGAAAAAAATCTTGGCACTTCTTAACATTGTACTTCTCCTCCTAAATGAAAGACCTTCAGAACAAATCCTCTTACTGCTGTTGCAAGGGGGTTGTTCAGTTGGACAGCGTGAGCCTTATTCTCTGCAAGTGCTGGGCTGGGTGACCTAGGGAGTTTCACAGACTCACAGAAACATTCAGGTTGGAAAAGACCCTCAGAATTACCAAGTCCAATCCAGAACCCTGCTCTACAAGGTTCACCCCTAACCCATATCCCCAGGAAGCACATCCAAACCACCTTTAAACACAGCCAGGCTTGGGGACTCAACCACCTCCCTGGGCAGCACATTCCAAGGCCTGACCACTCTTGCCATCAAAAAATGTTTCCTAATATCCAGTCTAAACCTACCCAGCTGGCTTGAGGCCATTCCTTCTTGTCCTATTACTAATTACCAGTGAGATGACACCAGCCCCAACCTCTCCACAACCTCCTTTCAGACAGTTGTAGAAAGCAATGCGGTCTCTCCTCAGCCTCCTCTTTTCCAAACTAAACAGCCCCAACTCCCTCAGTCACTCTTCATAAGATTTGTTCTCCAGGCCCTTCCCAGCTTCGTTGCCCTCCTCTGCACTGGCTCCAGCCCCTCCACATCACTCTTCTATTGAGGTGCCCAAAACTGGATGCACTACTTGAGGTGGGGCCTCACCAGAGCTGAGTACAAGAGGACAATCACCTCCCTACTCCTGCTGGATGCAGCATTTCATTCAGTTTGACAGATACTGCTTTGTACCAAGCACTAGTAAGACAATGTGTAGTTAAAGCTGCTCTTTATCTGTACCTGGTGATTGACTGTCCGCTGGAATGTGTCCAGAGAAGGGCAACAAAGCTGGGGAGGGGTTTGGAACACAAGCCCTATGAGGAGAGGCTGAGGGAGCTGGGGTTGCTTAGTCTGGAGAAGAGGAGGCTCAGGGGAGACCTTCTTGCTCTCTACAACTCCCTGAAGGGAGGTTGTAGCCAAGTGGGGGTTGGTCTCTTCTCCCAGGCAACCAGCACCACAACAAGAGGACACAGTCTCCAGCTGCACCAGGGGAGGGTTAGGAAGAGACTTGATGGGGTGCTTGGTGCCATGGTTTAGTTGATTAGATGGTGTTGGATGATAGGTTGGACTCGATGATCTCAAAGGTCTCTTCCAACCTGGTTAATTATATTCTATTCATTGTGTTGTTTGTATTGTATTGTATTGTATTGTATTGTATTGCATTGTATTGTATTGTATCGTATTGTATTGTATTCTAGTCTAGTCTAGTCTAGTCTAGTCTAGTCTAGTCTATCAAGCACACATGTAACAGCAAACTGTTCTTTATCCCAAACCTGACAAAAATACAGAGGATGAGCCTCTGAGGTAGGAATCACCTAGAAGAGAAAACAGAACCCTGTAAGTGGCATGGCATCTTCCAGGAGGGAATACCTAGTTGCCAGTAAAAAGAGCTTTCATTGATTTTACTCAAGGATTGCCTCAGCCCAAGGCTGTCTTAAAAGCAGCCAAGCAGGACAGGCTAGAAGGCACTGCATGTAGGTGCCTGCAACATTCAAGATGCTACTGACAATCTTTTCTCTGTTACTGTCACATTTAAGTGAAGGTCTGACAAAAAGCCCAAAGTCTCAGTCTCAATGGGAACATGGTCCACGCTGTGATATTACAGCCGCCAGATGAAATGCAGTCCTTTTCAGAGCCAAGCTTTGGTCCACATCATGATTGATTATCCAAAGGGAACTCCTCCTCCCTACTGAGCAGAAGACAAAAATACAGGTATGATAAGAGACAAAAGGAGGTCACTGAGAGGAAACTGAGGTGCTTGCATAGCTGTGGCAGAGAGACTAACAGAACTGTAAGTAAAACCCAAAATCTGACTCAGTCAGACCATTTTTTCAACATACGGGACTGGAAGTAAAACCCCCAAATCTGGCTCAGTCAGAACATTATCCCAATTAAATATAGCCCAAGATCTCTTACCAGGTACATTTTGGCAGAAGGAGGCTGTCTGTATTTTTATTTTTTTTTCCCACCTCCTTTGAAAACACAGAATGTCTGGATACTCAGAAACAGCCCTCAATACTTTTCCTCTCCACAGCAGTGTAACACGCACGGCGTTTCTGGTAGTGGTTGGTCTTGGTTTGATGTCTATCCTTGCAAAAGTTCACATCTGCCCTCTCTGAAGGTGTTGCTTCCCCTTGGCTGAGTGAGTGGGAAAGAATTTAGCTTTTGCCCCAAAATCACCTCTGCCTTTATCCCTGCCCTGTTAGCAGCAGACCACCAAGGTAAACTCTATGTCATATGATAATCTGAGAAAGCAGAGTGTAATGAAATTTGGTAACAGCAGTCCTTGCAGGTGTTCCTGGAGGTACAGGAGCCTGTGAAGGCAGGTAGTCCTTAGCTCAGTTGAGGACCTGTGCTGTGCATGTGAAGGAGTCTAGGATAGTCCTCAGAATGAGTATCAACACAGAAGCTTCCACGTGTCCCATTGCCTGTCCAGGTTGCCTGGTGACGCCTTCTGCTATGCATCAACCAGCAGTATCCCAAGTATCCAAGGACAGTGGGAAAAGGCAGTTTGAGGCTCACAAGAACCAATGTGGAGGGAGGAACAACACAGCCAGGATCTTTGGTGCACAGAAAGAAGACTATGAAGCCTTAGAATTACAGAATTAACCAGGCTGGAAAAGACCTTCGAGATCAGCAAGTCCAACCTATCACCCAACACCATCTAAGCAACTAAACCATGGCACTGAGTGCCTCATCCGGTCTTTTCTTAAACACTTCCAGTGAGGGTGACTCCACCACCTCCCTGGGCAGCACATTCCAATGGCCAATCTCTCCTTCTGGGAAGAATTTCTTCCTAACATCCAGCCTAAACCTCCTCTGGCACAGCTTGAGACTGTGTCCTCTTGTTCTGGTGCTGGTTGCCTGGGAGAAGAGACCAACCTCCACCTAGCTACAACCACCCTTCAGGTAGCTGTAGAGAGCCATAAGGTCTCCCTGAGCCTCCTCCTCTCCAGGCTAAGCAACCCCAGCTCCCTCAGCTGCTCCTCATAGGGCTGTGCTCCAAACCCCTCCCCAAACTTGTTGCCCTTCTCTGGACACCTTCCAGCAACTCAATATCTTTCTTAAACTGAGGGGCATCCATCCTGCCATGAAGAGTGTCCAGTGTGCAGCCTCCAACAACTGTTCATGTTTCCTGATGATGAAAAAAATGGGCTTCTCTGCCACATTCCAGAGATAAATATCCCAGAGTTTCAGGCAGGAGGATGTCAGTTCGATTTCTGGCTAAATGAGGCCACGACTCTACCCCAGGTTTTTAAACCTGTCCTTCTAATCTGAATAATGAAGAACTGCTGGAAACAACATTTGCAACATTTTGATCAGTCAACAAGGTGAGGTTTGTCAGGTGAAGCAATATCTTTTATTACACTAGTCTGAAAAAGCAGATGAGCTCCGGCAGCCAAACTCTTCTTCTTCAGGTCAGCAAATGTATGCCTAGAGAGCCATGAACATTTTGGTTTTGTAATCACTTTTCTGGTAAGAAAATAGCCTCAGATGTAAGCAAAATTGAAAGCAAGCTGAAAACTGTGCAGTGCCCTGGGAAGTTTTTCTGTAGAATTTATACCACTCACTGCATTTTGGGAATCCAAACTAAATTGTAGCTTTAAAATCTCTCAGGGTTTCCTGATGATCTGAAGAGTGATTAGCTCACCTGTTAGCAAATGCTTTAAAATGAAAGAGTTTATGAACATTTAAAAATATCTTTCAGAAGGGGAGTAGTAAATTGGCTGACTGTTCATAGAAATAGATGTGGTAGGAGTAGGAAGAACAAGCACTTGCAACCAGTGCTCATGGGCTACACAATGGATCTTTATTGAGCATCCATTGCTAGCTGTGCTCTATTATTTATTTGTAGAATCATAGAATTGTCTTTGTTGGAAAAGACCTCCAAGACCTCTAAAGTCATTGAGTCCAACCATCAACCTAAGCCCACCTTGGCCATTAAACCAAACTGCCGTGTCCAGAACACCTCCAGGGATGGTGACTCCACTACCTCCCTGGGCAACCTATTCCAAGGCTGACCTATTCCATCCTTCCATAATGATTTTTTTCCTAATGATTAGAGGATGATCAGAGGGCTGGAGCACCTCTCATATGAGGACAGACTAATGGACTTGGGGCTGTTCAGTCTGGAGAAGAGAAGGCTCCAAGGAGATCAAATTGTGGCATTCCAATATCTGAAGGGGGCCTACAAGAAAGCTGGGGAGGGACTTTTAGGGTGTCAGGGAGTGATAGGACTAGGGAAAAAAAAAAAAAAAAAAAAGGGCAGATTCATATTGGATATAAGGAAGATCTTCCCCATGAGGGTGGTGAGACACTGGCACAGGTTGCCCAGGAAGGTGGTAGAAGCCTCATCCCTGGAGGTTTTTAAGGCCAGGCTCAATGTGGCTCTGAGCAACCTGGTCTAGTGTGAGGTGTCCCTGCCCATGGCAGGGAGTGTGGAACTAGATGATCCTTGAGGTCCCTTCCAACCCTAACAATTCTATGGTTCTGTGATTTAATATCCAATCTGAACCTCCCCTGACACAATTTCAGGCCATTTCCTCTTGTTCTGTCACTTGGTAGTAGGGAGAAGACATAGTACTCATTTATAACTATCTCAACAATCACATCTCTGCAGAAATCATAGAATTGTTTAGGTTGGAAAAGACCCTTAAGATGATAGAGTTCAACCATTCACCTAGCACTGCTAAGTCCACCATTGAACTGTATCACTAAGCAGCACGTCTACACATCTTTTAGATACCTCCAGGGGAGGTGCACTTCCCTGGGCAGCTTATTCCATTGCCTCACAACCCTTTGAGTGAACAAATTTTTCCTGAAGTTCAATCTAAACCTCCCCTCACACACCCTGAGGCCATTTCCTCTTGTCCTGTTGCCTGTTACTTGGGTGAAGTGACCAACACCCACCTTGCTTCAACTTCCTTTCAGGTAGTTGCAGAGTAATAAGGTCTCCCCGAAGCCTCCTTTTCTTCAGACTGAATGGCTCTGGTTCCTTCAGCTGGTCCTAATAAGACTTCTTCACTAGACCCTTCATCAGCTTTGTTGCTCTTCTTTGGACACACTCCAACACCTCCATGTCTTTCTTGTAGTGAGAGGAAGATGCTGTTCCACTGTTCTCACCATTGTTACTGACATTTCCAGTTCCAGAGCTGTAGTGAATGCAAAGGGTTTTGAAGAAGATCCACTCAATGCATGCTCCAAGGGAGGACCCTTCATCTCAGGCTGTGACTAATGGTTCCAAGCATCAGTCCCATCTGCAAAGAGTTATCTCTGACATGGCAAATATATCTGCCCACATCCTTTCCTGTGCTCCACTCAGACCTGGGGTTTAGTAGGAATACAGGGCAAATGCCATCACACACAATGGCTTACTTTCAGAGGTAGCTGTCTAGACCATTTCCTTGTGGGTTTGGCTCAAGAAGAGCCTTTTCAATGTGACTGCTGGAGCATGCAGACAGAAAAAATGCTGGGCTTTCTGCAGGTGATGCTTTAGGAGCTGGGGGTGCATTGCACGGGGTTCCTGAGGATTATGCAGCAGCATATTTCCACTAGAGCCCTCTTCATTTGTGCTTTGCTGGGACATTAAGCCTCGCTGTTCGCTGCAGAGAGGTTTAACAGTCACCACAACCATGGCACCTAGGAGGGCCCATGGTGGCTGTCGCCCCTCTTCAGGGCTGCCTGCCCACAGGGGAGTCAGCAGAGGGTGTTCCTGCAGCAAGGCAGCCTGCTCCCTCTGCCCTACACCTCTGCCTCAAACAAAGTGCCCAGTAGGAAGCACTGGTTTATAAATTCTTAACCGCAGTCCTCCAGCATGCTGGCAGACTCACATCTGTGGACATTTTATGTAAAAGACAAGTAATGGGAGAAGGTGAGATCTTCAAAGTGTCTTGTAACTCAAGAAGGTCTACACTGTATAAGCACAGGAGGCAGCAAGGGATTACAATAAGTTGTGTTTGGGCTACAGCGAGAGCCTCCTGCTCCTTGGGCCAGGGTTTGATTCCTGGGGCCGGCACGGGGCCTTTGTCAGCAGCCAGCTTCCTGATGGCGATGCGTAGGGGAAACCCTGGAGGGAATATTTCATCTGCTCCTTGTCCTTTCGAGTGGGCAGGCCACAGCCAGCTGCTGAGTGTTGTTTGCTGGCGTTGCTGGTCACCACAGGATAGATGGCGATGTACGAGGGGCAGGAGGATGGCAGAGGGGTAGCACAGCTAAGGGCTGAGTGCAGAAAGGACAACTGCTGGGAGGAGAGGGAAGATAAAAGCAGAAGGAAAAAGCAAAAGAATAAAGGGAGGAAATACTCCAGTGTCCCCAAACACCTGCCATGAGCAAACCTGCCAGCTTTTTAGCATTTTTGGTTTCATGCTGTGATTGCTTTTCCGGGTGTTTGAAAAACGGCACGTGCGCCTTGTGTGCACGTGTAACGAGGAGGTTGTAAGGATGCTTTGTGAGGAGAATCTCACAGCCTGCTACACAGATACTAGACTAGTTTGATGACTTGGAGATACCCTCAACTTGATGACCTGGACAGTTTGCCATAGGCAGTTGGATTATAGGTACTTTATCGCCTCGCTAAAGCAAAGTAGTCACAGGATCATAGAATGGATTGAGTTGGAAGGGACCTTACAGATCATCTAGTTTCAAACCTCACTGCCGTGGGCAGGGACATCACCCACTAGATCAGGCTGCTCAAAGCCTCATCCATCCTGGTCTTAAACATTTCCAGGGATGAGGTCTCCATAAGTTCTCTGGGCAATGTGTTCCAGTGTCTCACCATCCCCATAGCAAAGAACTTCTTCCTAATGTCAAATTAAAATCTACCCTGCTCTAGTTTAAAACCATTCCTCTTTTCCTATTGCCAAATGCCTTTATAAGAAAGTTCTTCTCCAGATTTCTTGTAGACCCCTTCAGGTACTGGAAGACTGCTATAAGGTCTCCCTGGAGCCTTCTTTTCTCCAGACATATCGGGCTCAACTCCCTCAGCCTGTCCTCATAGGAGAGGTGCTCAAGTGTTCTAAATACACCCAAATGCTTTGTAATTGTCCTAGGTTTTCTCAACATGACAAGAGGAGGACATGCTGAGTGAGGATTGTAATAGTAAAAAATTATTTGAGGAACAAAAAGTCTCATTCCCCTCAACCCCCAACCACTTGGAGACTTTTTTTCCTCAAACAATTTTTTACTGTTACAATTCTCACTCAGCATGTCCTTCTCTTGTCATGTTGAGAAAACCTAGGACAATTACAAAGCATTTGGGTGTAGGCAATAAAATAAAATAAAATAAAAGCATTTTTGTACTATCTCACACTGTCAGCTCCTAAGGGATACTCTCATACCAGTGAGAATGGAAACAAACATAAATTAAGCTGTAACTACAGCTGACCAAATAATAGCTTTTTGTCATGTTCTTCAATTAATACTCTTGCCATCTTCAGCAGGAGGAAATTGCTGGACCAACATAGTTTGTTTGGGGTTTTTTTTGCTGCTATTTAAACAACTTTGATAAACATAGCATTTTCCTGGAGTGACTGGCTGGCTTTGTCTTCATATTATTTTCTTTTAACCACTTCCTTAAAATCCACTTTTCCTAAATGGTTGATATGTCTTATTTGTAAAGGGATATTTACAGGTCAGAGGAAAAAAACAGCACCCAAACTGGCTTCTATTACTCTTGTATTAAGACTTATTCCCATGCACTTATCACAGAAACACAGAAATATTCAGGTTAGAGAAGACCCTCAGGATCACCAAGTCCAACCAAGAACCCTACTCTACAAGGGTCACCCCTAAACCATATCCCCAAGCACCACATTCAAACCACTTTTGAACACATCCAGGCTTGGGGACTCAACCACATCCCTGGGCAGCACATTCCAAAGCTGGACCTCTCTTGCCATGAGAAAACGTTTCCTAATCTCCAGTCTAAACCTGCCCAGCCATAGCTAGAGGCCATTCCTTCTTGTTCTATCACTAATTACCTGTGAGAAGAGACCAGCACCAGCCTCTCTACAATATCCTTTCAGGTAGTTGTAGAGAGCGATGAGATCTCCCCTCAGCCTCCTTTTCCAAACTAACCATTCCCAGCTCCTTCAGTCACTTTTCATCAGATTTATTCTCCAGGCCCTTCCCCAGCTTCGTTGCCCTCTGCACCGTCTCCAGCACCTCCACGTCTCTCTTGTACTGAGGTGCCCAAAACTGGACACAATACTCTAGGTGTGGCCTCACCAGAGCTCACCCATTTCTCCTATCAGAGGTATCATGTATCTGTGCTTTTTTCCCCTTTTCTGTTTCTCTGTACTTGTAGACCTGTCTGCTCCTCCTGGAGCCCTCTGACTGCAAGGAGATGTGAGGTGTGTGTGAGAAGATGCATCTGCCCCTGCAGACAGGGCTTGTAGTTGAAAAGCTATTTCAGTAGTGACCTTTTCTTCTGCCCCACAGTAGAGCCTCCAGCTAGCTATCAGTGCTCTGGGAACAGCAATAGCCACATGCATCAAAATTGAGGTAGGTCAGCGCTGATGTGCAGCATACATTGAAAAGTAGCTGGAAGTTAAAGACTATTTGATAGCTGTGTAAGAACAGGGTTGTCTGGTGGATATGAGACAGTTCAAATCTGCTACATCCAGTGCTGCTGACAGTCTTTATAAGTGCGGTCTTAAAAAAAAAACAACACCCAAAAAACCACACAAAAACCAGCAGGGTATGGATCAGCTGTCCATGAAACCAGAGGCATTTCAGCTCCTGCTTATCTCTGAAATTCCATGGATTATATCACAGTATTACCAAGGTTGGAAGAGACCTCGAAGATCATCGAGTCCAACCCGTAACCACAAACCTCACGACTAGACCATGGCACCAAGTGCCACATCCAGTCCCCTCTTGAACGCCTCCAGGGACGGCGACTCATTCACCAATGACACCATTAACTTCTCCTACCTTCAAAAAACTGCCAATCAGAGCATTTCCCCAGACCAAATTGCTCTGGATATTTCATTATCCAGATGAGCCAGACTGTGTGAAGTGAGTTTTTGTTCCCTGGATTAGCTGGAAGGATGTGTATTGCCTGGAATTAAGAGAAAAAGGCCATTTTAAGCCTTTGCAAACATGTAGTATCTTTAATTTGAGGTTCATAATGGATCCAAGCAGACACTTGCAAAGACTGTAATTGCAGCATTACAAAGTGAAAATGCAGATTTTGCACGCAGAAAGCTTTTTTTGTGGCGGCCTATATCGGGAATAGTGTGGCCAGCAGAACTAGGGAAGTCACTCTCCTGTACTCAGCACATGCAGTTAAATTTCAGCATGGAAACACAAAATTTGTCTTTGCCTATTGCTATATCAGTGATGACTTGAAATCTTAGCTCACATCTTAGACAGAGCTGGCTTGATACTCGGAGTAAATACTGTGTCTGGCCTGCAACCTGAAAAGGAAATTACTTTACATTGAAGAAATAAGCAAATTACAAACAGTTTGTAGAATGTTTGGAAATAGAACGAATAAAAACCCCAAGAAACCAAACCACAACTGAAAATCAGTAATTAGGCTGTTAGCTATGGCTACATCAAGGACTTATAGTTTGTATGTTTCTCTGCAGGGCTGGGAGGGGCAAGATAACTGGCTTGAGAGCAGCCCTGAAGAAAAGGACATGGGGGTGCTGGTGGATGAGAAGCTCAACATGAGCCAACAGTGTGCACTTGCAGCCCAGAAAGCCAATCACATCCTGGGCTGCATCAAGAGGAAGAGTGGCCAGCATGCTGAGAGAGGTGATTCTCCCACTCTACTCCACTCTGGTGAGACCCCACCTGGAATACTGCATCAAGCTCCGGAGCTGATATTGCAGGAAAGATCTGGACATGCTGGAACGTGTCCAGAGAAGAGTCATGAGGATGATCAGAGGGCTGGAGCTCCTCTTTGATGGAGGCAGACTGAGGGAGTTTGGGCTATTTTGTCTGGAGAGGAGAAGGCTCGAAGGAGACCTTATTGTGGCCCTCAAGTATCTGAAGGGGGCCTACAAGAAAGCTGGGGAGGGACTTTTTAGGGTGTCAGGTAGTGATAGGACTAGGGTGAATGGAGCAAAACTATAAGTGGGTAGATTCAGATTGGATGTTGGGAAGAAGTTCTTCCTCATGAGGGTGGTGAGACACTGGAGCAGGTTGCCCAGGGAGGTGATAGAAGTCTCATCCCTGGAGGTTTTTAAAGCCAGACTGGATGTGACCCTGAGCAACTTGATGTAGTGTGAGGTGTCCCTGCCCGTGGGACTTGTTGCCCTTCTCTGGACACGTTCAAGTGTCTCGATGTCCTTCCTAAACTGAGGGGCCCAGAACTGGACACAGGACTCAAGGTGTGGTCTAACCAATGCAGAGTAGAGGGGCACAAGAACTTCCCTCCTCCTGCTGGCCACACTATTCCTAATACAGGCCAGGATGCCATTGGCCTTCTTGGCCACCTGGGCACACTGCTGGCTCATGTTCAGGCAGCTGTCGATCAGCACCCCCAGGTCCCTCTCTGTTTGGGAGCTCTCCAGCCACTCCGACCCCAGCTTGTAGCTCTGCATGGGGTTGCTGTGGCCAAAGTGCAGCACCTGGCACTTGGACTTGTTGAATGCCTTCCCATTGGACTCTGCCCATCTGTCCAGTTTGTCGAGGTCCCTCTGCAGAGTCCTTCTGCCCTCTAACTGATCATTATCTGCTCCCAACTTGGTGTCATCTGCAAATTTGCTGATGACTGTCTCAATGCCCTCATCCAGATCATCAATAAAGATATTAAAGAGGATGGGGCCCAGCACTGATCCCTGGGGGACGCCACTGGTGACTGGCCTCCAGCTGGAGGTGGCACCATTCACCACCACTCTCTGGGCTCAGCCCTCCAGCCAGTTCCTAACCCAGACTGTAGTGGCTGGCAAAGATCAGCACAGTCTATGATTAATACAAGAGCCATGGCTGCATGAAACTGAGATCCTTTTGTCTCAAGGAAACAATAGGAAGGCTTCCATTTTGTTTTTTTTGGGGGGGGGGTTGGTGTTGAGGGTTTTTTTTTCATTTTTAATGGACAGATTCTCTTGGGCTAAGCAACATGATGCCTGTAGAGTTACATCACAGTCAAGTAGTGAAAGGAGTTGGGTCTCTTCCAAGTCTATTTGTTCCTGGAGTGATTATATGGAGTCTCCATATGTATGAGAACTAAGGGGTTGCCATAGAGCCTATGTGACACAAACGAAAACTGAGTTTCTTGAGTCAAATCACAGCAGACAATCTCCTGTTTGGGGGTGGATCAGAGCTAAACAGGATGTTTAATAATTGAGCAGCATCAGATGCACTGAGTAGGTGAAATCTTATTTTGGGGAATAGTTCTTACCACAACAAGAGATTCTGTCTTTATTCCTTTGAGACTGAGGGGAAGAGCTGGGGATTATGTATCACTTAAATGTGCCACACACATTGTCTCTGTACACTCTGGTAAAGAGAAAAGCACTTTCTAAGGTCATGGCTTCCCCTTGCTTAGTTGGATAGCTTTCAAGTAAAAAAAGAATGAAAAATTAATAAAGGAGGGGATTTTTTACATGTTTCACATTACCTTTGTGTGTTAAGCTGGAGTATGATGTGTGCAAAAAAAATATCTGAAATCTTGAAGGCATCTTTTAATATTTTAGTTACCTGAAATATTAACTGATTTATTAGGTTCTGTGATATTGGATCCAGGTCAGTACAGGAAATACTCAGCTGCAGTGAGTTGCTACAAAAAAATAGGTCAGACTATCCATATATCTTCATATATTATTGGGAAATTGCTTCCCAGATAGCACTGTAAGTAGAAATGTGAAGGGGTTTTTTTTGCATTTCACTCTTTCCCCAGTGGTTGCACTGTGACTTCCTGCACATGCTGTTCCAATGGCTCTCTGTCCTGGTCCATAAAAGATTTCACCTTGTATTCCCCAGAATATCATGAAATAGAGAAACAGTGATGTTTTCCAGTTTAGGAGCAGAGCATATTGGGACATTCTAGGGAAAAAACCTCTTGGTTACATACTTGTGGAACCTCATCATCTGAAAGGCAAAAGAGCTCTAAAAGCTAGAGATGGACTGTAATGCTTGTAGCTTTGAATGTCCTTTTAGACTTAGGTCCTTTTTATACATCTCCAGTACCTCTGTGGATTGGCCAGCATAGTTTTTGATAACGTTGGGAACATTTATATTTATATGCCCCATTATGGCTAATGCCTTCTGTGTCAGAAGGTGATTCTGTGGTGTAGTAGATTGGTGAGGCTTGGAGAATGCAGGGATGGCTGCACGGGTAATGTGCTCTTTTTATCCCATAATTTACCGGATTAACTTGAAATGTGAAGCCACCTTCTAAAACTGCTCAGTCTTTTGTCTTTCCATTCTTCCTGTTTCAGGGCATGCTCTTTCAGTGGAAAAAGGCCCACACTGTCCTTTATCTTCATGAATAACCAGCAGGTCGAGGGAGGTGATTCTTCCCCTCTACTCCACTCTGGTGAGACCCCACCTGGAGTACTGTGTCCAGTTCAGGAGCCCCTGTTACAGGAAGGATCTGGACATGCTGGAATGTGTCCAGAGAGGGACCACAAGGAAAATCAGAAGGTTGGAGCTGTTCTTATATGGAGACAGACTGAGGGTGTTTGGGCTATTGTGTCTGGAGAGGAGAAGGCTTGAAGGAGACCTTATTGTGGCCTTCAAGTATCTGAAGGGGGCTACAAGAAAGCTGGGGAGGGACTTTTTAGGATGCCAGGTAGTGATAGGACTAGGGGGAATGGAGCAAAACTGTAAGTGGGTAGATTCAGATTGGATGTTGGGAGAAGTTCTACAGCATGAGGGTGGTGAGACACTGGAGCAGGTTGCCCAGGGAGGTGATAGAAGCCTGGAGGTTTTTAAGGCCAAGCTGGATGTGGCTCTGAGCAACCTGCTGTAGTGTGAGGTGTCCCTGCCCATGGCAGGGGGTTGTAACTAGATATTCTTGAGGTCCCTTCCAACCTTGACAACTCTATGATTCTGTGCTGTGTTAGATGCTTCCCCCCCCGCCCCTTAAAGTTCAAATGAGAGGACTAGCATCTACACTGAAGACCTTGCCTAGTTCATTTCAGCTAAATTTTTATTATTGTACCTCCAGCTGACAGAGCAGTGGTTACCTCATTTGGTCAGGACAGTGGTGCTGCTTTGTATTGTGGCTGAGGCAAAGAGTTTGCACGTTTTTATATAGGGCAATGAACAGTTTGCCCATTTGGCAAATGCAGTTAACCATTAATTGAGTTGCTGTTACTGTGTGGTGCTCTGTTTGGCTTGACTGGAACCTCTCCAGTGACTGGACAGTTCTGCACAGTGTCCAAGTCTCACGCCTGCAAAGCAGCAACAACCTTGCTCCCCTCTCATCTAGAGGAGAACTGAATTCCAGGCTGGCTCCACACTTGCTGGGTGAGCCTGTCAGAGGCCATACAGGGCTTTGGGATGTGAGAGGCTACCTCTCTGTCAGTGCTGGCACAAGCATTTGCAGCACTTCCAAGCTAAGTGAGAACCTGTGGCTGTTAATAAGAAGCCTGTCCCTACAGATTAGTTCTCTGACATCAGAGAGCTTTCTTTTCCAATCCATATATCTCCTTTAAAAAACTTGTCTCTGAATCAGTCACTGAGAACATAAAAAGTTTATTTCTATCTCTGGATGGATACATAATGAATTTTTATAGAGGAAAAGCCTCTGCTTTCTCTCTTTCACATTGCCAGTTTTCCTGCTGCTTTATTCCTCATGGAGCAGAGCAGCTGTCAGGAACGTGCATGTGCCTCGCTGCAGTTGTGTCCACAATGACAAGCAAAAATAACACAGGAGGAGATAATTAGCATGTTGCTACTTTTCTCTTTGTACTGTGCTGCTTACACATGTATTTACTAACATGCTGCTCTGTCATGGCTCCCATTAGAGTTATAAAGCTTTCCTGCATATGGACCTTTAAGCTTTTCTACGCACAAATTTGACTTTTATTAGAGAAACCTGATATAAGACAGTAATTTAAAAACTGACTTATTGCACACTTATTGGCTCAATTTGTGAAGTTTTATAAGATGCCATTATTTAATTCCCAGAGCCTGCTTACAGCTGCTGCTGCTGCTGCTGCTCTTCTTGGAACACCTTTTCACTTTGGCAAAACTGCAGTTGGTAAACACACAAACAGACCATTCAGCACTCAAACAAAGTATTCTGTATGCTTCTGCAGGTGATCTTGCTGCCTGCTTGAAGGGTTGAGTCACTGATTTTGAACAGAGTGGGGCAGTTTTAGGCTGATGCCTCAGAAACTTTCCACAGATCTTGAGTAGAAAGTGGTAGAATGTAAATAAATTCCCACTGGATGGAAAAGTAATGATAAGGTCTAAATAGTGTCATTGGTCTGATAGCTAACATCAAGTTAGTTGTATGAACTAACTTTGCTCTCTTTCTTGGCTCTTTGCTCTAGCAGATACCAGCTGGTATCTTCTGCTTGGCTGTTACTGACCTTGGCTGCGTTCTTGTTGTGGCTAAGTACTAATAAGCTCCTCTGCTCTTCTCTTCCTCTTTTCCCTTGTACAGGGCTGGGGGGAAGGGGGCAGAGAGGGGGAAGCTATTGGTAACCCCCTGGTTTTGTCCAGGGGGTTCTTTCGTTGTTTATAAGTTGTAAATACATGTAAATATTGTCTATTTTAGAATAGAATAGGATAGGATAGAATAGAATAGAATAAACCAGGTTGGAAGAGACCTTCAAGATCATTGTGTTCAACCCATCATCCAACACCATCTAATCAACTAAACCATGGCACCAAGCACCCCATCAAGTCTCCTCCTAAACACCTCCAGTGATGGTGACTCCACCACCTCCCTGGGCAGCCCATTCCAATGGCCAATCACTCTATGAAGAATTTAGAATAGAATAGAATAGAATAGAATAGAATAGAATAGAATAGAATAGAATAGAATAGAATAGAATAGACCAGGTTAGAAGAGACCTTTGAGATCATTGCATCCAACCTATCATCCAACACCACCTAATCAACTAAACCATGCAACCAAGCACCCTATCAAGTCTCCTTCCTAACATCCAGTCTAAACCTCCCCTTGTGCAGATTGAGACTGTGTCCTCTTGTTCTGGTGCTTGGTGCCTGGGAGAAGAGACCAGCCTCCGCCTGTTTTGCACTTATCCATTGCATTCCATATTTCTAGATTGTAGTTTTGCTTGTAAATACGGCTTCATTTGCTTCCATCCCACTGAGCTGGTCTGGCAATTTTGTTTTGGGGGGTAATTCTCTTAAATTTCTTTGGGGAGTAAGTTCAACCCACCACACAGAGTTTTCTGTGTATGGCAATAGGTTATCTCTGAGGTCAAGATTCCCTGTGGTATGGTTGGGACAGTGAGTGTGGCTGCAAGTGTGGTGTTGTACATTGATACTGAAGCTAGTTTTAAACAAGGTGGCTGAAATACTGGGAGCAGGCCAGTGGCCAGGTCTGTAAAACCCAGCTGAGAGACTTGGCTAAGTCTGTGGACAGTCACCTTGCTTTCTGCACTGCCATGGCCATTTGCACACCTCCAAGCTTCTCAGCAGTACAATTCCATTCTGCTGCTGCAGAGAGGAAGAGGAGGAGCAGCGGGACCAGGGGTGTGCTCCAGAAAAGGTCTGACCAGTTGTCTCAGCAACAGGCATTGCCCCACATGTCTTCACCTCAGGTACAGCAGCAGCTGAGCAGGGCAGGTGCCAGAGCTGTGGGTGTTTTCTGCTCTGTGTGCAGCACTCTGAAGCCATTGCTGTGCCTACACCGGTCTCTAGCCACAGGTCTGCAGGATGCTGAAGTTAAAGCTAGTTCCAGCATGTCCATATTGTCTCCACTGAAGCTCCCAGGCAGATGGAGGTGAGGAACTAATGACATTTATTAAGGCTGGGATGGAGGGCACAGAATCACAGAATGTTAGGAGTTGGAAGGGACCTCGAGAGATCATCCAGACCAACCCCCTGCCAGAGGAGGATCACCTAGACCAGGTCATACAGGAACACATCCAGGCAGGTTTTGAATATCTCCAGAGAAGGAGACTCCATAACCCCCTGGGCAGCCTGTGCCACTGGGCACTGTGTTGAATTGCAAACCAGGAGTAAGGAGATCCTTGCTAGCCTTTCCATCCAGCACCCAAGTGTTCCCTCAGTTTGTTTGTCCTGTGTAACATCTCTGACACCGCTCATGAGAGGTCAGTTTAACCTTCCTAAGTGTTTGGTGAAGGGACCCAAACTGGACTGTGAGGAGGCCTACACTTATTCTAATTGCTATCATCTTGCAACATTCACAAGATCTAGAATTACATCATCACAGGGCTTTTCCTGGAATTGCTTCCTTTGAAGAACTAGCAAGCACTGACCCAGCATTACACTGTTTTGGGCTGAGGAAGTTGGTAAGGAAGGAGGAAACACTAGTGGTTCTCTAAATCATTCTAGCAGTTGGCTGATGTTGTCTTCAATCTTACTCACCTATCTCCAAGGAACCTGCCACAATGGCTGGTAACTTTTTCTTGCTGTAGCTGATTTTCTTCTCCATATGTCTCAGCTTTCCCACATCTGGTGCAAGAAGCCATAACAAAGCAAGCAAAACCACTACACTGCAAACCCCAAACGAGAAATGTTCTCGTGTGCACTGTGTATGTGTGTACTTTAAAATGTGGCCATTTAGAGAGGTGTAAAAAGGCACAAAACAGCCACAATCTTTTCAGCAGACATGTGCAAGGGTGCCTTGGTTAGGGGGCTGGTCCAAGACGCTGCCTCCCTCTGTAACCGCTGAGAGCTCCAGGCGCCTCTGGAGGGAGTTGCAGAGCAGGAGTCTGGAGCCCTGAATCAGGAGGTCTAAGTGTAGCTGCACCTTCTGACTCTGCCTCTCTAGCACCATCCTCAGCATGGATTTTTATTTTTTCTTACTTGAAACTTCTGTCCAAAATACACTCTTGAAACTAACCCTCTAAGATGCAATTTCAGATCAAAGGTGCTGATATAACTTTAATTACTCTTATAGTAATGCTAGTGGTTCAGCTTTGTTGAAATATTCCAACTTATTTCATTAAATATACCCATTTATAGAGTGTATAATCAGGGTAACCTGAATCTGTTGCTGGCCTAAGGGGAGCATACCTTATTTTCTGAAACCCAGGGTAATTTCCTCTGTAGACTTGTCACCCTTCTACCAGCTAATAAGTAAAGTATGCTGGAGATTAAAAACACTATTCAAGATACCAGGTGATAATTTGGCAATTCTGTGATGGGAGCATGGGTTTTCACTGCTTATTCATTTGCTTTGTAGTATTTTGGTCTGTAACTGCAATGTTCAAATTCAATGCTTGGCAAGACGTCCTATGAGTTACTAAGCTCTCTGGAGAACATAAACATGTTCCTGTCACTGTGAAAAGCTAAAGCTCACTCACACTCCAGTAGCTCGTTTCTGACTGTGGTTGGCAGCAGGCATGAAGTGTCAGAATGCTAAAGCAAGGGACACAGAGCTTCATCCATCTTCCTAGCCTCCAGAAACCCATGGCTTAGTGATACTCTACACTGATATCCACTATGGTTAATAACCTGAGATAGACCTAGCTCCTACAAATCTGTATGGTCCTTTTTGGCATCTATAACTTCACTGCAGGTCATGTTCAAAAGTAATTCTGCATAGGGGTTGTAAGCATCTGGAAATGTCACAGGTTGCACAAGGCTAAGGCTAGGTCCGAGGCAAAGGATAGGCTACGATACTGTTGGTGGCTCTGTAACATCATTTTTCTGCCCTCTCCAGGTCTTGTACTGCAGTGGAATGAAGCTGGAAAATAAATCTTATCAAGAGTGACTGAAGGGAAGGAGCTGGGGCTGTTTAGTTTGGAAAAGAGAAGTCTGAGAGGAGACCTCATTGCTTTCTACAACTACCTGAAAAGACATTGTGGAGAGGCTGGTGCTGGTCTCTTCTCACAGGTGATTAGTGATAGAGGAAGAAGGAATGGCCTGAACCTGCAACTGGGTAGGTTTAGACTGGACATTAGGAAACATTTTTTCATGGCAAGAGTGGTCAGGCCTTGGAATGTGCTGCCCAGCAAGGTGGTAGAGTCCCCAGCCCTGGATGTGTTTCAAGGTGGTTTGAATGTGGTGCTTGGGGATATGGTTTAGGGGTGACCCTTGCAGAGCAGGGTTCTTGTTTGGACTTGATGATGCTGAGGGTCTTTTCCAGCCTGAATGTTTCTGTGATTCTGTAGTTACCCTAATAGACCACTCTCAGGAGTTGCATTTCTTTTTCCTTCCTAACAATAGTATATTTTGAAACTCAAATGCCTACACTACAAAGCCACCACCCTCATATCTATGCCCAGCGCACTGCTTGTGCAGTGTTTGTTTTCTCTGACAGTTGCATTTCCGGTTCAAAACTATTGGAAAACTCAGGAAAGGGTCAACCTGGTCTGAGGACCACATGGACAACAGCTTTGTCTGTAAAAGCCCAGATCTCCTTAGAGCTTTTTGAGACCTGCACCACTGCCCTTCTCTGTGCCTAATGAGGCCTGTGGGCATCGAGCTGATTTAGTGGAAACTAACAGTCAGGGTTTAAGTATGCTCTGATGACAGCTGACTTTACTTGCTGGAGCTGTTGCACAAGGCTTGTGCTAATGATTAAAGCAGATGGACAGGAGGAAGAAAGCCGAGAGCTTGAATGTGTGAGAGGTGAAAGGGCAGGAGAATTAGCCCAGAGATTTCCTGTGGTCTGTGGGTGTTTTGTGTTGTGTGCTAAATCAGAGAATTGGCTTTAATGAATGCAAGCGCTGTGCTGCGGCAGCTTAATTACCGCTCGCCTTTTTCTCCTGCCACGGCGGGAGCGGGCATTATTTTAGATGTGCTTGTGGCGGGGCAGAAAGTGGCTTCACTTTGCCTTTCTGGAGTCTTATTCTGCGAGCGTTTCATCTGGGTCAACCCTGTGAAAGGCCAGGCTGTGAAATGTCTCCCAGGCTGAGAGCAGCTTAGCATTGCATGAGGCAGGCGAGGAGGGAGCCTTGTCTTGGCTACTCTGTTAGCCAGTGGCTGCCCACAGTCAATGACTCTGCGGTACTGAAGCTTTGCAGAATTTTTCTTTACTCTGGCCTTTGTGTGGCCCTACCACCATATTAATAATACAATGCAATAAACCAGGTTGGAAGAGACCTTCAAGATCATCGCATCCAACCTATCAACCAATCCAACCCACCCAAACAACTAGATCATGGCACCAAGCACCCCATCGAGTCTCCTCCTGAACACCTCCAACGAAGGTGACTCCACCACCTCCCCGGGCAGACCATTCCAATGGGCAATCACTCTCTCTGTATAGAACTTCCTCCTAACATCCAGTCTAAACCTCCCCTGGCGCAGCTTGAGACTGTGTGCTGGCTGCCTGGGAGAAGAGACCAACCTCTGCCTGTCTACAACCTCCCTTCAGGTAGTTGTAGAGAGCAATAAGGTCACCCCTCAGTCTCCTCCTCCTTAGCCCTCAGGCTAAGCAACCCCAGCTCCCTCAGCCTCTCTTCATAGGGCTTGTGTTCCAAACCCCTCACACACACAAGCCCTATGAAGAGGTGTTTTGTGTGTATTGGTGTCTTTAACACTGGCAAAAGGCAGGGAAAGTTGTGTCTGTTGAGTCTGAAGGAGTGGATCTCATTCATGTTTATCAGCATCCAAAGGGTGAGTCTTGGGAGGATGGAGCCAGACTCCTAGTGGTGTCCAGTGACAAGATAAGGGGCAGTGGACACAAACTGGAACACAGGAGGTCCCATGTAAACATAAGGAAAAAATTCTTCACTTTGAGGGTGGCAGCACTGGAGAGGTCTCTGCAGGCATTCAGAGCCCACCTGGATGTGATCCTGTGTGATTGACTCAAGGTGCTCCTGCTCTAACAGTGGGGTTGGACTCGGTGGTCTTCAGAGACCCATTCCAACAATTACCATTCTGTAATTCTGTGATTTGTGTGCACTGACAAGCTGCTATCCCCTCTGCCATTGCCCCTTGTCCACCTTAGAGGGGACCACAGGAAGGCTTGGGGAACACAGCCAGCTTGTACACAAGGGTCTGACCACATGAAAGGCATACTCTAGTTACAGGGTGTTAGAAGGATGAGCATTCCCAGGATGAAGCTCTGAGGTGTATGCTTCTCACCACCTCACTCTTATGCATTACCCATTGCATTTTAAGATAGCCTTATTCACAGGAACATACAGAATTCACAGAATCACACAGAATTCACAGAATTATTGAGGTGGGAAAAGACCTCTAAGATCATCAAGTCCAGCCTATGACCTAACACCACCACATCAGCTAAACCATGCCACCAAGTGCCATGTCCAATCTTTTCTTAAAGACCTCCAGGGATGGCAACTCCACCACCTCCCTGAGCAGTCCATTCCAGTACCAAATCAGCCTTTTTGTCAGGAAGTGCTTCCTAATATCTAACCTAAACCTCACCTGGTGCAGCTTCATACCATGCTCTCTTGTCCTGTCACAAGTTGCCTGGGGGAAGAGCCTGACCCTCAGCTGACTACAACTTCCTTTTAGGTAGTTGTAGAGAGTGATAAGGTCCCCTCTAAGTCTCCTCTTCTCTAGGCTGAACACCCCCAGCCCTTTCAGCCTTTTTTCCTTATCAGACTTTCCTTCCAGCCCACTTGCCAGTCTCATTGCTCTATTGTGTGTATAAGAACCCTATCTAAGGTTAAACCTTGTTTTCTCACCTTCACTCATGTCCTGTGCAGAAATACTCTGTGCTCTCCTTTTGCCTTTTGCTCAGGTTTAAATATGATCTTTGGATTTTCCTGCAGGACACCCATAAGACCCTGATTCTATTTTCAGTTGCCAGAGTATCTGTGTAAATCCATTGCTGAAAATATTGAAGACATTTTAATTCTATTTCAAGAAAAAATGCAGTACAACTGCTGCTATATTGACTCCAGCATCAGCTGCACTGCAAACTAAATTAAGTGCATTCTTCTGTCAAGGAAAACATCTGCAATTTCAAGCAAAAAAATGTGTTTGCTTTAGTGAATTTTGTAATTTAAACCTGAAAGGAAATTATGTTCTGTAAACATGAGGATAATAAAAAAAACCATAGAGTAGTGCTACCTGCCAAGTTCTTTAAATTTTGTTGTTTAATATCTGTGAGGAGTTGTCTATGTGTCTGTATTAGCTTGAAGAATATTTTGTTTTCAAATTACTTGGACAGCAACACTCTGCGCTGGATTAGGAACTGGCTGGAGGGCCGGGCCCAGAGAGTGGTGGTGAATGGTGCCACCTCCAGCTGGAGGCCAGTCACCAGTGGCGTCCCCCAGGGATCAGTGCTGGGCCCCATCCTCTTTAATATCTTCATTGATGATCTGGATGAGGGCATTGAGACAGTCATCAGCAAATTTGCAGATGACACCAAGTTGGGAGCAGATGTTGGTCAGTTAGAGGGCAGAAGGACTCTGCAGAGGGACCTCGACCGACAGGACAGATGGGCGGAGTCCAACGTGATGGCATTCAACAAGTCCAAGTGCCAGGTGCTGCACTTTGGCCACAACAACCCCATGCAGAGCTACAAGCTGGGGTCGGAGTGGCTGGAGTGCTGCCAAACAGAGAGGGACCTGGGGGTGCTGATCAACAGCTGCCTGAACATGAGCCAGCAGTGTGCCCAGGTGGCCAAGAAGGCCAATGGCATCCTGGCCTGCATTAGGAATAGTGTGGCCAGCAGGAGCAGGGAGGTCATTGTGCCCCTGGAGTCTGCATTGGTTAGGCCACACCTTGAGTCCTGTGTCCAGTTCTGGGCCCCTCAGTTTAGGAAGGACATCGAGACACTTGAACGTGTCCAGAGAAGGGCAACAAGGCTGGTGAGAGGCCTTGAGCACAAGCCCTGTGAGGAGAGGCTGAGGGAGCTGGGGTTGTTTAGCCTGGAGAAGAGGAGGCTGAGGGGCGACCTCATTGCTCTCTACAACTACCTGAAAGGTGGTTGCAGCCAGGAAGGGGTTGCTCTCTTTTCTCTAGCAACCAGCACCAGAACAAGAGGACACAGTTTCAAGCTACACCAAGGGAAGTTTAGGCTCAAGGTGAGGAGGAAGTTCTTCACCGAGAGAGTCATTTGCCATTGGAATGTGCTGCATGGGGAGGTGGTGGAGTCACCGTCCCTGGAGGTGTTCAAGAGGGGATTGGATGTGGCAGTGGACGTGGTGCCATGGTCTAGTCATGAGGTCTGTGGTGTCAGGTTGGACTCGATGATCTTTGAGGTCTCTTCCAACCTTGGCGATACTCTGATACTGTGAAATTAGATCTATGCAATAGTGTCAATGAAACAAACCGTTTGCAGCTTACATTCTCTATAACTACTCTGTGTGGACAAATACCACTCAATGATTCCAAATAACAATGATAATGATGATATAAAGAAGAGCTCTGGATTTTGCAATGCACTGGAGTTTTCCAGAATTGGTCTCTCTTTTCTGCATCTTTCTGTTGCTATTTTAGTGTTACTTTCTCCTGCCTATGCACTGTAATTTAACATTTGGAATAGTAATTTAACCTCTCTGATAAAACCATGAGAGTTTTTCTCTCTTTTGGTTGGGAGGCTCTGCATAGTTTTGGCAAAAATATTTCTCTTTTCTGGAAGAATCTATTTGTAGTGAAGAAATCTACATTGAGAAGACTGAGGATTTTGTACCTTTTGGTGAAAATAGGACAATAAAGATCAGGAAAAGGCTTGTACCAAAAATCATCACGATTTTCCATTTGTATGTGCAGGCAAACTAAAGCCACAGATAAAATATTTTATGGAGTTTGGTACAAGATTAAAAAACAACCAAACCAAAATAACTTATCTTCCGGAAAAAAAAAAGGAAAAGGGAAAGGGAAAGGGAAAGGGAAAGGGAAAGGGAAAGGGAAAGGGAAAGGGAAAGGAAAAGGAAAAGGAAAAGGAAAAGGAAAAGGAAAAGAAAAGAAAAAGAAAAGAAAAGAAAAAGAAAAGAAAAGAAAAGAAAAGAAAAGAAAAGAAAAGAAAAGAAAAAAAGAAAAGAAAAGAAAAGAAAAGAAAAGAAAAGAAAAGAAAAGAAAAGAAAAGAAAAGAAAAGAAAAGAAAAGAAAAAGGAAAAGAAAAGAAAAGAAAAAAAAAAAGAAAAGAAAAGAAAAGAAAAGAAAAGAAAAGAAAAAAAGAAAAAAGAAAAGAAAAGAAAAGAAAAGAAAAGAAAAGAAAAGAAAAAAAGAAAAGAGAAAAAAGAAAAGGAAAAGAAAAGAAAAAGAAAAAGAAAAAGAAAAAGAAAAAGAAAAAGAAAAAGAAAAAGAAAAAGAAAAAGAAAAAGAAAAAGAAAAAAAAAGATAAAGAAAAAGAAAATTATAAAGAAAAAAAGAAAAAGAAAATTAAAAAGAAAAAAAGAAAAAGAAAAAGAAAAAGAAAAAGAAAAAGAAAAAAAAAGAAAAAGAAAAAGAGAAAAAGAAAAAGGGAAAAAGGAAAAAAAGAAAGCAAAAATACCCCAACAGCTTTTGTCTCTCCATCTTTGATTTAAGCATTAGTTTCATTCAAAGGAAACCACTTAGCTTTGTCTAGTTTGAGAGTCATAATCATATGAAACAACCACGTTTTGCCAAGCACAATAAATCTGACTGGGTTCAGTCTACATTTGTCTCACATTTTTTCCAAATTCAATAAGTATTTAGCAGGTTGGACCAAGGCTTGAGGTTCCTAATCGATTCCCTAGCTATGTTTGGCCTCCTTTGATGGTTTGGTGCAGAAAGAAAACACAGTTCTGGTGAAATCTAGGCGGTGATGACCAAGAGAAGCAGATGGAGAGCTACAGAGACATGTTTGTCTTGTCCTCTGAAGTGTTTAACCCATGAAAACCTCTGTCTAATGGAGGATAATTAGTAGTCTACCTCATCACAGGCATTATGAACATCTTGATGGCACCCCAAGGCCCCAGTCCCCCAGCTGAATGAACTCTACTCTGAGTGATGTCTAAATTCAAGTCACAGAATCACAGAATTATCAGGGTTGGAAGGGACCTCAACAACCATCATCTAGTTCCAACCCCCTGCCATGGGCAGGGACACCTCACACTAGATTAGGCTGCTCTAAGCCCCATGCAGCCTGCCCTTAAAAACTTAGTGAAGTCCTTTGACTTCAATAATTTTCTTTTGTTTGGGTGATACTATGTAAAATTATGAAAGTATGTAGGATACTTTGAATCTCTATTTATGCACGGGATCTTCTTGGTATCACTGTATTACTGTGTATTTCACTGAGTTTGGAGGAATTCCTTCCCATCAGTGGAAAGATTTGTAGTTTGATGGCTATTCTCAATTTGTAGAGAAAGCAGGGAACCACTGTGATCACGGGACATAGAACTGGGAAATCCTGATTTATAATGGGGCTGTGAGGTTTGCAACACTATCTTGCATTTTATAACCCGGTCCTGCCATCCATTCAGAATTGTTTCACTTTAGCTTCCAACTACAAATGTCTTTGGTGAACTAACACTGTCAAATTTCCTTGAGTACACAGAATTGTGAAATTTTCCTCATGGCAGTTTTGGGAGTTGAGAGTGTTGGAAACAAAATGAACGTGGGAGGGGGGAAGAAAGTAAAGCAATATTGGCAGTAATGTGTGAAGCAATCTGAGACAAATTCTGTACATAGATTGAGGTTCACATGAGCTTTTGAAGAATTAAGTAATGTGCAGGGTTTTTTCCTGCCATGCTAAGTTAATATTATGGCTGCATTTGTGGACAAATGTTAAAGAAATATTAGAATCATAGAATCATAGAATCAGTCAGGGTTGGAAGGGACCACAAGGATCAGCTAGTTCCAACCCCCTGCCTTGGGCAGGGACACCCTACACTAGATCACGCTGGCCAGAGCCTCGTCCAGCCTGGTCTTAAACACCTCCAGGGACGGGGCCTCAACCACCTCCCTGGATAACCCATTCCAGGGCTTCACCACTCTCATGGTGAAGAACTTCTTCCTCACATCTAGCCTGAATCTCCCCATTTCCAGTTTCATTCCGTTCCCCCTAGTCCTATCACTACCTGAGATCCTGAGAAGTCCCTCCCCAGCCTTCCTGTAGGCCCCCTTCAGATCCTGGAAGGCCACAATGAGGTCACCTCGGAGCCTTCTCTTCTCCAGACTGAACAGCCCCAACTCCTTCAGTCTGTCCTCATAGGAGAGGTGCTCCAGCCCTCTGATCATCCTCGTGGCCCTTCTCTGGACACGCTCCAGCACGTCCACATCCCTCCTGTAATAGGGGCTCCAGAACTGGATGCAGTACTCCAGGTGGGGTCTCACCAGAGCTGAGTAGAGGGGGAGAAGCACCTCCCTTGACCTGCTGGTCACACATCTCCTGATGCAGCCCAGGATCTGATTGGCTTTCCGGGCTGCAAGCGCACATTGAGAGCTCATGTTTTAAAACGTCTTACAGCCTACTTTTGCTTTAACCACTCTACAGTTAATGGCAGAGACACAATTACAGCAGGGAAAATGCTATCTGCATTTAACGTTAATCACAGAAACACAGAGTGTTAGGGGTTGGAAGGGACCTCGAGACATCATCACGTCCAACTCCCCTGCCAAAGCAGGATCGCCTAGGGCAGGCCACCCAGGAACACATCCAGGTAGGTTTTGAAAGTCTCCAAAAAGGAGTAACAGAAGTAGAGAGTTGATTTTAGCTACTTTCCATCACACAACTAAAATATTAGTTCTAATGAAAACTAGTCCAGGCTACTGATTGTGCTTGTTTATGGGCACTTTGGCCCTGACTTTTGTAGAGCTGTGACAGACTTGTGTTCCAAGAGAGACTGCGATCCAGCATAAGCAAACAGCAATGAGGATATAAGGCTATCTTTCAGTCACACCGCACAGGCAGAGTAACATGCTGGCAACTATGAAAGACAAGGAAAATGGACAAGGCAATATGAACAAGTACTCAAAATATCTTGGGCTGCCTCCAAAGCCCCTGGTTTTGTTTGAACTCCATGCAATGCCTGTGGTCGGGGTGCCAGTGTGACTCCAAGATAGGGGAGAGATGGTGTTGAGAATGTTGGGCACAGCCTGATTTATGTTCAGACTCCACCTGTATTCAGAACTGTGTTGTATTACTCATTTATCTCTGGATATAACAGTAGGGGACAACTGAATGTATCCAAAGCCAAGATGAACTTTATTTCAAGTTAACACATGAATCTACCCTCTGAGCCAGGGAAACAAACAAAACCCATCCCACTCTCTTTGCAGCTGTCCTTTTCATCTGTCTTTGGAAGGAAAAGCTGTGTGAAAAGCAAAGCATTTCCCCCCCAAATGTTCTTAAAAGTGTGTGGTATTGTTTTTCTAAAATTGTTGGTTTTCTCACGTGGTCCCAGCTGCCCAGGTATTCATTCATCTCAGTTGTTTGTTCTGCATTTGTGCTCACAGCTCGTCTTTGGAGTCTCTGTAAGATACATCACAGACAAAAAGGAGACAGTGCACTTGAAAATTTTGAAGCCAAGGGGAGAATCAGGAAAAGTGAGATCCAGACATGAAAAGACAGCACTGGCACTTCTAGTTCTGAGCACAAGGAAGCTAGTGATGTCAGGAAGCAAGGGAAAGATGCATTATATACTGCATATTTAATTTCACTTCTGACCTGGCATGAGAAGGATTGACGGGTAAGATTAAAGGAGAACAGGAGGAGGCAGCATCAGAGAAGAATCCATGCCTAAACCCCTGAGCCAAGAAAGTAGTTTGTTACTTTGTTTTTCCATCCTTTTCTCTGAGAAAGAGCTGGTGTGGAGAGATCAGCACTGCTCAGAGATTGCCCTCCCATGGCCTGGGAGGGGACACAGTGATGGTGAGAGGACCCCCCAGCCAAAGGCAAGGGGTGCCAGAGAGTAATGAGTACAGAAAGCCTGAGATGGAGATGAAGACTGAATGAAAAGGCAAGACCCACCAGTTTAGCAGGGAAAGCTAATTTGTGGAGAAGAGAAAGGAAGCTAACAAGAAAGGGAGTAAAATGTGTTGAAGTCTAGAAAATTGGAGAAAAGGCTTTTGTAGCAAGAGGACAGCATTTGCTACATGTAGGCTGAGAGAACTAAGCCTGGATGTGTGGGAGCCAGTCCAAGAGTGTAAGTTAAAAAAAGGGTAAGAAAACACACCAGCAGGAGTGCTGAATTGAGATCAAGAGCAAGCACCCTTACAGGTCACTGGAAAATCAGCATCTGCCAGTCATTACTTCATTGTGACCACAGACATCTTCTAGCCAAAATGAAAAGAAAAAGCAGAGTCATCTCAGATGTAGTTGTGTGTGAATTCTAGACCCATGATGATACGCTGGTGATACTGAGTGAGGTTCTTAGGTCTGATTGACTTCATCAGAGAGATAGCACTTGGGCCCCGGTTTTGGCTTACAACCGTCTGCTCTTGCCATTTCATAACATGGGTGTCTGCCCCAGCCCTGCTTGCCCAGCTCTCAGTGGAAAAAAAGCAGGATTTGTCCTGAAGAACTAAGGGCAGGGGAATGCCCTTAGCCCCACAAAAAGAGAATTCAATGGTCTTCTGAGAAGAGACACTTCATTTCAGTGTGGCAGCTGCTGCATGGAAAAGTCCTTGTAGAGCCCTCTGGAAGATACTAGTGGTGGAACCAGCCACTGTTTTCTTGCATCTTGACAAAATTGCAACAACAAATCACAAGCTGAAAATGAAGCAGAGGCCTGGGTTCCAAATGTTCTTTGTTTCATGGGGTGCAGTGAAAACAATGGTAGAAGCAGTTGGCAGGTCATATTTTAATGAATGAACTTTTCCATTGTCTCACATTAATTTTCATAAATATTCATTAATGTGACACGCAGAGTTGACTTGTGTAACACTTTGCAGTATCTGAGGCCATTCTGTTTGTCTGATTATTTTATCACTTGCACATCTGATAGTGACAAGTTGGGCAAGCTGAATGTCAGTCTGCTTCATTCCTCCAACTAATTCAGTTACTCCTCTCTTTTACTTGCTTTATTACCCTCATATTTCCTCCCTATTAAACTGTCTGGTAGAAGACTAGTTGAAGGAAACTCACGCTGCACCCTGGCTTCTGCCTTTATAATCATCATAAATGTCTCATATGTAATGTCTTCTTTTCATATTATAGACACTATGCTTCATTCACCAAGGAATCAGATAGCCTGATTCTACACTCATGGAAGAAAATGTGTTTACTAAGCAAGTCTAGGTTTGAGTGTGGCAGATTAAAAGAATCACAGAATCACAGAATTAACCAAGTTGCAAAGGACCTCTGAGACCATTAAATCCCACCTATTACCCAACACCATTTAATCAACCACACCATGGCACTAAGTGCCTCATCCAGTCTTTTTTAAACACTTCCAGTGATGATGACTCCAGCACCTCCCTGGGCAGCACATTCCAATGGCCAATCTCTCTTTCTGTTAAGAATTTCTTCCTCACACCCAGCCTAAACTTCACCTGGCACAGCTTGAGACTGTGTCCTCTTGTTCTGTCATAGGTTGCCTGGGAGAACTGTCTTTCAGGTAGTTGTAGACAGCAATAAGGTCTCCTCTGAGCCTCCTCTTCTCCAGGCTAAACAACCCCAGCTCCCTCAACCTCTCCTCATAGGGCTTGTGCTCCAGACCTCTCCCCAGCCTCATTGCCCTTCTCTGGACACATTCAAGTATCTCAATGTCCTTCGTAAACTGAGGAACCCAGAACTGCACACAGTACTCAAGGTGTGGCAGAACCAGTGCTGAGTATAGGGGCAGAATGACTTCCCTGCTCCTGCCTCTGTCATAGACAAATGAAGATCTTGGTAAAAGGGAAGAGGAAATGCTCAGATTAAACAAGAAAAAAAGTAAGGAGAGAGAAGAACAATATACATTCTCTGGAGATTTGTGGCAATGCTTTGTTAGTAAGAAGAGAAGGCAATATGAAAGGCCTTTGTGACCTGGGTCAGGGCTGCAGAGATGGGGATAGTGTCCCAGCTGCTGGAGCTAAGGTGTTGCAGGCCTAGGTCGCAGTTAGCTGAGGACAGCAGAGAGCTCATCCTTCAGCATCGTTCTGTATGCAAAGATGAGACAAGACTGATTACCATTATGGACTGAAATACACAGCTACTAGCATGGGCTCTTGCTTAGCTCAGTAGTCAAAAAGTGAGAAGGGTATGTTTTGCTGTTTCTCACATGCATACATGTACTACATCAGGTCAGCTGAAGTCTGAGTCCCAAAAGCAACTGAGTGGTATCTTGTAGGTGGTCAACACCTTCACCCCAGTGCCAAGGTTGGCAATCAGCATTGTTGTGGCTGGCATGCAGCATGACTGCTAAAAGGTCTGAAGATATGAACTACAGTATCATAAAAGGGATGTCTGTGAGGGGCACCAGCTCCCACATCCTGCCTTCACTATTCTCAATCCATGAAGAGTCCAGAGACAGATGCTGCTCAGTGGCACTGTGCTTCTCT
Source organism: Picus viridis (assembly GCA_033816785.1). Taxonomy (NCBI): domain Eukaryota; kingdom Metazoa; phylum Chordata; class Aves; order Piciformes; family Picidae; genus Picus; species Picus viridis. The sequence goes on along the minus strand of CM066578.1, from coordinate 45,162,939 downwards.
AACGAGCACCACAGCATATGCCTCTCCCTTAAACATCTGCCTGCTGCAGGCCCAAGCAGTCTATGTCCACTCAGCCAAGTCTTCCATTGTGCAGGCTTCCTATTTTCTCTGAATGATTCATATGAACCTTCTTGCTATGAAATGAAGCAATCAGAAGACTTAGAGTGCAATTTCATTGTACATGGTATGTCCATTTGTGGAACAGGGAGTCTACAGCTTGGGCTTTGTGTCACATACACAGAATAGGCTCCTTCTGCCATCAAACCAACCTCAGCAAAATCTCTTGGCTTGATTTCCAAAGTTACTGAGCATCTATTGTTCTTGCTGACTTTAGCAGATGGTGCAAAAGCTCAGCAAGAGCTCAGGAACTCTGGATGCCAGACTGACTCTGTGACTTCCTGAAGTCTCCTGTGGTACTGGGAGGTCCACAGTCGGTTTGATGCTGGCATGAGACTGGTTGTTTCACTACACAGGAAGAAAAAACCCCCACTCATGCTCTGTGGCCAAGCAGGCAATTGATGGGGGAAATGCAGCAATGGCACAAAAAATGTGGTGCAAGCTGAGGCAATCATCACTCTAGCAAGCACAATGAACACCTTCTGGCTACATACATGGCTACATGTGTTATGCGTTAGAGTTACACATGTTAACTATAGCCATATATTTTTTCCTTCTGTAGAAATAGCCAAACTCTGGTACTGAAGGCCAGTTGACAGACAGACATAATGTGATCCACTGGATTCATAAGCCTATAGGCACACAAGGCCCAGGATGACTGCTGAGCTGCTGACCAGTAGCTTGACCTTGGGTGACTTTTCCTTCTCTGCTACTGCTGTTGGTCAACTGTTCCTTGCAAGTTGTAAACTCTTGCCAGGAAACACCAGCAGGAGCTGGGGGAATAGAGGCAGCTATTTCCAGTGAGTGCTACTGCCTGCTGAAGATTAAATTTGCTTTAGGAGGGGCTGTGGAGTTGAGCAGGATGGCGTAAATATGGAGTTAGTCAGGAAAAGAGAGAAAGGCCAAGCACAGACTTAGAGATAACAAGGATGTGAGGAGTGGTGGGAGGTTATTTTCCTGCAACCTTAATGATTCTATAATTCTATGAATATCTGTCTCCTTGACTCAAGACAGGATCTTCTGTGCCAAAACCATAACTGACAGATGTGCTGCTTCTTACGAAGGCCACCACTATAAGGAACTGCACAATCTCCTTCACAAGTACCTTCCAGTTCTCAAGGATCCTTATGGCTAGGGAGTTTTCCTAGTGCCTGACCTCATTCTTCTCTCCTCCAATTTAAGCATGTTACCGCTTGTCACTTCTAAAGGGAGATGACAAGAGTAAGAATAGGTCCTTCCCCTTTAGCAGCTCTCATTCAAAACATTCAATGCCTTTAAAGCCTGTTATCATTTCTTATCTGTTTTTACCCCCCCTAGTCTAAGCAGTACAAAATTTCTTGTCTTGTTTCCTTGATCTCTACTTGTTGTCATTGTCTTTCTCTAAGTCTCTCTCTTCACATCATTTTGAAGAGCTGCATCCAAGGCCAAAGTCAGTGCTTCATCAGAAGTCCTCCGAGCAAGCCAATGGATAGCTCACAAATGTCATTCTTGTTTAGACCCACAGCGTTCACCTTCTTTGCAGTTCCTAGCAGCTACTACTAGCTCACATTTGATGTTTAAGCCAGACTCATCCATAGGGTCTTGTTTCCTGCGGGACATGCTGTATAATGAGCTGTTCCTCTGGAGGAATTTAAGGCTGCTGGTTGCTGAGGAGTAAAATACTCTCAGAACGGACTAGGAAGCCAGTGCTTTGAAACGTTGTTCATTTTGAAACGGCCCATTTTTTTACTGAGAAGGAACTGGAGAACTTAGCACAAATAAAACTGTTATCCCAAGTCCGTGGAGAGCTGTCTGGCCCTAAGGCCAGTTTGATTTAACCTCCGCTGGCCAGGCCCACGTAGCAAAGAAAACTGCTGGAACATAAGTAGCAGCCGTAACGGCAAGGGAAAACAGAAGCAGCAAGGTTTGCAAGAACTGGATGCTGGCCATACATCTGGGCAAGCCCACTGCACACAATCTCTGATGCAAGCCCTACTCAGTGCAAACAGACCTGTGTGTTTAAGCCTGGCCTACCTGTAAGCTTCTAGAAATTGGAGGATCCCCTGGAGTGCCCTCCTTCAGCTTTAGAGGACCATTTATTTCTGTGCCGGAACTTCATGGAGAAGGGCAATGTTAGGCTAGAAAGGGAAGAGTTGCAGGGTCTTCCCACCACAAGGCTCCTTTTTGGCATTCCAGCAGAAATCTTTCACTCTTTGCATTTTCTTGTTTGGCCATTAGGTTCAAATTTTTAAATAAAGCATTAAATCAAATTTTTAAATCAAGCTGCGCCAGGGGAGGTTTAGGCTGGATGTTAGGAAGAAGTTCTATACAGAGAGAGTGATTGCCCATTGGAATGGACTGCCCAGGGAGGTGGTGGAGTCACCATCACTGGAGGTGTTCAGGAGGAGACTTGATGGGGTGCTTGGTGCCATGATCTAGTTGTTTGGGTGGGTTGGATTGGTTGATGGGTTGGACGCGATGATCTTGAAGGTCTCTTCCAACCTGGTGTATTGTATTATTGTATTAATACTAGTGGGAAAAAAAATAATAATCCTCTCCAGTAAATATTTTGAAGTGCTGTTTTACTGTTCACTCAGAGTCCTGAGAGCATTTCAGTTGTCCTCAGTCTGAAAAAAATAAAACCAGTTTGCAGAATAAAGTTTGCAGATAAAGTGCACTGCTTAAGGCTTACTCTTAATTCTTTAACTAAAGCACAATCTCTTGATACAACTGTGGTTAAAGAGCGCTCTGTGTGCGCACGTGAGAGAGAAAGAGGGAGGCAGAGAGAGGCACACAGCAGGTTTTATTTTCTTCCTTTTAATAGGGCTATTTTGCAAGGCTGAAAAACAAAAAAAGAGAAGCTGTTAAACTTGCCTTAATTGATTGTTTAAAGTACCGTGGTAGATTTGCCTTTTAAACGTAGCCCGTGGTTAAAGTTCTCCTCGCACTGTATTTGAAGTAGGTCCTTTGTGCTTGAAAATGAAAACTGTAAAACTTTTGGTGTTTAAGGCTTTCTGACTCCAAGTTAATTGTTTTCCTTTTAATATGAGCAGAATTAAAGATATTAAAAAGAAGAAAAAAAAAACACCAACCAAAAACCCCCAAAACACCAAAACTCGACTGCTGGAGCGCATAATTGTGGCCTCCCATCCATTCTTCTCGTGGAAATGAAAGGAATATTGAAAGGGTTTCTATTTTACAATACCAGAGGTGGCCGAGCATTTACAGCTCTATATATTCTTTTAGTTGAATTCTTCTAAACCTCACGCCTGGCCAGCAGTTTTCTCCCAGACGATTTTCATTTTCAAAACATTCACATCCAATAAACTACACGAAACATAGTGTGAGAGAAAAAAGGGGACAGGAAATGGCTCTGTTGCACGGTTATTACATCCTATTGCCTGTGGGTTGCTTTGTTATGAGTTTTAACTATGTAAATATGACGTATATGACATCAGAATTTAATCTAAAGCTACTAGGTGGGAGATAGAGTGTGACTTTATTGTTAAGGCTAAAATCAACTGGGTGTTGACAGGTCTCAAAAGTCACCGAGTATAAGCTTGAAAAGGAAAAGCTCAGACTGATAAGCTGTTCCTTGATTGACAACTTCAGGCTTGACTGCAAGTATTGAAAACAGTTGAGCAAATGGAGGGGGAAGAAAAAAAAAAAGTTTTATTTCATAAGAAACTATGCTGGGAAATACAGGAGAATTTATAGGCTGATGCAGCACAAAAACCTAAGAAAAAACAGGTGTGAGGTTTATAATATCTGGAAACTGGGAAAGGACATTGTCCGTGAATGATTTCCCCATTATGGTTTAATTAACCTTGTAAAAAGCCCCTATGCAAAAATAACACCACGATCGGGGTGAAAAATAAACCATTGGTGTCCACCAGCTTCAACTTTCAACAAATCATATGTCAGCAGCTCATGGCAAGGAGGTGGCTTGAGTTGAAAAAAAAAAAAAAAAAAAAAAAAAAAAAAATCAGAGAAAAGGATTTCAGTGGGAAATAAATGCACCAGGGAAAACAACACACTGATTTTTCATCTTTCTAGAGCAGTCAGACCAATTTCTGGCACTGTAAAATCCATTATGGGGACAATAAAATAAATGCAGTTTCAAGTAGCAGCCGTAGGTTGGTTGAAATGTTATGATAGCTGCACATGCTACATCTTATCAAATATTATCCATAAGGAAGCATTCAATTCATATTGTGCCAATTATCATACTCTGTGCATCATAAACTTTTATTGCTTGTTATGGAATGCCACTCAGCCAGCTTTTCCTTCAGATACTGCATCGTCAGATTCAGATGGAAAACATATTCTAATGTGGCAAAGTGTTAAAGAAATCTAATACCCTGGGGCTGAATGAAAACGTTAAGGTTCATCTCCTGGATAAGAAAAACAATTTATGAATGCAATATTCATTTCCTGAGGTGGGCATAAGCAAAAACCTCATCTGAAATTTAAAACCGAGATGTTGGCCCTCGCGAGTTTCCTCAGTTTAACTCATTGGTGTCATGCATTATGGACCGCTGCAAAGACCACATCTGGGAAGGAGTCACTTTTTTCCCCTTTCTTTCAGCTCTCCAGATCACTTTTACAGGGAACTCCTTGTATAATTGCATGTGCTGAGACTTGAACCTCAAGGGCCAACAGATCGTGTTTCACTTTTAATATATCACTGAAGAATATAAAAATAATCTACTTGTTTAATCCTGACCATGCCAGCTGATTAACACTTTGACACCCAGAATCTCACATGTTAAGTACGAGAGAGTAAGGTTTCAGGGAAGCATACAAACTATAATGAGGCTTTGTGAAGTTACAGATCTGAGGTTAATATGTTTGCTTAAGCATTCACTGTACACAAAGCAGTGCTGCAGCTATCAAGAGACAACTTGGACAACATTCATGAAAAGGACCCATTGTACACAGGGGTAAGTGTCAATGGCCCAGCAGCAGCTTGCTGGGATGGGATAGAAAATGACAACGTGTTTGTGATTGCTCTTTCAGGGGCTTCGCAAATGAAGCAGGAAGGGTACAGTGATAGGAATTTAGTCCAAAGGACTTCATACAATCATAGAATTGCCAGGGTGGGAAGGGGCCACAAGGATCATCTAGTTCCAACCCCGCTGCCATGGGCAGGGACACCTTACACTAGATCAGGTTGCCCAGATCCACATCCAGCCTGGCCTTAAAAACCTCCAGGGATGAGGCTTCTACCACTCCCTGGGCAACCTGTGCCAATGTCTCACCACCCTCACGGGGAAGAACTTCTTCCTAACATCCAATCTGAATCTACCCATTTCTATTTTTTTGCCATTCCCCCTATCATTACCTGACACCCTAAAAAGTCCCTCCCCAGCTTTCTTATGGACCCCCTTCAGATACTGTAAGGCAAAGACTTGTGGCTAAGTGACTTGCAATGGAATCTTGTAGCACTTCTGGTGCACATCCTACGTGGAAATAATAACATCAGCAATCAGCAAGACTCTCTGGACCTGCAAGGGAACACTTAGAAGCAGCTGATGCACAGGACATCCTGAGCAGTGCCCCTGGGTATAGCTGACATGCTGAGGACCAGAACAAATTCTGTTCCCTGATGCATTTGATCAGCTTGCACAATTGGTGGTGTGTATCTCTTTGTCCCACAAAAAGTCCCATTTATTTCAGTGACAATTCACAAAGGTGAGGTAATTTTACACAACCTTCATAGAATCATAGAATTGTTAGGGTTGGAAGGGACCTCAAGGATTGACTAGTTCCAAACCCCCTGCCATGGGCAGGGACACCTCACACCTTGCCTTAGAAGAATATATTTCTGAAGGATATTTAGATTCTTTCTATGTTCCCATGGTTTTCATTCGATAAGTTTACTGGCAGCAACTTAATTGTTTGGTTAAAAAAAGTATCCCAAGATCTTTATGGATTAAAAAATATATGGCAATGTATCAAGGAGTGAGACACTATGCTTGATTCTGCCGTTTCATATGGGTCCAAATACCTGTTCCAGGTTTTATTGCTTTGAATCATGCTTGTTTCAGATGAAAGCAACCAGAGATGGAAGGCAGCATGTAATGGTCATAGTGCTTATGATGGAATAAAGACTTAGACTTAGCTTCTTCCAAGCACTTCCACAGGTTTCCCCCAGGGACAGAGGACAGTGAATAGGGCAGGGGCTAATGTCTTCAGTGCAGTGAGTAGGGCACCGAGTGGGTGCTATATTTTGTGTACTGCTCCCACAAGGGGAGTGGGTTTATACCAAATGGAAGCTGCCAACCTTTCCCGATGCCCCAGTAAGTCTATCAGCTCTTCACCTAGTTGAAAGCCATTCATATGTACCACAAATCTTAAAAAGCCACGAGGAGAAAGAACACTGCAAGCTGGCTGATGCTTTGCAGTTGTCCAGCTGTTCCACTGGCAAGAAAGCAGTCAGAATCCTGATAGACTCAATGACCATCAGCTTCTGTAGTCTGATGATCCCAGGTTCTTATCCCAGTTATGCACCAAAACATTGCTGCTGCTGTTCATGCAGAGCACTCTCTGCTTAGAAAACAACTCTTGCGCTGCTTGTGAACTATATGTGCTTCAAGAGTCATAGGGTGGCCACTCCTGTTCCTTTCTCAGGTATTTTATTTATTTAATTTTATTTGTATTTACTTTTATTTTTATTTATTTTATTTTATTTTGATTTATTTGTTTTATTTTTATTTTGTTTTGTGTAATTTATTTTATGTATTTTATTTTGTTCATTTTATTTTATTCTATTTATTCATTCATTCTCAATTAGCTGCCTGCAGTAAGGAAAAGACAGCCTGCTCCCAGAAGTGCATATTTCCATTCTGTGAAATATGACCTGCTCCTGAGTTCTTGATCTCTCTTTCCCAGCTAAGAAATCTTAGCTATTCCCAGTTTACCCTGGCAGAGAATTAGTTGGCATTTACAATGTGTACATGATACCAAGCTCAGCTGCTGTAATGCCACTGGCTCAACTGTTGCATCCAAGTTATTTCTAAATAAAAAACTGGGAGTCTAGAAATCCTTCATTTCAACTTCTTTACATGATCCATTACCTCCTAGGTTCCATTTTTCCCTTCTTGCATGACACTTGAGAGTGAAGCTTGCAGAAGAACTCAGCAGTGGATGATTTATGTTCTTTTTGAGGTGTGCAGGATCAGAGTTAAGCCAAATCTTAGCACTTAAAAAAAATAAATAAATCCTAACAGTGGATAGACAAAAATAAATAGTTTCTTGAATGGGCTGTGGAACTTGAGAGGTTTTGTAGGTCCTTCTGCCCTGGCAGCATACTGGGAAGGCTAGTGCTCCTCCTTCATACTCTGTGTATTTCTTTCTCTAGAGAGAAATACTCTCTATCCCTTTTCCCCACTTTTTCAGTGCAGGCACAGCCAAATTCCACGTAGTAAATGAGTTGTTTTGTTGCTGGGTTTTAGTTCTTTGGGTTTTGTTGGGTTTGTCATTGTGTTTTGGTTTGTTCTGTTTTGGTTTGCTTTTTAATCAGCTCTTGCTCAACTGTTGCAGAGAAAGTTCTTCACCGAGAGAGTCGTTAGCCATTGCTGCCCAGGATGGTGGCAGAGTCCCCATCCCTGGAGGTGTTCAAGAGGGGATTGGACGTGGCACTTGGTGCCATGGTTTAGTCCTGAGGTCTGTGGTGCCAGGTTGGACTTGATGATCTTTGAGGTCTCTTCCAACCTTGGTGATTCTGTGATTCTGTAATAGAGCTGTGATTGAATAATTGCAGATTTCAGGATAACAGTGCAGGGGGAGGGCAATGGCAAGGCAGCGAGGAAGGCAGGAACTGAAACAACATAAATACCTCTTCTGTCATAAGCTTGTCCAACAGCAGTACAGTGCTATGCTTTCCTTGTGGATGAACTCTGTAGCACAGGGTTATCAGTTGGACTTGGTGATCCTGAGGGTCTTTTCCAACCTGAATGTTTCTGTGATTCTGTGGAAACACCAAGCTCTTAATCACATAAAGAATTTATTCAGTCATGTGGCTAGGGCTATTTGCCACCCCAAGAACTATGATAAACAGGAGTTACTGAAGATGAAGAAAAAAGAAAGCACCTTCATTGCATCTCTCAAGCTCTCATTAGGCCTTCTACCTTCACTTTTTCAATGTTCCCCCCCCCCCCCTTTTTATTAGACTGCAGTGCCAGAACTCCTACCTCACACCTCTGGATTCCCTTGGCAACGTCATAACAGATCCATCAGCCACCACCAGAGCCAGTCCAACAAACCAGTGTCAAAAGAAATGTGAATATCAATGTGAACTGGTCCCTTGGATAACAACAAAGAGCAAAGAGTTGTGCAACATATTGCACATTTTAAAAAACCCTCTTTTTGGTCCAAGACTATTTCCCCCTTTCAGTTCTGCCTCAAATCTGACACACTACACAGGCACATTTGTCAATGGATTTCATAATCCTTCTGACAGAATTTACCACTAAATTGCTGCTGTTGTTACAGCTGCAGGAAGACTAGAGGCCTTGATCCAAAGCTCATTGCTAAAAAAGTTGTGGGAACTCAATACTAGAAATGATGTGGGAACCTCAGCTGTGCAGAGGAGCCAAAGTGGGAGAAGGAGGGCATCGGTTTACCTGTGTTTGTGCCTTTCCTAGAGAGCTGGAAGGACACTGCAGTCAAAGCAACAGATCAAAGAGCCCAACACTTGGAACTGGTGTGAGTTTAATCTGGGAATAAATCTCCTGGCAAAATATTTACTCCAGCAGCAAATTAATGTTTTTGAAGCAGATATTTCTGGACTCTCAAGCGATGGATCCAACCTGTAATTAGCTGGGCATACACATTGCAGTCCTCAGCAAAGTGGGGATACTGATCCCAGCTACTTGTGCCTCCAGCACAAGGGAAAGAGACAAGTGATTTGGATGCTGAGGCAGCAGAGGTGGTTGTAGGGGAAATGTGATCCCATTCACCAAGGTTATTAACAGTTATGTTATGACCACTGTATTTTTAGTGCAACCAGTCCATCTTCATTCTTCCTCATTCATCAGTAATGGTCCCTTACAACCATGTCTCAATCTTGCCAGTAAAAACAACTGCCTAATCCTTCAGCCAGAGGCTGTAAAGCACTAAAAGGGGCCAGGTCCAAGCAGCTGGGGTAGACTGAAGTTGGTGTGACAGCTACTTCAGCTTTATTTCTACTCTGTTTTAACTGTGGGGTCTCTGTGTAACTGGTGGCTTGCTCTGAGTCTTGGTTGTGGAACAAACCATCTCCTCCAAGAAACAGAATCATAGAATCATAGAACTGTCAGGATTGGAAGGGACCTCAAGAATCACCTAGTTCCAAACCCCCTGCCATGGGCAGGGACAGCTCACACTAGATCAAGTTGCTCAGAACCCCATCCAGCCTGGCCTTAAAAACTTCCGGGAATGGGGCTTCTAGTAGCCGAAAGACAGAAGAGATGATGGCTTATACCAAGACCTTGTCTTTCAAGAGTGACAGAGGGGATATGAGCCAGTTTATACCAGTGAGGATTTGTCATGAATCCCCAAAACAGCTTGAATATATCCTCTAAAAACCAGCCAGCCACATCAGCCAATGTATTTGAGAACAGAAAGTAACTTAACCTTGCAGCTGTGCAAAGTCTGACCTCTGCACTGACTTGATCTGGAATGAAAGGATTTTGCTAGGAGAGCAAAGGATCAGTGACAGTATATGCATGCCATTAATGTGATGGTCCCTGGCTGTGAATACAAGTGAACTCTGTTCCCTGTCTTCCACTACTGAGAGTTAATAAGCAAAAGCATCTTGTAAGTTCACAGAATCACAGAAACATTCAGGTTGGAAAAGACCCTCAGGATCACCAAGTCCAACCCGGAACCCTACTCTATAATATTCACCTCTAAACCATATTATCCAGCACCACATCCAAATCACCTTTAAATGCATCCAGGGTTGGTGAATCAACCACCTCCCTGGGCAGCACATTCCAACGCCTGACCACTCTTGCTGTGAATTTTTTTCTCCCTAATATCCAGTCTAAACCTATCCAGTCACAGCTTGAGGCCATTCCCATAGAATCATAGAATGGTCCAGGCTGGAAGGGATGCCAAAGGTCATCTAGTTCAACCTTCCAACAGTCAGCAATCTCCAACTAGATCAGGTTGCCCAGGTCCTCGTCATGTCTTACATTGAATATCTCTAGGGAAGGGGTTTCAACCACCTCCCTGGGCAACCTGTTCCAGTGTTCCACCACCCTCATAGTAAAGAACTTCTTCCTGATATCCAATCTAAATCTGCCCTTTGCTCTAGCAGGCATTAACTGAGCTTAGCTTAATTTTTGTTTGGCTGGCTTGCTGACCTTGGCTGTGTTCTTGTTGTGGCTAAGTATTAACAAGCTACCATCTTCTCTTCCCTTTTTCTTTTCCCTTGTACAGGGAGGGGGGAAAGGAGGAGGGAAGCTGTTGGTAACCCCCTGGTTTTGTCCAGAGGGGTTCTTGTGTTGTTTATAAATTGTCAATACATGTAAATATTGTCTATTTTGTACGTATTCATTTGTCCCAGTTTGAAGGCAGATCCTCCCATGCCTCCCACCAGCGCAAAAAAAATGACACTCAAACAAATGGATTGCAGAAGTGATGGGAAAGTTTAAATGGAAAAGCAGTGAGTGTTTTACAGAGAAACTAGAAGCATAGTGACAAAGCAGAACCCAAAGCATAGAGTCCCTCACAGCACACCCAGAAGCATCCCAGCATTCCCTTTCTCCCTACCTGAGGGAACACCCAAAACCCCCAGGGCTCTTTCTTCCCCCCTCCACTGTTAAGCTAATCTCAGCTGGTCAGATCTGAGATTGCCCTTCCCCCTTCTCCTCCTGGCATTAGAGCTAACCAGGCCTAAGTGGCCTTGAGATAACTCCCCTTCCATTACCAGATAGGGAACATCTCCCACAGGGGCAGCAAGGGAAGAAAGAGGAAGTGTGAGACCTTGCAGATGGATTTATAGGGATCAGGACATTATGGGAATGAAATAAACAGCTTCCTGTGTCCACCCACTGGGCTGGACACAGGACACCAAAGCTGTATCTTGTGTGGTAGCAGCAGAAGGTACCCAGCCTAAACTACCACATCATTGCATTCCATATTTCTAGATTGCAGTTTTGCTTGTAAATATAGCTTCATTTGCTTTCCACCTGAGCTGGTCTGGCAATTTTGTTTTGGGGGTAATTTCAACCCACCACACTTGGCTATTCTGGAAGGACCTATATGAAGGACTTATATGAAGGACTTAGGACTATGTGAAAGAAAATAAAACAGAGTGACACAGAAATAAAGAAGGATAAAAGGGTCTGAAGACAGCCTGCTTTTTCTAAGCTGTGTGTTTTTTTCTCAGCATGAGGTGCCTCACAATTCATTAAATGTTATCTACAAAAATGTAAATGGGAGAAGCAGTGGCTTGTACACTAAATGTAACTTTATGGGAAAAGGCAGCTGGAAATGGATTCAGTTACTTACTTGCTGACTAAACTTTGGTCAAATTCTACATGGAGTTACATGAGTATAGATTTGGAGAGATTCCATCCATTTTCAGTGAGAGATCATTAGGCTCCTTCAACACTTATTCTTTATTTAGCCAGGATAAAGACTCAGATGTTTTGATTTTTCAGTTCCATTTCTAGAATGCAGTTGCTCTATGTTCTGATAACATATGGAATGAATATGTTGTTGGGTTTTTGGTGAGGGGTTTGGAGCACAAGCTCTATGAGGAGAGGCTGACAGAGCTGGGTTTGCTTAGCCTGAAGGAGGCTAAGGGGAGACCTTATTGCTCTCTACAACTCCCTGAAGGGAGGTTGTAGCCAGGTGGGGGTTGGTCTTTTCTCCCAGGCAACCACCACCGGAACACAGTCTCAAGCTGTGCCAGGGGAGGTTTAGGCTGGATGCTAGGAAGAAGTTCTTCATAGAAAGACTGATTGGTCATTGGAATGGGCTGGCCAGGGAGGTGGTGGAGTCACCATCACTGGAGGTGTTTAAGAAGAGACTGGATGGGGTGGTTGGTGCCATGGTTTAGTTGATTAGATGGTGTTGGGTAATGGATTGGACTTGATGATCTCAAAGGTCTTTTCCAACCTGGTTTATTCTATTCTATTCTATTCTATTCTATTCTATTCTATTCTATTCTATTCTATTCTATTCTATTCTATTCTATTCCATTCCATTCCATTCCATTCCATTCCATTCCATTCCATTCCATTCCATTCCATTCCATTCCAATACAGAAAAATTAGTCAAAAGTTCAGTCTTGATTTAATGCTTTTCTTTCCCTTTCAAATGCCTTTTAAAACATTATTTATTATTTTTTTTAGTTTTTAATTGCCTTCTGAGCAATGTCAAAAGCCAGGACCAAGTGTCTCCCTACTGAAGTGTTGGCATGACCATTAACAGCAAAAATTAAGGAAGAAGCATTTTCAGTGTTGATTTTGTTGGACAATGAGCCTGCCTTGGTAGAGGTTTCCACAATGAAATTATGGTCCATGTATTTGCTTTAATGCCTCTGTTGTTATCATGGTTCTTTAACAGTTGTTGCCAGATGTTCTCCACAACAATGCTTCAGCACACATGGGAATGCTTGGGATGGCCAATCAAGGGGGAGGGCTGGCAAAATAGAAACAGATGGCCGTGGATGTGTGCTCTAACACATCTTTGATGAAATAGAGCCCTTGCCTAGATGATTGCATGGCACTAATCACCCTTTGCCTACCCTAACGTCAGTGCCTCTCAACTTAGGTACCACCTAGTGACCCAGTTTTGAATTACACCTCTTCCGGTTCCACCTGCCTTGCATTGTACCAAAAGATGGAAAACTGCCTGAAAGCTGATGAGCTAACAAAAGCAGATGTGAAAACTACCTCCTGGTTTGAAAAGTGGACAAAAAAAACTAAAAAAGGAGTAGAAATGTGCTAATGATTATTTTTTTTTTGTCTTTCAACTTTCAGTGTTTTCTTATTATATAATGCAGGGGCCGTGTATCATTAAGCTGCAGTTCAGATCTGAATCCAAAGCCGCTCGTGGTCCATTACTACAGTGAAAGTCAAACTTTAATAGATGCTCTGCAAGAGCAGAGGTGTGTGCCAAACCGAGTCCTAGCTCTACAGCTTCCCTTGGTTTTCCTGAGGCTCTTTAGTTAAACAGTAACTGTTTTCAGATGTAATCAGCTGAGGTCAGGAGGGCAGAAATCTTGCAAGGAAAACTGGTGAGTTGGTACCTTCTGCGAGGCAATTACATGGTCTTCTGGTGCTTTCCTGATTTGGCATTGAACTCCAAATTAATTACAGTATCACAGTATTACCAAGGTTGGAAGAGACCTCGAAGATCATCGAGTCCAACCTGTAACCACAAACCTCACAACTAGACCATGGCACCAAGTGCCACTTCCAGTCCCCTCTTGAACACCTCCAGGGACAGCGACTCAACCACCTCCCTGGGCAGCCCATTCCAATGACGAATCAATTCAGCAGATTGCAGGCCGAACAATGTGCTTTGTCTCATCTGTAAGGAGGCTGTGAATGTATGCTTAAAAATAAAAATGATTTTGCCAACTCTAATGTTAAAAAAAAACAACCCCAAGCTCCAATCAAATACCCAAACTCGTTTGGCTGAGAACAATAATGTGTCTGGAGGTGGGACTTCCTTGTGATATAGTTTGCATCCATTGCCCCTTGTCCTATCATAGGGCACAAGTGAGATGAGGCTGTCCCTTCCTTCCTGACACCCATCCCTCAGATATTTATATGCATTTATTAGAAGCCCTCTCAGTCTTCTCCTCTCCAGACTAAACAGCCCCAGGTCTCTCAGCCGTTCCACATAAGGCAGTGCTCCAGTCCCATAACCATCCTTGTAGCCCTCCGTTGGGCACTCTCAAGTAGATCCCTGTCCCTCTTGAACTGGGGAGCCGAGAACTGGATGCAATATTCCAGGTGGGGCCTCACTAGGGCAGCGTAGAGGGGAGGAGAACCTCCTTCAATCTGCTGGCCACAGGCTTCTTAATGCACCCCAGAATGCCATTGGCTTTCTTGACCACAAGGGCACCCAGGACTCCCAGGTCCTTCTCCACAGGGCCGCTCTCCATCAGATCACCTCCTAACCTGTACTGGTGCAGTTTATTATTCCTTCCCAGGTGCAGGACTCTGCACTTATACTGGCACTTACTTACCCTTGTACTTAATGCTTTTGCATGGCATTTAATATAGACCTGATGGCCACAGCTCAACATCTTCAGCCCTCAGTGTACCCATCAGGACACGCTGACTAATCCAATATTCGTGTTTAAATTATTAATGGATACTTTTTATCTCCTCCTTAGTGCTACATGGAGATTTATTTTTTCTTCACATACACAGTGACAAGTTTTTTCCCAGGGATCCATAAGTTATTTTAAATTCTTTTCAGATTTTTTGTTTCTCATATCTTGGAGTGAAGGGAAGGAAGCTTTAAGCCCCGGAGAAACTTATGTCTGGTATAAACTTGGTTTAGGCCATATGTAAATGGACAGCATGTTCTCAGAACCCTTTTTTTTTTTTTTGCAGTTCTCAAGTGAAAATGGCTCATGTATTTTTGGAAGAGTGCAAACAATGGCATGTCAGATTTCAGTTACTGCTGTTAATATATTGGACCACTCAGCATACTGTAATTGGCTCAGTCAAGAGCTGTTTCCCTAAGTAATACAGATATGACTCAAAGGATGATGAAATAATTCTGAACTGTCACTCTTTCAAGATTCAGATGTGTTCTGATAACATTACAGAAATTCCAAAGCTCTCAGTTTGGGAGTAACAATAATACCACCAAGTATAGGCTTGTTTTTAAGGCGAGAACTGAGGAAGTGATTTGTTCTCTTAATTCCCATTTTGAAGTCTATCTTTCCATTTCCAAGCTGAAATAAGCACAGAATTTTGTGATATCTAACCTTACAAGGAGGAAGTGCAGTCACTAATTCCACATGTACATAATTGTATTTATACCTTGACTTTTTACAATACAATACAATACACCAGGTTGAAAGAGACCTTCAAGATCATCGCGTCCAACCCATCAACCAATCCAACCCACCCAAACAACTAAACCATGGCACCAAGCACCCCATCAAGTCTCCTCCTGAACACCTCCAGTGAAGGTGACTCCACCACCTCCACGGGCAGCCCATTCCAATGGGCAATCACTCTCTCTGTATAGAACTTCTTCCTAACATCCAGCCTAAACCTCCCCTGGCGCAGCCAGAGACTGTGTCCTCTTGTTCT
Source organism: Picus viridis (assembly GCA_033816785.1). Classification (NCBI taxonomy): domain Eukaryota; kingdom Metazoa; phylum Chordata; class Aves; order Piciformes; family Picidae; genus Picus; species Picus viridis. The sequence continues at coordinate 45,147,562 of CM066578.1, read as the reverse complement.
GGTACGGGCTGCCTGGGAGAAGAGACCAATCTCTACCTGTCTACAACCTCCCTTCAGGTAGTTGTAGAGAGCAATAAGGTCACCCCTGAGTCTCCTCTTCTCCAGGCTAAGCAACCCCAGCTCCCTCAGCCTTTCCTCATAGGACTTGTGTTCCAAACTTCCACTCAAGAACATGACAAAATATGCTGCAATGGTCCTCTGACTTCCTTGATATTTTCTTATGCCAAAACAAGCTTTTATTCCTTTCCTACAGATATCACTGTATTAAGTAATTCAGCCTAGACCTATTCATTAGACTTTCAAACCATAACTATACTAAATCAATAGCAGAATATTACCATCTATGGGTGATGATAATACCTTATTCTGTGTAGCTACTAAGGATAATATTTGTGTTACCTTTGCTATTCTAACACCTCCTAAAATAAACTAAATGATTACACAGCTTTTTTCATTAGCCTCTTGAAAGCAGTGCTGCAGTGCCTTGGCCAGGGTTTGATTCTCATAGGTGGCGGGTGAATGGATTTTTCATGCTTTTGTGCTCAGCAGGGTGCTGGGTAGATTCAAATTTACTTCTGCAACTATATAAATACCACTGGGCAGAACAAAGAGAGAGCAGAAATCATAGCAAATTCAGAAGCAGATTTGGTTCTTCACACTTTAGAACTGTCAAACTGCGGCAAGCAGCAAAAAAATCAGATTGACTTCTTAACTGCACATTTGTGTTCAGAGCCCAGACTAGAATCGGGATCAATACACTTCGAAAACATCCAGGTATTTTCTTTCCAGTCTTGATACTCTTTTCTGATAACATTTTCAAACTGTTATTTATATACTCCTGCTGCCAGGAATACTTTATTTCTTCTTATTTCATTGAATTTGAGTGGAGAAAAGAACTAAGGAGAAAAGTAATGAATGTCCTATCTTCCCATTTCCCAGGTCTAGTTTATCTTTCTTCTGGATGCTGTTCTAGTGTAGAGCCTGAATTTTACTCTTCAGGTGGTACTTCAGAGACCCAGAGGACAGGGCCATAGGCTCGACCACAATGAATTTGTGATGGGTGACAAATAACTGTTCAGGCTCAGCCAACAAACAGTAATTCATTACACTGATCCACTCAGCTCCTGTGCCTGTTTACGTGAACTAAATATCAGGAAAGATGAGGAATCATAGAATTGGAAGAGACCTCCAAAGGTCCTTCCCCAGCTTTGTTGCCCTCCTCTGCACTGGCTCCAACACCTCCACATCTCTCCTGTATTGAGATGCCCCAAAGTGGACACAGTACTTGAGGTGTGGCCTCACCAGAGCTGAGTCCAAGGGGAAAATCTCTTCTCTATTCCTGCTAGACACAGCATTTCTAATCCAAGCCAGGATGCCATTGTGTCTGGTATACATATATTAGTGTCTAGTTCATTACATTCTCTGGTACAGCCTGTAGCTCATTAGTGCTGTTGCCTGAACAGCCTGCAGATGTGTCAGAGCTCTGTGCTGGATTCTGAGGCATGTGTGGTGTTGGCCTGGTCACACTGACACTCCTAGTCATGGCCTTTAAGTTCACTTACTAAAATCTAATTGATTTAAAGGCTAAATTTCTCACTTCAACCACATGGCACTTCAGTCAACTTCTCAGTACATCCAGCAAATAACAGACTTCCAAAGTCACTCCTTACATAGGCTAGACAGAAAGTTACTTGTTATTTGTAACTATCTGTTGTTCCAAAATTCAACTTCAGTGTTGTATGTGGGCAACAGTCTAAGTGACTTCTGGAATCTTGATAGTCTTGACCATCCACAGCATCATGCTCCTCACAGACATCTAAGTGTCACTGTCAAGACCGTGAGAAGGATGGCATTTAATCTTCATTGTTTGACTCAGTGCAATACAGGATACAGAATAACCTGTGGTCTTTGTATACCATCTGTACCTAAATACCAGCAAGAATTTTAGGTGGTGTTGTTCAAAGAGGAAAAGAACTGGTAAATGCTCTCTTGAGAGTGGGGCGGGGAGAAATTGACTGAAATTCAACAAGGGCAAGTGTAGAGTCTTGCACCTGGGAAAGAATAACCCCATGGATCAGTATAGGTTGGGGACTGACCTGCTGGACAGCAGTGAAATGGAAAAGGACCAGAAGGGTCTTTGTGGATGGAAAGTTGACCACAAGCCAGCAATGTGCTTTTGTGGCCAAGAGAGTCAATGCCATTCTGGGATGTATCAGAAGGGGTGTGGTTAGGAGGTTGAAAGAGGTTCCCTTCCCTGGAACTATGCCCTGGTGAGGCCACATCTGGCATACTGTGTCCAGTTTGGGGCCTCTCAGTTCAAGGACCTTAGGAAACTGCTTCAAAGAGTCCAGTGCAGAGACACAAAAATGAGGAAGGGAGTGGAACATCTTCCTTATGAGGAGAGACTGAGGGAGCTGGGGCTCTTTAGCTTGGAGAGGAGGAGACCGAGAGGTGACCTCATTCATGTTTATAAAGATGTAAAGGGTGAGTGCCAAGAGGATGGAGCCAGGCTCTGCTCAGTAATGCCCAATGACAGGGCAACAGGCAATGGGTGGAAGTTGAGGGATAGGAAGTTCCATGGAAACAGGAGGAAAAATGTTTTCCCTGTGAGGGTTGCAGAACACAGGAACAGCCTGCCCAGGGGGGTTGTGGAATCTCCCTCTCTGAAGATATTCAAAACCTGCCTGACTGTGTTCCTGTGTGACCTGGTGTAGGTGATTCTGCTCTGGCAGGGGTAGGACTGGATGATTTTTCGAAGTCACTTCCACTCCTAACATTCTGTGATTCTGTGATTCTATGGCTGTTCAGTTAACCAAACCAAAAGCAAGAGCACTCAGCACCTCCAGGGACTCAGACTCTTGAGCAACTTGGTCACAGTGAAGAATGAACTCCAAATTCCTTCTTGGTGAGAGCCATTGGAAGTCTTAGAGGAATGTAGCCTTAGCAAAGCCTCTCAGACACAATCTACTGAGTGGCACCACACATTTACAAATAGTGCAGGTTAGTATCATTTGCACTGTTGCTATAAACTTCAGCCTTCATTATTATGCATTATTTGTGCTACCAAAATAAACTGTGTCCAGTTCTGGGCGCCTCAGTTTAAGAAGGACATTGAGACACTTAACTTGTCCAGAGAAGGGCAACGAGGCTGGGGAGAGGCCTTGAGCACAAGCCCTATGAGGAGAGGCGGAGGGAGCTGGGGTTGTTTAGCCTGGAGAAGAGGAGGCTCAGGGGCGACCTCATTGCTCTCTACAACTACCTGAAAGGTGGTTGTAGCCAGGAAGGGGTTGGCCTCTTCTCCCAGGCAGCCAGCACCAGAACAAGAGGACACAGTCTCAAGCTGCACCAGGGGAAGTTTAGGCTCGAGGTGAGGAGAAAGTTCTTCACCGAGAGAGTCATTCGCCATTGGAATGGGCTGCCCAGGGAGGTGGTGGAGTCACCGTCCCTGGAGGTGTTCAAGAGGGGACTGGATGTGGCACTTGGTGCCATGGTCTAGTCGTGGGGTCTGTGGAGACAGGTTGGACTCGATGATCTTCGAGGTCTCTTCCAACCTTAGCGATACTGTGATACTGTGAAAATATGTAGAAGCTCTCACGATGGATCAGGCCCCTGATGAACCTGGCAGAACAAAATCTTCACCAAGAGCTGATGGATGCAGAAGAAAACTCATTTGGAAGAGTTAAATGATTTACTTTAAAAATCTGTTATGGTTACCTTCCTTATAGCACCACCTCATAACAACACCTTAGATGCCTGGGATAGTGTTATGATGAGAGCAAGCTAAACTATATTTAAAACAAGAATAGGTCAATGGTCCAGAGGGTAGTTTCCTATTATGGGAGGGATAAAATAACTAAAATCAATAAATCTCCAGATCATGAATGTAGCTACAGTCTGGGCAAGGTTGAGAAAATTATTAGCAGAGCTTCATGATGTCTGGATCTTGTAGCTTGTAAATTTATACATACATATGTGTGTGGTTATGTACAAGCTTGCTATTCATCCCCCACAGAACTCATTGAAATGCTAAGAGGAATGTGCATTTGGTGTTCCTTTCAGTTCTGGTAAAAGGGAAAAAAGGGAAAAAAAAAAAAGAAAAAGCAAAAAGAAGGAAAAGGAGAAAGAAAGTAAAAAATAAAAAAAAAAAAAGAAACAAGAAAAGAAGAAAAATAAAAGAGGGAAGAAAAAATAATGAAGTAAAAGAAAAGCAAAAGGTAGGAGGAAAAGGGAAAGGGGAAAAATAGTTAAGACAAAGAGAAAAACAATAGCTCCTAGGAAATTTCGAAAATTCATACATCTTCACTGCTTTGGCCTTCAACTCATGGTTACTGTTTTCATAGAATGGACTATACAATAATAATAATAATAATACACCAGGTTGAAAGAGACCTTCAAGATCATCACGACCAACCCATCAACCAATCCAACCCACCCAAACAGCTAAACCATGGCACCAAGCACCCCATCAAGCCTCCTCCTGAACACCTCCAATGAAGGTGACTCCACCACCTCCACGGGCAGCCCATTCCAATGGGCAATCACTCTCTCTGTATAGAACTTCTTCCTAACATCCAGCCTAAACCTGCCCTGGCGCAGCCTGAGACTGTGTCCTCTTGTTCTGGTGCTGGCTGCCTGGGAGAAGAGGCCAACCTCTGCCTGGCTACAACCTCCCTTCAGGTAGTTGTAGAGAGCAATAAGGTCACCCCTGAGTCTCCTCTTCTCCAGGCTAAGCAGCCCCAGCTCCCTCAGCCTTTCCTCATAGGGCTTGTGTTCCAAACCCCTCACCAACTTCATTGCCCTTCTCTGGACTGTACAGAGACATGGCAAAAATGGCTGCATGCACGAGCCAGAGGTTTGTGTGCTTTGAGATCTGAACTGGTGTGCATTGTTTAAAATACACATTAATTCTCCTCACCTGTTGCCTTCACTTACATTTTTGCTGTGAGCTATCACCTCCTTTCATCATTTCCCAAATGTTATTAAAACAAAAGGGCTTTCTCTCTTCCAACTTCAGTTTTATAAAGTCTATTGTTTAATTGTAATGCTTTAATTTATGCTCCCTTTGTTATCTGCTAAGAGAATTGATAGCTCCAAGGAGTGTTTAATATTAAGAGTCTAAGATTTTTCGTCCTTAAACCTATTTCTTGCCTTACTGATAACGGAAGTAGCTTTAGGCTTGGATGTTAGTCTTCTGTGATATTAGATGGGATAAATCTCACCCTGCATGGCATCCTGTTTTGACATAATGAATAATGCCTTCAAAATTGGTAAATATGTGAAATGTAAGTGAAATGCTTTGTTCATGATTTAGTTAGCATGGTTTCTGTCTCAGAATCATGGAATCACTGAGATTGGAAAAGACCTTTCAGATCATCAAGTCCATCTGTTAACCTAGCACTGTCAAGTCCACCACTGAACCATGTCCCTAAGCAACACATCTATATATCTTTTAAAATCCCCTCAGGGTTGATGGTTCCACCATTTCCCTAGGAAACACAGAGCAATGCTTGACAACCCTTTCAGTGATATTTTTCTGAATCATAGAGTGGTCCAGGCTGGAAGGGACTTGCAAAGTTCATCTAGTCCAACCCCACCACACTCAGCAGGGATGCCCTCAACTAGATCAGGTTACCCAGAGCCCTGTTGAGCCTCACCTTGAATATCTCCGGGAATGGGGCTCTAACCACCTCCAACCACCTGGGCAACCTGTTCCAGTGTTCCCCCACCCCCACTGTGAAGAACCTGTTCCTAACATCCAATCTAAATCTGCCCTTCTCTAGTTCAAAGCCATTGCCCCTGGTCCTGTCACTGCAGGCCTTTGCAAAGAGTCTCTCTCTGTTGTTCATATGCCCCTTTAGGTGCTGGGAGGTTGCTATTAGGTCTCCCCGGAGCCTCCTCTTCTCCAGGCTGAGCAACCCCAGCTCCCTCAGCCTGTCCTTGTAGCAGAGGTGCCCCAACTTCTTGATCATTTTTGTGGCCCTCCTCTGGACCCTCTCCATCAGGTCCATGTCCTTCTTGTATTGAGGGCTCCAGACCTGGACACAGTACTGCAGGTGAGGTCTCGATACATCCAATCTAAGCCTCCCCTGGCACAACTTGAGGCAATTTCTTCACTTTATACTTAGGAGAAGAGACCAACATCCACTCTTGATCAGTGGATACGGTGTAACAGTGTAACCTAATAGTCTCAGGTGATAGAGTATTAGGAAACATATGAGGTGTGTGAGCTGTGTTTTCCACAGGCTGTTTGATGTATTTGCTAGAGATGAGCTCAGTCTCTCTCAGTCTTGACTGAATGCAAATACTCACTAATTTGAGAAAAGTATGGGCCTTGTATTCAGATGTGAGCTTTGCCCCTCAGGCAGCTCCAAGATTGAACTGATTAGCTTTTCAAAAGACACAACTGGTTTAGAAAGCTTTAAAAACATTAAGGAAAAACTCTGGAGAAAGTCATGACACTCTGCTGTAGCTGGTGATTCCAGGGCCACAGTCACCCATGCTTTTATTAATTTTGCTTTTGCTAACCCCATTATTGTGTTCCTTTCTGGTTTAGATTAAAAAGTTGTTCTGCAAGAGCAGAAATAATGAATCCTGGTCTCCTACACATTGCATCTAATGCACATACTGTTTCTGCAGTATTAACAGCTACCCTCATCTTCCTCCCGCCAGTGTCCACTTTTTTCATCATTCCCTACAACCCAGAGGTGTCCCCCTGTAATTCAGTTAAATCCTCCCCTTGTGTCCATGTCCCTGCCCCTGGCATTGCTTCCAGTTCTTCCCCCTGGTTCCTGGTTCTTCACCGAGAGAGTCATTTGTCATTGGAATGTGCTGCCCAGGGAGGTGGTGGAGTCACCATCCCTGGAGGTGTTCAAGAGGGGACTGGACGTGGCACTTGGTGCCATGGTCTAGTCATGGGGTCTGTGGGGGCAGGTTGGACTCGATGATCTTTGAGGTCTCTTCCAACCTTGGTGATACTGTGATACTGTGATCACAGCTCCTCCTTGTGTCCCCAGCACCCACAGGGTAATCTTCTGGCCTCACACCCAGCCCTTACCATGCCCTAGGGGATGGGGCAACAAGGTCCCTGCCTTACCTGGAGCTTTGAGAGGGGCAAACCAGCCATGTCTCAGGCTATCAGGGAGTGATAGGACTAGGGGGAATGAAATGAAGCTGGAGGTGGTGGGATTCAGGCTAGATGTGAGGAGGAAGTTCTTCACCATGAGAGTGGTGAAGCCATGGAATGGGTTGTCCAGGGAGGTGGTTGAGGCCCCGTCCCTGGAGGTGTTTAAGCCCAGGCTGGATGAGGCTCTGGCCAGCGTGATGTAGTGTGGGGTGTCCCTGCCCATGGCAGGGGGTTGGAACTAGATGATCCTTGTGGTCCCTTCCAACCCTGACTGATACTATGATACTATGTCTTTTACCCACTTGCCAGTGGAAACTCCCCCATGTATGCAAAAGTCACTAGCAGAAGTATTTGCAGTCCTGCACGGGTTACCTGTGGTGATTTATTTCTGCCACTTTCCTACTCAATCCGTGGAAAATTTTCCGAGGCACAGCCTAAAAGTATCACAGTTATGGTAGATTTTTCTCTTGAAAACATCACCACAGTAGAGTAAAAGAAATTATCAAGAGAAGATAACCGTGGGCAGCATTTCCTAGGCCTGGAATACGCTCTCCTGTTTGCAGGATATTATTCATCGTAAAGAAACATTTAAAAGATCAATGATTTTTAAAAAGGCTGTAGGTATTTGTCCTAACAAACTGTTAGCAGTTATAAATAAGGAATGTGTTAAAACTCTTGCCAATTATCCCAACCAATGTAAAACTGTGTATGAGCCTGGAGAGGCAAGAATTTCTCTAGCTGAGGCATTTTAAAAGAGCTTAGTTTAACAAGGGTATAGAAGAAAGCACTGGAAAAGGAGCCAGAAAACTTACGAGTAAATGAAATACCTCAATGTTCAGAGCCTAAGTTGGTGTTTAGGAGCTGTCAGAAGATTTATTAAGTCTTTTAACTTTACTGCATGCAACAGAGAAATTTAAAAATTATAGACCCAATCAGAGGCCATAGGGAAGTCAGGAGAACCAGTGAGCTGCAGAAATTGCATAGCACTGAGCATTTAGGTCTCAGCCAGTCAGTTGGGACTTCTCCAAATGGCACCAGAAAGTTCATACAAATGATTCCAGTATCTGAAGGGGGCCTACAAGAAAGCTGGGGAGGGACTTTTTAGGGTGTCAGGGAGTGATAGGACTAGGGGGAATGAAAAAAAAAAAAAAATAGAAATGGGTAGATTCAGAGTGGATGTAAGAAAAAAGTTCTTCAGCATGAGGGTGGTGAGACACTGGAATGGATTTCCCAGGGAGGTGGTAGAAGCTTTATCCCTGGAGGTTTTGAAGGCCAGGCTGGATATGGCTCTGGGCAACCTGATCTAATATGAAGGGTTCCTGCCCATGGCAGGGGGTTGGAACTAGATGATCCTTGAGGTCCCTTCCAACCCTGACAATTCTATGATTCTATGATTGTGCTGTAGAAACCTGAGTCTTGCCCATCCTGATCTGTTAGGGCTGCAGTGGTGTTAGCAAAGAGGATGAGTCAAGTCCCAGGTAGTGAAGAACAGGAAATATTAATAGGCAATGACCTTGTTAAGATATCTCAGTGGTCAAACACTTCCAGTAAGTGAAAAAACCCTGGGAAAAAAACCTACTTCCTATGTCAATGGGGTATAAAACACGTGTGACGCTTCTCTTCCACAGGAAGAACAGTATCAGTGCCCCATATGCACAAGAGATTGAAAGTCTTTTCCATTTTGAAGAAACACTGGCAGGCTACCAAAACCACTAAGAAAGCTGAAAGAAAAGGCAGGAGACTCAAAAACCCCCCAAAACCAAAAAAGCCAACCAACCAACCAAAAAACCCAAACAACCCAACCAAAAAACAAACAACAAAACAAAAAGCAGGACCGGGGCAAACCTCCCATTATATGATAAAGCAATGTGGAAGAAAGGAAAAAAAAGGGTTAAAAAAAGAAGTGCTATAGAAAACACAGAAGGGAGAAGTATTTAACACCATTGAACTTTGATTCAAAAGGGCTATGCAAACTCAGTGGGGTAGTAAAGGTAGCTATAACGGGTGGGCAAAAATAAAACAAACAAAAAAGGCTGAAAATTGCAGGGTAAGTGACACATTGCCATGAATCAGTAGTCCAGGGGAAAACAACATTTGCAGTTTCTTAGCTTTGCCAGGAAAATCAGAGAGCTATCCTGAAGAGTGCAAGGCATTTAAGTAGGAGTGGCAGATAAGACAAAAATATGTTTGTCCTCTCAGATAGATTTCAGATAAGGTAGAAGAGAGAGAAGGAAAGAAGGAAAGAAAGAGAGAAAGAAAGAAAGAAAGAAAGAAAGAAAGAAAGAAAGAAAGAAAGAAAGAAAGAAAGAAAGAAAGAAAGAAAGAAAGAAAGAAAGAAAGAAAGAAAGAAAGAAAGAAAGAAAGAAAGAAAGAAAGAGAAGAGAAAGGAAGAGAGAGGGAAGAGAGAAAGAGAAAGAGAAAGAGAAAGAGAAAGAGAAAGAGAAAGAGAAAGAGAAAGAGAAAGAGAAAGAGAAAGAGAAAGAGAAAGAGAAAGAGAAAGAGAAAGAGAAAGAGAAAGAGAAGAGAAAGAGAAAGAGAAAGAGAAAGAGAAAGAGAAAGAGAAAGAGAAAGAGAAAGAGAAAGAGAAAGAGAAAGAGAGAAGAGAAAGAGAAAGAGAAAGAGAAAGAGAAAGAGAAAGAGAAAGAGAAAGAGAAAGAGAAAGAGAAAGAGAAAGAGAAAGAGAAAGAGAAAGAGAAAGAGAAAGAGAAAGAGAAAGAGAAAGAGAAAGAGAAAGAGAAAGAGAAAGAAAGAGAAAGAGAAAGAGAAAGAGAAAGAGAAAGAGAAAGAGAAAGAGAGAAAGAGAAAGAGAAAGAGAAAGAGAAAGAGAAAGAGAAAGAGAGAAAGAGAAAGAGAAAAGAGAAAGAAAGAGAAAGAAAAAGAGAAAGAGAAAGAGAAAGAGAAAGAGAAAGAGAAAGAGAAAGAGAAAGAGAAAGAGAAAGAGAAAGAGAAAGAGAAAGAGAAAGAGAAAGAGAAAGAGAAAGAGAAAGAAAGAAAGAAAAGAGAAAGAGAAAGAGAAAGAGAAAGAGAAAGAGAAAGAGAAAGAGAAAGAGAAAGAGAAAGAGAAAGAGAAAGAAAGAGGAAGGCAGGAAGGCAGGAAGGCAGGAAGGCAGGAAGGCAGGAAGGCAGGAAGGCAGGAAGGCAGGAAGGAAGGAAGGAAGGAAGGAAGGAAGGAAGGAAGGAAGGAAGGAAGGAAAAAAAGGAAAAAAGATCATCTCAGGCTGAAGTTCTTCTTGGAACAGAAAATGAAAGCCATCAAAACTGAACATATTTGTCCTCTCACCCTGAAAACTCCATGGAGATGGGAAGAAAATTATGCTGATGGAGAAAGGCCAACTAGTGAACACTGAGATGGCCAAGAAGACTTTCGAATGAGTAAATGTTAATGACTGGTAAGTCTATTTCACCACAGATGGGTAGTCTTATTTACCTGCATATGTCAACAGACAGAAGAGGGAATATTTTCCATGAAATAACATGGCATCAGCAGGTCAATGAAAGTAAATCTGCCACTCTGCTCTGGTGAGATTTCAATACAATACAATACAATACACCAGGTTGGAAGAGACCTTCAAGATCATCGCGTCCAACCCATCAACCAATCCAACCCACCCAACAACTAGACCATACAGCCAAGCACCCCATCAAGTCTTCTCCTGAACACCTCCAATGAAGGTGACTCCACCACCTCCACGGGTAGCCGATTCCAATGGCCAATCACTCTCTCCGTGTAGAACTTCTTCCTAACATCCAGCCTAAACCTCCCCTGGTGCAGCCTGAGACTGTGTCCTCTTCTTCTGGTGCTGGCTGCCTGGGAGAAGAGGCCAACCTCTGCCTGGCTACAACCTCCCTTCAGGTAGTTGTAGAGAGCAAGAAGGTCACCCCTCAGTCTCCTCCTCTCCAGGCTAAGCAACCCCAGCTCCCTCAGCCTTTCCTCATAGGGCTTGTGTTCCAAACCCCTCACCAGCTTTGTTGCCCTTCTCTGGACACGTTCCAGCAAGTCAACATCCTTCCTAAACTGAGGGGCCCAGAACTGGACACAGCACTCAAAGTGTGGCCTAACCAGTGCAGTGTACAGGGGCAGAATGACCTCCCTGCTCCTGCTGGCCACACTGTTCCTGATGGAGGCCAGGATGCCATTGGCCTTCTTGGCTGCCTGGGCACACTGCAGGCTCATGTTCAGCCTACAATCAACCAGCACCCCCAGGTCCTTCTCTGCCTGGCCACTCTCCAACCACTCTGACCCCAGCCTGTAGCACTGCTTGGGGTTGTTGTGGCCAATGTGCAGAACCCGGCACTTGGATGTTTTAAATCTCATGCCATTGGACTCTGCCCATCTGTCCATCTGTCTGCCCATCTGTCATTTCATCTGCTGCACTGTCTCCTGATCTGGAATCCTCAGCACAGGAAGGACATGAAGCTGTTGGAGTGGGTCCAGAAGGGAGGGCCACAGAAATGATCAGAGGGCTGCAACACCTTTCCTGTGAGAAAAGGCTGGGAGAATTGGGGCTGTTCACCATGGAGAAGAGAAGCCTCTGGGGAGACCAAACCATGGCCTTTCAGTACATAAAGACAGCCTGTAAAAAAGATGGGGACAGACTTCATAGCACAGCCTGTTCAGATAGGACAAAGGATAATGGACCTAAAAAAGGGTAGATTTAGACCAGATATAGGAAGAAATTTTTTATTGTGAGAGTGGTAAAACCCTGAAACAGGTTACCCTGAGAGGTGGCAGATGCCCCATCATCAGAAACATTGCAGGTGAGGTTGGATGGGGCTCTGAACAACCTGATCTAGTTATAGACATTCCTGATCACTGCAGGGAGGTCAAACTAGATGGATTTGGAAGGTCCTTTCCAAACCAGTCTATGATTCTGTGACTCTATGATTATCGGACAGGCAGAAAATAACTGTGCAGGTAACAGCATTCTTGCATTCAAATATTTTCTGGCTGTGGCTGTTTGTGTATTGCTTCTTTAGTGAGTCTGCCATAGTGTTTGGCTGCATGGCAGGATGTCTCTGCCCCAGCAGCATGCTGGCCTGTGGGCAGTTCTCTGGGCACACAGACAATAGCATCATGCTTCAGGGGGAGATATAGATAGTACCATCTTGTGGGACACCTTCTGACACACTGCAGCAATGCTGGGTATGTGCTCTCGGGAGGAAGGTGCCTTGATGTTGCCTTAGGAGAGGCTGAAACCTCCTCACAGCGCTCACTGGTTGCAAAACATTGCTCCAGATGAGCACAAGAGCCAAGATGGTGTGGGAGGTCTTCAAGCTGGTCTCCAAGATGATAGTTGTAGGTCCCATGGGAAATCACTGTGGGCACAGACATTAAACATCTTTGCTGCAGGCCAGGATCTACTTCCAGACCAGCAGAAGAGCCCTTCAGGGGCTGGCAATTCTTGGGAGAAGCCAGTAATTATCCCTCTATTAAATGATCTATTAAATTTAATCCCTTTATTAGTAAGTGATGTTAAATCCCCAAGGAAGCAAGATGGTGGAAAGAACTTATGACTTTCTTCAAGAGAGAGTCCACTCATTAATGCAGTAACAATCAGGCTGAAATACAGTCAGAAAGAGACAGCACAAGCATGTGGAGCCAATGCAAGACAGTATGGACTGCAGCCCCAGCAGCTGACCCAGCCTGATCCCATGGGGGTGACACACCTGCACCTACTGCCTTGTTTTAGTCCTCCCACAAATTTCATCCCATCCACTAAGAACTGTGCTGCACTGAACAGAGCAAGTCACAGGGACAAGTTACTACAAGCTGCTAATCAGTGTTGTCCTCTTTCTCCAGCTGCTAGTGCAGCTGATAGAGATGCTGCTATTGAGGTAGGGACAGTCCTGCTGCTTCTTACACTTTATGTGACATGAAAATGTATCCCATGCTGATATTATGGAAAATAAGGAGAGATGGAGAGATCTGGAACTGTTCAGTCTTGAGAAGAGAAGACTGAGAGGGGATCTGATCAATGACTATAAATGAGGGGTGGGTGTCAAGTGAAGGGGGACAATCTGTTTTTCAGTGGTGCACAGTAATAAAACAAGGAACAGTGGATACAAACTTGAACATAGAAGGTTTCACCTCAGCATGAGGAGAAACTTCTTTCCAGTGAGAGTGACAGAGATGCCCAGAGATGTTGTGGAGTCTCCTTCTCTGGAGACTTTTAAAACCCATCTGGATGCATTCCTGTACAGACTCCCATGGGTGATCCTGCTTTGGCAGGGGTGTTGGGCTCAGTTATCTCTGGAGGTCCCTTCCAAACTCTAGTGCTCTATGATTCTATGATTTGAGTTTAGGAAAGTGAATCCAATGGAAAAAAACCCCAACTATTTTTCCATGTAGTGATTAATGTGCTTTAATTAATTAATTTATTAAATTATTCTACATTAAATTCAGGGTTTTAATTTAAAACAAATTCTTCCATATTCCTTCTAAACTCTAAACCCCAGGCAGTGCTACAGGCTGGGGTCAGAGTGTCTGGAGAGTGGCCAGGCAGAGAGGGACCTGGGGGTGCTGGTTGATGGGAGGCTGAACATGAGCCTGCAGTATGCCCAGGCAGCCAAGAAGGCCAATGGCATCCTGGCCTCCATCAGGAACAGTGTGGCCAGCAGGAGCAGGGAGGTCATTCTGCCCCTGTACACTGCACTGGTTAGGCCACACTTTGAGTGCTGTGTCCAGTTCTGGGCCCCTCAGTTTAGGAAGGATGTTGTCTTGCTGGAATGTGTCCAGCAGAGAAGGGCAACGAAGTTGGTGAGGGGTTTGGAACACAAGCCCTATGAGGAAAGGCTGAGGGAGCTGGGGTTGCTTAGCCTGGAGAAGAGGAGACTGAGGGGTGACCTTCTTGCTCTCTACAACTCCCTGAAGGGAGGTTGTAGCCAGGCAGAGGTTGGTCTCTTCTCCCAGGCAGCCAGTACCAGAACAAGAGGACACAGTCTCAGGTTGTGCCAGGGGAGGTTTAGGCTGGATGTTAGGAAGAAGTTCTATACAGAGAGAGTGATTCCCCATTGGAATCGGCTACCCGTGGAGGTGGTGGAGTCACCTTCATTGGAGGTGTTCAGGAGGAGACTTGATGGGGTGCTTGGTGCCATGGTTTAGTTGTTTAGGTGGTTTGGACTGGTTGATGGGTTGGACACGATGATCTTGAAGGTCTTTTTCAACCTGGTGTATTGCATTGTATTAAACTCACATAGGCTAGAGAAAGCTCAAAGGGAGACAGTCAAAATGTGGAGGAAACTGAAATCAGGCATTATTTATCAGAATTACTGATGACATCCATGGCATGCTATTGAGTTTTCATAAATTATTGGTTTGTTGAATTTGGTGTAAGACTCTTGAGTCCTCAGCCAAAGCTAGAGCAGTTCTGCTCCTAAGCGTACATAAATATGTGCATACACATACATCACACACAAACTCAAATGCAGGAAGGCATGAAATCTATTCATCTCAGAAGGTCAAAAATTGTTAAATCTCTCAACTCCTCCACATGGTTTGGTGCAAGTGTTTTTCTTTATGAAAATCAAGGCAAAGAAGAGTCTTTGGGAGAGACAGAGAACAGGAGAAAGAAGAGAAATCATTAACCATCACTTGCAGATCACAGAACCTGAAGAATTAAGCATGAAAAAGTAATGGATTGACCCTTGAGGTACTTAAACCCAACAAATACTGAACCTTTTAGAGCAATTTAACTACCCAGATCATTACTTAGTAAAAACTATAACCAAAGCATGCATAATCAAAGAGTTCTCTAAATTGCATGGAGACAGCTTTATGGTATTTGGCTTATACATCAGAGCACTGGCCTGTCGCCTGTGGATGCATTTGAGACATTTGGCAAAATAAATAACAAATAATAAATACTCAAGCATTTGATGTAGGGCTTTATAAAACCTTGCCTCAAAATTAGTTCAGAATTGCCTGGGATAGGAGGGACAGCTTTCAAAATACTCATGAAAGAATTTGAAAATATTTACAGTGCTTTGCTTTAAAACAACATCATCTGGAGAAGGAGAAACTTGGAAAGTGTTAATGCTACACAGGGCTGGATGTAGCTACGGTGTTGGCTAAGGGGATTGCAGAGGAACATGGCTGGTCTCAAGACCTCTGGCATGAGTGCTGTGCTAAAAGAGCAGCTGAAAAGGAGGTGGGGAGGGCTGCCTTAGCTCCTAAAAGAGGCACATGTGGATTGGAAAACACTTGAGAATGGACTATTTATAATGGTACTTGCAGCCAGTCAGGAAGCAAAGCCAGCTCATGTGAAAGCCAGCCTCGTGCTTTACATCTCATACTCTCCTTGGGGCTGTGCCCTGATCTGTTGCTGCATTTCACAGTATCACAGTATCACAGTATCACTAAGGTTGGAAAAGACCTCGAAGATCATTGAGTCCTACCTGTCACCACAGACCTCATGACTAGACCATGGCACCAAGTGCCACGTCCAGTCCCCTCTTGAACACCTCCAGGGACGGTGACTCCACCACCTCCCCGGGCAGCACATTCCAATGACAAATCACTCTCTCGGTGAAGAACTTTCTCCTCACCTCGAGCCTAAACTTCCCCTGTTGCAGCTTGAGACTGTGTCCCCTTGTTCTGGTGCTGGTTGTTAGAGAGAAGAGGCCAACCCCTTCCTGTCTACAACCACCCTTCATTTCTAGGTCTCCTGTCAAATGAAATATGCTGCATATTGAAAGGTATCAGAGGAGAGCAGCAAAAGAGATTGTGGTAAGACTGAGACGTGTTGGTAGGTCACCTGTGCTCACAACTGAATTATGGTTTCAGATTTGATGGGGGGAAAGCATGGTGATGTGATAACAGAACTGGGGTTCACTGCAGGGTTGGAGGTGGGACAAAGGGCCTACGCATTACTGGGAAACCTTCAGGTGGAAAATAAGGGCAGTTTCCCAACTATGAAGCCTATGAGGCGGTCTAAGAAAAACTGGTGAAAGTCCTACCTGGAGAGTTTTTGAACAAGAGAGGTCAATGAGCAAACTAATTTGCTGGAGGCACTCTGTATTGCTGGGGTGTCCCAACAGATCTCTTGTTTGTACCTCTAATTTCTATGTGCTACAAATAGCAACCCTGGTGACTGAAAGGGAAAATAAAATACTTGTCTCATCTTTCCAAGGCTGTTGGAGGTGACAGCTTAGGCACATAGAGTTTCAACATTTTCATCTAGAAAAGGGCCAAAGAAGCTGGGGACAGACTGAAGGAGTTGGGGCTGTTCAGTCTGGAGAAGAGAAGGCTCCGAGGTGACCTCATTGTGGCCTTCCAGTATCTGAAGGGGGCCTACAGGAAGGCTGGGGAGGGACTTCTCAGGATCTCAGGTAGTGATAGGACTAGGGGGAACGGAATGAAGCTGGAGATAGGGAGATTCAGGCTGGATGTGAGGAAGAAGTTCTTCACCATGAGAGTGGTGAAGCCATGGAATGGGCTGTCCAGGGAGGTGGTTGAGGCTCCGTCCCTGGAGGTGTTTAAGCCCAGGCTGGATGAGGCTCTGGCCAGCGTGATGTAGTGTGGGGTGTCCCTGCCCATGGCAGGGGGGTTGGAACTAGATGATCCTTGTGGTCCCTTCCAACCCTGACTGATTCTATGATTCTATGATTCTATGATTCTATGATTCTATGATTCTATGATTCTAAGCTGCTGGTGTAAGTTAGGAGGAGAGTACATCCATTTCATACTGGGAAGGACATGCATGTATGTGTGAATGGGGACAGGAGAGGGGGTGGATGCTCTGGCTTGTGTAAATTTGGCTGCATGCCTCATGCTCACACATGCAGATCATCGCAGACTGATGCATAAATCCTCCTCTGGCTTATTTATGAATGTTTCCACTTAAGTACATTTAAAAAAAAATAAAAATTACAATATTTGCTATCTTTTCCAGACTGAGGGTTTGTATTTTTTTTGGGGGAGAGTGGGGGTGTGGGTGGGCGTTGAGGGTGCAAATACCCTCTGATCAAAAAGGCAGTGAAGATGTAGTATGGTTCTATGATTTTATGATTCTATGTCCAAGGCATAGCTGGTCTGTGAACACATACTATTCCCTCCTGAACAGAAGGCTTCAGAGGCCAGGATAGAGCTGATTTGGAGGATGCTTCCTTTGCCAGCCTTTAACAGAACCTTCCAGTGCTGTGGAAGTGGGGCAGCAGCAAAGGAGCAAGAGCTGCCTCCCTCCCTGATCTCAGCAGTAGTTTGCTGCTACCTACCCGAGATCTCCCTACACTGCCATGTCAGAATGAAGTCGCCTCCAGGCAAAAGCAGTGCTTCCTTTCCCATGCCTGTGCTGCTCAAGGCTGAGCTCTAAAAGAGGGTCAGGGACTTTCACTGCCCCTCAAATAAGATAAGCCCTCTCACAGTCCCAGACCTCCACCTCAGCTCAGGAAAATAAGCATTTTGGCTGTGCTCTAAGCCAGCCTGGGTGCCTCGGTGGTCAGCTCTGTATCTAGTCCTGTTTTGCTGGTGAGGTGAGGAATGCAAGGGGTGGTTTCTTCTGGGAGCCCTGGCACAGAGACCCCAAGCTTGCAGCTTACCCTGTGCTGAAAATCATGAGGGTATGCGTTATGTGCAGGTTATTAAAGATTCTGCTTACTTTACAATGGTCTGTTAACAGCCCTAATGTCTTTAACATGTGCAGTCCATTGACTTTTAAGTAACATTTTATTGAAGTAACTGCCGTGGTTATTAGGCAGTAAGATTTACGCTTCATTTTCAGTCCTGAATCTGGAAATCTGGAAAGAGAAGAGAAAAAAAAACACATAGGGAGGAGGAGAAACAGAAGGATGACATCTACCAAGAGACAGGGAAGGTGCAGCTTGGGGCAGCATTCACCACGCACCTGTGTGACACTGCCCCTGCATTTGCCAGGAAATGGTTTCCCCAAACCCGGGGGTGCTGAGCAAACTGTTAACAGAAGAGATAGATACACAAAGCACGCCCTTCCTTCATGGACACTCGGTATGAGCTGCTTTCTTTCCCCCTCCTCAGTATGAAATATTTGCAGATGTGGACTCGAGGGAGAGGTTTGTGGCACATTTACGTTGCGACGCGGTTCGCATCAAGGAGCTGGCACTTGACTTTTGCTCATTGAAGGATTAACATAAATCTGAAGCCTTCCAAATCCATTGTCATGGGCGGCAGACAAGGCATTTGGATGCGATGCTGCGTGTTTCCACTGGCTGGGTGTTTTAAAGCCTCACATCTTGCACAGATCTCTTTTTAACGTGAAATGAAACGTTTAAAATAACTTGTTAAGCGACGACGGTCAGAGAGTTTAGTTTTCTTGCTGGGATTGTACGAGATGCCTCTTTTGTTTTCTTTGTTCTTTGTTCTTTTTCCTTCCCTAAACTGCTTCTTTCACTCCTGTCATTTTTTTTCGCCCTGAGCCACCGCTTAGAGCTGGCTGGTGAACCCGAGCGATGTGACTGCTCTCGCACAACTTTGTAAAACCAGAGATAAGACATTTTTGTACATTTATGGTAAAACAGAGATTACAGCCTACTGGCTGGTCTTGGCCTGCCTTAGTCCCTTTGTTTTCAGAGATGTAATCTCCTCTTTTTCATCCCATCACCCATGTCTGAACTGATGGAAGATGATTGTCTGTCATACTCCAGGCTTAAGTTACTAGCCTTTCAGCTGCACAGAGGCCTTGAGAAATGCACTAATATATTCACAACAGGAGGAAACTGCCAACAGAAACAGATCCTGAACTGGTTCCCAAACAGGATGACAAAAAAAGTCCACTCGGACCACACACAATCCCTCTGCTTTGCATGTGGGTCCTGTTGCACACACTCCCTGTGCCTTTGCTGTATAAACAGCAGACAACTGAGCTCTTTACGTTGGTACACCAGAGCATCTCAGCTTTAATGAAAAGTTGCTTTTAGCTCGGCACCTCAGAATTTGCCCCAGTAAAAATCCCTCTTTCTCCTGAAGAAGTTCTGTGCCCTTTGGAATACATCACCCCAGCCTCCTTTCAACAAAATCTCCCAATTCCAGAGCGCAGCAAGGCACCTGCACACACATTACATTTCCTACAGCTCTTAGGAAATCTTTGATCTCAAGTTGTTCTTATTTATGTTACTGTGGCTAAAACAAAGCAAAAGCAAACCAACAATTGTTTATCAAAGCTATAGAATAAGCCCAAACTGCTCACTTTAAAGCAGTGATAAATCAGTCTATTTGTGAAAACAGTGCTTTGATGATGCCACACATTTCAGTCAGGCACACAGCTCTTTGGAAGGAGAGTTTTCCAGCATGGAGTGCTTTCTTCAGCAGGAGAACTAAAAATCCCGGGGAGGCAAAATCAAGCCCTGGGCAAAATCTAAGGCACAGAGGCACAAACTGAAAACATCTAGAGCCTGAAGTATCTTCAGAACATCTTTCTGGTTTAGGTGAATTGTGAAAATGCTCTGCCCTGTACCACACAAAGAAAATTTTATTATGGCCTGAAAATTATTTGCCATTCTAAATTCCCAGCCTAATATAAAGCCTCTATAGGGGACTTTTCCAGCCCTGGATAATAGCCTAGCCCAACACCTTTAATAAAAACAAGGTGACAGACCATGAAAACATTTGCTTCAGCACTATAAGCAAATCTGATACTGTTGCTGAAAGATGCCTCAAGGCATCTGTACAAGTCTTCAAGAGAAGCGACAGTGGTGCTAGTATGTGGGGGGCTTCAGGCCAGCAAACCCAGAGTGCCTCACGGACAGTGGCTGTAACTTTGAAATTTTAAACTGGGTACAAGCACAAAAAAGCTGAGCTCAAATTCCATACAGAGATGGTGGGACAAAAAAAAATTGTCATTTAAACAAAAACCCCAAAATGTATCATTTTCCTATTAAAATTTGAGTGGTTTTAAATGCTAGATCATGTGAGAGATGTGGTTTCGTAAATTAACACTGGCAGAACATGAAGGAGTCCAAGAAAGTAGCATGAAATTATATCACACAGCAGTTTGTAGCTCACACTTCATCAAACTCGACGCTGCAAGTGTAAGATAGGCAACTTCACAGCTAAAGGAAAAAGAGAAAGAAAGAAAGAAAGAAAGAAAGAAAGAAAGAAAGAAAGAAAGAAAGAAAGAAAGAAAGAAAGAAAGAAAGAAAGAAAGAAAGAAAGAAAGAAAGAAAGAAAGAAAGAAAGAAAGAAAGAAAGAAAGAAAGAGAGAAAGAAAGAAACAAAGAAAGAAAGAAAGAGAGAGAAAGAAAGGAAGGAAGGAAGGAAAGAAAGAAAGAAAGAAAGAAAGAAAGAAAGAAAGAAAGAAAGAAAGAAAGAAAGAAAGAAAGAAAGAAAGAAAGAAAGAAAGAAAGAAAGAAAGAAAGAAAGGAAGAAAGGAAGAAAGGAAGAAAGAAAGAAAGGAAGAAAGGAAGAAAGGAAGAAAGGAAGAAAGGAAGAAAGGAAGAAAGAAAGAAAGAAAGAAAGAAAGAAAGAAAGAAAGAAAGAAAGAAAGAAAGAAAGAAAGAAAGAAAGAAAGAAAGAAAGAAAGAAAGAAAGAAAGAAAGAAAGAAAGAAAGAAAGAAAGAAAGAAAGGAAGAAAGAAAGAAAGGAAGAAAGAAAGAAAGGAAGAAAGGAAGAAAGGAAGAAAGAAAGAAAGAAAGAAAGAAAGAAAGAAAGAAAGAAAGAAAGAAAGAAAGAAAGAAAGAAAGAAAGAAAGAAAGAAAGAAAGAAAGAAAGAAAGAAAGAAAGAAAGAAAGAAAGAAAGAAAGAAAGAGAAGAAGGAAAGAAAGAAAGAAAGAAAGAAAGAAAGAAAGAAAGAAAGAAAGAAAGAAAGAAAGAAAGAAAGAAAGAAAGAAAGAAAGAAAGAAAGAAAGAAAGAAAGAAAGAAAGAAAGAAAGAAAGAAAGAAAGAAAGAAAGAAAGAAAGAAAGAAAGAAAGAAAGAAAGAAAGAAAGAAAGAAAGAAAGAAAGAAAGAAAGAAAGAAAGAAAGAAAGAAAGAAAGAAAGAAAGAAAGAAAGAAAGAAAGAAAGAAAGAAAGAAAGAAAGAAAGAAAGAAAGAAAGAAAGAAAGAAAGAAAGAAAGAAAGAAAGAAAGAAAGAAAGAAAGAAAGAAAGAAAGAAAGAAAGAAAGAAAGAAAGAAAGAAAGAAAGAAAGAAAGAAAGAAAGAAAGAAAGAAAGAAAGAAAGAAAGAAAGAAAGAAAGAAAGAAAAGAAAGAAAGAAAGAAAGAAAGAAAGAAAGAAAGAAAGAAAGAAAGAAAGAAAGAAAGAAAGAAAGAAAGAAAGAAAGAAAGAAAGAAAGAAGAAAAAGGAAAGGAAAGAAAGAAAGAAAAAGAAAGACAACATTAAAAATTCCTTTTCATGTCTATTTTAATTGTAAGCAAAGCAGCAGTCACACTTATATTGATTTGTGAAGAGGAGCTGGACACAGTTTTTCCTACTTGCCACTCCAGATGCTTGCAGAATTCTAATGCTGATGAGATACGTTTTAAAAGCAAAGGTTTCTCTAGGGGATGGGAGGATGGTGGGCTGTCGAAACAGGACTTGGAGCTGCAGTTTTTCATAATCAAGCCAACCTTCTGTGCCCTTTTAGTCAATGTTTTGCTTGCAGTGAGACAAACAATTAAACCCCACGTAGGGTTGAATTTTTTTTTTTAGAAGGAAAATAGCAAAATAGTGATCTGATGTACCAAGTGCTAGACATGCACCGTGCCAAGAAGGGTATGAAAAATGGTGATGCCTTTTTCATCTCCTTATTCCAAGGCTTTTTGAGGAAAAGGGTGGAGAGCAAAATTATTAAAAGAAAAAAAAAACAAAAACCAACACACAAAACCAGATCTAAAACACAGCTGAACTTTTGTCTGGAGGCCACTGTGAACTTAAAATTCAGCCATGTGTAGCAAAGCCCCACAAGACCTATAAACTGCTTAACTCCCTCTTAATCAGTTTTTTTGGAAGTTTTAAGAAGTGCTTAAGTCTTGGGCTGCTCCTCTGCGCAGAGATAATGTGTCCCAGGCAGAAGGTAAATTGCAGTAGGTAGACTTCCGCATCAGGAATGAAATCCATCATGTGACATTGCAATATTTCACATTTCTTTTCAGGGTCTGGAAATCCTCCCTCCCCCCTTGTTGTTGTTTTTTTTTTTTTAATTCTTTGAGCACTAAGAGCAGGATACTGAATTCACACAGGATCAGTTGTGTTATGGTAAGGGACTGTGACAGTAACTGAACTCGTTTCAGTTTTGGTTTGAACAGCCCTGGATCATCTCTTGGCAGGAAACCAGCTCAGGTGCACCGAGCATGCTTGTCACCACCCGTGCCTGGTGTCCCAAAGCAGGGGGAAGTGGGATATGACTTTTGGCATTTTGGTCATTGACAGGCTGCCTTCTCCACTTACGCTTCCCTGCTCTCTGAAGGACGTGACTGGAGCATTAGCTACTTTGCCACCGGGCTTTCCTGCTCTTGCCGTGAAATCATAGCTGTGGAAGGGGTTAAGGCACATTTCCTGATGCCTAAAGCAGGTTAAGCATTTATAGCTGCTTAGATGGGCACTGCTGTGTGGTACCCGGAGACTTTGGGGTTTCAGGTACTTTGGGACAGCGCTGGAGGAGAGTGAAGCCGTTAAAGAGCCTCATCCCTCCCTGGTATTTGCTAGGGGTGTGCTTGGCTGTTACTTCTCCCACTTCTGAAGCCTTAGTATCTAAGATGCTGTAGTTTTCGTTATGTGGTTTTAATTTAAAACGTTATTCAAATGTTCTGTTTGAACACTGTGTGTTAGAAGTGGATGTGGCTCTTTTTACTCTTGGAACATCAGTTACTTCTGCTCTCATTCCATTTTCCTAAAATGAGAAGATGAGAAGAAATCCTTCATTTTCACATGAGGGAAAACCAGTTCAAGCGTTTGGGCAGCCAACCCTCTTTGTCAACCTTCAAGAGGAGTTGTTTTATTTTCCCCTTCCACTGCTTTGGAGAGTCAGCAGGCACAGAGCACCTTGATCTGAACGCTTGTGAGATCGGGGGACAAGGAGTTGTTGTGATTTTAATTGTTTTAATTCCTTATTAAAATTCTGGTCTCACTTGAAATGAGACTAGAAAGTTCTTGGGTCTGGCTTTATGTCATCCTTCACTTGTTTGTCATTTTGCTTAGCTTTGAAAATGCAATATTGAAGCCGAGCTGCATCAGGGTTACTATGCATCTGTTTATTTATTTTGAAGTTTCATCAGGTCCTGCTCAACTCTGTAACTTTTAACGGCAAATAGTTCAGATTATGAGACAAGAACAAAAGAAAAATGACAGCTTTTTGAAGTTTAGAAACACCTCAGGTCAAACATGGTCTTTTTGGTGGGTATTTTTTTGCATCGAAGCTGCCTGGTGGATTTTAATATGACAAGCTCAGCACTGGGAGCAGCTGAAACGCACTGAGCTGTAAGTGCCTGGGTGTACTCCCTGCGACAGCTCCTTGCACAGCAGGTCAGAGCTCAGCTTTTTAAACCATGAGGTTTATACATATTTGTTGACATGATGTTTCTGTTAAAATGCCAAGTGAGACTTCAAGGTCTAGAAGAAGATGCGTTGAGGATCCAGTTTAGATGGCTGTTTATAGGTACAGGCATATGGGCTGGAGGGGCAGCTTGGAAAAATCTCTGCCAGTGGCAGCATATTTCGCAGCGTGCTGGATGGAGAAAAAGGAAGCAAAGGCAATGGAAATGTTCTTTCTGTTTTGTGCATTTCCATCACATGTTTAAACGTTTTCAAAACATCAACAAAAATATTTGCTCACAAGCAACTACGTTGTGATAGCGAAAGCTCTAACAGAAGATATTTAAACGGGGGACATAATGTGTGATTTACTCTTCTCCTTAACAATATTCCATGCTGTAGGTCTTGAGGTACATCACATTCATTTTGAAAGAAAATATCTCCACCACAGAAAGAGGATTTACTCCACAGTTATAAGTATTTCTTAGACTAATGGAGATCAAGGTGTAACTTTAAGTCAAATAATTTCTTCCCCCACTCCGATGTTATTTGCATTTTATATTGCTATTAAAAAAAACAACCCCAAACCCATAATTCAAACCCATGCAATTAAACACATTTCTTTGTGCAGTAATATGAAAAATTAAATTAAATTAAATTAAATTAAATTAAATTAAAATCTCCCCTGCTAGTGTTGGTCTGTGACTTGCTCGGAGCCAGAAGGAGATTTGCCTGCACTTCCACCCACAGAGCTGGGATGTAAGCTGGGAGCTGCTGAAGGAGGAATTTGTGAGCAGGGGAAATCTGAACCGTGGCAAGGGCTTGTTTTAAGATTATGTGTAAATTCAAGTTCTTGATTTCTCTTACCAAGCACTAAAAGGCCACTGGAATTCATGAATCTTTTCAAATGTCCTGTATGCTCTAATCCAGAGCACTGCTTCCAGCTTGGAGTTTAACACCCCCACAACCCTAAAATTTCTCCCGGCAACTGCATCCAAGGGGGAAATAGGTCTTCACTTAATGTCAAAACGGGTTCAAAATTGGTTTTGTTGTTTTCAAATGATACCTATGGGGGAACTAACAGCAGGCTTTGCCTCATACAAATATTACTATCGAAAAATCTACGCTAAAATTTGAAATGTTAGCATCCCAAAGAGGTTTCCTTTTTTAGCTTGCAAAGCATCAACCTTTACAAAAGAAATGTTGCGGTAGAGTTGAAGATTATCATTTAGTTTCTAGTTGCTACATATAGGCTAAGAAACATCAGCTAGGACTTAGATCAAAAGATGAAAGTCATAACACTGAAGCAGGGCAACCAAATGAATCTGCAAAAGTTGTTTTAAGAACTCATTCTGCGTTGGTTTTAATCTTTACTAACTTGGCATAACGGACCATGCAGGGAAAAAAAAACAGTAAAGCAAAGCAATGGCCTCAAAGAGCTCCTGAGAGACATGAACTGATAGCTGGTAAAGCAAATAGAGTTGCTCATGTGCTTTGTTTTGTTTTGTTTTCCCCTCAAGTCAGATTTGAAAAGAAGTTTCTTTCAGTAAAATCTCAGGGACCATCACAACGCCAGGGAAACTGCCGACGAAGCAGACGCTCTCCCTCATTCCCTGCTCTCACCATGCGGTGGCAGCCTAAGGCATGTGTTCACCAGGCGTTGGCAGCTTTAACTGCCGCCGGAAACAAATATCCTGCTCTTCCAAAAGTCACTCTACTGCTGCTTTCCCATGGCAGGCAGCAAGACGCTTGCTTGTCAGAACGCTGAGCCACATACCCCGTCTCTGCAATTCCTGACGAGTCTCCTTTAAAGGAAGAACAGAATACAATTCTATGACTCCATAAAGGTGAGACAAAAAAGTAAGAGGTGAGGTGGACATAGGCACAGAATCCCAAAGCTGAAGATAATCTACTGAAATGGTTTTGAAAGACTGTTGATACACCATCTTGATTTTCCATTGCGGTTTGGCTGAACATTGACCAAAATCTTTATATGACTTGCACAAGCCATTCCCTCCACCCCTCCCCATCACATCCTGCCTTTTTAAATGTTTCTACTTGCTTGTGGTTTGGTTTTCATTCTCAACCCCCATCCCCAAAATATTTCAGTTCAGTCCCAAGCTACAGGCAGGATTGCAGCCTTTGGAGTGGAGGGGACCTGCTTTGTGAACTGTGTTCTATCCCTGTGCAGTTGCAAAGCAGACTGCATAAGAAATTTGGGACTGTTCCCTTCATATTTGTCTTAGGTTCCTCATGAAAACAGTTCATGGAATTTAACAGCAACAACGACCAACAGCAAAGACATTTTGAGACACTGTAAAAAAAAAAGTGTGTTCCATCTGTGAGTTTGATCTCCAGCACTGAGACAGCGATTAGTTGATTGAATCCACTCATGGTGTGTTCATTTTGGGGTGGCTGTGCCTGTCACTCCTGCACTGTCTTTCCCTCTGAATATTCAGTTCACCCTGTTTTCCTTTTTCAGCTTTCATCAGGCAAGCTCACCAGCCCTGTTTGTCTCCCCATCCAGATTCTCTGTAATGATCCCAGCCTTGTGTTCATGCTCTTCTTCTGGAGAACTTCTTCCTTCATCTAGCATTGTGCTATCCTTAGCCTGCTAGAACCTGTGTTAAACATTCTTTAACTAAATTTAGTGTTTTAGATTCTATTTCTGCATTCTCCTAATAAATCCTATTGTATTTCTTGAGTTCTCACCATTGCTCACTGGGGCAAAGAAATAAATGCAGTTAGCACTATCAATGTACACTGTTGGTTAATGGCTTGGGTGATGGAGCACTGGAGCAGGCTGCCCAGAGGGGTTTTGGAATCTCCTTCTCTGGAGACTTTCAAAACCCACCTGGGTGCATTCCTGTGCAGACTACCCTAAGTGATCCTGCTTTGGCAAGGGGCTTGGACCCGATGATCGCCTAAGGTCCCTTCCAACATCCAATATACTGTGAATTTCTCTTCCTCCTTTATACCCATTGACCAAAAAAAAAAAACAAAAAAAAAAGGAAGAAGCTTAAATAATCCTAATTTGCTCAGACCTACACTGAAGATTTCTTCTCCATGCCTTAGTTCAGTATGAGCTGATTTAAACCATCCTCCGACGGTTTGCTCACGGCGCATCCCTCAGTTTCCATTCCACGTGACAGTAATCATAGCCAAACGAAAAGGAATTCAATAAACATGACGTTTCGTGACACGCTGTATCAGATGCTTTCCTAAATGAAAGAAAACCACCCACAGCTTGGGAACCCCTGCTAGGCACATCACCCCCTTCTTCCTTTGAAGCCAAGGAGCCGGACGTGGATTCGTGGTAGAACTATCACGACTCTCTGGCTGTCCTCTGGCTGTCCTTGTCCTTGGTGGGCATTGCACGCCTCATCCGGCACCTTCATTTGTTGGCAGCTAACACAACCCAGTAATGAATGTGTGCATGTCTGGTACCACCTTGTGGTGGGTTGAGATTACTCCCCTGCCCCCCAACAGAAAATTGCCAGAGCAGCTCAGTTAGAAAGCAAATGGAGCTGTATTTACAAGCAAAACTACCATCTAAAACATGAAATGCAATTAATATGTACAAAAATATACAATATTTACATATATTTGCAATTTATGAACAACACAGGAACCTCCACTGGACTCTTGCCTGGAGAAGAAGAGGCTCAGGGGAGAAGTCACTGCTCTCGACAACTACCTGAAGGGTGGCTGTAGCCAGGATGGGGTTGGTTTCTTCTCCCAGGCAACCAGCACCAGAACAAGAGGACACAGTCTCAAGCTGCACCAGGGGAAGTTTAGGCTTGAGGTGAGGAGAAAGTTCTTCACAGAGAGAGTCGTTAGCCATTGGAATGTGCTGCCCAGGGAGGTGGTGGAGTCACCGTCCCTGGAGGTGTTTAAGAGGGGATTGGATGTGGCACTTGGTGCCATGGTTTAGTAGTCATGAGGTCTGTGGTGACAGGTTGGACTTGATGATCTTTGAGGTCTTTTCCAACCTTATTGAGTCTATGATTCTATGACAAAACCAGTGGGCTACTTATACCTTCCCCCTCACTGCCCCCTCCTCCCTTGTACACAGTAAAAGAGTGCAGAGCAGAGAGAGTTGTTTATTAATACTTCGCCACAAAAAAGCAATGCAGCCAAGGTCAGCAAAGCCAGCAGACGCCTGAGCTACTGTCTGCTAGAGCGAAGGAAGTGAAAAGAGAGAGAAAGTTAGTTTACATTACTAACCTTATGTTAGATATCTGGGATTGTTTAGAATTTATCATTATCTCCTTCTCTGGAGACTTTCAGGACCCATCTGGATGTGTTCCTGTGCAATCTGTGCTAGATTCTACGGTCTTGCTCTGGGAAAAGGGTTGGACTCAAGGGCCTTCAGGCTTTCCAACCCCTAACATCCTGTGACCCTGTGATCATTCTCCTTTTTGACTCCAATGGCAATTGATTTACATTCTATCACATTCTGTTCACGTCTGTGGAAAATTTTCAAGGGACAGCCTAAAACTACTACACACCTTGTGCCCCAATTTTCAGGGTGTTAGTTTCAGTGTCTACACAGCATTAACATTGCCTTTGGCTCAGGGTGGCCCACACTTTCTCTTTGGCATGCTGAACCTGCTGGCAATTGCCATCACCATAGGACTGTAAGCCTCAG
This sequence comes from Picus viridis, assembly GCA_033816785.1. Classification (NCBI taxonomy): domain Eukaryota; kingdom Metazoa; phylum Chordata; class Aves; order Piciformes; family Picidae; genus Picus; species Picus viridis. The sequence continues at coordinate 45,119,371 of CM066578.1, read as the reverse complement.
AGAGATACAGGGCCATGGAAGGAGGTGTCACTGAGGTGGTAAAAGTAGGAGGATCAGCTTTTCACAGAATCACAGAATTACCCAGGTTGGAAAAGACCTTTGAGATCATCAAGTCCAACCTATCACCCAACACCATCTAATCAACTAAACCATGGCACCAAATGCCCCATCCAGTCTCTTCTTAAACACCTCCAGTGATGCTGATCCCACCACCTGCCTAGGCAGCCCATTCCAATGGCCAATCTCTATTTCTGGGAAGAACTTCCCTCCAAGATCAAGCCTAAACTTCCCCCTGCACAGCTTGAGGCTGTGTCCTTTCATTCTGTCACTGGTTGCCTGGGAGAAGAGACCAACCCCCACCTGGCTACAACCTCCCTTCAGGGAGTTGCAGACAGCAATAAGGTCTCCCTGAGCCTCCTCTTCTCCAGGCTAAGCAACCCCATCTCCCTCAGCCTCTCCTCATAGGGCTGTGCTCTAAACCCCTCCCCAGCCTTGTTGCCCTTCTCTGGACATGTTTGAGCATCTCAACATTTTTCTTAAACTGAGGGGCCCAGAACTGGACACAGTACTCAAGGTGTGGCCTAACCAGTGCTGGTTAGGCAAAGGGACCAAAGAGGGGAAGGAGCCCTGTCTGTTCCTCGGTGACGCTGAAGGGAGCTCTGTGATGTGCCATGCCGTGCATGCGTGCGGCTCAGCCGGCTCTGTACTTCCAGTAATTCAATCAGGACAGTCACGTCGTGACCATGTGGAGTCACTTACAGAGTCACAGTGAATTACTGAGGAAAGGATTTCATAATTAAAAAGGACAATAAAACTAAGAGCTTTCCACAACAGCGGAGTCCAGAATTACAATGATGACATATGAGAAACGAGAAAACAATCACATTTGGGCTTAGTTTAAGGCTGGGCAGGACCTTTCCAGAGGACAGCCTGGTCCTGTTCTCTCCTCATCTACCTGCAAAGGGTCAGGAAAAAAGGATAATGCAGAAAAAAATGAGAAAGGGAAGATGGGAAGATGTCCTGTCTGCCCTTGGGGGTTAGACAGGGAAGGACCTGTCAGATGGAAAGTAGGACCCAAGACTTGGTATCAGCTGAGGGATTCAGAGAGGAAGAGATATGTATTTAAGGGAAAACACATCTGTGAGGAGGCACAAGGAGAAGCAATACTAGCAGTGGATGTTATGAAACATCAAATCTGCTGGCCCCAGTGCTAGGACCTGCAGCACTCTCTGGAAGAGTTATATTTCAGATACTGTCCAGCTTCTTGATTTGCTTCTATCACCGCACTATCTGAAAGCCTTTGTGCCAGCTGGCTTTGAGGCACTAGACTGAATGACTTTCCTGGCAGGGTGAAAAACACTAAAAAGATGTGAGCAGGGTTGGAGTAAAGCTGTCCTGTAATGACCTGCTTTCTGCCTCATTCTCCAGATTGCTGCCTGAGCAGAATTCTCCTGATGAGACCACACCAATTCCTCATCAATTCCTCCTTAATCTGTCCTGCCTGGGCATATGTGGCTTCAGGCACTGCTAAACCTGTTTGTTCTGGGTCCTATCTTTTTCTTTTCTTTTCTTTTCTTTTCTTTTCTTTTCTTTTCTTTTCTTTTCTTTTCTTTTCTTTTCTTTTCTTTTCTTTTCTTTTCTTTTCTTTTCTTTTCTTTTTTTCTTTTCTTTTCTTTTCTTTTCTTTTCTTTTCTTTTCTTTTCTTTTCTTTTTCTTTTCTTTTCTTTTCTTTTCTTTTCTTTTCTTTTCTTTTCTTTTCTTTTCTTTTTCTTTTCTTTTCTTTTCTTTTCTCTTTTCTTCTTCTTTCTTCTCTTCTCTTCTCTTCTCTTCTCTTCTCTTCTCTTCTCTTCTCTTCTCTTCTCTTCTCTTCTCTTCTCTTCTCTTCTCTTCTCTTCTCTTCTCTTCTCTTTCTTCTTTTCTTTTCTTTTCTTTTCTTTTCTTTTCTTTTCTTTTCTTTTCTTTTCTTTTCTTTTCTTTTCTTTTCTTTTTCTTTTCTTTTCTTTTCTTTTCTTTTCTTTTCTTTTCTTTTCTTTTTCTTTTCTTTTCTTTTCTTTTCTTTTCTTTTCTTTTCTTTTCTTTTCTTTTCTTTTCTTTTCTTTTCTTTTCTTTTCTTTTCTTTTCTTTTCTTTTCTTTAATACAAACAAAGCCAACCCCCAATAAAGCTCAACCCATAAAGTAGATTAGATGATGATAGTGGTTTGCTTTGCATGTGACACTCCTTACTGACGGCCTGTACATTAAAAGAGTTCTTGTTTGAAATGCAAAGCCTTGCTTGTTTTAAGATCCCAGTGTGTCATACATATGGTCATCTGATGTCCAGGGCAGAATGTCTGGGACAGTTGTTCACCTCTGGAAGCTGTCAGAACTTCCACATGTAGTAGAGGACAGGGTGTTACACAGACCAGGAAACCTACATTTTATCCCTGGTTTTCTTAATGATGAGAAAGGCCTTTAAAGCCCTTCAGTTCTATTCTCTAAAACACTCAGTAAAGTTTCTTTTGGTCGGTTGGTTGGTTTTGTAAAGTACCCTGAACTTTTACCAAGGAAAACCATTACTGGATGATTATGATTGTGATGCCCCTAGGTAGTCATGGGGTGCACATACTTACACTCTATACTATAATAAAAATGCTGATTTTATGTGGGAACATCTGTTTTCTCCTTTGTTTCCTGAACTAAATGGAAGCCCTCCTCTGAAATCCAAATCTGGAATTGATCCTCACTTTTGAGATGAAAAGGAAGTGAGTTATCTCACTACCCGATTATTAGTCAGCTGGGTGAAGGAGGTGATTTGTCTCATTTCTTGATTTGCCTGTGGAGAATTCTTTGCAGGTGATTGTCCTTTCCAGACTGTGAGAAACTGTCCTACCTACCAGAAAAGCTTCCCTGTCCACCAGGAACATCATGGAAAGAGATGACCTCTGTAAAGTGCTACCAATAAGCGCTAAAATGTTAACTTTATACCTTTATGACTTGCACACAGATACAGAGGTAGGAAGAAGAGTGATCTCAGCACTACATCCATTTAGCTGGAGAAAGATGAGAAGTTTAAGAAGCTGGTGTTTCACACTGGAGACTCTGAACTGAAGCATTTTCAGACCTAGTGTGTTCAGACCAATACTGTACTCTGCTTCAAAATTTGCTCCTTAGTTATCACTAACACTCTGTGAGTGAACAGTTAATTCAGTTACTTAGTACCTTCTGAATTTCATAGCAATATTGCTTTGTTGAAGGTATTTCACTTATGTTTATTAATCATTCTCAGTAATTTTCAGGTAAAAATGTGGGAAAAGGGAAGGGACCTCAAGGACCACCTAGTTCCAACCCCACTGCCATGGGCAGGGACACCTCACACTACATCAGGTTGCTCAGAGCCACATCCAGCCTGGCCTTATAAACCTCCAGGGATGAGGCTTCTACCACCTCCCTGGGCAGCCTGTTCCAGTGTCTCACCACCCTCATGGGGAAGAACTTCTTCCTGATATGCAATCTGAATCTACCCACTTTGAGTTTTGCTCCATTCTCCCTAGTCCTATCACTACCTGACACCCTAAAAGTCCCTCCCCAGCTTTCTTGTAGGCCCCCTTAAGATACTAGAAGGCTACAATTAGGTCTCCTTGAAATCTTCTCTTCTCCAGACTGATCAGCCCAAACTCCCTCAGTCTGTCCTCATAGGAGAGGAGCTCCAGCCCTCTAATCATCCTCATGGCCCTTCTCTGGACATGCTCAAGCAGGTCCAGATCCTTCCTGTAATAGGGGCTCCAGAACTGGATACAGCACTCCAGGTGGGGTCTCACTAGAGCAGAGTTTCATAGCAATACTGCTTTCATAGCAATATTGCTCTGTTGAAGGTCTTTCACTTATGTTTATTGATCATTCTCAGTAATTTCCAGGTGTGTGTGGGGGGAAAATCCTGTACCTACACTTGTTTGGTATAGAACCATATAATGGAGCTTAGAATCATAGGATTGTCAGCGTTGGAAGAGACCTCAAGGATCATCTAGTTCCTACCCTCCTGCCATGGGCAGGGACACCTCACACTAGATCAGGTTGCTCAGAGCCACATCCAACCTTGTTTAAATTTTTAAGGCATTAAATTCAAAACATGCCTACAGCCTGTTCATTCCCATGTAAACATATCCATGAATTATCCAGGTGGGTTGCCTGAGACAAACACATTAACAAATAAAGATAAATAGAGATGATTTGTGAATGAGATGCTAAAAAACCACAATGAAATTTCTCACTGTGTTTAGAGTTTAACCCAATGATGGTTATTGCTCCTCACACTAATGGGGGAAATTCTGTTGGAACTATAGCCTGAGATGTTTTCAAAAACTTGGGTTTACTGACAAGTAAGCAAGTAGAGCAAGATCTGAAGAACTTCCCGGAACATCCTATTGATGTCAGTGGAAGTGGGCTTTCATCCACCGAAGTGGACATGATTCAGGTGAAGCTACGTTATTCATCTAGCAGATCTGCACCCACTGCACTTTCTTTTGTAGTGTCACAGGTAAGTGAAGCCAAAGAGAGACAGAATGAAAGGCTTGGGTCTGAAACCATCAGTCAGGCCTGGCTACACAAAAGAGAGCTCAGCTTCATGTATCTCAGGGCACATTGTCAAATGGCAGCTGAGGTTCACATTTACAATAAAACACAAACCCAGGCAAATGTTACATATCTCTAAGGCTAAGTCCTGTTGCTGCTGGCTATCCACCTGTGGGTGCCTGAATGATGCTGTACTGCCCTTGCCCAGACGATACTTAGAGTTCAAATGGTATTAATTCTGTGATTCTGTATGAAAAGAGATTACATCTGTTTCCCTGCCCACTTGATTCAGGTTGATTCTTATGCTTTGTGCTGTTATCACACCTTAACAATGGATAGCAATTGCCTACCTGCTTCATAGCTGCTTTTCCAGATGCACTGTGAAGCAGTGCAGTGCCTTTAAATCTAAGGTAATTTTATCTGACGAATTTAATCTGGTAATTCTAACATCTAAGTGAGAAAAAGTGTGTAGCAACATACATTTTTCTCCTTGATCTTGTGGCCGAGTGTTGTCTGAAGGCTCTGAAGCGTTCGACAATGCATCTTCTCCTGGATCAAAGAAAACTCACATCTGCCTCTCAGCTTGGCACAGTCATTTAAAACACCCCCACCCCCACCCCGGCTCCAGAAAACAACTCTAAGGAAAAAACCATACACAAAACCCAACAGAATCTGTACAAATTAATTCTTGTTATAATTTAAAGCAAACTCCATGGAACAGACCACAGCTACTTGAAATCTCTGTCCTGGGCAACGGTAGCACAATGGGACTGGAAAGGGACCAGTGCACACCTGGATATACAAACTCCCCAAACCAAAGGGTTAAACACAAGGGATCATTTGTTCTTAAGGGATACAAAACCCACATTCACCAAACAGCTGCCGTGTGACTTGAAACAAAAGCTTGCAGGCGGCAGGTTTTAATGTAAAAATATGAGTGAGAAGGAGCACAAAGCATCTCTGATCCTCACATACCTTCCAGCATTAAATCTCTCTTTTCCTTGCACTGGTAACAGCTCAAGCATTCAGTTTGCCTCCCTTTGCCTGGCAGGTTTGCCTCCTCCTTTCAAACAACTGCAGCTGACAAACGCTGCCAGAGCTGAGCTGTCAGCCTGCACCCGCCGGTGCCCCATTGTTCGTTGCAGACAGAAGGATATCAGTGCCTGCTTTGTGGCCACTGTAGTTAAACACCTTAGAGCCTGTAAGTAAACTGGCCTGTAAATCAAAAAAAGGCAGAGAGTTTTCTCATTTCGTCAAGTGTAGTTTTACTGTCTGCTGTCACCACAGCTGTCAGCAGGATGCTTAACTGCTCTAATTGTCTAAGGGCTCATTCCCTCACCCTAACTAATTGTTTAGATCTGCTAATCTGCATCCGTCATCTGTGAAGGGGCTGATGCTGTTCTCATCTTCCAGTTTATAGGAATCAGCTATAGCAAGTCTCTGTAACAGGATCTAAAGCGTTTACCTACAACCCTGTGGTGAGAAGGTTGCTTGCAGTTAGGTGAGCGATACTGTCTCATCAGCTAGTGAGGATGAGGAGGATGTAATCTTTAGTAGGCAGCAAATCACAGCAATCACCCAAACCGTGATTTAGCAAGAAATAGCTGCATGGTATACAGCTACAATCCTGTACTGTGAAACTCAAGTTGGAATGGATAGGGGGGATATGTCAAAATATTGCATAACCAACCCCATATACACACACACACACACACACACACACATATATAAAATTGTATTTGCAATGTATTTGCAAATACAGTAGGTAGGAAAAAAATTAATGATGTGAGTATGCATTGCTTCTGTATAGCAAATCCTGTTAGAAAGTGATTCATGGCATTCCAAAAGGCTTTCATCTCTACTTATTTATACAACTTTCAGGCAGTGCATAACACTTCATTGGGTCAAACGCTTATCAGAACTCATTTATTTAAAGGCCCTTTTCTGCATATCTTGTTTACATATGGAAAGTCGTCATTGTAGGTGGCTTTTTCTTCCTCCTTTTCTTTTTTCCCTTCTTTTAATAGCCTTGGAAACAAGGCTTGATGTTCTTTAGGCTTTTCTGGTCGTTGTACAAAAAGTTCCCTTGAGTTTTCCAAATATTTGTTGTAATTATCTGGACTCCGTAAGCAGAGTTCTCGTTTAAGTAAGGACCATTTCCCAGTCAGCAAATCCCACGTTGCTTCTGTTACCAGTCACAAGATACTGAGCCTGCACTATTCTACCAGTGCAGAAACAAGGCTTCGTCAAATCACAGAAAATTAGTTTTGTGCCTGTAAGTTAATGCCAAGGTTTATTTATGTCTATAAAATCTAATCTTCCTGCATTTTAATTCTGGTTCTTCGCACAGACCAATTACACAGCTTGGATCTCTACGTAAAATTCACTGCAAATATTTGCTTTGGTTAATTGTCAAGGACTCTGTTTCATCAACAACCTTTTGAGTGCTGTCTTCTACTGTTGCTTGTCCCTGTTGCTTTCTTTCCCCTAGGCCAGGTTTCACAGCTGCCTTGAGTGCCTTATTGGGGGATGCTAAGCCAGGCTGGAGAAGTTTGGCATGAAATCAAGCACTAGCTCAGCCCTGCTGCTGGACACAGAAATACAACTTACCAGCTACAGGGGTGGGAAGGCTTTTGCCATGCTGAGGAAACACATGAATGTTATTTAAGGTCTGTGGCCTTTGACACTGTCTAGTTCCTCCAGCTAAGATGTGCAAGCATTCAGGCATAACTGCAGACTCTCTTGTTTCCCTTTTCTTCATACAGCAATTGGAAGATCTTGCTTCCAAGTAGCTTACAATTTAGTACGTGTGGATATGGTGAGCATTACGTGAAGGTAATTCATAAAACTCAGCACTGGCAGGTTTCTCTGAAGGATTAAAGCCTAAACTGGAAAGAAAGGTGGAGGGTGGGAAGAAAGAAACTGCAGCATTCCTATTTTTGGAATGTAAACACTGAAACTTCATGCTTATAAATCTTAAAAATCAAGGATACTTCTTTAAAGATAGCGAGTGAAAAGGTTGCTCTATAGACAACCAGAACAGGTAGGGTTTGCTACATTTGCTTAAGCGAAACAGACAACATAGGGTAAATGGGATCCTAATCTCAGCACTTCAGCTAAGTTCCTGAAGTGTGATGGGGTGACTTTTGCCCTAAGAGATTAAGTGAATTGGTCTCACACAGGAAATCTATGGCAGAGCCAGGAAGCAAGTTTACTGCAGAGCCTGACTTCTAAGACAGAACCCCCATAAAACCAGTAGCCATCCATGGCCGGGAGGTGACCTGTCCTCTCCCACCTTTGCTGTTTCTCTATAGACTTTTATTTTCAGGGGAAGTGATTATAGCAAACTCCATAAGACCTCATTCCTCATTTTATAAATGTTCCAATCTTAATAAGGCTACAATTATGAGAAAGGAGGTTTTAAACGAGCCAAGTCTGTGCCAAGTAGATGAAGAAATCTTTGAAGTGATCCCACCTCTGATTTATGTACTGGCTAAACCTCGAGTTTCAATCTAGATTTCCTCAGCAAATCTCTTAAATCAAAAGTTTCATTGCGCTGCAGTTCAAGAATTAATCTGACTGTGAGACTAAGGGGGAAAATATTGTACCACAGAACAGTAAACTGCTGTAACTCTGAAGTTAAACTGAAGCTAAAGAAAACATGCTTTGCCTTATTAGTGTGATAGGGCTTTAGCCAGCCCACAACTTCCTCCTGACTCTTGGCCTGCACCCTTGTTCTCAGGGAGGGTTCTGATTTTGGCCAAATGTTCGCTGAAATGTGTCCTCTTTTCATGGCTGGAATCACAGGCTCCAAACAGCCTAACACAAGGACAGAGCAGTATTTTAGATTGAACTTATCCAAATATTATCGGTATATTATGTTCCATAATTACGTAGGATCTTCCTCCTTCTTGCAGTAGAAATGTATTTTGGCTCTACCACCACAGGCAGTCCTGACACCTTGATATAATGGTTTTTACAGTGCCATGAGGTGGCTGTAGGTCTCTTCTTTATGAACTCAGCTTGGCAGACCTTTTAAACAAATATTAAACTCATCTCTCTTCACCAAGATGCATTGGGCAAGTTGTGGTTGACCTCAAAGCACTGAAACCTGTCCTGGGGGCTGTGGGCTAAGGATCTGGGAACCTGAAGAGGTTCAACAAGGATAAGTGTGGAGTACTACACCTGGGAAGGAATAGTAAACTGCACCACTACAGGTTAGGAGGTGATCTGCTTGAGAGAAGCCCTGTGGAGAAGGACCTGGGTGTCCTGGTGGACAACAGGTTATCCATGGGACAGCAATGTGCCCTCCTTGTGGCCAAGAAAGCCAATTGGATCCTGGGGTGAATTAAGAAGAATGTGGCCAGCAGATCAAGCGAGGTTCTCCTCTCCCTCTACTTAGCCCTAGTGAGGCCCCACTTTGAATCTTAGGCATGTTCTTCCAGGATACAGAGATTTCAGATACAGCTTCTTTCAGGACCCTCAGAGTATTGAGGGTGTCTCCAGCTCTTTATGGTTTTGAAACTCTTTTAGCTATCTTTTCTCTGTGAAATCTTCTCCCAGAACAGTGCTCTGCAGTCTCTTGCTCTGGTACCTCAGGTCCTCAGGAGCAACATGACAAGAATAATATCTGCAAACTGGTCACTCACTATGATAAAGACAACCAACAACACAGGAATTGAAGGCTTGCCCATTCAGCAAGTAAATGAAAACACTTTTAATTAACTTTCAAATTTTCTCCAATTATAACAGATCAATAAGTCTTACTGTAATATTTTCCTGTTCTTGGTATCTTTAGTAAATGGCAAGTAGTTATATGGTACAACTGAGTAGACTATCACTCACCAATTAATTTTAACTAACAAAGGCTTTAAAAAACACATTATAAAATGAAAAGCTCTGTATTTAAGAACTAGGAGAACTAATTTACTCAACTCCTACAGATCCAAGATCAGCTGAAAGAAGACAGGGTTATTTTCTGAGACAGGCAAAGAGATGCTATGGTAGTGAACCAGATGTTCTATGCTTGGGCTAGTGGAGAAGAGAGATGTCAGCAGAGGGAAGGTCCAGCAGGTCCAGGGAGGTTCTTTTTCCCCTCTACTCTGCCCTGCAGAGACCATACTGGAATACTGCATCCAGTTTTGGGCTCCCCAGTTCAAGAGAGACAGAGACCTGCTGGAAAGAATCCAATGGAGAGCCGCAAGGATGATAAGGGGACTTGAACATTTCCCCTATGAAGAAAGACTGAGATCCCTGGGGCTGTTTAGTCTGTCAGAGAAGACTGAGAGGGGATCTGATCAATGAGTATAAATATCTGTGGGGTGGGTGTCAAGTGGAGGGGGACAATCTGTTTTTCAGTGGTGCACAGTAATAAAGCAAGGAACAGTGGATACACAAACTTGAACATAGAAGGTTTCACCTCAACATGAGGAGAAACTTCTTTCCAGTGATAGTGACAGAGCCCTGGAACAGGCTGCCCAGAGAGGCTGTGGAGTCTCCTGTGGAGACTTTCAGAACCAGCCTGGATGCATTCCTGTGTGGACTACCCTAAGTGATCCTGCTTTGGCAGGGGGGTTGGACCTGATGATCTCTGGAGGTCCCTTCCAACCTCTAATGTACTGTGAGACTGTGATACTGTGATCTGAGTGCAGGGAGGAAGGCTCTCTGTAGGAAACACCAACTAGTCAGGGTCAACCTGACCAGTGAGTATGTGTTAGATACATAAGAAGCAGCTGAAGCAGCAAAAGGTTAGCATTTCTCAGAAACTGAGCAGAAAATGGCCAAGCAGTGGTGTGCTGCTGAGCATGTCACAAGTGCTGTCTGCTTCCCCCATGAGAGGGTATGTTGAATGGGCATGTGAGGGAACAGCAGAGAAGGGAAGATGTCAACAGGGGCAGTGGTCCTTCACAAAACATGCCTGAATATTACAGCTCTGCAGCCTTTGATCTGTAGTCAAACTGTGGAAGGATTTTGTGCCATGCACTTATGGGAATAAACGTTGAAGATGTTAAAAGAGCAGAGTAACTTCTCTGGAGCAGCAGAGAGAGGAGCCTGGCTTCTCTCTGGTTTATTAAATCCTGCTTTCCCATGAGCAGAGCATCTCTTCAGGTTTCCTTGCTGACCCCGTTTCTCTCAGGATCGTATAAATGCAGACAGATTTCTTTTCAAGTCTTCTCATATACCACCTGCTGCCTTCCAAACTGGTCAGTGTCCTCAGTTGTTATTACTTTGGGAGAGCCTACATAGGAAAAATGAAACACATAAGAAAACACAAAAAATTTGGGGAGCTGTGATGGCTAGACCCACTGTGAGATACAAGGTGGGTGAGCCTGAGGGCAGTTTTACCATCAGGACTCCCTTGTGCAGTGCCTTCAGTTAGCATTGCACGCTGCTTGAGTGCTCTTAATGTTACATATATTGCTGAGATGAATGAGGGTCGTTATACAGTGTTTATTCAGCCTTAATTTATAAGTCCCTGGATATAAGTTTCCATGACAAATTAGAACATGCTTGAATGACGCAAAACCAGGGTTTTCTTTAAAATGTATTTACACACATTTCCTCCTGTTTCAGTAGCAGCAAGTATTGATTACAGGGCCATGTTTGGTGGCTTTATTTTCCCATGTGAAAATTCAGAGTTATTAATTGTAATGTATTTAAAAGGCACAGAGGAGTAGAGGATACCTCCGCTGCTTTAGCCAGTAATGTCTGTTGACGCTGCAGGCTCTGGTGTCTGTGATGGCTCCTGTGTGAGGAGTCAGGAATAACTGTGTTACTTCTGACAAATATGAGAACTTTTGAAGTGCTCTTGCCACAACTGAGTTTTAGAAAGTAGCAGCTGAAGCTCGAGAAGCCTCAATGCTCTTGCCACCAACACAGGGACTGCCGTTCTACAGGAGCACATTCCCAAGGGGATGCAGGAGGGAAAAGCAGACAAGCTACAGGGATCTGTTGCTTTTCTTTTGGTGTTACCCTGACAATATTTGGTGCCTTTTTGTCATGGATCAGCAACACAGTAGACCTAGACAGCCATGGTGAGACTGCCTGGCCTTGTTAGAGCTGGTTATATCCAGAACTAATGTCCTAAAACACAGCTGTGCTGCTCCATCTGTAGCTTGGACTACAAACACGGGCATGTTCCAGCTTATTCGTCTTGATGGCCCTCCTTGGGTGAGGTGACCTGTGCCTGTCTTTCTGTGCTCCTGATTCCTGGCTTTTGTCTCTCCTGAGGGAAATCTCAGCTCAGAACTAACCCTAGCAAGGTGTTTGGTGCCCAGCATTTTAGTCTAGACTGAGTACTGTTGCATAGCAATAATATAATCTTAATTATATTATGAATGGAGATGAGTCAGATCTACACCAGGATGCTTTCTTATTTTCATAGAATCATAGAATCACAGAATGGTTTGGGTTGGAAGGGACGTGTAAAAGTCATCTAGTCAAATCACCTCTGCAGTCAGCAGGGACATCCTCAACTAAAGCAGGTTGCCCAGAGCCTCACTTTGAGCATCTCCGGGGATGGGGCATCAAATACCACTGCCCTCATAGTGAAGAACTTATTCCTAACATCCAATCTGAATCTACTCTTCTCTAGTTTGAAACCATTGCTCCTTGTCCTGTCCCTGCAGGCCTTTGTAAACAGTCTCTCTCCATCCTCCTGTAGGCCCCCTTCAGGTACCGGAAGGCTGCTATTAGGTCTCCTTGGAGCCTTCTCTTCTCCAGGCTGAGCAACCCCAGCTCCCTCACCCTGTGTTTGTAGCAGAGGTGTTCCGACCCTCCTGATCATTTTGGCCTACTTTGGTTTCTTCCTGAGCAGCAAAAAAGCTACTAGGAGGAAAACCAACAGGCTCTGATGTGGCAAAGTGTGCTCTCTGCTTGCTTAAACCCTCCCGACTCACCAGCCCATGGATGATGGGTGCAGAGAAGACTGTGATGGCTTGAGTCACTGTCCTCAGCAGACCTGATGCTTTTTACAGGGACATCTGAATCTATCACGGGTCTGAGAGCTAGAGTGTTCCTATGTGATAGGTGTTCAGCTCTGTGCCTGTCCTTGCAGCTTATTTCTTATTACATTAGTGGCATAGCTCAGTGTAAATAAACAAAGCCTTAGTTTCCTGGGAAAAATGATGCTTACATAGCACTTACAGTTCTCAAAGAACTTCTGTTCCATCTCCACACTAATGTGGTTTCACAAGAAGACTGAGATTATTTTATTGCCCCAGGATGCCAGGAAATTTTCATTTGACTTCCTCAGATCTCTAGGATAAAAGTGGGACAGTAAAGAAAAGAATTCCCTTTGCTGTCTTAGATTTCTGTTCTTCGGGAAAATATGTTATGTTTTCTAAGATCTGATATTCTGTAGTTTATTTTTAACTTAGTGACAGTATTATTTTCCTTTTTTTTCTTTTTCTTTTTCTTTTTTTTTTTTTCCACAGAGGAATATCTTGCCCTCTGCTGCTTCCTGTTCCTTGTGCTTTTTTCATAAGCTTCTTTTTCTGTGTGCAGTGTAGATAATGCGTTTCACACTTCATTGGTTTTATTCAGGACATGTTTCCTGGCTCTGTGGAAAACAAAGGAGTCAACAACCCATAAAGTGCAGAAAATATAGCTGTGATTAATAAACTGTCAAATAATCAATATGAGACCATTCATTTACTAGTGTCATGTGAAAGGTTTGACATTGGTGAAAATGTTTTGCCATACTGAACTGTTAGCTAACAAGAGGTGATACAATGAGTGCTTGAGAAGGACTCCCAGAATCACCTACAGAATCAAGCAGGTTGGAAAAGACCTCAGAGATCAGCAAGTCCAACCTATTACCTAATACCTAACACCACCTGACAACTAAACCATGGCTCCGAGTGCCACATCCAAGTGCCACCATAGGGACGGTGACTCCACCACCTCCCTGGGCAGCACATTCCAATGGCCAATTACTCTTTCTGGGTAGAACTTTCTCCTCACCTCCTCACCTATACTTCCCCCTGCACAGCCTGGGACTATGTCCTCTTGTTCTGTTGCTGGTTGCCTGGGACCAACCCCCACCTGGCTACAACCTCCTTTATTTGTAGAGAGACAATAAGGTCTCCCCTGAGCCTCCTCTTCTCCAGGCTAAACAACCCCAGCTTGCTCAGCCTCTCCTCACAGGGCTTGTGCTTCAAACCCCTCCCCAGCTTTGTTGCCCTTCTCTGGACATGTTCAAGTATCTCAATGTCCTTCTTACATTGAGGAGCCCAGAACCAGACACAGGACTGAAAGTGTGGCCTAACCAGTGCTGAGTACAGGGGCAGAATGACTTCCCTGCACCACATGCCTTTGGGGAAAAAAAGCCCAGAGCAACACTAGACCCCCTCCATTTTAACCCAGCATGAATTTCAAGGGCAAATTCTTCCAAAAGCTTTATTTTCCTATTCAGTTAAACCATATTCCAATGGGACAGTGAAAACCAGGCACCTAATTGCAGCCTGCTTTGCCTCATCATCACAGGGATACTTATGGCACTTGCTGCAGGAGTATTAAGCAGTGGAGAGCAGTTGTTCTACTTCTTAATCTTCCATCAGTCCTGAAGGACGGTCTTTTCCACCCTAATACTAGTTGCTGCAAGGAGCAAGGGTAGCTCATGCAGAAAGTGGCACAAGTTTCTCCAGTGGAAGGGTGATGGGGACTGGATGGGTCACTGCTCACCTTCTCATATCATTTTAAGGTGGTGGTGTGTTGCTGAGTTCATATTAAGTAATTTTGGAGGAACTTTTTCTGCAGGTGCTGAGAAAACAGCACTAAAGCAGAGCATGTGTTTTGGAGACAGCTTGGAATGGCAGAAGCAATACTGAAGGTTAAAAAAAAAAATGCTTGAAGTTTAGTGATCTTGGAGGTAATTTTTAGAAACCTTACTGCTCACTCCCATGCAAAATATCTCCTTTCTTTTTTTCCCTTCTAACCTGCACTAAGACAAAGGTTATATTGTCTTAAGAGTACTATCCCATGTCAGAAATTACTGCTATAATTCAACACTTCTTCCATAATTGCTTAACAGGGGCAAAAACTGTGTTTAATTCAACAAGTGGTATTCTTACTTGCTAAGCTAAATTCAGAAAGCTCCTGGATCAATATGTGCTCTCCTCCTAAAAAACATTTCTTCACTGAAGTGTTCATAGATGAATTTCCTGTACTTTTGGAGGTGAATGTCTCCCAACTGGCTGCCTGCTTGAGGTGCAAGAGCCTGGCAAATCAGGACGGGGTGTTTATTTGCTGGTGGGGCTGGGTGAGAGAAGTGATGGGTTGTGGTGGTTGGGGTTTTTTTGGTTAAGAGCTTCAGCAATTCCTGACTGTTTGCCTCAGCCTTCCCTTTTCTCCTGCCATTGACGTCAACCAAGCCCTGGACATCATTTGATGACAACTCACTTGTGCTTGAAAGCTGAGGAGCAGAAGCCTGCTCTGTGTCTGTTCCCACTGATCAAGAAATGCAGAGAAGTACTGTGGATGAGTTTAGCAGAAACAGTCATGGCTCACATTAATACTCTTCCAAGTTAAATCAATGGGGCCACTGGCCCCATCAAGCCAGGAGTTAGCTCAGGCAGGAGCATTTCTAACAGCCCTGCTCACCGGCTCCAGATGAAAGCTCTCAATACAGCCAAAAAACCCAACCCCAAAACCAGCAAAAAAAAAAAAAAAAGCTTGCAGGGTTTTTTTGTATTATTATTTTTTGTTAACTTAAACATTCTCCTGCAGCTACACTGTGCTCCTGTGTGGTCACCTACCTTGTGTCACAGCCCAGACCAGTACAAATGATGAATAGCGAGCTCAGAAGAGAAAAGCTCTGTTCCCTACTACGTGCCAGAGCCCTCTCTCGAGACAGCACCGTGAGGCAGCTGAGATCTCTGGGACACAGACCTGTGCCTCCCAGTGTCTGGTTCTACATCATGTCTCTGTTTGTTAATATAGTAATACACTGAGTTAACCACTGGACTTCTGCAAAGCACTGTGAGATGAAAATCTCAAGCCATTGGAAAGGAACAGAAAGCATGCCTGTGAATCGTGTGGATCATGAACACTCTTTCCTGTTTGGTTTTGGGGTTTATGGTTTCTTTTTTTGTCGTTGTTTTGGGGGTTTTTTGTTTGTTGGTTTGGGGGTTTTGTGTTTGTTTGGTTTTTTGGTTTGTGGGGTTTTTGTCTGCTTGTTTTTGGTTCTGTGGGGATTTTTGTCTGGTTGGTTTTGGGTTTTGGTTGGTTTTAGTTTCTTTATTGGCTCGTTTTTAGGTTTTGTGGGGTTTTTGGTTTGATTTTGAGTTTTGTTTGGTTTGGGGTTTTTGTTGTTGTTGTTCTTTGTTTTCCCTTGGATTTTATTATTTTTACACCTTTTGTACCATCTCTTTCTTAAAATGTCTGGTGGATTGATTAGAGATAAAAAAAACCCAAACTGAATAATAACACTACCAAAACTTCTGTCTGTGTTGTCACAAGCCATTCAGCCCCTAGGCTGCATGAGAAGTCAAAATCCCAACTTTTCCCCCTTATATAATAGCACAACCCCAGCACAGCTGAAAAAATCCATGTCACAGAATCACAGAATGTTAGGGACTGGAAGGGACCTTGAAAGTTCATCCAGTACAATCCCCCTGCCAGAGCAAGATCACCTACACCAGATTACACAGGAACACATCCAGGCAAGTTTTGAGTATCTCCAGAGAGGAAGACTCCATAACCTCCCTGGGCAGCCTGTTCCAGGGTTCTGTCACCCTCACAGGGAAAAAATTTTTCCTCATGTTTATGTGAAACTTCCTATGCCTCAACTCCCACCCATCGCCCCTTGTGCTGTCATTGGGCATCACTGAGCAGAGCCTGGCTCCATCCTCTTGGCACTCACCCTTTACATATTTATAAACATTAATGAGGTCACCTCTCAGTCTCCTCTTCTCTAAGCTAAAGAGCCCCAGACACTAAGCCTTTCAGATTTGGTTCCTCCACGCACCCCTCATTTGTGTACAGAAACGTCTGGATCATCTCCTGTCTCCATCCAGATTTAATAGCAGAGTGCTGCAGTGGGACTTCTGGCTGTAACACCAAGCCTTCCTGCACGTATATCCTCCTCTCTTGATTTCACTGAAATCACATTATGAGTTATTTTCATTCCTCCATTCCCCTCCCCCCTTTTTTTTTTAAAGGAAATGTTACCAGTGTATTTATTTGGTATTAGTAAAGGGACTCTGTTCAAAAATATTTGGCAGTAAGACTGATAGGACCTACTATACTACTTAGCAAAGTGTTTTAAGATAATGTTACTTCTCAAAGGACTAGACTTCTTCCAGGCAGCATCTTTTGCCCAGTCATCTCATTATCTAAACAAGTCTATGGCTTTGAAATGGAAATGGTTTCTTCTGCATAGCGCTGTTAGGGTTTCCATGGGCCCCGTAGGTTCCCCAGTTCCTTATGTGGGAGGTGAATTCAGCATCTTGTGTTTCTCAAGTGCTGGCTTATGGTCTGATATGGTTTTACCTCTCTCTTTTGGGGTTGGTTGGTTGTTGATGGGTTTGTTTGTTTGTTTGGAAGGGAGGTGAATTCAGCATCTTGTGTTTCTCAAGTGCTGGCCTGTGGTCTGATATGGTTTTACCTCTCTCTTTTGGGGTTGGTTGGTTGTTGTTGGGTTTTGGTTTGGGTTTTTTTTTGTGTTGTGGGGTTTTTGCTTGTTTGTGAGGTAGGTGAATTCAGCATCTTGTGTTTCTCAAGTGCTGGCCTGTGTTCTGATATGGTTTTACCTCTCTCTTTTGGGGTTGGTTGGTTGTTGATGGGTTTGTTTATTTGTGAGGTAGGTGAATTCAGCATCTCGTGTTTCTCAAGTGCTGGCTTATGGTCTGGTATGGTTTTACCTCTGTATTTTGGGGTTGGTTGTTTGTTGATGGGCTTGATTGTTTGTTTGTGAGGGAGGTGAATTCAGCATCTTGTGTTTCTCAAGTGCTGGCCTGTGTTCTGATACGGTTTTACCTCTCCCTTTTGGGGTTGGTTGGTTGTTGATGGGTTTGTTTATTTGTGAGGGAGGTGAATTCAGCATCTCGTGTTTCTCAAGTGCTGGCCTGTGGTCTGATATGCTTTTACCTCTGTATTTCGGGGTTGGTTGTTGATGGCTTTTTTGGCTTTTTTGTTTGTTTTTGAGGGAGGTGAATTCAGCATCTTGCGTTTCTCGAGTACCAGCTTATGGTCTGATATGGCTTTACCTCTGTATTTTGGGATTGTTTTTTTTTTATTGGTTGGTTTGTGGTTTATTGGTTTTGTTTTGGTTTTTTTTTTTTTTTTTTCCTTTGGGTTTTTTGCTTTAGTTTGTTGGTTTGGGTTTTTTTGTTGGGGTTTTTTTTTTTTGGTCGTTTTGGTATGGTTTTTTTGTTTGCCTTTGTTTGGTTTTGTTTGTTTGCTTGTTTGTGTTTGCTTTTTTCACTTAACAGTGAAAAAAACCCTGAAACATTTCACTGTACAGATGGAAGAGGCTTAGAGTGAACACAGTACCGCCCAGACAAAACTATTTCCACACTGCGATCGGTTTCCTATTTGCTGCTTGAAACGAAGGCGACGCTCCGAACATTTGGGCCATTAAAAGATGTGGGTTTCAAGTGACCAACAAAAGTTCTCCCTCATGTTCGATGAACCTCCATCGGAGGAGGTTAAAATCTTACTCGGGTTATGGCATTAGGTATTACATTACTTTCTCATGTTAACGTTTGCCCAGACACATGTTCTTTTCCTTCAAATCTTGTCGGGCTTCTTACGCCGTTGTTTTATAAGACAGCCTTGACTCTGCACTAAACCATGCCACTAACACGTTACCTAATCTGACTGGCACATTGTAAAATTTTACACATGCGCTCATCCAGATAATTACACAATTAATTTTCACTTAGTCCAGCTGAAACGGGGGATAATGAAATTTCCACTGGTGTACTGTTACGTCCGGGGGTTAAAGGTCGGCTTCCTGTTTGGATAAGGGTGAGTTTAAAGAGGATTTCTGACAGTCTCCTTACTTCAACTGAGTCTAAAAACATTGCAATGGAATTTCAATTTACAGCTCAGTTCAATGGAAGGAGCAGATGTTGGGAGTGTGCCACTACCATTCTGGGAGCCCTTTCTATGCAGGTGTAGTCAAAACTCAGTGTCCTTCCACTCGCCCTTTATATGAAGACAGAGTTTAGCTGACACTTGATATTAATTTCATCACGGCACTGTGGCTGATCGGTGCTTTGCAGAACTATCCCCAGTCTGAACAGTTGTGGAAGCTTTTCCCCTGTTCTATTTTTTGCATTTTTGAAAGGAGATTGCAGATGACAGGAAAGGAACTCTTCCTCCTGAGGACTCATGGTAGGAAAGTCACTGCAATGAAACAGGAGCAGAAAGAACTGAGATGAACTTCCACAACTTTCACAAGAACCTTTCTTTGGCCCATAACACCAACTACACAAATGTTGTGACCTTAAAATCGTGTTTCTGATGGCTCCTCATCTAAGCTGGAATAAGAAGTTTAGCTTATTTTTGAAGTGTCTATGCATGTGTATTTGCTGACATACCCTTTACTGTGCCTACAGTTACCCTCAACAGAGTAGTTGCTACCTGCAGAGCTTTATTTTCTGATTCCTACCATTCCCAGACAGCTGACCTTAGTTGGGAGCTATCACTATGCAGGTGCCAAATCTTCCAAACAATAACTCCTCAGCATAAGGAATGGCCCAAGGGGAAGGAGTGCAAAGTCAGGGTCAGCATTCTACTTGGTCCAGCATGTCAGACAGACTGACAGACTGAAGGAGTTGGGGCTGTTCAGTCTGGAGAAGAGAAGGCTCCGAGGTGACCTCATTGTGGCCTTCCAGTATCTGAAGGGGGCTACAAGAAGGCTGGGGAGGGACTTCTCAGGATATTAGGTAGTGATAGGACTAGGGGGAATGGAATGAAGGTGGAGGTGGGGAGATTCAGGCTGGACATGAGGAGGAAGTTCTTCACCATGAGAGTGGTGAAGCCCTGGAATGGGTTGTCCAGGGAGGTGGTTGAGGCCCCATCCCTGGAGGTGTTTAAGCCCAGGCTGGATGAGGCTCTGGCCAGCCTGATGTAGTGTGGGGTGTCCCTGCCCATGGCAGGGGGTTGGAACTAGCTGATCCTTGTGGTCCCTTCCAACCCTGACTGACACTATGATACTATGTCCCTGATCTGCACTGGTGTTCTGCACTGCACCACTATCTGGTTTATAAAGTTTACCTTGGCCAACTGACCAAATTTCGGGTGCAGAGACTTCATCCATATGGGCTTCTGAGCAGGTCTCGATTTTGGACCAGTTATGGTCTTTTTTGATTGTAAGATCTATTAAGAAACTTCTCCAGTGAGCATTCTGCTCATGAATCTAGAGGAAATAAAAAAGGAAAATTAATTACAAGTCTTTTTTTTTTTTTTTTTTTTTTTCCTAACATTGACTTTAATAAGTGAAGGTTTCATCCAGGGCAAAAAATCAAACAGCATCAGGGTTAACTCTGATATTGCACTTGAATACAAAAGCCTCATCGATGGAAGTTTTTAAGGCCAGGCTGGATGTGGCTCTGGGTAACCTGATCTAGTGTGAGGTGTCCTTGCCCATGGCAGGGGGTTGGAACTAGATGATCCTTGAGGCCCCTTCCAACCCTGCCAGTTCTACGATTCTATGATTCTCTGACCTGACTTGCAAGAAGAGCAAAGTTTTTTAGGAAGTACTGCAGTTCAGAACCATAAAGACAGAGCTTTCACTCTTGCAGGATGCCTACAGCAAAGTGGTGAAGGCTGGGCAGATGTGGCTATGGCCAGGCTGTGGTAACTCAGCCTGCTTTGGTGCCAATCTAAATCCAAGTTTCCCAATTTCAAGCCAAACATTTCTGTCAATGTTACAGGATTAGGCCATAAGGCTTAGGCTACAGGATTAGGTCATATGGACAGAGCACTCTGTCATCTAGAAATGAATAGATAATATGTCAGAGCATGTCTCTTGTGAGCAACAGATGTGTGTTTCTGTGCTGCTGCTGACCCTTAATCACAGGATGGGGCTTCACCACCCTTAAATAACGTGGAAGAAAAGGACTGCTTGAAGGAGAGACAGATGTTTGTGCAGTCAATGATTTTTGTGCATTTTTACTTTTTCTTGATGGCCATTTCTCTCTGTGGCTTTTATATTGTGCATCTTAGAACGCACTAGCAGGTATCACAGTAGACCTCGTTTATACTTCATTCTCTCCTTTCTTTCCCTTTTAGTCTGTCTCAAGAGGTTCTTTTTTCCTTTCTTTTATTTTTTTTAAAACTCATTTAGAAGTCCTGCTTTATTCAAAACTTCCAAGTTTCATGCTGTTTTCCTCTATTTCAGTCTCTTTGATGCCTTAAACATACTTCACATGTTTTTAAAGCATCAAAGTGTCTTAAATTATATGCTCTCCTTCCTCAAGTAGCTAAAGATGTAACTAATAAAAATCCCTCCTCTGTAGACCACACCTTATGTTGTCAGTGCCCAAAGAGCAGCTTCAGACACCTGGAGCTACAGATGGATGCACTATATAACCCTGACTGTTAGACATGTCTACACATTTATGAAGGAAGGTGGAAATCCTCACAGATATTTCAAAAGAGGAATAACAATTCACTTTTAATGATCCATTGGGGGAAAAAAAAAGGGGAAAAAAGAAGAAGAAAAAAAGGACACATGACTTGAGTTTACTAAAGATCCACACACAGTCTTTGCATCTCCTTTCATCATCAAGGGTTACCTTGACAGCAAAGGAGGTGATATACTGCACTGCAGACATTGCTGTTTGGCTCTAGTTCTGTCTCAGGATTCAAAACCAGTGCTGCCCCTGTACTCAGCACTGGTTAAGCCACACTTTGAGTACTGTGTCCAGTTCTGGGCCCCTCAGTTTAAGAAGGACATTGAGACACCTGAACATGTCCAGAGAAGGGCAATAAGGCTGGTGAGAGGCCTGGACCACAAGCCCTATGAGGAGAGGCTGAGGGAGCTTTATAGTGAGGGTGACAGAGCACTGGAACAGGCTGCCCAGAGAGTTTGTGGAGTCTGCTTCTCTGGAGACTTTCAAAACCCACCTGGATGCATTCCTGTGCAGACTACCCCAGGTGATCCTGCTTTGGCAGGGAAGGCAGACTTGTTGATGATCTCTGGAAGTCCCTTCCAACCTCCAAATTTCTGTGATTACAAATGAGCACAAATATACCTCTTCTTGCTTTTCAGATTTGACCACCACCTTTATCCCAACAGGAAACATTTTCAAGAAATATGCCTGGATTTACTCCAGCCTCCTCATTTCCAGGCTAAGCAATCTCAGGTCCCTCGGTCTGTCATTGTAGCAGAGGTGCTCTAACCCCCTGATCATTTTTGTGGCCTTCCTCTGGAACCTCTCTATCAGGTCTACGTCCTTCCTATATTGATGGCTCCAGACCTGGACACAGTACTCCAGCTGAGGTCTCACCAGAGCAGAACAAGGTGACACAGTCACCTCTCTGGATCTGCTGGCAACACATCTTTTGATGCAGCCCAGGATGTGATTTGTCTTCTCTCCTGCAAGCTCACTTTGCCTGCTCATGTCCAGCTTCTCATCCATCAAGAACCCCCAAGCCCTTTTCCACAGGGCTGCGTTCTAATACCTCATCCCCCAGTCTGTGTTGATAATGAGGATTGTTCTAGTTCAGGTGTAGAACCCTGCACTTGCTCTTGTTGAACCTCATGAGGTTCATCTGGGCCCACCTCTCCAGTTTGTCCAGGTCTCTTGACCACTTAACTCACTTTGTGGGTGCTGAGGAACACCAGAAGCACATTTGGAATGAAGAGTGAAAGACAAAGCAGTGTGTTCCTCTTCTTGTGCTCCTCAAACTGAAAGGCTACAACAACTGTTCTTGTAATTGGCTTAATAACATCTTATTTTTGATGCTACTGATTTTGTTGAGAGCCAGCTAGAATTAACAGCTCTATTCCTACCCCATGTCTGAGCTATGACTCACCAGTGAAGGAAAAGGGCTTGTGCAATGAAATTTTACAGCTCTGGGGCATGTTAAAACATTGACAAGCAGCTGAATTTAGGCACAACCTTGGGCTACTTACACAGTGGGCACACAGTCAGGATAATTTAGCACTTTTTGTCAAAAGATTGTGTTCTACTCTTCTCTGAGTAACCTTCATTGCTACAGAAAACTGCAGTTTTATAAGCACTCTTTTGGTTTACTCTTTAACATCTTTGTGATCGTTGAGGTCTCTTCCAACCTTGGTGATTCTGTGGTTCTGTGTCATTCCTTGCTTTCTTTATATTGATGTGAAACAGAGTTACTTCCACTTTAATTTGTTCACAGAATCACAGAATTATCGAGGCTGGAAAAGACCTCTGAGATCATCGAGTCCAGCCTATGACCTAACACCACCACATCAGCTAAACCATGGCACCAAGTGCTACATCCAAGCCTTTCTTAAAGACCTCCAGGGATGGTGACTCCAGCCCCTCCCTGGGCAGCCCATCCCAGTGCCTAATTAGCCTTTCTGTGAGGAAGTGCTTCCTAATGTCCAACCTAAACCTACCCTGGCACAGCTTCATACCATGCCCTCTTGTCCTGTCACTAGTTGCCTGGGAGAAGAGCCTGATCCCCATCTGACTACAGCTTCCCTTTAAGTAGTTGTAGAGAGTGATAAGGTCCCCTACAATGCCTGCTCTGTCTCCTTTCTTGCTTCTCAGTGTATTGCCATGACCATCACCTACAGCAAACTGTACCTCAGTAGACACTCAGCATGGAAGCCAGAAACCCATCCACTCACTTTAAAATACTTAGCCAGTAGAGAGAGATAAGGCTGGCCAGAGAATGATTTTTTCCCTCTTAGGACTACTAACTAAAATAAGGGAAGAATTGTCCTCTGTGGTTTTCTACTCATCATATTGAGAGCTCAAAACAGTATTTCCCACTAGCAGTCTAAACTTAGAGGGCTGATTTCCAATGAGATGTATCCCACTGTTATGAGTTCATCTTTTTTTAATCTTATCTTCTTCACTTTCCTTTCTTCTCCCCATTGTCCAGATCTTATCTTCTTCTAACTTCCCCCCATGGCCCAGGCAGGCAGGCTCCACAGAGATCTCACCCCTCATTCCTGCTTTAGTAAATGACCTTTTGTTTAGGGCTGCCACACTTCACATACTGTTTTAAAGAGGCAAAATGGGCTACTGCTTTTCTGCCATTTGTGTAGCAGGTAGCCTGTCCTTCTGAGGGTGTTTTTCCTTAAGATTTCCTGCTGTCAGTACAGGGAGGTCCTATGCACAGCTGCAGGTTCAGGGTATCTGTAGCAAATTGCTATCTATTTTAACAGGTGCTCCTCCTGTCGCTCTGCTCCTCCAGAACCCAGTCCCTTTCTTTCTCAGATATCTAGGAGGTGTGCTGATGAAAGTACAACCTTTTGCCAGACAGGCTATTTAGTGAAGACAAATTGTGTGGATACAATAAAAAGAGTAACTATTAATTAACTGAGACTACCCTGCTCACTACAAATTGTCTATGTTTTTGTCTCCCTTTTTGGTTAAAAATAAATGCTATTTTTTTAACTTGCCCAGATTTTAAAAGTCTGTTGTTTCTGGCATTCTGATGTCTCTGTGTTTGTCTTCAGCTTAATCTTTTGTTTTGTTTTGCTTTGGGGTTTTTCTTGCTTGTTTTATTTGTTGGGGTTTTTTTTTGGTGGGTTTTGTTTGTTTTGTTTTGTTTTGTTTTGTAAGGTTTATGTAGTGGTTTTGTTTGTGAGTTTTTTGAGGATCTCTTCTCCCTTCCTCATCCCCTTCCCCCTTCCCCTTCCCTTTTCCCTTCCCCTTCCCTTCTCCCTTCCCTTTTCCCTTCCCCTTCCCTTCTCCCTTCCCCTTCCCTTCTCCCTTCCCTTTTCCCTTCCCCTTCCCTTCTCCCTTCCCCTTCCCTTCTCCTTCCCATTCCCTTCTCCTTCCCATTCCCTTTTCTTCCCCTTCACCTTCCCCTTTCCCTTCCTTTCTCCCTTCCCATTCCCTTCTCTTCTCCCTTCCCATTCCCTTCTCTTCTCCCTTCCCCTCCCCCTTCCCTTCCCCTTCCCTTTCCCTTCTCTTCTCCCTTCCCCTTCCCTTCTCCCTTCCCATTCCCTTCTCTTCCCCTTCACCTTCCCCTAATCCTTCCCTTCTCCCTTCCCCTTCCCTTCTCCCTTCCCATTCCCTTTTCTTCCCCTTCACCTTCCCCTTTCCCTTCCTTTCTCCCTTCCCATTCCCTTCTCTTCTCCCTTCCCATTCCCTTCTCTTCTCCCTTCCCCTCCCCCTCCCCATTCCCCTTCCCATTCCTTCTCTTCTCCCTTCCCCTTCTCTTCTCCTTCCCCTTCCCTTCTCCTTCCCATTCCCTTCTCTTCCCTTCACCTTCCCCTAATCCTTCCCATTCCCTTCCCCTTCCCTTCCCCTTCCCATTCCTTCTCTTCTTCCTTCCCTTTCCCTTCTCTTTTCCCTTCCCTTTCCCTTCTCTTCCCCTTCCCCTTCCCTTCTCTTCCCCTTCACCTTCCCCTAATCCTTCCCTTCTCCCTTCCCCTTCCCTTCTCCTTCCCCTTCCCTTCTCCCTTCCCATTTTCTCTTCTCCCTTCCCTTTCCCTACTCTTCTCCCTTCCCTTTCCCTACTCTTCTCCCTTCCCTTTGCCTTCTCTTCTCCCTTCCCATTCCCTTCTTGTCTCTCTTCCCCTTCCCCTTCCCTTCTCCCTTCCCCTCCCTTCCCATTTCCCTCTCCTCCTACAAGGCAGTAAAATTAATATGTACCATCTACAGCCAGTTAGGGACTACCTCATGGCATTTAGCCAGTGGATGTCATGAAGGGGCAGAAGAAAGCTCTTTCCCTGGAGGGCTGTCAGTGGGGCTGTCTTTGCAGGGGTACCTCATGGTCTTCCAGCCCTTGATAAGCTCATAAGGAGAATGGAGAAGGATGGATCTTGCAGCAAGAAGTGGTAGAGAAAACAGCACCCTGGGGGCTTCACAAAAATCTCATCTCCCAGTGCAGAACAATTGTCCCTGCTACATGATGAATAATTTGGGGGGAAAGAATGTTACCGTTGCATTTAGTGCACAGCACAGCCCAGCCCAGTGGCCTTCTTAACACTGCAAATGTTTTAGTTTATATTTTCTCAGGAATGGCCACAAAACAGTTTTGATGTTGTGGTGGCTTTCCTCCCCCCCTGTTTTCTTTTTCTCTTTTTCTTTTTCTTACTAATTTATGTCAGGAGAAGGTTGTGTTACCCTGCTGTCCTCCCTATACAAGCAAAATCCTCACCAAGCACGCCTGAACATCAGCCCCAGTTTTGCTTATACCTTGACAGCTGTTGCCTGCTGGTTTTCAGGAGGTTTTGGAGAATGAAGCACTGCATTCCTTCCTTGCTGCTCATCCCAACCAAGGTGTGCTGCCCTAGGCAGAAGGTGTTTTCCTGATCACTGAGGGCAGTGAGTCACTGGATTGCTGATACACATTGCCTTGGTTTGCTAGTAGTTGAGACAGACCTCTGGGAAGAGGTGTTGAGCATATATTCAACGGCTTGAGGATATGTGTTGGGAAATCCTTGCCACCCCACATCCTTGAATCTGGGCACCCTTGTCTGACTTCTGGATAACACAGAGCTGCCCCATGCTCAGGAAAGCCAGGCAGGCTGGCTACACGGGATATAGATGTCCAAATAGCAAACATCACTCATTTTCTCATAACAGGAACCAAATGTTAGCCACAACTGCCTCTGCAGCTAATGGGCATTCTGCCTCCCAGTGCTGCAAATGACTGGAGGAGGATGATGGGGCTGAGTAAAAGTCTCATAAGTGCATATTCTGGTCTCATCTGTCTTTGCCCTTAGGCTTTCCCTTTTGGGTGGTGTTGGAATCAGCCTGCTGGCTCAGATGGACCTGTGATTCAATGTGCTACAGCTAACGGATGTTCTCAAGAGAATGCAGCTAATACCCCCTGTGGTGAGCGCTCTGCTTCTGATATACATTTGACACACTTTTATGCTGCTTTGGGGCATAAGCTCTCCATCCAAAGCACTAACAGATCTAAAAATAAGTTTACTTTGAACCTCCACCTGTAACTCTTCTCCTACTGCAGAGACAGGCTATTGGGGGGGCGGAGGGGGGGGCAAAATAGTTACAACATTTTCTGAACAATAACTCTTGGAAAAGAAATCTTTCCCCCCGCCCCCGAACTCCAAGTTGGTTTTCACGTCTCAGCTTTGTTAGCTGATGTGTTTGTTGCAAGAATGTGAAACACTTCGAGGCTAAATTAACACCTTTAGCTTTACTTAGTGACAAAACCTGCTCGTTACTTCTAAGTAATTTACTAACAATGTTATTGTACAAACAAACCCATTTAAGGTCATCTGGCATTTATGACTGCCACAAAAAGATCGGCTGCTAAAGTAAGAAAACAACAAAAATACCCCTTTTAGTCAGAAAAAAGAAACCCAAACCCAACACGCCCTCCTTGAACTAATAAGCATGCTCCTAATATTAAAATCAAGTCGGAGATCCTATTCACTTTCATTACATGTAATTTATGACACTTGGATGCAGTTTAATAAGGTCATAAAAATGCCAGTTGTGGTATCTCATAATACTTTTTATAAACTGGTTTTACAGTCTCCCCTTTGTTCCAAAGTTCAAAGTGACAATTGAAATGCACAGGTTGCCCAGGGGTTCAGACTTCTTGCTGGAAGTACTGACTGGTGAATACCTTAATTTCTAATATATCTGTGTTCCCCCGCCACCCCCAAGAAAAATCTTGGTAATTGTGGGGAACATTCCTTTCCTCCAGATGTGCCAAAGCTGATATATTGTTTTTTTTTTTCAATTTAAAGAAAAATATCGAGGATTCAGTAAAAAGGAACACATTTAATGGCTGTACACATTATTATTATTATTATTATTATTATTATTATTATTATTATTATTATTATTATTATTATTATTATTTTCTTTTGGATGAAATGAAAACTGTGCAACACTCATTCCTAAGCAGGTCAAAGTCAAACAATACTTCTAAGTGCTGTTACAATAGTGGCATTATATTGTCCCTTGTCAGCTTTCAATTACTTCATCCACCTAGCTGATCACTGACTTATTTCCTGGCTTAGGTAAATAGGGCTTTGGGTGCACTTCCCTCCAGTCATTTCAGAGAAGATAAATTAAATAATGATTGCAATTTAATATTGTGATAGTGCTAAAATATTTCCTTCAAGGTTCAAGTTTGACCACAAGTTTCCAATAATATACTTCTTTTTTTTTTTTTCACTTGCTAGCTCAAACCTGAGGTTTTATTAAATTCTACAGCTGCAGTCAGTATTTATGTTTTCATCTAGCAAATTGGACATTTTAAATAAGAGAGAGCACGAAGTTATATATATATAAAAACAGATAACACTTGCAATTCATTTAAGGTGGAAACTTTATTTAAAATTAATCAAAATCCACACAATATGGCACAGAGCTCCAAACTCTTAGCTCATTATGCTGGAGTAAATCTGGGGAAAATCCCCCAGCTTCACTGAGGTTACTGCAGGATCATAGCCAAATACTCAAAACCTCAGCCTGGCATCCATTCCTTAGGAACACAGTGCCCACATACGTGGGTCCCACAGTGTGCAAAGGCTGGCCCATCTAGAGAACAAGGTACTTAAACTTTCTCAACAGGTGGGAAATCTAGGTCTAGGCAGCTCACTGGTATTATTAGAAGAGTCTTTACAGCAAAGTTCTCAGTCCTGTAAGTTTCACGGCTGGTCTTCTGTAAGGGGAGACTGAGGACTGAGCAGCAGGTAAAAGCCTGGACTGTGTCTTTCAGAGGTGAGTGCTGAAATAGTCCTCTTCCCTGAATCATAGAATCATTGAATGTCAGAGGTTTGAAGGGACCTCAAGAGATCATTGAGTACAACCCCCTGCCAAAGCAGGATCACCTAGGGTAGTCTGCACAGGAATGCATCCAGGTGGGTTTGAAAAGTCTCCAGAGAAGACGACTCTACAACCCTCCCTGGGCAGCCTGCTCTAGGGCTCTGTCACCCTCACTGTAAAGAAGTTTCTTCTCATGTTGAGATAAAACCTTTTGTATTCAAGTTTGTATCCTCTGTTCCTTGTCTTATTACTGTGCACCACCAAAAAGAGCTTGGCCCCCTCCACTTGACACCCATCTCTCAGATATTTATAGACACCGATCAGGTTTCCTCTCAGTCTTCTCAAGACTAAACAGCCCCAGAGCTCTCAGTCTCTTCATATGGGAGATGCTCAAGTCCCCTAATCATCTTTGTGGCTCTCCATTGGGCTGTCTCCAGCAGGTCTTTGTCTCTCTTGAAGTGGGGAGCCCAAAACTGGACACAGTATTCCAGGTGTGGTCCCACTAGAGCAGAGTAGAGGGGAGGAGAACCTCCCTAGACTTGTGCCCGAAGACAGGCACCGTCCTCTTCTCACTTTGATGTTGCACTTGGCTGGTGCGCCTGCATGTTCCCTTTAGCAGAACAAACTAATAAACAATGTAGTATGTAACATCAATTGTTTGCAGATGAATGAGGCTCAGAAGCCTCATTTTTCACTTTGCAATAGTTGTTAACATCCTCTGCTATTTACACCTTCTCTGACCATGCATACACTGAAGCATGTCACTGCTGTTTTAGGGGAGTGGTGCATATGGCACAATGGAGTTACTTAAGTGTGGTAGTTTTAGGCTGTGCATAGAAAATTTTCCACTGTCACTGGAGGTGTATAGGAACAGACTGGATGGGGTGCTTGGTGCCATGGTTTAGTTGATTAGATAGTGTTGGATGATAGGTTGGACTCGATCTCAAAGGTCTTTTCCAGCCTGAGTAACCCAACCCTTCCCTTCCCTTCCCTTCCCTTCCCTTCCCTTCCCTTCCTTCCCTTCCCTTCCCTTCCCTTCCCTTCCCTTCCCCCTTCCCTTCCCTTCCCCCTTCCCTTCCTTCCCTTCCCTTCCCTTCCCTTCCCTTCCCTTCCCTTCCTTCCCTTCCCTTCCCCCTTCCCTTCCCTTCCCTTCCCTTCCCTTCCCTTCCTTCCCTTCCCTTCCCTTCCCTTCCCTTCCCCCTTCCCTTCCCTTCCCTTCCCTTCCTTCCCTTCCCTTCCCTTCCCTTCCCCTTCCCTTCCCTTCCCTCTCAGCAGTAGCCTCTCCCCACCTTCTGAAGTCTGCAGTGTTTGTAGACTACTCAGAGCTGAATAAGGCAAGGGTTATACTAATACCAGAACAAAAACAGCTAGTCCCAGGCAGGTTGAGCAAGGAAAGAGCACAAGTTAGGTCTTAAACTTTCAAACAGTTCTTTTCCTATGAAGGCATTTGTGCTGTAACCATAACACTGAACACAGGGAAGTGCACCCTGGAGGTAGTGTTTGGCAATTTGAACTCTGTTATTTCTGAAAAACACAAAATCTTCCATTTTTGTCCATGGCTCTGTAGACAATTTTAGAATTGGAGAGTAAATAAATAATTGGAAAAAAAATTAAATATCAAATAGAGCTTGTCCTGGGAAAATAACACCAACATCTTACAGCTGATCTGATCTCTCCCCTTCCCACTATCCTGCAGGAAACTCTGTCTTCATGTTTATTTTCCTTTCTTTAAGATGCTAACTTCAAAAACCAAAAGAAAAGGAATCCCAGTTGCTGCCAAGCTCAAGCCACACAGAAACAGCTCAGCAATACATAATGCAAAGGATTCCAGCAGATTTGCAAGTAAGAGGCTGAAAATAAGACAAGAAAGTAGAGGAAAAAACCTCTGTATTTACATAGATACAGACCTTCTACTCATGCTACTGTAGGTGTAGAAACATAATCTAGCATTTAAGTACAATAGAATAGAGTAGAGTAGAGTAGAGTAGAGTAGAGTAGAGTAGAATAGAATAGAATAGAATAGAATAGAATAGAATAGAATAGAATAGAATAGAATAGAATAGAATAGAATAGAATAGAATAAACCAGGTTGGAAGAGACCTTCAAGATCATCGTGTCCAACCTATCATCCAACACCACCTCATCAACTAAACCATGCAACCAAGCACCCTATCAAGTCTCCTCCTAAGTATGTAGGGCCAAGCTCATGCCTTGGTATAATTCTATTGTTAGCATCTGATAGTGGAGCAAATCTTGGAGCTATTTAACATGTGAGTAAGGAAGCACCATGTGTCATCCAACACCACCTAAACAACTAAACCATACAACCAAGCACCCTATCAAGTCTCCTCCTAAGTATGTAGGGCCAAGCTCATCCCCTGGTATAATTCTATTGTAAGCATCTGATAGTGGAGGAAATCTTGGAGCTATTTAACACGTGAGTAAGGAAGCACCATGTATGAAGGGGGTCCTCACCAGGCTGACCAAACCTAGGGTAGATTGGGCAGCAGCAAATGAAGGGAGCTGGAAGTTGTCTTTGTGAGCATAGTCGTACCTCAGGGGGTGGAAAGTTCAGATCACTCTCCATGCTCGCTTCTGTGGAGCTCTGGGAATCCTGCCTCATCCCTCTGCTCTGTGCAGGGGTCAGCGATGCCTGCAGAGAAGTGGCAGAGGCAGAGAGGCTCCTCTAGGCCTCCTCTCCCTGAGAAAGTAAAATTATTTTGAGGCTAAGGCAGTTGGCTGTTGCTTGTTGATGCTGGAGAGCTGAACTGTCTGCCATGACGGACAGACTGCGGCGCCTAACCGCTTCCCCAGGGCATGGGCACCCTTTAACTTTGTTGGTAATAAAGGTCCCTGTGAAAAATCTGACTTGCCTTCTTGCCTTTTTTTTTTTTGAGAAAGGCTGGGAGAGAAACAAGAAAGACAACTGCACTTCAAGGGAGGTTTTCCTCCAACAGATAAAGTCCAGGAGGAGCTATGCAGGCAATAAAATCCCTCTCTGCTATCATTTCCACTGGGTCCATTGGGAAGCTTCAGCATTTTCCAGCCAAAGGCCCACGATCAGCAAAGCATCTGGGCTCCTAACTCCTCATTTAAAGCCTGAATTCCAACTGAAGCCCACGGGGAATTTAAACAGGAGTTGGGAGTTTCCATATTTTTTCTGAGTATTGGCCACCAATATCAGTGTGCTGCTTAACTCATAAACTATATTTACAATGATTGCTCGTATTCATCCACTGACACATTTCAGGGGCTTATAGATGGTTCTAATAGCGTGCTGTAAATCACTCTAAGGAGCTGGGATTGAATTTTTAGAGTTCAAATGGGAATACTCCCTAGATGTGAGTGTTTGCAGGATCAGGACCTATTTTCCAGAACAGGTGCTTAAATGAAAATGATGAAGTCATTACGGTTGAGCAACTTAATGCAGAGAAACAGTTCACATTATTCTAGTACCCTACAGGACTCTGGCCTAAGTACCTAAATTAAAAGTATGAGAACTTATTAGGCAGAAGGATTAGATTTGGCATTTCACTTCGAGAACATTCTGTGCATGTGGAAAAAAATAACTTATTTTTGTGTGTGCATATATATATGTGTGTGTGTGTGTGTGTGTGTGTGTGTGTGTGTGTGTGTGTGTGTTTGGGTTTTTTTTTTGCCACCTGGAAAAGCTGTAGAGTTTTGACATCACTTCCACTTCTCTCTCTCTCTTTCCTTTTTTTTTTTTTTGCTTTTGAGTTTGCTCCATTTCCGTGCTGTGCGAGACCTCCGTAGCGCTATGAAAAATCAGGATTTGCTCTGGAGGCAGGCATGTGTTCAGGAAAGTACAAAATGCCTATCAGGAAGGCAACATAGTGCACTCTTTGTGGCTGAGAGTGTGGGAAACTCCATTTAGCTCCTTTGCATGACAGGAGCACTGAACCACAGTAACACAGAAGGAAGACGTAGAAAACGTTTAATGGTAGCGGGCAAGGCTTTGTTTATTCTGAGCTAAGCCTACACGGCTTCCAAATGAGCCCACTATGCTCTGTGACTACATAAGGTTAACTGCTGGGTACATTAAGCAAAATACTCTCTCTTAGATGCTTGTTTAAGTCATCATTTCTGATCATTTATCAGACTTAATGTGCTACAGCAGACCGCAGGTCACAATGTGTCATTTCCAAAAGAACTTTGACTTTTCCCTTTCCAGGGTCAGGAGCTGGTAATGTTTAGTTGGAATCACCGTGTTGCACTTCATAGCTTCCAGTGGATCCATTGAGCTGGGTTTTTTTTTTTTTTTTTTTTTTTGCTAGAGCAGAGTGCTGGCTTCAGGTATTTGGGTATTAAAATCTGAGGGAACTGTTAAAGCACAGGCTAAGTGCCTGAAATTCAAGCTGCCTACAAAACAAAATCTCACTTCATTTTTGGGGGAAAGATCACGAGAGGCACAGGAAGGATAATTGGTTTTCCAAACTGATAGTGGGAGGTGTCTCCAGAGAGAAACATCAAAACCAAACAGCTCCCACCTCTTGAAGGTGCTTTTCATGAAATTCAAGAACAAATTGAAAAAGTTTTTGCTGCAGCTTTTAACACACTATAGGAATGTTTCCCCGATTCAAGGGGGAAACAATAAGGCTATTTAGCTGGTGAATTCTGCAGCTAAGAGAATTATTTGCAGCAAAGATGGTTTGATGGCTTTTGTTCTCCCATTTTTAATCTGGAAAATATGTGCATTTCTCAGAGCTTTTCTCTTCTCTTCTCTTCTCTTCTCTTCTCTTCTCTTCTCTTCTCTTCTCTTCTCTTCTCTTCTCTTCTCTTCTCTTCTCTTCTCTTCTCTTCTTTTCTCTTCTCTTCTCTTCTTTTGGTTTATTTTATTTTATTTTATTTTGATAGACTGAGGTTACATTGGTAGGAATTAAGCTCGAGGTGAGGAGAAAGTTCTTCACAGAGAGAGCTGTTAGGCATTGGAATGTGCTGCCCAGGGAGGTGGTGGAGTCTCTGTCCCTGGTGGTGTTCAAGAGGGGATTGGATGTGGCACTTGGAGCCATGGTTTAGTAGTCATGAGGTGTTGTGTGACAGGTTAGACTTGATGATCTTTGAGGTCTTTTCCAACCTTGTTGATTCTATGATTCTATGATTCATGGAATGGAATGGAATGGAATGGAATGGAATGGAATGGAATGGAATGGAATGGAATGGAATAAATCAGGTTGGAAAAGACCTTTGAGATCACCAGTCCAACCTATCATCCAACACCATCCAATCAACTAAACCATGGCATCAAGCACCCCATCCAGTCTCTTCTTAAACACCTCCAGTGATGGTGACTCCACCACCTCCCTGGACAGCCCATTCCAATGGCCAATCTCTCTTTCTATGAAGAACTTCTTCCTAACATCCAGCCAAATTATGGTTTTCTTGTTTTCTTTTTTTTTTTTTTTTTTTTTCAGTTGCTGAAGGTTTGAGGGAAAAGCAATGTGTCCATTTTCATATATTTTTTTTTTGAATGAGAGAAAAGAGAGATGTTAAAAAAAACCCCAACACCCACATTTCTCATATTAACGTGTGGATTGCAACTGATACATGGTGGATTTTTCTATGTAGCTTAATTCTCTTATATAATTTTTAACTTTTAAATTATGGTTCAGCAGCTGGCAAGCATGGGATAACTTTAGACTGGACTTGATGACCTCTGAGGTCTTTTCCAACCTGGTTGATTCTATGCTTTTTTAAATAAGGTGACAGAAATAATGCAGCACACTTTCCCCCTACACCTTGAGATGTGCACTTACAGAATTTTGCAGTCAATTTAATTAGCTGCTTAAAAAATTATTTTAGAGCCCCACTCTGAACATGTAGCTAGAATAGCATAGCATAGCATAGCATAGCATAGCATAGCATAGCATAGCATAGCATAGCATAGAATTAACCAGGTTGGAAAACACCTTTGAGATCATCGAGTCCAACCTATCATCCAACACCATCTAATCAACTAAACCATGGCATCAAGCACCCCATCCAGTCTCTTCTTAAACACCTCCAGTGATGGTGACTTCACCATCTAATCAACTAAACCATGGCACCAAGCACCCCATCCAGTCTCTTCTTAAACACCTCCAGTGATGGTGACTTCACCACCTCCCTGGGCAGCACATTCCAATGGCAAATCTCTCTTTCTATGAAGAACTTCTTCCTAACATCCAGCCTAAA
Organism: Picus viridis; assembly: GCA_033816785.1. Classification (NCBI taxonomy): domain Eukaryota; kingdom Metazoa; phylum Chordata; class Aves; order Piciformes; family Picidae; genus Picus; species Picus viridis. The sequence goes on along the minus strand of CM066578.1, from coordinate 45,084,757 downwards.
CATTTGAAAGGGAACAGAATAACACAAGATCCTCTGTGAAGACTTTTCTAGACAGGACTCTTAGAAAAAGTTACCTTTCTCACCCAGGATGTTCAGAAACAGAAACTGTGATTTGAAAATGGAAAGCTTTGACAGGCAAATATATTTAAATTGAAGTTTGCATTTAAATGTCTTACTATCAAAGCGGAGTTTCCATTCTGTGAAGGAAAAATCTTGGTGAGAAAGGAAATAAAGGAAAAAAGCACTAAGCCATCCACAAAGAAAAGAAAAAACAACAAAAAAACAAGGCAAAATGAAGAATCCTAGCTAACCTCCACCTGTTCTCCAACTTTACTCCCCCCAAGAATAATAAACAGAAGAGATTTACTCTTTTAAAATTAAATACTGTTGACACAGAAGTCATATTCTTTCTCCCAAGAGAATTCACTTCTTGGTTAGTTCTGACTTTATTATTGCTTAGTGTCCGAAGTGTATGGACATCTCATAGAGTGAGTAATTGTGAGATTGCTGAGCTACAAGAGTCTAGATTCAGCATCCAGCCACCATCACAAGGCAGGAAAAGACAGGAATGAAGTGAGTCATAGAATCATAGAATCAATAAGATTGGAAAAGACCTCAGAGATCGTCCAGTCCAACCTGTCACCCAAGACCTCATGACTACTAAACCATGGCACCAAGTGCTGCATCCAATCCCCTCTTGAACACCTCCAGGGACAATGACTCCACCACCTCCCTGGGCAGCACATTCCAGTGGCTAACAACTCTGTGAAGAACTTTCTCCTCACCTCCAGCCTAAACTTCCCCTGGTGCAGCTTGAGACTGTGTCCTCTTGTTCTGGTGCTGGCTGCCTGGGAGAAGAGACCAACCCAATCCTGGCTACAACCTCCTTCAGATAGTTGTAGAGAGCAATAATGTCTCCCATGAGACGCCTCTTCTCCAAGCTAAAGCAATCCCAGCTCCCTCAGCCTCTCCTTTTAGGGCTTGTGCTCAAGGCAATAAGGCAAAAGCTCTTTCTGTCCTAAAAAGACCTTAATGTTTTTTTTAACACTGACTAGTTTCCATCAGGAACACGTGAAGCATAGACTTACAAAGGCTTGAAGTGGTTCTTCAAGTTCACAGCAGTCTGACACATCTGCAAATATCAAGAATGTTCACATTTGTACCACTGAGCACTTGTGTGACACACAATCTTACCCCAACAGGCTAAGAAAGGGTCATGGAATTCCCGTGGGGTCAGTATGGTTTGTTTATTCCTGGTTTCCACACCAAGAAATTCAAGATAAGCTTTATTATTCACTAGTGGTGTCCCCCAAGGGGTCAGTGCTGGGCCCCATGGTCTTTAATAACTTTATTGATGATCTGGATGAGGGTATTGAGTCCATCATCAGTAAATTTGCAGATGACACCAAGCTGGGGGCAGGTGTTGATCTGCTAGAGGGTAGGAGAGCTCTGCAGAGGGATCTTGCCAGGCTGGACAAATGGGCAGAGTCCAAGGACATGAGATTTAACACATCTAAGTGCCGGGTTCTACACATTGGCCACAGCAACCCCGTGCAGTGCTACAAGCTGGGGTCAGAGTGGCTGGAGAGCGGCCAGGCAAAGAGGGACCTGGGGGTACTGACTGATAGTAGGGTGAACATGAGCCAGCAGTGTGCCCAGGTAGCCAAGAAGGCCAATGGCATGCTGGCCTGTATCAGGAACAGTGTGGGCAGTTGTCCCTGTACTCAGCACTGGTTAGGCCACACTTTGAGTCCTGTGTCCAGTTCTGGGCTTCTCAGTTTAGGCAAGATGTTGACTTGCTGGAATGTGTCCAGAGAAGGGCAGCAAAGCTTGTGAAGGGTTTGGAGCACAAGCCCTATGAGGAGAGGCTGAGGGAGCTGGGGTTGCTTAGCCAGGAGAAGAGGAGGCTCAGGGGTGACCTTATTGCTGTCTACAACTACCTGAAGGGAGGCTGTAGCCAGGTGGGGGTTGGTCTCTTCTCCCAGGTGGCCAGCACCAGAACAAGAGGACACAGTCTCAAGCTGCACCAGAGGAGGTTTAGGCTGGATGTTAGGAAGAAGTTCTTCATAGAAAGAGTGATTTGCCATTGGAATGGGCTGCCCAGGGAGATGGTGGAGTCACCATCACTGGAGGTGTTTAGGAAGAGACTGAATGGGGTCCTTGATGCCATGGTTTAGTTGATTAGATGGTGTTGGATGATAGGTTGGACTCATGATCTCAAAGGTGTTTTCCAACCTGGTTAATTCAATTCAATTCAATTCAATTCAATTCAATTCAATTCAATTCAATTCAATTCAATTCAATTCAATCCAATCCTATTCTATTCTATTCTATTCTATTCTATTCTATTCTATTCTATTCTATTCTAATCTATTCTATTCTATTCTAGCTACATGTTCAGAGTGGGGCTCTAAAATAATTTTTTAAGCAGCTAATTAAATTGACTGCAAAATTCTGTAAGTGCACATCTCAAGGTGTAGGGGGAAAGTGTGCTGCATTATTTCTGTCACCTTATTTAAAAAAGCATAGAATCAACCAGGTTGGAAAAGACCTCAGAGGTCATCAAGTCCAGTCTAAAGTTATCCCATGCTTGCCAGCTGCTGAACCATAATTTAAAAGTTAAAAATTATATAAGAGAATTAAGCTACATAGAAAAATCCACCATGTATCAGTTGCAATCCACACATTAATATGAGAAATGTGGGTGTTGGGTTTTTTTTTAACATCTCTCTTTTCTCTCATTCAAAAAAAAATAAATATATGAAAATGGACACATTGCTTTTCCCTCAAACTTTCAGCAACTGGAAAAAAAAAAAAAAAAAGAAAACAAGAAAGCCATAATTTGGCATAAAAAAAAAAAGCAGGCCTGCAAAAGTTCAACCCTCATAGGTGAAAGTTTTGGAAAGTTATGAGCAAATGAAAACAGGGGCTTAGCATGGAAATGCATAGGCATCCCTAATTACAGCTGTTGGTAGCTCTCCAGCTCTATTGCAAGCGACATATGTTTTTTCTACTTAAAGCCCTAATCCTGTTAGGAGTTGTGTCAGCATGGAGCCCTGCAGCTGTGGCATGTTCCCCCAGCCTCAGGGGACTTCTCATGTGCAGGAGAGTATCCATGATGTTTCTGCTGGTTGCAAACGCTGGGAAGGAGTAAGCGCTGCAATTTGGCCACATCAACCCCATGCAGAGCTACGGGCTGGGGTCAGAGTGGCTGGAGAGCTCCCAGACAGAGAGGGACCTGGGGGTGCTGGTTGACAGCTGCCTAAACATGAGCCAGCAGTGTGCCCAGGTGGCCAAGAAGGCCAACGGCATCCTGGCCTGCGTTAGGAATAGTGTGGCCAGCAGGAGCAGGGAGGTCATTGTGCCCCTGTACTCTGCATTGGTTAGGTAACACCTTGAGTCCTGTGTCCAGTTCTGGGCCCCTCAGTTTAGGAAGGACATCGATACACTGAACGTGTCCAGAGAAGGGCAACAAGGCTGGGGAGATGCCTTGAGCACAAGCCCTGTGAGGAGAGGCTGAGGGAGCTGGGGTTGTTTAGCCTGGAGAAGAGGAGGCTCAGGGGAGACCTCATTGCTCTCTACAACTACCTGAAAGGTGGTTGTAGCCAGGAAGGGGTTGGTTTCTTCTCTCTAGCAACCAGCACCAGAACAAGGGGACACAGTCTCAAGCTGCACCAGGGAAAGTTTAGGCTCGAGGTGAGGAGAAAGTTCTTCACAGAGAGAGTCATTCGCCATTGGAATGTGCTGCCCAGGGAGGTGGTGGAGTCACCATCCCTGGAGGTGTTCAAGAGGGGATTGGATGTGGCACTTGGTGCCATGGTCTAGTCGTGGGGTCTGTGATGCCAGGTTGGACTTGATGATCTTCGAGGTCTCTTCCAACCTTGGTGATTCTGTGATACTGTGTAATAGAAAGCTGTGAAAGGTACTGATATGTAATGTGATTAGTGATCTGGAGGTGCTGGAGTGTGTCCAGAGAAGGGCCATGAGGATGATTAGAGGGCTGGAGCTCACTGCTATGGAGACAGACTGAGTTGGGGCTGTTCAGTCTGGGGAAGCGAAGGCTCCAAAGAGACCTTATTGTGGTCTTCCAGTATCTGAAGGGGGCTACAAGAAAGCTGTTGAGGGACTTTTTTATGGTGTCAGGTAGTGAGAGGACTAGGGGGAATGGAACAAAACTAGAAATGGGTAGATTGAGATTGGATATTAGGAAGAAATTCTTCAGCATGGGGGTGGTGAGACACTGGAACAGGTTGCCCAGGGAGGTGGTGGAAGCTCCATCCCTGGCTGTTTTTAAGGCCAGGCTGGATGTGGCTCTGAGCAACCTGATCTAGTGTGAGGTGTTCCTGCCCATAGCAGGGGGTTGGATCTAGCTGATCCTTGAGGTCCCTTCCAACCCTAACAATTTCTATGATTCTAAATTCCAAGTGGTACTAAAGCAGTCAAAACTGGACGTGGAAACAGCTAATTGATACCATGGTTTTAGGAACACAACACTGCCAAGGGATTGGGGTCATATATAACATATACAGTGCATTAATAAAAGATGAAGATTGAATGATAAACCACCCCCAAACAGTGCAGTAATCCCCACAAGAAAATGTTATCTGAAGTATCTTACTGGAACAAGTCTTACTGAGAAAATAGGATTAAAGTCTGAACTATATGTTTACTGGCTGTTGTTGAAGTCAGTATGAAATCCCTGGCAGTTAGAAACTTCCAGTTATGTTTATGGTCATGTTATTTCCAGAACACATGCAAGAGTTGTACTTTGAAATGATTGCAACATCAATATTGTGTGTCCAGAAACCCAGTAAATTTGAGGACATTTGTGGGAAGCACATTGTAGAGAGGACTGTTAGGCAACCACATCAGATATAATTGAGTAAGGTAATCTTTTGGTCCTGATTTACAGGAAACCTCATATGCTGTAAAGATTACTCAATCAACTTTTTAATCTATTAAAACCAAATGTATGTTAGAAAACGTCTCTGATGTAAAGCTATGGTCCAAATCCTGATGACCCAGTGGAAGAGAAGTGCTACAGTTTGAAGGGGGAACTTTAGCCTACATCCTGACTGCAAAGACTGAAAGTAAAACAAATTACCATTGGTCCAGTGGAGGATGTCCCTGCTGGCTGTGGGGAGGTCAGATTAGGGCCTTGGAGGTCACAGTATCACAGTATCACCAAGGTTGGAAGAGACCTCAAAGATCATCAAGTCCAACCTGGCACCACAGACCTCATGACTAGACCATGGCACCAAGTGCCACATCCAATCCCCTCTTGAACACCTCCAGGGATGGTGACTCCACCACCTCCCTGGGCAGCCCATTCCAATGGCAAATGACTCTCTCTTTAAAGAACTTTCTCCTCACCTTGAGCCTAAACTTCCCCTGTTGCAGCTTGAGACTGTGTCCCCTTGTTCTGGTGCTGGTTGCTAGAGAGAAGAGACCAACCCCTTCCTGGCTACAACCACCTTTCAGGTAGTTGTAGAGAGCAATGAGGTCTCCCCTGAGCCTCCTCTTCTCCAGGCTAAACAACCCCAGCTCCCTCAGCCTCTCCTCATAGGGCTTGTGCTCAAGGCATCTCCCCAGCCTCATTGCCCTTCTCTGGACACGTTCAGGTGTCTCGATGTCCTTCCTAAACTGAGGTGCCCAGAACTGGACACAGCTGGTCCCTGTTGGCCTGGACCAATCTATGATTCTGTAAAATAATGGCAAGGTCTCTATCATTGATTGGATTGCTAATGGGAATATAGAGCAGAGGCATAAACAGTTCTTTCTTTTCTTCTCCTGTCACTTCTGCTTGCAACTCCTCTCTCTCTCTCTCTTCCATGGCCTTGCTGGTATATCTTTGTTCTGACTACTCTGTGAGGTAATGGGAAGGAAGGAGTGGCAGAGGAGGTGATCAGGTCCCCTGGAGCCATCTAGGGGATTCTCAGGAATTTCTGTGTTGTTTATAAATTGTATATATATATTACATCAAGCTTGAATATAGAAGATTTCACCTCAACATGAAAAGAAACTTCTTTACAGTGAGAATGACAGAGCACTGGAACAGGCTGCCCAGACAGGTTGTGGACTCTCTTTCTCTGGACACTTCAAACCCCACCTGGATGCATTCCTGTGTGGACTACCTTAAGTGATCCTGCTCTGGAAGGGGGGTTGGGCTCAGTGATCTCTTGAAGTCCCTTCTAACCTCCAACTTACTGTGATACATCTCTTGTATATTTTTCCATATCTATTGCATTTCATATTTCCAGATGTTAGTTTGCTTGTAAATACAGCTTCATTTGCTTCCATCCTAAACTGAGCTAGTCTGGCAATTTTATGCTGGGGAGTAGTTCTCCAAATTACTTGGGGGGTAATTTCAACTCACCACATGAAGGCCTGATCCTGGCTTTAGGAAGGAAAGATCACAGTATCACAGTACATTAGAGGTGGGAAACGACCTGCAGAGATCATTGAGTCCAACCCCCTGCCAAAGAAGGATCACCTAGGGTAGTCCACACAGGAATGCATCCAGGTGGGTTTTGAAAGTGTCCAGAGAAGGAGACTCCACAAGCTCTCTGGGCAGCCTCTTCCAGTGCTCTGTCACCCTCACTGTAAAGAAGCTTCTCCTCATGTTGAGGTGAAATCTTCTATGTTCAATCTTGTACCTGTTGTTCCTTTTCTTATTACTGTGCACCACCAAAACGAAGTTTGGCCCCCTCCACTTGACACCCACCCCTCAGACATTTACACACGTTGATGAGATCCACTTTCAGTCTTCTCTTCTCAAGACTAAACAGCCCCAGGGATCTCAGTCTCTCTTCATAGAGGAGATGCTCAAGTCCCCTAACTGTCCTTGTGGCTCTCTGTTGGATTCTCTCCAGTAGGTCTCTGTCTCACTTGAACTGGGGAGCCCCAAACTGGACACAGTATTCCAGGTGTGATCTCACCAATATGATAGGAGTGTATTCCAGGTGTGGTGTCTCCAACAGATATGAGTGTAGCAGTACTCACAGGCACACAGCACACACTCTGAGAGTCCTGAGACTATTGGCATGCTTCAATGACACAAAGAGTACGTGGGCAAGCTCACTTCCCATGCAGCTGAGAAGCTGTACATCCTGGAGGTTGGAAAGTGAAGGCTTTTCCACACCATCCTCACTTGCTGCTGGCTTCCAAAGCAGGCAAAGAAGTGCTTCCTCCTTTTCTCCTTTGATAGTCCTGAGAATAAATCTCCAGGTTTGAGATTACCCATAATTTGGCCAAAACCAATAGCAGGGGGGTTATTTCAAACTCTGCCTTATTTTTGTGTTTGTACAACATCAACACTTTTAATCTTGTTAACAGTGAGAGGGAAACCATTCACTTCACTCACTGCAGCCTCTTTAGAAGGGCGGTCTGGGTTGAGCAAACATTAATTAGCTAATATTTGTGCAACACTTTAAAACCTAGAGCACTATGTAAGTGCTAAAGATTTTTATTCTTTTTGTGAGATCCAAACAAGGATTTATAATAGAATATATGCTGTAATAAAAATGTTAGAAGCATGATTAATATAAATAATAATGCGAAGTGTAGATTAAATAGGCCTAGAAATAAATAAATAAACTCAAACTGTCTCTGCATTCAAACTACCACAAAAGCTACTTGAGCAATAGATCAAAAAAAAACCCCAAAAAACTAGAGAGTATGAATAAAATTCATACTCTGCAGTCCCTGCATAGCCAGCAGGTCGAGGGAGGTGATTGTCCCCCTCTCCTCCACTCTGGTGAGACCCCCACCTGGAGTACTGTGTCCAGTTCTGGAGCCCCTGTTACAGGAAGGATGTGGACATGCTGTCCAGAGAAGGGCCGCGAGGATGATCAGAGGGCTGGAGCTCCACTCCAATGAGGACAGACTGAGGGAATTGGGGCTGCTCAGTCTGGAGAAGTGAAGGCTCCAAAGAGCCCTAATTGTGGCCTTCCAGTATCTGAAGGGGGCTCAGAAGAAAGCTGTTGAGGGATTCTTTAGGGTGGCAGGTATTGACAGGACTATGGGGAATGGAGCAAAACTGGAAGTGAGCAGATTCAGACTGGATGTTAGGAAGTAGTTCTTCACCATGAAGGTGATGAGATACTGGAACAGGTTGCCCGGGGAGGTGGTGGAAGCCTCATCCCTGGCTGTTTTTAAGGCCAGGCTGGATGTGGCTGTGAGCAACCTGATCTAGTGTGAGGTGTCCGTGCCCATGGCAGGGGCGTTGGAACTGGATGATCCCTTCCAACCCTAACAACTCTGGGATTCTATGACTCTATTCCAATACTCACTCTGCATTTTAAGAATGGTCTTATATACACTATGGGAAGTGTGTATTTGACTACTGTATAATTGCCAGTAAGTTTTGCCAGCATGTGCTAATGATATTTATTTTTTTTTAGAGTGTTTTGAGAGCCCCATAAACTTTCATATGTCATAGCAATGAAACAGAAATACTTTCTCTGGTGCCAAGTTTCTATTAAATGAGTCTTGGGGAGAAAAAAAAATAAAAATACAAATTCATCCCACTACAGTATGAAGGGGTTTAGTAGACAGCTTTACAGTGGGTCTGGCAGGGGATGTTCTGAAATCACAGAAATGTACAGAACAAGCTCCAATTTTAAATGGCAGTGGCTGCTGATTAGCAAAGATTTGAAAAAGAGTTCTGTTTAATAGTCTGCTTTATGCTAACTGCTCGTTGAAAGGCCACGGCTCTCCCTGGTTGTTATTTGCTCTTGCTGTGGAAAGGGGAGAGTCAGAGCACCCCTCACATCTTCCCTGCAATCTGTAAAATCAGCAGCTAGCCAGGATCTTTCACATGACTGAGTCATATGTGGATTAGATTTAGGGGGGAAAAAAAAACCCATTGAAACAAAAGATAAAATGTGACTGATTGAGACTTAGGACTTGACTTAAGATATTTAATGTCTGAGAATCTTCACAGCTGAAAGTTGTACGAATACTGTTTTCCTTCCTCCCACGTTAGGAATTTACTATATCCTCTGAGCCGTTTGGATCCAATTTCTCTAGTTTATCTCATCCCTGTTCAAGGCCCTGAATCCTACACACATCCCCAGGCTTGTCTCTGTAGTATATCCAGTGATTGTTTCATGCTGATCACACAAACCTCTGGAGAGCAGAGCTCCACACTGAGGACTTCCCTTCATGAAGGCCAGACATTGCATCCTGCCATGCCCTTTCTGTGTTGCTCACTCAGTATTGCCTTCTCAGGGGCACAGTCTGAGCTATAGAGGGGGAGATCCTTAGGCATGCTTGGCATGTGCATTCTAGTTTTTTAAATTCTTTTCTGAGTTCTTCTGTGCTACTGCACCCATTGATTTCTTGGTGGCACTCTAAACTAGAGGATGACAGGAAAAATGGCCACTATGATACGGCCACCTCCTTCTTGCATCTCCTTCCTTCATGGCCACACTGCTGAACTCTTTGACCTATCCAGTCACAGAGGGTTTGGGCTGACACAGCAGTGATGTTGGGTGGAATGTAAGGACTGGTCTTCAGAGGAGAGCCAGCTGGCCCCCAGATTCATGTGACGCTCTTCTGAGGACTCGGTCCTTGGAGGCTTGTAAACTGTCTCTTCCAGTTGGTAACTGCAGTCACATGCTTTTGCACACTGTGGCAAGAAGCTGTTGCTGTCACCAAGGGAAAGTAAAAAGAAAGTAAGAAAGTAAGGGATTAAGAAAGTAAGAAGAGGGGCAAAGCCATCAAGTTATCCCATATCACTGTAGTTCTGCAAATTACTGGTCCAAATATTTAAAAACCTAAATCCAAAGCACATTTTATTACAAAATATGTGGCAGACTAATGAGGGGGAGTCAGACAGTGCTCCCAGGGCTCACTCCATCACTGAGAATGCCACCAGATTCTCAAGACCTCTGTGACAGGTACTTACAAGAAGTCATCTAATGCCACTGCAGCACTCGACACAGGTTCTCATTGATGATGCTCAGTAAAGTTGCTTACAGTGTTTGAAAATGTTTCCAGATGAAGCTACAAACATGAAGCAGCTTCTCAGAAGGTGTGCAAGCAGTGCAAAGCTGTTACATCCGGAGGTGCTAAGTACCTGACTCCCCTCCTGACACCAGTGGATCACAGGGCTGTGTACCACTGTAAAACCAGGTCACTTCTTTGGGTCCTTTGGCTAAGGAATCACAGAATCACCAAGTTTGGAAGAGACCTCAAAGATCATCAAGTCCAACCTGTCACCACAGACCTCATGACTGAACCATGGCACCAAGTGCCACGTCCAATCCCCTCTTGAATGAGACGAGAAATGATTACCTGTATTTGAATACAATAGAATACAATAGAATAAACCAGGTTGGAAGAGACCTTCAAGATCATCACATCCAACCCATCAACCAATCCAACCCACCTAAACAACTAGACCATGCAGCCAAGCACCCCATCAAGTCTCCTCCTGAACACCTCCAATGAAGATGACTCCACCACCTCCCGGGCAGCCCATTCCAATGGGCAATCACTCTCTCTGTATAGAACTTCTTCCTAACATCCAGCCTAAAAGCATTACACAATTAAAAGAAAATACAGAATGTGTTTAGACAATAAATTATTCCAGACTTGTAGCTCTGACTGCTTGATAATAAATAAATAAATAAATAAATAAATAAGTACATTGATGGGAAAAAAACGTGTATATGCTTATGGAAATCTGTGGGTGAAAGCACACAATGGCTCCATGTGTTGATATGGGATCTTAGGTACAATTAGTGCTTTCTGGCAATTAAGGTCTGGCTCTGAACTCTCACACCTTGGAAATTCTTAGTTCACCATTTCTAAATGGGGATTTTAATACTCCATGGAACCATTCTTAATATTTTTATTCTTTTCTTTTTGCACATGTATAATTCTTGCTATGCTCTTGAGTCTTTTGTCAGGGACATTACACTGTGTGACAGCTTAAGCACCTCTGCAGTTATCAAAGTTCCTGGTTTAACATTTAAGAGTGCAAAATACTCAACTCTTCCCTTTTTTCTGTCCTTTTTGCAAGCCACCAGCCACCTCCCTCCACCCCCCTCAAAAAAACCCCACACAACCCAAAACAACAAACCTTTAAAGAGTTTTTATGTGGTGTGGTTTGGGTAAAACTAATGTGGAGGAGGTTGAAGGCCACCAGGAAACATTAATAGTTCTCTTCAGTTTTGTTTTCTTTTAACTGTTAGAGCCTAATGAGAGCACTGCTGTGAAATTTTGGATACAGTTTTGGTAAGGCTGCGCTGATCCATCAGTGAGGCCTCCTAGCTGAAATGAACACCTCCAGTAAGCTTTTAATGGCCTTTGTAAACAAACAGAATAATTCCCACTAACTGCAGAAATGAGTTCCATATTTATTTATTTTACTTCACAGCTCCTATTAAGTTGATTTAATAAAATTCAGCACATAATGTTTTTTTAAAACAAACCTTAAATAAACTGGAACTGGGTACTGAACTCTGCATGGTGCTGCTGGTATGAATGGGTTCAAAAGAGGCCACAAGACTCTAACCGTCCCTGTGTGGTGAGAGCAAGGCTGGAACTACATGAGGCAATGAAGATGATTTCAGGGTGCCTAATAACTGCCCAAAATACAGCAAGCACCTGGGAGCTGATGGAAAGGCTGGGTAGCTAATGGCTCAGGACTTTTGTCTCACAACAAGAGTGGTCAGGCATTGGAATGTGCTGCCCAGGGAGGTGGTTGAGTCCCCAAGCCTGGAGGTGTTAAAAGATGGTTTGGATGTGGTGCTTGAGGATATGGTTTAGGGATGAACCTTGTAGAGTAGGGTTCCAGGTTGGACTTGGTTGGTCTTTTCCAACCTGAATGTTGCTGTGATTCTGTGATCCAGATACACAGTTCTGTGTGTGGATGTCCTTCAGGGTCACCTGAGAGAAGGTCTCTGTTCTTTCTTGTTTCTTGTTTTAGCACCTGAAGGTACCAGTTACAGACACACAATCCCTGACTCAGCACCAACCTTGTGCTTGCTGAAACAATTCAATCCTGGCTACCCTGCTGTGAGAAGCTTCAGGCCATCTTTGCAACAGAAGGTGTCACAAACCTGATTGTGTCTTGAATCAGGAGATTGACATAATTTCTGTGGATGTTTTCTAGGGAAGCCTGCAACACTCCTCATTCCTCAAAGACCTATTCCAAGGAAAAGAAAAATTGTGAAGATGTTGACCTACCTATTCATGGTGAGAGGTAAAAACAATGGAAACAAGAATCATTTGAATTTCAGGTACTCTGAGAGTGAAGTCAAGATCCAGAACTAGACCTGATGTCAGTAACCCAGGTAAAGGTCTTTGCTGCTTTGGGCTTTAGAACAGAACAGAACAGAATAGAAATAGAATAGAATAGAATAGAATAGAATAGAATAGAATAGAATAGAATAGAATAGAATAGAATAGAATAGAATAGAATAGACCAGACCAGGTTGGAAGAGACCTTCAAGATCATTGTGTCCAACCTATCATCCAACACCACCTAATCAACTAGACTTTGTACTTTTCACTTGTCTGTTTCTCTTCTGTGGTCACATTGCCAAGTTTGAACCCTTCTTTATGGGAACTTACCTGAGAATCCAGCTGTAGAAAATGCTATGGAACCAAGTGCTCCATCAGAAATCATCAAGGCTAGGTGATAGCTAAATGAAGTCAAAGATAAAATAGCAGAATCAGTAAGGGTGCTTAAGTTCTTGCTTCAAATTGTACTGGTACCTGAAGATTGTAATGGGGCATACAGGATGCTGATTTCTGAAAAGGTTTTGTGAGATACTGAGACACACCCAGGGGCATCATGCCCATGCCAGGCAAACTGAGATAAAATACAAGACCAGAATTAGAGGACACCTTGCAACATAATGACAATTTTACATAGAGGTCCCACCAGAAAAGCCAGTTAGAGTCCTTTGAAGATGTCAACATGCATATGATGATCTGATAAAGGTGTCTGGATTTCCAAAAGGTTTCTAGCAACATCCCTTGCTGGGAATTTTTAAGGGCAATTAAGTGCTGTGGCATAAAAGGAAAGCTGTTTAATGGCTGAATAACTGGTTACAAAGTAGGAAGAGAAAAGTAAGGGCAAATGTTCAATTTTTGCAGTAGGTTTTCCCCCAGGGGTCTGTGCTAACGTGTGTGCTGTAAAACAGTTACGAGGAAGCTCGAAACGTGGGGGCAAATGACAATGCAGGCTGAAGATGCTAGGTTATGCACAGAATCACAGAATTGTTGAGGCTGGAAAAGACCTCTGAGGTCATCAAGTCCAGCCTATGACCTAACACCACCACATCAGCTAAACCATGCCACCAAGTGATACATGCAAGCTTTCCTTAAAGTCCTCCAGAGATGGTGACTCCAGCCCCTCCCTGGGCAGTCCATCCCAGTGCCTAATCAGCCTTTCCGTGAGGAAGTGCTTCCTAATATCCAACCTTAACCTCCCCTGGTGCAGCTTCATACCATGCCTTCTTGACCTGTCGCTAGTTGCCTGGGAGAAGAGCCTGAGCCCCATCTGACTACAACTTCCTTTTAAGTAGTTAGAATCATAGAATTGTTAGGGTTGGAGGGGACCTCAAGCATCATCTAGTTCCAACCCCTTTGCCATGGGCAGGGACACCTCACATTAGATCAGGTTGCTCAGAGCCACATCCAGCCTGGCCTTAAAACCCTTCAGGGATGAGGCTTCTACCACCTCCCTGGGCAACCTGTTCCAGTGTCTCACCACCCTCATGGTGAAGAACTCCTTAAGTCTCTGTGTCTCATTTCTTCCACTGTAAAATAAGACTAATGATGCCAGGCTGACTCACAGGAGAAAAAAAACCAACCAACCAAACAACACATCTGTTTTTTGTGAATCTTTGGAAAATCTTTTATAACAAGTGCTGTGGAGAGTCAAGTCAAGCAAAACAGGAGACCACGATTCAGCACCTGCAGGCATCCCCTTGTTTGTGCAAGCCAGAGACCTGAAACACAGGTGGGAGCTGCTTAGCGAGATCATTGGATCATCAGCACTGGAAAAAAACAGGAGCATGATGTCTAACAAAGTGCAGTGACCACCTAGGAGTTCAGAACACCCAGGAATCTTCCCTGATTGAATTTTAAGAGGTAATTCCTCTCCTGCTTATTTTAGGTTTATGTAGGGTTTATTTATACACTCCTATCCTCACCGAGAGTGCCCTGTGACTGATTTTCTGACCCACACCAGAAAATCCTTCCTCCTCCTCATCAGAAAGACCTTCAATTCTTTCCTCAAAGCTGGGCAGGGCTCGAAGTGCTTCTCTGAGCTGGGGAGGGTCTTCTAGCACAAGCTGAAGCAGATTCATGAATCAGGGCCAAGATGCCGCGTTTCTCAAGGGTGACGGTCACAAAGAAGCATTTCAGGGCTTGAAGGGAAGATTTATGAGCATGGTTCTGAGAAGGGAGCACAAGCAGTTCACTGCAGTCCCCACACCAAAAAAAAAAAACAACAACCCAAAACAACCCAAAAAAAAACACCCCAGCCCCATTTGTGTTTAAACTGGACCGCTCAAAATGAAGGCATTGTGCATGCCGCCAGGAAACAAAGGGAGAGCTATCTGGAAGTGATAAAGCTCGGATTGATGAAAACTTCCCTTCCTCTAGACCCAGGCCACACATACTCTAAATAAAATGTGCCACTTAAGAGATGATTTGTGTTGATAAACCTCGGGTGCATTGTTTTCCCAAATGTTCTCTCCCGGCTGGGAATTTCACACTTGGGCAAGCTCCAGACCGAGTGCCAGCCTCCTTCACTGACCTGACCCTCCGTTGTTTATACTGCTGTTTACACATTGCTTAACAACCTATGCAAAAGGGGCTCTAATTACTTTCACTCATGGGCAGCGCAGGGGTTCGGGCAGGCTCTGAAGCATTGCCAATGTTGTGCTGTTTGTTGACACAGAGCTTCCCCCACTGCTCAGCAGGTCAGAGGCCGGGTTATACGATGGGCTAATCATATCTGGGGACACAGCCCCGTAAGCCTGGGGCCGTGCTGTAAACAGCCAAAGGAGAAGATATCTTGAGCAGGAACCAGGTTTCAAGAGGCTTGCTCCAACCGTAGAATCACAGAATCACAGAATTAATGAGGCTGGAAAAAACCTCTGAGATCATCAAGGCCAGCCTATGACCTGACACCACCACATCAGCTAAACCATGACACTAAGTGTCACATCCAAGCTTTTCTTAAAGACCTCCAGGGATGGTGACTCCTTCACCTCCCTGGGCAGTCCATCCCAGTGCCTAATCAGCCGTTCTGTGAGGAAGTGCTTCCTAATGCCTAACCTAAACCTCCCCTGGCACAGCTTCATACCATGCTCTCTTATCCTGTCACAAGTTGCCTGAGAGAAGAGCCTGACCCCAGCCTGAATACAACTTCCTTTTAAGTAGTGTTAGAGAGTCATAAGGTCCCCTCTATGTCTCCTCTTCTCCAGGCTGAGCACCCCCATCTCCTTCAGCCTTTCCTCGTACAACTTCCCCTCCAGCCTCCTCCCCAGTCTCACCATGAGGCTCACCTTAGAGGGATCATTGATCTGTTATAACACTTGGGTTTGGAGGTGGGACCATGCTGTAAACAGCCAAAGGAAAAAATACTTTGAGTCAGAACCAAGTTTTGAGAGGCTTGCTCCAACCATGAGACTCACCTTAGAGGCATTGATCTAACACTTGGGTTTGGAGTGGTGCAGCACATGTGCATCACCGTGGGGTCACAGTGGTTTTCAAAGTCACTTAGCTTGGACGCAGTCTGGATGCAAGACTGTATATCCCTCCTCTTCGAGGCCAGAGCTCAGGAAAGTTGAACAGCAATACTCCTTAGATCACTCTACCACTCTAAGTTGTACCACTGGTGTTATATTTTTTCCATGTCATTGGGAAGGATTTCTATGGGCTTTGTGCCCCAAATGTCTTTGGTTTTAAAATACAGTGCATACAGTTGCTCTGAAGAGGAGGCTCCAAGTCTGCAGACTGATTATGATTCCTGGTTTACAGAAGAATAAATTTTGTTTGAACCCAAATGGTTTAATTAGTACCTTGGAAAGCTATGTAAACTTGATATAAATTATGAGGGTGTTGCCCTCTCTGATTTACTCTGTTTGAAAACCTTGAGGGTCTCTAGCCTGCCTGGACTTAAAAATACTGGCATTTGTTTCCATTACAGCTATATTTTTAAAGCTTGGACAGGGTGTGGGAGTGCTGATGTCCCTTGATTAGCCACAGATACCACACAAGAAAAATAAAGTTCCTAAAACTGGGTTTTTTAAATAGTTTTCAATGAAAAAAAGAAATCCACCTCAGTCCTTCCTTCCTGCTCCATCCCCTGATGCTCCCAATAACAACCGCACAAAGCAGAGTTGTGCATCTGAAAATCTGTGTGCCTCAAAGGGTAGCCAAAACACAGAAGGTTCACACAGCTGGTAGCTAAATTTTAGACCACTGAGGCCTGAAAGTTAGGTACCCAACTCTTCACAGGAAATCCCTTCCTTGCAAAAGACATTTGACACATTCCACTAGGTTGTGTTTATTTACCAGTGTGGTTGAAACTGTGAAAGCAAGCTAAGGATATTTCACAAAAGAGTTTCCAGAATATGAGAAAACATCATTTACTGAAAACAAGCAAAGCCCCACAGCCAGAAAAGTGCCAATCCCAGCAAAACTAGATTTTTTTTCATGCTCTTTCGGTAAGTCCAGGGAGAAACACCACACATGACCTGCTCTCTGTGCAAGACACTTACACACATTCATCACAAAAATGAAAAGTCTGTTAGTCTGGGATATCCAGAAAGAGAGCTCATACTTGGGAAGGAGAGTTAGGAGATCAGACCAGACTAATTATCCCAAACCCTGAACTGAGCTCACTGTCCCTGAATACATTCATCTTAGCATTAGATAAGTGTGTTTTAAAAAAGGTACCCCACACAAGCTCTTCATTAAGAAAATCTTATGCAGTGAGAGGCCAGTGTGCTCATTGCTGCTGAAGAAGAGACATACATAGGTGCTGCCAATGCGACAGCAAAACTGCCCAGTTTTGGCAGTGCAAATGAAGAATTGCAGAATCACAGAAACATTCAGGTTGGAAAAGACCCTCAGGATCACCAAGTCCAACCCAGAACCCTACTCTACAAGGTTCACCCCTAAACCATATCCCCAAGCACCACATCCAAACCACCTTGAAACACATCCAGGCTTGGGGACTCAACCACCTCCCTGGGCAGCACATTCCAAGGCCTGACCACTGTTGCCATGAAAAAATGTTTCCCAATGTCCAGTCTAAACCTACCCAGCTGGCTTGAGGCCATTCCCTCTTGTTCTGTCACTAATTACCTTTGAGAAGAGACCAGCCCCAACCTCTCCACAACCTCCTTTCAGACAGCTGTAGTGAGCAATGAGGTCTCCCCTCAGCCTCCTCTTTTCCAAACCAAAGAGCTCCAGCTCCTTCAGTCACTCTTCATAAGGTTTATTCTCCAGGCCCTTCCCCAGCTTTGCTGCCCTCCTCTGCACTACCTCCAGCACCTCCACATCACTCTTGTATTGAGGTGCCCAAAACTGGACACCATACTTGAGGTGTGGCCTCACCAGAGCTGAGTATAAGGGGACAATCAACTCCCTAGTCCTGCTGGACACAGCATTTCTAATCCTAGCCAGCATGCCATTGGCTTTCTTGGCCAACTGGAGCCTAACTAGAGCTTAATTCTAGTCTTCTGGAGATGTCAGTCAAGGTGCTGTGTTAGCAGTGACAAGGACATGTGCTTGGTCTTCAGAACCCACTGTTGTAATGCACTCAAACCCCTTCTTTCCCCTTCCCCCTTGTGGAGCCAGCATGGGGGAAAGAGAGAAGTGTGGGAAAGGGGCAGGAAAATGCAACTTTTGTGCCTAGTGCTAGGGTCGGTGCATGTAGACCCTTCCCCACTCCATGTGCCAGAATCCCTGAGCTTTGGCAATTCTGGGATGCCATAGGTTGAGTTTCCTGCTTCTTTTTGTGGCACTATGACACAATCACTCTCAGAGATATTAAAAGGAAGTGAGCAAAAAAGCAAGGACAGGCTGAAGGAGCTGGGGTGGTTTAGTCTGGAGAAGAGGAGGCTGAGGGGAGGCTTTATTGCTCTCTACAGCTACCTGAGGGGAGGTTGTAGCCAGGTGGGGGTTGGTCTCTTCTCCCAGGCAACCAGCACCAGAACAAGAGGACACAGTTTTAAGCTGTGCCAGGCAAAGTTTAGGCTCGGGGTGAGGAGAAAGTTCTTCCCAGGAAGAGTAATTGGCCATTGGAATGTGCTGCCCAGGGAGGTGGTGGAGTCACCATCCCCGGAGGTGATCAAAAGATGATTGGATGTGGCACTCGAAGCCATGGTTTAGTCATGAGGTGTTGGATAATTGGTTGGACTGGATGATCTTTGAGGTCTCTTCCAACCTTGCTGATACTGTGATACTGTGATCTCTGAGGTCTTTTCCAACCTGGTTGATTCTATGAAGGTGCTATCCCCACTGTAAAGCGCTGCCTTGCCAATAAGCTGTCTCGCTGGCTTTGCCTGGCTTCTTGCATTGTGGATTATAAATTGCAGTTCTGGAAGGCATGCCAAAAACAGGAGACCCTAAGAGGTGTCCTCACAGTTACAAAGCCACCTTGTGAGTAGAATTGGAATATTTTCCTACAGTCTCCAGGGAACTGCCTGCCTCTAGTTAGTGGGGAAATAGTCTTGGCTTGGGGACTTAGCTATTTCCAACTACAGTTCTTTAAACTGTTTGTTAGTGCTTATACATACAAATTTAGGAGGGACATTGAGATACATGAACATGCCCAGAGAAGGGCAACGAGGCTGGGGAAGAGGTCTGGAGCACAAGTCCTATGAGGAGAGGCTGAGGGAGCTGGGGTTGCTTAGCCTGGAGAAGGGGAGGCTCAGGGGAGACCTTATTGCTCTCTATAGCTACCTGAAGGGAGGTTGTAGGCAGGTGGGGGTTGGTCTCTTCTCCCAGGCAACCAGCCCCAGAACAAGAGGACACAGTCTTAAGCTGTGCCAGGGGAAGTTTAGGGTTGAGATGAGGAGAATGTTCTTCCCAGAAAGAATAATTTGCCATTGGAGTGTGCTGCCCAGGGAGGTGGTGGAGTCAATATCCCTGGTGGTGTTCAGAAAAGGATTGGATGTGGCACTTGGTGCCATGGTCTAGTTGTCATGGTGGTGTTAGGTAATAGATTCTGTGATATATATAGTGAATGTATTTTCCAAGCAAACACCAAACCTGCACATTTTTCTAACTTTGTATGTAGTTTGGGAGGGATGGGGGTTGGGATTAGTAAATAATGTACATTATTTATATATAATATAGAATATATGTTATATAATATATATATTCACACCCTCTTCATTTCATAACACCCACCCAGGACCAGCACAGCTGACAGATAGAGAAGTGGCATTTTGCAGGCTGCATTCATTCTTTTGTTTCCTGTCTACAGCTCATCTCTGTAGAAGACCTGAGAGGCTCAGGCATGAGCGTCTCACACTGATGTTTTCAGTTCCCTTACGAAGGGCTCCCATAGCCTGCCCGCGGTGAGGCTCCATGCTGTGCCGAGAGGATGCCTCTCACCTCCTGGGAGTGCCTGCTGACGCACCTCTGCCTGCCAAACAGTTGTGGTTGGTGAGCTCAGATTCATCATCCTGTCATTTCCCCTCCCTGGGCTTGACCCATCTCCCCTCGCCGGCGCACAGGCTCCCTGCTGCAGCCGGCTGCCCTCTCCCACCACGGGAAGGTGTTATCAGCCCTCAAGGAGTGGGCTTGCCAGGAATATGGGGCTCATCCCACTGATTCAAGGAGGCAGATCTATCTTAACACTTATCTCCCTGTTACAGCCTCCTCCCTCTCTGACAGTCATTTCTAGGCCTGTATTTCATACTCATCACTAGCACCAGGAGTGAACCTTTCCACAGACAGATAAGTGGCACCAAATTAAAGAGCATTAAATAGATGTCTTTCCCTGTTTAAAGAGCCAGTAGCAATTTGTAGGTCCTGGGCATGCCAGAAATGGGAAAATCTAATCCTTTTCCATGTTTGAAATGCTGGGTAAACATGAGGTAATTGTTCTTATATGTGAAAAATGATGTGTCTCATGTCAAGAATGTATCAAGACCAAATTTTTAGCTTTGTGAAATATTACCAAGCCCAGCCCCTGCTCAGCAAATCTTTCCAGACTCGAATAAGTCACCAAAGCAAATAAGTCTGTTCTTATTTATGAGACTGAGAGTTTATCTTGATTAGATATAAAGGATGTAAATAATGGCTCTCTTTTAGACAACTTCTAACATAAAAGAAATAAACCATAGGTCTATCTGTTTTCAGTATATCTAAAATACACTCATCAGCCACTGCGAAACACTTAATGCTCTTGATAAATGAAATGCATGTGGTTAATCTCAGCAATTTTGCCCCTAAAAACTAAAAATTCATCTTTGCTGCCTTTTTTTTTTTTTTTTTTTTTTTCCTCTTAGAAAGGAAATGACAGCAAAATACACCATTAGTCACAAAGTATAATCTGTTAGCATCAAAGCTAATGGTTTACTGACTGGCTTTTTCAAACGACTGTTTCAAGGTTTTACATGTCTGCAAGCATTTCTGCAGCAATTATTAAGATAAAGTAATAGGAGAACAGAGTTTTAGTATTTCGTCAGTGCAAAGGGAATGATTAATAACACCAGCCCTGGACCCCAGGCATGATGTGGGCAAGGCCGGTGGGTTTCTCCAGCTAAACGTGCAGCTTCCAGGGAGGAGATGTCTAGCAAAGGACCACAAAATGAAATAACAGTGGATTTAGGGGCTGTCCTGCTGGAAAGTGGACAAGTTCTCCACAGGACAACAATGTGCCCTTGTGGCCAAGAGAGCCAATGGGATCCTGAGGTGCATCAAGAAAAGAGTGTCCAGCAGGGCTAGGGAGGTTCTTCTCCCCCTCTACTCCACCCTGCTGAGACCACACCTGGAATACTGTGTCCAGTTTTGGTCTCCCCAGTTCAAGGGAGACAGAGACCTGCTGGAGAGAATCCAAGGGAGAGCCACAAAGTTGATTAGGGGACTGGATCACCTCTCCTGTGAAGAGAGACTGAGAGACCTGGGGCTGCTTAGTCTTGAGAAGACTGAGAGGAGACCTGATCAATGTCTCTAAATATCTGAGGAGTGGGTGTCAAGAGGAGGGGGCCAAGCTCTTTTCAGTGGTGCACAGGAATAAGACAAGGAACAATGGATACAAACTTGAACATAGAAGCTTTCACCTCAACATGAGGAGAAACTTCTTTACAGTGAGGGTGACAGAACACTAGAACAGGCTGCCCAGAGAGGTTGTGGAGTCTCCTTCTCTGGAGACATTCAAAACTCGCCTGGATGCATTCCTGTGTGGACTACCCTAAGTGATCCTGCTTTGGCAGGGGGTTGGACCTGATGATCTCTGGAGGTACCTTCCAACCTCTAATGTACTGTGATAATGGAGAAGAGCTTGGAAGCCCAGTTCTTGTAGGGGCATACATTTATCTCTGACTTTTTTCATCATGCAGCTTTCTTGATGAAAATTTCCAGCCATGGTTACTGAAATAATATAAACTTCATGAGACATGAACAAAACCTACCTCTCAAGATGGACTTTCTTATAATCAGAAATAAGCAAAAAAACCCCAATTCATTCAGTCTTCAGTTTACCACTGGCCATGTGGTCATTAAACCACCAGTGAAGCCTCTTGTGCAGCTCAGGTGACTGCAACAAGTCTCTGTTTTCTGAGAGCTCTAATTTTCCTTCTTCTTTTGAAGCATTTTTCTCTCCCCCTAGCACCTCTGGGAAATCTACTGTCAGATTTACTTCCAAGTATCATAATCTGTGAAGGACTTCATTGTCCTCAGCTGAAAGGACATATATAAAAAATACACATAAAATATAGCTAGAAATATTCTTAGGAAGGCTACCAGCTTCTATCTGCAGTGAAACAGATTCTTCCGTAAAAGACTGTCTCTAGCTTCTGACATACAACAATCCTTCACCTACATTATTGCAGTCACCTGCCTTGCACAATATAGAGCACTGAAATGAGCTTGGCAGTTCCTTTGGCAGGACTTCCTCCAGCAAGTCCATAACTCCTGGCTGACCAAGAGACAAGTATGTTTCAGGTAACTATCCAAAGTTTGCATCAGGGATACAGCATACACCCAAATAAATAGTCCTGGCAGTTACTGAACATCACTGTGAACATCATGACATGTTGCCATAGACCGAAATATGTCTTGTCAGGGCTGCCAGCTACTAAAACCTGTTAAGCTCTTTCCTAGTTATAAATAAATAAATAGAAGAAAAATAAAAAGTTATTTTCCATCAAAATCTCCCATACAGAGGAAGAAGAATTAACCACTTTGTAGTTTCCTCTTTGTTAAAATCAGGGTCATGAATTTATCTGAACTCTTTCAGGGAGTCAGGCTTTCCAGACTCTCTCCTTTCTCTTCTTCAAACCCTGTGAATCTGCCAAACTCCTCTTAAAAAAAAAAAAAAAAAAAGGAAATTTTAATCTGAGGTCACATACAGCCCAGGTTTCACTTTGAGAACCTGAATGCAGGGGAACACAGCATTGCCTACATCACACACAAGCACATGAGCAAAATTCAGCAGTTCAGCCTTGCAGCATAGCCAGATGCTATGGTCAGTGAATAAAAAAATTTAATTTCCTCTAGTGACATTTCCAAGCCATCATGAGACCAGAAGGAATTTTCTGCCTCCTGTTCCCTCTTCCCTCCCTTTCTGCCTGTGTGCTGAAAGTCATTGAGACACTTGGTTGTCCGGTGAGGTGGCTGGGGCCCCATCCCTGGAGGTGTTTAAGACCAGGCTGGATGAGGCTTTGGCCAGCCTGATCTAGTGCAGGGTGTCTCTGCCCATGGCAGGGGGTTAGAACTAAATGATCCTTGTGGTCCCTTCCAACCCTGACTGATACTATGATACTTGAACATGTCCAGAGAAGGGCAACGAGGCTGGGGAGAGGCCTTGAGCACAAGCCCTACAAGGAGAGGCTGAGGGAGCTGGGATTGTTTAGCCTGGAGAAGAGGAGGCTCAGGGGAGACCTTATTGCTGTCTACTACTACTTGAAGGGCGGTTATAACCAGAAGGGGGTTGGTCTCTTCTCCCAGGCAACCAGCACCAGAACAAGAGGACACAGTCTCAAGCTGTGCCAGGGGAAGTTTAGGCTGGAGGTGAGAAGAAAGTTCTTCACTGAGAGAGTTGTTAGCCATTGGAATGTGCTGCCCAGGGAGGTGGTGGAATCACCATCCCTAGAGGTGTTCAAGAGGGGATTGGATGTATCACAGTATCACAGTATAACCAAGGTTGGAAGAGACCCCAAGGATCATCAAGTCCAACCTGTCCCAACAGACCTCACAACTAGACCATGGCACCAAGTGCCATGTCCAATCTCCTCTTGAACACCTCCAGGGAAGGCGACTCCACCACCTCCCTGGGCAGCCCATTCCAATGACGAATGACTCGCTCAGTGAAGAACTTCTTCCTCACCTCAAGTCTAAACCTCCCCTGGCACAGCTTGAGACTGTGTCCCCTTGTTCTGGTGCTGGTTGCCTGGGAGACACTTGGTGCCATGGTTTAGTCATGAGGTCTGTAGTGACGGGTTGGACTTGATGATCTTTGAGGTCTCTTTCAACCTTGGTGATTCTGTGATTCCTCCAGTGTCATGGATCTTCTGAAAAATGGGGGGGAAATGCTTTGGGTCTTAAAGTGTTATCTCAGAGCCTCATGTTCCCTGCAGGCATCTCACAGCCTCATCGTGGGACTGCCCAGTCCTCTTAGGATGTCATCATCCAAAGCTGTGTTCCATGCTGTCAGTGACCTAGTCTACAATGAAAGCAAGGGGGAATGAGTCACTGGCACTTCTGAGAAGTTAGCACAGGTCCTCTAGTTGTTTCTCAAATAGCCTACCAGGTATGAGCTCCTGAATGGGAATTCCTTTTGTTCCAAGTATTTTCCGCTCAGCCTCATTTGAGCAAAGCCACAGATACTCAAAGGTCTCTTTAAAGGAAGAGCACAGCTCTGTTTTGTGTCCCTGGACCAACTCACAGCTGAGCAGAACGTTGCTCTCACTGTCAGGAAAATCTTAGGAGATAATAGAGATCAGAAGATTTCAGAGTGATAGACATTAACTCCAAGTTTCTTTGAGTTACCTGAAATCCCATTTCCACAGTGTTTCTGGAATCACAGATTCCTGACTCTCAGGCTGAGATGTTCCTCAATTCTACAGAACTCCTCCACCGAATTGGGAGTGAAAACTGTAACTATAGGAGAACTTGATGCATTTGATTAGCTGTTTAGTAAGATTTTGAGAAGCATTTTAGTAAAGCAGGTGTCTAATTTACATCTCTTAATCCCATGATATGGAAAATCAAGCTAGCTACCTACCCGTGCTGTTATCTATGTAAAGTCTTTGCCTTTATTGCAGGATCACAGGATGTTAGGGGTTGGAAGGGACCTCCAGAGATCATCAAGTCCAACCCTCCTGCCAGAGCAGGGCCATAGAATCTAGCACAGGTCACACATGAATGTATCCAGATGGGTCTTAAAAGTCTCCAGAAAAGGAGACTCCACAACCTCTCTGGGCAGCCTGTTCCAGTGCTCACAATAAAGAAATTCCTCCTCATGTTGAGGTGGAACCTCCTGTGCTGTCGTTTATATCCATTACCCCTTGTCCTACCACAGGGTGCAAGTGAGCAGAGCCTGTCCCCTCCCTCTTGACACCCAGCCCTCAGATATTTATTAAATCCCTTCTCAGTCTTTTCTCCAGACTGAGCAGCTCCAGGGCTCTCAGCCTCTCCTCACAGGGCAATGCTTCAGTCCCTTAATCATCCTTGTATCCCTCTGTTGGACTCTCTTGAGCAGATCCCTGTTCCTCTTGAACTGGGGAGCCCAAAACTGGTTGCAATATTCATTTTTTTTTATAATCTCATGCACAGATATTTTCATTCACAGCTTTATAAATACTCACAAAGGCATGTTTTGGTCTGCTTTCGAGCTCTAGGGGTCTCAAATGCAATATATGTTTACATTTTGTCTTAATAGTAGATATAGAATCAGCTGTTTGATGCTGTCTACACAGTACTTGGCATATAGGATACAACATGCTACCGTTGGCCTGCACCACTTTTAAGAAGTGTGGAGGGTGAGTAGAGGAGCCAAAAGAATTATTTTTGCATGTTAGTCTTCAAGATATATAAATGGGGTGGAGCTTAAACCCCTGGGCTTTTGGAGATTATGCTCAGGAAACCATATTTTATGTGGTCATAAATAAAGCCAGAAAAATACCAACTTAATTGTGACGTGTACCTTTATGTGGGCACATTATGGAATTCTAATTAAAATGAATGTGGTAATAAACCAATTCACCCTCAACAGCAAAGCAAAGCAACACTCTCCCCCTGCTTTCTACTGCTTAATGGCATTCTGAATCCCACAAATAAAACTGGCGAGGATACACATCCTGTTCCTACGCTGTTAAAAGCCCTAGCTGTGGATTATTGCAGTTTCTTGTTGTTTCAGGACTTTTTCCAAGTTATACCTTATCACACCAAATACCAGGCCCTATAGGACTGTTAGGTTACCAAAGAGCTTTGCAACAGACAATCAGCACAGGTGAAGAGAAGGTGTCAACCAGCAGTTCATACTGATGCCAGCCCTGTGCCAGCTCTGACCTGCATTGCTGCATTGTAGACCCAAGCACACTGACAGCTTAGAATCATAGAATTGTCAGGGTTGGAAGGGAACTCAAGGATCGTGCCCCCTGTTCCAACCCCCTGACATGGGCAGAAGCACCTTGCACTACATCAGGTTGCTCAGAGCCACATCCAGCCTGGCCTTAAAAACCTCCAGGAATGAGGCTTCCACCACCGCCCAGGGCAACCTGTTCCAGTGTCTCATCCCCCCTCATGGTGAAGAACTTCTTCCTGATATCCAATCTGAATCTACCCACTTTGAGTTTTGCTCCATTCTCCCTAGTCCTATCACTCTCTGACACCCTAAAAAGTCCCTCCCCAGCTTTCTTTTAGGCCTTCTTCAGATACTGGAAGATCACAATAAGGTCTCCTCAGAGCCTTCTCTTCTCCAGACTAAATACAATACAATACAATACAATACACCAGGTTGGAAGAGACCTTCAAGATCATCGCGTCCAACCCATCAACCAATCCAACCCACCCAACAACTAGACCATACAGCCAAGCACCCCATCAAGTCTTCTCCTGAACACCTCCAGTGAAGGTGACTCCACCACCTCCACGGGTAGCCGATTCCAATGGCCAATCACTCTCTCCGTGTAGAACTTCTTCCTAACATCCAGCCTAAACCTGCCCTGGCGCAGCCTGAGACTGTGTCCTCTTGTTCTGGTGCTGGCTGCCTGGGAGAAGAGGCCAACCTCTGCCTGGCTACAACCTCCCTTCAGGTAGTTGTAGAGAGCAATAAGGTCACCCCTCAGTCTCCTCTTCTCCAGGCTAAGCCCCAAATCTTTCAGTATGTCTCCGCAGGAGAGGTGCTCCAGCCCTCTGATCATCTTTGCGGCCCTTCTCTGGACACGTTCCAGCACCTCCATATCTTTCCTGCAATAGGGGCTCCAGAACTGGACACAGTACTCCAGGTGGGGTCTCACCAGAGTGGAGTAGAGGGGGAGAATCACCTCTCTTGACCTGGTGGCTACACTTCTCTTGATGCAGCCCAGGATGTGATTAGCTTTCTGGGCTGCAAGTGTACACTGACAGCTCATATTGAGCTTCTTGACCACCAAACTTCTAACCATGAGTCCTCACTTCATAGATCTGTACTTACAGGGGAAGTCACAGCTATATGCATGTGCTGTACATGCACAGTACCCAAAAGTGGGACCAATGCTTGGTGCCAGCAGCCACACAGAAAACGATGGTGTTCTTTGCCTAGCTGAGATGGTAGGATGTGTTAGAGAAGCCTTCTGAGTCTTCTCTCTCTAAAGTGGCAAAAGAAAGCAAGTAGGTATCAGCAGGATCAAAATAATTAGAATAGAAACATGGTTAGAATTGTCTGTCTGGCAAGCACTAATGTGAGATCACTTCTGCAACCCCAGGTGGTAACTCTACAGCACTGAAAGCTCAGAGTTGTTCACTCAAGTGTCTTACTGCAACTCATATTCTTCAGCAAGCATGTAAGCTTCTTCAGACTCCTATCCTCTGTCTAAAATGTGCTTTTTAGGAGGAACTGTAAGAACTCAGAGCTTACCACCAACAAAAGAATGATGTCCTCTAACATTTGTCTTATTCCCAGCACTGAGTCATCAAATAGCTGTCTATATATTCACTTCATTGATCACCTACAATATTTAAAGCAAAACTTTTTCTTCCACTTCTTAATTATTCATTAAGTGTAATTTATTTTCAGCTGGATGTAACATTTCTGAAACTTGAAAGAATAGTGAAGTTCAAAGGAGAATCATATAACTATAGAAAGGTGTGTTCAATGGTACTGGTATCACCTCTGACAGATCTTGGTCTAATAGGTTCTTAAAGGCTCCCAGACATGGAGAACACAATCTCTACAGGCAAACTCTTTCAGTGCTTCTTGGCATTACTCTTGGAAAAGTTTTCTTAATGTCTAACCTGATTCTTTCTTCCTGCAATTCAAGGCCATTTCTTGCTTTGTAAAGCATGGCATGGTGAGCAGATTGTTCCCTTCCTCTTTGTAACAGCCCTCTCTATACTTGACACGATTTGGTGTGATTTTATGGGACTGTATGTTCACCAAGGACTTAAAGTGATACTCATTTGAAGCCACTGAGTAAAAACCAAATGAAGAACAAATGCACGTTTCTTTTCAAAGATAGTGAAGATGAAACTGAGAATCTACCATCTGTTTCCACCAGCTGGAATTCATTCAACATTTTGTTAGTTCTGCTCTTAAATGTGTTGTGAAGCTTACTTTTGAGGACTTTCTTACAGACTTTGTCACTGGCAAGAAATGCTCAGTCTGTGGATGGCATTCCACAAAGAGATCTCTAGCAGTTGTCTTAGAGGGGAATACCACTAATGTGTTTCCCATTCCTTGTTTTGCTTCCTCAGTTGAAAGTATTCCCCTGTGATGGACTGAGAGAGTCCCAGTGAGAGAACAGGATCCTTGAAGCAGTTTTTGGAAGTGCTTCTTTCCAACTATAAGCTTCTTCAAGCAGTGTGGAAAGTCTGAAGTTGTCTGGTAGGGGACTAATTAAGAGTAGTCAAACAGGATGTGGAGAACAGCATGAAAGGGCTTGAGAGGTGCTGGTCTCAGATTGTCTGCACTGTATTACTCTGTGCAGTACAGATTTATTTCCTGTAATTCTTTTCATCACTGGGAAAGGCACAGGACAAAGAAACAAGCCACCAAAACACAGCCAAATCTTTTCTTTGAACAAACAGAGAAAATCTTGTTATTGAATACGTAACAATTAATACCAAACCCAAAGTATTTATGAGACATTGATGTTTTGGTGTGTAAACTGGGGTTCAAAGAGTGAATTAGTGCTGTGACTTTAACCTAAATTCCGTGGGGATTTTGGATCAGGACTGGCAAGGTTAAATTATGTCCTATAGTGCAATATATGCAAAGTTACTGATGCTCAGAAACAGCAGCATAACATCTGCAGACGCTGCCTATGTGAGAGAAAGAAAATCTCTGCCTTGCCCAGGCCAGATTTAAATATTCAGCAATGTTATAGCAAAGTAACTCAGTGTTCAATATAAGATGGGGGTTGGGGAGGGGTGTTGAATTTTCTGCCAAGAAGTTTGTTCAGGGGGACAGTTTTTGTTGTCTGTGCACTGCTCTGAATTAGAAGATGTGTCACATAACACTTATCTTAGATAGCGTGGGGGCAGTCAGTGAATGGTAACTGTGTTCTCCTGAAACAACAAGGATGTCATGTAGCACTTTTGAAGAGATAAGTGAAAGTTTGGACTGGGAAGGGTATGCAAAGGATACCAAAGTTCAGCAGCTAATTAGAGTGTTATCACTTGAAAAGTAACATAGCTGAATGAATGAAGTCATGGCATCTAGGGAAAAAGCTTGTCATTTGTTGCATTATATTGCAGTGTACATGAACCATGCAAGTGACATTCTCAGGAATGTGATGTAGTAGAATTAGGACAAACAGGGCTTCACTTTAGCTCCTGAATTTAGGGCATCTGTAAACAGGCATAGCCTTATTAACTGGGCACATGCACATTGTCATGCTTTCAGCGGGAAATCCAATCTCCCAACTGAAATTCCAGCAGATGGGCTTTGCAGTTTGGGAGTGTGAAGTCACCCTGACACATTATTTACCCAACAACTACTCAAACTCTTACAAAGCAATTTATTTAGTGAAATGATATTTTCTTTTTTAGAAGGAAACAAAACATGGATTGGCAGCTTGACGCAGAAATTTCCATTCAAAGTCAGGTCACCTCTTACCCCATTCCTGGCTGGGCCTTAACCTGGTAGCTCACAAGATATGGAAGTGAGTTCAGTGGACAAAAGACCTATTTTTCAGCGTGGTGAGTCCTTTTGAGTTAGCTTGACATAACTGAGTTAGCTTGACACAACAAGGTCAGGGGTGACCTTATTGCTGTCTACAACTACCTGAAGGGAGGTTGTAGCCAGGTGGGGGTTGGTTTCTTCTCCCGGGCGGCCAGCACCATAACAAGAGGACACAGTCTCAAGCTGTGCCAGGGGAGGTTTAGGCTGGATGTGAGGAAGAAGTTCTTCATAGAAAGAGTGATTGGCCATTGGAATGTGCTGCCCAGGGAGGTGGTGGACTCACCATCACTGGAGGTGTTTAGGAAGAGACTGGATGGGGTGCTTGGTGCCCTGGTTTAGTTGATTAGATAGAGTTGGATGATAGGTTGGACTCGATGATCTCAAAGCTCTTTTCCAATCTGGTTATTCTATTCTATTCTATTCTATTCTATTCTATTCTATTCTATTCTATTCTATTCTATTCTATTCTATTCTATTCTATTCTATTCTATTCTATTCCATCCCATCCCATCCCATCCCATCCCATCCCATCCCATCCCATCCTATCCTATCCTATCCTATCCTATCCTATCCTATCCTATCCTATCCTATCCTATCCTATCTCAAAAAGCCCCATACAGAAGAAGGCAAACTCATCTGGAGTCATGCTGGAGGTGTGTGGGAGGGAGGACCACTGCAACAGGATCTGGCTGTCTCTGGTAAAGACTAGGAGAGTAGAGACAGTTAACTTCTGAAAATATGCAAGATTACCCAGTAAATCACATAACCCTGAGCTGTCCAAAAATGTAACATGAACATGATGATAGAATAATCACTGCAGCTCATTGACGTAAACAGGACGATGTACAGGGGCATGGCAACAATTTGGAGATGCAGAAAACTGACTCCATGCAAGGGGAAAACGAATGGTTAGAGTCTTATCTCGCATGATAAGAAGCATTTACTTCTGAAGAAACTATTAAAGGACCAATTCTCTAGCATGCACTTAGTTAGAGAATACTAATTTGGCAATTAGCTGCAGCGAAAAATGTGGCTGTTAATGGGCCAGCCCTAGTGCCGCTGGAGGAATCTAATAATGGTGGAGAGGGAAATGTGAAGGAAGAGATGGGAAGTTTGTCATGTGGTCTTACAGGAGAGATTTGGAAATCACACATGAAGCATGTGAAACGCTCAGGCAATCCTCTTCCCACTAAGAAAGTGGCATTTTTCAAACGTGTTCCAGGAACCCAAACCAAGATTCCCTCAGTCCTAAGCATTTCCCTTACTCTCATTCATGTGGGCACATATTCTTTAGGACAGCTTCTTGTTCAAGTGCATAGTCTTTCTCTGGGATTGTTGTCCCATGAAATGGTCATTGCCTTTCTTATTGCTTTATTGTTTCAGTCTCTAGGTAGAAAAAAATTGATTTTGCATCAGCTGACAGGAAACACAAACAAGAGGTTCACTTTTCGAAGCTAACAGGCAAAAACACCTTTAGCTGCTGCCCATCTCTGTGGCTACTGAAGTTAAAGGGAGATCACAGGATGTTACAGGTTGGAAGGGACCTCCAAAGATCATTGAGTCCAACCCCCCTGCTAGAGCAGGACCACATAATCTAGTACAGGCCACACAGGAACACATCCAGATGAGTCTTGAAAGTCTCCGGGAAAGGAGACTCCACAACCTCTCTGGGCAGCCTGTTCCAGTGGTCTGTGACCCTCACAGTGAAGAAGTTCCTGCTGCTATGAAAAGCAGCTGCCTCGGATGATGATGGATTTCAAGAAAGTTTGTGCAAAGCACAGAGACTGCTCAGAGGGGATATGGGAGAGCAGCAGATTCCGAATAATTTTTTGTTGTGACAAATGGCCAGGCCACACTTAAGTTATGCCATGGTGACGTAGATATCTGCTGGGAGCAAAGAAGAGAAAAATGAAAATAAGGAGAAATTATGAAATTCTATATTAAAGAAATTGAAGTAAAAAGCACCTTTCATACAGAGACAGACTGAGAGAGTCAGAGCTATTCAGTTTAGAGAGAAGGCGGCTCCAAGGAGACCTTATTGAGATCTTCCAGTATCTGAGGAGGGCCTACAAGAAAGCTGGGGAGGGACTTTTTAGAGTGTCAGGGAATGATAGGACTAGGGGGAATGGAGCAAAACTAGAAGTGAGTAGATTCAGACTGAATGTTAGGAAGAAATTCTTCACCATGAGGGTGGTGAGACACTGGAACACATTTCCCAGGGAGGTAGTAGAAGCCTCATCCCTGGATGCTTTTAAGGCCAGGATGAATGTGGCTGTGAGCAACCTGATGTAGTGTGAGGTGTCCCTGCCTATGGCAGTGGGGTTGGAACTGGATGATCCTTGAGTTCCCTTCCAGCCCTGACAACTCTGTGATGCTATGATTTTATAACTTCTACCTATTTTCCTGGGCATATACATCTATTCCTAGGTACTTGAAGAAGTAGAAAGTAGACAACATAAGATCTGCAGAACTCTTCAGGCAGCCTTTTAACCCAATATGCAATATTTTGGATCTAAACTGTAGCCCAAAACAGTATTTCCATAATAAAAACATGAAATGCAAAAGAAGGCAATCAACACTCAAAGATACAGCTTGTGGCTAAAATCTTTCCACACTATTAAAACCACAACTCAGCCAACAGCACATTTTCAGACTCTTTTGCTCAGTGATTTGTTACGGTGGCCCTCATAATCAAGTGCTTCTAATTAATAGAAGATGGAAGCATTAATTGGTCCTATTTAAGTTTGATTGCATGAAATGATTGTACCAGTGATCAAAAATGTATTTTGAAAGGGAGTTTAGGCTAATACATCAGCAAATGAGGCGCTATAAACATGATTAATATGCACATTAGACTTCCCTTATCACTTTTTGTTGGCAGTTTTTATCCGGTCACAGCTGAAATTCCATTGAGTTCTTTCTCCCTTTGTATAAAATACAGATTATGTGGAGACAGCCGTCTGAGCAACTGGAGTTTCATCTTGGAGTGCCATTAATTATTATTGCTCCTTTAGTATTTCTTATCTATCACAGAGCTGTAGGACTGTATTTTTATAGACATTTTGCTGGTAGGGAAAAAACCAGGCTCTTGCGTGATGGCGCCTCAGAGGGTTTGGTATTTTTCATTAGAGAAAGGATCAACAACACATTTTGCCCATCTATGAGAGGGTGGAATTAGTTGTTTACAGCTGTGATCGCTGTGGAGGTGTGTATCTTTGGTAATACACCAGAGAATTTGTTGGAAGCTATAGCTGGCCTTAGTCACGATGTTCTGGCTTCTTTGGGTTTTGGGTTGTTTTGGGTTTGGTTTTGTTTGTTTGTGGGGCTTTTGGTTTGGTTTGTTTTGGTTTGGTTGGTTGGTGTGGGTTTTTTTTTTAATACATCCACAATTATTTTGCATTTATCCATCACGAAATTTTTCACTGAGTTGTCCCTTGCATGTGGGAAAAGCTTCAGAAGACATTGCCTGCCTGGCAGGCTGCTAATGAGCAAGTTTCGCATTGCGCTGTGCTCAGCTTTATTTTCTTGTTTTACTTCTTTCTACTCATGGGGGAAAACTTACAATCACTCCTGATTCAAGAACAGAAGTGCTGTGCTAGCTGGAACAGAGGTCTGTTGTTATCTCAAACACCCCACTGTCATCACTGCCATGACGGAATCAGCTGCAGAACAGAGAAGGGGACTTCAGATGCTACGTTTTTGCTGCATTGCCTCGTGGTGGGTTGAAATTTCCCTCCAACATAAGATTGCCTGACCAGCTCAGTTGCAAGCAGATGAAGCTACATTTACAAGCAAAACTACAATCTAGAAATATGGAATGCAATGAATATGTACAAAATACACAATATTTACATATATTTACAATTCATAAACTGTGCAAGAACCCCCCCGGACAAAACCAGGGGGTTACCGGTAGTTGCCTCCTCCCTCCTGCCTTCCCTCCCCCCTGTATCCAAGACAAGAGAAGAAAAGCAGAGAGTTGCTGTTAGTACTTAAGCACAACAAGAACACAGCCATGGTCAGTAAAGGGAGCAGAAGCCAGAGCTAGTATCTGCCAGAGCAAAGGAAGCGAAAGGAAAGTTAGTTTATACACACTAACTTTATGTTAGTAGTCAGACCAGTGGGATTATTTTGACCTTATCAGTATTTCCCTTTTGCATCCAATGGTAATTTATTCACATTCTATCACTTTCTGTTCATGATCTGTGGAAAATTTTCTAGGCATAGCCTAAAACTACCATATGCTCCCAGCAAGAATCCGTCTGCAGAACTGGCAGAACTCATAGCTCTGACACCTTCTTAATTCTAGCCCAAAGCTACCCTTCACCAGAGTGTGCCCTACGTGTCCTAGGGTCACATTTAACATAAAAGGGTAATATTCTGCTCAGTCTCTTTAGCCAACAGGTGTTCTGTGCAGTGTAGGCATCTTTAAACCAGGCTGGACTGTGAACAGCAGCACATGCAACATGTAGATGTAGACTCTGGTGTGCACTTTTTTCTCTGTGTTAGTAGCTGTCTGAACTCTTTACACAGCTCAGCTTTTTGGCACAACCATCTTGTGTTGGTGAGTCATACTCATCTGGTGTCCTCCTAATACTCAAGCATCCCTCCTCAGAGGAATTCCCTGCTTGTATTAGACATTATTATTAGTTTGCACATGACTTCTGCACGATTTCCCTTCTTGCTCTGAAGGGCACTGCCTTAGCCTTATGTGATATTTTGACTCCTCTCTGTACTAGTGGTTCCTTGTGACTCTGTGTGCTCTACTCA
The DNA here is from genome assembly GCA_033816785.1 of Picus viridis. NCBI lineage: Eukaryota > Metazoa > Chordata > Aves > Piciformes > Picidae > Picus > Picus viridis. Next base: position 45,050,448 of record CM066578.1, on the reverse strand, counting down.
TTGTCATGTACCACACTTTTTTTTGGTGCCAAATTCACTACAGAACACACTGAGCAGCTCAGAAATTAATGTAAGCTTACCAGCAGCTTCTTCTGACTTGCTACAAGCCCTACCCCTGCCAGCTCCTCACACACCCCGCAGTTTGCACTGAGCTCTGTCTTCTCAGGGTTAACTGAGTATTTCTGGTGTTGCTCTGAAACAAATATGCAATGAAGTCTGGATAGTTATGGAGGAATTGCTCCAGATTTAAATCAGCATAGATGGCTCCACTTTGCTCTATAGAGACAGTCACTTTCAGTTATATTCATTGGTTTTTGTTAACCTTTGTTCCCTTGGAGAAAAAAAAAAAGGAAAGCTTTTTTTCTGGGATCTGGCCAAGAGAATACATTTTCCCACTCTTTTCTGTAGTGGATATTTACAGTAAATATAGGTTCTTTTTTGTAGTGAAGCAATAACGGGGACATCATTTCCAGCTGCTCTTGGGAAGCCTTTGAATGATGCTGGAAAGGAGTGTAAGAGCCCAGAGGCTGACAGCATCACTCACAGGAGATGATCTGGCTACACCCAGTGGATTCAAGGGTGTGTGACCAAGCATGCAGGAGCATTCAGGACCCACTACACATGACGTGGGGCTCTGTGGTATCACTGTTCCTGGGAGGCAGTGATCCCTGGGGAACATGGGCCTCCACTCAGCAGTCTACTTAAATCTGCCTCGTCCTGCAAGGACACTGTTTTGGAACAATTATTCTGCCACAAATTCATCCTCTGACTTTCTCAGGAAAAAGCCTTCATAAATGAGCCATAATGATAGTCAGCTTGCTGCCTGTCCAGGGACCTGACTTGCAGCAACATAAAACAGACCCACCCCACCCCCAAATTAGTGGGTACTTTTTCTTTCACTCTTTCTGTGCTTCAATATCCTATTTGTGGAAAGGATTTGTTATTTTTAACTTCTTGTTTATTTGTTTAACACTGTCCTTCAGGGCAGGGGTGAAAAGCAGATTGCATTTGTAATTCTAGAAAAATGTGGTTTTGGGGGGAAAAATGTTTAAATCCCCCCAAATGTTGATTAATGAAGTGAGCAGCCATGTGGGGCTTTAGGGGGGATAAATATCTTCTGAGTTTGATGTCTTTTTAACATCATCTGCTGGATGTCCTTCAATGAGTATTGCCTCACTTTGTTCAAGGAGACCAGCAGTGAGCTGCTGAGTAAACTTCAGTCTGAAGTTTAGGCCAAACATTTAATACTCTGATTGTTGCCTCAAAAGTTGCAGGTGATACTAATTGAAGGATGCAATATTTGCCAGCACCCTTTATTGAGCTTTATGCCAAGGGATGCTCTACCAAATATGTTCAAAGTGAACTTTTTTTCAATCTCTGGGTAATTCAAAGTCATCTTTAATCACATTGGTTACAACATCCATTACAACAGAGTTACCCTTGATTACTGGGTTGCTAGTATTAATTTCCAGCTTATTTTTTCCTAAAGTAAGCTGTAGCAAGAATTCAGGAGCAGGTTCAGGAACTCACATGCCAGCTGCATCCACACAAGTAAATTAAACAGTGCCATGCTGTGGGCCCCAACTTTAGCACACAGCCACTACTACATGCCCAGCATTTCTTGCTCCTCAGCTGGTTTTTGAATTGGTTCAGCCCTTGCTCTCCCAAACAGTCCCTGGGTGCTGTTCAGGAATAAGAATCATCCAGATATTATTCCTAATAAGAAGCACAAAACCCGGTTGTCCTGCTTTGAAGCTAAAAGGTTAATAGTATGGACATGAACAAATTATGCCAGCTGGCCTCAAGACAGTCCTGGCACTGGTTAGTTTACTAGGACAGATGAGTTATAGTGTGCTCTGTTTGCAGATTTCATGCAGTATAAATAATGCGCTTTTGCCAGTGGCAAAGCTTTGGAGGGGTCCTGTTGATGAAATCACCTGACATTCAACTGCCAACAGCCTTTTGGAGCAATTAATAACTCCAGCAAATGTTCTGAACAAAGCTTTTCTTTTCTTAATCATGTTGGACCAGAGTCTGCCTCCACGCTCCATACACAAATGTTTGAGAGCAACCTTTAGCCTGAAGTTTTTCACAGCATTATTGTTTTTAAAAGCAGCTTTTATGACTGAAACTTTTGCTGTTCTCTAAAGAGCAATCATCACAGAGATTTGGCTCAGGAAAAGCAAAGGGCAGGAAACTAAAAAATAGCTCTAGAAAATGATTGCTGAAAGAATTACACTAATGCTAAATAACAAAGAAGAATGTAAACAGATTATAGATACAGAGAGCCTGAGATCAGCTAATGGCTGAAGAAATAGATGACAGAGATAAAAAATGATAAGACTTGTCAGAAAGAACAAAGCCTATGTGTGCATCTTTCACATTAAGGAATTAGAGTCAAAAGGTTAAGTGTGAGCAACAATGAATATGAAAAATGGGGGAAAAAAGAAGTAAAAGGCAAGTTAGTTTCATAAATCAGTTCTAGCCTAACATCACTGTAGGGGGGAAAAAAAAAGTGTGGAAGTCTGTTAAACCAGCAGACAGCTCAGGAGGGGACATCACCATAACATCAGGAAAGGTATTGGTATGTTCAGCAGCAGATAAAAGTGTCCTGTTCTAAGTGCTGTGAATATTGACCTCAGGTTACCTATCATCACGTGTCTTGTCCCATGGTGGGAGTCAAACTGATGGTCAGTCTTACAGCCCAAGAGTCTGGAGAATTTTTTAACATGGCCTGATGCACACCCCAGTTTGTGAATCTAAAGACTTTGGCTGCTTCATAGAACAGGGATGAAGAAAAGAGGTTCTATCAAGCCTATGGTCGGTGGATGCTGGCCATGAGATCCACATTCACAACAGATAATTATGCAGAGTGTGTTTGTAACATCTGTTCTCTTTACTGCAGGAAATTCTTCTGAGAGAAGCTCCAAGTGGCTAGGAGATATCTGAAAGCACTTCCAGTTTATTGGATAAATATGGAATGTTTCTAAATTTGCCATTTTTAGAAGGAATGAAAATATATTCTGGACAATTACCAGCAACAATAGCTAAATTTACAGTGCTTTCCTGTTCTAAGTTTAGAGATACTGTAGAAATCTGCTCCTGCTTGCAAAGACAAATCCAATTGGTTACAGTATGCATTATGGAGCAGGGACTCCACATCTGCAATGTCTCCACTTCAGGAGCCAGAGTAGGGCACAGCCTGTACAAGTGGTTTGGTCCTGCCTGCTGAAACGAAACCATTTCCATCTCATCTGGAAGGAGCAGCTATTCACATCCCCTTTGTCATGTCAGTAGGGCATAGTGTAAACACAGCCTATTTATTTTAGAATGGGACTGGTTGCTACTCATAAAATCTCCCTTAAGAACTACATGATGACTTGTGCACAGAGGCCATAAAGATGCCTTTTCCCTGACTAATGCAGGCCAAAAAAAAAAAAAAAAAAAAAAAAAAAGCAAGCAATTCCTTTTCCAAACATCCATAATCCACTGAGATGCAGTGGTGATGCTATAAACAGTATCCAAGAGCGGTCCATATCAGTGTTTGAACAGATCTCCCTTTACGTTGGCTTCTTGTCTCTGATGGTGGCCATGGGTAGGCATCCAAAGCAGAGCGTACCAACAGGGTAAGCACACTTTCACCAGCATAACCTCCCACATTGGAGCTCTTTGGGACTTTGATGTTTCTGGGTAATCCTTCTGCCATTAATTAGGGGACCTGAGCACCTCCCATATGAAGAAAGACTAAGAGCCCTGGGGATGTTTAGTCTTGAGAAGACTGAGGGAGCTGGGGTTGTTTAGCCTGGAGAAGAGGAGGCTCAGGGGCGACCTCACCTGAAAGGTGGTTGTAGCCAGGAAGAGGTTGGCCTCTTCTCCCTAGCAACCAGCACCAGAACAAGGGGACACAGTCTCAAGCTGCAACAGGGGAAGTTTAGGCTCGAGGTGAGGAGAAAGTTCTTCACCGAGAGAGTGATTCGCCATTGGAATGGGCTGCCCGGGGAGGTGGTTGAGTCGGCGTCCCTGGAGGCGTTCAAGAGGGGACTGCATGTGGCACTTGGTGCCATGGTCTAGTCGTGAGGTCTGTGGTGACAGGTTGGACTTGATGATCTTTGACGTCTCTTCCAACCTTAGTAATACTGTGATACTGTGATACTGTGACTGAGAGGGGAGCTGATCAATGTCTATCAATATCTGAGGGGTGGGTGTCAAGTGAAGGGTGTCAATCTCTTTTTGGTGGTGCAAAGTAATAAAACAAAGAACAATAGATACAAGCTTGAACAGAGAAGGTTTCAGCTCAACATGAGGAGAAACTTCTTTACAGTGAGGATGACAGAGCCTTGGAACAGGCTGCCCAGAGAGGTTGTGGAGTTTCCTCCTCTGGAGAATTTCAAATACCTCCTAGGTGCATTCCTGTGTGACTTGTGCTAGATTCTATGGTCTTGCTCTAGCAGGGGGCTTGGACTTGATGATCTTCGGAGGCCCCTTCCAACCCCTAACATCCTGTGTGATCCAGTGATCTCCCTTCAACTTCAGTAGCCACTGAGATGCATTCCTGTGCAGACCACTCTAAGTGATCCTGCTCTGGCAGGGGGTTGGACTTGATGATCTTCGGAGGTCCCTTCCAGGCTCTAACGTTCTATGATTCTATGGTTCTATGATTCTAGTTTCTGTTTTCAGCCCTGGAAAATTTTGGTATCTTTGATGTGTTGTGACAATGAGTTGCAGAATGTAATGTCACTAAAGAAACAGCCACCCTCACTGGTTGGGTGTGTGGCTCCTCCATGGTGGAAACTCAGGCAGAAGTCCTTATGTGTTCTCTCTGACCCAAGTCCTTTTATCCTCTTTTCTTCACTCTTGTCCCATTTCTTTACACTATGGTGGATGCTACATAGTCTTTTTCCCCTCTTGCACTTAGAATAATTATATTCATTATGTCTATATTCTGCATGTAGCTGCATAATATGATGTGCAGTTTGCTGAGAGTTTATGTTCCATGCTTGGCATGGGATGTAGTATTATTAATTTCCTTGTGGACCTTTTTTGTGGCATTGTTTTCCTTCACATCCTCATTAACACGAAACTGTCTTTACAGTGACTGTCTGGAGTGAATATTCATGGGTTATAACTGGCGGTATTTTACAGCAGAGAAGCTGAGGCACAGAGAGTAAGGCTCAGGTTTGCAACATGTCTAGATTGAGGAGACCAGTTCAATTCATGCCATGTCTGCTTTTCCTACAAGTGCTCTATTGGCTTAATCGAAGACCATGCTGGAGTAGAAAAAACAGCATGCACAGCATGATTGCAGAACAGTGGCTGGCATCTACCAATGAATTATAACTCAGTTTAGACACTGACACACAATGGACATACTTTTGGGGACAAGAATTGAAGGCAAATCACAAAATCACAGAATGTTAGCAGCTGTACAACTCAAGTAATGCATGTTTTGAGACATCCTTTGTGGTATACAACACTCTGGAGAGCAAGGGGGAATACTGTCAGGGATATTGTTAATACATCTGAGTAATTAATAAGAAAGGGATGTGGACGTGCTGGAGTGTGTCCAGAGAAGGGCCACGAGGATGATCAGAGGGCTGGAGCACCTCTCCTATGAGGACAGACTGAAGGAGTTGGGGCTGTTCAGTCTGGAGAAGAGAAGGCTCCGAGGTGACCTCATTGTGGCCTTCCAGTATCTGAAGGGGGCCTACAGGAAGGCTGGGGAGGGACTTCTCAGGATATCAGGTAGTGATAGGACTAGGGGGAACGGAATGAAGCTGGAAATAGGGAGATTCAGGCTAGATGTGAGGAAGAAGTTCTTTACCATGAGAGTGGTGAAGCCCTGGAATGGGTTATCCAGGAAGGTGGTTGAGGCCCCATCCCTGGAGGTGTTTAAGACCAGGCTGGACGAGGCTCTGGCCAGCCTGATCTAGTGTAGGGTGTCCCTGCCCATGGCAGGGGGGTTGGAGCTAGATGATCCTTGTGGTCCCTTCCAACCCTGACTGATTCTATGATTCTATGATAAAGTAGAAGTTACATTTTCATGCTCTTTTAAATACTGTTTTATCATCTACGAATTCAGGTACTTGAAATTAACTGCTGCTCTATTTTGTTTTCCTCCAGTATGCAGGTATTAGGTTACTCTTTTATTACGTGGAACAAAACTGCAAGTTGATGCAACCGATTCTTTCTGCCCTACACACTTTGAACATTTCATCACTTTCCTCCCACGCAAACTGGGGAGGATTTGTTGTAAGTGAATTAGCACAGCAGAACTCACAGAAAGAGGAAAACTGGCCTCTGTGACAGAAACAGGCAGATCAGAGCTTATTGTTACTCACTGTTGTGGTAATGTACATACAGAGGGGCGTGTATGTATGTACACATACGCAGGTGTTATGTCACAGCTTTCATTATCTGACAGATTTTATTAAAGAATAATTTCACTAATTAATTTATGTTACTAGTTGGGGACAAATTTTTGCTTTCAGCTGAGAGTATGAGCAGCAAAAGCTGAATGGCTTCATATAAAAAAACCCCAAACAACCACCAAAAAAACCCCCAAAACCAACACAACAACAAGAACAACAATCTCCCCAACAACAGCCACCAAACAAACAAACAGCTCTGCCATAAGCATGTTGAAGAGGATTTGTTGTCAGAACCATCAAAGGGCATTATATGACTCATTATTTGATACTAGCTGGATTATCTGTGCGTTTAAACCCCCAGTATCTTTGAGTGTGTTGGGATCTCCAGTCTTTGACACTGCTGACAGGCTAAAAGATCATAGTTGCCTGGCATGGGAGTTGGGAAGAAAGCAAAGGTAGTGACCAGAGGTCTAGAAAAAACATGACCCCTAAAGAAAGATGAATGAATGGAGTTGTTTAGTCTTGAGAAGAAAGGACATGCTAATGATTTTCAAATATGTATAGCACTGCTGCAAAGAGGAAAAGGAGTTCTCATTTTCACATTCATGATAGGAGACAAAATAAAAGCATTAACCACTTGCAGGGAAAGTTGAGATTTAATATTTTTTTAAAAACTTGCTACCTGTAAGGATAATGAAGGAAGGGGATGAAGGACCTTTAAAACAAATGTTTACATGGTGATGACCTAGATATGGGTAGGAGAATTATTTAGGTGCTCTCTTAAATTCCTTTCTGTATGTACTGGCCTATGAAACTTTCACCCCTGTTTGCTTCTTTGCTCTTTTCCTTAGGCAACACACACATAAATTGGTTATCCCAGATGAATAATGCTTCTGAATACAGGGGGGAAAATGGACCCTTACCCCTTCCAGCAGCATTGAATGTGCCCTAACCCATGATCTTTCTCTCCTTCTGTGTCAATCTGTAGTAATTTAGTCTTAGGGAAAGGGATTTTCTCTGGACAGGGTTTGCTTGTGTTGGCCAGGTACAGGCTGCATCTCTCCTGCCTGACCTTCCCAGGTTGTGAAGCTCCAGCTTTGCTGCAGGAGCTGGATTGCAGCCTGTCCACAGCAATGCTGGCACAAATTGCCTCTTAGTTAATAGAGCAAGTGACTTTTTCTGAAAGGACAACAGTTGTGTGATGGTGAGGGAGGGAGAGGTAGGGGGAGGGAAATCTCAAACAAGAGAAAAGACAGAGAGCTAAAGAAAGGTGATGAAATGCATGCAGTGTTTCAGAGCAAGACAGCTATTGCACTCATCAGAAATTCCCATCAGTTTGCACATTTCATGCATTTTTTTCTGGAAGCTCCAACTTTTCTAGAGCAGCTTTCCCATCAACAGCAACCCACAATTTGCCACTCAAGAAATGCTAAACAAAGACCTTAGTGAACACAGCAGCACCACCCTCTTTTTTATTTATGTGACCCACAAGTCGAGGAAATAAATTTCCTTTGGACCAGTAAAACATACGAGGACTATTACCAAAAAGGGTTGTGCAGGCTATGAGGGCAGTTCAGGAAAGGCAGGAAGGGAAAGGAAAAAAAGATAGAGGAGAGGAGACTCGAGAAGAGGAGACTCAAGGAAAAATGAAAGATAAAAAAAATAAAAGGAAAAGAAAAGGAAGAAGAGAAGAGAAAGAGAAGAGAAGAGAAGAGAAGAGAAGAGAAGAGAAGAGAAGAGAAGAGAAGAGAAGAGAAGAGAAGAGAAGATAAAAAAAGAAGAGAAAGAAAAATAAAAAACAAAAGAAAATAAAAGAGAAAAAAGAAAAGAAAAGAAAAGAAAAGAAAAGAAAAGAAAAGAAAAGAAAAGAAAAGAAAAGAAAAGAAAAGAAAAGAAAAGAAAAGAAAAGAAAAGAAAAGAAAAGAAAAGAAAAGAAAAGAAAAGAAAAGATAAAAAAGAAAGCAAAAGAAAAGAAAAGGAAAGGAAAGAGAAAAGAAAAGGAAAGGAAAGAAAAGAAGAGAAATAAAATAAAATAAAATAAAATAAAATAAAATAAAATAAAATAAAATAAAATAAAATAAAATAAAATAAAATAAAACAAAACAAAACAAAATAAAATAAAATAAAATAGTAAAATAAAAATAATAAGAAAGAAGTAAGCCAAGCAGGGATGTTATGAAATAAGGAAGAGAAGAAAGGAAAGAGAGCGTTCTGTTGCATGCAAAAACCAGATCCAGCAGTGGCAAGAGCTGGGCAGAGTGGAGCCTTGCCTGATAATATCAGTTTACTTTTTAATTAGATGCTGAGCTTTTAAAGACAATGGAGTAGACATGATAAAGAGCAGGCTATTAAGTGTCCCAATTACAGAGCACCAAGAATCCAATAATTTATGTGCTGATAATCTCCTGGTAATCCTCCGGGTGCTGCCGGAGCGTAAGCGCCCTGATTACTCCTCTGCTCTTACACGGATTTGTTCTCCTACCATTGCCGACTTTTTTCCCCGTTATGTTTGGCACAGCTCATTTAAAACAACCACAGTTACCTCACAGCCAAACCGCCGGCCTTAAGTTTAGCTAAGATGAATAGGCAGCCGTTCATCTGCGACAGAGCCTTTGGTGTAAGTGTGGCCAATTAGTCACACGTTTGGTGTTCTAATTAGGCAACGCTGGGCCTTTCAGAAAATGTGCTGTTGATTTAGGTACTTCCTCAAACAATGCTAAATTGTGTTATGTGAAATTCAATTAGTTCTTTTCTAAATGTTTCCACATCTGTTATTCTTTAAGCATAAACTGATGAGGAGAGAAGGAGAAGTGAAAAGCCAGAGTCTCCACTGGTGAAATATGTTAGGCCTCTGGGACCAGCCCTCTTTCCAGCTTTTGACCCTGAACAGTGATATAGAGGAAGGAACAAAGTTGGAGAGCTATCATGGTGAAGCCCTTTAAAATAAATCATTATGGAAGAAATACTACAACTGTAAGGGAACGTAATCTCTTATGATAGCCATAAACTAAGCTTTGTTTGGAAACGGATGGCATGGGGAAAAGCACCATTAGGCAAATGATTATAAATTCTGGTTTAAGGACTGCAGTTGTTTTTTGGTTATTATTATTATTCTTATTATTATAATGGTGATGTGTTTAAATCCCGAGATTAGCCCCAAATACTTCTAGAGCCGGTTTTCTGTTTTGTGGAATGGCTGTGAGTAGTTTTATTTTCCTTTCAGATTTTCCCCCTGAGGATTAAAAGAGATGGCAAGACCTCCTGGAGGAGGAGGTCTTGAGGGGGGAAGGGATGGGGGTGCATTTATTATTTCTGCTGCGGCCTTTTTGTGCCGTTTCGCCCTGTTTGGAACAACAAAGCGCCACAATCCTTTTTGATCCCTTGAACAAAGCACCAGGCTTTTGCTGGAGCTTTTCTGCGCTCCTAGTGCCCCACGAGTTTTGCATGAGGCTTCTCCTCAAAGGTCAGCTACCTGTGGCCGATGCTGGACCTATGCTTTCGGTCTGCCCTGCGGCGGTGATCGGCGAAGGCAAAGCGACAAGTTCTCCGACGTCGTGGCTCAGCCTAAAAACCACAGCTGTCTAAAGGTGAAGTTGTACATGCATTTGATCCTTGTTACTGTTATCACCTTTTCACTGACCAACATTTCAAGCCTTATCTGTGGCTGGCAGGCCATGTTTCAGGTTTGTCAGAGCCCGGATATAGCCCCGTGCGGTTTTCTGATGATATATCTTGATAAGATTTGTGGAATGCGAGAGATGGAGTTGTCAGCACCGCTTTATGGCACCTCCATGCATGTCAGAAAATGAAAACATTATCAGAGGCAATGGCCTTCTTTTGGCTGGGGACACAAAGTTAGAAGACAATGCCCTTGAGAAGAAAAAAAACAGAATGCCTAATTTTTATAACAAAAGACAAAACCCGACCTATCCTGGGAAGGCAACAGGCTTGACAGAAGAATCAAATAAGAAGGAGAGCAAGAGGATTATAAAATTAAGCCTTTCTGGAGCTAAACTGATAAACTGCATTTCCCAGCTGTAATTACTGCCATTGCATAGACATGTCAGCCTTGTAGATCAGGACCTACAGGAAGGATGGAGAGACACAGTTTACAAAGATCTGCAGTGACAGAACTAGGGGCAATGGCTTCAAACTAGAGAAGGGCAGATTTAGAATGGGTGTTAGGAAAAAATAATTCACTATGAGGTTGGTGGAACACTGGAACACGTTGCCCAGGGAGGTGGTTGAGGCCCCTTCCCTGGAGATATTCAAAGTGAGGCTTGTCAAGGCCCTGGGCAACCTGATCTAGTTGAGGATGCCCCTGCTGACTGTGGGGAGTTCGGACTGGATGACCTTCGATGGTCCCTTCTGGCCTGGGACCATTCTTTGATTCTATGATTCTATGACCTTTTTATAAGAAGCTTAGAGTAACCCAAAATTAAACATGTGCACAGAATCCTCTTTTCAGTGCCTATGTCAGCCTTCAGGTTCTATCACTGCATGATTCATAAGCCAACTCCATGACGTCATAGGTTTCCAAAAAAGAAAAAATGTTTTTGACCAGATGATAATGTAATTAAAGAAGTGTAAACCTTAGTGGAAATCAAAAGACTCCCAGCTTCGTGTTGCTTTGTGTGCCCATCTGCAGGGCTGACTGTGAAGCTCCCTGGAGGTAGAGAGCATGCTGCCGATTTTAGAATGGAATGGAATGGAATGGAATGGAATGGAATGGAATGGAATGGAATGGAATGGAATGGAATGGAATGGAATGGAATAGAATAGAATAGGATAGAATGGAATGGAATGGAATAGAATAGAATAGAATAGAATAGAATAGAATAGAATAGAATAGAATAGAATAGACCAGACCAGACCAGACCAGACCAGACCAGACCAGACCAGACCAGTTTGGAAGAGATCTTCAAGATCATCATGTCCAATCTATTATCCAACACCACCTAATCAACTAAACCATGCAACCAAGCACCTCATCAAGTCTCTTCCTAAACACCTCCAATGAAGGTGACTCCACACCTCCCTGGGCAGCCCATTCCAATGGGCAATCACTCTCTCTGTGTAGAACTTCTTCCTAACCTCCAACCTAAACCTCCCCTGGTGCAGCCTGAGACTGTGTCCTCTTTTAGTGATGGCACTAACCTGTACCTGTCAAAATTAGATCATTGTGATCTTACAAGCAGCACAATATTCACAGATTATTAGTAAAAACCAAAGAGCAGGGGAGCCCAGCTGTGAGTCCATTCTGCATTCAGCAAAATGGGAAAGCTTTTTGTTCAAGAGATGAAGGAGAATTGGAAGCAAATAAACATTCTTAATAGATGTTGGAATATTTCAGATATTTTTTTGATTGAAAAATGCTGTTGCATCAAAGCCAAACTATTAGTAGCAATGCATGTGGGGCTTTTTTGGGGGGGGAAAAAAATATCTGGACTCTTCCAGAGAAATAACAGAAAAGAGCTATCCAAGTCAAACCTTGAGCCTGTTGACACAGAACAACAACAAAAAGTTCTTCTGGCAGAATCCTTTCCCTCCATAATAGAAAAATTTAGTTTCTCTTTCAAACTGCAGAAGCTGCTAGAAAACAGGACCCTCCTCCTGAGAGATGAGCAAAACATTGCTTTTAAATTCAAGCTAAAGTTATTGGACTTGAAGTACATTTTCAAAGTTTCATAGAAAGCACTAAAATAGGCTTTGTTTGGAAAAAGAAAAGCAGTTCTGAACATCTCTAAAAGCTATGAATTGTTGACAGAGAACTGTTCCACCTCCCTCTCATGAAGTCTTTTGGATTTTATTTCTAAATCAGATTAAGGACGTTAAAAGTCTCTCAAATCTATCTTCTTAGTGGTTATCACATCCGCCGGACACGCGGGAGGTCCCTGGTTTGAAACCAGGCAGAAGCACGCAGGTTTTTTCTGGGCCACTCAGCTTAGGAAAGATGTTTAGCTGCTGGAAGGTGTCCAGAGAAGGGCAACAAAGCTGGTGAGGGGTTTGGAGCACAGCCCTGTGAGGAGAGGCTGAGGGAGCTGGGGTTGCTTAGCCTGGAGAAGAGGAGGCTCAGGGGAGACCTTATTGCTCTCTACAACTCCCTGAAGGGAGGTTGTAGCCAGGTGGGGGTTGGTCTCTTCTCCCAGGCAACCAGCACCAGAACAAGAGGACACAGTCTCAAGCTGCACCAGGGGAAGTTTAGGCTGGAGGTGAGGAAGAAATTCGTCCCAGAAAAAGAGATTGGCCTTTGGAATGTGCTGCCCAGGGAGGTGGTCGACTCACCATAACTGGAGGTGTTTAAGAACAGACTGGATGGGGTCCTTGGTTGCATGATTTAGTTGATTAGATGTTGTTGGATGATAGGTTGGACACGATGATCTTGAAGGTCTCTTCTAGCCTGGTCTATTCTATTCTATTCTATTCTATTCTATTCTATTCTATTCTATTCTATTCTATTCTATTCTATTCTATTCTATTCTATTCTATTCTAAACTAAAAATAACAAGTCCACTATTTCCTGAAACAAGGAGGTGTTTCTTTAAACCACCTGGACAAAGATTAGGTTTCAATGGCTCTCTAAAAGAAACAAGTGACCTAGATTGGAAAGAGATCTTCTGTTATCTTAAGTCTATGAGGCTTTTAAGTGTCAACTGTGATTTTGCTGCGTGAAGACTTGCTCCAGCCTCTCATACTTTGCCAGCATCCTCAAAGGTCCTACATGGCATGTAAATCCCAGAGATCTTTAAGTCATCCAATGCCAGGCAAAATCTTTTATCTCACGGCACTTGGTGCCATGGTCTAGCAGTCATCAGGTCCTGGGTGACAGGTTGCACTTGATGATCTTTGAGGTCTTTTCCAACCTTATTGATTTTATGATCCTAACAGGTAATGGCCATAGCAGAGGTGGACTCAGTCAAGGGAGATCACCTGGGTGATGAGTCAGGGGATCTGACTAAAATGACTTGTTTGATAACCACACCTTGCCTACAGATGTATTTGTGTTTCTGTTTGTCATGACTGAAATTATCACCCCGGCTTTATTGTCAGACCAGCATCCCAACATCCCTGCACTGTGGCTTGTTTAAAGCAATTAAAGCCCTCTACTGTTGTCAAATGCACAACAGTTTTCCAAACCATGAAAGTATCACAGAATTGTCAGGGTTTTCAAGCATGTACAAGGAAATGTCTGAGAGGAAAAGAAATTGTTAGCTAAAGAAAACTGCATGAAGCTGGCAAATTGACTGGGAGTGCTGGGAAGGAGAAACCCCATCCACGATGCTCCTGCAGTGTACAAACACAGTAAGGGCAGAGCTGTTCCTGGGCTCCCTTCTCACCTGTTATCAACCAAGCATCTGGTGTGGCCACAGAAAATGCCCTCCTATTAAACTCTGCATCTAGGACCAGAAACACATCAATCTTCATCTCCTGAGCTGATAGCCCGCTCCAAATTCAGTCACTTGTAGCCTGAGTCCTCCCAGTGTGGGGGAGTACTTGGGTTTCCTGGAACTGGCTTTTAATGGGGAATAGATTGGCCAGATGAGATTCTGTTTTTCATCTCTTATGTTACTGCAGCCTCCACATCTGAAAGGGTTCAGTTTGGCTTTGAGCAGCTTTTATCACAGTTTGTGGCTGTATTTTAAGCCACATTCTTGCCTATGGTATATTTTTCAGGCAGAATAAAGGAGCTCCTTCCTTCTTGTACGCCCTGTATTGGTCATGAAGTGGATGCAAGTTGCTTTCACTCCTGAGAGCTGCAGACTTTGGGCTGTAAGGCTGGGTATGCATGATCCTTCATTAAACCTATAATTGTCCTTTTATCTACCCTTTCCCCTTCAGGCAGTCCTGAGGATGGGCAGTGATATCTCTTTGCTCTCCTCAGACTTCTGAGTCTCAGCAGCACAATCAAAGCCACTATTCATCCCACACTGGGTTACCAAAGTACCTTCTGCCTCACTTTGGTTTTTTGTCTCCTCTCAGGGCCACATGACATCTCTCTACCTTCCCCCTGTGGTCTCCAGCAGTAGGTATGGGAGATCACTGCCATTAGAGATGTGGCTCTTCCTTGGCTGTTGTGCCAATGCTCATACCATGACAGATGAGCAAAGCACCGATGAGAGGCCATCTCTGCCCTATTGCACCCGTGTCCAGGGAAATGACAGCTGGGAACTTGCTTTCCAGGTAGGCTGTTCCCTCTGTAACTGTGCAGTTTAAAAACCAAATTTTCTTCACGTGTTTTTGGGTTGGAGAGCTCCTGTGACTGTTCTCCCACACATGGGGAGAAAGCTGCCATCATTTCTTCTTGCTTTTTTTGGTGGTTATGTGTGTGTGTGTGTGTGTGTTTGTGTGTTTGTGTGTGTGTGTGTGTTTGTGTGTGTGTGTGTGTTTGGGTTTTTTTCAGTTTTTTGTTTGTTAAGTTTTGGGGTTTGTTTGGTTTCGGGTTTGTGGCTTGTTTGTTTGTTTGGGGTTGGGGTTTTTGTTTGTTTTGTTTTAAGTTAAAGCTATGTAAAAATGAAGAGGCATTGCAGGAATTCTTCAAAACAGGCACTTATGTTATCCTGCTCTCTTAAATTAGTGAAGGTACAGTTTGAACATGCTGAGAAATCCTTCCATGCAAGCCTTCTACCAACCAAACTGGGAGTTCCCCCTACATTATACAGGGTTTTTTTTGCCAGGTGCTGTCAGCAGCAATAAATCTGACATTCTTTTAAAGAGGAATAAACCTCTTGGCTCGGCATTTTTAGGCTCACTAAGTATCTATCATTAGATTTTCTTTTCCTAAATACCTTTACCACTAAATACCTTAATAGGGGATATTCTCTTCACAACCTTGCTGGCAGGCAGGAGCTTGTCCCCACTGTGCTCTGCCTAAAAGCTGTGTCACCAGGTTAGGCTGGACCTGAGCCTCAGCTATCAACCCCATATATCAGTACAGGCTGGGGACTGACCTGCTGGAGAGCAGTGAAGGGAAAAAGGTCCTAGTGGATGGAAGGTTGACCATGCGCCAGTAATGTGCTCTTGTGGCCAAGAAGGGCAATGCCATTGTGGGGTGGATTAGAAGGGCTGTGGTTAGTAGGTTGAGAGAGGTTCTCCTCCACCTCTATTCTGCCCTGGTAAGGTTACATCTGGAATATTGTGTCCAGTTCTGAACCACTCAGTTCAAGAAGGACCTCAGGGAACTGCTTGAAAGGGTCCAGCGCAGAGACACAAAAATGAGGAAGGGAGTGGAACATCTTCCTTATGAGGAGAGACTGAGGGAGCTGGGGCTCTGCAGCTTGGTGAAAAGGAGACTGAGAGGTGACCTCATTCATGTTTATAAATATGTAAAGGGTGAGTGCCAAGAGGATGGAGCCAGGCTTTGCTGGGTGATGCCCAATGACAGGACAAGGGGCAATGTTTGGAAGTTGAGGCATAGGAAGTTCTATGGAAACATGAGGAAAATTTTTCCCTGTGAGGATGTCAGAACACTGGAACAGGCTGCCCAGGGGGGTTGTGGCATCTCCCTCTCTGGAGATATTCAAGACCCTCTTGTATGAATTCCTGTGTGAACTGGTCTAGGTGATCCTGCTCTGGCAGGGGGATTGGACTGAATGATCTTTCAGGACCACTTCCAGCCCCTAACATTCTGTGATTCTGTGATTCTAATAGGAGCTGCTCCTAGCTCCTATCAGAGCTTATGAATCAGAGGGCCTTATTCTGCTCACTGGGTCTGTGCCATGGCTGAGCCAGAGCCAGCCCACAGCTGGCTACTTCACACTGCAGGTAAGGCTTGTTTGCCCCTACCTGCAGCAGATAGTGTAGACCAGCCTCCTGTCTGTGAGAGGAATGGTAAAGATTTTACTTGAGCTAAAAGGGAATCCAGCTTCTACTCCAGAAAACAGATCAAGAAACTTATCTACAGCCTATTAACCAGATACTGTAGCACTCCTTAGGCTTCTGATGTTCACATTATTATGTATTAAAGAAAGAAAGCTATTGAAAAACTGGAGAAGGTGCAGAGCAGAGCAGTAAAAATGATTCAGAGACTGGAGAAAGCACCTTGCACTGAAGCACTTAAGGAATTTGATCTGTTTAAGTTATCAAGGAGACTGAGAAGCCACTTGATTACACTGGGTAATACCTTCACCAGGAGGAACCAGTTACTCAGGCTCCGCTTCCTAATGGAGCAAAGAAAGACAGGGCCAGAAGAAACTGCTAGAAGCTTAAAAGGCAGGCAAATGCAAACTGGAAAAAGCAATTGCTTTCCCCCAGTTATTCTTCAGAAAGGACTTAATGAGTAAGGTGGGGAACAGCCCAGCTTTCAATGCCTTTAAATCATAACTGAGATTGTGTCAGTTATTGAGCTCAGAAGAGAGGTATCTCAATAAATGACAAGAGGTGCTTCCCCATTACCAACCCCTCCTTATCCAGTGAGGTTCCCTGTGGTTGCTCCCAGTGGCTGGTGAAGGACAAACTCCTCTGACAGACATAATCCCCACATCTAGGGAATGCTTCCTAGGTTTGCCTAAGACTAACCCAGACACATTATTGATTTTACCTGTATTTGGGGACTAATGAAGAGAAAGATATCAAAGATACTTTGAAAGCACAACATTTATTGAAAAACAGTGGAAATGTGAAGAGACTTAGGGACACCTAATTCAAAGAGCATTGTATTGGCTATCCCACTGTAACGAACAGCCCTATGGCTAGCTAGAGACTGCATTCTCATTCAAAAAGCAAGTTCTTCACCGAAATTAAAGCTCTAGTAGTGAAAGGAAGATGGGAGAGAAAAAGAGGAACTCAGATCTTGAGGCGGCCATCCCTTTGAGAAGTGAAAACAGCACTCGTACCTCAGAGGCAGCTGTGGGCTACAGAACACCCAAGCAAACCTGAGCCAGAATAGGTGATTTCAAAGCTCTGGTTTTAGGAAAACCAGGAGAAAGGCAGGGACACAAGTTGAACAGGAACACCATGGCAGGAGGAGACTCTGTTCATATGGGGATGCTGGGAAGTTGTGCTGGATGCACAGAGTCCCTTGGGGAGGCACAGCAGAAGCACAGCAACTCTCTGGGAGTCTTTCCTTAAACTCCTTTCTTTCAAATAAAGCGTCTTTCACTGACAGGCTACGACACTCTTAGTACTCGGATACAAGGACCCTCCCAAATGCACAGGAGACATTCTGGGTAGGGAGGAATGCAGATGCGGATCTCCACGTTGCCACATCACTCTTGTGGTGCTGCAGCTGGAAGGAGCTCTGGGGAGCATCTGTGTGGCTGGAGGCTGGGCGGGTTTCTGCAAATGAGGTACTTTCCTACCCCCATTCACCAACAGATGGTGGCAGAGAGAGCCCCTTTCCTGTCCATAGTCTTCAAGCCACAGTGGTTGTATTTTCTTTTAATTACCTCTGTATGAAAGTCTACTGTATTCTGCAGCTTTTGTCCTTCCTGAGGCAGCTTGCAGCAGTGGCAGTGCAGAGCTCTGGGAAAGCATCATGAGCAGCTACAGCATGACAGAGCAACTCGGGGTAAAGATTTCAGTGTTCCTCTCATTTTCCACATTGTGCAGGAGTTATGTTCAGTGAAAATTATATAAACATAATATGCCAGCTCATATATCATTTCCACAGAATGTTACAACCATTCTGTTATGTAATAGTGAGCTAATAAAGTCAACCCAAAACTCACTATATCACTTTCTCCATGAAGTCACCTCATTCATCCTTTTTCCCTTTAATTTAAATCTCATCTCTATTTCTGCATTTACCTTCCGAAGTATTTCTATCAGGGCATATTCCCAACACCCTTCTTATTTTACTGTGTGATCTAAACAATGCAGAAGAACGGGGCCTGAAAATTTAGACTGGAAATATCATGAGAACAGGCTCTGTCAAGAACCTTCCCGTATTTCCTGCTTCTGGTTGAGCTGGAAATACTCAAAGGGTGAAATCCTGGCCCAGCTGAAGTCAATGGGAATTTTGCCATTAACTTCAATAGAGATAGAATTTCACTCTTGGTATTTATTCCTTGTATTCAATCTCAACTAGATCTGGTGTGGTGTGAAAAGGAAAACTTTTCTTCTTTCTTTTCCTCCCTTTTATAAGATTTAATGCTTAAAAACACCTCCCACATTCAGGTGTAGATGTAAATGTTGAGTAGCGCCCAAGAAGTTCCCATGTTACTCAAATGATCCATTTCTTCTCTCTGAGCAGCTGCACGTGAGAAACTGTACTATTGCAAATACAAAATGATATAAAGACTAAGAAATGAAAGATATCTATGTAATATAGTTAGAAATATAGAATCACAGAATGGTCCCGGCCGGAAGGGACATCCAAAGGTCATGTAGTTCAACCTCTCCACCGTCAGCAGGGACATTCGCAACCAGATGAGGTTGCCCAGGGCCTCATCAAGTCTTGAGTACCTTGGACTTGATGATCTTTGAGGTCTTTTCCAACCTTACTGATTTTATGATTCTATGATCTTCAGGGAAGGGTCCTCAACCACCTCCCTGGGCAACCTGTTCCTCAGCCTCATAGTAAAGAACATCTTCCTGAGAGCCACTCTAAATCTGCCCTTCTCTAGTTTGAAGCCATTGCCCCTCGTCCTGTCACTGCAGGTCCTAGTAAATAGTTTTTCCCCATCTTTCCTGTAGTTCCCTTTCAGGTACTGGCAGGCTGCTGTTAGGTCTCCGCAGAGCCTCCTCTTCTCTAGGCTGAACAACCCCATCTCCCTCAGCCTGTCCTCATAGCAGAGGTGCTCCAACCCCCTGATCATTTTTGTGGCCCTCCTCTGGACCCACTCCATGAGGTCCATGTGCCTCCTATATTTAGGGCTCCAGACCTAGACGCAGAACTCCAGGTGAGGTCTCACCATAGAAGAGTAAAGTGGTAGAATCACCTCGCCGGATCTGCTGGCAACAGATATACTGCCTCTCTTTTGGCAAAGTTTATATGGTGGATAGCTGTCTTCATTTAGAATCATAGAATCATAGAACTTTGAGATCAGGAGAGATCATCAAGTCTAACCCCTTGCCTAGGGCTCGCAGTCCCACTCCTGTTAAGATACTACCACTAAACCACATCCCTCAGCACCACATCCACGTCTTCTAAATACCTCCAGAGATGGTGACTCCACCCCCCCCCCCCTTGACAGCACATTCCAATGTCTGACAACCCTTTCTGTAAAGAAACTCTTCCTAACATCCAGTCTGAACCTTCTTGGCACTAGAGCGTTTTCCTTCTTGTCCTGTCGCTTGTTGCATGTGAGAAGACCATCTCAGGACCTCAACGCTAAATACTTCTGCAGCTGGCAGTACACTGGTTGCTGTCTGGGTAAAATGCTTGGATTTTTGCTATCATGGCAGAGACCTTCATCATAAGTGAAGGAGGATTTGCTCTGCTTTTAATCCGATATATTGTGATCTTCGCTTAAGTCGGCATAAAGCTTTAAACCTGGCTTTGGGGAGAGGTGGGATTTACCCTGTTGTACTTGCGTCTGCCACTGTCTTTCAGGAGGTGCTTTGTAATTCCTCCCTTTGCAATTCCTTGCTCAGCAGAGACAATCCATTAAAGCAACTCTTTTCCCTTCCAAAAATATAGCCAGTTGTTTTGTGGTTTTGTTTTTTTCCTGCTAAATAGTAGAGCTCAATGCTGTGTACATGTTTTGCATTAAGGAAACATTTTTAATTGTGCACTATTTAATAACAGCAGGCCCCACAGCAACCTGACCAACCTGATCTTTGGCATTGCACTGGTGAGGATTCATCAGCAAAGGACATTTCTGGAACATTTCTGCACCTTTTATTTTTTGTCTTTTACAGCCTCAGAAGACCTAGCGAATGTCTGATCAATAAAAAATGTGTGCTTGAGCAGAAACATCATCCCTGGTCCTTTCCTAGAAGCAAGCCATTTTCTCCCAGAAAAACAATAGTAGAAGTGCTCAATTAATCCACAGCTATTCGTTTTGTCTTCCCTGACAATTAGCAGGCCTCCTAAAGCACTGCTGCCTCACTTCTTGCAGGAGGAGCAGCTCTGCTGCCAAGTGGACTCAGGCTGACACGCTCATTCTTCAGCCTGTATTTCCTGGTGCAAAATAGTTTCGAGCTCCTTTCCAACAGCCAAATTCAAGGGGAAGGGGAAGAAATAAAAAGAAATAAAAAGGGCTTTGTTCTCCATGAAAAAAAAGGCCGTGGCTGCGGTCAGGAGCCCTGTGCACTGCACCGGGCCGTGAGGAAGGAAGGGAAACGCAGTCCACCGCGTCCTGCCAGGCGAGCTCACAGCCCAGTGGCTCCCAGCCCTACTGGGACACCTCACCTCAGACCTCCGACCACCCACCTCCTCCATCCCCACCGGTCTGCTGTGAAAACCTGTCCCTTCTCCAGGCCATACAGAAGTCAAATCCTCTTTTCTTTAAGGCAAACCAGGAGGGAGTCGGCAACAAGGGAAAATAGAGGGAAAGCAGATCTGAAGCACAGCTTTGGCCTTCCTCGTGTCCCACCAGATGAGCTGTGCAGGGCTAAAACGTCATGTGGTCAGGCCCTCTGAGATTCAGCAGGACTCTTCCATGGTTGTCCTGTCTGAAATGGAGTGACTTTTGTAGCTGCAGGAGGGTTAAACGGCTTTCATCATCTCTTCTGAACCTAATTCCCCGCATTACCAAAAGACGACTGCTGGAGACAAGCAGACCAGCGCCACAACCCCTGCTTGACCTGTTACCTTCTCATTCTTGCTCAGTTTCTTAAAGAAAATATCTCCTAGAGGAAAGTGGCAGTGTCACCCTGGGAGCAACACCTTCCCTAGTATTCTCCTGCATTGCTGCTCAGGAGTTGCTTTGATGATTTCAGCTGTAAATATTTTCTCGCTTTTGCTCTTTTCAGCTTAGTATATTAAAGCCAACAGCCCTTGTCACCTGCCCCCCTGCCCCCACTGTCTTCCTAGGTATCTGTTCACCAGCCCCTTTCAGAGTGTGACAGGATCAGGTCAGGTCTCCAGGGTGTGCTGACTGGTATAAATTAAATGTTGCCCAGCAGACAGCAACAGGGCCTTTGTTACCCCCTACGGTTTAAAATCCAGGTTTCTGCGCAACAGCTAGCAGGCTATTGACACACGTAATTCTTTAATTAGCCTTCAAGAAACTTCACAAACACGTGCCAAAACAAGCTGGTTTCCATGTGTTAGGGTCAGGAAGGATTTTTTACCCTACTCCCTGCAATAGTTCAGCTTCTGAGCTCCAAAAATCCCTCCTTGTCCAGCTTCCATTTCATTATCCCTTTCACTGATGGGCATACAGAGCCCTTAATACTCTTCATGTGTTTTGCCCACAGACCCAGGGATAGATGTTCAAGTCTCCAGTCTCTTTCTCTGGAGACTTTCAAGACCCATCTGGATGAATTCCTGTGTGACCTGCTCTGCATTCTATGGTCCTGCTCTGGCAGGGGGTTGGACTGGATGGTCTCTGGAGGTCCCTTCCAATCCCTAACATCCTGTGATCCTGTGATTTTGGCTGATGATGGGTTTCCCCTTCTAGACCAGACTTACTGGGTATTGGGGGTTTTCCATCTCTCCCTGTGGCCTGTGGCGTGATTTTTATCTGGCAGGCTTGCCTGAGCTTGTCAGACTTACCTTGTATGTCACCAGCAAAAGGGACTCTCATCCAGGAGGCACCAGGCCCTGGATTTCTTCTGCTGCTGACACCAAGTTCAGCTTTTCAAGGTTGAAATGTTTGCCTTAACTGACAGCTTTGGACATGGTATAAGGCATCTGCACAAATCCTAGCAGCCTGCAGTATTTGAGGAGGGCAGGGTATATGATCTGCTAACCCCTTCTGTCTTTAATTTCTAGGAAGCTATTCTAGCGCCTTCCAAAAAGGCTCAAATCTGCCTGCCAGCACCACATTAGCATGACTACTGCTTTGAAACACAATAGCTGTGGCAGCTCAGTATCTGTAATTCATCCCCTGCTGTACTGTGCAGCTTTGCACACGCCTCTGTGCCATTAATGAATCATCACGTGGGAAGCGTTTTCATTATTCCTTGCTTTTCCAGCCCTGGCGTTTCTTGGCCAACACACCGCCCGGGCCGCAGCAGCTGTCTGTCTCGCCCTCCTTCCTTTAGATTAAAACCATTTCTTCTTGTTGTTGTTTTGAAGTGCCCATTGAAGTGACAGGACAGAGAAAGATGGCTGAACCCAAGTCCTAGTATCTTTATTTTGAGCCTACACTAATAGCCCTTAAGAATTTTTCTCTGCTGCACTTCAGATAAGGGCGGTGAGCCTATAAATTCATTAGCAAGTAATGGAGCAACCTCACTTTATCTATGTCTTTTCACGGGACTAGGGTTTCATTCTGTGCCAGGAGTCATACATCACACTCAACATGTACGTCTCCAGAGCCAAACGAGAGAAAGTGCAGAAAAACTACTGTTAACAAGGGAGTAATTACATTCAGCATAAATTAATTATTGGTCACTCAGGACCGGTGGGAAAGGGCCACACAGACCGTATCCGACTGCGTTCCCACCTCTGAGGGGAGAAATATTTAAATATGAATCATAAGACAATATGAGGTGGGTCCTTTCTGGTCCACTGGTCTTTAGCTGCACATATTTGCTAATATGACATGTGGCTTATTTGCTTTAACAGCATAGGTACGTTGGATTTTTTTGTTAGGGCGAACATGAGTGATAGCCGCTCGGGATAAGGGTCAGTTCATAGCAGCCAGCCTCAGACCCGACCGAGGGAAGCCAGGAGGGACTTTAAAATGTAATTCAGCCAAAAGAACAGGACACGGATCAGCAAGCGAGTGATGGAAGGTGTTCATGAGGAATTTAGATTACCACACACTGCAAATAAACCCTGAGAAGCTGGAGCAGCCAGAGGCCGGCGAAACCCAGACAGCAGGCAGAGAGGAGCCCTCCCACAGGGAAAAGAAGATGCACAGTACGCCCCAAATTCTATCAGAAGTGTGAATGCTAGCTCAGAAAAGTCTAGCTGTCCTTGAACCCTGAAA
The DNA here is from genome assembly GCA_033816785.1 of Picus viridis. Lineage (NCBI taxonomy): Eukaryota > Metazoa > Chordata > Aves > Piciformes > Picidae > Picus > Picus viridis. Next base: position 45,027,095 of record CM066578.1, on the reverse strand, counting down.
TGACTAACCCAGAAAGGTGTAGGGGCACATAAAATACAGTTGGGTTAGCCTCTAATAACCAGCCGAGAGATTAAAACCGCTTGCTGCACGTCTAGCTTTAAAACTGTTCCATGTCCCCACAACAATCAGGAAATTCAAAGTTAAAGCAAATCCTCATAAATGGAAATTCTTGCCGTCATGGGAAATAAAAAGCACATCACGGCACAAGTGACAGATGTACTGTCAACTGGGAACCTCGGCTTGGAATTTCCTGGCTTTTTCTTTTCACTTCAATTCAGGGCTCCTAAAACGATGTACAGTTAGACCAGGATTCTTTCCTCCTCCTCTCTCCCTTATTAACAGATATTCATACATATAAATAAACAGCTGCCCTCACATGAGATGTGAATTAGATTCATTTATTTATTTATTCAGTGTTTTTCAGGCTGTTCATGCGAGAACTGGGAAGGAAAGTGTTCTCATTTGTGGAGTCCCGAGTTTATGGAATCGTAACGAGTGCAGCGCTCAGACCCACCAGCTCTGTTTTCCCACAACAGAAGTAAAAGGAATAAAAAGAAACCAACATCTGTCTTAAAACAGCCTGGTGCTCCAAAATTCACCTGTAATATGAAAAATACCATTTCCAGGCTCAGCTCCATCCAGGTCAGGCTGGAGAATACAGGAGACACAGAATTAACCAGGTTGGAAAAGACCTTCGAGATCATCAAGTCCGACCTATCGCCCAACACCATCTAATGATTCGATGATTCTATGATCAGCTAAACCATGGCACCAAGTGCCTTATCCAGCCTGTTTTTAAACACTTCCAGTGATGGTGACTCCACCACCTCCCTGAGCAGCCCGTTCCAATGGCCAATCACTCTTTCTGTGAAGAATTCTGTGAAGAGCTTCTTCATCCAGTCTAAACCTCCCCTGGCACATCTGGAGACTGTGTCCTCTTGTGCTGTCACAGGTTGCCTGGGAGAAGAGAGCAACCCCATCTCGCTACAACTTCCCTTCAGGTAGTTGTAGACAACAATAAGGTCTCCCTGAGCCTCCTCTTCTCCCGGCTACAACTCAGGAGTGCCCTGAACAGCAAGTTCTTTTGGCATGTGTTCTCCTGATTCGCCCAAATTTTCATCTCAGACCTCAGAAATCTTTATTTTCATGAAAATACTGGGGCAAACATACTGGCAGTTTATAGCAAAGGGGTGTTCTGGTGAAAAGTTCCCAACCAATGCTGGTTGCCCACACTGGAGCAGACAGTGGAAAGCTTTGTGCAGGCTGTGGAGGTGGTCCATGAGCCCCTGACTGTTACACTTCATACAGAGTTTCAATAAGTTCTGCTCTGACCTCTGAGGCTTGTTTCAGTTTAAAAATAAACCTGGGGAAGAAAAAAAAAGCAAAAAGGAAAAAGGAAAAATCCAGTTCCTCCAGTGGCTGCACCGAGCTGCACTGTCAATTTTTCACTCCCCACGCTTCTGACACTGTCTCCAAATCCTTTCACTGTCAGTGTGTGGTGGGTTGAGACATTCCCCCCAACATTAACTTTGCCAGACCAGCTCAGTTGGAAGAAAATGAAGTTTTAGGCATAGCCTTAAACTACCACACAGTGCAAAAATCCAGAGTGGGATTTTGCAGGTCCATCTGGAACCAAAGACCAGCAGATGGAAAGGGTTGGATGGCTTCTGCGCCACTCACCTCCCACAGGACCTTGCATGAGGTTGGAGATGCTCCTGCATGTGGCAGCAGATTGAAATCAGCTGTTGGGAGCTGCACAATGTTCCGTCTTACTCCTCATCAGGCTGCTGCCACCTCTGGGTGCAGGGTTTAGGCATGTGCCCTCTGCCGTTGCCCCTAGCCTGTCTGGGAGCTGGAGGGCCATGACCCTGCTGCTGAAACTAGAGGGGTTTTCCTCAGTGTCTCATTGGGTTGGGGAAGGATGATGAAAGGCAGCAGACTGCAACAGCTCCAGCAATCTGATTTTAATCCATATCTTCCATGCCTCCCCAGCTTTCAGATGCCTCACTTCTTTTTTCACCCATTCCTCCAATAGGAGGAGTTTCCAGCGAAAACCCAGCATAGTGACTGACCCACAGGTCCTCCAAGAAAGTGAGCGTGGTGTTCCCAGGCTCAACGTTGCTCATGAAGATGTGTGACTGTGTCATAAAATCACAGGATCACAGGATATTAGGGGTTGGAAGGGACCTCAGGAGATCATCGAGTCCAACCCCCTGACAGAGCAGGGCCAGAGAATCTAGCACAGAGTCGCACAGGAAGGCATCCAGATGGGTATTGAAAGTCTCCAGAGAAGGAGACATCACAACCTCTCTGGGCAGCCTGTTCCACTGCTCTGTGATCATCACAGTGAAGAAGTTCCACATCAGAGTCATTCACACTTATTTTGTAAGGCAAAGCCGAGCCTTTTGCTTCCCAGAAGAAACTTGTGTGTGTGTGTGAGAGAGAGAGAGAGAGGAGGCTGAAGTTAGATTTAAAGCAAGTTTAAAAAGAGCATCATGCAGCTCAAATAAAAGTGAGCCTGCTGGCTTTCCCCAATGACTGGCACTGGAGCAGATTCTGGAAGAAAGACATTCTCACAACCTCATGGCTTCAATTTCTCAAGCCAAAAAGCGGAGAGAGATCCTACAGTTATTAAAGCCAATAAATCAAGGCTAGAGAGATCTTGTGCTTGGAATTGGACAGTATTTGCATTTTTCTGCCCTCAAAACTTTAAGGAAGGGCTTTTTTTACTCCTTTACCTCATCCACCTTGGGTATCTTAAAAGCAGGAAAGGCACCCCCGGGACCTGGGGAGTTGTATTAGATGTAATTACGGTACCTTACTTTTAAAGGTTTAAAAGTGCATCTTTATGGGCTTATGCAGTCCCAGTAACAGTAACAGTGGTTTATGTGTTTGATTGACATAAACCATGCCTTGACATAAAACATACCCTCAACGTCCAGCAACGCTGGACTCTGTTTGTGGTCTCTGCCTTGCTTTTGCACCCGTGGATTGATGTCCACTTTGCAGCCCTCCTGAGCCCTCAGCGCTGGTGCAGATGCTGTGGTGAATCCCTCCAAAGGCATCTGTTGCTCTCTCCCTCTCATCAAAGTAGAAACCAGCCATTCCCACACATGCTGCTCTCAGCTTGAGCAGCTCAACAAAGAATGTGATCATCCAATGAAGCCAGAGTGGTTTGCAGGTTACCCTTATAGGTGATGCTGTGACTCTGCTCCAGTAAACAACTGCAACTTCTTCGTTGAATTCTGTGCCCACGAGCTGCAATTTAATCACACCAAATGTCAGCATCCAGTGTTTTTAACAGACCCTAAGTCCACTCACTCTGCTAAAGGAAAAAGGAGTGCTTTGTTCACGTGAGAAACAGGACACAGTGTTTCACTGGACAGTTTATGAGTATTTAGAAAAACCTGCATCTGTAACAAAGCAGAACTGGAGCACAGGTTTTGATTAGGCCTTTGGCAGTGCTTTTTGCCTCTTCTTAGATAAAAGTAAACTTTATGGACTATAGAGACGTAATATCTACCAGAGAGGATGCTCACCAGAAATACAGAAGTACAGAATTTCCTTTACCCAATCAGATCACAAAAAAACCCAAACCAAAAATCAGCTGAAAGGTCCCATCTCAAATTTGTATTATAGAATCATAGATTTATTAGGGTTGGAAGGGACCTCAAGGATCATCTAGTTCCAACCCCCTGACATGGGCAGGGACATCTGACATTACATCAAGTTGCTCAGTGCCACATCCAGCCTGGCCTTAAAAACCTCCATGGATAAGGCTTCTACCACCTCCCTGGGCAACCTGTGCCAGTGTCTCACCACCCTCATGGGGAAGAACTTCCTCACATCAAATCTGAATCTACCCATTTCTAGTTTTCTTCCATTCCCCCAAGTCCTGACACCCTCAAAAGTCCCTCCTAAGCTTTCTTGTAGGCCTCGTTCAGGAACTGGAAAGCCACAATTAAGGTCTCCTCAAAGACGCCTCTTCTCCAGACTGAACAACCCCAACTCCCTCAGTCTGTCCTCATAGAAGAGGAGCTCCAACCCTCAGATCATCCTTGTGGCCCTTCTCTGGACATGCTCCATTGCCTCCAGATCCTTCCTGTAATAAGGGCTCTAGAACTGGACACAGTGCTCCAGTACTCAGAGTTTCATAACAAAAAGATGTGTGCGTGCGTGCGTGTGTGCGTGCGTGCGTGTGTGCGTGCGTGTGTGTGAAAAAGTGCAGATCAGAAATTACCAGTGGAAATTGGAAACAAACTGCAAATAATAAATCAGATTAGGAGGGGGGAAAAAAATAAAAAATGTCCATCTGTCTGCAGATAATTCACAAGTGAAAAAAGTTTGTTACAAATGACTTGTCCCACTGCAATTTTTTTAGTAGCACGTGTGTAGAGTACATCATAAAACTTCTACCCTTGACATAGTTTAAGAGAATGCCATTACTGACTGGAGATTCACTTGGCAGCTGGAAAATTGCCAGGAAATAGCCTGGGAGTCTGTATTAGATGGGGTGGGGGGAGGAGGAGATTTCAGATATTTCAGGAGGCAGGAAGGATTTAGAACCACTTTCCCCCAGAACAAAGGGAGTTTAGCAAAAAAAAACAACCTCAAACCAAAACACCCCACACCCAAAAATTTCACCAAAAAATCCTCAAAGTTAGTGTCTATGGCCCCTCAGTTTAGGAAAGATGTTGAGTTGCTGGAAGGTGTCCAGAGAAGGGCAACAAAGCTGGGGAGGGCTCTGGAGCACAGCCCTGTGAGGAGAGGCTGAGGGAGCTGGGGTTGCTTAGCCTGGGGAAGAGGAGGATCAGGGGAGACCTTATTGCTCTCTACAACTCCCTGAAGGGAGGTTGTAGCCAGGTGGGGCTTGGTCTCTTCTCCCGGGTGGCCAGCCCCAGAACAAGAGGACACAGTCTCAAGCTGTGCCAGGGGAGGTTTAGGCTGGATGTTAGGAAGAAATTCTTCATAGAAAGAGTGATTGGCCTTTGGAATGTGCTGCCCGGGGAGGTGGTGGAGTCGCCATCATTGGAGGTGTTTAGGAGGGGACTGGATGGGGTGCTTGGTGCCATGGTCTAGTTGATTAGATGGTGTTGGATAATGGGTTGGACACAAAGATCTTGAAGGTCTCTTCCAACCTGGTTTATTCTATTCTATTCTATTCTATTCTATTCTATTCTATTCTATTCTATTCTATTCTATTCTATTCCATTCCATTCCATTCCATTCCATTCCATTCCATTCCATCCTATTCTATATCAGATAAAATAATTTTCTTCTTCTTCTTCTTCTTGTTTTTTTTTTTAATCTAAAACCATAGCAAAGGAGCACACATAACTACAAGACTTAGCAATAGGAAACTCATGACAATTTTATTTTAGAACAGAAGAGAATTAACCAGATTGTTTTATATATATATGTTACAAAATAAACATTTTGAAGAAAATATCTATGCTGGGTATTATTTCCCAGGATTTTCCATTTGAAAGAACATTGATTTATTTTTGTATTTATTTCTGCTTTCCCTCAGCACCTTTCATAGAATCATAGGATCAGCCAAGATGGAAAAGACCTCAGAGATCGTCCAGTCCAAGCTATTACCCTGGGCAAGCTGTTCCAGTGTCTTACCACCCTCATGCTGAAAAACTTCTTCCTAACATCCAATCTGAATCTACCCATTTATATTTTTTTCCCATTCCCCCTAGTCCTGTCACTACCTGACACCCTAAAACGTCCCTCTCCAGCTCTCTTGTAGGCCCCCTTAAGACACTGGAAGGCCAGCTTCTCTCCATCTACCGCAACCATGTGTGCCTGTGCACAGTTTACAGCTGTGGTTTTTCTGAGGGGATTGTGGTACGGTTTTACAGGCTGCTCAAGATGTCCATTTGAGTGTATCTGTCTGTGTTGAAGTGTCCATACATGCATCCTAGAAAATGCTGGTGGAGTTTTCATTTACTGTAACATCCTGACATGAAACTCCCTTAAAAGGAGGAAAAAGAAAAAAAAGGTGCATTAATTTACAACTTCCTCATGCTATTTTTTTACCTCTTTTTCCTACAGGATTCTTTTATCCTGCTGTTCGTTTCCTCCCCCACGGCTTTAAGCCTTGGGGTTTTTTCCCTTCCCCCTTCTCCCTTTCCACTCTCTTCTTACCTTACATTCTCCTTTTCCATAAAATTACTTTGTTTTATTTTGCTTTCATTATTCTCTCCTTTCATCTCTGCCATTTCCCTCACTGTATAATTTTCTTTTTCTTCCTTTAGTGCTCAGCCTTTTTACTTTCAGTTCCCTACACATGCCATTTCTTCCCTGCTGTTGCTGCAGTAACTACTGCTACTCCTTTCCAACAGCTGACTGCTGAGGTATATCCTTTTCACATGGAGATATTATTTCCTCTCTTCCTTGAGGTTTTGTTTGCTTACCTTCTATCTAGGTATTCACATTGCAGCGAGGACACACATTTGTGTAAGAGTTTTGGAGAGCAGTAACAGTCTGAGTTTGGGCTCTAGGTGTCTAATCTGCTATTCTGTAGTCTGTGTGATTCAAAATTAGAGCATCACAGAATGTTAGGGGTTGGAAGGGACTTCCAGAGATCATCGAGTCCAACTGCCCTGCCAAAAGCAGGATCATGCAGGGTAGTCCACACAGGAGTGCAGCCAGGTGGGTCTTGAAAGTCTCCAGAAAAGGAGACTCCACAACCCCCTGGGCAGCCTGTTCCAGTGCTTTGTCACCATCATTGTAAAGAAGTGAAACCTTCTATGTTTGTGTTTATATCCATTGTTTCTTGTCTTATTACTGCGTGCCACTAAAAAGAGCTTGGCCCCCTCCACTTGACACCCACCCCTCAGATATTTATAGGCATTGATCAGATCCCCTCTCAGTCTTCTCTTATCAAGATTAAACAGCCCCAGGGCTCTCAGTCTCCATAGGGGAGATGCTCAAATCCCCTAATGATCCTCATGGCTCTCTGTTGGAGTGTTAGGTTCATACTACCCAATACCTCTGTGAAAATTCTTCTCTCTGGGATACTCCAATAATCTTACCTACAACGGAATCATGAATTGCGAGGGACAAAATGGTTGCTGTATGTTTCTCTAATGCCATTCCTAGGAAGATGTTCTAAGGTCTACAACATTCTCCACTGAGAGGTTTGTCAAGACCTTGCAAATGGATGACCACATGGTTTCTTACTGTAGAATCTGGATACTAGATTATATTTGACTTCAGTACACTCATGGTGATATCAGCTCAGTGAATCCCTTGGAAACAGTTATTCACCAGTCTAGTGCAGGCAGATTTGCTCTGATCCTTTTGGCAGGGCAAGAGAGAAGGTCATCAGAGCAGCAAACAATGGGGCATCAGTTTGCTGCAGCACAAACACTCAAAGCCCTTCCACCCCAGAGAAAAGCTTAAATAGCCCTGAGAGGCCATTGCCTGCAGGAAGAGTGGTGCAACGATTGAAAAAGAGAATTTTGCTCCAAGGAGCTGATTCTGCAAACACTTTAGCACATGTACAGCTTTCTTTTACAAGAAACCTCAAAGAGCCGGCAAGTGTTGCTTCACACAAGTCAAGTCAGTCATATGGCAAAGTGTTTATGGGATTTGGATCTAAAATTTGAAATCATTTCAGGACCCTTAAAAGCAGGTGTGAGATAATTGCAAATCCCCATTGTTTTCCAGCAGCAACAAAATGTACGTAATGAAGTTGCACTGCAATTGAATCCGCTGCCCAGACATCCAGGGAGGCTGGTTTCTCCTCCCACATTTGAGGCTGGGGGTTCACAGGATCACAGGGGTTGGAAGGGACCTCTGAAGATCATCGAGTCAAATCCCCCTGCAGAGGAGGACCGTAGTATCCAGCACAAGTTGCACACGAACACATCCAGATGGGGCTTGAAAGTCTCCAGAGTGGGAGAATACACAACCTCTCTGGGCAGCCTGTTCCAGTGCTCCCTGACCCTCACAGTGAGGAAGCTCCTCCTCATGTTCATAGAATCATAGATTCATTCAATCAATAAGGTTGGAAAAGACCTCAAAGATCATCAAGTCCAACCTGTCACCCAAGACGACTGAACCACGGCACCATGTTGAGGTGGAACCTCCTGTGCTGTAGTTTATATCCATTACCCCTTGTCCAATCACAGAGTGCAAGTGAGCAGAGCCTGTCCCCTCCCTCTTGACAGCCAGCGCTCAGGTATTTATAAACATTTATTAAATCCCCCCTCAGTCTTTTCTCCAGACTGTCCTGGGGTGCAGGAGAGCCATAGGTTCATACATGTCACAGGAGAAGCTCCTGTCTCCTTCCCTGGGAGCCTGCGTTCATCCCCAAAATTTGCAAAAGTGGGGTCAAGCTGAATCAGGTTTTTCTAAGACAAAGATGGGGAATGGAGATCTTGGCTCATGAAGAGGGATGGGAAGGGCTTCATCTGTTAGGGCCAGCAAAAACATCAGAGACTATGGGAGGATAGAGGTGGTATCTGTTGATTAGCCAAGCGAAGGGGCTGTGATCACAGGAATCACCAGCACAGTTACGATGGGCTGGACTTCCACACCGTCCAGGCAAAATAGCACAGAGAGAGTGGACAGGCAGCCAGCACAGATTTCATTTATGGTAACTGCAAAGGGCCTAATAAGGTTCCCTGTATGCATATATCCCACATAAGGAGGCTTTCCCTCAATAACTGTAAAGGTGAAATCAGATTTCAGAGCAATTATCTTTTCTCCATTTTGTCTTATGGAATCATAGAATCATAGAATCAATAAGGTTGGAAAAAAACCTCAAAGATCATCAAGTCCAACCTGACACCCTGCACCTTATGACTACTAAACCATGACACCAAGTGCCATGTCCAATCCCCTCTTGAACACCTCCAGGGACAGTGACTCCCTGGGCAGCACATTCCAATGCCTAACAACTCTCTCAGTGAAGACCTTTCTCCTCACCTCGAGACTAAACTTCCCCTGGTGCAGCTTGAGACTGTGTCCTCTTGTTCTGGTGCTGGTTGCATGGGAGAAGAGACCAATTCCCTCCTGGCTACAACCTCCCTTCAGGTAGTTGTAGAGAGCAATAAGGTCTCCCCTGAGCCTCCTCTGCTCCAGGCTAAACAACCCCAGCTCCCTCAGCCTTTCTTCATGGGGCTTGTGCTCGAGGCCTCTCACCAGCCTTGTTGCCCTTCTCTGAACACATTCAAGAGTCTTAATGTCCTATTTAAACTGAGGGGCCCAGAACTTAGCAAGCAGTTTGATAATTTTTGGTATTTCAGGTGCTCAACAGCAGGCAGCCAGGAGAGGCAGGTGAGCTTTCAGGTGGCTCACTCCAGAAGGTCTCCACTATGCCCTGCTTCCTTTAGGACACAGAAACTTTTTAAAGCTCTCCTGAGACAATTTACTTCTGCCTCAACTTTATATGCATGTTGTTTCATCATCTGAGGCCTCGTTTCATACATACGTTTATAATATGGGTTTCATTTCAATAAGCTGGGAAAGCAATAAATTTAAAGCTGACTAACAGTTGTTTTATGTGGCTGCCAACCTGCCAAGTAGCATTCTTAATTATTGCCAGGAAACTAAGTGTTTTGCAGCCATGTGTTTCACATTTGAGCGTAGTATGTCTTGTCAGCCCTATCCGCTGGACTGACGGATAGGGCAGCAATTTTCGTCTGTGGAGAGGCCGGCGGTGGTGGGTGGTTTCTTTGTCATCAGGTAGGGATATCAACAATAGCATGATGAAGGGGAATACCCCAAGAAATCCCCCTCTCCTGGAACACTCTGTCACAGAAAAGCTGGAAGGAAGGGGTTAAACCTGAGCTCAGAACCTTCCTATTTTTTTTTCTGCTTAAGACCATAGGGCAACTACTAGTTAAAGCTGTCAGCAAAGAAAAAGCATAAACATATAATAAATTATATATGTTAGAGTAAGGAAGCACGACTGTTTTGTTCCTTTTGTGCAGGACAGAGTGAGATGCTGCTAAGAGCAGACTCCCTTTTTCTTTCTTTCTTTTTTTTTTTTTTTCCCTCAGGCAAAATTCATTATTACTGCACCAAAACAAGAAATGGTTACGTGGCTCGTTTTCTGCACCGTGCCTGGGCTCTGAGATGTTGTTCTACACTTTAGAAATCAGTCAGTAAAAGGAGGGGGAAGAAAAGAAAGGAAAAAATAAAAAAGGAAGCACAGACCCAAACAGTTTTGTTGCATGCATTTTGCTCTCCAGAAGGCTTTGAAGTCTGCAGCGAAATTTGACTGAGTTAAGAGTGCTGCCAAGCTCTTAATTTGCACAACCAACACTCGTTTTACTGAACATCATCGTTGACCACAGAAGAATCACGGCAACATTCAGGTTGGGAAAGACCCTCAGGATCACCAAGTCCAACCAACAACACTACTCTACAAACTTCACCCCTAAACCATATCCCCAGGCATTATAAAGGTCACATTTTCTTGCTGATAATGTAAGTCTTGAGCATTTTTTTTTTAAGTGGGATAAACATAAACACTTTGTTAAAAAGGCAGATTTATGTGTTTGGTTCTTTTTTTGTTGTTGTTGTTTTTTTCTTTCAAGAAATTGCATGCATGAGACAAATGTCAATTAAAGAGAGGCTCATGTCATGAGTGTCTCAGGCAGTGCTGCAGAAAGGGACCTGGGGGTACTGGTTGACAGTAGGCTGAACATGAACCAGCAGTGTGCCCAGGTAGCCAAGAGGGCCAATGGCATCCTGGCCTGCATCAGGAATAGTGTGGCCAGCAGGAGCAGGGAAGTTATTCTGCCCCTGTACTCAGCACTGGTTAGGCCACACCTTGAGTACTGTGTCCAGTTCAGGTCTTCTCAATTTAAGAAGGACATTGAGACACTTGGACGTGTCTAGAGAAGGACTACGATGCTGGTGAGAGGCCTTGAGCACAAGCCCTATGAAGAGAGGCTGAGGGAGCTGGGGTTGTTTAGCCTGGAGAAGAGGAGGCTCAGGGGAGACCTTATTGCTCTCTACAACTACCTGAAAGAAGGTTATAGCCAGGAGGGAATTGGTCTCTTCTCCCGTGCAACCAGCACCAGAACAAGAGGACACAGTCTCAAGCTGCACCAGGGGAAGTTTAGGCTGCAAGTGAGGAGAAAGTTCTTCACAGAAAGAATAATTGGCCACTGGAATGTGCTGCCCAGGGAGATGGTGAAGTCCCTGTCCCTGGAGGTGTTCAAAAAAGGATTGGACATGGCACTTGAAGCCATGGTTTAGTTGTCAAGAGGTGTTAGGTAATAGGTTGGACTTGCTGATCTCTGAGGTCTTTTCCAACCTGGTTCATTCTATGATTCTATGGCTCTGGGATATTGTTCCCCCTGCACGCACACACACCCCTAATTTTAGAATGCTTCTAATTTTTCTCTAGTGTTGCAGGAAAGTCTAATAGTGTTTATTGTTGCCCCCCTCCTTTTTTTTTTTTTTTCCTCTTCAAGTAGCCTGGTTGTTTTGTTAAGGAGGGATTAATTAGTGAATCATTATTCCCACTTTGGCATGTGAAAATCTGGAGCACGCTTTCATCCATCTCCCCAGAGTGTGCACTGGCACCGTAGCAGAGGATGTGGAAGACGTGTTTTTTCAAAGAAGCAGATGTAGCAGCTTTGGGAGGATTTGTACTGAGGGATTCCTACTAACCATATCCCGTTGAACCAGACAGTCCCTCTGTGCTTCCCACAGGTGAGGCCTGCCTTGTGGAAACAGAACTCCCTACAGAAAATTATCATTAAAGGTCATGTGGCACGTCCATTAATTATTGTAATTTCTAAGTCCTTCTCTGTTTCTTCCCAAATAAATCAATTCCTCCTGAAGTTTCACATACTACTCCCTATCTCAAGGCAGCATTTTTCCAAGGAGATCGTGGATATGGGCAGATGCTGAACACTAATGGCATAAAATTCTCCTCCCACTAACGTCAATAGCAAACTCCCACTGACATCAGTGAGGTCAAATCCATTCATAGGACTTTAAAGTTTACCTTGGCATTCCTTTAAAACTCTCAGATCCATATTTTTGAGGTCCATCATGTCACCAAGCACAGGACTTAGCCTGCTTATCCCAGATTTGTTTGGGAGATTTTGTAGAGAGACTCTCTGTAGAAGTGCAGACATAAGAGGACACAGGAAGGCAGAGAAGGGGGACCAGAAATTTGAGCTAACCCATGAGGCTGTCACTGGCCAGAAGTAATGTGGAAAGGGAAAAACAGCCTCTATTTTATCAGCATAGTGAAGTCCAGTATTCATTTTCACTCTGTGATCACCACTTCATGGTCACTTACAAGGAAGTGCTGGATGTGAATACTTCAGAGCTGGATACCACAGGTGACCTGCTGCCAGAGTGTGAATTTGCTTCACTCATTAATCCAAAAGGGCAAGTGGAAAGCAGGTACTGTTTGACATTGGACAAGAGGGTGCTGGTCATGCTCTGAAGTCATGGCCTAATGCTGAGTCTGGAAACTGCAACAGGTCTGCTCTGCATTACTCAAAACAACTTAAATGTGCTCTGAATGACAAGTCACTGAATATGTTGCTGGCATGACTTTTTTCCTCTCTTCTGTTTAGGGAGATTCATTCAAGGAGCTCATGGTGCATCAAGGCACCCTGAAGGGTGAGATTGAGGACAGAGCGTATGCCGCTTTCTGCTGCCTGAAGACAAACCAGTTAGCTCCACTGGTCAACACAGAGAACTGCTTCTGTTTGCAGGGAGCTGCAGAATCAGCTTCTTCCTTGAGCAGCAGTTATCTTGGTATCTCAAAGTTAAACCAGATTATAACAAAGCAAACAGAAAAGTCCACTTGTATATATATATTAAAAAAAAATCTATCTAAAATTATTCCCATGTGTGAGGTGCTGCTGCATGACACTGAGTGCAGCAGCCAAACCAGTAACAGTTAAATCCTCTGGATCCCCATAAAAATACACAGTACACAAATAGGCAGTAAATGAAATGGCTGAATTAGAAGCAGAGATAAATGGGCAACACTGGGCTGCTCTATGTTCAATGTCATTGCCAAAGTGCTGAGGCTTTTTGCCACTTTCAGATAAAGGAGATTTTTACCCATTTTCCCCAGCAAATTTTTGGCAGCTACTCACTACCTTCTTCTGTCTTGCTGCGTCACTAACAGCTCAGAATCTTCACTTCAGTTGTATGTTCCCTGGCTAACATCCCAATGAAATGCACTCATTCATTTGTTTTTAAACTTTAATTTTTTACTGCTACTGCTCATAGGGAAATCCCTCTGGTCTCAGTGGTGTGTAGGTGAAATTCACTGGCAGAGAAATCTATTGACAAGGTGCTCCTTGGCCAAGGTTTTATAACTGCAGAGGGCAGAACAGTCTGTCACAAGCCCATCTGAGCACCTTGAGCTCAGCTCCACTGCTCTGTTTCACTAAAGACTGAAGAAAAAGATAAAACAGAATTTAATCAAATGCCTTCTTACAGTCCAAGTTATTTCAGACTGGCTTTTCAAAGATGTTATTAAAACAAAAAAAAAAAAAAAAAAAAAAAAAAAAAAGAAGAAAGGAAAATAGAAAAGGCAAATTGGTCACTACTTAATTTCACCATGTTGATATTTTAGACAAAATTTCAGTTATTGCCCACTCCAAACTCTTGTTTTGGTGTCCCAGCCTAGGGTTTTTTCTAAGATGGTTAGATGTCTGACAAAGGCATCCAGACAGAGCACAAGCCAGTGAGGATACTGACACTGAAAACCTAGGCTGCCCCTGAGCACCACTGGGCCTCCTCGGCCAGTTCCCTCCACGAAGGACATGATGCACTACAGGCACGATGCTAATGTGACTGTACCTCACAAGTGCACCCATAAGGAACCAGGATCACAGTATCACAGTATTACCAAGGTTGGAAGAGACCTCGAAGATCATCGAGTCCAACCTGTAACCACAAACCTCACGACTAGACCATGGCACCAAGTGCCACATCCAGCCAGTCCCCTCTTGAACGCCTCCAGGGACGGCGACTCAACCACCTCCCCGGGCAGCCCATTCCAATGGCGAATCACTCTCTTGGTGAAGAACTTTCTCCTCACCTCGAGCCTAAACCTCCCCTGTTGCAGCTTGTCTCTTTGAGGATGTCTCTTTGCAGGATGTCTCTTTGAGGCAGTTACTTCTTTCTCATGGTTGTCCTTAAGCATTTCAGGCATTGGAATATGCTGCCCAGGGAGGTGGTAGAGTCACCGAGCCTGGATGTATTAAAAGGTGGTTTGGATGTGGTGCTTGGGGATATGGTTTAGGGGTGAACTTTGTAGAGTAGGGTTCTGGGCTGGTCTTGGTGATCCTGAGGGTCTTTTCCAACCTGAATATTTCTGTGATTTATGTGGTAGTTTGAGGCCTTTAAGAAAAAAACCAAAACGATAGATTTGAGTCCTTCAGGAGGACCAGAGGGGTCCAGGGATGGGCCAGAAAATTGCCATTGTGTTATTCAGTCCCATAATTCTCCTCTCTCTTTATAAGTTGGCAGCAAGGCCAACTTGTTCTCCTTTATCCCTCCTTTTGGCTCTTCGGAGGGAGTCCATTATCTGGTAAACAATGGGGCATTAACCCTGTTTGTAGCCTTCAGAAGAATCACAGAATCACAGAATGTTAGGGGCTGGAAGGGACCTTGAGAGATCATCCAGTCCAAGCCCCCTGTCAGAGCAGGATCACCTAGATCTGATCACACAGGAACTCATCCAGGCAGGTGTTGAATAGCTCCAGAGAGGGAGATTCCACAATCCCTCTGGGCAGCCTCTTCCAGTGTTCTGTCATCCTTACAGGGAAATAGTTCTTCCTCCTGTTTCCATGGAACTTCCTATGCCTCAGCTTCCTCCTATTGCCCCTTGTCCTGTCATTGGGCATCAGCGAGCAGAGCCTGGCTCCATCCTCTTGGCACTCACCCTTTACATATTTATAAGCATGAATGAGGTCACCTCTTAGTCTCCTCCAAGCTAAAGAGCCCTCAGCTCCCTCAGTCTCTCCTTGTAAGTCAGATGTTCTACTCCCTTCATCATTTTCATGGCTCTGTGCTGTACTCTCTCAAGCAGTTCCCTGAGGTCCTTCTTGAGCTAATTGTCTCCTGCACAGTTGCGGTATGCTTAGGCCAGGGAGACAATGAGGGAGGGAGAAAAGCAGCACTGGGTTTGTGGTTTATTCTGGTTGGGGAAAGGTTTTTTGGGGGTTTTGGGTACCCTATATGTGCATTAGATGTTAAGGATTCATGTATTCTGTAGATTCCTGTATATTTTTTAATATAATTCTGTATTTCTCTCCAATTCAATGAGAGCATCTTTGTTCTACTTCTTTGGGGAGTAAAATTATTTCTGTCCCCTCTTTAAGACAATTTATTTCACAGTTGTAGTGTGATTGAGTTATGAGTGTGATTCTCTAGAGCATAAGTAAAGATTAGCTCCAAAACCGTGTCTCCACCTGGCCCTGACCTTCCTTTTGCCCTAGTTTTCCACCTCCCGTTGCACATTCACCAGAGACTGGGCTGTGCGCATGCTCACGCCGCCTTGTAACCTTATCTTTCCTCTCACTCTTTGAAAATAGCAACAGAAGAGGTGAAAGCCTTCAAAAAAACAACACAGAACAAAGCAGGAGAGGATATTTGAAGGAAGAACCCACTCCCCTGTGGAGAGAGGGAACTGACGTGCCTGTGATGTGGCTTTCAACATGTCAGTGCCACAAGAGCACTAGACAGATCTCTGCCATGTTGCAGTTCTCACGTAGTGAAGGCAAACTTGCTTTTAATAGGCAACATATTGGGAATATAGCCCAGATTAAATCTCTCTGTTCTCTTTCCTTTTGCCTTTCCCCCTGGCTACCTTGAGATCAGTTTGGCAAATCTGGAGGATTACAGATGAAGCACTAGCATAAACAAATACATGGCACGTTAGCTGTGCAGGCTGCTTTGAAGATAAAGACTGACTTTAAATTCCACAGTCCTGAGGGCTCTTGTCACCTTGAAATCTGATTTCAAAGCTCAACACCACTGAAATGTCTTGTTGAGAGCGATGACAGCAAGCAGTGAAGTGTACACTGTATTGTCACCACCTGTGATTGGTGGCAAAGTGCTACCACATACTGACTCCCTAGCTGTGGGCTGCCTGTAATAATGCAAACAATAACTGCTGGCTAATTTCAGTCCTGTAAGTGTGGTGATGAAGTATTATATAAACCCAGAAACCATGAGAGTGAGGTGGCTGGAGTCCATTTTCACTGTTTTCAAGTGGCATGTGGAATCTCTGCTGTGTCAGAGTCTGTGGAAGAGACAAAGGTGAACGTATTCCCCTGCCTCCCACCCCCAAATGAAAATCCAGCAATTGAGGGAAGACCAAAAGGCCATGAGGCTGTAAACACCAATGATTTTCTCAGGGAGGAGCTGTTTCTTTGAGACTATCACCAAGACCCTCCCTCAAGAGAGGTTGTAGCCAGGTGGAGGTTGGTCTCTTTTCCCAGGCAACCACCAGTAGAACAAGAGGACACAGTCTCAAGCTGCACCAGGGGAGGTTTAGGCTGGATGTTAGGAAGAAGTTCTTCACACAAAGTGATTGGCCATTAGAATGGGCTGCCCAGGGAGGTGGTGGAGTCGCCATCACTGGAGGTGTTTAGGAACAGACTGGATGAGGCACTTGGTGCCATGGTTTAGTTGATCGGATGGTGTTGGGTGATAGGTTGGACTTGCTGATCTTGAAGGTCTTTTCCAACCTGGTTAGTTCTTTCTATTCTATTCTAGTCTAGTCTAGTCTAGTCTATTTCATTCCTTGGGCTGCATGGCATCTTGCAAGACTGAACAGGGAGACAAGAAGCTACACAACAAAAGGATGCTTGCTGGGAGCCCAGCCCTGCTGCCTGGCCACCTGTGTGGAAGGTATGTCCCTTACTCTGCAAAGACAGAAATATGTGACGAAATAAAGGCCTATCTTGCTGCTACAACTCCACTGCTCAGTTGTCATGTAACAGTGGAGGTAGCCACGGGGAGGCAAGGACTGCCAGGGCTTTGCAGCACTGACACTGTGAGGAGGCATCTGAGTCTACATTGCCTCTGTCTCTGCATCACACTTGTCATGCCCTGGGGACATCAGAGCTATTTGGGGAGCTGTGGTGTTCACATGATTACTAACAGTGCATTGACTGCTTGTCTCCTGTCCAATAGGTGATGTGAAACTGGGGGATTTTTGCACTGATTTCAGTAGAATAGAATTTTGTCCACTCATTTACTTCTCTGTAAGTGAATATTAATTGCACAGAAGCTTGGATGTTCTTTAGCTGAGGTTTCCTGAAGGAATAATCCCAGGAAGATAGGATAAGTGTCCTCTGAGTCAGTTTTAGAATAAACTCCAAGAGCAATGCAGAAGAATGAAGACCTGCTGTGAGAAAAAGCAGGCAGATAGTTAGTTCAGGCTATCACTATTGACAAGACTGAGACAACAAGGGGCTGAGAGTGACACAGTGAGGCTAATGGGTATCATCAGCCCACTGGATAACAATCTCTGATCTTTCACTGATGAAATGAACTTGAACTCATACCTGTCATCAAGAGTATGCAAGATATCTGGGCCTAAATGTGCCATGATTACCATTATAACTATTTTCTTTAAGAGAGTTGTTGCTTCTGAGAACTCTTTAGCTATGACATAAAATGCCAAGGGAAATGCTGTGCCTCTTCCATGCAAGTAGGGGCAGGGAACTTGGGGAAAACAGGTAACACCCCTAAATCTGATCTCTAATATAAATCTATTGCTGGCAGCCAAAAGCCTGATGGGACGTATATAGTGAGGTAAAATAATCCTGAAGGTTAAAGTACGAGACAACTGATCAAACAAACAATTTAATCTAGGAGCTATGTGGAAAAAATACATTTCAAGCCAGTTAAAAGGTCAGCAGAAAGAGCTTGCCATTTTGGGACTGGCTGTCCAAGCAAACACTAACTGATCCTTAGAGCATGACTCAGGGCAGCATGTTTCACTTGATGTGAGTGAAGGTGGCCAGGTGTTCTGTTTTCATGACAGTGTGTTATTCAGTGGCCAGCAGCAAATACTGATGATATTAGATACTTTCCTTTTTAGCTACCACGGCCAAACAGCGACAGGTTCTGTTTGCTACCAGCCTTTAGGAAAACAAAAAACCCCAACACACTTGACACTGAAAATGCAGTGCTCTGCTTTCTGAATTTGAGAGGCACGCTGTGAAGATCTGCTGACAAGAATCTTCTAGTTCTGCAGTTCTGGGCCCCTCCATTTAAGAAGGACACTGAGACTCTTGAACGTGACCAGAGAAGGGCAACAAGGCTGGGGAGAGGCCTCAAGCACAAGCCCTACGAGGAGAGGCTGAGGGAGCTGGGGTTGTTTAGCCTGGAGAAGAGGAGGCTCAGGGGAGACCTTATTGCTGTCTGCAAGTACCTGAAGGATGGTTGTGTCTAGGAGGGGGTTGGTCTCTTCTCCCATGCAACCAGCACCAGAACAAGAGGACACAGTCTCAAGCTGCACCAGGGGAACTTTAGGCTGGAGGTGAGGAGAAAGTTCTTCACAGAGAGAGTTGTTAGACATTGGAATGTGCTGCCCAGGGAGGTGGTGGAGTCACTGTCCCTGGAGGAGTTCAAGAAGGGATTGGATGTGGCACTTGAAGCCATGGTTTACTAGTCATGAGGTGTTGGCTGGACTTGATGATCTTTGAGGTCTTTTCCAGCCTTGTTGATTCTATGATTCTATGATTCTATACCTTCACTGTGCTACAAGAAATTATGACAAATGTATGCTGGTAAAGCAGCAGTCTTTGCAAACACATATGCTTGCTCAACTTTTTACACACAAAAGGACCCTCATTGACTTCTGTGGCACTTGGATGTGCTTATGTCTCCCTCACCTTACTTTTGAATCTATATTAATTAAGATTTCTACAGTTTGGAAGTAAATTTTGGTTATAAAACAGAATTTTCCCGAGGTTTTGGACAGTTGAAGAGGTGTGGACTCCTCAGAGTTCACATTACTACAATGATAAGTCAATCTAATTCAACTGGCCTGAGGAAATATGCAGAAAGCAAAATAATTGAAAGAGTATTTGGCCATTGGAATGTGCTGCCTAGGGAGGTGGTGGAGTCCCTGGAGGTGTTCAAAAAAGGATTGGATGTGGCACTTGAAGCCATGGTTTAGTTGTCATAAGGTGTTAGGTATTAGGTAATAGGTTGGACTTGCTGATCTCCGAGGTCTTTTCCAACCTGGTTGATTGTATGATTCTATAATTGGTGTCCCTCAGAGAGAACACTTACAAAGGTTAAAATCCATGAATTTTCTCTCTGAAGAATGTTCATAATGAAAGTGACTTAAAAATCAACTGGCTAAAGCCAGTTGAGAGCAACCTTGAAGCTTAATTAACTACTACAGTCAGCCAGACTGAAAATCTTCTGGGTTTTAATAAAATGGCAAAGGTTGTGACAGTGGCCAGCTGTGTGCAACAAACTTCTCTGGGGTCAGTCAGAGTCTCTCCCAGAACAGGAAATGTTACATCAGTTTCCCAAGTGCCCAGGTTGTATTTTATATCCCAAACTATTTTTCCTGTGAGAAAAAGCTGACAACTTCTCTAAAGAATCTGTTCATTTTTACTCTTCCTTGCAACCTGAGATTTCATTCTGTTTACTTTGCTTCATATTTTCTTATCTCAGTCTAATAAACCTAGTGCCAATCTGGAAGGGAAAACAGTTTTCCAGTCTCAGGGGTTGGGAACTGCAGAGTAGTTTTCTTAAATCCTAATCTATGACTGGTAATTATGGCCATTTCAAAGTTCCCTAGGAGAATTATTGTCTTCTGAAATATTTTAAATAGCTGGCTGTCCACAGCTTTTCCTTGACTCAAAAAATGGATATATTATCATTTTAATGTCTACTGCTGCCGCTACTGGGAGCAATAAACCTCAGTCACGTTCTCCCACGGCATATGAATCAATAAGAAATAAATAGCACTAAAATATGCCCTGGAATTCATTCACACAAGAATCTGAGAATAAAGGCAGGGAACAACCCTCCCAAACCCCTGACTCAGCAGCAGAGGAGGGGTTCATCTCACCTCACCTTAGTCATTTTAGTCAGACCAATGGTCTGGAGCAGTCACCTAGACATGTTGCGGACAGAGGAGGAGAAACCTATCTCCAGAGGGCACTTTATCTTAGGTTAGGGTAAACACAGCTCTAGAAATATGCTTGTCTTTGTAGAGAGACTCCTCTGGAAGTGTCTCCTCTTTACTATGTTAACCTGCCTCCATACAGCATGGCTCTTACATTAAGTTCTTTTAAGGAGAAAGAGGTTTCAAGAAGCATGTGGGGAGTACTGAAGGGGCAGTGTCACTTTGCCACTCTGTGGCTCAGTTGCGTATTTTGGTGCTTTGCCTACTACGAGACAGAACACCTCCCTTCTCCTCCTTGCATAGCCAGCAGGTTGAGGGATATGATTCTCCCCCTCTACTCTGCTCTGGTGGGACCCCACCTGGAATACTGCATCCAGTTCTGAAGCCCCTGTTGCAGGAAGGATCTGGAGGTGCTGGAGCATGTCCAGAGAAAGGGCCACAAGGATGATCAGAGGGCTGGAGCTCCTCTCCTGTGGGGACAGACTGAGGGCGTTGGGGTTGTTCAGTCTGGAGAAGAGAAGGCTCCAAGGAGACCTAATTGTGGCCTTCCAGTATCGGAAGGGGCCTACAAGTAAGCTGGGGAGGGACTTTTTATGGTGTCAGGTAATGATAGGAGTAGGGGGAATGGAACAAAACTAGAAAAAAATTGGAACCAAACTAGAAATGGGTAGATTCAGATTGGATGTTAGGAAGAAGTTCTTCCCCATGGGGGTGGTGAGACAATGGAACAGGTTGCCCAGGATGGTGGTGGGAGCCTCATCCCCTGGAGGTTTTTACGGCAGGCTGGATGTGGCTCTGAGCAAGCTGATGTAGTATGAGGTGTCCCTGCCCATGGCAAGGGGCTTGGGGCTAGATGATCCTTGAGGTCCTTTCCAACCCTAACAGTTCTATAATACTACCTCAGCCAGGTAGCTATGGGGCAAGTGGGGCCAGATCCATGTCCTCATGCTCCCTTTTGCTGCCTGGTATTCCTCTGACTGGAGACAGGCAAAGCAACATTTGAAGTTGAGAGTGTGGTTCACCTACGGAACAGGGTCAACCTACAGTCTGCCCTTCCAAAGCAGGGATTATTTTCACTGAGTTACTGCTTACAGGTCTGAAGTGAAAACTAGTAAGAGCAATAGAGAGGCTGACAGGCTTGGCTGCCTCTTTCCAGCAACACTCTCATCCTCCTAGCAACTCTCCTCTCTACATTGTGTTCAATGCATTCTAAATGTTTCAGTAGCTGGAGAGTTTAATATTCAGTTATCTCATCCTGGAGGATTGTGAATCAAAACCATGCAATCATAAACACTTATTGACTGTGGGGCTGCCACAACAAAGACAATGAGCTTACCCTGCTGCTGGGAGCATTTGTATGGTCAGACTCTTGCATGCAACAGGTTAATGACCATCTGGGCAGTTACCTTTCTATAAGGAATAACGCTATAAATTTTGTTATTGATAATTTATTGTTGTTGTTATTATTTTTTTTATTATTGTTATTATTTAATTCTGATTGTTGTTATTATTATTCTTCCTGCTTCACTCATATATAGTATTGCAGAGGTCTGAAGGGGAGAGAGGCTATGTCAGTTGTACTGTAAAGAAGGACTAAGTTGAGATATCGAGGTGCTGGAGCAGGTCCAGAGGAGAGCAACAAGACTGGTGAAGGGACTGGAGGGAAAGTCAGATGAGGAGAGACTGAGGGAGCTGGGGTTGTCCAGCCTGGAGAAGAGGAGACTTGGGGAACCTTATCAGCCTCTACAACTACCTGAAGGGAAGCTGTAGTAAGATGGGGGTCTGGCATGGCCTGAAGCTCTGCCAGGGGAGGTTTTAGGTTGGATGTTAGGAAGCACTTCCTCACAGAAAGGAGAATTAGACACTGGCATGGACTGCCCAGGGCTGCTTAAACACTGGAGGTGTTTAAGCAAAGATTGGATGTAACACTTAGTGACATGGTCTAGTTGATGTGGTGATGTTAGATCATAGGCTCTACTCGATGATCTCAGAGCTCTACTCTAGCCTCAATAATTCTGTAATTCTGTGAGAGCATTTTTTTCTTCAGAAGGTCTTTGGCTTCACTGGTGGTGGAAGTATAGACTTGGAAAGGCATTTGTGTCTCCTTGATTAGCAGATCTTTGTGCCATATCCCTAAATACAGGCCTCTGAATTGAAAGGGAAGCATCCTGGAATTCCCACAAAGTGTCAGAGGTTACTTTCCACACCACTCACACCCTTTTACTAGGGAACAGACTAATACCAAACTAAATCTATGTAAGAGGGCCAATGGAATCCTGGGTTGTACTAGAAGAAGTGTGGTCAGTAGGTCGAGAGAGGTTCTCCTCCCTCTCTATTTTGCCCTGGTGAGGCCACATCTGGAATACTGAGTCCAGTTCTGAGCTCCTCAGTAACATTGATTCTGTGATGTAGAAGTTGTGGAAGGGGTATACAGATAAGCGATGTCCCTGCTTGGGTCAACTCACATTAGTAACAATTCAGCTGTCTAATTTATCAAGAAATCACTTAGAAATACAATATACATAACTGCTTGCACCCTTGATGAGCATTCTGGGATGCCAAAGTGGAATTGTGGGAAAGAGGGACCACAATCATCAGTGGTATAACTAAGAGATAGGTTTGTTGTCCATTCAAAGATGGCAAGTGGAGGGAAAAGAAAGAGTAAGGGGGAACAGACATTTCCATGGATGCTATCACACAAGTCATCCATGACTGTGACATTTGTGCTGCAACTCCGACTTGAGCAGGCAATAAATCAAGCAACCTTTTAGCCCAGCTTCTGGACAGCAATTATCCACAAGCCCCACGTTGGACGCCAATTAAAAATATGTGGTGGAGTAGGAAGGTTCCCCCCCACACACACAAAAGAATTCCACAGCTAACTCAGCCGGAGAAGCAGATGAAAGCTGTATTTTACAAGCAGATATGGAATGCAATGAATATGTACAAAAATATACAATATTTACAATATATACAGACGTATACAGCAATGTATGTAATACAGGAAACCTTTCCCCAACCCCCCCTGCGGCCAGGGGGGTTCGGCCTGTCCCTCCCTTCTCCCTCCCTACCTCCCCTTTTTCCCAAAAGGGTTAGAGAGAAAGAGAAAGGAAGGTAATTAAAAGGGTGAAAACTTGTTAAAGCTCAAAGCGGATGCAAAAGTTAGTTTTCTCTTATCTGTTTAGCAAGAATCGTAGAGAGAAACGAGCCAGCTCACAGTACAGGGGGAAGAAGAAGACGACTGACTGCTGCCCCGACTGAAAGACTAAACAAGAATCTACAGCCGGGTTCCACCAATGAAATTGGATTAGCATATCGTTGTTTTCATTCATATACCAAAACATTCGGCTAGAGTGTTCAGAAAGTGTCCCTTTCTTAAAGGCACAGCCTAAAACGGTCACAATAACGAACAATTATTTGGCTGATGACTGTTGTGCAAAAGTGGTTTCTTTTTGTCCTCTTGAAATCACAGTATCACAGTACATTAGAGGTTGGAAGGGATCTCCAGAGACTGGCTGGAGAGCAGCCCTGAGGAGAGAGACTTGGGGGTGCTGGTGGACGAGAAGCTCAACAGGAGCTCTCAATGTGCGCTTGCAGCCCGGAAAGCCAATCAGATCCTGGGCTGCATCAGTAGTGTGACCAGCAGGTCAAGGGAGGTGCTTCTCCCCCTCTACTCAGCTCTGGTGAGACCCCACCTGGAGTACTGCATCCAGTTCTGGAGCCCCTATTACAGGAGGGATGTGGACGTGCTGGAGCGTGTCCAGAGAAGGGCCACGAGGATGAGCAGAGGGCTGGAGCACCTCTCCTATGAGGACAGACTGAAGGAGTTGGGGTTGTTCAGTCTGGAGAAGAGAAGGCTCCGAGGTGACCTCATTGTGGCCTTCCAGTATCTGAAGGGGGCCTACAGGAAGGCTGGGGAGGGACTTCTCAGGGTATCAGGTAGTGATAGGACTAGGGGGAACGGAATGAAGCTGGAGGTGGGGAGATTCAAGCTAGATGTGAGGAAGAAGTTCTTTACCATGAGAGTGGTGAAGCCCTGGAACGGGTTGTCCAGGGAGGTGGTTGAGGCCCAGGCCCTGGAGGTGTTTAAGCCCAGGCTGGATGAGGCTCTGTCCAGCCTGATCTAGTGCAGGGGGTCCCTGCCCATGACAGGGGGTTGGAACTAGCTGATCCTTGTGGTCCCTTCCAACCCTGACTGATTCTATGATTCTATGATTCTATGACTTCTGAGTCCAACCCCTGCCAAAGCAGGATTACCTAGGGTAGACTGCACAGGAATGCATCCAGGTGGGTTTTGAATGTCTCAAGAGCACCAGCACCAGAACAAGAGGACACAGTCTCAAGCTGCACCAGGGGAGGTTTAGGCTGGAGGTTAGGAAGAAGTTATTCCCAGAAAGAGTGATTGGCCATTGGATTGGGCTGCCCAGGGAGGTGGTGGAGTCACCATCCCTGGAGGTGTTTAGGAAGAGACTGGAAGGGGTGCTTGGTGCCATGATTTAGTTGATAGTGTAGGATGATAGGTTGCACTCGATGATCTCAAAGGTCTCTTCCAACCTGGTCTAGTCTATTCTATTCTATTCTATTCTATTCTATTCTATTCTATTCTATTCTATTCTATTCTATTCTATTCTATTCTATTCTCTATTCTATTCTATTCTATTCTATTCTATTCTCTATTCTATTCTATTCTATTCTATTCTATTCTATTCTATTCTATTCAAGTGAAACTTCTTTACAGTGAGGGTGACACAGCACTGAAACAGTTTGCCCAGAGAATTTGTGGAGTCTCCCTCTCTGGGGATATTCAAAACCCACCTGGATGTGTTCCTGTGTGATCTGGTCTAGGTGATCCTGCTCTGGCAGTGGGGTTGGACTGGATGAAATCTCGAGGTCCCTTACAGCCCCTAACATTCTGTGATTTTGTGATTCTGTGAAAGTATATTTATTTTCATACAGATCTTTCTTTTCTACTTTCTTTCTACTATCCATAGCAATGTTTGTAGCTGTGGTGAGTCGAAATTCCCTCCCCTCCTCTGTCAACATCAACTTTGCCAGACCAGCTCAGTGAAAAATTTTCACAGTATCACAGTATCGCTAAGGTTGGAAGAGACCTCGAAGATCATCGAGTCCAACCTGTAACCACAGACCCCATGACTAGACCATGGCACCAAGTGCCACTTCCAGTCCCCTCTTGAAGACCTCCAGGGACAGCGACTCCACCACCTCCCTGGGCAGCCCATTCCAATGGCAAATCACTCTCTTGGTGCATCCTAACCAAAGCAGAGTACAGGGGCACAATGACCTCCCTGCTCCTGCTGGCCACACCATTCCTAATGCAGGCCAGGATGCCATTTTAAAGGCATAACCTAAAACTACTATAACAGTTTAATGATAGTAATGCTTGTCACATACCCAAATCTCAAAGTGAATGTGTTGGTAAATTTACTGATGGGTGTAAACAAGTTGATGATGTTTGCGAAGAAATATAACCTCTGCGACCTTACTTTTGAAATGCAGCTAGAAAAAAGAAAAAGAGACCCCCACCCAATGCATTAAATTTATCACAGCCCATATTGTCATAGATTGCTGTTAGTTTCACCTACAGGTCATCTGAGAGGAGGGAAGGCTCATAACAAAATTGTTTTAAGGTTGTGTTTTTTATCAGAAACCATTGCTGCCTTTGCCAGCGGATAAGCTTCGCATTACTCACAGAGTGATAAATGCTTGCCAGTGAATCCACAGATAACTTTTGAAGGTGCTTTGCTGTCATTAAGGTTTTCATAACTTGGATAAACTCATATTTTGTAGGCATTTGAAGAAAGTTTCATAGTCTGAAGAAATATTATCATCACCAGCTGCTAAAAATTCCATTGGTCATACATTTGTCTGGCTCTGGGAGAACCTTTCCAGCTGTAACAACAGAACTTAAGTATCTGTATAGATGTATGTATGGAGGGGGTGTGTATGTATAGGTATTTTATATATGTGTCTGGGTGTATATATATATGTATATATGTATAACATGTATAA
The DNA here is from genome assembly GCA_033816785.1 of Picus viridis. Lineage (NCBI taxonomy): Eukaryota > Metazoa > Chordata > Aves > Piciformes > Picidae > Picus > Picus viridis. Next base: position 45,000,949 of record CM066578.1, on the reverse strand, counting down.
TATATAGGCTGAACATGAGCCAGTAGTGTGCCCAGGTTGCCAAGAAGGCCAATGGTATCCTAGCCTGCATCAGAAATAGTGTGGCCAGCAGGAGCAGGGAGCCCCTGTACTCAGTGCTGGTTAGACCACACCTTGAGTACTGTGTCCAGTTCTGGGCTCCTTAATTTAAGAAGGACGTTGAGACACTTGAACGTGTCCAGAGAAGGACAACAAGGGTGGTGAGAGGTCTCGAGCACAGCCCTGTAAGGAGAGGCTGAGGGAGCTGGGGTTGCTTAGCCTGGAGAAGAGGAGGCTCAGGGTAGACCTTATTGCTCTCTACAACTACCTGAAGGGAGATTGTAGCCAGGAAGGGGTTGGTCTCTTCTCTCAGGCAACCAGCAGCAGAACAAGAGGACACAGTCTCAAGCTGCACCAGGAGAAGGTTAGGTTCAAGGTGAGGAGAAAGTTCTTCACTGAGAGAGTTGTTAGCTGTTGGAATGTGCTGCCCAGGGAGGTGATGGAGTCACCATCATTGGAGGTGTTTAGGAAGAGACTGGATAGGGTGCTCGGTGCCATGGTTTAGTTGATTAGGCGGTGTTGGATGATCAGTTGGACTCAATGATCTCAAAGGCCTCTTCCAACCTGGTCTCTTCTATTCTATTCTATTCTATTCTATTCTATTCTATTCTATTCTATTCTATTCTATTCTACTCTACTCTACTCTACTCTACTACTACAGGCAGAGACATCATCAGAGAGTTAACACCTAACAAGCACCCAACAGTGTTAAACATTTCAAGTAAACATACAGTTACTAAATGTTTTATTATTAGACGTGTAATGCTATAAAAGCAAGCTGGGAGCACTTTCCAGGACCATTTAGGGAAAAAATCAATAGTGTTAAAAATGAGCATGCAACTTCTTTTTGGGAATAATAAATGCTTATAAATATCTGAGGGCTGGGTGTCAAGAGGGAGGGGACAGGCTCTGCTCAGTTGCACCCAGTGATAGAACAAGGGGCAATGGATATCAGGTACAGCACAGGAGGTTCCACCTCAACATGAGGAGCAACTTCACTGTAAGGGTCACAGAGGACTGGAATAAGCTTCCCAGAGAGGTTGTGGAGTCTCCTTCTCTGAAGACTTTCAAGACCCATCTGGATACATTCCTGTGCAACCTGCACTAGATTCTATGGTCCTGCTCTGGCAGGGGGGTTGGACTCAATGATCTCCAGTGGTCCCTTCCAACCCGAAATATCCTGTGGTCCTGTGACCCAAACATTTTCAGATAATCTATACTTGTATTTGCCATTTTCATGATCCTGCACATTTAATTCCATTAAAACACCAAGACACAGCACTGCTGGGTCTGGGGTTATGTGTATCCTTCATCTAGACATCCTCTGGTGCACATAAAATGGTTTTCAATATCCCTGAGTGCTGGAGATACAAACTGTGTATCCAGGGAAACTGGGGGACTAGAGGGAGATGATGGCAATTTCCCAGAGTCCTTTTGCTTCATTGTGGAGGTGAGGGGCTGAATATGCAGCTGAAAGGCAGTTCAGCCTGATGACATTGCCCTCAGCAAATCTTCAGGGTCTGGGATCCCACAGACCTAAAGATGTATTCTGTCTGTATTCTATATTCTGTGACTTGGTAGCAGAGCATACTCCAGCTGTTGATGGTCTACATGTTACAGCAAGGGCACAGGCTGATGTGCCTAGGGTAAAACACACCACAAATTATTTACTGGTGGAACAAAATGAATTTTGTTAGACAAGGAAATAGAAATATTTGAGAGAGAAACTATCTCAAAAGCTAAACCTAACTGCCTACACATTATTGGATAGAAGATAGGAATCATTTTCAATATTTATTTGTTCTCAGGGTTTGGGGGTGTTTTGTGTGTCATATGCTAAAGCAGCAACTGATAACTCTATATTTCTCCTAAAATAATGCTGGAAGAGGGTCACACAGCTAATAATCACTGAATAGAAGCTTCAGTTCCCATCAGGAAAATCCTGTTCTTTATATGCAGGATGTGTGAGAGAGAAAGAACAGTAAAGATACCTGAATTGCAGTACCTACAAAGACTATCATTTATTTTGCTTCTTGAAGCCTTGTATGATTTTTTCACCGTGAGGGTGGTAGAACACTGGAACAGGCTGCCCAAGGGGTTTGTGGAGTCTCCCTCACTGGAGATATTTAAAACCTGCCTGGATGTGCTCCTGGGTGATCTGGTCTAGGTGATCCTGCTGTGGCAGGGGGTTGGACTGAATGATCTTTCGAGGTTCCTTCTAGCCCCTAATGTTCTGTGATTCTGTGACTGCCATAAACCTTTGATAGACACAACTGTGCAAAATTACATTTAAAAAGACCTCATTTTATGGCTCTAGTAAGTTCAGTTAGCCATTGGAACGGGCTGCTCAGGGAGGTGGTGGAGTCACCATCCCTGGAGATGTTCAAGAGGGTACTGGACGTGGCACTTGGTGCCATGGTTTAGTCATGAGGTCTGTGGTGATGGGTTGGACTTGGTGATCTTTGAGGTCTCTTCCAACCTTGGTGATTCTGTGATTCTTAAGAAGCTTTTACAACACATTTGCTCCTATCCTTTGCCCTGCTCACCCATGTGCTCTTACATACCCAGGTGAATGAAATTTCCTCATTTGCAATGGATGTTTCTATCTGCATGGGATTCGATGTCCTGCTTCATAAACTGATTAATTTTTTGACTCCTGTATGAGTTGCCATTCACAGAGGGAGGGAAAAGGAAAGAAACTGTAGTTGTTCTGCTGTTTATTTTGGTGGAATGTCTTTTCTAACTCGGCACCACCAGTAAGATTGCTGTTATCAGTGCTCAAATACCAGTCACTCCCTTATGAAGCAAGAAAAGATACACCGAGCGGTCCCAGGGACTGAGGAAACTTTGGCATTTCATCAGTTTCAGGGCTAGAATTTCACTGTCAAGCTCACTATCTGCCGGGCCCTCATAGATAAACAGTAGATAGGAGCTCACAACACATTCCTTTCATGTTCACTAATTTCAGAAAGAGACTCTGCAGTCTAACACCAGCACATCCCTTGAAGTCCTATCTCTCTGCTTGTATCTTTGGCAGCAATGTAGTAATTAGTAAACCAGAGTGAAGGTATTTTACACCACTCTGTCCACTCGGCTCTGCTGTCATGAACAAACGCTGCAAGTTTTGGCTGGGAATGGCATCTCACACCCTGTGCTTGGATTGCAAATCCCTATTTACATCTGAAATTCTTTTAAATTAGTGAAGATGTAAACTCTTCACTTCAAACGACAGAGGGTTCTTGCCACAGTAATTTATAGCTTTAGGAACCGAGTAAGTTTATCTCCTCTGCATTTAATGGGAGTTTAAGACAACATATTAAAAATGAAATGAAGATAAATAGAATCATGTTATCGCTGCCTCCTCTAACTGAAATTAAAGAGGATGCTGTGAGAAACTGCAGTTTCTTTGTAGCTAATATAGGAGGTTATGTCTTTACATACTATTTAGCCTATTTTTTTCTCAGTAAGCTTTGTAAAGCACTCTCCTTCTGGACTGGATACTGCCACCGCTCAAACTGATAGTTATGTCACAAATTTTGTTTGCAGTTAGCCTCTGACTAAAATAAAACACTGCTCAGTAAAAGCAGGGTGACAGTGAAGAACTCGTGTGTTCATTGCCAATTAAACATTGTGGTTATCATTGTGGGTGCTGGTTGACAGTAGGCTGAACATGAGCCATCAGTGTGCCCAGGTGGCCAAGAAGGCCAATGGCATCCTGGTCTGCATCAGGAACAGTGTGGGCAGCAGGAGCAGGGAAGTCATTCTGCCCCTGTACTCAGCACTGGTTAGACCACACCTTGAGTCCTGTGTCCAGTTCTGGGCTCCTCAGTTCAAGAAAGATGTTGAGTTGCTGGAATGTGTCCAGAGAAGGGCAACAAAGCTGGGGAGGGGTTTGGAGCACAGCCCTGTGAGGAGGGGCTGAGGGAGCTGGGGTTGTTTAGGCTGGAGAAAAGGAGGCTCCAGGGAGACCTTATTGCCATCTATAACTGCCTGAAGGGTGGTTGTAGCCAGGTGGGGGTTGGTCTCTTCTCCCAGGCAACCAGCACCAGAACAAGAGGACACAGTCTCAAGCTGCACCAGGGGAGGTTTAGGCTGGAGGTTAGGAAGAAATTCTTCCCAGAAAGAGAGACTGGCCATTGGAATGGGCTGCCTAGGGAGGTGTTGGAGTCACCATCACTGGAAGTGTTTAAGAAGAGACTGGATGAGGCACTTGGTGCCATGGTTTAGTTAATTAGATGGTGTTGCATGATAGGTTGGACTCGATCTCGAAGATGTTTTGCAACCTGGTTAATTCTGTATTCTGCATGTATACATGCATGACATAGGTATGTACTGCAGCTCTTGTATTATACAGAAGAGATGCTTTGGCCTTTAAAGGTATTGGTTGGCTTCAGTGGCTGAGCACTTGTCTTTCATTAAGTCAAAACACTTGAAAACTTGTATTTCTTGTGCATCCTCCACTAGATGAAAGTTACTAAGGATGCAACCTAAGCCTTGAATCAGTTACTTTCAATTTCCCTGATGATTTTGGCCTGAACTACCAATAAGTCAATGGTAGTACCTGAGGTATATTAAAGTCATAAAAGGGTTATAATTGGAAAAATAGGATAGCTTCCACCAAATTCACTTCCAGATGTGCTGAAATCATCTTGAAACTTCACAGCAAAACTACTCGTGCTGCAGAGCTGAAAAGCAGAAACTAGAACAAGAATGTGAAAAAAATCTTCCAAGTTATTACCTGGGGAACTTGAAGAAGGGCTTCAGAAGAGGCTTGATACTATTTGAAACTCAATTTTATGTTACTAGTGACTCCCAGTTCAGTACAGGTAGAAGCAGACATCTTCTGCTAGAGCAAAGCTGCATATTTGCATAAACTACCTGGAGTTCCATTAGTATTAAATACTAGAAAAAGTAAGAATCCCACAGCTACTGAAAGCCAAGTCAGTATGTCCTACTTGCTACTGCCACTTACACCACCCTAACAGTTGCAGGGCTACTTTGTCACCCTCTAATTTGGCCCTTTTATTTCTGAAGTGAGGGAGATAAGGGTACTGTGGAGCCATTCCTTCTAGGTCATCAGAAAGAGCATTCTCCTGGCAAGACGCCAGTTCCAAGGTCTTGTCACACCTCTGACTTCTCTGTGTAAATAGCACAGGAATCTGCATGCTTCCCTTTCATTCTGTGAGACAGAAGGGCAGCAGCATTTGCTGGTGTAAACGAGGAGATGGATGAAGCACGGTGGCAGCCTGAGTCGCTCAGATTCCGTTGTTCCAGGGTTCATCTACAAATGCTTAACAATCTCATACCAAACGCCCTGCATTAAAAAAAAACCCACCACCAAAACCCTCAGCCAGCAGATAATTCTTTCAGCTCTTCCAAATGACTCTGGTCTATAATGGATTGCTAGTTATAAAGTACTACAAATCAAGTCACAAGTCTGGTAGTGACAATTCCTTTTTCTCCTCTGGTTCAGTACACTCAGAAATGCAGGAAAAGCTTCTAAATAGAAAACATAAAACAAGGCTTTCTTTTATTACCCTGCCTCTCAGTACCATTAGGTAGAACGTAAGGATACATCACCTACAGTGAAAGAACTTGCCATGATCTTGCTGGTTTTTATTTGTTTTAAAGTATGGATCAAGACTGGACAAACAAATATTCTGATGAAATTTTGAAACTCTGTTCCCAGAAGGGCAACACAGTGGGTGAGGGGTTTGGAGCACAAGCCCTGTGAGGAGAGGCTGAGGGAGCTGGGGCTGTTTAGCCTGGAGAAGAGGAGGCTCAGGGGTGACCTTATTGCTCTCTATAACAACCTGAAGGGAGGTTGTAGCCAGGTGGGGGTTGGTCTCTTCTCCCAGGCAACCAGCAGCAGAACAAGAGGACACAGTCTCAAGCTGTGCCGGGAGGTTTAGGCTGGATGTTAGGAAGTTCTTCATAGAAAGGGAGACTGGCCATTGGAATGTGCTGCCCAGGGAGGTGGTGGAGTCACCATCACTGGAGGTGTTTAAGAAGAGACTGGATGAGGTACTTGGTGCCATGTTTCAGTTGATTAGATAGTGTTGAGTGATATGTTGGACTCGATGATCTAAAAGGTCTCTTCCAACATGGTTAATTCTATTCTATTCTATTCTATTCTATTCTATTCTATTCTATTCTATTCTATTCTATTCTATTCTATTCCATTCTATTCCATTCCATTCCATTCCATTACATTACATTACATTCTGTTCCATTCCGTTCCATTGCATTCTATTCTATTCTATTCTATTCTATTCTATTCTATTCTATTCTATTCTATTCTATTCTATTCTATTCTATGTTTTTCACTGACCTGCTTCCACAGGGGAGAAGGGAGATGTTGCTTGATAAGACATCACATATTTTTTTCTGGCTGCTCTCAATGTAACACTGCTGGTGGTCTGGTAGGATGAATGCAGAATATTTTTCATATGAAGTCACAGACTGTGAGAGTCTGAGTAAGCTGCTTGTGACATGCAAATACAGAATACAGAATTAAACAGGTTGGAAAAGACCTTCGAGATCATCAAGTCCAACCTATCACCCAACACCATCTAATCAACTAAACCATGGCACCAAGTGCCTCATCCAGTATCTTTTTAAACAATCCCAGTGATGGTGACTCCACCACCTCCCTGGGCAGCCCACTCCAATGGCTAATCTCTCTTTCTGTGAAGAACTTCTTCCTAACCTCCAGCCTAAACCTCCCCTGGTGCATCTTGAGACTGTGTCCTCTTGTTCTGCCACAGGTTGCCTGGGGAAAGAGACCAACCCCCACCTGGCTACAATCTGCCTTTATGTAGACAGCATTCTCTAGAGAAAAGTTGTGGAGTGTCTCACAAATCACTGAATAACAAATGCAGCTCACTGAGGGAATCTCTAGCCTGAGAGATTTGGCCTTTCTGATCCCCTCTTGAGTCAGATGACGAATTACAGTCTCCAAAAACTTGCTCATCTGAGGAAAACAAACGAAGTCTTTTACAGTAAATAAATGTTCTTTTCATGCTGTTACTACAAGCAGGTTACCTTCATTACCCAGCTCAAGAGATGAACAAGGAAGAGTGGTTTCTAAAAGAAAACCTCTCAGCTAAACCAATTATAATATTTCATGGTTAGCAAAAATAGAATTGTGTCTGGTGTGTTCCACAGGATCTTAATTAAATCATCACACTCCACTGTCAGTCAATATAGAATCATAGAATCAATAAGGTTGGAAAAGACCTCAAGGATCATCAAGTCCAACCTGTCACCCAAGACCTCATGACTACTAAACCATGGCACCAAGTGCCACATCCAATCCCCTCCTGAACACTTCCTCCCTGGGCAGCACATTCCAATGCCTAACAACTCTCTCAGTGAAGAACTTTCTTCTCACCTCGAACCTAAACCTCTCCTGGCACAGCTTGAGACTGTCCCCTCTTGTTCTGATGCTGGTTGCCTGGGAGAAGAGACCAACCCCTTCCTGGCTACAACCTCCCTTCAGGTAGTTGTAGAGAGCAATAAGGTCTCCCCTGAGCCTCCTCTGCTCCATGCTAAACAACCCCAGCTCCCTCAGCCTCTCCTCATAGGGCTTGTGCTCAAGGCCTCTCAGCAGCCTCATATGGAAGAACCTTATGTCATATGTTTCATAAAGGCATAGGTGAATGATTTTTGTTCTGAAAGTCACTTGTTTCCTGGAGGTCAAAGCATAGGACACCTATGAAGACAAGTTCTTATAATCGTCTGCAAGCTCCTTTAACACTATGAAGCAAAGAGAATCAAGGTAAGCCTTTAATGTGAAGGGAGGGATATTTCTGTTACATTTGGCTTCATATTAATCAACCCATTTAGGGCAAAACCCCAACAGGCAGAAGGGGAAGTCATTTATGGCATCAGACGTGATATGTGAGGTGGCATAAGAGAAGGAATCTTTTCTTTCCTGTTTGCAAGAAGAAACTAATCTGATGGCAATTGCTTTAAGAGGAAAGTGGGACATATTAACACTGCACTGTGCTTCTTTATTTCCCATGCACTGAGTGAGAATCATTCCACTTTGGAATGTTTATCACTTCAAATGCATTAGCACTGTTCAAGTAAATCTTTGTGAATTCACAGCTTCCATTCTGCTTCAGTAATGAGGGGACAAGCCTGGGAAGCCTGAGGCTGAGTTCTGCACTCTGTCAGTATCTGGCACTCGTCTCTTAATGAGGAACCTTACAGACTCTGCTATTATGGCAGAAGGAAGGAAGTGCTAAAATTGCCAGCAATAATAAGGCATCTCAAACTCCTTGGCTTATGGAAAAGGCCTAAACAGCTGCAGCTTGGTAACATTAAAATATTTTTATTAGGCAGAGAAATGGATGGGAGATGGGTTGAGCTGAGCTGCAGCTTAGCACTTGAGATTTTTCTGTTTCACTGGCTGAAGAATCCTTACTCTTGCAATATTTAACTATTACACACATTTCTTTCTGGCCTTCGGGGAAATATAACTGGCTTTAAAGGAACACTGAAGGATAATTTTGACTGCAAAGGTGACTTTATAAAACTGACACCTTCTTATTCATCTTTATCCCCAGAGGGCACATTTCTTTTTGTTACTGCTTTTTCTTCCTTTCAGTGCTGCACTGCTGGCAAAACCAAGGGAGCAGTGTCACTCATCAGGCTGATGCAATTCAAGTAAAACAGTTCTGCAAATACCACTGACAACATCATTTGGTGAAGAGTGTGTTTGCTTCTGGGAGAAAAAACCTTTTCTGTCCTACAGAGCAGAATTTATGAAGTGTTTGGCTGGATCTCTGTTTGTGGGAAGAGAGTGGAGAAGAAGAAAATAGTACAAGGAGGGTGAAGGATAAGAATTTTTTCTCTCCTGCTGCCCGGCTTTGAGAGAGGACAGCCATCAAACTTCTGCACTGTCACTTTTTACTGCCTTAGTTTTCATCTTGCTTCTGGGTAGAGAAATCAAACACTCACAAATGAAGAACTACCAAAGGTTAATGTTTAACATTCAACCAATTAACATCTGAGTACTATTCATTTGAGCAAGTGTCCAAAACATCCAAGATAAAACTTCCATCCCTTGTGAAGCTACTTTGTCTCATTCCAGTGTCAGAAGTCTGCCTTAAATGCATTGCTATTGTACCTGAGAGTGAAAAATATTTAGTCTGAAGCTACCTAAGATCAAATGAGTGCTTCTAGTAAGGAGGGATGCTGGAGGCTCAGGGGAGACCTTATTGATGTCTACAACTACCTGAAAAGGAGGTTGTAGTGAGGAGGGGGTTAATCTCTTCTCCCTAGTTGTTGGGTGGGTTGGATTGTTTGATGGGTTGGACAGGCAGCCAGCACCAGAACAAGAGGACACAGTCTCAAGCTGCACCAGGGGAGGTTTAGGTTGGATGTTAGGAAGAAATTCTTCACAGAAGAGTGACTGGCCATTGGAATGTACTGCCCAGGGAGATGGTGGGGTCACCGTCCCTGGAGGTGTACAAGAGGGGATTGGATGAGGCACTTGAAGCCATAGTTTAGTAGTCATGAGGTCTTGGGTGATAGGTCAGACTTGATCTCTGAGGTCTTTTCCAATCTTGTTGATTCTATGATTCTATGAGGTCATTGTGACTTAAATGTCTGATCTGGCACTCAGCCTTCTTGAATCTCATACCATTAACCTTGGCCCATCAATCCAGCTTGTCCCTATTCTTCTGTGGAGCTTCTCTATGCTCAAACAGATCAACACTCCCTCCCAACTTTGTGTCATCTGCAAACTTACAGAGGATGCATTCAATGGCCTTGTCCAGATCATTGTCAAAGATATTGATGTGTCATTCCTGTGTAAGAAAACTTCATGGTCGAACATATCTCATTTTGAGTATCCTGTAATGTTCCTAGCAACTATTACCATGGCTGGCCTAGAAACTGCCTGAAAACACCCCCAGCAATCTTATCCTGAGAACAACAGGTTCAGGCAATGTGGGATCTAGTATGTGGCAGAAGTTGTAGTACTGAGCTGACTACCTATACCTACTTTTTACTGAATGCAGGAGAAGTAGGTCCCTGAGAGAAACAAATTACCCTTGGAAATCAGAGGGCCAGGACGACTAGAGCTTTGATTTCCCAGTAAGAGTGTTGGGCTTGGAGGACTAGAGAGTTTTCTCTTGAACTGAAATGCCTTCCCTACATTCTTGTCCAGTTGGCACGTATATCATAGACTGCTTTGAGTTGGAAGAGACATTTAAAGCTCTAGACCAAACTCTCTGCAGTAAGCAATGACATCTTCAACTAGATCAGGCTTCTCAGAACCTGGTTCAACCTGAACTTGATTATTTCCAGGAACGGGGCTTCTACCACCTTTCTGGGCAACCTGTGCCAGTGTTTCTCTGTCCTCACTGTAAAAGAAGTCCTTATATACAGTCTAAATCTACCCTCTTTTTGTTTAAAACCACTGCCCCTTGTCCTCTCACAATAGGCTCTGCTCTGTGTGGTTACATCTCTCTTGCAGGGCCCCCTTTAAATCTTTCTCTGAATGCTAAGGAGAGCGTTCACCTCTCTCTTACAGGCACCTCCTTTAAATCTTTCCCTGAATCCAGTCTGAAGTGCTTATTAAAAGTGCTATGATACTGGTATAGATCTACAGTAAGACAATGAAAGGTTCTGCAAAGTCAGATTAGTTGTGGTGACTGCTGTCATCAGCTGCATTGGGTGTGTAACCTGGCACCAGCCAGGTTACAGAAAGCTTCAGTCCGGATAGGAGGAGCAGGTTGGTCCTAAAAGTCTCTCTGCTCATGAGAAAGTTCACGGTTGTGGCCCCTAACTGAGAAAGCCCTTTCACCAGTTGTAGAGTGTTTAACCTCAAGAACTGACAGTGAGTGCTGCATGGCTGATCCTGGCTAATGTGACGGGGTAGAGGTTGAGAGGCAGCCTTTGAGATAACACCTCGCTATCGCGAGCGCATTAAAGTACAGGAGAGCATTCCCCTTCCAGCACTCTTTCTAGTGGTCAGCAAATGGGGCGCAAGATAAAATAGTAGCATCTGTTTTTTCACTTCGTTGCATGACAAAGACATCATTAATTTCTTCAAGCAGAAATGGGGAAGAACCAGGGCTGGTTTTTTCAGTCTCAGAGCAGTTTTTGAGCAGCATCTGAATGTTTTTTTTTTTTTCATATATCGGCTAATGCTTCAGAATAAAGACATCAGCACTGGTTTGAGCTCTACACTATCTGCTGCATTGTACCGAAAGCTCTGGATAAATTTGTTAAGATATCTTCATATTTTTAGCCCTCAAATCTGCTCCTTTTTAATTCACATAAATGTAAGAAAAGACAAAACAAGTTTTAGAGGAATACTTCCTATACTTAAAATGAATAAACTTCTTTTCCCCCTCTTCTGTTGGATCATTTGCTGCTCTCTAATTTTCATAAATGTGAGAAAATATAAAGGAAGTTTTAGAGGAACAATACACCCACTTAAATGAATAAACCTCTCTTCCTCTCTTCTGTTGGGTCATTTGCTGCTCTTTAATTCTCAAAATGAAAAATATAAAGAAGTTTTAGAGGAACCACCCTACTTTTGAACCTCTTTTCTCTCTTAGAATCATAGAATCAATAAGGTTGGAAAAGACCTCAAAGATCATCAAGTCCAACCTTCTGTTGGATCTGCATTGGTTAGGCCACACCTTGAGTACTGTGTCCAGTTCTGGGCCCCTCAGTTTAGGAAGGATGTTGTCTTGCTGGAACGTGTCCAGAGAAGGGCAACGAAGTTGGTGAAGGGTTTGGAACACAAGCCCTATGAGGAGAGACTGAGGGAGCTGGGGTTGCTTAGCCTGGAGGAGACTCAGGGGTGACCTTCTTGCTCTCTACAACTCCCTGAAGGGAGGTTGTAGCCAGGCAGAGGTTGGTCTCTTCTCCCAGGCAACCAGTACCAGAACAAGAGGACACAGTGTCAGCCTGCACCAGGGGAGGTTTAGGCTGGATGTTAGGAAGAAGTTCTATACAGAGAGAGTGATTGCCCATTGGAATCGGCTGCCCATGGAGGTGGTGGAGTCACCTTCATTGGAGGTGTTCAGGAGGAGACTTGATGGGGTGCTTGGCTGCATGGTTTAGATGTTTAGGCGGGTTGGATTGGTTGATGGGTTGGACGTGATGATCTTGAAGGTCTCTTTCAACCTGGTGTATTGTATTGTATTGTATTTGCTCCTTTTTAATTCTCATAAAGGTAAGAACAGATAAAACAAGTTTTAGAGGGACAATACACCCTATACTTAAAATGAATAAACCTCTTTCCCCCTCTGCTGTGGGATCCCTTTTCAAAACACATCTATGTTAAAATTAAAAACCAACCAACCAAGCAAACAGACAACCAAAGGAAATTAGAATATTGAAAGTAAATTAAAAAGTAGATTAATACTACACCAGGTGCAAAAGAAAGGAATTATTTCCCCTAGAAATTAAACCCCATCATAACAGAGGAAAAAGGAGGAAAACTAATCAGAAACAAAGACAAAAGTCAATTAAGCATGTTTCAGATCCAAACCTAAAGATTCATCCAAAAGCAAGCATTCTTAATTTATTTTTTTCCCCAAGCCAAGAAAATATATTTAAGGAAACAGACAGGATTAATTTTCACATTAAAAATGCATATAGGAAAAATATTAAGGCAATTTGACAGGGTTCACAAACCTGAGAATCTCTGTTTTCTGCATGCTGTACCTTACTGTTCCCAGTGCTTTTACCCGTTTGCAGAAAGAACTTGGCTTTCCTTCAAAATGACCACAGCTTGCTGCAGCAATATGCAGGTTACTGTGTACCCAGGTGGCCAAGAAGGCCAATGGCATCCTGGCCTGCATCAGGAACAGTGTGGCCATCAGGAGCAGGGAGGTCATTCTGCCCCTGTACTCAGCACTGGTTAGGCCACACCTTGAGTCCTGTGTCCAGTTCTGGGCCCCTCAGTTCAAGAAAGATGTTGAGTTGCTGGAACGTGTCCAGAGAAGGGCAACGAGGCTGGTGCATGGTCTTGAGCACAAGCCCTGTGAGGAGAGGCTGAGGGAGCTGGGGTTGCTTAGCCTGGAGAAGAGGAGGCTCAGGGGAGACCTCATTGCTCTCTACAACTACCTGAAGGGAGGTTGTAGCCAGGAAGTGGTTGGTCTCTTCTCTCAGGCAACCAGCAGCAGAACAAGAGGACACAGTCTCAAGCTGTGCCAGGAGAGGTTTAGGTTCAAGGTGAGGAGAAAGTTCTTCACAGAGTGACTGGCCATTGGAATGTGCTGCCCAGGGAGGTGGTGGAGTCCCTGTCCCTGAAGGTGTTCATAAAAGGATTGGATGTGGCACTTGGAGCCATGGCTTAGTTGTCATGAGGTGTTAGGTCTTAGGTAATAGGTTGGACTTGCTGACCTCTGAGGTCTTTTCCAACCTGGTTGTTTCTGTAATTCTATGATTCTCATCCTGCCAGAGCCCCAAGGTGTAGTTGAAACAGGTTCTGCCCCATAAACAAGTGCTGCTTCAGCTGTTTTACTTCGTGCTGTGGCAGGAAGGTTACTTTTGCTTTGGTTTATCCACAAGAAGTTCCCTTCTGTTACTGTCAGGTTGAAGGCAGAAACGCATCTTGCGTGGGGGAACCAAGATGCCGAGAGAAAAATGTCTTTGTTACTTTTTTAGGTTCAGCTTTGCAGAGTGCCAAGAAAATCTACCTTTGAACTCTATAAAAGCAGATCAAATGTTGGCAATGTGAACAGGGCTGTAAAGCAAACAACATGCTCAGCAGAAGTTAGTATGTGTCCTGGTTAAAGAAAGTGGAAAAAGGGGGATGATGAATGGACAGTTAGACAAATAATCTCTTCTGCCATCGTATAAGAGAGGAGAATCCAATTTGAAATATAATGTACAGAGACATGATTAATATCCATGGCAGCTGCACCCAAATTTGTAGTCCATGGACCAAGCATTGAATATACTTAGGGCCTTCTTGCTCTGGATTAGTCTTGTAAGATAAAGGAAGAAACAAATTTATTTCTTTCTCTTCTCACTCTCAATTTTGTACAGTTTTGCTTTCCTGCTTGTGTCTTCTGCATAGGCCTGAATTCTGATGAGAAAAATGCAGAAATTATTTGCCTGGTCTAGAGTGATTTCTCAGCCTCATCTACTAAACATGTTGTAGTCTGCTTGGGTGGCAACAGCTGTCCAGCAAGTACCCATGCCCAGATGTATATAACTGGGCTGTGCTGACATGAAACAACAGCACCTAGGACTCACATACAGGTAATAAATGGAAAGAGCACAGTATCACAGTATCACCAAGGTTGGAAGAGACCTCAAAGATCATCGAGTCCAACCTGGCACCACAGACTTCCTGACTAGACCATGGCACCAAGTGCCACGTCCAGTCCCCTCTTGAACACCTCCAGGGATGGTGACTCCACCACCTCCCTGGGCAGCACATTCCAATGATGAATGACTCTCTCAGTGAAGAACTTTCTCCTCACCTCGAGCCTAAACCTCCCCTGGTGCAGCTTGAGACTGTGTCCTCTTGTTCTGGTGCTGGTTGCTAGAGAGAAGAGACCAACCCCTTCCTGGCTACAACCACCTTTCAGGCAGTTGTAGAGAGCAATGAGGTCTCTCCTGAGCCTCCTCTTCTCCAGGCTAAACAATCTCAGCTCCCTCAGCCTCTCCTCATAGGGCTTGTGCTCAAGGCCTCTCCCCAGCCTTGTTGCCCTTCTCTGGACATGTTTAAGTGTCTTGATGTCCTTCCTAAACTGAGGGGCCCAGAACTGGACACAGGACTCAAGGTGTGGCATAAGCAATGCAGATTACAGGGGCACAATGACTTCCCTGCTCCTGCTGGCCACACTATTCCTAATGCAGGCCAGGATGCCAAGATACAGACCAAATTAAACAAGCCCTAAACATGTCTAGCAAATACCTGCCAAGTACAGGGTCATGAGAATGACTACGGATCCCAAAGGATGCAGGCAGATGCTACCTGAATAAAACAAAGAGGAGTCTCTGGTGAGACTTAATAGCGACCTACCAGTACCTGAAGGGGGCCTACAAGAAGGATGGAGAGAAGCTGTTTACAAACGTCTGTAGTGATAGGACAAGGGACAATGATTTCAAACTAGAGAAGTGCAGAATTAGATTGAATGTTAGGAAGAAGTTATTTACTATGAGGGTGGTGGAACCTGGAACAGGTTGCCCAGGGAGGTGGTTGAGGCCCCTTCCCTGGAGATACTCAAAGTGAGGCTCAACAGGACTCTGGGCAGCCTGTTCCAGCTGAGGATGCCCCTGCTTATTGCAGAAGAGGTTGGTCTAGATGGCTTTTGGAGGTCCCTTCCAACACACACCATTCTATAGTTCTATGATAAAATACATGACACCATAATCACCCCACAGAAACCAAGAAGCAAATTCTTTATTGCTGTCTTCACTGGTAGTAACAGACACTCATTACAATATGAAGGCAAAATAGTTTGTGAGTTACAGATGCCAGTCTTGTGGGAATAAGTGCTTGAGAATGGTGTTGATTATTTCATCCTGTGTGGGATGGAGGGAGAGAGAGGGAGGAAGGAAGGATGGAAGGGAGGAAGGAAGGATGGAAGGGAGGGAGGAAGAATTCAAGGGAGGGAGAAAGGAAGGGAGGAAGGAAGGGAGGAAGGGAGGAAGGGAAGGGAAAGGAAGGAAGGAAGGAAGGGAGGAAGGGAGGAAGGAAGGAAGGAAGGAAAGGGAGGAAGGGAGGAAAGAAGGAAGGAAGGAAGGAAGGAAGGAAGGAAGGAAGGAAGGAAGGAAGGAAGGAAGGAAGGAAGGAAGGAAGGAAGGAAGGAAGGAAGGAAGGAAGGAAGGAAGGAAGGAAGGAAGGAAGGAAGGAAGGAAGGAAGGAAGGAAGGAAGGAAGGAAGGAAGGAAGGAAGGAAGGAAGGAAGGAAGGAAGGAAGGAAGGAAGGGAGGAAGGGAGGAAGGGAGGAAGGGAGGAAGGGAGGAAGGGAGGAAGGGAGGAAGGGAGGAAGGGAGGAAGGGAGGAAGGGAGGAAGGGAGGAGGGGAGGAAGGGAGGGGGGGGAGGGAGGAGGGAGGAGGGGAGGGGGGAGGGAGGGAGGGAGGGAGGGAGGGAGGGAGGGAGGGAGGGAGGGAGGGAGGGAGGGAGGGAGGGAGAAAGTATAAATTCATGACTTTCCATTGTGTGCTGTCAGAGGCATCCATGCCTAAACCAGCCTTCTTACAAGTAGAAGTAGCATATTGAAAACACTCAAAACTGTCAGAGAAAGCAAATGCTGCCATTTCCCAACCTGGGATCTGGATTCTACCCAACGATTTTGTTCTGAATCAGAAGCAAAATCCCACATCTGGTGCACTAACAATCTTATGAGATCTTCTGCCTCATAAAAATGTGTGACCCTAAGAAAGCCAGGGGAAAAAAAGTTCTCCCTATATTTCGGTTCAAGATATCATAGTATCATAGTATCACAGTATCAGTCAGGGTTGGAAGGGACCACAAGGATCATCTAGTTCCAACCCCCCTGCCATGGGCAGGGACACCCCACACTAGATCAGGCCAGCCACAGCCTGATTTTTTTGATTAATTTGAAGATGCAGGAGTTTTACTTCACTGCATATTCTTGAAAGGATGAGGAAAATGCAGTACAGAAACATTATCACTTCCAAGCCATGTACCATGTCTGCTATTAACAGAATTTTTCAAGTTATATGGCACAAAGCAATATACATCATTGAAGCTTTCACAAAGCTTTTGAAGCAGTCCAGAAATCTCCTGATCCTTGCTTAAAGTCACTACTGCACACGTACAAATGCACTGCATTCAAAAAGAAAGGCATTAGTTAATGGCTGATGGATGTAGCCATCCATCATCAGTCCTCCAAGAAGTTGTGACTGTCATTGCATTTGCCATACTGTGACAGTTTAGGCTGTACCTTTAAGCTAGGAGCTACAGTTGGTGTAAAAGGAAAACAAAAGAAAAGCTAAATACTTAGCTTTGCCTCCTTCATCTGTGCGTGCCAGGGGTGACTGATAGAGAATTTTGCCTTTCCTGGATCTTCTCTTCACTATTGCAACCTTCATAAGTGGTAAGGGAGACTTAGCAAACTGTATCAGAGCAACAGATCGTGTTTTAAAAGCTTCTGAATCCTTTTCACTCTGATCAAACCAGCTCCTGGAAGGTACTGGCCTTTTTACTTTGGACATCTATTTTTGTACATTGAGACATTCTGGGTCCCTTTTGCTCCATTTTGGTTGCACCTTCTCTCCAGAACTTCCCAAGGTAGCAGTCTCTTTCCATGGAACATATTGCAAAAGAACAAGACCTTGTGATAAGTTTGTTTGGGTACTAACCAACTTCCCCAGTAATATAGATATAGCTGCCCTGGGTCCAGATCTCAAAGTTCCCATCCAGCCTCTAACCGGTGTAAGCTGCTGCATGCGTCATCCATGGAGAATGCTGGACTCCAATCCAGGTGATCATTTGCATTTTCAGAAATGTTTCTCTGCCATTTCTGCCTTTCCTCATCTCCAAACATACTTCTCATGCAAGGTTACATTGGCTTTTTTATTTTCTTTCCTTTCCAAGTTTTAGTTGTAATTTCCATTGACCATTTGGTTCCCGTTTGTACTTTTCCAATGAGGTTCTGTAGCATCCAAACTGTGCAATGATCTTTGGAACACTTCCATGTCTCATGAGCTTGGAAGAGGGGCTTGATTTGACTGTTTGCTTTGCTTGCTTTTTTATTATTAGAGAAGCATAGCCAGCAGGTCAAGGGAGATGATTCTTCCCCTCTACTCTGCTCTGGTGAGACCCCACCTGGAGCACTGCATCCAGTTCTGGAGCCCCTATTACAGGAAGGACCTGGAAGTGCTGGAACATGTCCAGAGAAGGGCTGTGAGGCTAATCAGAGGGCTGGAGCACCCCTCCTATGGAGACAGACTGAGGGAGTTGGGGCTATTCAGCCTGGAGAAGAAAAGGCTGTGAGAATTTGTGGCCTTCCAGTACCTTAAGGGGGCCTACAAGAAAGCTGGGGAGGGACTTTTTAGGGTGTCAGGGAGTGATAGGACTAGGGGGAATGGAGCAAAAATAGAAATGAGTAGATTCAGATTGGATGTTAGGAAGAAATTCTTCCCCATGATGGTGGTGAGACACTGGCACAGGCTGCCCAGGGAGGTGGTGGAAGCCCCAGCCCTGGAAGTTTTTAAGGCCAGGCTGGATGTGGCTCTGAGCAACCTGATCTAGTGAGAGGTGTTCCTCCCCATGGCAGGAGGCTTGGAAGTGGATGATCTTTGAGGTCCCTTCCAACCCTGACTATTCTGTGATTCTGTGAACATTGTTTATCGTGTCTCCCAAATATCGTGGGAGAATGGGAATAAGTTCTCAGTACAAAAACAAACAAACAAACAAACAAACAAACAAAAACCCAACAACCAAAACCCAACAAGAACAAAAATTGCTCTACGTTGAAACAAACCTACTGGTCCACAACCCGGCATCTCCTTTGTTGCAGTTTTCATGCAGATAGTGTGAATAAGAATGGTGATGAAGAAATGCATTTCAACATTTTTTAACGACAATGTCTTGGAGACCTGTACTAGCACTGCTGGTGTGATCTGAAGAGTTTCCCTTACCATATTTTAATATTTCTGTTAGTTGAATGGAACCTTAACACAATTAGCAGCAGTTAAAAGGGAGATCTCCCCTAGAAAATGAGATTGAAAACAAGGAAGCTGGAAGAGGAAGTGGCTTATTAGACAAGTCTGAGGAAAGGCTGAAAGAACTGGGGTTTTTCAGCCTTGAGAAGAGAAGGTTTAAGAGAGACTCTATTACCATAAAGGGCATCTACCAGGATGATGGAGACTGCCTTTTTACATGAGACACATGGGAAAGACAAGGGGTAATGGGTACAAGTTGACTCCTGGGGAGACTTTGATTCCAGAAGAAAATTTTTCACAATGAGAACAGTTAGACATTAGAATAATCTCACAGGAGAAGTAGTGGATTCCCCTACACTGGTCTGTTTTAAGACTCCATCTGACAGGGTACTGGGCCTTCTCATTTAAACTACAGTATTACCTGGAAAGGTTGGATCACATAATCCTCAGGGTCACTTGCAACCTGGCATTCTGTGATCATACAGACAGCCATGGAGAGCTCTCTTGTGAGCTAGGTGCTACCCCAAACACCACACAGTATCTCTTATCTACAATTCACTCACCACTATCATCTTCCAGCATCTTTTGTGGAGGTATCTTCAGACTGTTGTCATCTGGTGTCCTTCAGATCTTCTTCCTCTCACTTCTTGGAAAGAGATCTTTTAAAACATGTAGTGTACACAGTGAACCAGAAGTGTAACAACTGCCTTACTCCT
Organism: Picus viridis; assembly: GCA_033816785.1. Lineage (NCBI taxonomy): Eukaryota > Metazoa > Chordata > Aves > Piciformes > Picidae > Picus > Picus viridis. The sequence continues at coordinate 44,981,552 of CM066578.1, read as the reverse complement.
TGTTTTCAAGCTGCTGACACAAGAGTTCTTAATGACTCTGTATGACTTATGTAGGAATTCTTCAAAATTCATGCTGTTGAAGTCAGGTTTAAAGAGCAATTTATGAGCAAATAGGTAGCCCATCCCATTTATTGATGTAAACAAACAAAGCTGGTGAGGGGTTTGGAGCACAAGCCCTGTGAGGAGAGGCTGAGGGAGCTGGGGTTGTTTAGCCTGGAGAAGAGGAGGCTCAGGGGAGACCTTATTGCTCTCTACAACTACCTGAAGGGAGGTTGTAGACATGCAGGGGTTGGTCTCTTCTCCCAGGCAACCAGCACCAGAACAAGGGGACACAGTCTCAAGCTGTGCCAGGGGAGGTTTAGGCTGGAGGTTAGGAAGAAGCTCTTTATAGAGAGAGTGATTTGCCATTGGAATGGGCTGCTCAGAGAGGTGGTGTAATTGCCATCACTTTTTAGGAGGAGACTTGGTGGGGTGCTTGGTGCCATGGTTTGGTTGATTAGATAGTGTTGGATGATGGGTTGGACTCGATCTTGAAGGTCTCTTCCAACTGGATCTGGTCTATTCTATTCTATTCTATTCTATTCTAAATGCAAAGCAATAATGCTGTAGTAATAAACATTTGTTCCCAAAACATTTAGTTATATTTGGTTCTATAAATCAATAGTTGAGGCTTACTTATGGAGATTTCTTGATACTTAGCAACGCTCTCTACTCAAGAACATTATTTCTCCACACAGCTCAAGCAAACAAGGTGAGATTCAGTGATGCTCCATGGGGTTTGCTGTGAGCAAACTGAAAAAAAACCATACCAGATCTACCCACCTCCTACACATTCTGTTGTAAATAAGGCCCATGACAAGAACTACCCCAAACAGACTTAGTATGTTCTGATCAGTTTGGGCAGCAGATATGTATCACTTCTCACTCAGCAAGAGGTGCTAGAAACCTTCACTCCCTCTGCATCTAAATAGTTGACTCCACATGGGAAATAGACACTGCTACACTCCCCCTCAACTACCTAAAGCCAGAAACAAGCCATTGGTGAGAAGCAAAGCATTAGCTAAGGTATAATTTTTTTGTTTCCACAGATGTTAACAAAACCCAACTGTGGAAAACTTGCCAGGTTCATTTTTCATCATAAATTTCCAGGCCAGGCCAGATCTGTCAGAAGATTTACTTATGTCTGAAACTTTTCAGGTGAAGCCATCCAGTATGGTTACACACAACCCGAGAAAGAAGTGGGTTTGAGTGATTAAGTACATAGATATCAAGATCAGTTACAGCAATGAACCCTTACTTTTCAAAGCTTGGTGCAAACTGGTGCGTAATTAAATCAAATTAGATGTTTCAACACATCTTCACAGTGAAAACACTCAGTTCTACACATATCTGAACTGTATCAACAAGCTTGTTCCCTTTGGTAAAGACCACATAAACTGCCTTGATTAAGCCAAGCTGATTGCACTGGTTTAGGGTGTTTTGCTTTTTCCCTTCTTCTTTTTAAACCCATGTTTGTCTGATTTATTACCACCACACACAAAAAAAATAGAACTGGATTAAAATAGTGATTCTGTACCTGGAAGAGCTCCTTACGTAGTTCAGAGTTCTTTGGAGCTGTCTTATAAGTGATGTAAACTACCACAGTCAAAACCCAAATGCATTAAGAGTCAAAACCCAAATGCATTGAGTCAAACCCCAAATGCATTGAGTCAAAACTCAAATGCATTAAGAGTCAAAACCCAAATGCATTAAGAGTCAAACCCCAAATGAATTAAGAGTCAAACCCCAAATGCATTGAGTCAAAACTCAAATGCATTAAGAGTCAAAACCCAAATGCATTAAGAGTCAAAACCCAAATGCATTAAGAGTCAAAACCCAAATGGATTAAGAGTCAAAATCCAAATGCATTGAGTCAAAACCCAAATGAATTAAGAGTCAAAATCCAAATGCATTGAGTCAAAACCCAAATGCATTAAGAGTCAAAACTGAAATGCATTAAGAGTCAAAACCGAAATGCATTAAGAGTCAAAACCCACCGAAATGCATTAAGAGTCAAAACCCAAAGGAATTAAGAGTAAAAACCCAAATGCATTAAGAGTCAAAACCCAAATGCATTGAGTCAAATCCCAAATGCATTAAGAGTCAAAACTCAAAGGAATTAAATGAGTCAAAACCCAAATGAATTAAGAGTCAAAACTCAAAGGAATTAAGAGTCAAAACTCAAAGGAATTAAGAGTCAAAACCCAAATGAATTAAGAGTCAAACCCCAAATGCATTAAAACAAAGCAATACAAAAGCAAACACCCTACACAGCAGGGACTTGAAGCTCACCTCATGGAAGCTATGTAAGCGTGATGACATAGTTTAAAGCAGCTGAAGAAAAGGAAAAACAACAAGAATTAACTATTAGGACAGCACCAAACACGGGTCTGCTTTTAAGATCGTGAACCTACCCATGGCATGGCAGATGTCTGCATTTGAAATATATCTTGTTTTTCTGTGTCTAGGCCAGGATTTTTGTTGCATGAAAAATATGCGCTGTCTTTGCAAGTGTGGGGCAGCAATGGAAAGACAAACCTGGGGGAGGTAAAATGGCAAATGAGAGTTATGGGAGGTTTTGGGTGTGGGTTGTTTTTTTTTTCCCTTAAACTTACTGCTTGTTTTTCTACCAAGTCTCACTGACTTGTTAACTGCTTAGGTTGCCTCAAGGGTGTCATCAATTAATTGAACTCTGGCCTTCAGGAATTTGATTGATAGGCAGGTGATTGAAACACAGACTGTCTCACCATTAATGACCCTTCCTAGAATGCTGGCTATTACTCAGCACCCCAGAAAAACTGCAGTGGTGATGGAAGGGTGGGTTTGAAGTCTGGAGGTGTTTGGTGTCATGCTTGCACTACACTCTGAAAGCTTTATATTTGAGAACATAGGAAGGAATAGTAAGGCATGCAGAAAGCTCTCTTCTTAGAAGAGAACTAGTCTTTCCCAAACAGACACCACCTGCATATTTTGAAAGACCCTGCTCTGTTTATGATTCCTATCAGGAGTTTAATATTCCTAGCTTGTCATTTGTTTGTTTGTTTTTCAAGATTTAAGGCTCTCTCAAAAGTCTTGGCTAAGTAATAGTAATTAGGCACTGAATAATCACAACAAAGGGGATTATCATGGAGAAGAGGAGGCTTAGGGAGACCTTATTGCTGTCTACAACTACCTGAAGGGTGGTTTTAGCCAGGAGGGGTTGGTCTCTTCTCCCAGGCAACCAGCACCAGAATGAGAGAACACAGTCTCAAGCTGAACCAGGGGAATGTTAGGCTGGAGGTGAGGAGAAAGTTCTTCACAGAGAGAGTTGTTAGCCGTTGGAATGTGCTGCCCAGGGAGGTGGTGGAGTCACCGTCCCTGGAGGTATTCAAGAGGGGATTGGACGTGGCACTTGGTGCCATGGTTTAGTAGGCATGAGGTCTGGGGTGACAGGTTGGACTTGGTGATCTTTGAGGTCTTTTCCAACCTTGTTGATTCTATGATTCTATGATCATCTTCACAGCAAAGCTTTTCAGTTGTTAGAAAGTCTGTGGTCAGACAGGTATGCTACCGTTCATATTGCAACAACCCTAAAGAGACCACAGTTAATGAATGGCTTGGACAGGAGCACACTGCGTTGGGTTAGGAACTGGCTGGAGGGCCGAGCCCAGAGAGTAATGGTGAATGGCACCACATCCAGCTGGCGGCCTGTCACTAGTGGTGTGCCCCAGGGATCAGTACTGGGCCCCATGCTCTTCAACATCTTTATTGATGATCTGGATGAGGGCATTGAATCCATCATCAGTAAATTTGCAGATGACACCAAACTGGGGGCAGCAGTTGATTTGCTGGAGGGCAGAGAGGCTTTGCAGAGGGACCTCGACAGGCTGGACAGATGGGCAGAGTCCAATGGCATGAGATTGAACACATCCAAGTGCCGGATTCTGCACATTGGCCACAACAACCCCAGGCAGTGCTACAGGCTGGGGTCAGAGTGGCTGGAGAGTGGCCAGGCAGAGAGGGACCTGGGGGTACTGGTTGATTGTAGGCTGAACATGAGCCTGCAGTGTGCCCAGGCAGCCAAGAAGGCCAATGGCATCCTGGCTTGCATCAGGAACAGTGTGGCCAGCAGGAGCAGGGAGGTCATTCTGCCCCTGTACACTGCACTGGTTAGGCCACACCTTGAGTACTGTGTCCAGTTCTGGGCCCCTCAGTTTAGGAAGGATGTTGACTTGCTGGAACGTGTCCAGAGAAGGGCAACAAAGCTGGTGAGGGGTTTGGAACACAAGCCCTATGAGGAAAGGCTGAGGGAGCTGGGGTTGCTTAGCCTGGAGAAGAGGAGACTGAGGGGTGACCTTCTTGCTCTCTACAACTACCTGAAGGGAGGTTGTAGCCAGGCAGAGGTTGGCCTCTTCTCCCAGGCAGCCAGCACCAGAACAAGAGGACACAGTCTCAGGCTGCGCCAGGGCAGGTTTAGGCTGGATGTTAGGAAGAAGTTCTACACGGAGAGAGTGATTGGCCATTGGAATGGGCTGCCCATGGAGGTGGTGGAGTCACCTTCACTGGAGGTGTTCAGGAGAAGACTTGATGGGGTGCTTGGCTGTATGGTCTAGTTGTTGGGTGGGTTGGATTGTTTGATGGGTTGGACGCGATGATCTTGAAGGTCTCTTCCAACCTGGTGTATTGTATTATTGCATTATTGTATTATAATGAGACAGTGGAAAGTGCAGATTCTTCAGAATAGAACAGAATTAACCAGGTTGGAAAAGACCTTTGTTATCATCGAGTCTTTTTTGCCTGGCTGTTCTCCAGCCACTCTGACCCCAGCCTGTAGCACTGCATGGGGTTGTTGTGGCCAATGTGTAGAACCTGGCACTTAGATGTGTTAAATCTCATGCTGTTGGACTCTGTCCATCTGTCCAGCCTGTCAAGGTCCCTCTGCAGAGCTCTCCTACCCTCTAACAGATCAACACCTGCCCCCAGCTTGGTGTCATTTGCACATTTACTGATGATGGACTCAATACCCTCATCCAGATCACCAATAATCCCCCTTTCCATTCTGTAACCAAACTACCTGAAGTTGTGTTGCCAAATACTGTGTCACCTCTGGAGAAAGACCTAGAGGTCTGTCAAACAGAAAACTTTTATGAGTAGCAGTTACACAAAAAATTATTTCTTTGCCACCTCAGCTATCTTTACAAGTCATAAAGGAAGGTTGACTAGCCAAGCAGAAGGAGGGGAAGGAGGTGCTTTCTTCAGCTAGGCATGGTTTCTTTGGACATGCAGTATCTATGGCTTTAAGAAAGCCATGCCCAGTAAATACTTGCTCTTTGAATTACTTCCCATTACCTACAAATGCCAAATGGCCTGATGTGGAAGGTCAAGTTCTACACAGCTCTGTAAGCCCTGGGGATCCTGAGCAGGAAAACACTGTTCCACCCACTTTCAGCTGTGGCAGATCCTGTTACTCTCCATATATAGGTCACTTGTCTTATATATATATCCTGCACCTCAAGGACATTATGGAGATGCATACAAAAGAAATATCTCTTTTCTTCTGCGTGCACAACGCCCTCTCTACATCCATACTCATAAATTCAATACCCATTTGTTAACAATTAAAACAAATGCAATAGATACAACACTCTGTATTTTAAATAGTTAGAATGGTCCCAGACGCAGTTTCAGCCTGTGCTCTGCAGCAGTGGGAGTCAGTAGGAGCCAGAGATTATTACCAGCAAGATGTTAATTGTATGGCTGTGGGTGCTCTGTGCCAGCTGGCCTCACAGCCAGGGAATGAATGGTCCCAGGCACATTGAAGTTGCTAGTGCAGATACATCCAGTGAGGGCAGTCCTGACATGAGGCCCACCAAGATCAAAGTTGGGTGGGGCAGAATGTTTTACTCTAAAAAATATACAGAAAGCCAGGAAGATGCCTTATATATAACTCCATCTAAGTAAGTTCTTTTCTGTATTAGCAAGCTCTGCCACTCCTGTGCATCCAATTCTAACTCTGACAATGGAAAAAAAAAACCTAGAAATGGGTAGATTCAGACTGGATGTTAGGAAGAAATTCTTCCCCATGAGGGTGGTGAGACAATGAAACAAGTTGCCCAGGGGAGGTGGTAGAAGCCTCATCCCTGGAGGTTTTTAAGGCCAGGCTGGATGTGGCTCTGAGCAACCTGATCTAGTGTGAGATGCCCATGGCAGGGGTTTGGAACTAGATGACCCTTGAGGTCCCTTCAAACTCTAATAATTCCATGATTCTATGCAAAATTCTTTGAACATGGGAACATCATGAAAGCATGTATCTTTCAAAAACCAGAGATTTTCATTAATTCTTATACATTTTCAAGCAGTTGTATGGTTGGCTGTATGGAACTAAGGTCTTTTCCAACCTGGTTGAATCTATGATGCTATGGTTCTATGATTTCTGTCTATATAGTTGTAAACAACATTCATAATTAACCTCCAATTCTGTGCAAATGTTTATTTGTTATTATTATTTTATTTTACTCCTTTTAGGGTAAAATGCCTTTCCATCCTTTTGTCCTGGGCAGCACGTGGATCACACCAAGGACAGCACTGATTATAACCCCCCCACCTCATTCATATTATTCTTCAAATCCAGGGAAGAATCTTCCTGATCCATGTTCACACAGTGAGGCTATTATAGAGTCATAGAATCCACCAGGTTGGAAAAGACCTCAGAGATCAGCAAGTCCAACCTATTACCTAATACCTAACACCTCATGACAAGTAAACCATGGCTTCAACTGCCATGTCCAATCCTTTTAAGAACACCTCCAGGGACAGGGACTCCACCACCTCCATGGGCAGCAGATTCCAATGGCCAATCACTCTGTGAAGAACTTTCTCCTCACCTCCAGCCTGGCACATCTTGAGACTGTGTCCTCTTGTTCTGGTGCTCATTGCCTGGGAGAAGAGACCAACCCCCACCTGGCTACAACCTCCCTTCAGGGAGTTGTAGAGAGCAAGAAGGTCTCCCCTGAGCCTCCTCTTCTCCAGGCTAAACAACGACAGTGTCTTCATCCTCTCCTCATAGGACTTGTGCTTGACACCTCCCACAAGTCCTGTTGCCCTTCTCTGGACACATTTCTGCTCTTAAATCAGAACTGGATAATAGTGAAGACACTGGAAAAAGTGCTCTTCTATTTTTTATTATATATTTTTTTGTCTTCTGTGCCTCAAGAAGTGAAGCATCATGTACTCTAAAAGAGCAACAGCCAAAAAAAGTCACTTGCCATCATTAGATCTGTGCTTTTAATGATTTAAGTAGCTAGCCATGAGCCACAAACAACCAGGAAGAATGTTTTTTTCCCCTACAAGAAAGCACTTTTATAACAGATAAACACTGCCTTGAGCGCTAATTTTCACACACTGAGCAGTAAATTGAATTATATGGTGGTGGAGAGCTGAGTGGATTTCTTAATTATTTCCAGACTTGTTAACATTGGATAAAAATGGGAGAAAGAGAAGAGTACACGGGGAAAGAGTGAGGCAGGTCATTCCTGGGGAGTAGCAGGAGGGACCCACACATACACATAACCTTGCAGAATTTCCCAGAGAATGATAACAAACTTCTTTGCTACTGCTGCTGAGATTTAACATATCCAAGTGCCAGGTTCTGCACATGGGTCACAGGAACCCCAGGCAGTGCTACAGGCTGGGGTCAGAGTGGCTGGAGAGCAGCCAAGCAGAGAGGGACCTGGGGGTACTGGTCGATGATAGGCTGAATAGGAGCCTGCAGTGTGCCCAGGTGGCCAAGAAGGCCAATGGCATCCTGGGCCTGCATCAGGAACAGTGTGGCCAGCAGGAGCAGGGAGGTCATTCTGCCCCTCTGCACTGCACTGGTTAGGCCACACCTTGAGTCCTGTGTCCAGTTCTGGGCCCCTTGTTGACTTGCTGGAACATGTCCAGAGAAGAGCAACGAAGTTAGTGAGTGGTGTGGAACACAAGCCCTATGAGGAGAGGCTGAGGGAGCTGGGGTTGCTTAGCCTGGAGAAGAGGAGACTGAGGGGTGACCTTATTGCTCTCTACAACTTCCTGAAGGGAGGATGTAGCCAGGTGGAGATTGGTCTCTTCTCCTAGGCAACCAGCACTAGAACAAGAGGACACAGCCTCAAGCTGCACCAGGGGAGGTTTAGACTGGATGTTAGGAAGAAATTCTACACAGAGAGAGTGATTGCCCATTGGAATGGGCTGCCCGGGGAGGTGATGGAGTTGCCATCATTGGGGGTGTTTAGAAGAAGACTGGATGGGGTGCTTGGTGCCATGGTTTAGTTGATTACATAGTGTTGGATGATGGGTGGGACTCAATGATCTCGAAGGTCTCTTCCAACCTGGTCTGGTCTATTCTATTCTATTCTATTCTATTCTATTCTATTCTATTCTATTCTATTCTATTCTATTCTATTCTACTCTACTCTACTCTACTCTACTCTACTCTACTCTATTCTATTCTATTCTATTCTATTCTATTCTATTCTTTCTATGGAGTAAGTGCATAATGAGTGGACAAACTTGACTCCTTGGGCAACAACATGTTGCAGAACCTATTCCCTCCCTGAAAGGCAGATAAAATTTTGTCCTAATTTTGTTACCTATATGGAAAAAAAGAAAAATATAACAAACCCAAACCACTTTATTTTCTTCTTCCCTTTTTCCTTACATAGCTTTTTTTGCAGAAAGGGCTATTAATATTAAATCTCAAATCCCCACATTTTAAAGGAATTTTAACAGTCAAACCCCTTATCTCCAAGGCAGAAGAAATGCATTTCTTGTTGTAGATTCACAGAATCACAGAATCACCAAGGCTGGAAGAGACCTCAAAGATCATCAAGTCCAACCTGTCACCACAGACCTCATGACTAAACCATGGCACCAAGTGCCACATCCAATCCCCTCTTGAACACCTCCAGGGATGGTGGCTCCACCACCTCCCTGGGCAGCACATTCCAATGGCTAATGACTCTCTCAATGAAGAACTTTCTCACCACATACGGAAACTTTTAACTTAGAAATGTTACTGATACCAACCTTTGATTTTGGGGCTGAGTACTCTTGATGTGAATGAGAGGTCAGCAGTCTTCTCCCCTTCATTGTTTTTTCTGTATACAAGGACTTTCTGAAGGTTTATGATGTCACCTTTAACCCAAGTTATAAATACACAACACTGAGATCATAGGACACATTAATTTCCTGCTCTGACACTGCACAGTTCAAAACCTGAGTGATACAGAAGCACAGAAACCAAAATTCACCCCCAATTTAAATCCATTTGTTTCTGAGTTCATTCTACCATGCTAGCAAACACAGTGTGTATCAAACAGCACAGTAAAACCAGAAGGCAATGCTCATGTAAAATTCTCTTCTTAATATCCACATGATCACAGAATCACCAAGGCTGGAAGAGACCTCAAAGATCATCAAGTCCAGCCTGGCACCACAGACCTCAGGACTAAACCATGGCACCAAGTGCCACATCCAATCCCCTTGAATACTCCCAGGGATGGGGACTCCACCACCTCCCTGGGCAGCGCATTCCAACAGCTAATGACTCTCTCAGTGAAGAACTTTCTCCTCACCTCAAGCTTAAACTTCCCCTGGCACAGCTTGAGACTGTGTCCTCTTGTTCTGGTGCTTGTTGCCTGGGAGAAGAGACTAACCCCCTCCTGGCTACAACCTCCCTTCAGGTAGTTGTAGACAGCAAGGTGTCCCCTGAGCCTTCTCTTCTTCAGGCTAAACAACCCCAGCTCCTTCAGCCTCTCCCCACAGGGCTTGTGCTTGATGCCTCTCCCCAGCCTGATTGGGCCTCCTTGCCCTTCTCTGGACACGTTCAAGAGTCTCAATGTCCTTCTTAAACTGAGGGGCCCAGAACTGGACACAGGACTCAAGGTGTGGCTTAACCAGTGCTGAGTACAGGGGCATAATGACTTCCCTGTTCCTGCTGGCCACACTATTCTTGATGCATGCCAGGATGCCATTGGCCTTCTTGGCCACCTGGGCACACTGCTGGCTCATATTCAGCCAGCTGTCAATCAGCACCCCCAGATCCCTTTCTGTCTGGCAGCTTTCCAGCCACTCTGACCCCAGCCTGTAGCTCTGCATGGGGTTGTTGTGGCCAAAGTGCAGCACCTGGCACTTGGATTTGTTCAATGCCATCCTTTTGGACTCTGCCCATCTGTCCAGTCAGTTGAGGTCCCTCTGCAGAGCACTTCTGCCCTCTAACAGATCAACATCCACTCCCAACTTGGTGTCATCTGCAAATTTGTTCATAACTGACTCAATCCCCTCATCCAGATCATCAATGAATGATCATTCACAACCTAGCAGACACTGAAATTCTCAGCCTGGTTTGTAAAGGCTGCATACTGCAAATATTTGTTTTGGGGTTTTTTAGGTAGGAATAGCCCTGCTGCATTCAAGTAAACTCTCTCTATATTTGAAGTCAGGCCCAAGAACCAAGGAAAAAAAACCCTTCAGGATAACCCCAGAACATGTGGTTTTGGTCATCCCAAGCCTATTTGCAAGTCTGGGTGGGGAATGTTGAATAGTTTTGTCTGTGGAAATAATTTTCCTGGCTTGATTTTTGTAGGAAAGAGATAATTATGCCGACTTTTACCCAATTTGTTTCTAATAGTTTACTTGCTTCCTATACCTTACTTACTTCCTATGCCTTAATTGCACGTGCCTGAGATTTTGTTTTATTTGAGCTAAATGTTTTATTCAGTTTGTGGTGTTGGCTTTTTTTTTCAGCTTCCTTTTGATGAAAAATGATTAAATAATAGCAATGCTATAATTTGCCATTTGTTTACACAGCCCTAATCATTACATCCTAAGTGCTTGCCAGGTTGGAGCCCACCTAAGTGTACAAAATGATCTAAGTGTCATTAGGTCTTGAGTTCTCACTTCCCACTGAGGGTGCCCAGCAGGCCTGAAAGTCTCTTGATTGTTCATCCACTCTGAGACTGAGGGAGAGCAGTGTTGGTTCAAATTTTACACTAATGAGAGCTTCCTGAATACAATTAAAGACAACTTTGTGCTTTCTAAAAACCAGCCCTAGAAATTATTTGCTTTAAGGATGGCCATGTCTGCTCCAGCTGCAAAGCCAAACAGATTCTGTTTTCTTTCCCAGCTCTCAAATTCTTCCTTGTTACAAAATAACTGCAAAATGTGGAAGCTATGCAGTCACTGCTAAACTCTCATTTTTGTTCTTTAACTTTCCATTCTTTACAGTTCCGTGTGCCTGTTGGGAAGTAATCACTCAATACTCCTTGACTGCTTTTCGAGCCTGTGCATGTCTTTCTCACCTTGAGAGACTGTTGAAGCTGATTTAAAACACAAAATAGAAATGGACTTCGATTTTTTTGTGCCAAGTGTTGGCTCCTTAGCTTGCCATCAGCAGACTCCTCTGACATAACAGCTTCACTTTGCATCGGCAACCATTTCACGCTGGTGATGAACATCTTGTAGCGGCCACAGAGAACTTGTAGGATACCAGGGGAGCAGACTGTAAAATGTATTTAAAGGTATGAAGTCATGTAAAGCAGTCCTAAGTTTAGTCTTCTGTTTTGGAGATAATGTCTCACGTTAGATTGATTACCTACAGCCTGAGAAGTGTGGCTCATGCATCCACTCTTGCTGTGTGCTGAAAGATAAAAATCCCATTTGCTGTATTTTATATTGGTGGTCTTTGACACTGGTAATGAAGATCTGTATGTTCCTTGTAAATCACAGATATAATGACTGCCAGATAACAACTCACTTAACTGCTGAATGAAGTGTTTCTTAGCTGGAAACTGAGCCATGCCATGTGATCTAGTGACTTAAAACACAGAGCACTGGGTGAGTCATTCATTTGTACCCCCATTAAAACACACACATGCAGAACTCTCTGTAGTATGATGCTGTAGTCGTGATCCAACATGGCTTGCTAGCCAAGCCTCTGTCCTGTACTTTAGATGAATTTGGTCATGTTCCTCCATCACCATACTCAGGATGGTTTCCAAGTACTTTGTGTACATCCAGAAGTTATAGCACCTACTTGGAACTTGAAGAACAGCACAAGACTGCTTTCCCTCTCAGAACTTCCCATTCAAACCAAGAGGGTAGTCACTTCTGAGCCCCTAATAGTTGCTACTCATCATTCAAGAAGCTATCATCCTACTGCAGTAACAGGCTTATTCTGAGAAATCCCTGCCAGCGTCTCTCTGCCCTTCAGAGCATAAATTAGTTTGATAGCTAAAACCTGTGTAAGACCTAAATATTGTATCAGGTGATCTGCAGCACTAACACACGCCTACACACTACTCCTCTCTCTCTTTTTTTGTTTGTTTGGGGGTTTTGTGGGGTTTTTTTTTGTTTTGGTTTAGGTTTAGGTTTGCTTTTTCTTTCTGGCACCTGATTTATTAATTATTTTAATCAAGAATCACTCGAGCCTGCCCCATTTGAAATGCTAGGCAGCACCTAGGCTCCCATCTTTGCTGAAGATCTCACACGGCTCTTGCTAGTCAGGGAGCTGGTATTCTCCAGCAGATAGGTAGCTGTCATTACACAGGCTGCTCTGAAGAGCTTTCCAGGAGAACGAGGCTTCAGGTAATGCCTGGAGCAATGCTCATTTTCTGTCTTTCCCTGGACAGCCACATGCCCCTTTTTGAGCTCACAAGGAGTGACCCTCAAGAAAATCCTCATTCTTGCACTGCCACCTTCCCTTCACTCTGGTTGCTTTGGGGGGAGGCGCATTCCCTTGCCAAGAGACCTCTCACCCATGCATGATGCCTCATGAGCTTCTCCATGAACCAACTAATCCAGGAAAGATCTAAACAAAGTCATCTCCTCAGTGACAACCACATGCTCCATCTTCTCAGAGAGGCTCATGTGCAGCCACATCCCTTGAGAAGCCCAGATGTGGCTGTCTCCCCAGCAAGACCCATGTGTGTCCATCTCCCCAGCACACAGAATCACAGAAAACTTGGAAAAGACCCTCAGGATCACAAAGTTCAACTAAGAACCCTGTTCTGCAAGGGTTACCCTTAAACCATCTCCCCAGGCACCACATCCAAAACACCTTTAAACACATCCAGGCTTGGGGACTCGGTCACCTCCCTGGGCAGCACATTCCAAAGCCTGACCACTCTTGCTGTGAAATTTTTTACTAATGTCCAGTCTAATCCTATCCAGTCACACCTTGTGGCCATTCCCTCTTGTTTTGTCACTAATTACCTGGGAGAAGAGACCAGCACCAGCCTCTCTACAACATCCTTTCAGGTAGTTGTAGGTAGCAATGAGGTCCCCCCTCAGCCTCCTCTTTTCCAAACTAAAACTTACTCAGATGTCTGCCAGGCAGCAGGCAGAGGCTGCACTACCCGGAGGCTGGCTATGAAAAACAGAGCTATTACATACTGACAGTGACAACAAACCAGTAAAATCTCTCTGAACCTCCTTTTTTCTCTGGCTGCCAAGCCTATCAGGACTGGGGGAGGAGGGGACAGCAGATGTCTGGAGTAATGAAGCCTGTCTAAGAGGGTTTCTTGGTCTGTCTTCGTCTGCCAAGGGTATTGCTCAAAATGAAAGCAGAGGACTGAGCACACCAGCCCTGTCTATGACCTCTCACAAAGGCGATTCCAGACAGGAGCACTCATCTGGGGCTCTGGTGAACTGCTCTCCTGAATTGCTTGGCCATGTTGAGAAAGGCTGCAGCATGCCAGAGCCGTTGGCCTTACCCTCTGCTGCTCTTCTCTGCCCTCTGCCTTGCCCAGCCCCTGACACAAAATGGACAAATATTTATTTGCCTTAGATCCTGTGGCAGGAGCGTTTAGGCCCAGAAGGTGACAGACATGCAAGTTTGTTTTCTAAAACACCAAGAGGTTTACAGAACAAACACAGCTCCTCATCTTAAGCTGAATATTTTTAAACAAGGTTGTCATAATGTCACATTTGCCAGTGCTTCACTGTGGAAACAACACTGGGTGGGGGGGAATGCCTATAATGCTGTCCCCATAATGGGAACAGCTTAAAGCAAACAGAGTTTTTCATCAGTGCTGCACCAAGAATTGGAATAATAAATAGAGATAGGAGGTAGCCCCACACTTCAAATAATTTGGAGAAACCTCCTTCCACAAACTCAGCCTATTTCATATTTGTGCAGTTGCTGACCATAAGGATGGCCATAACCCTTGCTGTGTCTTGGACAAGTGCCGTGCTAATCACTCCTCACGTCATCTCCAGCCTCACTTGATTTCACTTGAGTTCACTTGATGCTGCACAAGTGTCCAGACCATAATGAATTTCCTCAGCTTTTAAGGGCAGCCTATTCATTTTGACCAGCAAGTCAGCACAGCAACTGTCTGCCTGGGTGGCAAAGAGAAGCTTACTCCTAGACCTTCTGGAAGTATCAGAACTCAGAAAAATAAGATCTTTTAAAATTTTTATGTAAAGATAAAATGCAAGAAAACACATCAAACTGAGCTTCTATTCAGCAGCCCTTTGAAGCTTTGCACTTGAATGTGCAGAACTAAAGAGCAGAAACCCAACAGTCCTTCACGAATCATGCTCTTGCTGTTAAAACTACTAACACTTTCTCTGAAGATCTCTACTTACCTATTTATATTCTGTTCTTGACCATAGGAGTCACTATTCACTCTGTGCCCAGGTGGCCAAGAAGGCCAATGGCATCCTGGCATGCATCAAGAATAGTGTGGCCAGCAGGAGCAGGGAAGTCATTGTGCCCCTGTACTCTGCATTGGTTAGGCCACACCTTGAGTCCTGTGTCCAGTTCTGGGCCCCTCAGTTTAAGAAGGACATTGAGACTCTTGAACGTGTCCAGAGAAGGGCAAGGAGGCTGGGGAGAGGCCTCAAGCACAAGCCCTATGGGGAGAGGCTGAGGGAGCTGAGGTTATTTATCCTGGAGAAGAGGCTCAGGGGAGACCTTATTGCTCTCTACAACTACCTGAAGGGAGGTTGTAGCCAGGTGTGGACTGGTCTCTTCTCCCAGGCAACCAGCACCAAAACAAGAGGACACAGTCTCAAGCTGCACCAGGGGAAGTTCAGGCTGGAGGTGAGGAGAAAGCTCTTCACTGAGAGAGTCATTCGCCATTGGAATGTGCTGCCCAGGGAGGTGGTGGAGTCACCATCCCTGGAGGTATTCAAGGGGATTGGATGTGGCACTTGGCGCCATGGTTTAGTCCTGAGGTCTGTGGTGACAGGTTGGACTTGATGATCTTTGAGGTCTCTTCCAGCCTTGGTGATTCTGTGATTCTGTGAACTCACAAGTATGATTGTGATACTTCAAAACCAAAACCCCCACAAGTAATAGTGCTTACTGCAGAAAGAAGCAGCATTTTCAGTAGATTTTCCCCTATTTTTATTTCTTTATGATTTCTGCCCTGGGTATTGCTTCACAAGGCTGTATGTGAATTACCACATAACTGCCCTTCTCAAAAATACCAGAAGCCAAATGAATTCCTGGTGAAATTCGGCTTGCTTTGAGAGCAGCCAGGAAAAGTTGCTGCAGTAGCTTTGAAATCCATCACTGAGTAACTAAAAGTTATGTTGCAAAATCCAGACAGGAAGGATTTTTCCAAGTCTTCGCTCCAAGAGGATTTCCTTGCTAAGATTTCTCATCTTTGACAAGAGTCATTTATTCCCTGCTGCCCAGAAAAGTATGCACAAGCAAGGCATATTTCAAGGATTGTTTTTGTAAGGTCACATCCATAAAGAGGGAGGTCATATGTGGCTTTGCAACGATCCACATTCTCATACTCACTCCTGATTCCTGGCAGTGCCACCCAGGTTCCCAAAAAATCAACTCTTGAGTCTCCTGTTGTTTCAAGAGAATCTGGGCAGCAAAGCCCAGCCGTGCTTTAGAAGGAAACTGTATAAGTTACATTTACAAGGAAGAAAAAAACCCAGACATGATGGATGTTCTCCAAGGTGCATATTTACTGCTGGCCACATCAAGCCTGTCCTTGCTGCCTGCTTTACTTCTATTATGTGCTAATGGCCGTTTTGAACAGTGGTGAGAAGTACTCGAGGCAATCCCAGGCACAAATACAGGCTGGGCAGGGACTGGCTGGAGAGCAGCCCTGAGGAGAGAGACTTGGGGGTGCTGGTGGACGAGAAGCTCAACAGGAGCTCTCAATGTGCGCTTGCAGCCCGGAAAGCCAATCAGATCCTGGGCTGCATCAGGAGAAGTGTGGCCAGCAGGTCAAGGGAGGTGCTTCTCCCCCTCTACTCAGCTCTGGTGAGATCCCACCTGGAGTACTGCCTCCAGTTCTGGAGCCCCTATTACAGGAGGGATGTGGACGTGCTGGAAGGTGCCCAGAGAAGGGCCATGAGGATGATCAGAGGGCTGGAGCACCTCTCCTATGAGGACAGACTGAGGGAGTTGGGGCTGTTCAGTCTGGAGAAGAGAAGGCTCCAAGGTGACCTCATTGTGGCCTTCCAGTATCTGAAGGGGGCCTACAGGAAGGCTGGGGAGGGACTTCTCAGGATATCAGGCAGTGATAGGACTAGGGGGAATGGAATGAAGCTGGAGGTGGGGAGATTCAGGCTGGATGTGAGGAGGAAGTTCTTCACCATGAGAAGGGTGAAAGCCTGGAATGGGTTGTCCAGGGAGGTGGTTGAGGCCCCATCCCTGGAGGTGTTTAAGCCCAGGCTGGATGAGGCTCTGTCCAGCCTGATCTAGTGTGGGGTGTCCCTGCCCATGACAGGGGGTTGGAACTAGATGATCCTTGTGGTCCCTTCCAACCCTGACTGACACTATGATACCTGATAGAAACAACAGGGAGTAAGAAGGTTTGGAACCCATATAGGCACAGCTCTCAAAGACCTGGAGAATGCAGATCCATTTGAGACCCCAGCCCAGGCACAGAAAACCCTGGAAAGTAATTTTATCTTGCCATGTGTCACTTAGGAACTAAAAATGAATATCCCATAGAGTTTGATCCCTGGCACTTATGGGATGGTAAATATTATTATTATTTTAAAACCAATGTTATTACTGGAAAGACATTAATAATTTGAAAATAAGATTAGTGTTGAAAAGACTTCTTGGGTTTGGGCTTTTTGTAACCTTTAAATCTGGGTAGACTATTCCTGGACAAGTATTTCAGATGGAATTTTATTTTCATTTTTTCTCTATTTACACTGTGATCTCTTCCAGTGTACACAGTGCAGCCCTGACTTCGCCTTGGGATATCATCCACATTTTGGGGGGGGGGGTGTTAGATTTAAAAGGTTTTGAAGAAAGAAAGTTAAAAGCTTCCTACCACAGAAATACACCATTCCTTGACAAACTGATAAATTCCAGTGGCTGTGACCATCACATCCAAGGGAAGTGAGAAGTGGGTGCAATAAATACATAGATAATTCCATGGGCTACACTCAGAAGTAAATATGTTCTTTTTCCTTTTATTTTAGAGTGTGTTTAAGGTATTATAGCAACACTTTAGAGAAATATCCCCATGCACCTTTATGATACATTCTTACTGCACTGGTTAGGCCACACCTTGAGTACCGCATCCAGTTCTGGGCCCCTCAGTATAGGAACGATGTTGAGTTGCTGGAACATGTCCAGAGAAGGGCAACAAAGCTGGGGAGGGGTTTGGAGCACAAGCCCTGTGAGGAGAGGCTGAGGGAGCTGGGGTTGCTTAGCCTGGAGAAGAGGAGGCTCAGGGAGACCTTATTGCTCTCTACAGCTACCTGAAGGAGGCTGTAGCCAGGTGGGGGTTGGTCTCTTCTCCCAGGCAACCAAGACCAGAACAAGAGGACACAGTCTCAAGCTGCGCCAGGGGAGATTTAGACTGGATGTTAAGAAGAAATTCTTCACAGAGAGAGTGATTTGCCATTGGAATGGGCTGCCTGGGAAGGTGGTGGAGTCACCGTCATTGGAGGTGTTTAGGAGGAGACTTGATGGGGTGCTTGGTTGCATGGTTTAGTTGATTAGGTGGTGTTGGATGATGGGTTGGATGAGATGATCTTGAAGGTCTCTTTCAACCTATTCTATTCTATTCTATTCTATTCTATTCTATTCTATTCTATTCTATTCTATTCTATTCTATTTCCTTACTTGACCACCAACTAATTAATGATGAACTGTACCAACAACAATAAACAGCAGAGAAATGAGAACTAATTGGAGTGATTTTCAACTGGCTTTTCTCTTCACACACTAGTATTTGAGGTCTAATTTAACCCAGATCTGCATGGTAAAATTAGATCAGACACCTGCAACTGCTAGAGAAACCATAAGAGAAAGAAAAGGAAGCAGAACAAAATGTGTTGTATAGCTATTGGCTTATGTATTTTAGAATATTGTTGTAAGGGATATTAAATAAGAAGGGATATTAAGGGATATTAAATAGAAGCAAAAATCAACACAGTCCTGAAGGGATATGTTGTAAGGGATATTAAATAGAAGCAAAAATCAACACAGTCCTGAAACCAGTGCATTTAAATCACCCACACTACTTACACATCCAAATCAAGCTTTGTACATCTTCTTGCAAAGTGTGAAGAGAAACAATTGATCATAGAGGTAGATATCACAAATGAAACTTCAGAAAAGAAGTGTCTGTCACAGGTTTACAGATATAAATTAATATTATTAGTTGGATTTTTTCCCCCTTTGATTTCTAAATGAGACTTGGAGCAGCAGGGAAAAGTGGAAGAACATTAATGTATCTTACACACTTCAGAGAGCAATTTCCTTAAGAGCCATAAATAGTAATTTGATTTTCTATCCTCCTCTAGATAGCCCCTGCTGACTAGAAAGCCTCCAGCTCTGTGAATATCTTCTGGTACAAACATGTTGATCAGAAACTAAAAGTTTTTTCTTTTTTCCTAAGTGGCAGAGATATGCCTTCTGCTGTTCATCTAAGCATAGAATAGAAAACAACAGTTTGTGTGATGACTTTGCAAGGAAGACCTGAAAAAGATCACCAACAGCCTCCTGTATTGTGTCTCAGAAACTTTTCTATACATAGAAAATCATTATATCTATCAAATGCACACTGATAGCTTGCTCAAATAAATCATAGAATTCCTAGGCACCCCAAGGATCGTGCAGTTGCAACCCCACTGCCATGGGCAGGGACACCTCACACTAGGTCAGGCTGCTCAGAGCCACATCCAGCCTGGCCTTAAAAACCTCCAGGGATGAGGCTTCCACCACCTCCCTGGGCAACCTGTGCCAGTGTCTCACCACCCTCATGGGGAAGAACTTCTTCTTAACATCCAATCTGAATCTACCCATTTCTAGTTTTGCTCCATTCCCCCTAGTCCTATCACTACCCAACACCCTAAAAATTCCTCACCAGCTTTCTTGTAGGTCCCCTTAAGATACTGGAAGGTCACAATAAGAAGGAACTGAATTTGTGAAGTAATTTTTGAGGCATCTGCCCTCAGTGAGTGTCCCCAGCCGGAGGCCTGGACAGTGTGAGCACCACACAGAAAATTAATCTCTAGTTCCCAGGATGCTGAGAAGAAGGAAGAAATACTAAGATGCCAGGCATTCCTTTTGTTACACCCTGAAAGAGAAGGGAGTTGGTAAACTGGTATGAAGTCATGCAGCAGGTATCTTCAGCAGAGCAGCCAATTTCCTGGCTTCTGAAGCATGGAAGGAGGCATTCGGAGCAGGAGGAGTTGCATGCACCATGTACCATCCAGCAGTGCCTACGGCCTGCTTGGCAGCCTCAGAAGATCATTGCTCTTAACAACAACCTTTTTCCAATACTGACTTACAATAACATATTTGGCTTCCATCAGGCCTATAATGTGCTGGATACACTCTAAAAATAGGACCCCACGGGCCCTGCCCCAAGCGACTCAATATCTAAGATGTCAACCACTAGATTAAGGGAGGGGAAGAGGGATAAAACCTTTTAAAAAATAGTATCAGCTACTTTGGTGTGTTATCTAACCACTATTATCTGGGAATTTCTTGCTCAGAGGCATGTTCAGTGTGAGAGAGCCAAACTCCAAGCACCCAGACGGCAGCACAATCATAGTTTGAACAGCTGCACAATCTACTGTGAGCAGCAAATTCATTCTGACATCTCACAGGGACAGAAGTAATTTTGTGGGAGGACCCTGAAGAGCCACATCGTCTCTCCTTCCTGCTCCAGTCTGACCCCAGATACTTCAGCAGCACCCACATATGGCCAGTGACTCATGTAAGCCCTTGCTTTGGGTTAATTTCTCCACCTCTCCTTCAATGATATATGAATCACAGCCACAGTCAAGCAGATTAAGGTCCAAAATCTCCATTCCTCTCACTCAGAAGCTGTTCACATTTTATATGACACCTTGCTATTATGATTAGGATGCTTTCCTGGGAGATGGAAATTTGAGCTCATGAGGGCTGAGAAGGGCACTGAACTCCCCCTTCAATTTTTTTTCTTCATGGACTAGGACTCTAATACTCCTAAAAGACAGATGCTGCCTGTTTTTCAGGTACTGGGTTTGGGGAACTGTCTGTGTATGAGGATGAAAGGTAGGAAGGTGGCCATAAGCAACACCCTAGAGTATCCAGCCAGGCCCCAACTTTCTGAAGGGAAGGAACTAACCACTGAGCATTGTGGACCTCTCTCTCCCATGGACAATGCTGGAAATGTATGTATCTGACTACAGGAAGTAGACTCCTCTTTAAAGTCTTGCACTTAACTTAAGAGCATTTACATGCTTCATCATATGTAATTCATCATCAATTCATCACCATCAAGACAACCAGGGGTAGAATGCAGCTTCCTGATGCTCAGGCTTCTAGCTCTAACCAGCCTGCATACAGTATTCTGCTTTCTCTTAAAGGTTTGGAAAGATATACTCACTGTGAAGAGTGCTTGTGGCATTATTAAATGTGAAAACTAAAACCTTGAGCTCTGAAGTCACCTATCTAGGAGAGTTGCATGAAGTGTTGGAGAACAAAACAAAAGTGGTTTAAAACCCAAATCAAATCAATTCAGATGTATTTGAGGGGTAAATTATGCGACAAAGGTCTAAAAAGCACCCAAGGGAAGCAGTGGATTCCCCTACACTGAGCAAATTTAAGACTCAGCTTGACAGGGTGCTGGGCCAGCTCCTTTCTTTTTTTCATTGGAATGGGCTGCCCAGGGAGTTGGTAGAGCAACCATCACTGGAAGTGTTTAAGAAGAGACTGGATGAGGCACTTGGTGCCATGGTTTAGTTGATTAGATGGTGTTGGCTGGTGGGTTGGACTTAATGATCTCAAAGGTCTTTTCCAATCTGGTTAATTCCATTCCATTCCATTCCATTCCATTCCATTCCATTCCATTCCATTCCATTCCATTCCATTCCATTCCATTCTTATTCCTACAAAGAAAATCTTACTGTACTGTTTTAAGGCTATTCATTTCCAGCAGTCCAGGCTGAAGTACACAGGGAATATTTGGAGGGTTTTAAATTGGGGTTTTTAAGATCACAATTAAAAAAATTCTCTTTTCATTAAGGCCACAAGGTAGATAAAAGTGGTTTTTTTGTTGTCCCTGATATTACTGAAAAATCTGATTAAACAAAAAATTGATAGAATAGAATAGAATAGAATAGAATAGAATAGAATAGAATAGAATAGAATAGAATAGAACAGGACTTAATCAGGTTGGAAGAGACCTTTGTGATCATCAAGTCCAACCTGCCATCCAACACCATCTAATCAACTAAACCATGGCACCAAGCACCCTATTCAGTCTCTTCCTAAACACCTCCAGTGATGGTGACTTCACCACCTCCCTGGGCAGCACATTCCAATGGCCGATCACCCTATCTATAAAGAGCTTCTTCCTAACATCTAGCCTAAACCTCCCCTGGTGGTGCTTGAGACTGTGTCCTCTTGTTCTGGTGCTGGTTGCCTGGGAGAAGAGACCAACCCCACTTGGCTACAACCTCCCTTCAGGCAATTGTAGACAGCAAATCTTGCATCTTGCAGTGGATTCTGGAGAAAGATATTGTGTAAGCCTGTGCCCTGGGTTTCCAAGTCCTCTTGCCTTCAAAAATACCAAGTGAACTCCAAGTGTAATACTTCAGAGTTTTAAGGAGAAGGACCAACAAAATTAAAAAGTGATGCCTCAAGAACATGCCATTAGATGAAGTCTGTCAGTATCTGAGGATGTTTCTTCTTTTGCTTGGCTTGCAGTATGAATTACAATGAACTGTATTGTGAATTTATGATCTATAGATTTAGCTGATAGACATGCCTGAGCCATTATTTTTTTCTTACCCTGCCCTGGGTTTCCATTCTCATGGGCATGGGTGTTAAATGTTTCAGATGTTAGGAAATATTACCCAGGTCGGTGGTTAATGAGTCTTAGAGGCTGTGAAGCTCAACAGTGTTGTATTCCTAACTTCTCCTAAAAGCCTCATCTACCTCCTACAGTCAGTGATGTTGTGGTAGGGACTCAAAGGAAAACAATATGAGTTCTGATGCGTGCTACTTAAAAATAGCATATCCATGCTAGCATATTAACATGCAAATGCTGTGTGTGGCCCTGCCAAAAAACATAAGGGTTCCATCCAAAATATATAAATGCAGTCTACTTCTTTGAAGAGGCATCGTTTTAATCCAATGTGCATTTGGAGCTCACTAAGAATTTGTACTCCTCTCAGTGTTTATGTTCATGTGAAACAGATTGCCAAGTTTTAATAAGAAGGTGGCTGTCATCTTCTTCACCAGCTTCATTGCCCTCCTCTGTGCTGAAGCAAGTGCAGAGGAGGGCAATGAAGCTGGAAAAGGGCCTGGAGAACAAATCTTATGAAGAGCGGCTGAAGGAGCTGGGGATGGTTAGTTTGAAAAAGGGAAGGTTGAGGGAAGACCTCATTGCCCTCTATAACTACCTGAAAGGAGGTTGTGGAGTGGCTGGTGCTGGTCTCTTCTCACAGGGAACTAGTGATGGAATAAGAGGAAATGGCCTCAAGGTGTGACTGGATAGGTTTAGACTGGACATTAGGAAAAATGTTTTCACAGAAGGAGTGGTCAGGCCTTGGAATGTGCTGCCCAGGGTGGTGGTTGAGTCAGCAGTCCTGGATGTGTTCAAAGGTGTTTTGGATGTGGTGCTTGGGGAAATGGTTTAGGGGTGACCCTTGTAGAATAGGGTTCTCAGTTGGACTTGGTGATCCTGAGGGTCTTTTCCAACCTGAATGTTTCTGTGATTCTGCTAATGGATTAAACACAGGACATCTGAATTACAGTGCTGCATCCAAGAACATAGGTGGCCCAAGTACTTTTGTCCTATTTCAATATCTAGTTATAACTTTATGTAGACAGAATATGATATAGGCAGTGTATTTCTTTTAGACATAAAGCAGCTGGTGTTCACAGAGAGGATCAGGAGGACTTAAGGGGTTTGTCAACTTCAGCCTACACTGCAATGCAGCACCTCTTCAGAGTGCCTCCAAAAGAATATGCCTACCTCTCAGGACAGTTCCTGTGGCAGTTTTAGGCTGATGCCTAGGAAATTTTCCACAGATCTTGAGTGGAAAGTGGTAGAATGCAACATATTACCATTAGATGTAAAGGGAAAATAATGATAAGGTCTCAATAATCCCATTGGTCTGATAACTAACATAAAGACAGTTCTATAAATTGACTCTTGCTCTTTTTGGCTTCTTTGCTCTAGATGATCCTAGCTGGTAGCTTTTGCTTGGCTGTTGCTGACCTCAGCTGCATTCTTATTGTGGCTGAGTACTAACAAGCTACCATCTGCTCTTCTCTTTTCCCTTGTAGAGTGGGTGAATGGGGAGAAAAAGGGTCGAGAGGGGGAAGCTATTGGTAGCCCCTGGTTTTGTTGTTTATAAACTGTAAATACATGTAAATATTGTATATTTTGTACATATTCATTGCATTCCATATTTCTAGATTTCAGTTTGCTTGTAAATATAGCTTCATTTGCTTCCAACTGAGCTGATCTGGCAGTTTTCGTTGGGTGTGTGTGTGTGTGTGTGTAATTCTCCACATTACTTGGATGGCAATTTCAACCCACCACAGTTCCTCATGGCTTCAAGGAGTTCTGAAGGTTCTACAGTAAGGCAAAATCTAACATGATGCTTGTGTTTATAAAATTCACATATTGATTCATGCAAACCCAAACAATTTTGTATTTGAATGACCATTTTGCCAACTGTGATTCACAGAAAAAGTGAGGTGCTTCAATTATTTTGTGCTTCTAACATCCTAATTTGTCCATGCAGTTTGCTTTGGCCATTGGAATGGGCTGCCCAAGGAGGTGGTGGAGACACCATCACTGAAGGTGTTTAGGAAGAGACTGGATGGGGTGCTTGGTGCCATGGTTTAGTTTCTCAGATGGTGTTGGATGATAGGTTGGACTCAATGATCTTAAAGGTCTCTTCCAACCTGGTCTGGTCTGGTCTGGTCTGGTCTATTCTATTCTATTCTATTCTATTCTATTCTATTCTATTCTATAGCAAACACATAGTTCTGTGTGAAGTAGAAGACTAACATGTGGAAAAAACCTGGGAAGAACACAACTGGTAGGGTTTACCATTATGTTCCTGTTAGAATTTGTGTAGATTTAAGGGTCTGCCCAAAATCTGCTGTAAGAATTTCAAGAGAGGGCTTCTGTTGTGCTGCTGGTACTTAGTCCTTTTCATTTAGCATTGGAGAACTGGTGAAACTTCATTAGATGCAGAAAAGAAAAGAAACATCTAGGAGTCAGAGAACAACCTGGGACTCTAGCTGCTCCTTAGGCACATATCTCTCCGCATCGCTTATCTTATTGGTGCACTTCCTGAGTTCAGATGACAGTGCACTGCTCTGCTATCTGAGATCTGCCCAGTTGAAGGGCAAGCCCCAAAGTCTTCCTTATACAATCTTGTTTTCTCTATCCCAGCATTTCCAAGCCTAGTACAAGCCAATACACATTGAGAAAGATGCATAACTTACTGCTCTCTACAACTACTTGAAAGGAGGTTGTAGCCAGGTGGGGGTTGACCTCTTCTCCCAGGACAACCAGCACCAGAACAAGAGGACACAGTCTCAAGCTGCACCAGGGGAAGTTTAGGCTCAGGGTGAGGAGAAAGTTCTTCACAGAAAGAGTAATTGGCCACTGGAATGTGCTACCCAGGGAGATGGTGGAGTTACCACCCCTGGAGGTGTTCAAAAAAGGATTAAAGGTGGCACATGAAGCCATGGTTTAGTTGTCAGGAGGTGTTAAGTATTAGGTAATAGGTTGGACTTGATGATCTCTGAGGTCTTTTCCAACCTGGTTGAGTCTATGACTCTCCTTAAAGACATTGGACCTGCCAGCTGAGCTGATGTGAATTCATTGGCATCCATCACAGAGTGCTTTTGGGGAAAACTCCCTACTGAAGCACCAGAAAGTCCATATTGTTTAATGGTGTAAATAGCTGTTTAATATATTCAAGCATGTTTTTGCTGTTGGTTCTTTTCAGGAAAGCAGGGGCTAAATTCAGACCTGGAGTAAGTGGATAGAACTGTATTTACATGTGAAAAGCTGCAGTTAAACCCAGCAAGACTGTGTTCAGTCCAAGTTTGGAAGCTTGTCAGGTAGTTTTCCTTGTTTGTGGGACCATACTGTACTTGGAAAACAATGTTTTTGCATGCATGTGAAAGCATATTTGTGTGTATCAAAGGCATGTGAAAGCATATTTATGTGTATGACACAGGGCAAACCAGAAATGGGAACCTGATGGCAATTCCTGTCTATGCTTCTTGAGAAGCTGAAAAAAATGGCAAATGCACTAAATCCATGCTTAGACAGTAATGAGGGAAGTACAGCAAATAACTACATATCAAAATGATCCCCTCAGTCATGTAGTGTGTACACACAATGAAAGCTGATTGATGATCTGGATGAGGGCATTGAGTCCATCATCAGTTAATTTGCGGATGACACCAAGCTGGGGGCAGGAGTTGATCTGCTGGAGGGCAGAGAGGCTTTGCAGAGGGACCTCGACAGGCTGCACAGATGGGCAGAGGCCAAGGGCAGGAGACTGAACACATCCAAGTGCCGGGTTCTGCACATTGGCCACAGCAACCCCAGGCAGTGCTACAGGCTGGGGTCAGAGTGGCTGGAGAGTGGCCAGGCAGAGAGTACTGGGGATACTGGTTGATGAGAGGCTGAACATGAGCCTGCAGTGTGCCCAGGCAGCCAAGAGGGCCAATGGCATCCTGGCCTGCATCAGGAACAGTGTGGCCAGCAGGAGCAGGGAGGTCATTCTGCCCCTGTACACTGCACTGCTTAGGCCACACCTTGAGTCCTGTGTCCAGTTCTGGGCCCCTCAGTTTAGGAAGGATGTTGACTTGCTGGAACGGGTCCAGAGAAGGGCAGTGAAGTTGGTGAGGGGTTTGGAACAGAAGCCCTATGAGGAGAGGCTGAGGGAGCTGGGGTTGCTTAGCCTGGAGAAGACTCAGGGGTGACCTGCTTACTGTCTACAACTACTGGAAGGGTGGTTGTGGACAGGTGGAGGTTGGTCTCTTCTCCCAGGCAGCCAGCACCAGAACAAGAGGACACAGTCTCAAGCTGCACCAGGGGAGGTTTAGACTGGATGTTAGAAAGAAGTTCTATACAGAGAGAGTGATTGCCCATTGGAATCGGCTGCCCATGGAGGTGGTGGAGTCACCATCATCGGAGATGTTCAGGAGGAGACTTGGTGGGGTGCTTGGTGCCATGATCTAGTTGTTTAGGTGGGTTGGTTTGGTTGATAGGTTGGTCATGATGATCCTGAAGGTCTGTTCCAACCTGGCGTATTGTATTGTATTATGTATGTACATAGCCATTATATGACAACACTGCAAGTGTTGCAGAACCACAGTGCTGGTTGTTAAATGATTTGAATTCCTGGTTGAGAAAGACAAAGTTGTGCTACTCTATTGTACAACATTTTAGGGTAAGAGCTGATGACCCACTGAGGATAAAAATTTAATGGTGTAACTGTAAATAATAGATCTTTATCTTCTGATGTAATATATGAGAGACCTTACTGTGGTTTTCCAGTGTCTGAAGTGGGGCCACAAGAAAGCTGGGGAAGGACTTTTAGGGTGTCAGGTAATGATAGGACAGGGGGAATGGAACCAAAATAGAAGTGGGTAGATTCAGATAGGATGTTAGGAAGAAGTTCTTCCCCATGAGGGTGGTGAGACAGTGGAACAGGTTGCCCAAGGAGATAGTAGAAGCCTCATCCCTGGAGGTTTTTAATGCCAGGCTGGATGTGGCTCTGAACAACCTGATCAAGCATGAGGTGTCCCTGCCCATGGCAGAGGGGCTGGAACTGGATGATCCTTGAGGTCTCTTCCAGCCCTGACAATTCTATGAAGCAAAACTAATTCTCAGAATAGATTCCTGTTCAGAAGCACTTTTAGTAAATAAGACCACAAAAAAAGACCATACTCTGTTTGGGGTGGATTAGTCCTTTCCTTTGCTCACCAGCAGAAGCTCATAAAGGGCTTCTGGCCCTATCCATCCTTCTGATACATGGCATTTTCAGCCCAGTCTGAGCTGCTTTTCTCCCT
Source organism: Picus viridis (assembly GCA_033816785.1). Lineage (NCBI taxonomy): Eukaryota > Metazoa > Chordata > Aves > Piciformes > Picidae > Picus > Picus viridis. The sequence goes on along the minus strand of CM066578.1, from coordinate 44,954,011 downwards.
CTTCATCAATAGATGTCAACAGCAAGCTTCCCACTCGTAGAGACTTCAGCCATTTCAGGGCTTCCACCAGAACAGTAAGGAGGAAACAGTGACTCCCATCCCAGCAAAAGTTCAGCTTCTTGTGTAGTTTCTATTTGTTCCTAGAACCCTGTTCCCAGTATGACTAAGCACACTTCTATATTTCCCTGCTCTGAGACTCTGAAATCGAGGCGATGTTTGTGACCTTCAGTCACCTCATGACATGTACAATCCCTAAATTTGAGCCAGACTCAGTGACCGGAGGAGAGAGACTTGGGGGTGCTGGTGGACGAGAAGCTCAACAGGAGCTCTCAATGTGCACTTGCAGCCCGGAAGGCCAATCAGATCCTGGGCTGCATCAGGAGAAGTGTGACCAGCAGGTCAATGGAGGTGATTCTCCCCCTCTACTCAGCTCTGCTGAGACCCCACCTGGAGTACTGCGTCCAGTTCTGGAGCCCCTATTACAGGAGGGATGTGGACGTGCTGGAGCGTGTCCAGAGAAGGGCCACGAGGATGATCAGAGGGCTGGAGCACCTCTCCTATGAGGACAGACTGAAGGAGTTGGGGCTGTTCAGTCTGGAGAAGAGAAGGCTCCGAGGTGACCTCATTGTGGCCTTCCAGTATCTGAAGGGGGCCTACAAGAAGGCTGGGGAGGGACTTCTCAGGATCTCAGGTAGTGATAGGACTAGGGGGAATGGGATGAAGCTGGAGGTGGGGAGATTCAAGCTGGACGTGAGGAGGAAGTTCTTTACCATGAGAGTGGTGAAGCCCTGGAACAGGTTGTCCAGGGAGGTGGTTGAGGCTCCGTCCCTGGAGGTGTTTAAGCCCAGGCTGGATGAGGCTCTGGCCAGGCTGATGTAGTGTGAGGTGTCCCTGCCCATGGCAGGGGTTGGAACTAGCTGATCCTTGTGGTCCCTTCCAACCCTGACTGATATTATGATACTATGACCTCAACAGCACTTCAGAGATTTGCCGGAACATGGCTCAAAGTCTCCACTTCATCTTGGTGAGTGCTAGCAAAACACAGGTGATGAAGCTGGGCAGGGCACATGTTTATATCTTTTTCTGTTTCTCCTTTCTTTCCTTGATTTTGGTTTTTGATTTCCATGCATGAAGAGCTGTGCCCAAGGATGTGGTTATGACATACAGAATAACCTTGCTGGAAATGAAGGGCTGCATTCTGCTCTCACGTGCACTGACTACAAATTAAATGTAAGTGCACTTCACTTACACATTAGGGTAACAGTGCAGAAGAATCAAAACCTGAGTCTGAAAACTCAATCTGATTCTGCCACTCTACTCTGGTAAGACCTCACCTGGAGTGCTGTGCGCATCTCTAGGATGCTCCAATGCAAGAGAGATGTGGCTACCAAGGAGGAGGGTCACCAAGATGATCAGAGGGCTGAAGCACTGCTACCGTGAAGATAGGCTGAAAGAATTGGGGTTGTTCAGCCTGGGTAAGAGAAGGCTTCAGGGAGATGATGCAGCTACATTTCAATATCTGAAGGGGATCTACAGGATCTCTGGGAAAGGACTGTTCAGAAGGGTGTGTCACAGCAGGACAATGGGCAGTGGTTTGAAACAGGAGCAGGGTAGATATAGGTTGGAAGGAAGGAAGGTTGGTTGGAAGGATATAAGGAGGAAGTTCTTTGAAATGAGAAAAGTAAAATACCAGAACAGGCTGCCTAGGGATGCAGTTGAGACTCTGCCTGGAGACATTCAAGATCAGGCTCAATGTGGGCCTGGGCAGACTGATCTAATTGCAGGTAGTCCTGCTGAGTGCTGGGGGGTTGGACAAGATGACCTTGGAGACTCCCTTCCAATCCAAAGCAATCTGTGAATCTATGTGGTGGTGTTGCCCCTAATATCCTCCATCTTTCCTTCGTTCCTCCCTCTCTATCGCTGCAAGACAGCAATCCACAGGTGATACCAAGCACGACAGACTCCAAGAAACTGCAGCAAACTATATATGAATCTGCTGTGCAAACTGCTTTGCCACTTTCCTCTCAGTCCCAGCTAAAAATAAATGAGAAGGTGGTGGTGTCAGCAGCCAAGAGAGGAGAAATGGCAGCACAGTGGCTCTCTTGCATCAGCCAGGCATTCGGATCACGAGGACAGGCACCCAATGGCTAAGTGCACTGCCTGCACTCACTGCCATTCACCTGCCCAAAGGGCATTCACAAATCATGCCAGCTGTTCACAGCGGCATCAGCAAATGTCAGTGTGCTCTAAGTGCAACAGCTCTGCTGAAGCTAGCACATAGCTCTGCTGGTAGGAAGCCTGTGCTTTAACCCTCTTCTGAGCAGTCTCTCTTTTAGTATTATTTTTTGGATGGGGAGTAGAAGAATGAATTCTTAAGGGTTATGGAGGATTCAGCTACTGATCAGTCACAGAATATTAGGGGTTGGAAGTGGCCTCAAAAGATCATCCAGTCTACCCCCCTGCCAAAGCAGGATCACCTACACACAGGAATGCATCCAGGCAGATTTTTTAATATCTCCAGAGAGGGAGACTCCACCACTCCCCTGGGCAGCCTGTTCCAGTGCTCTCCCAGGGAAAAAAAAAATTCTTCCTCTTGTTTCCATGGAACTTCCTGTGCCTCAACTTTCACCCATTGCCCCTTGTCCTGTCACTGTGCAGAACCTGGCTTTACATCTTTATAAACATGAATGAGGTCACCCCACAGTCTCCTCTTCTCCAAACCAAGTAAAAAGAGTTAATGCCTGGCAATTCAGGGATCTCGCACCAGAAGAGCTCTGCAGCATCTTCCAGTGCCCTCTTAAGACAAATTTGCTTTAAAGGCTTTGGTTTTCCAAGGCAGGATTTTTGCAATATATTCTGAATTTTCCTGACTTCAAGTCTTGTTTAGAGAGAGGTAAGGAGAAGAGATGTCTGAAACCACTTGTGGCAGTTTATTCTAAGAAGTTATTCTGCCAGTACAGAGCAAACCATGCCTCAGTAGCTTCACCTTACATAGAAAACCAAATCAAAGCAACACAATTTAGGACCATAAGTAACTCTTGTCCTTTATTTGCTCTTGCAATGTAAAATTTAGAATTTTTATCATTGTAAATGGATTGCATATTATTCCAAGGGCATGAGATTGAACACATCCAAGTGCCGGGTTCTGCACATTGGCCACAGCAACCCCAGGCAGTGCTACAGGCTGGGGTCAGAGTGGCTGGAGAGCGGCCAGGCAGAGAGGGACCTGGGGATGCTGGTTGATAGTAGGCTGAACATGAGCCAGCAGTGTGCCCAGGCAGCCAAGAGGGCCAATGGCATCCTGGCCTGCATCAGGAACAGTGTGGCCAGCAGGAGCAGGGAGGTCATTCTGCCCCTGTACTCAGCACTGGTTAGGCCACACCTTGAGTCCTGTGTCCAGTTCTGGGCCCCTCAGTTTAGGAAGGATGTTGACTTGCTGGAACGGGTCCAGAGAAGGGCAGTGAAGTTGGTGAGGGGTTTGGAACAGAAGCCCTATGAGGAGAGGCTGAGGGAGCTGGGGGTGCTTAGCCTGGAGAAGAGGAGGCTCAGGGAGACCTTATTGCTCTCTACAACTACCTGAAAGGAGGTTGTAGCCAGGTGGGTGTTTGGTCTCTTCTCCCAGGCAGCCAGCACCAGAACAAGAGGACAGAACCTGGGAAGGTTCAGGCTGGATGTTAGGAAGAAATTCTTCAGAGAGAGCAATTGGCCATTGGAATGTGCTGCCTGGGGAGGTGGAGGAGTCACCATCATTGGAGGTGTTCAGGAGGAGACTGGATGGGGTGCTTGGTGCCATGGTTTAGTTGATTAGATAGTTTTGGATGATAGGTTGGACATGATGATCTTGAAGGTCTCTTCCAACCTGGTTTATTTTATTCTATTCCCTGATGATTCCATACGGCAAAGAGCAGCTCCTCTGGAACTCAGGGTAGGTGTTTGAAAATATTTAACCAGAGGCTGTCAGGGGTGGGGAAAATAAGACACCACCACAGGTATGTCATCAAAACCAGATTTGACCAAAGTTCCAAATTTCAGACAAGACATAGTCATTTCTCTGCTAGGTGAGGAACTGACTAAAAGCATCAATAAATGGAATATAAGAATGTGCTTCAGGATGTGCTGTTGGTTGAATAAGGAGAAGCCCTCAGGTAGAACAGGCTTGATACAAATACCATCTCATCTAATCCACCAGTTCAGGAAAGACCTCAGAGATCATCAAGTCCAACCTACTACCTAATACCTCACACCTCATGACAACTAAACCATGGCTTCAAGTGCCACATCCACTCCTTTTTTTGAACACCTCCAGGGATGGGGACTCCAGCACCTCCCTGGGCAGCACATTCCAATGGCCATCTCCCTGGTTGCCTTTTGGAGACCCCGTCTTCTGCAAGCAGCAGCAGAGCTACAATTTCCAGTGACTTCAGGAAATTCTTCCTTTCAGATTCATCAAGCTGAATTCTGGGTGTGCAGAGGAGGTTGCTCTTGTGGTGTCTGAAAGAAAAAATGAATAAAAATCAGATTTTGCCAAAGTGAGCTGCTCTCTGGAGCAGAAAAAGATTGGAACCAGACCTCTGACCTAAGGAATACTCAACCTACCACCAAGGGCTTCTGGAAGTGTGGGCTTCGGATTGCTGACTGCACTACCTGAGACCCCTGAGCACTGGCTTAAAGTGGGCCCTTCCCCTAAAGCCCCTTTAACAGCTGAATTTTCAATCATGTGTGACTCACCTGAAGGGTCCTACCTTTCTCTGCTTATGGAAGGAACACATGGCTTTTCAGACCCTCAGTGATACAAGACATTCCTTACTGAATTCTTGCTTGAATTTCAAGAGCTCACATTGATTCAAATGTGTTCTGCATCAGGGTTGGGGCAATCCCAAGCGTAGGTATAGACTGGGTAGTGACTGGCTTGAGAGCAGCCCTGAAGAAAAGCACTTGGGGCTGCTGAACAAGAAGCTCAACATGAGCCCTCAGTGTGCACTTACAGCCCAGAAAGCCAGTCATATCCTGGGCAGCATCAAGAGAAGTGTGGCCAGCAGGGGAAAGGGAAAAAAGCGAAGAACATAGAGGAGCTTTTTAGTGACTGAACCACAACAAGAATGCAGCCAAGGTTAGCAAGAGCCAGCAGAAGCCACGAGCTAGTATCAGCTAGAGCAAAGAGCTGAGAAAGAGCAGAATAGTTTATACAACTATGTTAGTTATCAGACCAATGGCATTATAGAATAAACCAGGTTGGAAGAGACCTTCAAGATCGTGTCCAACCCATCAACCAATCCAACCCACCTAAACAACTAAACCATGGCACCAAGCACCCCATCAAGTCTCCTCCTGAACACCTCCAATGATGGTGACTCCACCACCTTCCCAGGCAGCCCATTCCAATGGGATTGTTATTATTTGATTGAATTTGATTGTTATTACTTGATTGGATTATGATTCTGTGATTCAGACCTTATCACTATTCTGCCTTTACATCCAACAGTAATTTATTTATGTTCTACCACTTTCTACTCAAAGTCTGTGGAAAATTTCCCAGGCATCAGCCTAAAACTGCCACGAAGACATCTCCTGACTTCAGGATGTTCTGCAGGGTTGCATTCTGTTGGCCTGCCAGCTGGGAACGCCTTATCAGCACAGCCTGTCAAAAATCCCCTTGTGTTTTGCAACGGTTGCTCTTGCTGCTCTCCTTTCTGGTGGGCAGCATTGTTATCTCTCCTGCAAGAGCAGTGCTCATGCCTCTCATTTCAACAGCTCTGAATTTCTTATTTTTGTCAGGATTTATGTCAGTGCTGCTGCTATTCCTGTTGGTTGTACACTCTCCAGGACTGAGTCATTCCTGGGTGCTCTGCGATTGCCAGGTCAAGTTCCTTTCCTACGGGAGAGGCTCATAGGAAGACTGGATAAGGAATATTGCCTAATTAATGCCTTCATGTAGCTTTCCATAATGTGACTAAACAGTGTGCCTCAAGTTCTTATGCCAACCATTTTTATTCACTCTTGAATTTCATGTAATCATTTAATTTCTGATGCCAATACACAGAAGACCTCATTTTCAAAATAAGGTAGCTTCAAATCCAAACTCCATCAGTCCATCATAATCTACATATTATGTTTTGATTTCTATGTACAGTAAATTAAAAAAAAAAACAAATAATATGCCCTTAAATGCCTGGTGAGGGGTTTGGAGCACAAGTCCTGTGAGGAGAGGCTGAGGGAGCTGGGGTTGTTTAGCCTGGAGAAGAGGAGGCTAAGGGCAGACCTTATTGCTCTCTACAACTACCTGAAGGGAGGTTGTAGAGTGGTGGGGGCTGGTCTCTTCTCCCAGGCAACCAGCACCAGAACAAGAGGACACAGTCTCAAGCTGTGCCAGGGGAGGTTTAGGCTGGATGTTAGGAAGAAAATCTTCACAGAAAGAGTGATTTGCCATTGGAATGGGCTGCCCAGGGAGGTGGGGGAGCAACCATCACTGAAAGTGTTTAAGAAGAGACTGGATGGGGCACTTGGTGCCATGGTTTAGTTGATTAAATGGTGTTGGCTGATGGGTTGGACTTGACAATCTCGAAGGTCTTTTCCAACCTGGTTAATTCTATTCTATTCCTTGGTAAGGGGGCAGAACTAGATCTTAGTCAGAGAATCAAAGAATCACTAGAGTTGGAGGTGGCCTCTAGGACTTATCTAGACTTTAACCCACTGACTCTCTCCCTCCACTCCCCCAAACCCCTTCATGTTCCTAAAGCAGCTCCTGCTCCCTCTACGCCATCCTCCACCCTGCCTGAACAGCTCCTGCTCCACCACCACCATTTTTGCACCTACCCCAGAGCCAGGGGCAAGACCTTCAATCAGCCAAGATACCACACAGAGGAGCTCAGCCCCAGTGAGGAGACCCAGCCAGCACCCATGGATGATATTGGAGTAGCAATCAATTCTGGTCCTAACAACCGGGGGGCCACCAGGCCCCCCGGCCTTTGTTGTCACCACCACCATCACCCAGTGTGCACCAGGGGCACTCACCAGCAATGAGAGGAGGATCCTCAGCCCAGAAGGGCTCAGCTTGGGGCTTCTGTCTTTCTTGGAGGGGATTAAATAGGGGAGTGGGTGAGGAGGGCAAAGTGGCTACACCTGGGGTGGGAGGAGACTCCAACAGAGCCCAGGTGCTCTGGGATTTGAGGGGAAAAGGGGGGAAAACAGGGCAGGTGAGGGATTTTAAGGGTGTCAGGTAATGATAGGACTAGGGGGAATGGAAAAAAAAAGAAATGGGTAGATTCAGACTGGATGTTAGGAAGAAATTCTTTCCCATGAGGGTGATGAGACACTGGCACAGGTTACCCAGGGAGGTGGTAGAAGCCTCATCCCTGGAGGTTTTTCAGGCCAAGCTGGATGTGGCCCTGAGCTACCTGATCTACTGTGAGATGTCCCTACCTATGGCAGAGGGGTTGAAACTGGATGATCCTTGAGGTCCCCTCCAACCCCGACAATTCTATGATTCTAAAATAATTTTGCACTTTAGCCTGGATGTTAGGAAGAAATTCTTCACAGAAAAAGAGATTGCCCATTGGAATGTGCTGCCCAGGGAGGTGGTGGAGTCACCATCCCTGGAAGTGTTTAAAAAGAGACTGGATGAGGCACTTGGTGCCATGGTTTATTTGGTTAGGTAGTGTTGGGTGATAGCTTGGATTTTATGATCTTGAAGGTCTTTTCCAACCTGGTTAATTCTGTGATTCTGTGAAAGCAGTTTGACACAGGTCCTGGTTTTAGACAGTCCACTCTAACAAGTTATTTGTAGTTTAGGAAGCATTCTAGACTGGAACTACTGGGTGGGGGGTTTGAGTGTTTATACACCTTCTATTTAATTTCTTTTGTCATTAGGCTTTTCAACTCAACTCATCAATCTGATCTAGTATGAGGTGTCCCTGCCCGTGGCAGGGGGACTGGAACTAGATGATCCTTGAGGTCCCTTCCAACCCTGACAATTCTATGATTCTGTCAGCAGATTCAACTGGCTGAACCCATGACAACATATAAAATTATTTCATTTTTAGTAAAAAGCAGCAGATGGAAAGAAGCAAATGTCATTAGAGTGACCCCTGGCAGTTTTCCTGTGGTTTTTTCCAAGAGCAGGATTCAAAAAACCAGGAGAGATTTGATGCAGAATGGAAATATGGAAAAATCTTATTGAGCATGGAGGGAAGGATTCATGGTGGTTATATTTGTTTTCCAGTAAGAAATTCAAACACTCAAGGAAACATTTGGGTCCATCAAACTATTTTCTGGTTGTAAATGACTATTCAGCTGAACTAACACAAGAATTACACCACAGACACTTACTGGGGGTTTGCTGGTTTCAGGAGGGAAGGAGCATTTTTACTTTTCCTAGCTAAAGGTTCACTTGTCCACTGAGGTGTATCCACACTGACAGAGATCATGAGTTACAAGAGCAAGAATGTAAGTGTAGTTTCACTGGGTCACTTGAACGTGTCCAGAGAAGGGCAACGAGGCTGGGGAGAGGCCTTGTGCACAAACCCTACGAGGAGAGGCTGAGGGAGCTGGGGTTGTTTAGCCTGGAGAAGAGGAGGCTCAGGGGAGACCTCATTGCTGTCTACAGCTCCCTGAAGGGTGGTTGTAGCCAGGAGGGGGTTGGTCTCTTCTCTCAAGCAACCAGCACCAGAACAAGAGGACATAGTCTCAAGCTGCGCCAGGGGAAGTTTAGGCTCAAGGTGAGGAGAAAGTAACTGCTAGCATCCAAATTATAGAACCATAGAGTCATACAATGGTTTGGGTTGTAAGGAACCTCCAAAGGTCATCTAGTCCAACCCCCTCTGCAGTCAGTAGGGACATCCTCAACTAGAGCAGGTTGCTCAGAGCCCTGTTGAGCCTCATCTTGAAACACCTCCAAGGACAGGGCCTCAATCACCTCCCTGGGCAACCTGTTCCAGTGTCCCACCACCCTCATGGTAAAGAACCTGTTCATACATCCAATCTAAATCTGCTCTTCTCCATTTTGGACCCATTGCCCCTCGTCCTGTCACTACAGACCTTTGCAAACAGTCTCTCTCTCCACTTTTCTTGTAGGCCCCCTTCAGGTACTGGAAAGTTGTTATTAGGTCTCCCTGGAGTCTCCTCTTCTCCAGGCTGAAGAACCCCAGCTCCCTCATCCAGCCTAAACCTCCCCTGGCACAGCTTGAGACTGTGTCCTCTTGTTCTGGTGCTGCTTGCCTGGAACTGGACACGGTTCTCAAGGTGTTCCAACCCCTGATCATTTTCATGGCTTCCCTCTGGACCTGCTCCATCAGGTCCTTGTCCTACGGTGTCTAGTCACAAGATGTTCCACAGTTTACCATGGGTTTATGGAGGAAACATCTCCATTGTTTCTTTCATACTTGCTGCCCATTATTTTCCTGTAAGGTCTCATTCTTTTGGGGCTTGCTCTGAGTTGAAAGAGGTGGTGGCTGTCTATTTCCTACTTGCCTTCTGTGAGAGAAGCATGATTTTAGAATGCAGTACTGTACCTCTTGTCAGGTGCCTCCTGCTCTCTTCAACGGGTCCTTACAGAAGTTGTACCCTATTTTGACAACTCTTCTTTGCTGGACCCTTGTCCAGCTCTGGGACATCCTTGTGGAGACAGAGATGCCAGAACTATGTGCATTGTTCCATACATCATCACCACAGGCTGTATAGTGGCATCATCATAAGTATTTTTAACCCTATCTTTCCTACCGGTGCCTAACACCTAATTTGTTTTCTTCACTGCTTCTGCACATTGAGATGGTGCCTCCATGGAAGTGTGGATTGAATGCAAACAGCTCATTCATGAAAGACCCTGGCAACAAACCTTGGGGCTCTCCACTGAATAGGTAAAACTAGAAAACTCTTTTTCCTTGTATATATTAATTTGCATTTACCTATGTGATGTATCTTTACTTTACTCAGTTACTTAATCTTGTCAAGTCTTTCTTTGACCATGAAGAGGCCCTTGTCATTACCACCCTAAATAACTTATTATCATCAGTGTACCTTGCCACCTCATTATTCACTCCTTTTTCCATATCTCTTGGGAACATGTTGAACAGCACAGGCCAGAACACAGATCCTGCAGGATTTCACTCATGACTTCCCTCCGCCTTTCATTCCTAACCTTTCTGTCCTATCTCTCATTCTGCTGTTTAATTGTGTCAGAGCCTTGGTTCTCATTCCACGGCAGCTTAGTTTCTCTAGCAGACACTGGTCAGGAAACCTTGCTGAAAGCTTTCTGGGTTTTCAAGGACAAACCAACTGAACCTTCCTGAGCTGTGTGCTTCCAAGAACTAATAGGAAGGCTCTTACCTGTAATCATTGAATCTATAAAACAAAATGCAGAGAGATTCTTTTCAAATTGAGATCACACATCATTCTTCTTCCAGCAGTCAGCTCTGCCCTGTTTGCTTGTGCCTGCATAGCTCACAGAGGACAGTGATACTTTATTCAGCCTTGGCAATATCCTTTCTGCTAATTCAAGTGGTATCACCAGCTTGACTGTTGCTTTCAGTTGTGACTTTTTTTTTTTTTCCCTCCTAACTTTGATTTTGTATAAGGCAATCCATAGCATGGCTGAAACAAGGCCAAGGAGTGTGTGGTTTGGTTGCTTGCATGATACCTCCTGGCTAATAATCATCTTGGCTGCTTGTTATTTTGGCCATTAAAAAAAAAACCCCTAACCACACCCTGCATAAAAATCCTCACTGAAGTCAGCTTTGAAAATGCATACACCATGCTATAAACATAGAATCATAGAATCACCCAGGCTGGAAAAGACCTCAGAGATCAAGTCCAACCTATTACCTAATACCTAACACCTCATGACTAACTAAACCATGGCTTCAAGTGCCACGTCCAATCCTTTTTTGAACACTTCCAGGGACAGGGACTCCACCACCTCCCCTCCCTGGGCAGCACATGCTGGACAATTACTCTTTCTGTGAAGAACTTTCTCCTCACCTCCTTCATCTGGCATAGCTTGAGACTGTGTCCTCTTGTTCTGGTTGCCTGGAATAAGAGACCAACCCCACCTGGCTACAACCTCCTTTCAGGGAGTTGTAGAGAGCAATAAGGTCTCCCCTGAGCCTCCTCTTCTCCAGGCTAAACAACCCCAGCTCCCTCAGCCTCTCCATAGGACTTGCCCTTGGGACCTCTCCCCAGCCTCATTGCCCTTCTCTGGACATGTTCAAGTGTCTCAATGTCCTTCTTAAATCAAGAAGCCCAGAACTGGACACAGTACTCAAGGTGTGGCCTAACCAGTGCTGAGTACAGGGGCAGAACATGTACTAGGCTGGAATATTTTTGACATGAGTATCCACTCAGAAAGTCAGTAAGAAATATTCAGCTTCCTATCTGAAATGAGGAAAATGCTGAAGTATGAATATCAGCAGTTGCAATCAAAATTCCAGTGGGACTTCAAGTTTGGGACTGAAGCTATACAGATTTTTTTGCATTCAAAGCAAAAATCCACAAATATTTGGATTTTCATCAGTTCTGCTTGGATGCAAAACTGTCAGACACTGCAGTTTTGGCAGTTAAAAATTGCCTTTCCTAAATGTTAACTGCCTTTCCCACCCACTGGAACAATTGCAGGAGACCCAGGGTGCCTCCTAGCTCGTATAAAGCTAAGTGCCAAAGAAAAGAACTTCTCCAGGGGTTCCTTGTTTCTCCTCAGGGGTAGTCTGTCACCTCCAAACCTATGCTTCATTTTCATGGAGGAATAATTCCTTATGGCAACTTTCCATGATTCTGCCTTGGAACAGGGCAATTCCCAGCAGCCATGGATGCTGCAGTCTCATAACTTTGTTTAGACATCTGCTCAGATTAAGAAAATATTAGTACAGTACTGGGCACAATGGGCTTTCCATAAAAGGACTTTAAAAGGTCTCCCCTCACAAAATGTTGTTTTCCCCAGCATGCAGAGTTGGGAACTGATGGCAGGTGTAAAATTTCTATGTATGCATAAATGTTTTAAGAACAAAACATCACAGACTTTCGTCATAGCATCAGAGATAGAATCAGGGTTGGCAGGAACCTCAAGGATCATCTAGTTCCAACTCCCCTGCTGTGGGCAGGGACACCTCACGCTAGATCAGGGCCCCATCCAGCCTGGCCTTAAAAACTTCCAGGGATGGAGCTTCTACCACCTCCCTGGGCAACCTGTTCCAGTGTCTCACCACCCTCATGGTGGGCCTCCCAGTTTAAGAAGGACATTGAGACACTTGAACGTGTCCAGAGAAGGGCAACGAGGCTGGGGAGAGGCCTTGAGCACAAGCCCTATTAGGAGAGGCTGAGGGAGCTGGGGTTGCTTAGCCTGGAGAAGAGGAGGCTCAGGGGAGACCTTATTGCTCTCTACAACTACCTGAAAGGTGGTTGTAGCCAGGAAGGGGTTGGTCCCTTCTCTCTAGCAACCGGAACCAGACCAAGAGGACACAGTCTCAAGCTGCACCAGGGGAGGTTTAGGCTTGGGGTGAGGAGAAAGTTCTTCACTGAGAGAGTCATTAGCCATTGGAATGTGCTGCCCAGGGAGGTGGTGGAGTCACCGTCCCTGGAGGTGTTCAAGAAGGGATTGGACGTGGCACTTGGTGTCATGGTTTAGTCATGAGGTCTGTGGTGACAGGTTGGTCTTGATGATCTTTGAGGCCTCTTCCAACCTGGGTGATTCTGTGATTCTGAAGAACCTAATTTCCACCAACAAACATTTTGAATCTTTATCAAATGACAGAAACACTGAAATATTCTCTCTCCTCAGCTTTTCTCACTTGCAAGATCTATCAGTAAAGCCATTCACTTTTATGTAGCTTTATTAGCTCAAGAGATTGTGTTTTAATAATGGTATATTATTTAGTGACAGATGTGAAGCAAGTAACAAGGGACAACCTCCCTGCTTTTTGTCTTTCTCAGACTGACTTTGTTTATTTCCACTTCCTGTTTCTTGGTACCCAGCAAGTGCAGATGAATAGAATGCAGAAATTCTAAATGGAATGCCAAATAAATTCCAAATGGAATTTAGAAATGCATTTGTTATTTGAAGCTGATCCCTTCAGCAAACAATCATGCATATGTGTGTTGGTTGTGAGGATTTTCTCCTGCTAACTATGTGCTGTTGCAAAAAAACCCATTTTTCTCTTCATTCACACCTCAGGCTCTGTGGCTGACTGAAATAGGAAACATTCCTGCCTCCAGCCTGAGGAGATGACTCCTGAAGCTGCAGAATTGTTTCCAGGAACTTGGTGCAACTTCATGTGCATTAACAGCCTTTCTTCTTTGAGAACCTCACTGGCACGGATGCACTCACATGGGAAAGGAGGGAGGAAGCAGAACTTCACCACACCAACATCTGCATCTAAACAAATGCTCCTGGCTAGCACATGGATGAGCAGCTTCACGCTCACCTCTGCCCTGCAATGTCAGTGGAATGAAATAATGATGTTGTGTGGTGGAAGAAACAACGTGAGGAAGAAACTTCCCATGCACACAGCAGGTCAAGGCAAATCCAAAGCTGGTGCACTGAATTTAGCAAGCTTTCATTCTTGCCAATAACAACCTTATTCTTTTTCCCTTTTCCCTTTCTTCCTTTTCCAACCTGGTTAATCCTATCCTATCCTATCCTATCCTATCCTATCCTATCCTATCCTATCCTATCCTATCCTATCCTATCCTATCCTATCCTATCCTATCCTATCCTTCCTTCCTTCCTTCCTTCCTTCCTTCCTTCCTTCCTTCCTTCCTTCCTTCCTTCCTTCCTTCCTTCCTTCCTTCCTTCCTTCCTTCCTTCCTTCCTTCCTTCCTTCCTTCCTTCCTTCCTTCCTTCCTTCCTTCCTTCCTTCCTTCCTTCCTTCCTTCCTTCCTTCTTTCCTTCCTTCTTTCTTCCTTTCCTTCTTTCTTCCTTTCCTTCTTTCTTCCTTTCCTTCTTTCTTCCTTTCCTTCTTTCTTCCTTTCCTTCTTTCTTCCTTTCTTTCTTTCTTCCTTTCTTTCTTTCTTCCTTTCTTCCTTTCTTCCTTTCCTTCTTTCTTCCTTTCTTTCTTTCTTCCTTTCTTTCTTTCTTCCTTTCTTTCTTTCTTCCTTTCTTCCTTTCTTCCTTTCTTTCTTTCTTTCTTTCTTTCTTTCTTTCTTTCTTTCTTTCTTTCTTTCTTTCTTTCTTTCTTTCTTTCTTTCTTTCTTTCTTTCTTTCTTTCTTTCTTTCTTTCTTTCTTTCTTTCTTTCTTTCTTTCTTTCTTTCTTTCTTTCTTTCTTTCTTTCTTTCTTTCTTTCTTTCTTTCTTTCTTTCTTTCTCTCCTTTCCTTCTTTCCCTCCTTTTCTTCTTTCCCTCCTTCTTTCGTTTTTCCCCCTTTGCTTTCTTTTTTTCCTTTCCTTTTCTTTCCTTTTCTCATTTTAGGAGCTACTTAGGAATGTGAATTTTCAGTGATGAAAATCAAACCTTACTCTCACTTCTAATTTTAACTACAAGTCCATCCCTCCTGCTAAAAATGAATCGATCCTGGCCTGAGGAAAGCGCTGGGCTGAGCTCTGTGCTAGTCATGAAATCTCATAGCCGGTCACGTTTTAAGTTTCATTGCGAACCTTTCACTCTGCTCTAACTTCATAATTCTTTGAGAGCCTGAGGCTGAAATATTTGCTCCTTATCAGTTCATGAGTTTCTATATGCATGTGCAAATATCTGTGGGTACTCATGGAAAACAGCAACAAACTGTATCTGTAACCATAATATATATGAAGGCAAGGGTGTGTGGATGCTGGTGTGAAGTAGAAACTGCTGCGTTGCTCACAACTGATAAACTCATGAATTATTTTTTCACATGAGTGCAAATACAACACTTCAGCCAAGCATAGTTGGTAGGAGATTAAGAACACTATGATTAGATATAAAAGCAGGAGCTGTAATGGCAATCACAGAATTGTCAGGGTTGGAAGGGACCTCAAAGATCATCCATTTCCATCCCCCTGCCATGGGCAGGGGCAAGTTTCACTTCAGTCTTAACTGTAACGTGTTGCAGTTTATTTCAGCACAGATAAATAAATACACAGGCCTGGTTTGCTGCTAAGGAGTTATGCCAAGTTTTGTGGCAGTACAGAGGGGGGCACAGCTCAATTTTTTGTTAAAAAAAAAGGTCAAAACATAACGAGAATGAGAGGGCAGAGGCTGGCCCACAGCTAATCCTTGTACTAAGACTCTTATCCTTACACTCATCATTATATCTTACCTTTTTACTTTATCCTTGATCAAAGGCTCCCTGAGGTCTTTGACAAAGGAAAGGGATCTTAACTTTGCTGAAATTAGTGATCTCCTCTGCTCCCAGGTCTTTGAAAAGGCATGGAGTACCAGAAAGAGTCACAATCCAACTTGAGAACAGAGACAGCTAAGTTGTGTGGGTCAGTATTATTGTACACTGCTGGAAAAGTTGTCCCTCGGGTGATGTTCAAACCAGTAAGGTTTCAGATTTCTGAAGAGACAGTCGTGCACTTCCAGCACAGTGTTGTTTCAGGAAGACAAACAGAACCACAGAATCACAGAATATATTTGGTTGGGTGAGACCTTCAATATCATCCAGTCCAGTCTTCAACCCAGCACTGAAGGGTCAACACTTAACCACATCCCTAAGAGCTCATGCTGCTTAAACACCTCCAGGGATGGTGACACCAGCACTGCCCTGGGCAGAGCATTCCAATGTTTGAGAACCATTTCAGTGATTTCAGTGAAGAAATATCTCCTAATATCCAGCCTATGCCACTTGGTGCCATGGTCTAGTCATGAGGTCTGTGGTGACGGGTTGGACTTGATGATCTTTGAGGTCTCTTCCAACCTTGGTGATACTGTGATACTAAACTTCCCCGGGCAAAGCTTGTATCCTCTGGTCCTGTCACCTGCCATCAAGGAGAAGAGACTTCCCCCTCCTTGCACCAACCTCCCTTCAGGTAGTTGCAGAGAGCAATGAGATCTCCCTTCAGCCTCCTCTTCTCCAGTCTGAACAGAAAGGACTCTTGTTTGGTCCAGCCAAGCTTAGAGGGTATTGCTCCAGGCACAGGTATAAAAGTCACTCTGCCTGATGGACAGTATCTTGCAAAAGCATCAACAGAAAAAGCTCTTCCTTTTCCAAAGAAATTGCAGGGCTGGGAAAAAAAGCAAATCTTGGACAAATGACAAGCAGTTGAGTACCATGTGTTGAACATGATACCTGTACATATGCAAGGAGATCCAGGGGATGTCAGAGTCATCGGCACAGTGATTGCAGATAAGATTTATCCTGCCTAATTGGAGTTATCTTGCTACATCAGAGCTGGGGTCCTTAGGTGCCCTCTGAAATTCTGGCAGAGTTAGCACAGCTTGTAGAAAGTAATTTATCTGACTCGATTTACAAGCTTTTGGGGGCGGGGGTGGGAAGGAGGAATGGAAGCTTAGATGTTCCAATTCTCTGCTGTGAGATATAGAATAGAATAGAATAGAATTAACCAGGTTGGAAGAAACCTTTGAGATCATCCAGTCCAACCTATCATCCAACACCATCTAATCAACTACAGCATGGCACCAAGCACCCCATCCAGCCTCTTCCTAAACACCTCCAGTGATGGTCATTTGCAACAATGCTGCTGCTAAGTGACCATGAAACCCTCATCTTTAAAGTAATCAGATTTTCAGGCCCTGCTCCCTACATCACATGGAATCATTGGTTGCAATACAATAGGAAATAAGGCCACCATGGGTAACTGTATTTTCTGTGAGGTGAAGTGCTGGTCCTTGCTGAGTGCACTCAGCTGACTGCAGGTTGTAAGCTGTTTGTGACTTTCAAGATCATCGAGTCCAACCTATCATCCAACACCATCTAATCAACTAAACCATGGCACTAAGAGCCCCATCCAGTCTCTTCTTAAACACTTCCAGGGATGGTGACTCCACCACCTCCCTGGGCAGCACATTCCAATGGCCAGTCTCTCTTTCTGTGAAGATTTTCTTCCTAACATCCAGCCTAAACCTCCCCTGGTGCAGCTTGAGACTGTGTCCTCTTGTTCTGTGGCTGGTTGCCTGGGAGAAGAGACCAACCCCCACCTGGCTACAACCTCCCTTCAGGTAGTTGTAGACAGCAAATATAAAGTGGAAACCAGATGATCAGTTCATGTGTTGTAGATATCTACAAAGTATGAATAAAGCCTGTGTATGCACAGTCCAGTCTTTGATAAATGGTGGTTGTGCAGTTCATGGTTCCCAGGCTGCCTGCTTGGTAGCCATCTTGTCATCATGCAAAATGACATGAGCCAGGCATGTTGTATTTATGCACACAGGACATACTCACAATTCATTCTGTTTCACAGAATCACAGAATTATTGAGGCTGGAAAAGACCTCTGAGATCATCAAGTCCAACCCATGAGTACAGGGCAGAATTCTGTCCCTAATCCTGCTGGCCACACTATTCCTGGTACAAGCCAAGATGCCATTGGCCTTCTTGACCACCTGGGCACACTGATGGCTCAAGTTCAGCTGCTGTCAGCCAGTACCCACAGGTCCCTCTCTGCCAGGCTGCTCTCCAGCCACTCTGACCCCAGCCTGTAGCACTGCATGGGGTTATTGTGGCCAAAGTGCAGACCCCTGCACTTGGCCCTGTTGAATCGCATACCATTGGCCTCAGCCCACTGACCCAGCCTGGCCAGGTCCCTCTGCAACATCCTCCTACCCTCCAGGAGATCCACACTCCCTCCCAACTTTCTATAGCCTCGTTCCTGCCTTTCTACCTCTCCAATCCCCAGCCTCCAAATTCTGCCTTTGGAGGTATCCTAGAAGGGGCAGGAAGGATGACAATGGTGCTGCAGCCATGGGCTTAACTTGGGTTATTCAGAGAAATATTTTTGTGTATCACTTTGATCTTCAGCTTAGGCATCTTCTTAACTAAAAAGGGCAGGAACAGGAACAAAGATGATCTTGGCTGAAGAATTTTACATGAGAAAACCTTCCCTTCTACATCTAAGTGCTTTGCCACTCATGCTTGCCTCCCATATTGATTTTCAGTTAAACATGGTGTGCTGGGTTGGAATTACCCCCAAAATAAAATTGCTAGACCAGCTCAGTTGGAATGCAAATGAAGCTATATTTACAAGCAGAGAAGTAGAATAGAATAGAATAGAATAGAATAGAATAGAATAGAATAGAATAGAATAGAATAGACCAGACCAGGTTGGAAGAGACCTTCAAGATCATTGCGTCCAACCTACCAACCAACCCAACCCACCTAATCAACTAAACCACGGCACCAAGCACCCCATCAAGTCTCCTCCTGAACACCTTCCCAGGCAGCCCCTTCCAATGGGCAATCACTTTCTCTGTATAGAACTTCTTCTTAACATCCAGCCTAAACCTCCCCTGGCACAGCCTGAGACTGTGTCCTCTTGTTCCGGTGCTGGCTGCCTGGGAGAAGAGACCAACCTCTGCCTGGCTACAACCTTCATTCAGGTAGTTGTAGAGAGCCATAAGGTCACCCCTGAGTCTCCTCTTCTCCAGGCTAAGCAACCCAATAACATGGACATGCTGGGGAATGAACCCAGGGCCTCTTACATGCAAAGCAAGTGCTCTACCACTGAGCTACATCCCCTCTTAAAGTACAACCTAGAAGTATGAAATGCAATGAATATGTACAAAATATGCAATATTTACATGTATTTACAATTGATAAACAACACAAGACCCCCCTGGACAAAACCAGGGTGTGACCAACAGCTTCCCCCTCCCTGCTCCCTTCCCTCACGCTATACAAGGTAAAAGAGAGAGAGGAGCAAAGAGCAGTCTGTTATTACTTAGCCACAAGAAAACGTAGCCAAGGTCAGCAACAGCCAAGCAAAAGCTACCAGCTGGTATCTGCTGGAGCCAAGAAGCTGAGAAGAGCAGGAGTTAGTTTATACAGCTAACTTTATGTTAGTAATCAGACCACTGGGATTATTTAGACCTTGTCATTATTTTCCTTTTCCATCCAATGGTGATTTATTTACATTCTACCACTTTTCTACTCAATCTGTGGAAAATTTTCCTAGGCATCAGCCTCAAACTGCCACACATGGGATCTTGGATAATTGTCTTTGAGTTTTTAAATCTGACCTTTTGCAAGCATCACAACAGACACAATCAGATCCTTATGAAAAGCACAGAGTGGTTCTAATTACTTTTTTTCCTTCTTTCCCCAAACATCAATATCTCAACGCTTCAAAATACTTTTCTTTTACAATGCTAATCATGAAAATATGCCAAAAAAAAAATCCTCTGCCTTCACTGAAACCTCATTGTTTGCAAAGACTGCAAATTGCCACCAGTTAGAAACCTCTCTTTCAGCAGCTTTTAGGAAAAGACCTTCCTTCCTTCCTTCCTTCCTTCCTTCCTTCCTTCCTTCCTTCCTTCCTTCCTTCCTTCCTTCCTTCCTTCCTTCCTTCCTTCCTTCCTTCCTTCCTTCCTTCCTTCCTTCCTTCCTTCCTTCCTTCCTTCCTTCCTTCCTTCCTTCCTTCCTCCTCCTTCCCTCCTCCCTCCCCTCCTTCCTTCCTTCCTTCCTTCCTTCCTTCCTTCCTTCCTTCCTTCCTTCCTTCCTTCCTTCCTTCCTTCCTTCCTTCCTTCCTTCCTTCCTTCCTTCCTTCCTTCCTTCCTTCCTTCCTTCCTTCCTTCCTTCCTTCCTTCCTTCCTTCCTCCCTCCCTCCCTCCTCCCTCCCTCCCTCCCTTCCTGCCTGCCTTCCTGCCGGCCTGTATTCCTGCCTGCCTGCATTCCTGCCTGCCTTCCTCTTTCTTTTCCCTTACCCTTTTTGTTTGTGGGAGGAGGTATATGGAAGCAATGAACAGCATGTTAAAGAAAAGCAGGCAACAAGGCTGACATTTTTTTGGTCAAGTTTCAGCTCGATGGGATTTCAAGTGGCAAAGATTTAGAGACCCTCCCGACTCCTGGCTGAGAGGGAAGAGACAAAGCAGTACCTGCTGCCGTGCATTCACTTTCCCAAGGCCTAGATGCTTCACATAGCAAAAGATTGCAAAGTGCAGTGCTGTGCAAACTTTTTCCTCTTTACCTCACTAGGATAAGACAGCCCCACTGCCAGCTAATAATATACCACATCAAATACACTCTTTTAACGTGAAATCCCCTTAACATAACTTGGTCTTAACACCTGGTGCGTGGAAACAGCAAATCCGAGAACAAGAAGATCTTAAGAACATGTGGACAAAATCTGCTCTTGTGCTGGCATTTTAATTATCTCTGCCTATGACCCTTTTCCCAGATCAACAGTATAGAGGGGTGTGTGTGGGGGAACCTCACCTCAGTAGCACCACCTCAGCTAAACCAGATGAGTGCCCTGCTCAGGATGTTGTTACCAAATAACACCACCACCCCCCCCCAATATACTGGAAATTAATAAGGAAGCTGAAGTCAATACTTAAAATAATAGTATAAAGAGCTGTCACATAGTTCCTCTTAATAGCTTCAAGGACACCTTCCTCTGGCTTTTAAGCAGGGTCACAGGCAGTGTTTGCTTGCTTTTATGGAGGCAGATCATCTCTCTTCCCATCCTCCCCGCAGAAGGCGAGCAGGGTGAAATGGATTACGGGGATTACAGACGCTCGTGACCGAACACACCACTGAAACGGGGGGAAGCAGCCTCCGAGGTGATGAATTCCAGCTCCCCAGATTCAAACCTGAAAGCAGCTCGGGTGGAATTATTCCATGTTAAGGCCTGAATGAAAAGAGCCAAGGTCCAGCGAGTTCAGGGCACTTGCAGGCAGCTATGGCATGAGCACTATGCCAGGAACCCTGCTTGTAACATGCCAAGGAGGAGCTGGTGTCCCCTTTTGTTTGTTTGGGTTTTTTTTCCTGAGGGAGGAGTGCAAAATGATCCCATTGCAGCTTCTCTGGGGAGCCAGGGGAAGTTGCCAAAGTTGAAGGTGCTTTTTCTTAGTGGCCAAAGGCTTCAGCAGTCAAAGCTTAATCCTATCACTGAGAGCACTGCCTTCTCATTGGCAACATTTATTTCCCAAAGCTTATTGCTGGCAACAGAAGATACTTTTCCCTCTGAGTCCTATCATGGAGCAACTGAGTGAGATCATACAGATTGCACCTAGAAATATGAAAATCAATGAGCACAGAGACAGCACAGGAAAGGCTTATTTCCTCTAGTGATAACACTTGGATTAGTCATGAGGAGGGGTTGGGCAGAGCATGGATTCATTGCCCTGAGCCTCCATATCATCATAGAATGTCTTGAGTTGGGAGGGACCTCAAAGATCATCTAGTTCCAACCCCCTCCTCTGCCGTGGGCAGGGACAAAAGGAGATTAGTTACACACCAGTGACCCAAGCTACAGATGTCCTTGTTCAGAACAGTAGAGAAAGAGGACTAAATCTCCATCCTTGGAAATATTCAAAGTAGGGCCTGGACGGGCTCTGGGCAGGATTTATCACAGCTCTGGGCAGCCTGATTTAACCACAAACCTCACAACTAGTCAAGGATGCCCCTGAAGGATGTCTTACTGCAGAGGCTGTTGCAGTGGATGACCTTTAGAGGTCATGTCCAACCCAGACCATTCTATGGTTCTAAATGCCTGAGCAGTGCTGGGAGGGTACCTGTAGGCTCCTCTCGGGGATGATCTGAGCCTGTTCCACAAGGACAGACTATCACAGACCATTGTAATGACAATTTGCCCCCAGATATTACTGCAATATCCAAGTTCTCTCTGCTCCCTACTCCACATCAGCAGGGGCAAGGAAGGCAACACCCTGTGGCTTGATCCTCAGAGAGTGCAGTTACCTGCCCTTATCTGGAGGCAGTTCTGGAGCCCTTGTTACAGGAAGGGTCTGGAGGTGCTGGAGCATGTCCAGAGAAGAGCCACAAGAATATCAGAGGGCTGGAGCTGTTCTCCTATGAGGACAGACTGAAAGAGTTGGGGTTGTTCAGTCTGGAGAAGAGAAGGCTCTAAGGAGACCGTATTGTGGCCTTCCAGGATCTGAAAGGGGCCACAAGAAAGCTGGGGAGGGACTTTTATGGTGTCAGGTAGTAATAAGCATAGGGGGAATGGAACAAAAATAGAAATGGGTAGATTCAGATTAGATGTTAGGAAGAAGTTCTTCCCCATGAGGGTGGTGAGACACTGGAACAGGTTGCCCAGGGAGGTGGTAGAAACCTCATCGCTGGAGGCATTTAAGGCCAGGCTGGATGTGGCTGTGAGCAACCTGATCTAGCATGAGGTGTCCCTTCCCTGAGGTCCTTTCCAGCCCTGACAATTCTATGATTCTATGATTCTATCACTCTGCTGCACCTCACTCAAGGCATGAATCCCCACAGCTGCTCCAGTATCCACATAAAACACATAAGCCTGAGTGGAGGAAGGAAGCTGAAGTGGCAGGGACTAGGACAGATGTTGCAAAGCATTGTCTTATTCGCAACAGAAAGTCAGGCAAATCTTTTGAAAGCTGGGGGTTTTGGTGGGTTTGTTGGGTTTTTGTTTGGTGGGTTTTTGGTAGTTTTTTTTGTTCCCTCCCCTCACCCCTTTCCCTGTGTTATTTTTTTTTAATGTGCAGACTTCAAAGCAATGAATTGTGGCATCTGTAACAGCTACCAAGCCGTGCCAGCTGAAGCCAGTGGAGCACAGTCTACAGTGATAGAATGCAAGTCATGCAATTATTCGAGTTTGCAGCCCTGCTTTTTTGAACCAACATATGGTGTGCAGCAAGGAAGCCAGGGTATTTTAAAAGAGCTCCTACAGGGCTTCAAACTTTGATTTTACAGAGGTGTGGGAAAAGAAGCAGACTCCATTCAGGCTCTGATATTTAACTACATGTGTTGTCGTTTTGCTTATTGAAGAGAGCTGTGCCTTGCTTTTACATATGCAGAGTATATTTGTGGTTTTTAAGGAGCAGGCAGTACCAGATAGGTATTTCACACACTCCCTCCTCTCTGTTCACGTTTGGGGAAACAGGCTGCAGTACTGGACTCTCAGTCCAGTACTCACAGTCTCAAGCTGCACCAGGGGAAGTTTAGGCTCGAGGTGAGGAGAAAGTTCTTCACCGAGAGAGTGATTCGTTACTGGAATGGGCTGACCGGGAGGTGGTTGAGTCTCCGTCCCTGGAGGCGTTCAGGAGGGGACTGGATGTAGCACTTGGTGCCATGGTCTAGTTGTGAGGTTGTGGTTACAGGTTGGACTTGATGATCTTCGAGGTCTCTTCCAACCTTGGTAATTCTATTCTATTCTATTCTATTCTATTCTATTCTATTCTCTATTCTATTCTATTCTATTCTATTCTATTCTATTCTATTCTATTCTCAGTGAACAGCAAGTGGCCTGAGCAGCTTTAAAAAGAAGTCTGACACATCATCGTGAGAAAAATTCCTCTTAATTGTTGCAAGGAAGCTGACATGGAATCATAGAATCAATAAGGCTGGAAAAGAACTCAGAGATCAGCAAGTCCAACCTGTCACCCAACACCTCATGACTAACTAAACCATGCCTTCAAGTGCCATGTCTAATCCCTTTTTGAATACCTCCAGGGATGGTGGTGCCACCACCTCCCTGGGCAGCACATTCCAATGGTCAACAACTCTCTCTGTGAAGAACTTTCTCCTCACCTCCAGCCTAAACTTGCCCTGGCACAGCTTGAGACTGTGTCCTCTTGTTCTGTTGCTAGTTACCTGGGAGAAGAGACCAACCCCCACATGTCTACAACCTCCTTTCAGATAATATTCCAGAGTATTCTCAGGCACTGATTATTTTACACTGAAATATTGTTGTATGTGTAAAGTGAGGATGTAAGAGGTCCCACGAGGACCTATGGGCATGAGTCTCTATGACCAAATGGTATGAAACACTCTTTCAGGTGAAAATGTGGGACAAGGATCTGTGTGCTATGTCCTTACCTGCTCATTCTGCACTGAGGGTTCACAGAATCACAGAATGTTAGCAGCTGGAAGGGACCTCCAGAGATCATCGAGTCCAACCCCTCTGCCAAAGCAGCATCACCCAGGGTAGTGTGCACAGGAATGCATCCAGGTGGGGTTTGAAAGTCTCCAGAGAAGGAGACTCCACAACCTCTCTGGGCAGCCTCTTCCAGTGCTCTGTCAGCCTCACTGGAAAGAAGTTTCTCCTCATGTTGAGGTGAAACCTTCTATGTTCAAGTTTGTATCCATTGTTCCTTGTCTTATTACTGAGCACCACCGAAAAGACCTTGGCCCCCTCCACTTGACACCCACCCCTCAGATATTGATAGACATTGATCAGATCCCCTCTCAGATTTCTCTGGGTTCTCAGAGTTGACAGACAAGCCTAGCACAGTTGTGATGCAATGAGCTCCAATTTGTGTGTGTCAATGATATATATGTGCAGGTATCCCTTCAGTATATTTATTCCCTCTCAACCTCCTTAGTCCAAACTCTACCTCTTAGAAGGTGTGTATCACCAATTTGGGCTTCTGTGTCAGTGCCTGTCTCCAGGACACTGACTTTCTCAGGTTTGCTTTAATGAAAATACACCTAGTAGCTGGAATAGAATAGAATAGAATAGAATAGAATAGAATAGAATAGAATAGAATAGAATAGAATAGAATAGAATAGAATAGAATAGACCAGACCAGACCAGGTTGGAAAAGACCTTTGAAATCATCAAGTCCAACCTATCACTCAACACCATCTAATCAACTAAACCATGGCACCAAGTGCCTCATCCAGTCCCTTCTTAGACTCCTCCAGTGATGGTGACTCCACCGCCTCCCTGGGCAGCACATTCCAATGGCCAATCTCTCTTTCTGTGAAGAACTTCTTCTTAACATCCAGCCTAAACCTCCCCTGGCGCAGCTTGAGACTGTGTCCTCTTGTTCTGGTGCTGGCTGCCTGGGAGAAGAGACCAACCCCCACCTGGCTACAACCTCCCTTCAGGAAGTTGTAGAGAGCAATAAGGTCTCCCCTGATCCTCCTCTTCTCCAGGCTAAGCAACCCCAGCTCCCTCAGCCTCTCCTCACAGGGATGTGCTCCAAACCCCTCCCCAGCTTTGTTGCCCTTCTCTGGACATGTTCCAGCAAGAACTGCTCTGTGCCTTTATCTTATGGCTAGCCACCTATGTCCTTTCCAAAGCCCTTATCAGTCCACAAGGTTGAAAAGCTAATCCTGGACATAAAGGAAGCCTTATAGAAGGCATAAAAAAATCAACACTGGGCCAAATCACAACCACGGTATAGGATGTTTCTGTTTATTAGATGAATTACAATTCAGTTTCCAGTGTCACTTTTTCTTTGTTTTTCATTGTCTGTCTTTTAAATCTCTTTTCCTCAGCATACACTGCCCAAGGCTAAGCTCCCAGGAAGTGTGGAACACCTAACCTAGCTTTCAACACGAGAAAGTATCCCTGTCACATCTGGTTTGAACCTACACCTGACACAAATCAGAGCTCTGTCTAGTAACTCCTGCAACAGATCCAGGTTATGTGGCTGAGCTGCAGCTGCAGCAAAGCCCTTTCACCTCAGATACAAGGAAATACAGCAAACCTGCTCTGGAAATTTGACCAGAGTGTGAGATCTTAAATATATATATATATATACTTTTCATGCAGAGCAAAGAAGCATCAGTCAGCTCAGAAAAGAGGATTTGTTCTCATCAGCAAGCAGGTGCTGTTGCTTTATGGGACTGCTCAAACATCTTCACCCCAAGGTTGTGCAGGCTTTCACCAAGACTCCCTACTTGCTACGATCCATCTCCACGCTATCCAGTCTCATCCCACAGATGTCCTATTGGTCCTTGAACTCTCTTCAATTTAGCAGAAGCCATCTCCTGTGAAGCTTCAGCAATTTTGTGCTCCATGCCCATGATTTCACTGTATCACAGTACATCGCAGGTTGGAAGGGACCTCCAGAGAGCATCAAGTCCAACCCCACTGCCAAAGCAGGACCATGTAGGGTAGTCTGCACAGGAGTGCATCCAGGTGGGGTTTGAAAGTCTCCGGAGAAGCAGACTCCACAACTTCGCTGGGCTGCCTGTTCCAGGGCTCTGTCACCCTCACTGTAAAGAAGTTTCTCCTTATGGTGAGCTGAAACCTTCTATGTTCAAGTTTGTCTCCATTGTTCCATGTCTTATTCCTTTGCACCACTGAAAAGAGCTTGGCCCCCTCCACTTGACACCCACCCCTCAGATATTGATAGACATTGATCAGATGCCCTCTCAGTCTTCTCTTTTCAAGACTAAACAGCCCCAGGGCTCTCACTCTGTCTTCATAGGGGAGATGCTCAAGTCCCCTAATCATCCTCATGGCTCTCCATTGTATTCTCTCCAGCAGGTCTCTGTCTCTTGCACTGGGGAGGCCAAAACTGGACACAGTATTCCAGATGTGGTCTCACCAGGGCGGAGTAGAGAGGGAGAATAACTTTCTCTAGACCTGGTGCACTCCAGGAAACCATTGATTTGAGTAATCCAGAAAGAGAGTCATGCAGGAAGGGAGGAACAAGCAGAGCAGTTGTGTTTTGAAAGACTGAGAGGTCCCAGTCACTCTGCTTTCTGTTTTATCCTTACTCAGAGATGTAGATGATGCCTCAACTTTTCTTCTGTTCTGTCTGGTATCTTCTCACAGGGGAAGGTTGAAGGAAGTAAATACAGATGAGTTGGCCACAGGATCTCTGAGGAAGGCTATGATCACAGAATCATGGAATTCTTTGTGTTGGAAGGGACCTCAAGGATCAGCTAGTTCCAACCCCCTTGTCCTGGGGGTTGTGACGTGTGAAATGTGAACACCTCACGCTAGATCAGGTTGCTCAGAGCCACATCCAGCCTGGCCTTAGAAACCTGCAGGGATGGGGCTTCTACCACCTCCCTGGGCAACCTGTTCCAGTGTTTCACCACCCTCATGGGGAAGAACTTCTTCCTAACATCCAATCTGAATCTACCCATTTCTAGTTTTGTTCCATTCCCCCTATGCCTATCACTACCTGACACCCTAAAAAGCCCCTCTCCAGCTTTCTTGTAGGCCCCCTTCAGACACTGGAAGGCCACAATTAGGCCACAATGATAATGTTTTCTAATGTCTGAACTATATAGAAAAAAATCTATGAAATAGTGCATTACTTAGGCTCTTAGAGAATGAGTATCTCTCAAGAATGGGATGGTAATTATTGAAGCATGCACTGCAGGAGTCTTTCCTAACATGAAGATCTACAGCCTATGGAACCAGCCCTAAAAAGACCAACAAAAAACCCTGAGCAGTGAGCTCTCCATCAACTGTAAAGCAGAGTAGGCTAATACTGACACAGAAATTAGTACAGTTTGATTTTTCTTCAGCCTCCAGGAGCCTCTAGAGCCCACAAGGTTTCTGCAGATCTGGCAGCTGTTTTCAGGGTCACTCCCCTATTTATAATGAAGCACTGTGCCCTCATTCTAACAACTTTGTGCCTATTTCTCAACAGTTTCAGGTCTTTACTCATACTCCTGTGTAAGAAGTCCTCTCACCTTACACAGTGTATTTGACTGCAGTTGATAAATCCCATCCTCTGCAAATTGCTGCAGAGAAGGAATGGAAATATATGTGCTCAGAAGCAAGTTCCTAACTATTTGGACAACTGTTTGGATTCTTGAATCTGGCTTTGAGGATGCTCCAAGCCTGCTTATAGAACAGAAGCTGCAGCTTCCCACTCTGCAGTCTGGGAAAAGACACAGAACCACAGAAACATTCAGGTTGGAAAAGACCCTCAGGATCACCAAGTCCAAGCAACAACACTACTCTACAAGGGTCACCCCTAAATCATATCCCCAAGCACCACATCCAAAACACCTTTATACACATCCAGGCTTGGGGATTCAACCACCTCCCTGGGCAGCACATTCCGATGCCTGACCACTCTTGCCATGAAAAAATGTTTCCTAATGTCCATTCTAAACCTACCCCCTTGCAGCTTGAGGCCATTCCTTCTGGTTCTATCACTAATTACCTGGGAGAAGAGACCAGCACCAGCCTCTCCAGAACATCCTTTCAGGTAGATGTAGACAGCAATGAGGTCTTCCCTCAGCCTCCTCTTTTTCAAACTAAACACCCCCAGTTCCTTCATAAGATTGATTCTCCAGGCCCTTCCCCAGTTTCACTGTCCTCCTCTGCACTGGCTCCAGCACCTCCATATCTCTCTTGTATTGAGGTGCCCAAAACTGGACACAATACTCAAGGCTTGGCCACACCAAGCTGAGTACAAGGGGACAATCAACTCCTACTCCTGCTGGACATGGCATTTCTGATACAAGCCAGGATGCCATTGGCTTTCTTGGCCACCTGGGCACACTGCTGGGTCATATTCAGTTGCCTGTCGATTAGATTCCCCAGGTCCCTTTCTGTCAGACAGCCTTCCAGCCACACTTCCCCAAGCCTGTAGCATTGCTTGGGGTTGTTGTGACCCAAGTGCAGGACCTAAAGTGCAGACTTGCAAAGGGTTCGTTTATATTTGATTTGGTTTTATACTGCTTAGTGATAGGTGAAGAACCTGCTTCACAAGTCACTGTGGTTAGGGGAGATTTTGATCTCCTGGGAGAATGATGCCACTCATATGAGGTAGTTGAGTGCTTCCTTTTTCACACATGAATGCATGCAATGTATGTGTAGAGAAGAGATAATTTTGTTCAATAGACAGAAGCTATTTGCTCCTGCGACCTTATATCCGCAATCTGCATCTAGCAGATCTTGTGCCTACAGACACTCTCAAGCAGTAAAAACCCCAACAACTGCAGCAACAGAAAAGCAAGTAAAACACAGTCCTTCCAGATGCAAATTTGGTGTGCAGAAGCACAGATGTAACAGCGAAAATCAACCCCTCATGGCTCCTTTCAACTTCCTTTGAAGTCAGTAGCGAAATTCCCATTGATTTCCATAAGAACAAGAGGCAGCCCTTGATCTAATATAAAGTCCGTATGAGGTTTTATAAGCTCTTTATACAAAACTTGGTTCTAGTCGTGTATGAAATACGTTTTGACCCTATATCCACCCACAAGACTTTGTGGCTGGTTGGGAATAACGCGACGCCTCCCCTTGACCCAGCCAGCGGCTGTCACTCAAAGCCCTGGCTGTTGCAGATGCAGGAAGGGTTCCAGGATACCTGAGCAAGTTTTGCTTTTCATAGAAGAGCCACTAAAGAGAGGATGACAGCTCAAGTAACTTCTTTCCAGCTATTCAGGAGCAGGTTAGGTCAAGGCCATTTCTGGACACTGATCCAGCCTCCCTCATGACAAACGGGCACGTGACGAATGTCCCTGCCAAATCTGCTCAGCCTTATGGTAGCCTTGGACACAGCTCTTCACAAGGGATTAATAACAAGGCTGGAGAACCTGGCACGAGGAGATGGAATTGCATTAAGCAGTTCTGTTTCACTCCTTTCTGATCAAGTCCAGAGGGTGGTGATGGGCAGCTATTCCCTCTGCTTGAGGGCACTCAGCTGTGAATTCTCCAAGGGATCAACTCGTGTTGCTTCAGCTGTTCTACATTTATATGAAGACTCTGGAAATTTGTGAGACAATTTAGGAAAATTATGGTACTTTGTGTGCTCTCCAGCTGACTCAGAAACCATGGTCACTGGGCTTAACCAGTACTGACAGGAGTCCTGGTTTAGGCTGAAAGTCTGCCCAGAAAACATGGAAACGACGGCAACTGGGAAATGTAAATGCTGGTGGGCCTGGCAGCAGCAGGAACCTCAGGATGACAATTTGAACCTCTGATATCTCTCAGTTTTGTGGCACTCAGATCACACTTTGGACCAATTAGGAGAAACTCCAGAGATTCCAGGTAGCTTGATAAAGTGGCTGCTCATAACCTGGGTAGCCTGCTCCAGAGGAAGGAACCCTCTTCTGCACAAATTGCTGGGGTCATGAAGAGGCAATACACAACTCTACTCAATCAGACCAATACACAACTCTACTCAATCAGACTATCACAGAATCAGAGAAGCATTCAGGTTGGAAAAGACCCTCAGGATCACCAAGTCCAACCAACAACCCTACTCTACAAGGGTCACCCCTAAATCATGTTCCCAGGCACCACATCCAAACCACCTTTATGCACATCCAGGCTTGGGGACTCAACCACCTCCCTGGGCAGCACATTCCAAGGCCTGATCACTCTTGCCATGAAATATTTTTCCTGATGTCCCGTCTAAACCTACCCAGTCACAGCTTGAGGCCATTCCCTCTTCTTCTATCACTAATTGCCTGGGAGAAGAGACCAGCACCAGCCCCTCCACAACATCCCTTCAGGTAGTTGTAGACAGCGATGAGGTCTTCCCTCAACCTCCTTTTCTTCAAACTAATCATTCCCAGCGCCTTCAGTCACTCTTCATAAGATTTATTCTCCAGGCCCTTCCCCAGCTTCCTTGCCCTCCTCTGCACTGGCTCCAGCACCTTCACAGCTCTCTTGTATTGTGGTGCCCCAAACTGGACACAATACTTGAGGTGTGTCCTCATCAGAGCTGAGTACAAGGGGTCAATCACCTCTCTACTGCTGGCTGGACACAGCATTTCTAATCCAAGCCAGGATGCCGCTGGCTTTCTTGGCCACCTGGGCACACTGCTGGCTCATATTCGGTTGCTTACTTCAGCCTTAGAAAAGTCACTGCTCAGACTTTGATCCATGGTTCCTATTTTAGGCTGGAAAACATGAGCTTTATGTACCTGATGGGAATTTCACCATGCAGTGTCTGGCAGGATAGAGACTAGCAATAAATGTCTGGTCTGCAATTGATTCAGCTACAAAAAGATGGATGTTTCATGGTTCGAAATATTTATAGGAAAATAAATTTTCTTGCTTCTTTGAAAGTTTCCCCATTAAACTGTAGACGGATACTGAACAACCTACGACAGGCAGACAGATACTATCATGTTAGATATTGGAGTCCTTTGACTGTGGAAAAGTACACATTACAGAATCACAGAATTATTGAGGCTGGAAAAAAACCTCTGGGATCATCAAGTCCAGCCTATGACCTGACACCACCATATCAGCTAAACCATGCCACCAAGTGCCACATCCAAGCTTTTCTTAAAGACCTCGAGGGATGGCAACTCCACCACCTCCCTGAGCAGTCCATTCCAGTGCCTAATCAGCCTTTCTGTGAGGAAGTGCTTCCTAATACCCAACCTAAAACTCCCCTAAGTGTAGCTTCATACCATGCCATCTTGTCCTGTCACAAGTTGCCTGGGAGAAGAGCCTGACCCCAGCCTGAATGCAACTTCCTTTTAGGTAGCTGTAGAGAGTGAAAAGGTCCCCTCTAAGTCTCTTATTCACCAAGCTGAACACCTCCAGCTCCCTCAACCTTTCTTCATCAGACTTTCCCTCCAGCCCCCTCACCAGTCCGGTCGCTCTCCTCTGGACCTGCTCCAGCACCTCAGTAGAATCATAGAATCAACAAGGTTGGAAGAGACCTCAAAGATCATCAAGTCCAACCTGTCACCCAACACCTCATGACTACTAAACCATGGCACCAAGTGCCACGTCCAATCCCTCTTGAACACCTCCAGGGATGGTGACTCCACCACCTCCCTGGGCAGCACATTCCAATGACTAACAACTCTCTCAGTGAAGAACTTTCTCCTCACCTCGAGCCTAAACTTCCCCTGGCACAGCTTGAGACTGTGTCCTCTCGTTCTGGTGCTGGTTGCCTGGGAGAAGAGACCAAATAGTAGGCTGGATTCATTAAATGCTAGTAATTTTAGCTCAGGTTAAAACATCTGAGCCCTGAATGGGTTCAAGGGTGCAGCATTAATCAATAAAGAAAGTTTCTAATCGAATTTGGCCTCTTCTATATTCTTTCTGGGTGATGTTCTTGTTTTGGGGGAGCTTATCTACTATCTCGCTGGGAAACGACTCTCTGCTTTAATAAAGTGCCTAAAATATTGTAATAAACACACAGCTTATATCAATAGCATCGTATTTCCCCACACAGTATTTGTGTGTGGTTTAATTAGATGGAAGGGTTACAGGAAAAGTTTGTGTCACAGCGACTCTTTAAAGCGAAACCATAGATCAAAGTTCAGAGCTGCCAAATATACAACTTTCCAAACGAGCTCAAGTGCGGCTATTAATCATGGCTGCTGGGGGATTTGATGACAAAGATTAAACTGCTGTAAAGGATACTGCTGTGCATCAGATTCTTGCAACTGTCATCAAATAGTCTGCCAACCATTAACAGGTCAGAAGAATTGTCCAGCCTCTACCATGGGTGGCTCTGTCGCCGCAGTCGGTGAGGCCGTCTATGCCATGGTGACAACCAGCGACGTCCTCTCACAGGCAGACGTTTGTGGGTTGTTGTTTTGTTTGGGTTTGGGTTTGGGTTTTTTTGCAGTGTGGCTGAAGTCTTAAGGTCTGCCTATAGAGCAAACAAGAGAGGGGAGCTGCAGGATCTGAGCCTCACAGCACTCTATCCTCACAGGAACGTTGCTTGTGTGTGTGGAGTCTTTTTTCTCTCTTACTTTCCACGTGGAGGATCTTCCCCTTGCTTACTGCATGTTAAGAGTGCCCACCTGTGGAGCTGAGGTGTTGTAAAGTCATCTTTTAGTTTATTTCTCAGCAATCCCAGCAGATCGAGGGAGGTTCTCCTCCCCCTCTGCTCTGCCCTGGTGGGGCCCCACCTGGAGTATTGCATCCAGTTCTGGGCTCCCTGGTTCGGGAGGGACAGGGATCTTGTTGGAGAGAGTCCTACAGAGGGCTACGGGGATGGTGAAGGGACTGGAACACTGCCCTATGTGGTGGGGCTGTAAGAGCTGTGGATGTTTAGTCTGGAGAGGGGAGATAATCAATGTCTATAAATATCTGAGGGCTGGGTGTCAAGCAGGAAGGGTCAGCCTCTGCTCACTTGCACCCTGTGACAGAACAAGGGGCAATGGGTGTAAACTGCAGTGCAGAAAGTTCCACCTCAACATGAGGAGGAACTTCTTTACTGTAGGGGTTACAGAGCACTGGAACAGGATCCCCAGAGAGGTTGTGGAGTCTCCTTCTCTGGAGACCTTCCAGACCTATCTGGATGCATTCCTGTGCGACCTGCACTAGATTCTATGGTTCTGCACTGGCAGGAGGGTTGGACTCAAAGATCTTCAGGGATCCTTTCCAACCCCTAACATCCTGTGATCCTGTGAACTGCTCTGTACAGATAAGCCCTCAGAGAGTACCTCAAGCACCAGCTTTCATCCCCCTTTGCTATTACACCAGCCCTCTCTCCTTCCACATAGCATTGTGTGATATACCTGTGGGAAGCTACAGGGTTCACTCACGCAGAAAGATGATTTGAAGGAAACACGTAAGGCACACTTTGCAGCACAGGAGCTGACAGACTGTGACCCACCAGCCAGTGCTCTGTGGTGGGTCACTGATGGCCATTAGATGGCATGTAGAGAGCTGTTGACCTGCAGACCTTCAATAAGCTGCTGTCGCTGCTCATATGTCTCAGAGTGCTTGAGAAGTGGCCTTGCTGAGGTGCAGCTTTGCAGAGCCTGTAGCTGGTATCGGTTTCTGCGCTGAGCTGCCAGCGTAACAGATGTGAATGACAGTCTGATGCAACAAGCAACTGGAGGTTCACATCCAAAACCACAGATTTGACTACAGTCTTCAAAGTTTAGGGGAGTTACAGATCTGAATCCAAACTTCACAGCTGTGGCCAGCTATAAAACAAACTTATCTATATAATGGGTTGAATCCACACTGCATTTGAATACCCTTCATCTCTGGGAAAGTCTGGAGGCACATCTGGCTGGAAATTTGTAAACATCATCTCATCTTTGCTAACAGTCTCTTAAAAAACAAAACAATAAAGAATAAAGAACAGAATGTTAAAGGCTTAAAATGGCAGACATGCAACCTCAGGTTATTTTAAGTAGGCCAGCCCTTTAGCTTACCAAGCAAAGGCCTTCATTCTACCCAGCGCTTCTTGAGTTTAAGGTATCGCGGATCACTTCACTCCTTAACGTAACAGCTCTGACCTCTGCTGAACGTAAGGACGTGACACAAGACAGTCCATTTTCAGACATTTGTGAAGGTATATTTTGATGTCTGAAAGTGCCTTGCTCACAGACAAGCCTTCATTTGCTTCTCTCAACTTAAATTTTTATTTCCAAAGTTCTCCTATTCCAGCAAAAAAAAAAAAAAGGAATAATCCTATAAGGCTAAAACATTCAGCACTTCAGGCCCCAGACATCTTGCCCTCTTCCCCTCTCCCAACTGTTCAGGAAATGAATATATCCTCCTCAGTTTCAGCAGAGTGAAATAAAAGCCTGCTTAGATTGATGAGGTTTATGTTCATTGTAGGATGCTATTTAACAACCACCACAAGGAGGACTTGATGGGTGGAATGGGTTTGGCATGCAGCTAGCTCTCCCCGACAACTGGTCTCTTAACATAGCTTTGGGCTCTGCTTAACACTTGTGAAGCTGCACTTCTGTGTAGGATTACTAGAACCACATAAATGGCATTTGGTCACACATCTTTGTGTGGCACTGCCAGCCTCCTGCCTGCTGCGTCAACAAGGCATTTGGCATACCCAAACATCCATCTCCTTGGTCGTGTATCAAAGGGTCTTTGCAGATGTCTCTGGAAAAATTTGTGTCCATGCTGCACTTGAAAGAATACAAAAAGCTATCTGGGAACATTGGACCCATTTTTTGGTTTTCTGGTTTCTGCCATCTTGCATTCAAACATGGCATCTGGTTTTCTTCTTACTGAGAACCATACAGCAAGTACAGTAACCAGGAATGGGTGGGGAGGTGTTTTCCTCTGGGTTGTTGAAAAAAATATTGCCTAAGGAATGGAAACACTGCTTTAATTGTGATACAGCCTCCCTTTTTATTACTTTTCTCTGTAAAATACAATTTAAAGTATTGTGGGAAATATATAGTCAATTATTTGCAGTGGAAGGGAATAAACCACCCATCAGCAAGACATCTAGGGGGGAGCATTGAGTTCCAGCCCTGTCTTGTCTTTTGGTGTGAGGCAGACTGTGGCTGAAAAGCAGCAGAAGCAAAAGGTTAAGAATATGAGCATGTGAAATACAAAAAAGGCAGTTATCCCCCTGAAAAACACCACAATGGGCCAGGAGAAAGGCCCTGAGAACAGTATGACTAGAGCTAGTAAAGCACCCAGCCACAGTTTCAAACCCAGGGTTTGAAAATGTGGTATCCACAAAGCCCAGGCCAATGGCATTACCACAGGCCACACTGGAGGCCAGGTTTCCTCCAAAATAGAATCATAGAATTGTCAGGCCTGGAAGGGACCTCAAGGATCAGCTAGTTCCAACACCCTTGCCATGGGCAGGAACACCTCACACTAGATCAGGTTGCTCAGAGCCACATCCAGCCTGGGCTTAAAAACATCCAGGGATGAGGCTTCCACCACCTCCCTGGGCAACCTGTTCCCTTGTCTCACCACCCTCATGGGGAAGAACTTCTTCCTAACATCCAATCTGAATCTACCCATTTCTATTTTTTTTTCCATTTCCCCTAGTCCTATCACTACCTGACACCCTAAAAAGTCCTTCCCCAGCTTTCTTGTAGGCCCCTACAGACACTGGAATGCCACAATTTGGTCCCCTTGGAGCCTTCTCTTCTCCAGACTGAACAGCCCCAACTGTCTCAGTCTTTCTCCATAGAGGTGCTCCAGCCCTCTGATCATCCTCATGGTCCTTCTCTGGACACGCTCCAGCATGTCCAGATCCTTCCTGTAACAGGGGCTCCAGAACTGCGTCCAGATAACGGCAGGTAACTTCACTCTCTGAGGATCAAGCCACAGGGTGTTCTTCTTCCTGTGCATTTGCTCTTGGCTCTACTTTATAGCATCCAAATAAAAGGCAGTGATGTGCAAACAAACAGAAGGGCACAGCACAGCCCAAGTGGCTGCAGTGTCGATCAGACCTGTGCTGGGGTTGCACTTCATGTTCATTGCACTAGCACAGCTTTTGGACAGCACAAGCATTTTCACATCAAGCTTAATCCTTCATGAGTAGCTTTTGATGACAGTTCCATTGATGATAGTTTCACTGAGTCCATCATCAGTAAATTTGCGGATGACACCAAGCTGGGGGCAGGAGTTGATCTGCTGGAGGGCAGAGAGGCTTTGCAGAGGGACCTCGACAGGCTGCACAGATGGGCAGAGGCCAAGGGCAGGAGATTGAACACATCCAAGTGCCGGGTTCTGCACATTGGCCACAGCAACCCCAGGCAGTGCTACAGGCTGGGGTCAGAGTGGCTGAGAGCAGCCAGGCAGAGAGGGACTTGGGGGTACAGGTTGATTGTAGGCTGAACATGAACCTGCAGTGTGCCCAGGCAGCCAAGAAGGCCAATGGCATCCTGGCCTGCATCAGGAACAGTGTGGCCAGCAGGAGCAGGGAGGTCATTCTGCCACTGTACACTGCACTGGTTAGGCCACACCCTGAGTCCTGTGTCCAGTTCTGGGCTCCTCAGTTTAGGAAGGATGTTGACTTGTTGGAGTGTGTCCAGAGAAGGGCAACAAGGTTGGTGAGGGGCTTGGAACACGTGCCCCATGAGGAGAGCCTGAGGGAGCTGGGGTTGCTTAGCCTGGAGAAGAGGAGACTGAGGGGTGACCTTCTTGCTCTCTACAACTACCTGAAGGGAGGTTGTGGACAGGTGGAGGTTGGTCTCTTCTCCCAGGCAGCCAGCACCAGAATAAGAGGACACAGTCTCAAGCTGTGCCAGGGGAGGTTTAGGCTGGATGTTAGGAAGAAGTTCTATACAGAGAGAGTGATTGCCCATTGGAATGTGCTGCCTGGGGAGGTGGTGGAGTGACCATCACTGGAGGTGCTCAGGAGGAGACTTGATGGGGTGCTTGGTGCTATGGTTTAGTTGATTGGATGGTGTTGGATGATAGGTTGGACATGATCTTGAAGGTCTCTTCCAACCTGGTTTATTCTGTTCGATTCTATTCGCATTTTAGGCCACAGACTCCTTTGAGAGTGCACTGAGGCACATTTGGATAGAACTATACATTGTGGGTACTGCCATAGTATCTGTGACATTTCAAATGGGTATGGTGGAATTACAGGGCCCATTTGTGCTATCTCCACTTCTCCTGCCATTCCTTGCTGCAGAACTGGAGACCAAGCATTTGTCTTGAAACCTGGGCATTACCTCCAATGTTCAGAAAGGCCACAGAGGTTTAATGTTCATTCTGGTCAAATAGAAGATACGAGCTATTTAGGGTCATATTAGTATCAATGAGAGATTAAGGGTCACATAATACCAATGAGATATTAAAGGTCATGAAGTTCTAAATAGAAGATGACAGGCACACAAAAAATCCAGGAGGCAAATAGATCCCAAATTTCTACTTGCCCACAGCATTTGTATTTTCCTGACAACAGTACTGATCTTCTGACTGACTTACACCTCTTAAAAATGTTTACTTTATGGACTTCAAATTCTGAAACTGAGGCAAACATCATGGCTGACATTTTGCAGTTATCACTTTACTTCACTGGGGGCAATGAGTCTTTGTTCACAGAATCACAGAACACATCCAGTTGTGAGCGACCTCCAAGATCACCCAGTCCAACCCTCGATCCAGCACTGAAGGGTTGACACTAAACCATGTCTCTAAGAGCCAGGTTCTCATGCTGCTTAAACACCTCTGGGGCTGGTGACTCCAGCACTGCCCTGGGCAGAGCATTCCAATGTTTGGAACACTTCTTGTCTTACTAGCGTGTAGTGCGCACTAATAAGACAAGAAACAGCAGGTTCAAGCTTGAACATAGAAGATTTCACCTCAACATGAGGAGAAACTTCTTTACAGTGAGGGTGACAGAGCACTGGAACAGGCTGCCCAGAGAGGTTGTGGAATCTCCTCTGGAGACTTTCAAAACCCACCTGGATGCATTCCTGTGTGGACTACCCTAAGTGATGCTGCTTTGGCAGAGGGGTTGTACTCAAAGATCTCTTGAGGTCCCTTCCAATCTCTAATGTACTGTGATATTGTGAACCCTCTCTGTGAAGAAATATTTCCTAACACCCAGTCTGAACCTCCCCTGGTGCAGCTTGAAACCATTTCCTCTAGTCCTGTCGTTCGATACCAAGGAGAAGAGGCTGCTCCCTCCTTGCTCCAACCTTCCTTCAGGTAGTTGTAGAGAGTGATGAGGTCTCCCCTCAGCCTCCTCTTCTCCAGACTGAACAATCCCAGCTCCTTCAGATGCTCCTCACAGGCCATGTGCTCCAGGCCCTTCACCAGCCTCGTTGCCCTTCCCTGGACATGCTCCAGAACCTCAATGTCCTTCCTGTAGTGAGGAGCCCAGAACTGAACGCAGTACTCAAGGTGTGGCCTCACCAGTGCTGGATAGAGGGGCATGATCACCTCCTTGTTCCTGCCCCAAAGCAGCAGTACTGAGCTCTTTCCCTGCAAACCTGTCTGCTGCTTTTGCAAGCAGAGAGCCTAAAAGAGGGGAGCAACTGGAACAGTGAGGGTATTTCAGGAAGGAACAGGCCTTCAGCCAGCCTGCAGCAGGTTATATTTAGCAAGAAAAGACCTAGGAAACTGCTTTAGCTCTAGGCTTTTGAGGTGAAGAGGATTCAGATTTTATATAAACAATAGTTAAAACTATCGATTCAGGGCTATATTTTTCTCCAAGTGTGTCCAGAAGTTTCAGATTCTCATCTGTGGGAACTTCTCTGTTTGTGGTGTGGGCACCTATCTGAGATAGTTTTATGGCCATTCATTGCTGCTTTCCAAGAGTAAGTGATGATTCCATAAGACTTCTGCTTTAAAGGGAAACAATACACCTTTTCAGAGTGTGAATGTAAGAAAACTGACAAAACCCCCAAAACATTTAAAGCAAACTGAATCAAAGAAATATTCAGGTTGGAAAAGACCCTCAGGATCACCAAGTCAAACCAAGCACCCTACTCTACAAGGGTCACCCCTAAACCATATCCCCAAGCACCACATTCAAAACACCTCTAAACACATCCAGGCTTGGGGACTCAACCACCTCCCTGGGCAGCACATTCCAAGGCCTGACCACTCTGGCCATGAAAACATTTTTCCTAATGTCCAGTCTAAACCTACCCAGTCACAGCTTGAGGCCATTCCCTCTTGTTCTATCACTAATTACCTGTGAGAAGAGACCAGCACCAGCCTTTCCACAACCTCCTTTCAGGTAGATGTAGACAACAATGAGGTCTCCTCTCAGCCTCCTCTTTTTCAAACTAAACACCCCCAGTTCCTTCATAAGATTGATTCTCCAGGCCCTTCCTCGGTTTCATTGCCCTATTCTGTACTGGCTCCAGCACCTCCATATCTCTCTTGTATTGAGGTGCCCAAAACTGGACACACTACTTGAGGTGTGGCCTTGACAGAGCTGAGTACAAGGGGATGATCACCTCCCTACTCCTGCTGGACATGGCATTTTAATCCAAGCCAGGATGCCATTGGCTTTCTTGGCCACCTGGGCACACTGATGGGTCATATTCAGCTGCTTGTCCATTAGAACCCCCCAGGTCCCTTTCTGTCAGACAGCTTTCCAGCCACATTTCTCCAAGCCTGTAGGGTTGCTTGGGGTTGTTGTGACCCAAGTGCAGGACCTGGCATTTGGCCTTCTTGAAGCTCATCCTGTTAACGCTGGCCATGGATCAAATCTATCCAAAGCCCTCTCGAGAGCCTCCCTACCCTCATGAAGATCAAGCAGAACAACTATCTAGCAATGTTATTTCCTAATGAAGCAAGTCCTCGCCTCTTCAAACTGTGTGTCATTTTGGTGTGTTGGTGTGTTTTGAAGGGAACATAAGGCAGGACATGAATGAATGTTTCTGTAGTTTTGCATATAAGAAATTGACCTAGGAACAACTTTGTGCCAAACACAAGAGCTGATATTGTATCTGAGGATCTCATTAATGACAAGCTCAACTGAGAAGGCTCTGAGACCTTATTTTGGACTTCCAGTATCTGAAGGGGGCCTCCAAGACAGCTGGTGAGGGACTTCTTAGGGTGTTGGGTAGTGATAGGACTAGGGGGAACAGATCCAAGCTAGAGGGGAGATTTCTATTAAATATCAGGAAGAAGTTCTTCCCCATGAGGGTGCTGAGACACTGGAACAGGCTGCCCAGGGTGATGGTAGAAACTGCCTCTGGATGTTTGTAAGACCAGGCTGGATGTGCGTCTGGGCAACCTGGAAAGTGTCCCTGCCCATGGCAGGGGTTGGAACTATGTGATCCTTGAGGTTCCTTCCAACCCTGACAATTCTGTGATGCTGTGACAAGTCAATGCGTTTTGTCACCTGAAGTGCAGAGTCTGACTCTGCACACAGGTTTACCATTACCTCACTATAATAAACTGCAGTTATTGACATTAAAATTTGGACTTTGAAGTAAATTTAAACATTAATGTCATGAGAGTTTGACAGCGTATTCAGAATCCCCAATTTCTAACA
Organism: Picus viridis; assembly: GCA_033816785.1. NCBI lineage: Eukaryota > Metazoa > Chordata > Aves > Piciformes > Picidae > Picus > Picus viridis. The sequence goes on along the minus strand of CM066578.1, from coordinate 44,913,634 downwards.
TAAAGTTAGTAGAGAAACCTCTGCAAGTAGCTACTCTTCAGCCTTTTTAATCACACTTCTGTACAAACTAATGAGATACGTTATCTTGACAGGATAGATATGCCAACAGAACCTGTGAGCTACTTCTGATAGTCATTCAAGTTTCTTCTATTAAACTGCTTGTGGGTATAGAATCACAGAATCATAGAATGGTCTGGGTTTGAAGGGACCTCCAAAGGTCATCAAGTCCAACCCCCTCTGCAGTCAGCAGGGACATCCACAACTAGACCAGGTTGCCCAGCACCCTGTTGAGTGTCACCGAGTATATCCAGGGAAGGGGCCTCAACCACCTCCCTGGGCAACCTCTTCCAGTGTTCCACCACCCTCATAGTGAAGAATTTGTTACTAACATCTAATCTATATCTGCTCTTCTGTAGTTTGAAGCCATTGGCCCTTGTCCTGTCACTGCAGGCCTTTATAAACAGTCTCTCTCCATGCTTTATGTAGGCCCCCTACAGGTACTGGCAGACTGCCATTAGGTCTCTCTGGAGGCTCCTCTTCCCCGGGCTGAAGAACCCTATCTCCCTCAGCCTGTCCTTGGAGCAGAGGTGCTCCAACCCCTTGATCATTTTCGTGGCCCTCCTCTGGACCCTCTCCATGAGCTCCATGTCCTTCCTATATTGAAGGCTCCAGACCTGCACACAGTAGCCCAGCTGAGGTCTCACCAGAGCAGAGCAAAGTGGCAAAATCACCTCTCCGGATCTGCAGGCAACGCATCTTTTGAGGCAGCCCAGGATGTGTTTGGCTGTAATGACTTTCTAGCATTAAATCCAACACGGTCTGTGATTTTAAAGTTTCTCCTGTTGTCCCTTGTAGAAGCAGAAATGAGCCCTCTCACACTCTGATTATGCTATTCCCAAAAAAAGAAGTGAAGTTTCTTCTTTTATTAAAACCAGAAGTTTTCATTCTCTCTCTCTCTCGAGGCCTGATATTTATGATCAAGCATTTCGTGCCTCCTTCTCCTGCCCTAATTCTGGTCATTTGCAACAATGCTGCTGTTAAGTGACCATGAAACCCTCATCTTTAAAGTAATCAGATTTTCAGGCCCTGCTCCCTACATCACATGGAATCATTTATTGCAATACAATAGGAAATAAGGCCACCATGGGTAACTGTATTTTCTGTGAGGTGAAGTGCTGGTCCTTGCTGAGTGCACTCAGCTGACTGCAGGTTGTAAGCTGTTTGCGACTTTCAAGATCATCGAGTCCAACCTATCATCCAACACCATCTAATCAACTAAACCATGGCACTAAGAGCCCCATCCAGTTTCTTCTTAAACACTTCCAGTGATGGTGACTCCACCACCTCCCTGGGCAGCACATTCCCATGGCCAATCAGTCTTTCTGTGAAGAATTTCTTCTTAACATCCAGCCCAAACTTCCCCTGGTGCAGCTTGAGACTGTGTCCTCTCCTTCTGCCACAGGTTGCCTGGGAGAAGAAACTAACCCCCACCTGGCTACAACCTCCTTTCAAGTAGTTGTAGATGGCAATAAGGTCTCCCCTGAGCCTCGTCTTCTCCAGGCTAAACACCACCAGCTCCCTCAGCCACCCCTCATAGAGCTTGTGCTCCAATTCTGTATTCTGTGCCTTAGGAATTGATGGATTCTTGCATTCAGAATAAACAGCACAGAGAGGGAATGGCCAAGGTAAGAGCTCAAGTAGAAAATATTTAGGTCACTGAGCACCAACTCAAGCACCTGGTCACATGGAAGAGTTTCTTTCCCAAATCTGGCTCATACTGGGCAGCTGGACTGGTCAAGGCAACTGGGATGACCTGGGCTATGAGGAAGCAGTGAAGCCCCATCATTAGCTAACAAGCCTGGCAAGCAGCTCAGCCCCCCTTTCCACACATAAAACCTCCTAGCTCTGCTATCAGCCTCAGCATCTCCTTGTACTCAACATTTGTCAGGACCTTTGCACACAAATAACAGAGAGGCTCAATAGCAACTGAGCCACCTAAGAATTCTGGAGTATCAGAATCACAATTGTTAGGTTGGAAGGGACCTCAAAGATCAGCTAGTTCCAACTCCCCTGCCACGGGCAGGGACACCTCACACTAGGTCAGGTTGCTCACAGCCACGTGCTGCCTGGCCTTAAAAACCTCCAGGCATGAGGCTTCCACCATTTCCCTGGGCAACCTGTGCCAGTGTCTCACCACCCTCATGGGGAAGAACTTCTTCCTAACATCCAACCTGAATCTATCCATTTCTACTTTTGTTCCGTTCCCCCTAGTCCTATCACTCCCTGACACCCTAAAAAGTCCCTCCCCAGCTTTCTTCTAGGCCCCCTACAGATACTGGAAAGCCACAATGAGGTCTCCCCAGAGCCTTCTCTTCTTCAGACTGAACAGCCCTAACTCCCTCAGTCTGCCCTCATAGGAGAGGTGCTCCAGCCCTCTGATCATCCTCATGGCCCTTCTCTGGACACGTTCCAGCACATCCAGATCCTTTTTGCAATAGGGGCTCCAGAACTGGACACAGTACTCCAGGTGGGGTCTCACCAGAGCGGAGTAGAGGGGGAGAATCACCTCCCTGGACCTGCTGGTTATGCTTCTCTTGATGCAGCCCAGAATGCGACTGGCTTGCTGGGCTGTAAGTGCACACTGGTGGTTCATGTTGAGCTTCTCATCCACCAATCCAGTAGCTGGATGGCTGCAGCTTGTTGTATTAAGTCTTTGAATTTCACAGCTTACTTTGGAATCACTTCATTTGATCTTGCTGAAGTTGTAGAGAGTAGAAAAGAAAAAGGCCCAAGCCCCTGAATTTTCCCAATGTAGTAAAAAGTGTTTGAATACACATTTTAATATATTTTCTGTGGCATTTTTGTAAAATACAGATATATATAAGATATAATGCATATAACAGCATTGACTGTATTGATAAAAAGCTAGTCTTTTCACAATGACACACCAGTAAGTATTTACAATAGCATTCAAATTTTAAGGAACAAATGTTTCAAGCAATATTGTGTGGTTATATGATAAGAATAATTTGAAGGGGGGGGGGGGGGTGTAAAAATAAAAAGTAAGAGACCAGTTCTAAAAAATTCCCAGGCCATAAGCACATACTCTTGCCAGAAGCACCTCTGTGAAAACCCACGCACGACTCTGGGGTGTTTCTGTTTTCCTCTTGCAGGAACAAGCATGATTGAGCTCTTCCACGTTTGTACCTAGTCACAGCCTTTAAGGTGTCATGGATAACTGCCTTTTCTTCCCCCCAGTACAGACAAATTGTACCATTCCTCCCATTTAAAGATTTGCCCAACTGCAACATCCCAAGGTGTTGTCTAGAGCAGGGATTACTATCATAGAATCATAGAGTGGTCTGGGTTGGAAGGGACCTCCAAAGGTCACCCAGTCCAACTCCCCTGCAGTCAGCAGGGACATCCTCAACTAGATCAGGTTGCTCAGAGCCCTGTCCTCACCCTGAATCCAGGGATGGGGCCTCAACCACCTCCCTGGGTAACCTGTTCCAGTGTTCCACCACCCTTAAAGGACTTGTTCCTTATATCCAATCTAAATCTGCTCTTCTTTAGTTTGAAGCCACTGGCCCTTGCCCTATGACTGCAGACCTTTGCAAACAATCTCTCTCCATCCTTCCTGCAGGGCCCCTTCAGGTACTGGCAGGTACTATTAGGTCTCCCTGGAGCCTTCTCTTCTCCAGGCTGAAGAACCCAAACTCCCTCAGCCTGTCCTCACAGTAGAGGTGCTCCAACCCCTGATTATTTTCATGGCCCTCCTCTGGACCCACTCCATCAGGTCCATGTTGAGGACTCCAGACCTATACATATTTCTTGTTAAATCAAACCAATGTACTATGATAAATGATGTGACTGAAAATTTGCCCATTTTCTACAGATCTTAGAACCAGTTCACGTCATTAGCGTGAGGGTTTTGAAAAGCCTTTTTTAGCACTGCAGATCTCTGCTAGGAGATCCACCTTAAAGGACACTGCAATGCCAAAACTAGTGACAGGCCTCAAGTACACAAAGGCTCTTTGCTATCCTCCCACATGAGCTCCACCAAGCCATTCATCTGTAATGTACTGTCCACAGTACAGCAGATGTAAAGACAGTCTTCACCTCCAGCGTACTTGCCACCCTTCCCTGTGAGGCAGAGAAGTGCTATCATCACACTTTACAGAAGAACAAAATCAGATAGGGAGAGGCTGAGTGAATTGCCCAAGATCACTTGGGAAGTTTGAGACAGCAAAGAAGCAAACCCGCATCTCCTCAATTGCACCCTCTGGTCTTTTCCAGCTTTGAGTGAGAGTTTCCTACACATCTTCTTAAACATAAAAAAAATACACAACCAATAGAAATAAAGCTTTCTCCAAGCACGGGCGTAAAAGACTGCTGTGGTTTCCCTTCTATTCCCAGGAGGAGACAGCAAGATGCACGTTTCTGCATGCAGTATCTCCACCCCTCTGAAGCAAAGAGCTGCAATGATTCCTTCCTGACGCGGGAGTGGTTTAAGGCCACTGCTTTCCAGAAAAGACACAGAAATTCTTGACTAACACAACAATCTACCTTCACCAAAACAGCCTAATACAGACAAACCTAACATCTGAAAGGCCACATTTTCCTTCAATGCTGACTGGGGAAGCATTTTCAGCTACCTTTGTACCCACTGTGTAATGCCTTCACATCACCTGCATCACATAATTGAGGCCCAGCATATCATTGAAGCCAACCCATTCTCTCAGGCATTAAAATCTGTTCCACGACCTCTGTGGCTCAGCTGCCTCAGCTAAGAGGCAGCTTTTGCAGCAGGACTGATGCACACTAGGGCAGTGCAGGTGAAGATGAGGGCAGAAATTTCGCCATGAAAAGCGTCTCTCCGTTTCTTTGTCACTCTGGAGAAGCCTGGTCAGAAGCAGACTGTGATCTGCATTCTTACAAGTGCCATTTAAAACCAGAACTGGGAAGGAAGGGAACCTCTCCCGTTCCAGGGCAAAAACTGACTGAGAAACAAAGCAGCAGAGAGGCAGCTCTGCTTCCAGAAACACTTGTGGGCAAACTAGGTCATCTGCCTAAATCAATACAGGCAATGAATTTATGAGATATTGAGGCTGGAGCAATTTTTGCCCTCAGTAAAAAAAAAAAAAACCCAAACCAAACAACAAAAAACCCAAACCAAAACCAAAACCCAACCCCAAAACATAACAGAGTAAATGAGTAAACCCAGTCATGGATTCTTCTCATCTTGCCTTTTTTTTTTTCTTCTTCTTTTTTCTAAATCAAACCTGCATTTCCCTTTAAAACAAAGTAAACAATACAAAAACAAAGATACATTACAATATCCTACTGTCCAGTAAATGTCTTACAGGCAATATTTATGGAGGAAAAAAAAAAAATGCATCAAGCCCTTTCTTCGACAAAAATGAAGCAGCCCAAAGTTCATTCTGTAGCAAGGAATGCTGCTGCTTCTGCTGATGATTTAAATTACTCCCATCACCACAATTTTCACTATTTCCCTTCAAATGCCTAACCATAAATCTACACTACTACTGGAAAAGAAAAATCCTAGTGAGAATTCTGTGCCCTTGATAAGCTAAAAAGGGAGTATCATGAGAAGGCAAACTAAACTTTCTGTTTGCTTTGTAAATAATCCATTAGCTAAACTTCTATTTCAGGCTGGATGCTTGATGCTTAACACTTCAAAGTCCAAATACCCTTCGTATCCCTTACAACAGAGAGAAAAAAAAAATCAACCTACAAAATGCCTTTGGTGCATCAGTTGTATGAATGCTTTAAAGAAACTCACTAGCACTATAGGAAATGTAAGTGGGCTTGTTTGTGTTGTTTAATACTCCAAGTGTCATTTCATTCTTTAAAGGGGTTAGAACAGAGGAGGGGGAGGGGGGGGGGAAGGGGAGGAAGTCTTCCTTAATTTGTTGCATATGTCTCAACGTGTTATACAACTAAGTGTATTATACCAGCAAACTAAAGCAGCCTGCGCCGCGGCGAACTCTGTGTAGCTCAAAATAGGAGAATAATCTGGCCACAAGCAAGTCAGAAATTCAGTGAAACTTCCTCTCATATTATATATACACACACACACACACACTTTACAAGCTACATCCAGTGTCCTCTCGTATTCCGAAAAGAAATACATCGTAGACACTGTACTTTTACTGAAAGGCTTCATCAAACCATATGTGCAGACACTTGAGAAGAGGAGAGTGTTAAGCTTCCTAGGGTCCTGGAGTCAAAGAAATTCTGCTGCCCCCACTGCTAAGTAAGTGCACTCCTTCCACGGGGGCAACATCTGCCGATCCGTCATGGTTCCGCTTGGCGAGGACCCCAAGAAACTTCCTTGGGAAGAAACGATTTTCTCAGGACTGGCAGCCAGTTTGGGGGAGGTGGAAAAGTTGTATCCATAGAGAGCACAGGGACTGTGCAGTCTAAATGCGTTGTAGGAGCCTTGGTGGGTTTGATTAGCGGTGAAGGCATTGCCGGATGGGGATGGCATGATGTACTGGAGCTGTGGAGACATCCCTGAAATCTGCATAGACAAGCCAGTCTGCGGGCAGCTGAAGGCATCCCCGTCGCTGCCGCTCATGGACATATTCACAGTTGTGCTGCTTGACACACCAACGTAGGAGGGAGTCCTCGGGGGTGCAAACGTCTCACTGGTCTGGTTTGTGAGCCTGTTGTAGGTTTCGGCCAGGGAAGTGCTGTATCTGTTCAGGGTCAAGCCTGAGCGGGCACAAGCTGTGTAGTCAGCTGGAGCAAGGCTACAGAGCTGGCTGGTGTTGGGACTGAGGTGGAAGGCCGGAGACGAGCAAGGGGAACCCGGCAAAAGGTGAGGGTGGGTGGATGGCACTCCACTGCCAGAGCCCTGGAGTAAAGTAGAGGAACCTGCATTTCCTGGAAAAGAGTATTACAGTGTAAGAAGAATGCTGGGAAAGGTTCTCCTTAGGTGACAGATGGAGACCTTTGTCTTTTGTAATAACCTGTGACATTAAACATGACCCAAATTAAAAAAATACTGGGGGAGGGTGGAGGAGGGGATGTTCATGGCACATGCATACTGTTAATGAAACAGCCCAACCCAGAAAGTTAGTTATACATTTACAATAATACAATAGAATACAATACAATAGAATAAAGCTGGTTGGAAGAGACCTTCAAGATCATCGTGTCCAACCTATCAACCAATCCAACCCACCTAAACAACTAAATCATGGCACCAAGCACCCCATCAAGCCTCCTCCTGAACACCTCCAATGAAGGTGACTCCACCACCTCCCCGGGCAGCCCATTCCAATGGGCAATCACTCACTCTGCATCGAACTTCTTCCTAACATCCAGCCTAAACCTCCCCTGGTGCAGCCTGAGACTGTGTCCTCTTGTTCTGGTACTGGCTGCCACAATCACCCGATACGTAGAGCTCCTGCACAGAAAGCTAACTACCGTTTATTTGATACGAGGAGGAAATTGCATGGCAATACAGCAAACTAAGCACCACATCACCAGCAACCTTCTTCAAAATGACGGATTTTGTGTTCTCTGCTTTTGCCTAGAGTGAGCTTCAAGCACTGTCACTGTCAGAGCAGCAGCTAAGGTACCAAAAGCTCCTTAGCTCAATCACAGAGGCTCTCACAGTGTAACAGCTTCAGGAAGGTTCACAATTTCAGAACAAAACATTTCCAACTTCCACCCAAAAAAGCCTGAGGAGAAAACGTCAGAAAAAGTGTACACTGAGTACTGTGCATGGCTGCTTCCTTTTTTTTTTTTTTAGTGAGGAGGTGAAGGTTTAGGTTTGCAGCAAACTGTTATTCTGATAGCAACAAATTATTTTACTGAACAAATACCCGTGCTGAATGCTCTATTTTTAGGTCTTTAAGGACCAGGAAAGCTTTCCACGGGAGAAAACCAATTAAACTTTTTATTATTTATTAATTACTTGAGAGGATTTTTCTCCTCTCATACCTTCCCCCCCCCCTTAAAAACACAGAAGTAATTCCTACATTGCAGCTTGGATGTGTACAATGGACGTTAGCCACAAACGATCTCTACATCATGTTTTTAGCCAGATGAGGAATAGTTTTTTCCATCCTTTAAAAACTGGCATTCTCCAGATGTGGTCTGATTATCTTTGCAACCTAACATTTTTATTGCCCCAATGGTTAAACCAGCATTTGTTTTTCTGACTTAGAATAACTCTGATGAGAGGCACTGGCCTGCACTGGGGTTGGTTGGTTGATTTTTCACTACGAGTGACACACCTAGAATTTTGTAAAGCATGAGGGGATCAGGCTCTAGCTTCATGCATTTTTGTTTTGAAAGAACACAAACAGGACTGTTACCTTGTTTGGGTATCCCAGGTATATCTTCAAAGGTAAGTGTCCTCAGAGAAGGTCTCCAGAAGGCATAAGACTCTACCAGCGCTTCCAGACCCATTCTGTTTGGAACAAAAATATCCTTGTGTCATGAAAGAAAGCTGTATTTTGTTACATGTCTCTGGATACCTCACCTCAGAAACCACAACCCTGAAATGTTCCTATTTGTTATTTTGAAGTTCATTTTGCTTTTCAGAAAAGGGCCTTATATTTTCATCCATGAGATCACTGTGATCTGCAGCCACGGCACCCTCAGTACACAAAGAGATTCCCAACTCTGTAAGGCTGTGTAGTGGTTTGAAGGAAGGTAATTTGAGAGGGGAGATGTGGCTAAAATGACATTAAATATGTCATACTTAATGCCAATATGACATTTCCTCAAGAGCAACTGCTCTAACTGCCAGGGGGATGATCCCCTATTTCTGCCTACAAGAAAGGTGATCTACTGACTACTTCCATTAAAACAGGATACCCGGTCATTACCAATGAGCTGGAAAAACCATCCTTACAACATGAGCAAGGTTTGGGTGTACAGCTCTTTTGCTTCCCAAATGTGTAAAGCAATGTTGTGCCTTGGTTATAACATGCTGAGCAAAATGCCCCTGGAAACTAAAAGCCTTCTGTCATTTTCTTTCAACAGTATTGTGACGAAACAAATAACTGGGTAGGAAATTGTGGCAAGACAGTACTCAGAATCTCCACTTCCTAAAGGTAAAGGCTCATTTGGTTTCTGACATCGTTTTGTGAATAATGCACCTCAGAGGTATAATTTTGCTGTTAATTTTGGCTGCTGGGCCCCAAAGGTCTGGTAAGTGTCAGCATCAGGCACACACCAAACACAAGGCTTTCAGCAGCAGCATTCTGTAAGCTCAAATTATGCAAAGAGCCCAATTTGAAGCTACCAGCACGTTCTTCTGACACCATTTCTTCCCTGTTGCATTGCCAGCAGGATCACAAACCTATGTCAGGAAACGTTTATAAAGTCTTCATTAGCTGAGCCCTGGACTAAAAAGACAGCCTTCATTTTCTGCAGTAATGGTGAATTTTCATTTATAGTTAAAAGTGGAGATAAAAGCCACCTCCTGGAGGAGTGTAGCCAAGGCGATAATTTACACAAGATGCCTTCCAGCAATTTCCACATTTTATCACCACCCTCATTTATGCTATCAAGTGGCCAAGTTTATTTAACAAAACAGTTATGTTTTTCCTGAAGTATTTAAAAGGGAGAAATTCTGGTCCTCTCCAGAGTAAAAGTTTTTATAGGGTCAAACTTAAGGCCTAACCGAAGAATGAAACTATTCTCAGCACATAAATTCTGCTGCACTTTGCAAATGCACAGGGAATGCTTTTAAAAGGTGAAGCTACTGATTTCTGTGAAATAGCCTGTGGGACTGAACAGGAATGACCTGAAAGGGAAGATTTTTAATTAAACAGAATTATGACATGCAGCAGTGCAGAGTAAAATAGCTGCAATAATTAAAAACAGCATTGAAAAGTTGCACATAACAGTACCGCAGGGGTGGGGTGGCTTTTTTTTTTGTGTGCAACACTTTTGTTGCAGACTAAAATGCCTCAGTGAGACATACACTGGCCAGAACAACAAAGATTATAGTATCTTAGCACTGAATTTCATTGTTTAACAACAGACTGAGTTAATAATCAACTGAGTGAACCAGCAACTTACATTTTAAAAGAAACTTTCCTCAAAAATTGAAACTCTGAGCTGCATTCTCAAACACAATTAACACAAAGAGACCAGCAATACTGATGCCTGAACCAAATGTATTCTTCATAGTTAACTCCCCCAAAAAATCTCTCTGCATATCCCTAGTCCTACAACTGGATCTGCATGGCTGCAGATGCAGTACTCTTATTTCACCTATGCTGTCCTCGAGTAATACTTGGGCTGCCCGACCACATTAAATGCAGTTCAAAACTTTCCTGAAGTACTTGTTCCTCCCTGTTTTCAAGGGCAACTTCTCTTGTTTCATGTAACTTGATGGCATAAATTCTAACTCCACTTAAACTCAGAAATTTCAGAGGAGGTAGAGCTTCACACTGCTTAGGAGGCTCCTCAGTACTTCATTTTTAGCTCTGCAAATGCCTATGCAGAGCTATCAAACAGGGCGCACACAGCAACTTTCTTTTTCCCCCAAGTACACACAGTGTATTTGGCTGCTTCTGCCACTGCCTTTATCTGGAAGCTACTGCTCACTTTATTTCAAACAACAGGTTACAAAGGAGGACAGTAGTTTGGGGGAACCCCTTCCAGGCCCTAGGACAGGAGACAGCAAACTGATTTTTGCTAGAGGACAGAGACTTTAAGAGAGCAGCAACTGTGGAGTGCAAACTGAAAAATTTCACTCAGGGTGAATTCCTGTAAATCTTTACAACTACTTCAGCCCTTCTGTACATGTTCATCTAGAAACTGTTTTCATTTGCTGTCCAGTCTCAGTATCTATGTAACTCTGGTGGAAGCACAAAATAGGCTTTGATGCTGTAGCCACTACTAAGAGTGAAGCTCAACAAAGCAGCTACCAAAAGATACTCTCTGAGCATTCCTACCAGCACACCGTCTGCTTCCTTCTCTGCAAGGCTAGGTCATAAACACGACAGCTGTAGACACCAAACTCAATACAGTCACTGGAACTAATGTGTAATAGGCACCACAATTAAATGCTGCTTTTTTTAGCTGGAATGGTTTAACATACAATTTGTAACAGTCTTAAGTATTTTGTACTAAACAGGTTTTGGACAAAATACCTCATCAGTACTGGCAGATGGGACTACACTCGAGTCTCCACTTTGCACTACTCAGATTCCCCACTGCTATTTTGAAAGATTCATGGATTAAGAGAACAAGCAATTAATCAGTCCAACCATAACAGAAGAGGTGGAAACTGGGCTCGTATCAACGTCCTCTGTAGCCCAGTATGAAAGGCGTTCATCTAGGATGTGGACTTAGAACTCCTCAGGCTAAAGACACAGCTGAACACAGGTTTCCCACTTCCCAGGCAAGTGTACTAAATATAAGGTTACTGCAAGAGGCAATTCAGTTTTTCCACTTTTGAGAGAAAACAAGTCATTGATCCCTACTAAATGGCACTTACAGGAAAAAAAAAGCCTGAGCTTATAGCTTGACACTGGTACCTGCAATTTGTGTTTCCAGTTAGAAGATTTCAGGAGCAGCCTGAAATCACAGACCTGAGTAGGCATTAACTTCATTTGCAGCCTTTCACAGTATGCCATGGCTTCCATCAAAAGGAAATCCGAGTACCTGAGTCAAGCCGTGTGCTAATCCATTGACCTAGAAGGTCAGAGGAACAGGAACAGGAGCCCACCATAGAGGACATTATTGGGTAAACCCAAGTGTTCTCTCTAGCAGTCTGAGTCCTCAGACCAGCTTGTCTGTAAATACAGGTATTGCCCTTGACCAACATGCATAACCCAATTCTGTCAGCAGTAACCAGCCCACCTCCTTCCTCAACACCTACCTGTTACGTCCCGAATCTCTAAACCCTTTGGCGAATGGATTTCTATCAATCTTCAGACGAGTTATCTGTGAAAGCGATTCAAGAAATCATTACCAGCAAATTCACCCAAGTAATGCACAAAAAACCTGACAGAGTTAAGCTGATGGTGGAGTAGAAACATCTTCACATTTGTGTGGTTTAAGATGAGCGTCCTGAAATAGAGCAAAATAAGGTCCAGTCTTATGATCATTTATGTTCTGCAAACCCCCAGTGCAGCTAATAGGCATTTAATTAATGCTACTTCCATGGAAACATGAAGAAAAACGTTTTCACTGTGAGGGTGACAGGACATTGGAACAGGCTACCCAGGGGGGTTGTAGAGACTCCCTCCCTGGAGATACTCAAAACCTGCCTGGATGCGTTCCTGTGTGATCTGGTCTAGGCAGTCCTGTTCTGGCAGGGGGTTGGATGGGGTGATCTTTTGAGGTCCCTTCCAGCCCCTAACATTCTGTGATTCTGTGAAATAGCAGGTTGGAATTCTTAAGAAAAATCTTCTGGTAAATGTCATTCTTCCCTTAAGAGAGTATACTGCTTAACTGCAACAAAATTTAAATTACATCTCATTTCTGCACGGGTCACTAAGAAATGTGAAAAGAAAGATTACCTCCAGCCTATTTTCCTCCCCATAAAAATAAAAGAGCAAACCAACCCCAAAATACTTGCAATTCATTTAAATAAAGGGGACAGGCACCTAATATTTATATCTCAGTATTTACACAGTTCCCCTGCTCTTCACTCTGTAAAGATCCCTGCAAAAACCTGTGCGGAATTAATCACAGAATCGTGATTTGTTGGGGTTGGAAGGGACCTCAAGGATCATCTGGTTACACACCCCCTGCCATGGGCAGGGACACCTCACACTACATCAGGTTGCTCAGAGCTACACACGGCCTAGCCTTAAAAACCTCCAGGCATGAGGCTTCCACCACCTCCCTGGGCAACCTGTTCCAGTGTACCACCCTCATGGGGAAGAACTTCTTCCTAACATCCAATCTGAATCTACCCATTTATGTATTTTTTCCATCCTCCCTAGTTCTATCATTACCTGACACCCTGAAAGTCCCTCTCCAGCTTTCTTGTAGGCCCCCTTAAGATACTAGAAGGCCACAACTAGGTCTTCTCAGAGCCTTCTCTTCTCCAGACTGAACAGACCCAACTCCCTCATCACAACACTAACTATGGTTATGGCTACCTATGCTAATACTTTAGAAAGTGCCACACATTGGAGTCACACAACCTGCAGTTTGCTTTTGGCCTTGAACCTGTGTGAACCTAGATAAACTACAGTTAGTAACATACTGAATACAGTTAATGAAAACAACTGCAACTTGGTTCCGTTCTCAGCTTCTCTGTTAAGGCCACTGGAGCCAGGAACAAAAGTGCTTTAAAAGTTCTATCCAGACATGTATTGACGCTCAAGGTACAAAAACACCTTTAAAAATAGACTGCTCTTTGCCTTGGTCTTCAATCCTGGATCTGTAATGAAGACACCATTACCTATGTTAATAAGGCTGCATGATGACTTTTTACATGCAGTATATAGCCCACACAGCCTGAAGTCTCAGCTCTAGCCTCCAGGTGCTGCTGCAATACTACCAGTGAAAGCTAGTTGAAATACAAAAAAGAGTTTTAGACAATGCTTTTTAAAAGGTTATATAACAGAAGTATCTGCTTTTCATAGAATCATAGCATGGTCTGGGTTGGCAGGGACCTCCAAAGGTCATCTAGTCCAACCCCCCTGCAGTAAGCAGGGACATCCTCAACTAGATCAGGTTGCTCAGAGCCCTGTTGAGCCTCACCTTGAATATTTCCAGGGCCCCAACCACCTCCCTGGGCAACCTGTTCCAGCGTTCCACCACCATCATGGTAAAAAACCTCTTCCTAACATCCAATCTAAATCTGCTCTCCTCCAGTCTGAAGCCATTGCCCCTCATGGGCAATAAGTCAGAGACTGGATGGGGCGCTTGGTGCCATGGTTTAGTTGATTGGATAGCGCTGGCTGATAGGTTGGACTCGGTGATCTCGGAGGTCTTTTCCAACCTGGCTAATTCTATTCTACTCTATTCTCATTGTATCACTACAGGCCTCTGTAAATAGTCTTTCTCCATCCTTCTTGTAGGCCCCCTTCAGTTCTATTAGGTCTCCCTGGAGCCTCCTCTTCTCCAGGCTGAACACCAGCTCCCTCAGCCTGTCTTTGTAGCAGAGGTGACTCCTATCTCTTACTTCCCTGGTCTACTCTGACAAGCCTGTCAAGTGCTAAGCAGAAAGCCCAAGTTACCTGTTGATTTTGATACGCTGTGACCGTAGTGAAAACTGTCTCTGGAAAGGAGAAAGCTTTCACCCCTTCTCCTGCAGGGATAGGCTTGATGGGGGACAGATCATCTCCACAGTCTTTTCGGATGACGTGGACACGAGGCTGATATTTATGCATAGAGTGAAGGATAATCTATGTAGTCATGAAAGGAAAAAGATAACATTTATTAGAAAAGACACCCCGCTGGTTCAGGACTAATAGCTTTTTGGAACAGATTATGGTATGTGTTTACCAAGCCACTTACTGGAAATCAAATGTTTTCTTTAACCTCTGAAGGTTCTTATTACAGTAGTCTAATCCCTGTGCATTTATGTTATTGCCAATTCTAAGCATTTAAAAGTTACGACTCGGGAGCTCCAAAGTCAGAGACTGGCTCAGTTGAGCCCAGCTCCAAATAAATAAATAAATAAAACAAAATCAGGAGTGAAGTCCTGGTCCCGGTGGAATTAGAGAGTTTTGGTATTTTTCTTTTTCACTGGAGCCTGGATTTGATCTAACAGGATTAATAGCAGCAGCGTTTGCCTTTTGTTTTTGGAACCTTCAGGATATGCTTTTTTCCTGAAGACTGGAAACATAGCTTGTTTGGAACACAAGCAGAGCCTCTCACACGCCAAAGAAGCAGAAACTAAGAAGAGTACAATAACACCAAAATCCCAAATTCTAAGGTGTTAGTAAACCTAGATTTGTAGTGCAGACAAAGAATATCAATACACAAACTTCTCCCACCATACAAAAACTCAATTAAGTATCAATTATAGCAAGGATATTACAGCAAGTATATGAACTCACAGTGCATAAATTCCACACAAAAAAACCCTCTTGTTATTGCTCTGAAATTTTAGAGGATATTTAAAGTACAGATTTCCCCCCCCCCCCGCTATTTTACTCCACTTCAGCTAACCACTACTAAAATAGGAGATTTCAAGGAAAAAAAATTTAAAAATTGGAAGCTCAACTATTATTGTTGGAAGGCCTCAGAAATTAGTAACTCGATAAATAAATAGTCCTATGGCTATTGGCCTGTGGAACCCCTAATCAACATTCAGGGGAAGCTTTTTAATTTCCTGCTCCTTGAGTAGCCTCAGAATGTGCATGTGCTCAGGCACTCAACAGAGCCCCTGTGCCAGACACCATGGAAGTTCATTCATCCAAATGACATAGAGGACATTACATTCATTTGGATAAGCCAGAGTTTGGCTAGCTTAGAACACTTGGTCCTGGCCAGATGACATGACCTTGTTGTGGATAATCCAAGTCTCTGGCTAATCAGGGGTTTTATTAGCCTGTAGTTAAGGCTTTTGACAGTGACATCACAGGCTCCAATTAATTTGCTCTGGGAGTGCTCTGTGATGTTCTCATATGAAGCCTTTTCCCAGTTTCTGAAACCTTGCACAGAGCAAGATTTTTATCTTGCAAACGCGTATTCTCTTTTACAATGCTCCTTTCAGTTCTCTGTTGGCAAAGATGCACAAAGTGAAAATGTAGAGAGGACAGCACATTCCTGACCCTGTTTTTCTGTGAATACCCAGTGACACCAGGGGAGGGACTGGTGCAACAGATAAAAGTAATTATCAAGGGAAGCTCTGGTCCACTGTTAAAACCTACCTAACTTCTCTGCCTTGCCAACTGCTTCAGGGCCACTGAGCATGGCACGTTCTGCTCCCACCTCAATCACTTCACCCCATGAACTCTGCAGTGCAAACCACCGCTTGCCCGCATGGTCGACTTGAGCATACACAACAATAACCCAGATAGCTACAAACAGCTCACGTATGAGAACCAAGTGATGCCACGGCAGCGCGGAGATGAACACTTCCCACTGCTTATCTGGACGGCTGCTATTACAGCTAAACTGCCTCTTGTCAGCTCTTAAGAGCAACCTGGCTTGGCTCTGTGCTCTGCTGACATTTCCTGGGCTGACATGCTGCTGGACAATCAGCTAAGAAATGTTTAGTTGTTTATTTTGTAGCATGCCCTGTACAATAGGATCTTTGTTATCAATCACAACTCTGAATTCTCAGTAAATCATTCATAATTGCAGAACCCTAGTGAATTAAAGAGCAACACTACAAAGAGAGAGCATGAAAGGAAAGGGAGATGCCACAACCACTTTGAAAACAGTTTAGCTCTATTATTCTAAGCATCTCCAAAAGTATCACCTAAGGCTGCTGTGAAGGAAAAGCTCTGAACACGAGATTCCAGTTTTTCACGGTGCTTGCACATTTAACAGCACAAGCAGGATCTCACAGTTTATCTACAGAAGTAGCAACTTTCCCTTCATACCCTTTAAAGTCACCAATAAAAAAAATAAACCAAAACAAAAATCCAAACAAAAACAACCAGCCAGAAGTCTTACTGAACACAGACCAGCATCGCTTTGCAATTCACAGCTGAAGATCCTGCCTCACTCTACAAAGTCCTCACAGGGCACAACCAGAACACTTTGTGGGGAAATAAACCTCTTCCCCCAATGGCAAAATTATTCACCACAGCAGGTGTCAAGACATGATTATCAGATGGAAGACACTGCAGCAGGGAGCCCACAGGTAGGCAGCAGGGCCAGGCAAGAGGCTGGCAAGAGCAAAGGCAGTGAAGACACCCACAGACAGACAAAACTGAGATTACGTTCAGGACTACCTTCTCAGCTTGGTTTCTGAAAGATGCTGCCACGATGAGGCCTCAGCACTAACCCTGAGCTTGGGTACCACTGTGACACGAATGTCACAGCCGGCACAAGCAAAAGCCTGACTCTTTCACAGGGGAGATGCCAATCCTCTGTCAGCTCAGCAGCGCACAGATGGCCCAGTCACATCCCCATCAATGGTATGATCCTCACCTTGATGATGTTTTCACCAAAATTCCTCCTTTATCCCCTTTCAAAGCCCAGGCTTTCCGCAGTCAGGGAAGTGTGCGCGGCCAAGGAGCACAGATTCCCTCGTCACAAAGACAAAAACTGCAAGTGCAAATGCTGATGCTTCCCAGCTTTTCATTGTGACCAGAACATGTAACTGCCTATTGCCTGTAAGCAGATCCTGCTACTTGGAGCCAGCTCTGGGCAGAGTAAGAGTCTGTCTATGCTTCCAGCCTCAACCAATTTTCAAATGGAAACAAAAAAAAAAAACCACCGAAAGAACACCAACACACCAACCACCAAGGAACAATTAACACGCTAACAGCCTCATTTGCACTAAAAGTTAAAAGATGTTCCTCTGCATCAAAAACTACTCAGTTGAAAAGCATGGAAAATAGCATTAAAAAATATTGACTTTTCCCCTCTACTGAAAGTCAGATTACAAAATTGCATCAAAATAGAACAAAAATCAGCCAGCTCTAACCCGCCAAAGGGAAAGACCACTTTTACAACACAGCACTTACTCCACAGATGAGAGAGGGATGAGAAGCATTAACAGAGTGCCCAGACCACACACTTCTCAGTGTCAGCTGCAAAATGCAAGTTTACTTTTCCTTACCTTTGCAACGCAGACGGCAAGAGACAAACGTCAGTGTGTGTCTTACAGATGTCATCAGGCCTTAATGCCACTATAAGCATGCAATCTTTCCAAAGCTGGGAATTCACCCTGGGACTCATTTTTGAGATCAAAAACGCACAAGGAAAACATAGCCTTATAAATTCCGCTTGATCTCCTCAGCCTGCAAGTGGAATCCATGTATCAGAATGTCCTACGTGCAGATGTACTTCAAAATCTCACTGCAGAACAGCACTGTAAGATTACATTGTCACAAACTCCCACTCAAAATACTGATGCAAATAGCAGCAGACAGCATGGAGCCCAGAAAGTGTTCAAGCAGCAAGGCAAGTTGTCTTAGAGGTGGCTGATCTCCTTTCACAAGAAGCTAATCTCATGCCAAGGCAATGCAAGAGGAGTTGGCTACCACAAACTACTACCACAATATAAATACTGCACAGGAATACTACCTTAGCATCTCTTTGTAAATACTGTCCCCATTCCCATGGACATGGGTCACGTCTCTCACGGACTCTGAAAGCCAATAGTCTAGAATAGGTAAAAGGGCTCTGGACCGATCTCACGCAAGCTCCCTATACTCAACGCCTGCAAGATCAAAACCTAACCTTGGGATTTTAACACACAAACTTCTGTGGAGCACAGGAAGGAAAAAAAGAAAGAAATTTCAACAAGGATTAAAGTCCTACAACCAGACGGCATGGAAAACACACCCAAAGAACAACAGCTAAAGCCTGACACTGCTTGAACTACTGGAGGAATGATGGCGGACTTTAGAGACCCCACCGAAGCTTCTCTTGAGGTCATTCTGCTTAAGGAGGAGAAAAAAACCACTAACTTTCTAATAATCTAAATCATACTCCATTTCCCATACAGAGGTGGGAGAGTCAGAACACTGAATGTAAAACCAAATATTTGAGGGACAGTACAGCCTTGACCCTTAGCTCTTGTAATCCCCTATCCCTCCCCTGGTACACTCTGTGGAGAAAAACGGTTCCTTCCTGCTTATGAGAAACAATTGCTTTTTATATTCATCACAAAATATGATTATTCGTTTTCCATTATTGCTGGAGGCATTCAGAGGCTCCATAGCTTTTTTCAATACAGCATTCCACATTACCATAGCTTTAAAAGAAAATATGTACCCATTGGAAGAGACACTTTTCTGCTTTCTGCTTGTGCCTTTTCTGGTAATTATGAATGACATGTTTGCAATTTCCCAGATTTGAGGAGTATGAAATTATTTTACAGTCATCTTTCTTTTGTCCTTTCATTTTAATCCTGAAATTTCCATTTTTGGGGAGGAGGGGCACCGCCGTAGGTCTGGATCAGTTCAGTTTGTCTCAAATCACTCTACTTGGGCTTCACTTCACCAGTTTCCAAACCAAAACACTCCACTCAAGACCAGAAAATTTATATCCCCTCCCATTATGAATAATGGCGTGCTGTGTACACTGCACAGGTTTCAGCTCAAGAGTGAAAACAAAGCTAAGATCTGGAAGGGAAAAAATACAGCAATACAATTCTCTGCATAGCTGAGATTTTATCACGGGGCAGTTTATGACTGCGAGCGCGCGGGTGGACCACAGCACCATGTCTCATCCCCCTGAAATGAGTACAAAAACCAGCCAACCTGCTCTCTGTTGGAAAAGCGACATCTTGCCATTCGCATCCACATCACTTTTTAAAGCCATTACAATAGACACAAGACTCAGAGAAAGCAATTCCAACTCCAGGAGAGCTGCAAATACACAAATGCTGAGGAAACGAAACGATCTACGTGTGCTAACCTTTATGCAAACAGACCCTGTCCAATGAGATTGCACAACTCTAATGCTGGAAAGAAGCAACACAAAACATCTTTCTTACAACCCTAAAGAAAAGCAGTGCTAACTTAAGAGATGGGACTACCTCCACGTGAAGAAAGAGTGCAATAGAATTATGAACAGCATTACACCAAGGAGAGGTTTTTTATCCTTGTTAACACATTTACTAGCTCAGTCCAGCCAGTCTCCTGTATTCCTGCTTCTGCAATAGAAAATCTGTAGCTCCTGCACAATTCGACCAGAGCCTCACCTTAATCTCCTTTGCAAACATAAATGGGGGGAGAAAACACCTCAAAAACTAAGAACTGGACTACATATTGACAAAATACCTAGCTTAGTATCACAGAAGTACAACACCACTGAAAAATGCAAAGAACATTTTTGTACCCTGTGCCAGGTCCATTTTCCTTAACCCCCTTCCATGAAGGAGAAAGTAACCTGATTAATGAATTGGGCTACGCTAAGGACAATGGAATCCACATCCTGTCTCACAACCTGCCTCCAACATTTTAAAACTCTACCACTTGGAACTCGAAGTTCCTCCTGAAAGGAAGCTAACGTTTGCCATTTCTTACAGGACTTTACCAAATTAAAAGACTTCACCCTGACTCCAACCAATTTTTCGTTTTCTTAATTATTTACTCAAGCGTCAAGCAAAACTATCTGAGGGGCTGCTGGAAAGATACTGGCTTACATCTGTCATGTTTCAACAGTTTCGAAGAGAAAAGGAAATATTAACATAACACATTTTGTCACATTAGATAATGTCATAACTAAACAATTTAGAACTTGCAAACAGAACACTCATACTGCATACGTCTTCGCCAGTTTTTGCAGAAGTAATGAGCCTCAGCTGTGAAAGGGTCTTGCTTCATAAGGTATGCAATAAATCATTATCAGAGCGAGCCCAGCTCCCATGTTGTTCGCTTTTGACTGCAATTATTAACACCTCCTGGGATTTCACACAAATGTTTAGGTTAAGAAAATAGTTAAGTGTATTTTTATTCGCATGAAGTTATTACACACTATTAATATTTCTCCCAGCCACTTGTGAAGTTCAGTGTCCTTTTTGATCGGAGCACAAGCTTGCGACTAACACACTCGGTGGGAAAACAGGAGAGCAATTCTGCCCCTTCATATTAGGCAATTTAGCCTTGTAAAGTCTTACTTTGCAGATGGAGCTCTGTTCTTGAGGCAGGAGTAAAACAGCAGGCTCTAATAAGCAGTTAATTATCAGAGTAGAAAGTAAGCAGATTTTAAATCTGGATGGTAAAGTTCCAAAAGAGCTTTGAAAAGTCAAGCCTATTTCTGGCCCCTGAAAACTGTGTCAGGGCTGAGCAGTGTGCCTACACATAATACTGCAGAAGAGCAAGTACTCACATGCCCTTGATCGTCCAGCTCATTATTGGTAAGCTTCAGTTTGTCAAAGCTGATCACTTGTCTCATCCACGTCTCCCCAGAGGCGGGTGAATCGGGGTGAATATAAACACGAGGCGGTACTGGGGAGTCAGCATTCCCAGCCACCATCCACTTGGAGCTATGATAAACGTACCTACAAAAGAGCAAACAAATACTTACAACCACAAAACCAAAATAATTTGTATCAGACCCATTCAGTATTAGTAGATTAAGGGCCAGACACACCACAAGAACTCAAAAAAACATGAGAGGACAAAAGAATTGAAGTTGTGGGTTCTTTGCTTCACAGTTACCTGCAAAAGCAAAGTTAAAAACGACTCTCTGCTCTGCCCTTAGTCTTCAAATCAGTAACAGCCTTCACACTAGGCTCCACACTGAGCTTTAAGCTGGTGTCAGTTCATTGATTGCCGCAGCTCTGCTCTGCACAAGAGTCAGCAAACAGGGAAGAACCTAGTTCTTCATTTACCAAATTGAGTAGGAACTCCATGTTTGGAAGACTTCTTGTGTTGAGTTGAATAGAATTATAAAGTTATTGAAGAGAAAGAACATCACGATTGGGGGAAAAAAATGAAACTACATCATACTATCCTCTGGCTATTTCTGCAAGACCCTATTCAGAATTTTTCTTGAATAGTGCTGCAGAAAGGCTTAAAAATGAAAAAAAAAAAAAAAACCCACAAACCCAAACCCAGACCCTATTTAATTTGGTAGGCCAATGCTGATAAAGTAATTTTCTAATAAAAACACTGCCTGCTTGGGTAGAAAACTTATTTTGAAGGCAGACACTTCACAGGACAGTTTAAAAAGCATTAACTGAAATATTAAAGATTTTTTTTTCCCCCAAGTACAGTAAAATTCCAGTAAGACAGTTGTACTTTAAAATTTAAGCAAGAAAGACTTTATCAAATAATTTGTTTGTACAATCCAGTTCCTTATCAGAAAAGGACAAACAAGATAATTGGAAATGAGAATAAAATGATCCAACACATGCTTTGTTCCAGACAATTCATATCTAGCTGTAAACTAAGGTCTAGAATGAGGGCGAAATTCTCTCCTTGAGATAAATTCCCAACTCCAGATCATACAGTCAAGTGTTATTATGGTTTTTTACTTATTTAGTATTTATTGGCTTATACTAAATAAGTACTTCCTGCACAAAAATAAATCATTAATACGCAAAATATTTTGAGCAGCAGCTTCAGCTTCCAAATATTGACCAAAAAAGGTCCCATTTTTTCTAGAGGTCTACACCTAGTTGTTATTTTCTTCACTTCCATTTAGTTTTGCTGTCTGCTAGGATAGCTGAAGACTAGGCTCCATATCTGAACTGCTCCTGCATCTTTCAAATCTAAAGATCTGCAGGACAGTTTGCAAAGCCACAGGAATGACCACAGGTAAAATGAGTTCCACCAATTACAAAACCAAAACAAACAAACAAACAAACAAAATCACAGATTGCACAACAAGGAATGAAAAGTGGAATCAGGCAAAACATGAGAAACATGAGTATTTAGGGGGAAGGTAAAGGCATGGTACTAATAGACAGCACAGAAATCTAATTTTGCCATCTAAGGAAAAAATGCCCTTCACAGAGCTTTTGTTAAGTTACTTCAGTTATCTGGGCACCACGCATCACACCGGGCAGGCAGTGCAGCTCAGGGATGTCCACATTTATTTTCATTGGAATAAGATTTAAACGACTCCTATTCAACATAACTGTTTTTAATTTTTAAGATTAATATTTGTATTCAGCTTGAAGTATTTACCTGGCTTTTTCTATCAATTAAGGAATTGATCAGACTTTCTAAGAATGCTACACTTGGAGTGCAAAGTAAATGTGCACACACACAACATAAAGCTTGACAAGGGCTTCCATTTGAGCTGTACTGCTCTGGTCCAAAGTACAAAAAATGCATGGTACAGTCAGGAAAGCCTGCCCTAACTCACTGGACATTCTCAGCACTGCTATCTGCACCTTACTGGAAAACACAAAACCTAAGAAATGTTTGACAAATCATACAAGAAAAGGATAAATTTGCAGTTAATGAGGTAAGGACACATAAGAAACACAGGGCAGTGCTCGCTTAGGAGACAAAGCAGCATGGAAACAAGGCACCATTCCTACAATCTAGCCTTCAGCCTTAGTCTGAAATATTCCTGGTTCTACAATCAGATCTGCAGTGGTTTTCCCTAGATCATACTAAGTATAGGGTTGAAACAATCAAACCAGCAATTGGTAAGGATCCTGCCTCCACTGAAGTACTTGGCCAGGCTCCTGGCTGCTACAGAGCATGAGATCGCATCTGTAAAGCAAGACCTACAAACCATCTACAGCTCACAGCAGTAACTGATGTGGGCCCAATCCTGCAAACATTTCTGCAGGACCAGCGGTTTCACAGAGCCAAACTAGCTCCCCCAAAACGGGACTGTCCTCAAAATAGTGTTTCAGGATCTAATTCCTACTCTGAAACATTCAGAGAACAACTACTTTTGCTCCTCGCGTCATTCCTCAGACAGCAACGCCATGAACTCTTTCAGAAACAATAATCAGAAACATCACCCTTTGTGAACCTAAGCAACCCAATATGTGAGAGATGACCAGCTTTTAATTTAAATTATGTAATCAGTCTGAAGCACCACCAAGAAAGCTTATGTGCCACTGTGGCAGGCTGAAACTTCCCCCAGCATGAAATTGCCAGTTATTTACATTCTACTACTTTCTGTTTGAGACCTGCGGAAAATTTTCCAGGCACAGCCTGAAACTACCACAGCCATTAAAGGCTATTAATGCCATTAATTGATGTTAATGCCATTCAGCCACAGAAATAAGTGCATTTTCATATTTGTTTGTTACCAGGCAACAATTCCCACTGACATATTGAGGAATAAAATAGGGTAACGTTTCCTGACCGCACCAGAACCGCACTCTGTGAAAGCCAAAACCTGAGCATCTGCCTGCAGCACACTTGCAAAATGAGGCAGATGCATGAAGGGCTTCAGCAGGAATTTTAGTTGGTTTTGGATACTCTGTACAATTTCTTTTTTTGTTAATGCACTGAGATAAAAATACGAAACTAAAGGAGAGTTAAACACAACCTTCTGATAATTTATGTAGTGTTAACGCTTCCTTGCAATAGCCAAGCTCCCTATGGCGTGCATCCTATGGGGGTTTTTTTTGCCTTAGAAGTCACCATACCTGTATCTTTTGTTATCCACTGGCACAATATCCATAGCAATATAATACTGCTGATGTGGGTCTAAACCTGAGATCTTCACTCTCATTGCGGGAAACATCCGCCTGAACATGGAAAGAGAGAGGTCATGTTTAATATGAAACAGACTCGGGAATGGTTGTTTAGGAAAAGTAACTGGTTCGTGGGATTTTTCTCGTTCCTCCTTTTAGGCTACAGAGTCCTTTTGGACGATTACAGTTACACAGACATGAAATGGCCCATTCGATATGTCAAAACAGATTTCTAAAGTGCATTTACTCGAACAATGCTTCATATGTTTTGAGATACGCTTTGGGAGTACAGCCATTACCACATCATTTCAACTTTATTGTTAGACAGTAAATCATTTGGTTTGGGGACTTGACTTTAGCAGCGCACGCATTTGTTGGAGATACTGACTAGAAATACATTTCTGAAGATGTGCAAACACCACCTCGGTGCCCAGGAAGACCAGTCCTCACAGAATTGCAAGTTACCACTGAAGTTTCAACTGACAGCAGCAAATGGTGTATCATTTCTGTAGCAGCAAATTAGAGAGCACAGCGACACAATTATAACACTGCAAGAATGCCGTTTTGTAAAAGCCAAAGTGCCATGCTGTAACCCAACAATATGGTATTTATTGAGACAGGACTTCCTGTCTGCAACTTACTAAAGGTGAAGTGCAAAAGCTACTCTGCCTTTGAAAGGTATAGTAAAACTTCCTTATTGAAAGCAGAAACAAATCTACGAAGTAATTTCTAAGAAGAAAAAAAAAATCCAAACCAACAAAGAAACAAAAAGAACAAAACCCAAATGTTCACGATTTAAATCCTTCTGCAGAGAAAATTATGTAATTAACCAGTTCGGAGGTTTTAACGTAAAAATGCACTACTTAGCTCATGCTTGGCATGCCTTCTGTCAAGAAAGTTCATTCTTGAAGCCAAAAAAAGAAACGTCCTAGTGACAAGCCGGCTGCAAGGTAATGAATGGTACTTTTCTGCCTTTTATAAACCTGAGAGCCATTCCAGTTCATTCAGTATTTACCGCTGCTATATATATATAAATCAATTAAAAGGCGTTATTGGAAAGAAAAATCCTATCTCTGCTATTTCTGAATAAGCAGGAGGGTGAAGCTGACTGTGGTTAACTAGTTTTTGCTGTTATTTCAGTGCACCTGTAAGATAAAACAAATTCCCCGACTGGACTCTCTTAAGACAAATGTTGCTTTGTGCTGCTGAAGACTGCGTTTCAATCATTAATAAAGCCTCTCTGAAAACGTAGAAGGGAGCATATGGATTCAATAAAATATGTTTTTGTAATTTCTAATAAGTTCAGATACTTTTATACTACCCAGGTTTTCACCATGTGTATCCACTGGAAAGGGGAAAAGTTTCGCCTCAGAAGGACACGGCGCTCCCAGCTCTGGCCCTAATGAACAGGAAACCCGAACGCCACATGCTCCTGTGCCCATCTAAAATTATCGCCATCTACCTGCCTCGTAAATCTGGGGAGTTCCCCCCGGGTTTTACCCGCTTTGATGTGCCCGACCGCCCCGGCAAAACCCCGCGGGTGCCCGTTACCTTCCCGCCTTGGTGATGATCATCTCGGTACCGATCTCGTGGAAGCGCTTCCAGAGCTCGGCTCCCTGCAGGTCCACTCGCGGCGCCTGCGGCGTGGGCAGCGGTGAGCTGGGCCTCGAACCCTTGGGGGAGCCGCCGGGGGAGGCGGGCGGGGAGCCCGCCAGGAAACCTTCTTCGCAGCCGCCTGTAGAGAAAGCAGAGAGCTGAGGAAGCATAAGGGAACGTGGGACCCTCCACACCGGCGAGCTCCCACTGCCCGAGCCGGGCCCCGCCGATTCGACACCGCTCCGGTCCGGCAGGGCTGACGGGCTGCGACGGGCCCGGGCCGCGGCCTTGCGGGCCGGGCCCTGGGGAGACCCGAGTGCCAGGCGGCGAGAGGGCCTCCCCGACGTGGATCCCAGGGACCAGCAGCCCCCAGCACTGCGCCGAGCTGGCCCGGGCCAGAGCAAACGTGCGGTGAACCCGGACCGGGCCCAGGCGTGCGGCTTTGGGTCCGTGGTGCGAGGCCGGGGGCGCATTTCGTTTGCAGTGTTTAGCGCAACCGGCGCCGGCCGAGGCCCTCTGCCCCCGCAGCGTCGAAGTGCAGTCCCGTCCGTATACAGTAAGTTACAGACACATACATATATATTTTGTATATATATATATATACACACACGCTGTTACACATACACTCCTAGCAGTACACATATACGTATTATCGTATAAGCGCTCTTCCCGCCTCCTCGGGAACAAGCCTCCAGCTGTTGCTCCACCGCGCTGCGGCACGGGCAGCTCCGGCCGACAGCCGACCGGCTCCGCGCCGCCGACCGGGGCCCGGCCAGCCCCGGGAGTTTTAAGCGGCTACACCGGAGGCAAGGATGGGGGAGATTGTCCATGCAGTGTGGAAAGGCAGAAGGAATAACGAGGAAACGAGTGCGGGCTGAGGGAGACGGAAGCCAGAGCCCGAGCGGAGGAGCGGGCCTCCCGAGCGAGCGGCAGGTCCCGGGGCGGCACTCACCGGCGGGGGCGCGGGCGGCGCAGCCCAGCTCCATGTCGCCGCAGGTCCTGCCGACGGCGGCGGCAGCAACGGAGCTCTTGGCACAGCAGCCGCTACCCCCTTCGTCCTCCGCCGCCTCGTCCTCGCTGCCCAGCTTCCGCCGCTTGGGCTGCCGCGGCAGCGGCGGCGGCTGCTGCTGTTGCTGCTGCTTCTCGGCCCCGATGAGCGCCTCCACAGAAAAGGCGTGAGCCTTGAGGCTCATGGTGGTGCCGGGCGAGGACCGCCGCTTGTCGGCCATGCCCGCCCCCCCTACAGCCCGCGCATCCAGACGCGCCGAGGCCGCCGGCACTGGCACCCGCGTCCGGCCAGCCGCGCCGGCCGCCCTCCCGTTCTCTCAACCACGCAGGCAAGGGGCTGGGGCTTTTCCTCGCCTTTCTTTTTAAATCCGAGTTATCAGCCAAGATTTTTTTGGTTGTTGTTGTTTGGGATTTTTGGTTGGTTTTGTTGGTTGTTTTTTTTTTGGGGGGGGGTGTGGATTTTTAGAAAGAGGAAAAAAAAATAAGCTATTCCTTTCTGCAGAGGCTCTCCTTCTCTCCCCCTCCTCCTCCTCCACGTTCTGCCCCGTCTGATGGGCCAGGCAGGACTGACATGGGTAACAAACGCTCTGCGGACACAAATTAGGGCTTGTAATTGAAATTTGTTGCCTTGATCTGTCAGCACTTCCAGGCAGGAGACCGGTGGGAAGAACTCGCTCATTAGTGTCACTGCGACGGCGGGGGCAGGGCGGAGCCGCGGGGCGGGGGCAGCCACGGCCCCGGCCGCCCGCAGCCCAATCAGCGTCGCCCTGGCCCCGGCCCCGCCGCTCCGGCCCGCGGCCCTACCAAGGGGCCCCTGCCTCCCTGGACTGGCGAGGAGAGGAGGTGGGGACGGCCTGCCGGCCCGCCCCCAGCCCTGCCGCGCCCACGCCGAAACTGCCCCGCGCGTCCCGGCCAGCGGCAGATGCACCCCGCCATAAACGTTAATGAGATCCCACACACCCCTTCACATCGCCCCCGGCGGGGACCGGGTTGGCCGGGAGCCTCAGCTCCCTCCGAAAAGCAGAGGGAAGGAGGGAGGGGGCCTCCCGGGTCACTGGGTTTCGCTCGGGAAAACCCTTCGGACATTAAAAAAATGACGTTGTGCCCTTTCTTGCTGTTAGGACTTAGTAATTATTAGTATTATTCATCTGCTTTACTCTGAGATTGATCGCGTTGTTATTGAAACGCTGGCTGCTGAGGGGTTTCAGCTCAGCATCCGAAGCCCCCTTTGAACCCAACCCATTAGGCGCTGAAGCTGCAATAAAAGAGCATTAAACGGAACCATGTATGAACATCGATGCGTCCAGCCGCAGCGACTTTAATAATAATCACATTCAGATGCATAGAATAGTTAGGGAAAAACCCCTTCGTAACTTTCAAGTAAGTAAAACTATTAAAGATTTGGAGCCAGATTTTTTTTTTAATGCCTAGAGAATCGAAAACGTTATTGAGATTTTCGTTTTCTTTTGTGTTTTTTCCCCCCCTCTTATTCGAAGAATTTATGTATTTTTTCCTCTTTCCCCAGAACGCTCAATGAGGTGACATACTCCGTTGAAGGAAACAGAATACAAATCCTTTTCTTTTCTTCCCCCCTTTTTTTTTCCTTTTCTGTAAAATATCGTGAGGAAGGTCTCTTCCAACCCAAACGAGTCTCTGAAATTTTACGCTTTCGGGGAACAGGATCTCAGCTTCACTTCGCTCTTTGGCAATAGAGAGAAAGAGAGAAATTCGTGGTGTGGTTCGTCCGCATTACAGCCCTGGAGGTCCTGTTCGGGACGTCGAGTGGCACAGATGAGATTTCTGATTGTAATCTAAAAAGGAAATAGCTGCCATTTAGGAGACGTAACCGTTTACACTACTGCGTTTTACCTATCCTTAAAATGTTAATTTACCCCTATTTTCAATTGCTGCTTCGTCAGAGAGTCTGAGGAAGAGGATAATTAATAAATGTACTCTAGAGATAAATTATCTAAGGTTATTAAATTGTAGAAGTGCTTCCCAGACGGCGAAATGCAGCTATATGACAGGGAGTCAACTGAATACAGTAAATATTTTTTGAAGTAAAATTAAGTAAACGAAATGCCGCAGGGGCAATAATCTTCTTCACTTTGGAAGAGGTGAAAGTTTATCTGAGAAAAAATCATCACTACGAAAAAATTCCCCGGCAGCAGGCTGTCGCGCTGAATCGATAGGAGAGCAGAAAATGCTTCATGCCTATCACCAACGAACAGTGCTGTGGAGTTAGTTTATCTTTAGATTAAATCTGGGACATATTAACTGTTCCATGGTCTAAAGTCTGTCTGCTCTGCCTGTTCCAGCCGTGATTGAATCTGAAGGAAATCAGATGTGCGAGAGTGATCGAAACGTGCTAAGCCAGAGGTTCTTGCAAGAGTTTAAACCGCCATCGCGGTGAGGATGAGATCCATAGGGAGAGGAAAGGAGGAAGGAAATGGATGCTCTCTGTCCTAGGGCGCTCCGGCAGCGTCCCTACCCGCCCGCCCATCTCCGACGGCACTTTCCGCGGTCCCGCTCCGTGATCCCGTCGCCCGCGTCAGCCCGGCCAACCGCACCACCGCCACCGGTGCGACGGCCCCGGCGGGGCCCGCGGGAGCAGGTATCGACCCCCGCCACAGCGACCCAGTGCGGGGCGTGGAGGAGCGCGGGAAGAGGCGGGTGCGCCTTAAGGGCGGCGCAGGGCGCGGGAGGCTTTAGGCCGAGGCTGCGCTTCTGGAAGAGCGCAGCGCGGACTGGGAGAGCGAGGTCGGCCCCGAGCGGACGCCAAGACCTGCAGAGGGGGAGTAAATTGTCCCCCTCCTGTGCCGGGCGCTCCACCGATCAGCGGCGGAGTACTGTCCCTTCTGCAGCGGCCGGGTCGGGGCCGTGGCAGTGAGTGTGCCGTGGCGGTCCCGAAGAAGACTCTGGGCAGGGGGTTGCCGGTCCTTCGCAGTCTTTATTACTTTCCCTTCCCCTAGAGCCAAGCGCCGCGCTTTTCCTTGGAGGAAACCCTGATCCCTTTCTCCGCACCGCTCCGTGGGGTGCGCGCAACCTCCCCGTCCTACAAATCGTCTGGATTAATTTATTTATTTTTTTTTCGGGGAGGGCGGGCTCTTCTTGTTGTTGTTTAGGGCTTCTTCTTCTTCTTCTTCTTTTTTTTTTTCCTTCTTTTTTTTTTTCTTTCTTTTTTTTTTCTTTCTTCTTTTTTTTTTTCCTCTTGCCAGATTACCGTAAGTTGATGCTGTCATTTCTCGACTTTTTAAAATACCTGGATGGATTTAAAGTTATTGAACGATCTGTATGTGTCATGGTTTTTGGGGGTGGGTTTTTGTTGGTTTTGTTGGTGGTTTTTTCTGGGGGGAGGATGATGAAAGGGAGAAGAATCTCTCAATATAGTGACCTGCTAATAGAATAATATACATATTCAAACCACTTCATTTTGGAGTTACTTTTATTTCCGGACTTTAAAATGCAGTCCGGGGTTTTAGGCAGTTGAGTGAATTGCTGCTTATTTGATGTAGAAGAGTCGCATATTTAGGCTTCCTGGAATTAAAATCAAACCAAACAAACCAAACCAAAACAAAGAAACCCAAACAAACACGCACAAAAAAACCCCAACCAACCCAAATCCCAAAAACACAACCAAAAAGCCAACAAAAAAAAATTATATTTTCCACCAGAAAGATCTTTTCCTATGCTACCTTCGAAAATCTAGAGTAACATTTCGGGGATAGTTATGGCCATACTTCACCATTCACTGTGTGATTTCTGCAAATCTTTTCGAATATTAAAGCCGGGATACCATTAGAGAGTAAAGCAGCCTCAGTGTCCCTTTCTCTTCAAAGCCACGATTTTCCGTAGCTTCCCAGCAGGGGACCAGAGGAACGGACATTAAGGAAAACATATTTATACCATTATCCGCTTTTCCCCACCATGAACCTGATCGCTTTATCCTAAGGAGACGCGGCGTGTAAAACTGACAGCAGGTAGCTGACGGGAGGGTGTGGGGGATAGTCGGTCAAACATTATCAACTGGAGAAAAGTTGCAGGCGCTGGTGAGGAAATTACATGTAAGCTCTGGGGTTTGTGCTTTCCGAGTGCACCTTCGCCCTCGTCTCTCTTTCGTTGCTTTCCGCGGTTGCGGCTGAGCTGACTGCGAGTGTTGGTGCCGAATTAGCACTTCCAGCTTTCCTCTAACAGGGTGCACGGCAAGCTTGGAGTGACTCTTCCCGAGATTCAGGTCACCTTCAAAACATGCTCGAGAAAAGGTTAAGTGTGGCTTAAATTTAAAAGAGGCAGGAAAGCCCCCTTAGCCCCCCTGGCCGCGGCGGGGTACTACAGCCTGCCCATCCCGCTGTGCCGGGGACCCTCCAGTCAGCCTGCTCTCGCCACTTCCCACTGGGCTATCGCCTTGCGGAGGAGGTTGCACCAGGAGCCGGCGGGAGCAACTGTACGGGGCGGCGGCTGGGCTCTGCTTCAGTTCCCGATGATAGCGGCCCGGACTCCGTTCCCCGCTTACGTGCGTCGCCTTCGCGGGCATGTAACTAGCGCGATTCACAGATGTGCGCTGGTGGCCTTAGCTCACCTCGCATAGGGCCCAGGCCCGCGGAGCCCCGGCGACCCTGGACTCAGCCCCCAGTATTCATCCCGGGCCTGTCTCGGACACACCGCCCAGTGCGCCCTCCCGACGGACTTAGTTCCGCGGCCGGGCTAAGGCGGGAGGGAGCGGGGCTGACTTCCCCAGCACTTGAAACTCCTCGGGTTCGAGCTCCACTGGCCGCTTCCAAAAGCGGACGGCCGAGCCGACCCGGCCCCAGCCTCCAAGCCTAGGGTGTATGCAGCATCCCCTCCGTGATCCTAGCTCGGGAGGCGAGCGGTGAGAACCAGGCTGGGGAGGCGAAGGGAACTCCCGCGCCCTCAGAGCTCACAGACGTTTGTCGCTTACGGTGACCCAGAGTTAACCTCAGGGAGACTCGCTACAGATGCCGCCGGTCGCCCCGAAAACAAGCCAAACCTTCCAGGAGAACGGCCACAGAAGCGCGACGGCGGCCCTCAAACAGCCGCCGCGAGTGGAGTTATAGCAAGGCTTATCGGTGTGGCGTGGCACGTTTTGCTCCCGCTTCAGCACCGCGGCGCTCTGCGCAAGGAATGCGCGAACGGGTTTGGGCCGACCCGCTATGCCCACCGACGGGGCTCCGGGTCCGCGGGCAGCCGCGCGTTATTCCCGGCGCGGCGGTGGCCGGCCTTTCCCCGCGCACCCCACCGGGCCCCTCGGACCTGCCGCCTTTACCGGCCGGTGCCCCCCGCAGCCTCACGTCTCGTTTAAAAACTGCGAAAAAAAAACCCAACAAACCCAACCCCCAAAACAAAAAAGCCCAAATAAAAAACAAACAACCAGAACAACCCAAAACATTTCTTCCCTGCAGCGGTGTATAAATAAGATCAGCACACGAAATAAATACGCGGCCAACCCAGCGGCTTTCCAGGAGGATGAAGACTCTGAGAGTCGCATTAAAGAACCGAAAACACAGTTTAAAGGCACTCGTGTTAAAAGTATAAATATTCTGGTGGTTGCGTTTTATAGCGTTTAAATTACTATCTTAAATTTGGAATTGCGTAGCCACGAGTATGAGGAATTTTGAAGGAAATTTCCAGTCTTTAATACGACGCTCCCACTTACATGATATTGTTCGTTTCAGACAAATTATTTTTTAAAATAGCCTTTTCATTACTCCAGTCACAAAGTAAGCGTTTGCAAACGCTAAATGAGGGTCGAAGAAACTTCTGGCTTTACTGGTTTTTATTGCTGTGCTATAAATTTGACTCATATTTTCACCATTGACTCAGGAAAAAATATGAAAACATGTATGAAATGAAATGAAATCAAATTAGGTAGCCTTAAATCACTATAGTTTAGGGTAGAGTCACTAATTTAAAGTATTTATGTTTGCGGGGCTGGGATTTCAGCAGTAAAAAAGACACCGTGTATCCCCCGTTTGATCATAACGTGGACCTGTGGGATTATCTCTACCATATCATTGTAAGAAATGATGGGTAGTTAAAAACCATTTTTTAAAAGCAAGTCTTGTGTCTTTTTATGGTAACCCTCGGTCTTTAGTCAGGACTAGTTCTCATATTACATGAAATGCACTTTCAGGAGTACTACCTGCTCCAGCTGTCCAGGAAAAACTGAATTATGGAACTAGGAAACATATGGCAGTCGCATATTGCACGGGTAAGGTACATATGAAAGTTATAAATTTCTTTTTTAAGTAACTATTGTAAACGCGTTTTTATAGGTTTCACAGTATGTATTACATCTGTAATTTTAATTTTTGCAATATACCTTTTTAAAGATACCTATGTTTTCTGTACTCCAGGGAAGGAAATGCAGAGAGACATTTATGCGTAAAAGAGAAAAAAAAAAAAAAAAAAAAAAAAAAAAAGGCAAACTGAGAGCAAAACAAACAAGCGAAGGTAAACAAACGGGGAAGCGGAGCTTCCTCACAATGGAAAGGACACTATGCCATCTATTGGCAACGCAGTTATTTACAAAGCCCAGGGTACGCAGGCGAGTACTTTCCATTCTCTGAATACTGCGCAGCCAAGTGTCGCAGCCCTAGTTTTGCTGTATTCCCAACAAATGAACAAAGACATTTCCATGGAGGTCTGTGGCAAAAAGAAGGGGAAAAAAAAAAAAAGAAAGGAAAAAAAAAAAAAAAAGACAAAAAATGAAGGAAAAAATAAAAGAAGAAAGCAAAGACAGTGAATCGATACCTCACAAATTAGGTCATTAACTCACAAGGGGATTTTGCAGCTAATTGCAAACTCCCTTCTTGGAGCGACGGAGTGGGAGAAGTTTAACTTTTTCGATTGTTTTATTACTGAACCATGTCAAAGAAGGCGTCTCCTTTATTTTTTTTTTTTAAAATATTTCGATTTCCCCCCTTTCTTTCTTAAATGTAAGGTTACTTAAGGACTTTATGACCACAAAACAACTCAGGAGCCTGCTTTAGAAGCTGACCTTACACTTTCTGCTTAGTTAAGACTTCCTCCAAACTTTACGCGAGTCTAACTGCAGGATCGGGCCTCCTCTTCCACGCCTCGCAGATCCCCCCGAAACACGACCCCGATGGTGTATGAGGCGGTGCAAGGCTTTGCTGGAAAGGCTGCGGCGAGGGGCCCAGAGGAGCGGCGGGGCTGGCCGGGGCGGGAGGTTCACCGCACCGCCCCCAGCCCAGACCGGCCGCCGCCGGCGCTCGCAAGTAGAGCCCGTTCGCAGCGGCGGGAAAGCTTATGCCGTAGGAAAGACCTACTAGTGCTTTTCCCGTTTCCAGGGAGGGGAAGGAAAAAGATGATATTTCCCCATCAGCTATAAATAAACCGGAATAATCTGACAGATGTGAGAGGAAGAGTCATTTTTTCCTGTTCCAAGCGTAGATCAATTTCTGAACGCAAGTCTCTGCCTCTCCGCCTTGAACTGGCTTTCTTCCTGCTTCTCTCACTTGCTAAGGGCATAGCTTTCCCCTGCCACAAATACCCCGCTACTACTTGGTGGGAAATACGAAAGCCTTTTTTGGTTTAGCTTTCAGCTTCGCAATCTTCCTTTCTCTGCCCCGCAGCATGCGGCTCTGCGGTTCTCGCCTCAATGTGTTCGATGGGGCGGTGCGGGGAGAAATTCCTGGGAGCACCTGTATTTCTCGGCTCGAAAGGTTAATCTTTCCCCACAGAGAAAAAGAAAAAAATATCCCTAAAATAAAACCCAATTCTAACACCAGACCCCAGAGGACAGGAAAGTATAAAATCCCAGACCCTACACTTCATACCCTTTTACTGCTCTTTTCGGTGTGAACGTGTGAGTAGATGGTGTTTTACAAAGTTGTCTGAATTTCTTGAAAGGCCGTTCCTGTGTTTATATGCGCGGGGAATTGAAGCATTTCGCTGACTGGAACGCACCTTCCCCGCCTGGTAAAAACCCCGGCTGTTGGACGCGGGGCCGGGAGCCCAAAGGCTTCTCCTCGGAGCCTCAAGCCCGGATTTTCGGCGTTCCTCGCTCGCAGGGAAGCGAAAACCCACGCAAACGGGGGCGAAGGCTCTCGCTTTTTTTGCGCCTTTTATTCCTCCCCCCGCCCCAAACACTCCTGAAGCCCAGGCGAGCCTGGGCGGCCCACGCCTGGAGACGGGGATGAAGCACCGAGCACCCCGAGACGCTGCAGGGGCTACTACCCCCAGCCCCGCATTCGTGACAGGACATCAACATCGCTCGCAGCCGCCCTTGCGAAGCGGCACCTGCCCCTTTTCGGGGAACTCCAGGTGGGAACGGGGCCGTTGCGCCCCGATGCCTGGCCGGGACACCCCGGAGGCGACGAGTGAGTGGTTTTGCGGGGAGCCGTCGGAGAAAGAGGGAGGCGAACAGGCTTTAAGGGCAGGAAGGATTTTATTGAGGAGGAAGTTGAGGTCCATCTGGGCAGCGATTTTTGAGAGAAGCCATCAAACAGGCTTCTCTGTCGCGCAGCCCACGCACATCGGCTGCCCACGCCAGCCCCGGACTCGCCTACTGCAGCGAGCCCCTGAGCGCGGAGCTATTCTCCCTGTCACCTGCGAGGAGGATTTGGCTCGTCAAAATTAAATTGCGCTGCAATCAGCCAGACCAAAATACTTTCAGAAGAACATCCAGGAGATCATTTCCCCCGAGCTCCCTAGCAAGCGTTGCATACAAAATATATCTTTTAAATATATTGCTTTTCCGATGTGCTGAAAGGGAGACAGTTATTAAAAACTCTGCGAGCACTCTGCTTGTAATTACCCGGGGCGAGGGGCTTGCGGAGACTCCAGCTTCGTGTCGCAAAGCGGGGCTTTAAAGTCACCCTCCTTTAAGGTTTGCGTGTGTAAAAGCCCCTTGGTGCCTTTTTAAAAACAAACGAATGCGTGTGTGTATATCCATACACATAATAATATAAATCTATGTGTGTGCATAAACATTCATGCAGGCAGATACATGTGTATCACTTAAAGTCTTCCCATTAATTACACGCACGCCTTGCAGTCCGGATTTCTGTCACTCATTGATTTCTGTCGAAAAAACGCAATGATTTTCTTACGACATTTTTGTTGTTGTTGTTGCTGTTAGTTTTTTGTGTCCTTGTTTTGCTTCCCCCTTTCTGTTTTCCTTTTTCTTTCTCTCTCCCTTTTTATTCTTTCTCCTTCTTTCCCTTTTTTAATTTTTTTCTTTCTTCCTTTCTTTTTCTTTCTTTTTCTTTCTTTCTTTCTTTCTTTCTTTCTTTCTTTCTTTCTTTCTTTCTTTCTTTCTTTCTTTCTTTCTTTCTTTCTTTCTTTCTTTCTTTCTTTCTTTCTTTCTTTCTTTCTTTCTTTCTTTCTTTCTTTCTTTCTTTCCTTCTTTCTTTCTTCTTCCTTTCTTCTTCCTTTCTCCTTTTCTTTTTCTTTTCTTTTCTTTTCTTTTCTTTTCTTTTCTTTTCTTTTCTTTTCTTTTCTTTTCTTTTCTTTTTTTTCTTTTCTTTTCTTTTCTTTTCTTTTCTTTTCTTTTCTTTTCTTTTCTTTTCTTTTCTTTTCTTTTCTTTTCTTTTCTTTTCTTTTCTTTTTCTTTTTCTTTTTCACTTCTCAGTGGAAACTGCACAGTAAGTGTGAAGAATACATCATCGCCCGAGGAATTTGTCTTGAAAAGTCCTCTCAGCCCCCTGGTGTTCAAAGGCTGAAGGATGGTTATTGATTATTGCACGAGATCACAGTACGCGTTAGACGTCAGAGAAACTAAACGGTCTGTCGGGACAGGCCCGGCTCCCGCCTGTATCTCTCTGCTGCCGGGGCTCCGCCGCGCTGCGCACCCGTGGATGGCGGTGGGACGAGCCGCCCGCAGCGGTGCCTCGGAGCAGCTCCAAGCCCGGCGGGACGGGGCTGTGCCCGGCTGTGCGCCCGTGGAGTTCCAAAGCGCAGCACTGCGGGACGTCCGCCCTTCCCAGGCCCTCTCCCACGTCTTTGTTTCGTCCTGGTCCAGCAGGAGAGCAACCGACGCATCCTGCACTGCACCTGGGCTGTGCAGCTAGTGCGAAAGCTGGGGTTGCCCGAGGCTTTGGAAACAGTCCTTATATACATGTGTAAGTGCATATATGCATGTGTGCATGCACACACATGTAGGACTTTGTTTAGGCAGAAGGGGTCACATATTTAGACCCCTTATTTAGCTCTTGGG
Organism: Picus viridis; assembly: GCA_033816785.1. Lineage (NCBI taxonomy): Eukaryota > Metazoa > Chordata > Aves > Piciformes > Picidae > Picus > Picus viridis. The sequence continues at coordinate 44,876,624 of CM066578.1, read as the reverse complement.
CAGGCTTGTCAGCTCTTACTACCCTCATGCATCCCTAAAACCATCATTTAATCCATGAAAAATCTCACTAAAGGGGCATCAGGGGATTCTGAGGGGTGGAATGGGGAGTAAGAACCTCCCTGGCAGCAGGGCAAACCAGGAACCTCATTGTCAGGGCAGTATGAAGGGCTCAGCTAGCATGTACCTCAAGCATTGCAATCTGGGGCATGTGAAGGGTATGCAAGTGCCCCTGTTCCCTTCCCTGACTATGAGCACCTGGCTGACTGTGGTTCTCCTGGGGGTCCATGTACCCCTGGCTTTTAGCACCAGTGATGCTATACAGGCACAAACTTCTCCACATGCCTTATTGGGGTGTCAACTGGCAACTGCCAGCTCTCCAGACCCATCGCTTCCTTGGCCACTGTAAACCAGAGACCATCTTTTGCCCTTACAACCATGAGCAGCAGTGAGAGGAGATAATGCTCTCCCTTCAGGTGGGGAATGATGGTGGAGAAAGGGAGGGGGACAAATAAAAGAGGGCCTCTGGAAAGCTCCGTGACCTCAGGCTTTGATTTACAGCAACTGTTGTACTGTATATAAACAGAAGATAAAGTAAATTGTGTAAAACTTCAAAATGCATTTTAAATGTTATTCTTTTTCTCTTCCTTTGAGCTGCAGACACTTGAATTCATGACAACCAAGATGGTTTGCTTTATGAATAAGAACATCAACTACCCTATTGTGTCCTGTCACAGTATCCTGGTATTTCTACATCCTCTCTAAGGTCCACTTTCAGACTTGGAGGAATGTGATCTGGGAATTAGGTTTTGGACCATTTTGTTTCCATTTTGCAAATGCAAAGATGCTACAGTGGTTTCTATTTCTTCCTCTCTGTAGGCATACTCCCATTGACACTGATGTGAGTTATGCACATGTCTAAAGAGAAGAGAGTCTTAGATCTTTTTCTCATCGTTTACATGAGATCAAAGGAAATCAAATAGAGTTAATGAAGGGCCAGATGGTGCTTTATTTGTGCTCTGGGAGACAGTACAAGAGAACGGGAAGGAATATCTGTAGTTTAACCTGGCAAAGAGGAGGAAAACTTACTATCTCATTTAGTGGGCACTGAAGCAAGTATGCCATATCTTCAGAAGTGAGAAAGGTTTGCTTGTTTTCTCTCCCTCAGTAGGTTACTTTCAGAAGGCATTGACTGAAGGGATTCCAGACTCTGAAATCATTCACATTTTGTCTTTTTTTTTTTGGAAACACACATTTCTTTGGAACCAGGCAATTCTTCAGTTACTGCTTTTAAGCTGTAGGATATGGGTGCTCCTCTAGTCTGTGGAAAATGTGTAATCTAAGCTGTTATGAGGAGGCAGGGCTACAGAGGCAGGAGAGCCTTTGATTTGGATCCTCACTGTGAGCAAGAGTTTGGCAGGGGAGGCACAGGATGCAGTAAACTTTACCAACTGTGCACACAGAGAGACTCATATCACAGAGGATGAAGACAGGGTCAGGATCATCCTGTGCTGTGTCTGTGTGCCAGCTCTAAGCCCTTTACCCTAGCTGCCAGGCTCCCTCAGCTCCAACTGACCCAATGATCTTCAGAGAGGAGATTGCTATGAGGAAAGGCTGAGGGAGCTGGGGTTGCTTAGCCTGGAGAAGAGGAGACTCAGGGGTGACCTTATTGCTCTCTACAACTACCTGAAGGGAGATTGTAGACAGGCAGAGGTTGGTCTCTTCTCCCAGGCAGCCAATACCAGAACAAGAGGGCACAATCTCAGGCTGCACCAGGGCAGGTTTAGGCTGGATGTTAGGAAGAAGTTCTATACAGAGAGCGATTGCCCTTTGGAATCGGCTGCCTGTGGAGGTGGTGGAGTCACCTTCCTTGGAGGTGTTCAGAAGGAGACTTGATGGGGTTCTTGGTGCCATGGTTTAGTTGTTTAGGTGGGTTGGATTGGTTGATGGGTTGGAAGCGATGATCTTGAAGGTCTCTTCCAACCTGGAGTATTGTATTGTATTACTGTATTGCCTACTTGGGCATTGCTAACGACAAATTACTTTTACCCTCACTGCTGGTAGGATTATCCAAGAAGAGATGAAAGATTTGTTTCCTTTGTGGACTTTGCACTGATCCTGCCAAGCTCTTTATCATATAGGATATCCCAAAGTGTCCTAACTGGGGCCTAATTTCCCAAATGTTACCAATTCAGGGAGAGCTGGTAGGACAAAATCTTTCTGCAGAGGATTACAGCCGCCCATGCTGATCTTGCAGGGATGAATCTGTGGGGGCAGTAGAGGCCATCTTATTACTTGTCCCGTGTGCATCCCATCCTTGTTTTAATGCATGACACATTTATTCAAGGATAACCTAGCACCAGGCCATTGATTTCCCAATAGCTCGATGTCATGTGTTGGCCTTGCATGATATTGTAATGCCATTTGACAGAAAAAGTCACTTTAGTGATGTTCCCCAAGGCTCCTTTTGTTGACAAAGTAGCTCTCTGGATTTGGAAGGCTTTGCAGTTGAGCTGAAGGCCTGGAGGCTTTCCTGTTTTAAAAGCAATGGGAAGAGATGCAACTAACATCTGTACGTTTGTTGAAGGACGCCAGAAATTGTTTGTGTTTATGATTTCTTTTCAGAATACTGTACCAAGAGTGCTTTCATAGCAGCACAGCCATTTCTACTCTCTGCCCCCTGGTACAGACCTAACATTACAGCTCCAGCTGACATTATTTCCACCTGCTTTAAATGTGTTCATGTGCCTCTAATCCTGTGTGCAGCTTCACATTTGTACCCATTTCCTGTATTTTATAGGCACATGTGGTGTGTCGAGGTTTGGAATTGGAAATGTAAGCCCTCGTTTTGTGCTGCTTGTTTTTTAACATTCATTTTCCCTGGCTGCACTCCTTGTTTAAAAAGAAAAAAAAAAAAACACAAACAAAAAGGAAAGAAAGAAAAAGAAAGAGGGGAAAAAATGAAAGAAAAGGGGGAAAGAAAAAGAAAAAAAAAGAAAACACAAACAGTTTTTGTTTGTTTTTTTTTTCCTGATGAGGTTTAAGGAAAACCTTGAGAACTTCCTTGCTCTTTTATACATCTCAAACTTTTATGGAGTGAGTGTGCAGTAATTTGGTGGGTTGACTAAGTAACTTGACAGTTAATGGGATACATCTGCAATAGATTCCAAAAATAAATGGCTACTTAGGAATATGGAAGAGACTAGCATTCTCACTCCTTTCTGGTCTTTTTTTAATTATTATGGTTTTTGAGGAATTCCTATCTGCTTCAGCTCCACAAAAGCTGAGGGAGTTGAGGCTATTCAGTCTCAGAAGAGAAGGCTCGAAGGAGACCTAATTGTGGCCTTCCAGTATCTGAAGGGGGCCTACAAGAAAGCTGGTGAGGGACTTTTTAGGGTGGCAGGTAATGATAGAGCCTCTTCTTCTTCAGGCTGAACAACCCCAACTCCCTCAGCCTATTCTCACAGCAGAGGTGCTCCAACCCCCCAAAACTAGAAATGGGTAGATTCAGATTGGATGTTAGGAAGAAGTTCTTCCCCAGGAGGGTGGTGAGACACTGGAATACATTGCCCAGGGAGGTGGTAGAAGCCTCATCCCTGGATGAGCCAGGCTGGATGTGGCTCTGAGCAAGCTGATCTAGTGTGAGGTGTCCCTGCCCATGGCAAGGTGGTTGGAACTATCTGATCCTTGAGGTCCCTTCCAACCCTAACAATTCTATGATTCAACATCCATATATATTCCAGGAAGCTGCTACCAACTGTAGTAAAACTCGTTAGAGCTAACCCTTCTGAAACTGCTATTGCATTAGAAAAATATTATGTATTCTAATTTAAAGGATCTAAGAAGCTACAGCAAAACCACACAAAACCATACACACACCTGGAGTGACACAGTGGCTTTATGAGGCTTGAGAGCATAAAAGAAACCTCAGCCATGGAAGAAAGAGTCCAGGCTTCATTTTCTGCAGGCAAATTGGCTGCTTCGTATCAGTGACCCATAGTTGTGTGCTTACTCTCTTCTATGAAAAGAAGAATAGCAACATTAGCAATTCTTCAGCTGGTGCACCATGACCCAGAAGGGGTTGGGGACCCTTTGGTGTGAGGGAATGGAGACTCAGTCAACTGGGGATAGAAATCTCCAAGAGAAAAATCCAAGCCAGCAATCCCATATCCCTGTGAAGTTTTCTACATTTCCTGAAATACTTCATGGCACAGCACACAAGAGCTACTCCACCCTTTACACTGAGCTTTACTTTTAGGACTAGCCCCCACTAGAGGGAAGTCCAGTGGTAGTGTGAATCTGTAGGAATGAGCAGGATTGGGCAGAAAAAAACCCAACAATCGTTCTGGAGATGCAGAGCCTGAGTGGATTTTTCTAGCATCCTGCAGTTCCTGAGAGGGGAAAAAAAGGGAACAAGATGAAAGAAACAGAGCACAGCTTTCCTGTGCCTGACTGGCTTCCCACATGTGTGGGTCAGTTGATCTTTACTGCAGCTTAGTTAAGTTTCATTTGCCAAATTTTAGATGGCTTCAGATTGGTAGTGAAGACAATCATTTGATATGTTATGCAGAATACAGAATTAACCAGGTTGGAAAAGACCTTCGATATCATCAAGTCCAACCTGTCACCCAACACCATCTAAACAACTAAACCATGGCACCAAGTGCCTCATCCAGTCTCTTCTTAAACACCTCCAGTGATGGTGACTCCACCACCTCCCTGGGCAGCCCATTCCAATGGCCAATCACTTTTTCTATGAAGAACTTCTTCCTAACATCCAGTCTCAACCTCCCCTGGCACAGCTTGAGACTGTGGCCTCTTGTTCTGGTGCTGGTTGCCTGGGAGAAGAGACCAACCCCCACCTGGCTACAGCCTCCCTTCAGGGAGTTGTAGACAGCAATAAGGTCTCCCCTGAGCCTCCTCTTCTCCAGGCTAAGCAACCCCAGCTCACTCAGCCTCTCCTCATAGGGCTTGTGCTCCAAACCCCTCCCCAGCTTTGTTGCCTTTCTCTGGACAATTTCCAGCATCTCAACATCTTTCTTAAACTGAGGGGCCCAGAAGTGGACACAGTAACCAGTGCTGAGTACAGGGGCAGAATGACTTCCCTGCTCCTGCTGGCCACACTCTTCCTGATACTCTCTAGGATGCCATTTGCCTTCTTGGCCACCTGGATACACTGCTGGCTCATGTTCAGTTAGCTGTCAACCAGTACCCTCAGGTCCCTTTCTGCCTGGCTGCTCTCCAGCCACTCTGACCCCAGCCCCCCAGCCTGTAGCTATGATGCTTTCTCTGACACCAGCGTGTCTAGCCTTGCAACTCATTGGTCATTTTTCACTTGTTTGGTTCAAAAAGGTTGATAGTGGGAAGACCTTCATCAGATTCCTCCTGAAGTTGGTGAACAAATTCCCTGTAGTACCCTGCCAAATGTCGTTTAAACCCCTGACATGTGCCTCATTAGAATGAATGGAAGGGTAGAAACACAGTGCTAATGTTTATGTTCCAATTAAGGAATTAGTTTGTGTTGCCACACTTAAAAATATCCTTCTCAGAGCAAATGTGAGCCCAATGCTGGTTTATCAGGTTTAAATTTAAGACAACTATATTGTCAGAATAACCACACATTCCTCTTTGCACCGCCTTTGGAATCTGTTTCCCATTACCATCTCTGCATCAGACAAACACAAGCATGTTATTTACAGGCTGTGAAAGATACTAAATCTTTTCAAAGTAAAGTTACATTGGATCACAAATTCTCACTTTTAGTAATAATTGACAACAAGCTAAAGTGAAGGATATTCACAATTAGTAACGACACCACGTCACGCTCTCCCTGTGCCTTGTATCTTCAAGAGCCTGTGCAGATGTAAGCTGCTGAAGTCTTACTACCATTTGCTTTGGAAGGATGTTAAATATTGTTATCTCCCTTTCCCAGGCGGTGGAAGGGGCTTGCTAGGATTGTGACTTGCCTAAAACCCTCAGAACAGTTTAACTGCTGAGGCAAGACCAGATCTCGCAAGCTCTTGGCTCCTACTTGCGTGAGAGAGTGAAACACAGTTTTAAAAGCATCCTGTGACTTAGGAATCCCAGTTCCAGTGCACATCAGGACTTGAGCAGCGCTGGGGCAGCACAGCTCCTCTGGGAAGCTTTGGGCTCCCAGCTCCCATTAACTCTGAGTGATTTTGGAGCTCTTGAAAACTCCTTTCAGTCCTTGGAGGGAAATGCACAACACCTGTGATTCATAGAAGCGGCTTGCAGAGGGGTAGAGCAAAGGCTGGGAGCGACGGCCAGCTCCACGTGCAGCTCAGCCGCCATTCAGAAGCCGGAGGGCCGAGCGCTGAGCAGATTTGTCCAGGGCTGAGGAGCTGAGGGGAGCCAGTGGTGCTGCCAACTCTTCTCACTGACATGATTTTCTTGGGAGCAGAGCCAGGAAAGATCTAAAGGCAGAACTCCAGTCCTCTTACAAATTTCAGCTCTGCCTTTGTGAGGAAGCCCTCCTTGCTTGGCCCCTTGCATCTTACCCTCCACCTCCAGGAGAAGGGAGCAGTTGAGGTGGATGTACATCCCTGGGCTCTCTGGGCCCCTCTTCCCAGCCACCCCCTGCTGCCAGGCTGGGAATGAGGGAACTGGGAGCAGGAGAGTGCGCAGAGAAATGTAGAAATCCCTATGGCCGCAGATGTATTTGCATCTGAGCCTGCAGCTGATGGGAATGGAAGGGTGAGGAACCAGTGTGCAGCCAGGGAAGCAGCCCCCTGGGGCTTTTTACTTTGGCAATACCAGTGTGCAAATTACTGGGAGACTGAAATAAGAGCCAAGGAGGCGAAATGTTTCACCAGCAGAAGAGAAACTGGGTTTTGCAACAGAGTAGGGTTGTCTCTCCCTAAACACCAGTGCGAAGAGAATGAAAATCATAGATGGGAGAGTGGATGCTGAGTGTGTGCAGAGAGCTGGGCAAGAGGCAGCTCCAGAGAAGGCAAAGCATCCCTATAGCCTCAGCAGGAGTGCAGCCCTCCTTCAAGGACTGGATGCCAAGCCCTGATTTTCATGTCAAGGTTTTAAACTTGATTCCTTATCCTTAGTCAATACTGAAAGTGATGCAGAAACCATTCACAGTGAGGCCATAAACGTTTGTGTCGATGTTTAGAGATGCCCAATGGCTTCATCACATGACAATATTTTGGGGAGGTGTATGGCTAAGTGAATGTTTATTACCAAGATCTCAATGTAATTCTGAATAATGAAGAAAAAGGCCTTCCTTATGTGGGAAAAGCTACCAGGCCAGAGGACCAGCTTTCTAAGCCAAAACCTGTTAAATTCAAGGGGAAAAAACAACTTTCAGATGGCCTTGTGCCTACATTTAGAAATTTAATTGAATTTGGAGTAGGCTTTATAGATCGAGGGACTCATAGCATGAGATTAATTATTTGTTGCAGTGATGACAAATGCAAGCAGTAAATTGGGCAGTTAGTCCTACCTGGGGTATAAAAAAATATCTTGTGGGAGTGGCCAGGACAAATCAGGTAACATCTCTGGATGGTGAAATCACAGAATCACCAAGGTTGGAAGAGACCTCAAAGATCATCAAGTCCAACCCATAACCACAGACCTCATAACTAAACCATGGCACCAAGTGCCACGTCCAATCCCCTCTTGAACACCTCCACGGATGGTGACTCTACCATCACAGTATCACAGTATCACAGTATGACCAAGGTTGGAAGAGACCTCGAAGATCATCAAGTCCAACCTGTAACCACACACCTCATGACTAGACCATGGCACCAAGTGCCACATCCAGTCCCCTCTTGAACACCTCCAGAGACGGCGACTCCACCACCTCCCTGGGCAGCACATTCCAGTGGCTAACAACTCTCTCTGTGAAGAACTTTCTTCTCACCGCGAACCTAAACTTCCCCTGGTGCAGCTTGAGACTGTGTCCTCTTGTTCTGGTGCTAGTTGCCTGGGAGAACAGACCAACCCCTTCCTGGCTACAACCACCCTTCAGGTAGTTGTAGACAGCAATAAGGTCTCCCCTGAGCCTCCTCTTCTCCAGGCTAATGTTACTTCAGGCTAAATGTTACTCCAAGGGCCAGGATGGGGGAAAGTTAAGGGTCTCTGGGAGGAAAAGGTTGCTTTTTTAATGTTCTTTTTTTCTTGAACACGCTGATGTCCCAGAGGCCTGTTCTTTACATAATTCTGTTTGCACAAGATGAAGGGGGTACCAGAGCCCTGCCAGCTTCGTGTAGCTCATTGCAAAAATCCTTGAAAATACTGTTTAAAAATATTTATGCAGGGGGAAAAAAAGTTACTTCACACATTTCTAGTCGGCAGCCAGCTTTTAAAATGAACCAATCTGTCCTCAGAAATAAAAAGAAGAAGAAATAAAGCTTAAAATTTGCAGTTGGTGTAAATTACCAGACTTTCACTGAAGTCAGTGCAGGGGTTGCCAATTGAAACTAGCAGAGGATCCAGTCCAGAAAACATGGGTGTAGTTTTAAAAGCCTTTGAAACAGGCTCTGAGAAACATTATGTGCCCGCAGAGTACCTTGCAGGATGGCGTAGCGTGGGGGCAGCCTCCAAGGATCCCAGGACTGAGCTTTTGCCTTACATTGGTCAACATGTAATGTTTAGCAGGTATTCACACCACACATCAACTGATAATTACTTCTCCAGTAAGCCAGCTGGCACAGTAACTTGAGTTTTCTCATGCTGATGGAGTTAAGCATGGATGTCATCCAGAGGGATCAGGATGAGCTGGAGAGGGGGTGCCCAGGTGAACCTCATGAGGTTCAACGAGAGTAAGTGCAAGGTTCTACACCTGGGCTGGAACAATCCTCGCTATCAATACAGACTAGGGGATGAGGTGTTAGAAAGCAGCCCTATGGAAAAAGATTTAGGGGTGCTGACAGATGAGAAACTGAACATGAGCAGGCAGAGTGAGCTTGCAGTCCAGAAGGTCAATCACATCCTGGGCTGCATCAAAAGATGTGTTGCCAGCAGATCCAGAGAGGTGACTGTGTCACCTTGTCTGCTCCGGTGAGACCTCAGCTGGAGTACTGTGTCCAGGTCTGGAGCCATCAATAAAGGAAGAACATGGACCTGATGGAGCAGATCCAGAGGAGGGCCATGAAGATGACCAGGGGGTTGGAGCACCTCTGCTGTGAGGATAGGCTGAGGGAGCTGGGGTTATTCAGCCTGAAGAAGAGGAGGCTCTGAGGAGAACTAACAGCAGCCTTCCAGTACCTGAAGGGGGCCTACAGGAAAGATGGAGAGAGACTATTTATAAAGGCCTGCAGTGACAGGACGAGGGACAGTGGCTTCAAACTGGAGAAGAGCAGATTTAGATTGAATGTTAAGAACAGGTTCTTTACTATGAGGGTGGTGGAACCCTGGAACAGGTTACCCAGGGAGGTGGTTGAGGCCCCTTCCCTAGGGAAATCCAAGGTGAGGCTCGATGAAGCCCTGGGCAACCTGCTCTGGTTAAGGATGTCCTTACTGCCTGGGGGTGTGGGGGTGGGGTTAGACTAGATGACCATTGGAGGTCCCTTCCAACCCAAACCTTTCTATGATTCTATGATTTAACTAAATATGTTAAAACTAATGAAATAAGGGTTTGGGTTTGCCTTTTTTTTCTTCAATTCTTGACAAACAAATAAGCTGTGGGGTCCCATGCCACTCCAGGAAGGAGTGTGTGCCCTAATACTTGGTTACCCTAAGCATTAAAAATTTCTCTGGAAGGATGAGCTTGTGACTGGAATATTTCTCCTGAAAACCAAATTCTCTTGAAAAACAAATTCTTCTGTGAGAGACATAATTATCTTCTTATCACAGAACCTCAGAATGCCAGGGGTTGTAAAGGACCTCCGGAGATCACCTAGTCCAAATCCTCCTCTCAAGCTGTGCCAGGGGAGGTTTAGGCTGGATGTTTGGAAGAAATTCTTCATAGAAAGAGTGATTGGCCATTGGAATGTGCTGCGCAGGGAGGTGGTGGAGTCACCATCACTGGAGGTGTTTAAGAAGAGGTTGGATGAGGCACTTGGTGCTGTGGTTTAGTTGATTAGATGGTGTTGGGTGATGGGTTGGACTTGATTTCAAAGGTCTTTTCCAACCTGGTTAATTCTATTCTATTCTATTCTATTCTATTCTATTCTATTCTATTCTATTCTATTCTATTCTATTCTATTCTCCTCCCCAGGGCAAGTTCACCTATAGCAGATTGCACAGGATGCCGTCAGGGTGGGCTTTGAAAGACGTCGGAGACAGAGACTTCACCATGAATGACTTCAGAGACGTAGACTCTACCACCTCTCAGGGCAGCCTGCTCCAGTGCTCCACTGCTGTCAATGTAAAGAAGTTTTTATTTTACCCTCTGTCTAATGTTGCATCCTGTAAGTTTTCTTTCTGGAAGATTGCTTCAGTTTGTGAAAAGCAGGGTGAAACTCACCCTCATGACATGAAAGGGTGGAGAATTCGAAGAAAAACATAGCTGTGTGCACTTCCTTGGCAGCTGTCAGTCTCCTCTTGCTTAGTGCCTCCAGGTTGTCTGTTGGCACATGGCAATTACTGCTGCCTGGGCAGGACTGATGCCTTGGCCAAAACTTATGACTATGTTTTGTTTTCAGTGTACGATGTGATGGGATCTCATTCCAGGCCTCTGGGTACTGCTATAATATTAGCATTACTGTCCCATAATAATAACAAGAGTATGTGTTTTATGAGAACTCTACCCTGAGCAAAGGGAAAAGTAGCTACTATTAGAAAGGGAACACAAAATGTTTTGGTTGAAAACCTCCTGGTACACTTCAAGGAAGGCTCTTGAGAATGAGAGGCCAGATCCCCAAGCGACATAGCTTGGTATAGCATTGCTTAGATCAACTGAGCTCCCCTGGCTCATATTGTCTGGTGCCTGGACTCCCAAGACAAGGATTCAGAAAGAAACCACTCTGGATTTGTTCTTTGTTTACTGCAGTGGTTGCCACCAGGCAGCCTGGAGAGGCTTTGCAGGCAGCTCAGCAGGAGAAGTCTGAGGGCATGGGAAAGTTGTTGTGCTTAGCTTTCCTGTACTGAGCACTGGGTTCAGCTGGAAACATGGACCCCAAGGTTAGCTTTACATCACTGGAGGTGGATACGGAAACCTACCCTCTGCCAGAGCTAAATTTAAACCTCTGATGGCTTTACAAAGTTCTGTGGGGAAAAAGTGATGGGTTTGAAAGGGAACAAGAAAAAATAAATCAGAAAAACCCACCCACCCCCTCAAACCCCTAGAGACAAACAGCTACAGATCTTTGACATGGCAAAAAATGGAGAAAACTGTGACCTATTTGTGGGCAGCAGTTAAGAACACAGCCTGGCCAGGAACCAAAGCTAGTGTGCCCTTGCCCACAGCTGGCAGATGTCTGCCTCCCTTTGTTGAGGAGCTTGAATTGCCCATCTCTGGCTGAGGAGAAAATGACTTTCTGGACCCTGTGAACTCTTCAAGGCAGTTAGGTGTGTGTGAAGTGCTTGGAAGAGCCAGGTCCTGATCACTGACAGTGATTCATAAGTACCAACAAGACAGCTAACACTAAGACTTGTTTCCAAAGGTCGAGGTCTAACATGGCCAGTTGTGCTGGTAAACAGCAAGCAAGTTCCATTGCAAGAGGGCTGAGCAACACAAGCTTTGCTGCTGTGCCTTGGAGAAAAACATCCACAGGGACAGACATACATATTAGCTGTGAATAAAAAAAGAAACATCTCTACTTGTGAATAAAAAAGGAAACATCTTAACTTCTATCAGATGAACTTTGGCATATGACCTGGTCAAATGCTTTCCACAGAAGGTCACGCAGAATCAACCAGGTTGGAAGAGACCTTTGATATCATCAAGTCAAACCTGTCACCCAACACCATCTTATCAACTAAACCATGGCACTAAGTGCCTCATCCAGTCTCTTCTATAACACAGCTATTGTCTGTGTCCTCTGTTTTTAAAACAGTTGTAGTCACAACACGTTTCTGACTTTAAGTGCTTCAAAGGAACCATACAGCCCACTGTATGAGGAAGCTACCAGAGGCTCAGAGGCAGTGCCATTGCAGCACAGAACTGGTACTGCAGGAGTTTCAGCTTGATCTCCACAGGCTCTTGAAAATCCAACACCCAAGAAGCCAGAGCCCAGGAGCAGCAACCAGCATAGGAAGCCTCCCATGCTGCCATCTGAACTTCAAGCCCCATCATACTCTGCTTCAGCCAGCACACTCCTTTGTGAAGCTGTCATGACTGCAGCATGGCCTGGCTATAACAGCAGCAGGTTCAACTCACCCATGGGTCAGCAATGTGCCCTTGTGGCCAAGAGAGCCAATGGGATCCTGAGGAGCATTCAGAGGAGTGTGGTCAGCAGGTCGAGAGAGATTCTCCTTCCCCTCTACTCTGCCCTGGTGAGACCTCACCTCAAATATTGCATCCTGAATGCTGCTGGAAAGGAGAAGCTCTGAACTGAAGAATGCAGCAAATTGGCTCTCACCTAAAAGAAGCCTTTCTCAGGGCAGGTTGCAGTAAAAGCATGATGCTGGTGGCTAGGAAAGGTCCCAGCCACATCTGATGTGGGGCTGAGCAGTGTTTGCTTCCGGCTGTCTTCCACTACTCCTCCAGGCCATCCCGAGTGTGTTCCTGACTGACACACTGAACACTATTTTTTAAATGACAATTTTTCCAGCAGTAGAATCCTGTAAGGCCAGGGCTGAGGGAACTGGAGGAATCCACTGTAATGGGAAGGCATCCTTTTTTTTTTAAAAAAAAAAAAAAGAGGACAGAAGGGCTCTGCAGAGGGACCTCGATTGGCTGGGCAGATGGGCAGAGGCCAACAGGATGGCATTCAACAAGTCCAAGTGCCAGGTGCTGCACTTTGGCCACAGCAACCCCAGGCAGAGCTACAGGCTGGGGTCAGAGTGGCTGAGAGCTGCCAAACAGAGAGGGACCTGGGGGTGCTGACTGACAGCTGCCTGAACATGAGCCAGCAGTGTGCCCAGGTGGCCAAGAAGGCCAATGGCATCCTGGCCTGCATTAGGAATGGTGTGGCCAGCAGGAGCAGGGAGGTCATTGTGCCCCTGGACTCTGCTTTGGTTAGGCCACACCTTGAGTCCTGTGTCCAGTTCTGGGCCCCTCAGTTTAAGAAGGACATCGAGACACTTGAAGGTGTCCAGAGAAGGGCAACGAGGCTGGGGAGAGGCCTTGAGCACAGCCCTGTGAGGAGAGGCTGAGGGAGCTGGGGTTGCTTAGCCTGGAGAAGAGGAGGCTCAGGGGAGACCTCATTGCTCTCTACAACTACCTGAAGGGAGGTTGTAGCCAGGAAGGGGTTGGCCTCTTCTCCCTAGCAACCAGCACCAGAACAAGGGGACACAGTCTCAAGCTGCACCAGGGGAAGTTTAGGCTCGAGGTGAGGAGAAAGTTCTTCACTGAGAGAGTCATTCGCCATTGGGATGTGCTGCCCAGGGAGGTGGTTGAGTCGCCGTCCCTGGAGGCATTCAAGAGGGGACTGGATGTGGCACTTGGTGCCATGGTCTAGTTGTGAGGTTTGTGGTTACAGGTTGGACTCGATGATCTTCAAGGTCTCTTCCAACTTTAGTAATACTGTGATACCTTCAGTGATGGTGTCTCCACCATCTCCCTGGGCAGCACATTCCAACGGCCAATCTCTCTTTCTGGGAAGAATTTCTTCCTAACATCCAGCCTATACCTCCTCTGGCACAGCTTGAGACTATGTCCTCTTGCTCTGGTGCTGGTTGCCTGGGAGAAGAGACCAACCCCCACCTGGATACAACCTCCCTTCAGGTAGTTGTAGAGAGCAATAAGGTCTCCCCTGAGCCTCCTCTTCTCCAGACTAAACACACCCAGCTCCCTCATCTGCTCCTCACAGGGTTTGTGCTCCAGACCCCTCCCCAGCTTTGTTACCCTGCTCTGGACATATTCCAGCAAGTCAACATCTTTCTTGACTTGAGGGGCCCAGAAGTGGACACAGTACTCAAGCTGTGGCCTAACCAGTGCTGAGTACAGGGGCAGAATGACTTCCCTGCTCCTGCTGCCCACACTATTCCTGATGCAGGCCAGGATGCCATTGGCCTTCTCTGCCATCTGGCCACACTGCTGGCTCACGTTCAGCCTACTGTCAACCAGTATCCCCAGGTCCCTTTCTACCTGGCCACTCTCCAGCCTTTCTGTCCCCAGCAACAATTTATAAGTAGATGCTTCCCCTATGGAAAAAAGATCCAAATCTCTGCTTAAGTTACATGTCATCCAACTATCTAGCTACATATGTGTGGTGTATTTAATGAATGCTCTGCAGTAGTACATTTGTTGGCATACTACTGGATAAGTTCACCAATAGAAAAGAGCTTTAATAGCTACACAGCATATACACAGACTTCTGATATGCAATCACAATTTTATCTTCAGCTATAACTAATAATTATAAGAAACATCTGTGTCCCAGTTCCTCTTGAAGGAGTTTATTAAGCAGATCTTCACATGTCAAAATGGTCTCCTGACAGTCTGCTTGTTTCACGGTGTCCTAGTTTTGAGCCATGAGCTGCCCAGGGTGAAAGGACACAAAAGATCTTTTACCCCTTCCCGAGGAGTACAATAAAAATGCTCCACACTGGACTGGAAGTTTAAATGGGAATTCTATTTACAAATTTATACAGAAGGCATTCAGGTAAAAGGTATACATTCACAAATTAGGCTCAGTTCTTCACCTGGGCCTACCAGCCCCAAACCTTCCAGAGCCTTTCAGCCCCAAACCTTCCAGAGACTTTCAGCCCAAAACCTTCCAGAGCCTTCGAGAAATCTCCACCAGACTCAGCCTCAGCAGGTCCAAGAGCAGCCACACTGCACACACACACATACACACACACCCCACCGCCCCTAGACCCAGATCTACCACAGGCTTCAACAGGCCCTGTGGTATAGCTGGAAATTCCCTGCCAGCCAAGGTCAGGAGAAAGCCTCTCCCCCACAAACCATAAAGATAAAGGCATGTGTGTCTTGAGATGGAGAGTCGAGAGAGAGAATTGGCTGTACACTCTATTAAATAGAGAAATGGGCTCTTCAATTCCTAAAAGATGCTGAGATGCTCAAATGTGTCCAGAGAAAGGCAACAAAGCTGGTGAGGGGTCTGGAGCACAAACCCTGTGAGGAGCAGATGAGGGAGCTGAGGTTGCTTAGCCTGGAGAAGAGGAGGCTCAGAAGAGAACATATTGTGGTCTACAACTACCTGAAAGGAGATGTAGCCAGGTGGGGGTTGGTCTCTTCTCCCAGGCAGCCACCAACAGAGCAAGAGGACACAGTCTCAAGCTGTGCCAGGGGAGGTTTAGGTTGAATGTTAGGAAGAAATTCTTCCCAGAAAGGGAGATTGGCCATTGGAATGGGCTGCCCAGGGAGGTGGTGGACTCACTGTCACTGGAAGTGTTTAAAAAGAGACTGGATGAGGGACTTAGCGCCATGGTTAAGTTGATTAAATCCTGTTGGATGATAGGTTGGATTTGATGATCTCAAAGGTCTCTTCCAACCTGGTTAAATATACACTCTGTATTCTGTAAATACAGGAATACTGAATAGAATAACAGACTACAATATCCTGGGACAAACTGCCCACCCCCCTGGGACTCTCTAGACTCTGGAGGACTTTTCTTTATGGTTATACAAACTAACTCTTGATTTCCCTTAACCTACAACACACAGGAAAAAAAAAGCCAAAACAAACACCACCACCAAAATCAACCCAAACCCCAGAAAAAAGCGAAACAGAAAAGAATAGCTTTCCTGCCAAAGTAAACCAATTGACTCATGGAGCCCATAAAGATGGGAAGCAGTGTTCTCCCTTTTCTTGGAGCACATCTGAGAACACAAATTGTGTTTTGGAGTGTAGGTATTATTCGTTCTTTGATAGCTGTCCCTTCAAAAATGTTGCTGGCACTCTTTGAATGTGGCCTGAGAGATTAAAAGCTCTAACAGGGTGTAGGAACTATGATGGGCTCCTTTTCCACAAATGAGGAGTCCCTATAATATTACAGAAAATAGCACTGGGGTGCAGAGGAGGGCAATGAAGCTGGGGAAGGGCCTGGAGAATAAATCTGATGAAGAGTGACTGAAGAAGCTGGGGATGGTGAGTTTGGAAAAGAGGAGGCTGAGGGGAGACCTCATTGCTCTCTACAACCACCTGAAAGGAGGTTGTGGAGAGGCTGCTGCTGGTCTCTTCTCACAGGTGATTAGTGATAGAACAAGAGGGAATGGCCTCAAGCTGTGACTGGGTAGGTTTAGACTGGACATTAGGGGGAAAAAAAATCATGGAAAGAGTGGTCAAGCCTTGGATTGTGCAGCCCAGGGTGGAGGTTGAGTCCCCAACCCTGGATGTGTTTAAAGGTGGTTTGGATGTGGTGTTTGAGGATATGGTTTAGGGGGTGACCCTTGTAGAATGGGGTTATTAGTCGGACTTGGTGATGCTGAGGGTCTTTTCCAACCTGAATGTTCCTGTGATTCTGTAAAGCTAGATAATTTCTTTCTCTTTTTCTGTCTCTGACCCATTATTTTTCTTTTACTGTCATTTCTTACCTCCTAGGACCAGATAACTGAAAAGAAATGACAAAGAGGAAGCTAACCTACGAAAAGCATTCCTGGGAAACTTTGCCTACATGTTGTAAAAAAAAACAACAATGGAAGGTATAAAACTGGGGGGGGGGAATAAAAATATGATAGAATATATAAAATTTCTTGCTTCTTTTATTTTGGGTATGTTTTAATTCATAAAAAGCCTGGACAGTAAGCTTTCAATTGAATTGTATTTAATTTCTTGTCTTCTTACCATTATTGCTGCCAGATAGATACAACACTTTTTCATAGAATTTGTCTGTTACTATTAGTGGTGTTGGTGTTATTTGTATGATTTTTGTGTTCTATTATTGTGACCGAATTGCTTTCAGGCTTATTAAATTCATGGTAATGTTGAAGGTAGTTTCATTGTGTTGCATTTGTTTCAGGATTCAAATGCTGTTAATTTGGAAGGGGATTTTCCTGTGCACTCGTCCCAACCCCCTCCTGAAATCAGTAGTCTTAAGCAGTTCCAGAGTTCTTTTATCTGATAATTCTTTACAGTCTCTAGTCTGAGTAACAAAAAGGCTTTGATAAGATACAATGAGATGAATATTACAAAGCAAAAGGAATGAGTTCTGCTGATTTGGGTGGAGATATCACAAATGTCATCACGTTTGAATGACTCTTCTAACAGGAACCAGCTGATTTTATAGACAAAAGTCCTGATCCTCACTTTGATAAATCTCCTGATTTGAATGAAGATTGCATGGAACTTGGTTGGAGGCCAACAATGGGAAAGAGATCAGAATTATTCTTTTTTCTTCATCTGATGAGCTGAGAATGGAGACATTAGTTTATGATTAGAAATCTGGCTCCGTTGTTGTGCAGATTTACTCTAGCTATTGACCTGTGAGAGCTAAAAGGGCAAGAGAGGTAACCCCCTTTTTTCTTAAACAAGAATTACTTCTCAGCCACGCTCATGAGAGCTCTGAGTGCTTGTTATTAACTCCGGTGACCTGTTGTGTGTAAACAGCTGGATGTCTACACTTGCACAGAGATGACAGCGATGGTAGCACGTCACAGAGTTCACGCTTCCGGGAAGTCCCGGGGAGGCTGGGAATCTGGCTCCGGTTCTGGCATCAAAACGTGCCTGCCTACGGCAGTGTGCGGTAGGTGTGCCAAAAGCATCCCGGTGCCCTTTGCAGAGAGAGGAGTGCTCAGTTGAATGTTTGTGGGACTACTGCTTCCGGACCTCACGGTGTCCGTTTCAGCCATGGGGTGATTCTCTTCTGCCTTTACAGGATCACAGGATGTTAGGGCTTGGAAGGGACCTCTGGAGATCATCAAGTCCTACTCCCCTGCCAGAGCAGGACCATAGAACCTAGCACAGGTCACACAGGAACACATCCAGGTGGGTCTTGAAAGTCTCCAGAGAAGAAGACTCCGCAACCTCTCTGGGCAGCCTGTTCCAGTGCTCTGTGACATTCACAGTAAAGAATTTCCTCTTCATGTTGAGGTGGAACCTCCTGTGCTGTAGTTTATATCCATTACCCCTTGTCCTGTCACAGGGTGCAACAGAGAAGAGCCTGTCCCCTCCCTCTTGACACTCAGCCCTCAGATAGTTATAAATATTTATTAAATCATAGTATCACAGTATCATAGTATCAGTCAGGGTTGGAAGGGACCACAAGGATCATCTAGTTCCAACCCCCCTGCCATGGGCAGGGACACCCTACACTAGATCAGGCTGGCCAGAGCCTCATCCAGCCTGGTCTTAAACACTTCCAGGGACGGGGCCTCAACCACCTCCCTGGATAACCCATTCCAGGGCTTCACCACTCTCATGGGGAAGAATTTCTTCCTCCTCATGTCCAGCCTGAATCTCCCCACCTCCAACTTCATTCCATTCCCCCTAGTCCTATCACTACCTGATAGCCTGAGAAGTCCCTCTCCAGCCTTCTTGTAGGCCCCCTTCAGATACTGGAAGGCCACAATCCCCTCTCAGTCTTCTCTTCTCCAGACTAAAAGCCCCAGGGCTCTCAGCCTCTCCTCATAGGGCACAGGCTCCAGTCCCTTCATCACCCTTGTAGCCCTTCAATGGATCCTCTTGAGTAGATCCCTGTGCCTTTTGAACTAGGGAGGCCAAAACTGGATGCAAATGTGAATTTTTCCACTCATTGTCTCCCATGGAACCAAAACTAGGAGCAGATTCAGTGCTGTATCCATTTCCAAAATTTAGCTCTCTGAGTTAAATGAGCTCTTGGTTTGTGTTGCAAAAACTTCCAGTAACAAAGAAAGAGTGGACCTTAGAGGAACTGCAGTAATTACTAATGTTGGACCAGGAATCACACAGAAGTCATATGCATGTGGGAATACCACCAGCTATCCTTGGTAAGTTTTCTGTCCCATGAAGACAGCTAATTGGCATTTTGGTAGTTTGTCAAAATTTATCATTGTGGTGGAATTATTGTTGAACTCCATCCAAATCACTAGATTTGGACTTCAGAGTTCATGCTGCACTCATGAACAGGCAGTTTAATTAATAGCAGTGGTGAACTTATTGACAAAGCCCCTGATGTTTCCTACATCTTTTGTCTCTGGCTGCTATAATGCTGTGTGTACACAGAAAAAGGATGTATTAGATTCAGGCATCAGAGCATCACACATATTTCTTATTAAATGGCTACTGTTGGAACAGAATTTGTCTTTATCAAGCAAGAACACACCAAAAACTACTGCAGAATTAGGAATTACAGTATCAAAGTATCACAGTACATTAGTGGTTGGAAGGGACCTCCAGAGATCATTGAATCCAACCCCCCTGCCACAGCAGGATCACCAAGGGTAGTCCACACAGGAATGCATCCAGGTGGGGTTTGAAAGTCTCCAGAGGAGACTACACAACCTTTCTGGGCAGCCTGTTCCAGTGCTCTGTCACCCTCACTGTAAGGAAGTTTCTTCTCATGTTGAGGTGAAAGCTTCTGTGTTCAAGTTTGTATCCATTGCTCCTTGTCTTTTTTCTGTGCACCACTGAAAAAAGAATGGCCCCCTTCACTTGACACCCACCCCTCAGATATTTATAGACATTGATCAGATCCCCTCTCAGTCCTCTCTTCTCCAGACTAAACAGCCCCAGGTGTCTCGGTCTCTCTTCATAGGGGAGATGCTCAAGTTCCCTAATCATCCTGGTTGCTCTCTGTTGGATTCTCTCCAGCAGGTCTCTGCCAATCTTGAACTGGGGAGCCCAAAACAGGACACAGTATTCCAGGTGTGGTCTCACTGGGGCAGAACAGAGGGGGAGAAGAACTTCCCTAGACCTGCTGGACACTCTTTTCCTGATGCACCCCTGGATACAATTGGCTCTCTTGGCCACAAGGGCACATTGTGTTTTTACAATACAATACAATACAATACAATACGATACGATACGATACGATACGATACGATACGATACGATACGATACAATACAATACAATACAATACAATACAATACAATACAATACAATACACCAGGTTGGAAGAGACCTTCAAGATCATCGCGTCCAACCCATCAACCAATCCATGTGTGCTCTATAGATATATAGATGTGTGCTCTAAAGAAATGAATGCTATGAGGTCCAAAAGAGGAAAATAAGTTATGTGCTGTGAGGCAGCTAGAGTAAAGGCTGCATTTAGTGGCATCCAAAACAAAAGTCAATTGGGCCAAATTTCTCACTACCTTATTCTCAGGTAACTGAGTAACCAGTTGTGTTTCAGTCACATCCTTTCTCCCCACTCCCAAAGCTATGAACTGAGTTTCTCTTCCCCTCCTTGGAAGAGCACAGACGCACCTGCATGAGGGGACAGATTTAGCTTTCAATGGGTATTAAACATGAATTCTGAGCTGTCCTCAAGGAAGGACAGGTGCACAAACACACACATGCGAACACCCTGGGAAGGAGAAAGGAAAAATGTGTCTCATTATTCCTTACCTCCCCGCTACTTGGACTTACGGGAAGTCGATAGGAATTCAGTTCTTCCGGTTATTAAGTATTTACTTCTGTTACTTACATCCAGTCTAAGTTTAAAGTCATCCCTTTGACCATATTTACTTCTTAAAGAAGATTTTGGAAGCTCAATAACTGCTATAATTTAATTCTGCTGCAGGATGAATGAGGTTTGAGCATGCAAAAAATCCCCAAGCCCCTTCTGGACCAGGAATGTTAACAAATTATAGAGTTGTTGGATGATTAAATTATTCTGTTTTTCAAGCTGTCTTCCTAGAGTTGCTTGACTCCATGCCACTTCATATCTATTTTCATGCAAGATGACAAATGTATTCTAGCTTTCTGTAGATCAACACAAAGTCAGGAAGATTATTTTGCCCTCCATATGTGGCGTTGATCTCTCTTGCTCGTCAGGTTTTGGCTCTGCTTAGCATTACAAGAGCTCAAACCTTTCCAGAGATCATTGTTTAACCTGTACTTCCAACAAAACTGGATAAAAAGGAGAGAAGGGGGCAGCTGTGAAGAATAATAAAGGCCTGCTACAAAAATAATACAATAATACAATAAAATAAACCAGGTTGGAAGAGACCTTCAAGATCATCCTGTCCAACCCATCAACCAATCCACCCCACCTAAACACCTAGATCATGGCACCAAGCACCCCATCAAGTCTCCTCCTGAACACCTCCAATGATGGTGACTCCACCACCTCCCCAGGCAGCACATTCCAATGGGCAATCACTCTCTCTATAGAACTTCTTCCTAACATCCAGTCTAAACCTCCCCTGGCACAGCTTGAGACTGTGTCCTCTTGTTCTGGTGCTGGCTGCCTGGGAGAAGAGACCAGCCCTCACCTGTCTACAACCTCCCTTCAGGTATTTGTAGAGAGCAAGAAGGTCACCCCTCAGTCTCCTCTTCTCCAGGCTAAGCAACCCCAGCTCCCTCAGCCTCTCTTCATAGGGTTTGTGTTCCAAACCCCTCACCATCTTCAATGCCCTTCTCTGGACATGTTCCAGCAAGTCAACATCCTTCCTAAACTGAAGGGCCCAGAACTGGACACAATACTCGAGGTGTGGCCTAACCAGTGCAGTGTACAGGGGCGCAATGACCTCCCTGCTCCTGCTGGCCACACTGTTCCTGATGCAGGCCAGGATGCCATTTGCCTTCTTGGCTGCCTGGGCACACTGCAGGCTGATGTTCAGCCTACCATCAACCAGCATCCCCCAGGTCCCTCTCTGCCTGGCCGCTCTCCAGCCCCTCTGACCCCAGCCTGTAGCGCTGCATGGGGTTGTTGTGGCCAATGTGCAGAACCCGGCACTTGGATGTGTTCAATCTCATGCCATTAGATTCTGCCCATCTGTCCAGCCTGTCGAGGACCCTCTGCAAAGCCTCTCTGCCCTCCAGCAGATCAACTCTTGATCAAATCTTTGTACCAAAAGGTGATCTACATTATCAAAGTTGCCGAGAACTCTGCTTTATGGTTTAATATATTTAACATAATATATATATATATAAATATTTATATTCCAGGATTTTGTTAGTCTCTGTGCAACCTTAACAGTAATAGAGTTTTATGTTTTAATTTCCTTAAAGGAAAGTCTCATTTGGAACTCATGAATGTTTCAGTGTTTGGAAAGATCTAAATATCTGTCAAATATCTGTTGAGACCTCTGACTTTACCCCTCCCCTTCCCCCACCCCATCCACTCAGCATTCACTTCATGTATTGTTTTGAGAAAGAGGACTATATGTACTGTAAATAATACAGAGAAAAATATATATCTGATAAGCTGAAATACATCTGCCTGTTGGTTAATTATCCAAATACTGAAGAAAAGTTAGGCTAATGATTTCCAGACAGTTGTTATGCCATATCATGTTAAAGCAGCTGTTAACCATATGCACTACTGTAGTTCTGCTTATATGAACCCTTATGAAATTTTCCTTTGGGGAAAAAAAAAAAGAAAAGCTCATGTGCTTGCAGAGAACCTCTCTGCTCTCTTTTTAAATGAAATGAGGTGGTTGTACTTAGAGCATGGCAAATAATTTGTAACAAATCACTTGGTGGTTTTCTCCTGCTTGGGGATAGATACAGTATTTTTTTCCAAAGCCACCAGGCACCCAAGAAACTCAAGTCTCACCAGCAGCTGGGGACATGTCTGCAGCTTGCAACAGAGCAGGAGGCAGCCCTCCTGAATAGAATAGAATAGGATAGGATAGGATAGAATAGAATAGAATAGAATAGAATAAAATAGAATAGAATAGGATAGGATAGGATAGGATAGGATAGGATAGGATAGGATAGGATAGGATAGGATAGGATAGGATAGGATAGGATAGGATAGGATAGGATAGGATAGAATAGAATAGAATAGACCAGGTTGGAAGAGACCTTCAAGATCATCGTGTCAAACCTATCACCCATCACTATCTAATCAACTAAACCATGGCACCAAGCACCCCATCAAGTCTCCTCCTAAACACCTCCAGTGATGGTGAGTCCACCACCTCCCCAGGCAGCCCATTCCAATGGCCAATCACTCTTTCTATGGAGAACTTCTTCGTAACATCCAGCCTAAACCTCCCCTGGTGCAGCTTGAGACTGTGTCCTCTTGCTCTGGTGCTGGTTGCCTGGGAGAAGAGACCAGCCCTCACCTGTCTACAACCTCCCTTCAGGTAGTTGTAGAGAGCAATAAGGTCTCCCCTGAGCCTCCTCTTCTCCAGGCTAAGCAACCCCAGCTCCCTCAGCCTCTCCTCACAGGACTTATGTAACTGAGCCAGCCCAGAGCTGACTCTGGTGGTTGCAGGGCTGCAGGGGACACAAGGTCAGCTGGCTCTTCATGGTGCTGCATGTTGCTTCACAGACACATCAGCTTGTAGGAGGCTAATTTGGTGACCCCTGAGGAATATGGTCTTACAGCAGGACAGGATTTCATTTGACCTTTTCCTTTTTGTCTTTTGGAGATAAAGACAGAAAGAGCCATCACTGAATTCCTAGGGGTTTATGGCAGCAAATAGTATAGTGATAAGTGCTGGGGAAACAAGATTCACGGACAGAAGCAATCTCTTTTAGTAGACTGACTAATAGAGTTGGAAAAAAACAGACAAGCATTTTGGGTCAAAACCCCTTTTGCACATCCAAGATAGAAGCATGCCTTGTGGACAGCTTATGTGGTTGACACTTTGCTTGCTGTTGGGGTTTTGGTATGGGTTTTCACTCCACAATTAGAGCACAAAAGAGGTTCCATTTTCTTTTGTGAGTGTTGCCTCTTTTTTTTCTAAAACACTGAAACTACAAAAGGATGTACATCTATTAACACTTTAATCCCTGCCAAACTTGGCAGAATAGTTTGTCATCTTGTGTTGTCCTAAGGAAGGGTATTTCTGTTCAGCCAGAATGAGACCAAAGTTACACTTGTTTTAGGAATATTTGTCTGAATGTGTTACATCTGCCTTTGTGTTACATTTACTCTCTGTGACTATTCAAACATATGTACATGAAAATAAATCAAGATGAAAGTGGTTTTATTGGATAACAATCACAGCAAAGTTTCACCTTAAAGTACATAACCTGGTCACAGTGTGAAAGAATCCTATTTTTTTTTCTCTCTGCCTCCTAGTCTCAGATCTTGGAAGAAGGCAGTTGTACAGATATATCAGCTGCAAGGCTTAAGACATCACAGAATCACAGAATGTTAGGGGCTGGAAGATCTCAAAAGATCATCCAGTCCAACCCCCTGCCAGAGCAGGGTTACCTAGAGCAGATCACGCAGGAACACATCTAGGTGGCTTTTGAACAGCTCTGGATGGGGAGACTCCACAACCCCCCTGGGCAGCCTGTTCCTTCTATTCAGTGTGGGTAAAACCTGAGTGTTGCACACCACCAAGACATGGTAGATGCCATTTTACTCTGTTCTGGTAAGACCTCACCTGGAGTACTGCATCCAGGTCTGGCGCCCTCAATATAAGAAGGTCATGGACCTGATGGAGAGGGTCCAGAGGAGGCCATGAAAATAATCAGGGGGTTGGAACACCTCTGCTATGAGGACAGGCTGAGGGACCTGGGATTGTTCAGCCTGGAGAAGAGAAGGCTCCGGGGAAACCTAATAGCAGCCATCCAGTACCTGAAGGGGGCTACACGAAGGACTGGGAGAGACTGCTTACAAAGGCCTGCAGTGACAGGACAAGCGGCTCCACACTAGAGAAGGACAGACTTAGATTAAATGTTAGAAAGAAGTTCTTTGCTATGAGGGTGATGGAACACTGGAACAGGTGACCCAGGGAGGTAGTTGAGACCCCATCCCTGGAGATATTCAAAGTGAGGCTCAACAAGGCTCTGGGCAATGTGATCTAGTTGGGGATGTCCCTGCTGACTGCAGGGAGGTTGGGCTGGATGACCTTTGGAGGTCCCTTCCAGCCTGGACCATTCTGTGATTATGAGACCAGAGGAGGACGTTGACTACTGCCAAAGGTCTAAAATTACATTTCACAGGTAACAGCTGAAGTAACTTAGATTGTTTAGTCTGCAGAAGAATAAAAAGGAATTGTGATAACAGCCTTCAGATACCTGAGGGTAGCAGCAAGAAGAGTGAAAAAAACCCCTTCCTCTGCCCTTTCTGTGCAAAAGAGATGGCAATTTAAACAAGGAGTCTTAGGTATCAGAACAGTAAGAATAATGTCTCTACTGTAATAAATTAAAAAGTATTGAAATAGATTGTCTAGGGAGACTGTGAAACTAACTCAACAAAGGTACCCAAAACCAGGTTAGAAAAGCAAATAATAGGAATGGTGTATATACAGTTACATGCCCTACAGTGGCAGAGATGAATCAGCTAGATAATTGTTAGCGTTGCTTATAGATCTCTTTTCTCTGATCTTATGACTGTATCACCACAACTGTATGATGATGGCAAAAAAAAAAACCCAAACCAACACAGTAAGATGTCCTCCAAAATCCTTTGCCTCTCTTCACAGAATCACAGAATCACCAAATCACCAAGGTTGGAAGAGACCTCAAAGATCATCAAGTCCAACCTGTCACCACAGACCTCATGACTAAACCATGGCACCAAGTGCCACGTCCAATCCCCTCTTGAACACCTCCAGGGATGGTGACTCCACCACCTCCCTGGGCAGCCCGTTCCATTGGTGAATGACTCTCTCAGTGAAGAACTTTCTCCTCACCTTGAGCCTAAACTTCCCCTGGTGCAACTGTTACTAGAGTATAATATTCACAGATTCACAGATTGCATTGGGTTGGAAGGGACCTTCAAAGGTCACCTTGCCCAACCCCCCTGCAGTGAGCAGGGACACCTCCAATTACATCAGGCTGCCCAAGGCCACATTGAGTCTGATCTTGAATGTCTCCAGGGGCAAGGCCTCAACCATATTCCTGGGCAACCTGTTCCAGTATTTTATCACTCTCATTGTAAATAACTTACTCCTTGTGTCCAACCTAAATCTATTGTGCTCCAGTTTAAAACCATTGCCCTTAGGTTAGGAACTGGCTGGAGGGCTGTGCCCAGAGAGTGGTGGTGAATGGTGCCACATCGAGCTGGCAGCCAGTCACTAGTGGTGTCCCCCAGGGATCAGTTCTGGGCCCCATCCAGTTTAATATCTTTATTGATGATCTGGATGGGGGGATTGAGTCCATCATCAGTACATTTGCAGACAACACCATGTGGGGAGCAGATGTTGATCTGTTAGAGAGTAGAAGGGCTCACCAGGGGGACCTTGACAGGCTGTACAGATGGGCAGAGTCCAACATGATGGCATTCAACAAGTCCGAGTGATGGGTGCTGCACTTTGGTCACAACAACCCCATGCAGAGATACAGGCTGGGGCTGGAGTGGCTGGAGAGCAGCCAAGCAGAAAGGGACCTGGGGGTACTGGTTGAGAGTAGGCTGAACACGAGCCAGCAGTGTGCCCAGGTGGCCAAGAAGTCCAATGGCATCCTGGCCTGCATCAGGAATAATGTGGCCAGCAGGAGCAGGGAAGTCATTGTACCCCTGTCCTCAGCACTGCTTAGGCCACACCTTGAGTCCTGTGTCCAGTTCTGGGCCCCTCAGATTAAGAAGGGCATTGAGACTCTTGAGCATGTCCAGAGAAGGACAATGAAGCTGGGGAGGGGCCTTGAGCACAAGCCCTATGAGGAGTGGCTGAGGAAACTGGGGCTGTTTAGCCTGGAGAAGAGGAGGCTCAGGGGAGACCTTCTTGCTCTCTACAACTATCTGAAAGAAGGTTGTAGCCAGGAAGGGGTTGGTCTCTGCTCCCAGGCAACCAGCATCAGAACAAGAGGACACAGTTTCAAACTGTGCCAGGGGAGGTTTAGGCTCAAGGTGAGGAGAAAGTTCTTCCCAGAAAGAGTGATTGGACATTGGAATGTGCTGCCCAGGGAGGTGGTGGAGTCACTCTCCTGGAGGTGTTCAAGAGGGGATTGGATGTGGCACTTGGTGCCATGGTTTAGTGGTCATGAGGTGTTGGGTGACAGGTTGGACCTGACGATCTTTGAGGTCTTTTCCAACCTTATTGATTCCATGATTCTATGATTCATGCTGTCATTACAAGTATTTCTAAACAATTCTTCCCCAGCCTTCTGTAGGTCCCCTTCAGATACTGAAATGTAACTGTAAAGTATCAGAAGACAGCTGGCTAGAACCCAGGACACTGACGCTGCACCAAGAAACATCCATATGATAGGACCTTGCACTGTGTCCTAGAAGACATTTCTGAGCCCAAATAATCCCCCTCAGTAACCCAGCTACTTACTCAAATGTTTGCTCCTGCTTGTGATGGATCTGCAAAGAGACTGTCTGCAATGGCAGACAATTTGAAAATAACTGTTCTGATCCAGTGTCTGAATTGCTGACAGAAAGGAAATGTTCATGTGTGCAATGAGCATGAAAACCAAAAGCCTTTCCCCGGTGCTCTTCTTCCATCAAAGCTCTTACTCTGACCTGTGGCCTCTCCAGATGACCTGTGAGCACAGAACAGGGAAAGTATAAGAAAATAGCTCTTGCTAAGGCTTCTTTTCTGAAGGAAAGTCTGTTGCAGATGCTGCAGTTGTACCTCTCATATTGCCAACTAAAAATGTGTAAGAAGTTAATAAAGTGGTTTGGAAAATCAGGAAATGTTGCTTTTTGGCTCTTGTAAACCTTTACATTAATATTTATTTTGCATATTTATGCTTTTTTTCTCTCTTTTATTTGGATTCACCCAGGCCAGAAACTGCAGGACCGAAACTGCAGAACTGGCAGAGCTTTGTGCAGCTCCCTTGCACTCCTCCAGCGCCCCTTGCCTTGGTGCCTCATGGAGTCCTGTGGCTCTAAGGACAAGGATCTTGTTACTGAGTCCAGCTTTTCTTGCCAGGTGGGAGCCCTGGGCATCCTGACTATCACTTAGAACATCTCCTGGCAGAGATATCACCAGGCATGTGAAGTGTTTCAGACTTGTAAAGGACTGAAAGTGACCTGGAGCAATGACCACTTCTCCCTGCGAGCATCTAGAATATGAAATACAGTGATACTTTGGCTTGACTCAGAGCTGTACCTCATTAAAAATAACTTCTATAACTGTATCCACACGTCTGTTGGTCTTTTAGTCTTTGTTTTTCTCAAAAAAAGAGAAAAACTAAGCAGAGGGAGGTTTCCAGATATTTCCCATGGGGAAAGGGCTTTGAATGGCCAGATTATTTGCAGGTACTGCTTTAAATCACTTTGATCTTGCAAAGCTCTGGTTTTGTTGTTGTTTTTTTAATCCACTGTGATACCTTCCTCATCTTTTAATCCAAAGGAAAGTGGATTACAATTCTTCTCATCCTGTCCCCCAAGCTCTTGAGCAGTGCAATGGCCTGCTGTGGCTGCAGCACAATGGCCTGCTATGGCTGCAGCACAGTTCTGGCTGGGGCGAGTCTTAATTAGCTGTCAATGATGTCATGTCCATGTCTGTGTTAAAGGCACAGATCTAAGTGTTCCTCCTTATTTAATGTACTGCCGAAAATTCCATTTTGGGATAGCATTAAGATGCTTCAGAGCCAGCCTTGTAGCTCTCCTGTAGCTGAGACGCTTGGCCTTCAGCCTTCTGACACTACCCCAGTTGCGCTATAACGGCCCAGAAACACACTGCCTGTTGTGTTTTATGGCTTATGTGAAGAGTGTCCAATTCCTTGTCAGTTGACAAGGGAGGAGCGTTGCAGTGAAGGATTGCACAGCAGTGTGCCTGGGAGCTATGTTATTTCACACCAGCAGCAACCTTTCAGTGTTTGCTCGACAGCCCAGTAGAGCCTTGGTGCTCTTGCCATAGAGCAGAGAGCAAACCTCATTGTAGTCACTCTCCCTGCCAGAAAGACTAATGCACGTTGCCAAATATCTCCCCTCAACACATTTATTGAACATTAAACCAGCAGAATAGCATTGAATGAAGTCCAGTAATTTTATAGGATATATTTTAGTCACTAGACTTTGAAGGCCGGTCCAATGTTAATTATAAAGTTTCTGTGTCTGGATAGCATATTGTTAACAGTTATTTTCTAAGTGCTAATGGCAAGATGGAAGACTTCCAATAGTTTTATTGAGGAAGTGGCAATTAAAATGTTGAGCACTGCAACATACACACAAAATAAAAATTATTGTGCATACACAGCATTTTTTATGTCTTAAAAAAAAAAAAGAAGAAGGGGGAAAAACAGGAGAAAAAACCAACAACAACAGCAAACCCAAGGATGAATATTTTCATTCGAAATAAATGCAACCATTTTCTTTCTGAAAAGTTTTGCTTTTGGGAAGAAGAAAAAAAAAACCCAGAAAACCAAAAACATGGATTTGCTTGCCAGCTTCAAATGTCACGAGCCTTGAACAAGTTTGACATTGTTTAAAGGCACATCGTGAAGCTATTAGAAAGCTAAGACAAGTTGCTGTGTTATGTTTTTCCACACACCAAGAGCAACAATATGTTCTCAGTTTGAGTGACTTCTTTTAGATTAAGGGAAAACAAAAATAATAAGAAAGAAGAGAAAGCAGAGCGTCCACAAGAGTGTGTGGAAGTGCCTGCACGGGGCAAGCCTGAACGTGTGGGTAGGAAGAGGGTCTCTGTAAGAGCTACTGCAAGGTCAGCTGGACAGAACTGCTGCTCTTGATGTGGTGCTGCTGCATGCAATCAGAAAGAAAAAAACATATAAAGAAAAAGGACTATTTATGGTTCTGTATTGTCCATCAATTAGCAGGCTCCACACAGACCTTGCCTTGCAGAGCAAATGGCTACCACCTGCTAAAAGGAGCCCTGGTGGGATCTGTAGCGGAGACAGGAGTCCAGAAGCATTGGGAATGTTTTTTAGCATGAAGTTGGTCAGTATGAGGCACATAATCCATGCAAGATGAGCGGGAGCTGGAGGCTCCAGCCATTAGAGTGGGTTTGGGTTTGCCTGCAACATACCTGTTTTAATCTAAACCTGCTGCGGTGACAGGTTTTAAAGCTCTTCCTTAATTCTTTTCCAGACAGCTCTGTTTCCAGACAGCTTGGAGAAGCTGGATTTCACATCCTCTTCTGGCTGAGTGGATAAGCTCAGAGCCCAGGGAAGTTGAAAGCCACTCTGGGGTCCTGGGACAATGTCCCAGCCTCCTTGGCTGACAAAGCAAGTAACAGCCTTGGCAGCTGCAGGTATATGGGGAGAGTGAAAAGAGGCATTTCCTAATTATTCAGGGCCTCCAGATCCCTAAGCGTTTATTGTCCACGGAAGAAACACCCTGGATTTCCTTCTCCATCCTTCTCTCCTCCTCCTTTCACCCTGCTCAATGGGTTGGGAGTTTTTTATTTCCACTTCAATACCTCCGCCGTTAAGAAAAGATACATCACAGGTTTTATTCAGCATTTTAAAAGAGATTCTTTGTAGGGTAGCATCTGATGAAAACCACTGGGGAAACAAAAGCAAACTTGACTGAAGCACAGTTATTCTGCTAGTCTCTGTGTAGCCTCAGGAAACTGAGTGAGATGTCTCCAGGGAGCAATTTGGCCCATCTGAGATCTGAATCACCTCTGGAGAGATCTTTCACTCTCCATTGTCTGGAAGGAAGTACCAAGTGAGACTTGTGGTTCCTGAGGTTCAGTGGGCAAACTTGGGCCATCAGTCTGAAAGGCTGCTCACTTGTTGCTCAGGCAATGCAACAAATCTGCTCTGTGAAGGTGCACTAGCATGGCAAGAGGTGCTAAAGCAAACAGGAATATGAAAAAATTGAGGAAGTGAATAAGAATTCCAGACTGAATGTTCCCTGCCTGCTATTCCTACTTCTCCCCTTGTATTTCCACAGGAGGAATTAAAAAAGAGAGAGTGTGGAACCATTGCACTTGATTTCTTTTTTGTTTGTTCCTTTTGCTTTGCCTCTGCTTCCCTCTTTTTGCATGGTCATGAAAAGCAGCAAGGGGATTCTGACCCACCTGAGCTCCCATGCACCATGAATGGTTCCCTAGCATGACCCCACACTGTGAGTCAGAACACAAGGACTGGGGTTTGGGGATTCTTTTGGTCCTGGGTGAGCTGTACCTGAGGACATTCAGCTTCCCTTAAAGCTGACAGCTGCGATACATCACTCATGTCTGGCTGGATACAGAGGAGAGACTTCAGTGTACATCTAAAGGAGTCCAACAGAGAAACATAGAATTGTCAGGGTTCGAAGGGACCTCAAGTATCGTTCAGTTCCAATCCCCCTGCCATGGGCAGGGACACCTCACACTACAGCAGGCTGCTCACAGCCACATCCAGCCTGGCCTTAAAAACCTCCAGGGATGAGGCTTCCACCACCTTCCTGGGCAACCTGTTCCAGTGTCTCACCACCCTCATGGGGAAGAACTTCTTCCTAACATCCAATCTGAATCTACTCATTTCTACTTTTGCTCAAACCCCCTAGTCCTATCACTCCCTGACACCCTAAAAAGTCCCTCCCCAGCTTTCTTGTAGGCTCCCTTAAGGTACTGGAAGGTCACAATTAGGTCTCCTCTTAGAGCCTTCTCTTCTCCAGACTGAACAACCCCAACTCCTCAGTCTGTCCTCATGGCAGAGCAGCTCCAGCCCTCTGCTCATCCTCATGGCCCTTCTCTGGACCACTGACCTCTTCATAGTTCTTTCTCAGTGAGATTAAAAATACAGAAAAATACAGAATACATGAATCCTTAACACCCAGTACATATACAAGATACAGGAAGATCCCCCAAAACCTTCCCCCCAACCAGACTAAACCACATACTCATTTTTCCCCACCTGGGGCTTGACATATGCCCCAGGGCTCTTTCTTCTCCCTATTTCTAGGCTGGATTCAGGCTGGCCAAGCCTGAAACTGCCTTGCCTTAGTCCATGCCATCAGACCTAAATGGGTCAAGATAGCACAGTAAAAAATTACTCAGTTCTTGAAGTCCACAGGTAACACTAGAACCATCTTCCTTCCACATCAGATGAGGTAGCTCACTGCATCCAGGGAGAAGAAAGGGAAGAAACAGAGCAACTTGGCCTTGAAGCCAATTTACAAAGATATAGCAGAATTATGGGATTGAATAACAAAAGTCACAATTTCCTGGGTTCACCTCCTGGACCTTTCTGGTCCTCCTGGAGGACTCAACTCTGTGGCTTTTCTTAAGGGGCAACCAGCCTCCAACCATGACAACCTTGCATGATGACTTCTCATCCAGCAGCAAGCTTCAGCTCACAGCCTTCTAGCTTTTCAAATAGCATAATCTTCACAACAAAAGTAAGCAGGAGGTTTCCTGTCTCACTTACAGGTTCCAGGCCCTTTCAGAGTAGCATACAACTTCCAGCAGATCTGTGTGCTTTGCCTTAAAAATGCTAACCTGCTTGATTTCAGATGCTGAGCTTTGGCTAAGAGGAGCATCATGAGCTCACTCAGACCAAAGCAGTAGGCTGTTCTTGATGGGGTGCTTGGTGCCATGGTTTAGTTGTTTAGGTGGGTTGGATTGGTTGATAGGTTGGATGTGATGATCTTGAAGGTCTCTTCCAACCTGGTTCTGTTCTGTTCTATTCTATTCTATTCTATTCTATTCTATTCTATTCTATTCTATTCTATTCTATTCTATTCTATTCTATTCCATTCCATTCCATTCCATTCCATTATATTCTATTCTATTCTATTCTATTCTATTCTATTCTATTCTATTCTATTCTATTCTATTCTTTTTTTATATTCTAATGCATGCTTCACCTAGCCTGTGGGCTGCTGCAAGGGACCAACAGGCATTAGCAGCTACATGGAAAATCCAGGAATGATGGAATAACACTTTTGAGATGTCCAGCTGTAAAATCTGCCACAGATCCTTTTCTAAATCAATCCAAGCTTTATGTATAGCTTGATAAAAGATTTATTAGGTGAGGGATAATAAATACATAAAATGAAAGATATGGAAAATAGCAGTAATATACCTGTAGATGGTCTGCTATGCTGAGCTGAACTAAACAAGAGCTTGCCTGGGACAAGTTGCTCCATACCAGTTATTTATTAAAAGAGAAAGGGGAAAAAAAAATAAAAGAAAAAGAGGAGGGTAAAATGATCCCATGTAAGGGCTATGGTAGAGAGCAGCATGTTCTGGCCACTGATGTTCTGCTTCTTCAGCTATTTCTCCAGGGCCGCTGTTAGCTTAAGAGTGGACTTTGAGATATTAGGTGTTGGTGTTTGCGCTATTGTTCACAGCAAGTCGCAATCATACTGCAGCTCAACATCAAAAGGCATGAGGCAGCAGGCTGGGAAACAGAGATCACTGAGGTCAACGCTAGATGCTGTCTTTGAATGGTTAAATGTTCCATCTGTTAACTAATGGGACCTTGACACTCTGAATTACTGTTATTAAGAAAGTTAGGAACACCTGGAGAGAGCACTGGAATCTTTACAGGAAATGGCTATATTAGTACTTTAGGTGTGGCCTCAGTAGTGATTTAAAGGTAATGTGCTTGAATGCATCCTTGCAGGACACTCTGGAAACCATTCCAGGACAATACTGGTACAAGAAGAGATAGAATAGAATAGAATAGAATAGAATACAATAGAATACAATACAATACAATACAATACAATACACCAGGTTGGAAGAGACCTTCAAGATCATCGCGTCCAACCCATCAAACAATCCAACCCACCCAACAACTAGACCATACAGCCAAGCACCCCATCAAGTCTTCTCCTGAACACCTCCTGTGAAGGTGACTCCACCACCTCCACGGGTAGCCGATTCCAATGGGCAATCACTCTCTCCGTGTAGAACTTCTTCCTAACATCCAGCCTAAAATAGAATAGAATAGAATAGAATAGAATAGAATAGAATAGAGTAGAATAGAAGTAGAATAGAATAGAATAGAATAGAATAGAATAGAATAGAATAGAATAGAATAGAATAGAATGGAATGGAATAGAATAGAATAGAATGGAATAGAATAGAATAGAATAGAATAGAATAGAATAGAATAGAATAGAATAGAAGTAGAGTAGAATAGAATAGAGTAGAGTAGAATAGAATAGAATAGAATAGAATAGAATAGAATAGAATAGAATAGAATAGAATAGAATAGAATAGAATTAACCAGGTTGGAAGAGACCTTGGAGATCATCGAGTCCAACCTATCACCCAACACCATCTAATCAACTAAACCATGGCACCAAGCACCCCATCCAGTCTCTTCCTAAACACCTCCACTGATGGTGACTCCACCACCTCCCTGGGCAGCACATTCTAATCACTCTTTCTATGAAGAACTTCTTCCTAACATCCAGCCTAAGAGATCCCAAGAGCAACATTTCCTATTCAAGAGCAAGATTTCCTATTCATAGACTTCTCTCCTGGTGATGTCAGCATTTTTCACTCAGTACTGATACTGTCAGGAGGGAATCTTCTCCAGAAACACCCAGAAGTAGTGAAAATTAATTTTCACTATTTCATCACCTAGCAGTGCTTTCTATGCCATCTCTCTTCATCAAGACACATCTGTTCTGTGGGGAGAGCAGTGAAAACACTTCACACCAAGTAAATGTTCATGGATGTGACTATCCACATCATTATGCTTTATTACAACAATTCTCTTCAAGGGAAGAACATAACATCAAATGGGCTGGTTAGGAAACAGTCTGTCACTCCTGATCTGCCCCTGCTCAAGGCCAAAAGTTTGAGGTTTGGGGGTTTTAGGTTTTGGGGTTTTTTTTGTGTTTGTTTGTGGATGTTTGGGGTTTGGTTTGGTTTTGGTTGTGTGGTGTTGTATCTATTTGTTTTATTTTGTTGCTGCTGTTGTTTTTTTTCCCCATTGGACTCCAGCCTAAAATGAAAGAGCACTAGAACAGAGGTCAAGAACTTGGGAGAATTCATTCAAGGGGAACCAGGTACAGCTTGATTCAATATCAATATTTCATATGCTCTGAGATTGTGGTTCAATCTACAAGATAGCAGGACACCATTTTTATGGCTTTCCATCTGTGAGAAGTTATTTCTCAAAGCACTCTGTATGAACAATCCAACAGATATTCATTTTTGAGATCATATATTCTGCTAAGTGGGAACTTTTTTTGATGCACAGGCTGGCTGTGATAGTCATTTAAAAATGAGAGAGAGAGAGAGAGAGTCCTAGGGCCAGATTCATAAAAATAAATGTCTTCCACACAAAGTTATTTTCCATGATGCATTAACTCCTCCTTTTCCAGCCATTTGGAGGAAAGTAATATACTCAATATTGTATACCCATGGAGCAAAGAAAGAATCAATCAGTGGAGGAATCATAAAGAGATGATAAAGCTTATATTTAAGCAATAAAATACACATTCTTTTTCTTGTAAAAAAAAAAAGAGAAGAAATTCTTGTTTATTTCAGGACATAAATACAAATACTTTGAGTCTGAGTGCAACCCAAACTGTGATAACACAGCAATAAGAGCATACTGCATTGATGCACTTTGAATTATGCTGCAGCTGTAGTGTATCATGTACCCATTGTGTAAGGCACTTTGGAAATCAGTTTCACCTCACAGTACCACAGAACATTAGAGGCTGGAAGGGACCTCCAGAGATCATTGAGTCCAACCCCCTGCCAAAGCAACATCACCTAAGGTAGTCTTCACAGGAATGCATCCAGGTGGGGTTTGAATGTCTCCAGAGAAGGAGACTCCACAACCCTCCCTGGGCAGCCTGTTCCAGGGCTCTGTCAGCCTCACTGTAAAGAAGTTTCTCCTCATGTTGAAGTGAAATCTTCTATGTTCAAGCTTGTACCTATTGTTCCTTGTCTTATTACTGTGCACCACCCAAAAGAGCTTGGCCCCCTCCAATTGACACCCACCTGTCAGATATTTATAAGCATTGATCAGATCCCCTCTCAGCCTTCTCAAGACCGAACAGATCCAGTCTTTCATGACAGGGGAGATGCTCAAGTCCCCTAATCATCCTGGTGAGTCTCCACTGGATTCTCTTCAGGAAATCCCTGTCTCTCTTGAACTGGGGAGCCCCAAACTGGACTTCTGTCCAGTGTCCAGGACCCATCTGAGGCCAGGCTGGATAAGAATAGAATAGAATAGAATAGAATAGAATAGAATAGAATAGAATAGAATAGAATAGAATAGAATAGAATAGAATAGAATAGAACAGCATTAACCAAGTTGGAAGAGACCTTTGAGATCATTGAGTCTAACCTATCACCCAACACCATCTAATCAACTAAACCATGGCACCGAGCACCCCATCCAGTCTCTTCCTAAACACCTCCAGTGATGGTGACTCCACCACCTCCCTGGGCAGCACATTCCAATGTCCAATCACTCTTTCTATGAAGAACTTCTTCCTAACATCCAGCCTAAACCTCCTCTGGCACAGCTCGAGACTGTGTCCTCTTGTTCTGGTGCTGGTTGCCTGGGAGAAGAGACCAACCCTCACCTGGCTACAACCTCCCTTCAGGGAGCTGTAGAGAGCAGTAAGGTCTCCCCTGAGCCTCCTCTTCTCCAGGCTAAGCAACCCCAGCACCCTCAGCCTCTCCTCACAGGGCTGTGCTCCAAACCCCTCCCCAGCTTTGTTGCCCGTCTCTGGACATGTTCCAGCAAGTCAACATCTTTCCTAAACTGAGGGGCATAAGGAACCAAGAGGGCACTAGCATGGGCTTACATCCCATGCCACTGTCTTTGGTTACCCAATCCAGATGGTCAAGAACTGATTCAGAGCAGGGATGATTGATGTTGGCCTTGATTGCCAGTCTTTAGCCAGACTTGTCATGTGCCTGTGGACACACAGTAAGGTTTCTGAACTCCCACCACACCTCTGGTTTCACCTCACCTCTCACCATCCTTTTGCTGTGGTAACAAGAAATCACTGATTAATTTGTAGAAGCCACAGTACTCACCCAGCCAGTTACTTCAGCCACTTACATCAGGTCTGACTTTGAAGGTCTCTGTCTGATGTATGCAGAACAACATGGAGCTTGTGGATAAAGCAGCTTTTTCTGGGCTGATCTTCCATGAGCCTTTTGAATTTCAGAAGCAGAATTGTATGGAGATGTCAGTACCTATTGCACTCACTCTCAGCCTATGTTTGTGACACATATGTGAGCTTTTGAAGCCTGTTGCAGTGGCGTGTGAGTTCCCATCCAAGGCTGCTTTGTCCTTGTGAGTGTGGATGACCAACCAGCAAAACATCAAATTCTCACTCTTGCTGTTCCACCAGCCTTGCCCCTTTCAGTTTTGCTTGCTCCAGCTCTAAGTACTTGAAGCATATTCTAAGGCCAAGATATGAGAAGCAGCAAGTAAAACCCAAAGGTTAAATCCTGACTTTACCAAAGCTGTTGGGAGCTCTACCACTCTTCCTTGGAGAAGCAACTTTTTTTGAGTAGGTACAAAAATCCAGGTTTCCTATCTATCTATCTATCTATCTATCTATCTATCTATCTATCTATCTATCTATCTATCTATCTATCTATCTATCTAATCTATCTACCTATCTGTCTATCTATCTGTCTGTATCTACCTACCTATCTACCTATCTAGTCTATCTATCTATCTATCTATCTATCTATCTATCTATCTATCTATCTATCTAATCTATCTACCTATCTAATCTATCTACCTATCTATCTTCTGTCAATCTGTCTGTATCTACCTACCTATCTAATCTATCTATCTATCTATCTATCTATCTATCTATCTATCTATCTATCTATCTAATCTATCTACCTATCTAATCTACCTATCTTCTGTCAATCTGTCTGTATCTACCTACCTATCTAGCTATCTAATCTGTCTGTCTGTCTGTCTATCTATCTATCTATCTATCTATCTATCTATCTATCTATCTATCTATCTAATCTGTCTGTCTGTCTGTCTATCTATCTATCTATCTATCTATCTATCTATCTATCTATCTATCTATCTATCTACCTACCTACCTACCTACCTACCTACCTACCTACCTACCTATCTAATCTATCTATCTATCTATCTATCTATCTACCTACCTATCTACCTACCAACCTATCTACTTACCTACCAACCTACCTAATCTACCTACCTACCATTTATTTTCCCCCCAAAGGTGACATCCAAGTGCAAAAAGACCATCTTCCATAGACATCGAGGATTTCTGTGGGTGTCTCTGGGTAGTCTTAGCAGTGGCAGTAGCTCAAACCAAGCTGTTGAATATCCAGAATCACCACACATTTCTAATGTATGGTTGTTGACCAGTGCTATGGTAGGTACATCATAAATCCAACATTTCTGGAAGAGCTTGTGTTGCTAAATGTGCTCTGTACAGACAGTTGTCCAATGTGCTGGGTTCAGTCCTGTTCAATGACATTGATGAGGGGACAGAGTGTCTGCTCAGCAAGTTTGCTGATGATACCAAAGTGGGAGGCTTGGATGATACACCTGAAGGCTGTGCAGACATTCAGTGAGATGTGGACAAACTGAGAGCTGGGCAGAGAAGAACCTAATGAGGTTCAACAAGGATAAGTGCAGAGTCCTGCATCTAAGAGCAGAAATGAGCTAGGACTGAGAAGCAGTGTGGTGATAGAGGCTTTGTGGATCTCAGAAAAGAAGAGAGAAGATATAGGCTGTTTTACAGAAGTGTTTAGCCCTGGAGATGTTTACTCCAGCCTCTGACTCTCCATTACTTAAGGGTATAGAGGTCTGGAATGGTACAAGTGCAAAGTGTGGGTGCACTGACATTTTCCAATGGGACCTATTACAAATGGAAAGGAATTGGAAACTTGTATGAGGCTTATAACTTCAAGCTTTTTAACAGGATAAATACGTGCAGAGTGCTCAACAATGCTGTGCAATGGGGTTTCTGAAATATATACTCCCTAATATACTTATAAACAGGGGGAGTTCAAACAGCAATCAGCCAAAATTGAATAGGTACACTCCATCAGAATACATTTTCCTAAGAGCTGCCCTCAAAGCATCATTTCTCATACTACTTGAAGTTGATTCAAGCAATGGGTCTGTGCCAATTATTTGTTAAGCCTTCTGTCTTGATTTTATACCTTATGTGACACAACTGGCCAACACACAGAAACATCTGTTGCACGCAAAGGCAAAAAGAATGAGGAGCCTACCAATGTTTAGGTGGCCACTTGGTCTTTTCCTGCCATCCCTCACACTACATCAGGTTGCTCAGAGACACATCCAGCCTGGCCTTCAAAACCCCCACGGATGGGGCATTGACTGGCTGGAGAGCAGCCCTAAGGAGAGAGACTTGGGGGTGCTGGTGGACGAGAAGCTCAACATGAGCTCTCAATGTGCACTTGCAGCCCGGAAAGCCAATCAGATCCTGGGCTGCATCAGGAGATGTGTGACCAGCAGGTCAAGGGAGGTGCTTCTCCCCCTCTACTCAGCTCTGGTGAGACCCCACCTGGAGTACTGCCTCCAGTTCTGGAGCCCCTATTACAGGAGGGATGTGGACGTGCTGGAGCGTGTCCAGAGAAGGGCCACGAGGATGATCAGAGGGCTGGAGCACCTCTCCTATGAGGACAGACTGAAGGAGTTGGGGCTGTTCAGTCTGGAGAAGAGAAGGCTCCGAGGTGACCTCATTGTGGCCTTACAGTATCTGAAGGGGGCCTACAGGAAGGCTGGGGAGGGACTTCTCAGGATCTCAGGTAGTGATAGGACTAGGGGGAACGGAATGAAGCTGGGAATGGGGAGATTCAGGCTGGATGTGAGGAAGAGGTTCTTCACCATGAGAGTGGTGAAACCCTGGAATGGGTTATCCAGGGAGGTGGTTGAGGCCCTGTCCCTGGAGGTGTTTAAGCCCAGGCTGGATGAGGCTCTGGCCAGTGTGATCTAGTGTAGGGTGTCCCTGCCCATGGCAGGGGGTTGGAACTAGATGATCCTTGTGGTCCCTTCCAACCCTGACTGATTCTATGATTCTATGGGGCTTCTACCTCCTCCCTGGGCAACCTGTTGAGTGTCTCACCACCCTCCTGGGGAAGAACGTCTTCCTAACATCCAATCTGAAGCTGCCCACTTCTAGTTTTCCCTCATCCCCTGTAGTCAGATCACTACCTGACACCCTAAAAAGTCCTCCCAGCTTTCTTGTAGCCCTCTTCAGATACTGAAAGGACACAATAAAGTCTCCTCAGAGCCTACTCTCCTCCAGACTGAACATCCCCAATTCTCACAGTCTATCTCCATAGTAGAGGAGTTCCAGCCCTCTGATCATCCTTGTGGCCCTTCTTTGGACACGTTCCAGCATGTCCAGATCTTTCTTGTAATAGGGGCTCCAGAACCGGATGCAGTCCTCCAGGTAGGGTTCTCACCAGAGTGGAGTAGAGATCTTTGAACTTTGTTAGCTAACTGTACAATTAAAATTGCAGTGTTTGATGTAGATCTGAGTGGCTTATAGCACCAGTCTCTCACTTGTGAGTACAGAGTTAAAGTTCAGCCAGAGGTCTTTCATTATAGGAGTTTTCAGGGATTTTAGTGTAGTTCCCACTGGAGTGCTATCTACAACACAAACAACTCTACATCATTTGGCAATTCAGGACAAAATTTGATTAGGAGACACCCTATTCTAGCTAATTTTAACATACTGAAGAGTGTTCTCCCTTTGCACAGCAGTTATTTCTGGCAAGACCTGAAAACGTTAATGAAGAAGAGGAGATTTG
Organism: Picus viridis; assembly: GCA_033816785.1. NCBI lineage: Eukaryota > Metazoa > Chordata > Aves > Piciformes > Picidae > Picus > Picus viridis. The sequence continues at coordinate 44,835,971 of CM066578.1, read as the reverse complement.
CCATACTGTATAGCCTTCAAAGCATATCAGTTTTGGCACTTCCCTTAACAAATGTATAGCATGGTGATTCACCTAAAAGATTGTGTTGACCCAGTGACTAGGAGATTGGAATTATATTTATGAGGGGTTTGGAGCACAAGCCCTATGAGGAGAGGCTGAGGGAGCTGGGGTTGTTTAGCCTGGAGAAGAGGAGGCTCAGGGAGACCTTATTGCTCTCTACAACTCCCTGAAGGGAGGTTGTAGCCAGGTGGGGGTTGGTCTCTTCTCCCAGGCAACCAGCACCAGAACAAGAGGACACAGTCTCGAGCTGTACCAGGGGAAGTTTAGGCTGGATGTTAGGAAGAAGTTCTTCATAGAAAGAGTGATTGGGCATTGGAATGTGCTGCCCAGGGAGGTGGTGGAGTCACCATCACTGGAGGTGTTTAGGAAGAGACTGGATGGGGTGCTTGGTGCCATGGTTTAGTTGGTTAGATGGTGTTGGATGATAGGTTGGACTTGATGATCTCAAAGGTCTCTTCCAACCTGGTTAATTCTATTCTATTCTATTCTATTCTATTCTATTCTATTCTATTCTATTCTATTCTATTCTATTCTATTCTATTCTATTCTATTCTATTCTATTCCATTCCATTCCATTCCATTCCATTCCATTCCATTCCATTCCACTCAGAAACAATTCTCTGCCTTTTATTATTGGAGTTATTGGGGCTGTTCAGTCTGGAGAAGAGAAGGCTCTGAGAAGACCTTCTTGTGGCCTTCCAGTATGTGAAGGGGGCCTACAAAAAAGCTAGGGAGGGACTTTTTAGGGTGCCAGGTAGTGATGGGACTAGGGGCAATGGATTATGCTCCATAGGTTTTATTCAACCCAATAAAGATTGTTGCCTTTTGTGGCATGTTCTCTAAACACTTGTAGTAAATGGCAACATTTTATAAAACAGGATCTTTTCCTCAGCAAAACTGTTACACATTTTAACAGTTGGATTAGTTTTGCCTAAGTGTAGCAGTGTCACAATGAAGTGCCAAGCGTAAGCAAGATCTCCCTGGAGTAAATGGAGAGTAAATGGAGAGTAAACTCTGGTGAGGGACTCTCATAACAAGTTCCTGTAAGAAGTCATTCCTGAAGGTTGTTTCTCCTCTGAAAGTTTATGAGGATTATAACATAAAATGCTGAAAATGAAATTATGTCCTCATGGTTAAGATGCAGCCAAGCATATCCTGGGCTGTTTCAAGAGAAGTGCAGCCAGCAGGTCAAGGGAGGTGATTCTCTCCCTCTACAGTGCTCTCATGAGACCCCACCTGGAGTACTGTGTCCAGTTCTGGAGCCTCTATTACAGGAAAGTTAAGGTCATAATGGAACATTTCCAGAGAAGGGCCATGAGGATGATCAGAGGGCTGGAGCTCCTCTCCTATGGAGGCAGACGGAGAGAGTTCAAGTTGTTTAGTTTGGAGAAGAGAAGGCTCTGATGAGACCTCACTGTGGCCTTCCAGTATCTGAAGGAGGCCTACAAGAAATCTGGGGAGGGACATTTTAGGGTGTCAGGTAATGATAGGACTAGGGGGAATGGAGCTAGAGGAGAGGAGATTTTGATTAGATGTTAGGAAGAAGTTCTTCCCCATGAGGGTGGTGAGACAGTGAAATGGATTGCCCAAAGAGGTGGTGGAAGCCTCATCTCTGGCGGTTTTTAAGGCCACGCTGAATGTGGCTCTGAGCAACCTGATCTACTGTGAGGTGCCCCTGTCCATGGCATTTAATTAACCAGGTTGGAAGAGACCTTTGAGATCATCGAGTCCAACCTATCATCCAACACCATCTAATCAACTAAACCATGGCACCAAGCACCCCATTCAGTCTCTTCCTAAACACCTCCACTGATGGTGACTCCACCACCTCCCTGGGCAACCCATTCCAATCCAATGGTCAATCTCTCTTTCTGTGAAGAACTTGTTCCTAACATCCAGCCTAGTTTCTGATTGTGAAGGAACTTCCTGACAAGAAAAGTTCAAGACAATAATTTAAGTGGCCTTCAGTTTCAGTTTGGTGAGCAAAGGTTGGATGAAGATAATGCTCTCTTCCAACCTGGTCTGGTCTGGTCTGGTCTGGTCTGGTCTGGTCTATTCTATTCTATTCTATTCTATTCTATTCTATTCTATTCTATTCTATTCTATTCTATTCTATTCTATTCTATTCTATTCTATCTGTAAGGGGAAGATAGATATCTTCAATCATATTAAGTTCCTGCACCTCTTATCAATTGTTTTGATAAGTATGAGCTATATTACATCATTCTAATGATATTTCAAAGTATTTTAAACAGAATCATAGGATGATATCATCAACAAGGTTGGAAAAGACCACAGAGATCATCAAGTCCAACCTATTACCTATTACCAACACCTCATGACAACTAAACCATGGCTTCAGGTGCCACATCCAATCCTTTTTGAACACCTCCAGGGATGGGGACTCCACCACCTCCCCGGGCAGCACATTCCAATGGCCAATTACACTTTCTATGAAGAACTTTCTCCTCTCCTTGAGCCTAAACTTCCCCTGGTGCAGCTTGAGACTGTGTCCTCTTGTTCTGTGGCTGGTTGCCTGAGAGAAGAAACCAACCCCCACCTGGCTATGAACTCCTTTTAGGTAGTTGTAGAGAGCAATAAGGTTTCCCCTGAGCCTCCTCTTCTCCAGGCTAAGCAACCCCAGCTCCCTCAGCCTCTCCTCAAAGGGCTTGTGTTCCAAGCCCCTCCCCAGCTTTCTTGCCCTTCTCTGGACTCGTTCCAGCAACTCAACATCTTTACTAAACTGAGGGGCCCAGAAGTGAACACAGTACTCAAGGTGTGGCCTAACCAGTGCTGAGTACAGGGGCACAATCACCTCCCTGCTCCTGCTGACCACACTATTCCTGATGCAAGCCAGGATGTCATTAGTCCTTCTTGGCTACCTGGGCACACTGCTGGATCATGATCAGCCTACTATCAACCAGTACCCCCAGGTCCAGCTACTCTGCCATGGTTTACTAGTCATGAGGTGTTGGGTGACAGGTTGAACTTAATGATCTTTGAGGTCTCTTCCAACCTTATTGACTCTATGATTCTATGTATTGCCCAGACATCTGTCAGCACTGGACCTGCCACAGCTCATGCTGCCATTTCACTAGTTAAAAATGGGTAGATATGGGAGGGCTATTGAACAACATAGGACAACAGGGAGTTGAGAATGCTAGAAAAACTATTAAGGTTCATAGGGCAAAACTCTGTGGGAAGTTTGTTTATCTCTTCTCTCATGGAACAAACTGTTTACTGCAATTGTCTCTTCTGAAGAGCTGTTACATGCTGCTTTGCTCTTCCCTGACTCTTGTCCTTATTCTTTTTGTGACATTCTCCTCACATCTCATCTTCTCCATCTGACTGTTATTTAGTTCCCTGTTTATTTAGTCAAATAAAGTCATGGATGCTAAAAACAGTCATGGCTGAAATTTTGCTTCCTCTTTTACATAAAAGAAAGAGGAGGAAAAAACAACCAACCCACAGTTTGCAACAGAACCAGACCAATTTACCAAAGCTACCCACCCATTCCCAGCCAGCCTGGGGACATTTTATTCAAACAAGCCCTTCCAACATTTCACAAAGCCAATTCCTTGACTGATGAGGTTTTTACTAAACCACTAGAGAAAAACCACCTCCCTTCCAACAGTTTACTCATCTCTACCAGTATAAAATGAAATTTTACACATTGAATAAATGGAGGGGTTTTCAATTTTTCCCCTCCTGCAACAAAGTTACATCAGGCACATAATTGGCTGTGGACACTAAGCCTTCCACAGCATTATAATGTAAAACATTATATTCATGTTGTAGGTTAAGGATTAAATGTTCACAGGATGTTAGGAGTTAGAAGGGACCTCCAGAGAAGGGATCTCCAGAGATCATCAAGTATGAGGAATAGTGTGGCCAGCAGGAGCAGGGAAGTTGTTCTGCCCCTGTACTCAGCACTGGTTAGATCACACCTTGAGTCCTGTGTCCAGTTCTGGGCCCCTCAGTTTAGGTAAGATGTTGACTTGCTGGAATGTGTCCAGAGAATGGCAACAAAGCTGGGGAGGGGTTTGGAGCACAGCCCTGTGAGGAGAGGCTGAGGGAGCTGGGGTTGCTTAGCCTGGAGAAGAGGAGGCTCAGGGCAGACCTTATTGCTCTCTATAACTCCCTGAGGAGAGGTTGTAGCCAGGTGGGGGTTGGTTTCTTCTCCCAGGCAACCAGAACCAGAACAAGAGGACACAGTCTCAAGCTGCACCAGGGAAGGTTTAGACTGGATGTTAGGAAGAAGTTCTTCAGAGAAAGAGAGATTGGCCGTTGGAATGGGCTGCCCAGGGAGGTGGTGGAGTCACCATCAGTAGAGGTGTTTTGGAAGAGACTGGATGGGGTGCTTGGTGCCATGGTTTAGATAGTGTTGGGTGATAGGTTGGACTCAGTGATCTCAAAGATCTCTTCCAACCTGGTTTATTGTATTGTATTGTATTGTATTGTATTGTATTGTATTGTATTGTATTGTATTCTATTCTATTCTATTCTATTCTATTCTATTCTATTCTATTCTATTCTATTCTATTCTAAACCCCCTGCCAGAGCAAGTCCATAGAATCTATTGTAGGTCACACAGGAATGCATCCAGATGGGTCTTGAAAGTCTCCAGAGGAGACTCCACAATCTCTCTGGGCAACCTGTTCCAGTGCTCTGTGACTATCGTAGTGAAGAAGTTCCTCTTCATGTTGAGATGGAACCTCCTCTAGTTTATACCCATTACCCCTTGTCCTATCACTGGGTGCAACAGAGAAGAGCCTGTCCCCTCCCTCTTGACACTCAGCCCTCAGAGCTGAGGGAGAAACTGTTTACAAAGGCCTGCAGTTACAGGACCAGGAGCAATGGCTTCAGACTAGAGAAGAGTATATTTAGATCGGTTATCAGGAAGAAGTTCTTCACTATGAGGGTGGTGGAACGGGTTGCCCAGGGAGGTGATTGAAGCCTCTTTATTGGAGATATTCAAGATGAAGCTCAGCAAGGCCCTGGGCAACCAGATCTAGTTGGGGATGTCCCTGCTGACTGCAGGGAGGTCAGACTGGATGAACTTCGGAGGTCCCTTCCAGTCTGGACCATTCTATGTTGAAACAAGCTTTGAGTGAGACTTGGGTCAGGGTTTTCTCCCCTGTAACAGCAAACTCTGTCATCTGAGAATGGCACTGCTTCACCACATGAGCACGTGAGGAAAATGCCTTTTGAAAAAAGAGAAGGAAAGAGAGGCAGGAGAACAATTCAGTGTTACTTCAAGAAAGATTAGACTGGATATTGACAATCATTTGCAAAGGATACATCAAAAACTTCATAGCAGAAACATCCACATGAAACAGAGACTGGAATTCAGCCAGCCCCCTAAACTGCCAAAGATGAATCACGGCTGCATTAGACATCCCCCCAATCATAGCAGAAACTAAACAGGGGAGTTAGCAGAGCAGATGTTTGGAGGTCATTAACAGGAGCTCAGTTTTCCTTGCCTGATGGCTACCTCTACAGATACCTGATTCCCAGAAAGTTCCTTGACCTCCAAACATCTGCTCTCCTCTCCTGTTTTCTTTACATCCTTGCTGCAGAGAGCCTCATGCAGTCATAACCTTTTGAGTTCTTTCTTATAAAATATTTGTATCTCACTCCCCTAAATCATGAAGAAAAGTATTTAACAGGTCTGGAGATACCATCATTCATGGTAGGACCTTCATGTTCATTGAAATTGATGCTAAACTGTATTATTTGTTGCATTTTTGAGGCATGCTGTGAGCCTGTACATCAACTCTATAAATAAGCTAATCTTGAGTACTTCTTTTGATTTGAACCCTTGACCACTTTCCTTTTGGTCTATAATTTGCCATTTCACTGCATTGCTTTATCTGCTGCCCTTTGCCAAGTCCTCAGTCACTATGAGTCACTATGTCAGTCAACTAGACATGCTCGAGACAACTTCATTACTTTGCAAAACATAGGGGCCAAACACACATCTTTCCAAGCGTGATTGCCACTGCTTTGCCATCCTCTAGTGGCAAAATATATCTAGTAAAAGTTGTATACAATCATAGAATCATAGAATCAATAAGGTTGGAAAAGACCTCAAAGATCATCAAGTCCAACCTGTCACCCAACACCTCATGACTACTAAACCATGGCACCAAGTGCCATGTCCAATCCCTTTTTGAACACCTCCAGGGACACTGACTCCACCACCTCCCAGGGCAGCCTATTCCAACGGCCAAAACCTCTCTCTGTGAAGAATTTTCTCCTCACCTCCAGCCTAAACTTCCCCTGGTGCAGTTTGAGACTGTGTCCTCTTGTTCTGGTGCTGGTTGCCTGGGAGAAGAGACCAGGTGTGGGGTTTGGGAAATCAAGTTTTGACCATGCACTTCACCCTGATCTTCTCATTGGCAAGTCAGAGAGTCCGTCACCCCAACACTGGCTGCTCTTGCAAGGGGGAAAACCATGTAGACATCCTCTTGGAGGAGAAATGATGGGTTGAAGCTGAATTTAAACTGTTTTGAAATCTTTACATTGCCCTGGACCTGAATGGACTGGTGCTGTTAGCATCAGACCATGCCCTCTCCTGCTTGCTAGGGAAGTAGTTCCTGCTTCTCAGGTGGAACAAAGCCCTAACTCCCTTTGAGATCTGGCCTCTTGCTCTAGTGATCTTGTCTTTCATCAACCTGTTCAAGTTAGCTTCAGCTACTCAGCTCCAGGGCTGCAACAGAACAACACCTAGGAAAGGTTTGGGGAAAGAGAACAAATGCCTGGTTAGCTAGCAAAAGACATGCTGAGATAAGTTACAGACTCATAGAATCACAGAATGTTAGGCATTGGAAGGGACCTTGAAAGATCATCCAGTCCAACCCCCTGGCAGAGCATGATCACCTAGAGCAGATCACACAGGAATGCAATCAGGCAGGTTTTGAACATCTCCAGAGAGGGAGACTCCACAACCCCCCTGGGGAGCCTGTTCCAGTGTCTAGAGAAAGGGATTTTCCTCTCCATCAGATTGGTAAGGACTCTAGATACTTTGTTTTTTTTTCTCTCTTCTTTGTGGTACTGATTACCCTACTGAAATAACTTGGACATATCCTATCTAGTCATGTTCCCAAAGTACGAGGGCCTCCTGGCTGATTCTATTCTCTGTCTGCAGTGATCTCTCGAAGCCTGAAGTACATCAGCCTTTGAGCAAGACACATGCAGGTATTTGAATGGTCCACAGCACCCATGAGAACAGAGTGAGTCATCCTGTGGTTTCTTTTGCCCTAAGGCATGATTAAGAAGTGAAGGATACACTTTTTAATCAAATATAGGGGCTATCATAGTCCAGTGGTTTTGAGGATTGGGGGTTGTTTTGGACTTGGCCTCTTTTACTGCCCTTGGAGTTTAGGGGGCTACTTGGTGAAAGGATAATTTGGCCAGAGCCTGGGTTTTGAGATATTATCTGTGAGGAGAGGTAGCTGAAGGCTAGCTGTGCTGCACAGAGGTAGCTAAAGGCTGGTTGTGCTGCACAGAAGGGTGTTGGCTGCAGGTGCTAGTGATTTGTGTGGGTAAGGAGGGGTAAGGGCATGGGCATCAAATGTTCTGACTTTTGTAGGGGTCAGGGAAACAAGCTAAAGCCACTACATGTGTTGAACTATGAGGCCAGTAGAAAGGAGTCAGAGAAAGGGGAATGGAACACATGGGAGAGAGCAGAGGATGAAAAGGATGTAGAGGAGTCCTGTAATAGAAGGAATCTGGTGCAGTGTCTGGAGCAAGGTGGCAATAGGTGTGGGAGGAGTGAAGAGCCTTTGGGTTCAAGGGTTTCAAGGTCTTGAAATCTCTCAGACTTTGTGGGAGAGGAATGGAAGTTAAGAAGCTGGGTTTCATGCTGCACCTTGTGAATTCTGGTGCATTTGTCACTCTGGTTACTACAAGTACTACTACTACCCTCTTTTGGGGGCACAGTCACACACAGAAAACCTTTTTTCTCCTCTGGCAGTTGTTACATGCTTTGTGCACAGGACAACTGCTGCATCCTCCTCACTGTATTAAAAAATGTTATAAGCTTAGCCAGTTGAGACAACCTTCCCCAAAAGGCTGAGTGGATCCTGACACTCAGTCTTCAGATAACACTGGTAACTAAAATTGGAACTTAAGCTCTTCCATCTATGGTCAAACTCACCTCAAATCCCAAACTTCACTCTAGAAGTAGTTGCTGTACAGATACAGCAACTTCTGAGGAGCCATCCTTGTGAGATTTCTGATGTGAGAAAACAAGGAGACGTGCCCTGAGAAGTAACTTTGAATTTTTATGTGATTTTTCTGGCTTATCCACTGTTATTCTTTGCTCACCCTGATCAATTCTTGCTGACTGCCCTCTCCACAGCATCCCACATTTTGTCCTCTCATCTAGAATATCCCAGACCTGATATTCAACATGAGGCTCAACAGGGCTCTGGGCAACCTGATCTACTTGAGGGTGTCCCTGCTTACCACATTGGGGATTGGACTAGATGGCCTTTGGAGGTTCCTTCCAGCCCAGTCTGTTCTATGATTCTATGATGTCTCTCTATTGCAGCAACTTCTACCTTACCTCCTGTTTTGTATGAAAAAGTACAACCTCAAGAATTGATCTAACTTGTTATCAGGGTGGATACATCCTCTCCTGCTTTGTTTCTAAGCTAATTCTGCTTTAAAGGCTGCACAATGTAGGTCTTGCTCTTGCTTGATCATCTCTGATTGCTTTTCTGCACCTTCTCATTCACATATAAGCAGCTCTCTATTTCAGTATGAAGAAAAGTTTGTCTTCAACTTGTCCACTGTATATTTTTCTTCATATGCCTTCCATGGGATCCATTTGCTGTAGTATTTTCTAAACCAGGCTATTGCCTTTATTCTTGCCAGGCCAAGCTCAAGTCAGAGCACCTAGTAACACTTCCCTCTGATGGTTACATTCTGTGCTACTGATGAGTGTTTCCTTATTTACCCACTCCTATTGCAGCTGACTTCTCATGCCAAGCACAGGATCCTCCCTAGGTGAACAAACAGACCCAGAACACACAAGGGAACTCAAAGCCCTCATCAAACAGGCTTGACAGGCTGGAGAGGTGGGCACAAGTCAACCTCATGAGTTTCAACAAGACCAAGTGCAGGGTCCTGCATCTGGGTTGAGGCAATCCCAGGCACAAGTACAGGCTGGGCAGTGACTGGCTGGAGAGCAGCCCTGAGGAGAGAGACTTGGGGGTGCTGGTGGACGAGAAGCTCAACATGAGCTCTCAATGTGCGCTTGCAGCCCGGAAAGCCAATCAGATCCTGGGCTGCATCAGGAGATGTGTGACCAGCAGGTCAAGGGAGGTGCTTCTCCCCCTCTACTCAGCTCTGGTGAGACCCCACCTGGAGTACTGCATCCAGTTCTGGAGCCCCTATTACAAGAGGGATCTGGAGGTGCTGGAAGGTGCCCAGAGAAGGGCCACGAGGATGATCAGAGGGCTGGAGCTCCTCTCCTGTGGGGACAGACTGAAGGAGTTGGGGCTGTTCAGTCTGTAGAGGAGAAGGCTCTGAGGTGACCTCATTGTGGCCTTCCAGTATCTGAAGGGGGCCTACAAGAAGGCTGGGGAGGGACTTCTCAGGATCTCAGGTAGTGATAGGACTAGGGGGAATGGAATGAAGGTGGAGGTGGGGAGATTCAGGCTGGACGTGAGGAGGAAGTTCTTCCCCATGAGAGTGGTGAAGCCCTGGAATGGGTTGTCCAGGGAGGTGGTTGAGGCCCCGTCTCTGGAGGTGTTTAAGCCCAGGCTGGATGAGGCTCTGTCCAGCGTGATGTAGTGTGGGGTGTCCCTGCCCATGGCAGGGGGTTGGAACTAGGTGATCCTTGTGGTCTCTTCCAACCCCGACTGATACTATGATACTAAACAAATTGAAATGGTAGTTTCCAGAAGAATAAACCCAGCTAATGAAGTCTTGCAAAACTCAGTTCTCTGAGCAAACTTATCCAGCTCATTCGTTTTTAACTCCATGTTATAAAATGTCTTATGTCTGAATTTTCCCTTTGGCCACCATTAGGTCATATTTCAAGTTCCTGGCACTCCTGCTTAAGTCTTTAATAAGTTAAATTGTTATTAGGTATATTTTTGAGTCTGTAATACTTTTCCCCAAGTACACAATTAACATAAATCAAACACTCATCGTATAAGCATGGTTCCAGGCACATTTAGGACAAATGTAAGCAACTTTAATTAAGGGAGGGAGTTGTGGGATTGGAAGTGAGATGTAAACGGTGACAAATCAGCAACCTTTTTATCAGTTTTATCTGAACCTCATGGCAATTATCACGTTTGAGTTACAACTGTCTGCTTTTTTTCCCTAGCATTTACTTCCCCCATGCATCTTTGGTCTTTATCACAGGGCACTTTCTCCCCTGTGGTAGAATAGAATAGAATAGAGTAGAGTAGAGTAGAGTAGAATAGAATAGAATAGAATAGAATAGAGTAGAGTAGAGTAGAGTAGAGTAGAATAGAATAGAATAGAATAGAATAGAATAGAATAGAATAGAATAGAATAGAATAGAATAGAATAGAATAGAATAGAATAGACCAGGTTGGAAGAGACCTTTGAGATCATCAAGACCAACCTATCATCCAACACCATCTAATCAACTAAATCATGGCACCAAGCACCCCATCCAGTCTCTTCCTAAACACCTCCAGTGATGGTGACTCCACCACCTCCCTGGGCAGCCCATTCCAATGGCCAATCTCTCTTTCTATGAAGAATTTCTTCCTAACATCCAGCCTAAACCTCCCCTGGTGCAGCTTGAGACTGTGTCCTCTTGCTCTGGTGCTGGTTGCTTGGGAGAAGAGACCAACCCCCACCTGGCTACAACATCCCTTCAGGTGGTTGTAGAGAGCAATAAGGTCTCTCCTGAGCCTCCTCTTCTCCAGGCTAAGCAACCCCAGCTCCCTCAGCCTCTCCTCACCAGGCTGTGCTCCAAACCCCTCCCCAGCTTTGTTGCCCTTGTCTGGATACATTCCAGCATCTCAACATCTTTCCTAAATTGAGGGGCCCAGAACTGGACGCAGGACTCAAGGTGTGACCTAACCAGTGCTGAGTACAGGGGCAGAATGTCCTCCCTGCTCCTGCTGGCCACACTGTTCCTGATAGAGGCCAGGATGCCATTGGCCTTCTTGGCCACCTGGGCACACTGCTGGCTCATGTTGCTTACTGTCAACCAGTAATTCTATTCTATTCTATTCTATTCTATTCTATTCTATTCTATTCTATTCTATTCTATTCTATTCTATTCTATTCTATTCCTATTCCATTGCATGTTTCCTTCTTCTTCAGGTGTCCTTCAGCAAAATACCACCATGACATCCATGCAGTGAAATATCTTTAACTGTAGTAAAACAGATGATAGTGTCCTGATTAATATAATATAATATAATATAATATAATATAATATAATATAATATAATATAATATAATAATATTATATATACTATTACAATATAATATAATGAATATAATGTAATATAATGTAACATGATATTAGATTATATAATTAATATAATGTAATATCTTGAAAAGTTCACAGTGGAACTGGATTTGTGCCACAAACATGACTGCTATTTCTCTGTCAGCCTCAAAAAACCCCCTAAGTTCAAAGTAAAGAACAGAAACAAGCATCTCAGCAATTTTGGTCTGCTTTGGCTCTTCTGCCTGTTCCTTGGCACAGGAAATAATTTTGATCAGTTCTGTGATCAACATGTGCTGACATAAAATCCATATCAAGGCACATATTTCATATGGTAGCATCTTTGTGGGTAAAAAATTCAACTGGGATACTTCACAGCATTCCTTGTGTTGCCATATATCATCAATCAAATACTTATTAAGGTGTTCTGTTCCTGGCCTATTGCATGTTTTGAGAAGTTTGTTTTCGTGACCTGTCTCATTCAGCAGCACCCTACTCTGGAAGGTCTGTAAACCTGTAGCAGATGTAGCTGGATGGCTGTTCAATCATAGCAAAGACCTGAACCACTCATCTCTGATGAGCTTGCTTTGGACCCTGTGTCATTGATCTGCCCCAGCAGTGCACCTCAATGGTGAAAAACTAATAGAGAGGGAGATGCAGCACTGCAATGGAGAACTTCAGTCTGGAGAAGAGAAGGCTGTGAGGAGACCTTCCAGTTTCTGAAGGGGGCCTACAAGAAAGCTGGGGAGGGACTTTTTAGGGTCTCAGGGAGTGATAGGACTAGGGGGAATGGAACAAAATTAGAAATGGGTAGATTCAGATTGGATGTTAGGAAGAAATTCTTTCCCAGGAGGGTGGTGAGACACTGGAACAGGTTGCCCAGGGAGGTGGTGGAAGACTCCTGCCTGGAGGTTTTGAAGGCCAGGCTGGATGTGGCTCTGAGCAACCTGATCTAGTGTGAGGTCTCAGGTGGGTTGGAACTAGACAATCCTTGAGGTCCCTTACAACCCTGATGATTCTATGACTCAAGGATTAGAGTAAAAGAATGGAGTATATGTGAACTGTTTGCATCAGTGGGAGCACTCAGGTTTCATGAAGATAGAGCAGGACCAAAGCAGACAATATATAACTATCCTTCTCCAGTTTGCTTCTGTTCCTGTTTCCATCAAGCCCCAGACATTTGAAGATACATGAGAAGATGCTGTGTTGTAGCACAAGTGGCACAGATGTGAAGGAATGAAATGGGATCTCCACAGGCCTTTGTGCGTCTTTCTTTCCCATCATCTCTGTAATCTTGGATCTTGATGTGATTGCAGTGTATGCATGCTTGAAAGCCATATGACACTGGGAGGGTTTACAAGCTGTCAGAGCACTCTGTCAAGTATTTAATCTCTCTGGTCCCTGTGAGCAGCTTTCATCCATCCTTACTTACAGGGAAGATAAGAATGTTCTTTGCTTGGTTTCACCTGTCATGATCTCATCCTATATACACAGACCTATATTAAACCAGAATTTGGCCTGCTATGTATTTAAATACATTCATATAAACATACATATATATATATAAAAGCCTATATTTACTCCCCCCAAGTATATTCACTGTGTGTTGAATATGTGCTGCATATATATATATATATATATTTATTTTGAGTTTCCATTATCACACAGAATGACAAAGAATTGTCAGAGTTGGAAGGGACCTCGAGGATCATCTAGTTCCAACAAGGTGACAGGGCAGGAACACCTCACTCTAGATCATGTTGCAGAAAGCCACATCCAGCCTGGCCTTCAAAACCTCCAGGCAGGAGGCTTCTACCACCTCCCTGGGCAACCTGTTCCAGTATCTCACCACCCTCATGGGGACGAACTTCTTCCTAACATCCAATCTGAATCTACCCATTTCTATTTTCTTCCTTTCCCCCTAGTCCTATCACTACTTGACATCCTAAAAATCCCTCCTCAGCGTTCTTGTAGGCCCTCTTCAGATACTGGAAGGCCACAATGAGGTCTCCTTGGAGCCTTCTCTTCCCCAGACTGAATAGCCCCAATTCTCTCAGTCTGTCTGCAGAGCAGAGGAGCTCCAATCCTCTGATCATCCTTGTAGCCCTTCTCTGGACACATTCCAGCATGTCCAGGTCCTTCCTGTAATAGGGGTTCCAGAACTGGATGCAGTACTCAAGGTTGCAGGTCACCAGAATGGAGTTTTTATCCACTGAATCGTCCATCCATCAAATCCGTACTGCCCTGGCTTGGAGACCAGGATGTGGTGCCGGACAGTGTCAAAGGCTTTGCTCAGGTCCAGGTACATGACGTCACTTGCTCAGCCTTCATCTATTAATGTTGTGACCTTGTCATAGAAAGCCACCAAATTTGTCAGCAGGATTTGCCCTTGGTGAAGCCATGCTGATAGTGTCCAGTCACCTCTTTGTTATTCTTCTGCCTCAGCAGTGCCTCCAGGAGGATCTGCTCCATGATCTTACCGGGCACAGAGGTAAGACTGACTGGCCAATATAGATTCTGCCTGGTTCTTCCTCCTTTCCCTTTTTGAAAATGGGGGTTATGGTCCCTCTTTTCCAGTCAGTGGGGAATTCCCTGCACTGCCATGCCTTTTGGAATATAATAGAGAATGGTTTAGCAAGCTCATCCACCAGTTCCCTCAGTGTCTGTGGGTGTATCACAGAATCCAGATCACAGAATCCAAATCACAGAATCAATCATGTTGGAGGAGACCTCCAAGAGTCCATCCGATCACCCAACCCTATCTGATCAATTACACCGTGGCACTAAGTGCCTCATCTATGCTTTTCTTAAGCACCTCTAGGGATGTCAACTCCATGAGCTCACTGGGCAGCCCATTCCAATGGCCAATCTCTGTTTCTGTGAAGAACTTCTTTCTTAGGTCAAGCCTAAAATTCCCCCTGCACAGCTTGAGACTGTGTCCTTTCTATCCTGTCAGGTCCCAAGGACTTGAACACTTTCAGGTTCATCAGATGGTCACGAACCTGATCTTCACTCGCAATGGGCAGTTCTCTGTTTGGATTGTGTTTGATAGACAAGTTTGATATTTGATAAACAAGTTTGATGTTTGATAAACAAAGTCAAATTATCCAAAGGAAAGGAAAAAGAAAAAGAAAAAAAACCCCAAACCCACAACCCAGCCCCAAACCAGGCAGAACAGGCAACTTGGCTGTACTCACCTAAGAAAAAGCTTCAATATTCCCCTAAATTTTGAGACCAGATGGAACCAGTCATGATCCTCCAAGCTGATTTGCTGGGTAATGTCAACCTGATGCTCATAACTCCATGTCAAACTATTGTGTATGAATACAGCAAAGGAAGAGGAGCATTCCTTGCATTGCCAGGAAGCAGGAGACAGGCTCCTCCGAGGTGAGTAGCAGAGAAGAGGTAAGAAAAGCCCACATGATAGCTGTGTTACTCAGAAAACAAGCACAACCGCATAAGCTGGCAGAATTTTGCTCTGTATGTGCTCCAGGCTCCAAATAGCCATCAATGGAGCAACTAGCACATCTTAAAATCATCTTTCCCTACAACCCTATGAGTACAACTCTCCAGATAAGCTAAGGAGGAAAAGGCACAAGTATGTAGGAGGATGTCCTGGGTTTGCTGGAACAGAATCCCAGGCCAGCCAAGGTCTGCAAACCATCAGCACTTCTGAGTCAGCCAGAACTGCTGGCTGGAGTTGGCTCACAGGTGTATCCTAAACCGTGAGCATCACTCAGTATAAAAGGGGAAGTTTGGTGAGAAGAGGGGAGCCTCTTCCCTGGGTTTTGTGCTTTGGCTCCTCTTTACTCCTTTCCTGCTCTTGAGGACTCCATTCCTGGATACTATGAGTTTCTGCTGGTCTGTGTACAACTTTGTACACTTTGTGTTGACATTGATACCGGCTTGGCTACTTTGTGATAGGTTGGACTCAATGATCTTGAAGGTCTCTTCCAACCTGGTTAATTCTATTCTATTCTATTCTATTCTATTCTATTCTATTCTATTCTATTCTATTCTATTCTATTCTATTCTATTCTATCTGTTTTCTTTTCAACTTGTGGGTCTTCCCTCCTTTTCCTGATTCTCCTTCAAAGCTATTTTGCCAGGGACCTTGTGGAACCTGCTCTAGCAGGAAGTGTCTCTCCCCATGGCAGGGATGTTTGAACCAGATGATCTTTAAGGCCCATTTCAACCTAAAGCATTCTGTGATTCACAAAATGCATTAACCCCCTCTCCCCCAACCCCAAAAGACCCCAAACACCCAAAACCCAACAATACCCCTCCCCCACAAAAAACCCAAACCAGAAACAAAAACCACCAACAAACAAAAAAATGACCCCCAAACCAAAACAAAAAGACCAACAAAAAAACCCTCCAAGCTTTTGCTTAAAGCCATTTTCCTGACCTGTTTCATAGCCTTTCCCCACAGACAGCTGTTGTGATAGAGCCACACAGGGGTTGGGCTGATGGGGCATTGTGCTGCACTGGGAGAAGAGCAGGAGCCTTGGGTAAGGTGCAGAAATACCCTCAGCTGTTATTGCCCCCAGGAACAGGACACTCCGGAGCTGCAAGCTTATGTTCTACTTCTAGCTTGGCTGACACCCATGGTAGGACTCTGGGAAAGCTACTTGGCACCCTCACACCTCAGTACCTTCATTTCTTGTGCTGTAAAAGAAGCAGAATCACAAATGGTTATCCAACCTGGTGAGGATCTGAGCTGCACACGAAGTGGGGTTTGTGATGTGTCATGCATGCAATATTGCACAGCCATGCTCTTACAAACACACACACACACACACACTCACACACAGAGTTCCTTTCCTGGGGCCATTTCTTTGTGTGTCAGAAGCAGGCTTATGGCCAGAAGTGAACAGGACTACTTCTCTGGGAATATTGTGCAGTTGCTAATTTCACTACCGGAACTGTGTTGCTGCACAATCTGGCCTCCTTCCACAACTGCCTCTACTGAAAATAAGGGGGACTGATGAGCCTATGGATAATGGTAAACATATGGAAAACAGGCAGTGCTATCCATTAGAAGCCAGAACACATTAAAAGGTATTTTAGTTGTTGGCAGCATAAGATCAGTGTAGGAAACATCATCTAACAGAGAAATCTCATACCAATAAGTTTCATCCCCTGACAGCATTTGGCATTATTTTTTTTGCACTTCAGAGAAAAACCAATATATATATACACACACACACATATATATATAAATAAACAATTTACTGTTTAAGAGTGAAGCCCAAACTGTTAAGTTTCAAATTAATTTGTCAGAACTGGAAGAAAAAAAATAACTCTGGATCTTTGGTTTTGTTTATGTTGGAAAGCAGCTTCATTTCAGACTAGGTCACTTGATTTTCCTTTGAGCGTACACGAGACCTTTGACTCCTTGGAGGACACAGGAGACGAATTGAGTAATGTGACATCATTGCCTTGTGGAGTTCTCATAACACTAAATATATTAGTCACTTGCCTTGCCAGTACCAAGGGGTAGGAAAGAAATCCAGCAAGATGATGGTATTATGTAGATGGACAGCAATAATTGTTCCTTGTGACATGGGCTAATTTCTCTCCGTTACTTCCATTACTTGTGAAGCCCGTGTTTCAGCTAGGTGATATTTCTCACCCAACCATTTGTCATCTCCTTGATGTCAGCATTTGCTATGCAAAATTACTGAAATGTTGTACTCGGGAAAAACTCTATCCACTAAGCTAAATAGAATCATAGAATGCTAGAGGGTGGAAGGGACCTCCAGAGATCATCGAATCCAACCTCCCAAAGCAGGATCACACAGGGTAGGCCACACAGGAATGTGTCCAGGTGGGTTTGGAAAGTCTCCAGAGAGGGAGACTCCACAACCACACTGGGCAGCCTGTTCTGGTGCTCTGTCACCCTCACTGTAAAGAAGAAATCCTCATGTTGAGCTGAAACCTTCTATGTTTAAGTTTGTATCCATTGCTCCTTGTCTTATTACTGTGCACCACCCAAAAAAGCTTGGCCCCCTCCACTTGACACCCACCCCTCAGATACTGATAGACATTGATCAGATCCCCTCTCATCCTTCTCGTCTCCAGACTAAACAGGGCTCTCAGGACTCTCAGGGCTCTCAGTGTGTCTTCACAGAGGAGATGCTCAAGTCCCCTAATCATTCTCTGGTCTCTCCGTTGGAGTCTCTCCAGCAGGTCTCTGTTCCTCACGAACTGGGGAGCCCAAAACTCGACTATCCCAAGTGTGGTTTCATCAGGGCAGAGTAGAGGTGGAGAAGAACCTCCCTAGACTTGCTGGACACACTTTTCTTGATGCACCCCAGCTTAAAAGCTTTTTACCAGGACTGGAGATTGCTTTGTCTCAAGTAGCTACAAGAAGCTAGATATTTGGGAAAAGCTTGTTGTTAGTTTTTCTCTTGGTGGGTGGGAGAGGTATGGATGAAGGTATGGTTATACTTAGCAAGTATCTGTTCACACAGTGATGTGACCATCCTTTTATCCTTCCCCCCCCCCGCCTTTTTTTACCAAGGAGCAGGGAAAGCTGCATTTCTGTTTCTCCTTATAAAGTTTAATTGTTAGATTTTTGTTTTGCTCCAGTGAAAGGCAATGTTGGATTTCATACAGGCTTCATGTTCACACCAAATACTTATCTGTTGGGTAATGACAGCATATTCTCACATGGGATGGTAATAAATATAACGATGCATAATTTCCCTCCCCTTAGATTTTCAGAGCTAGCATTCAGAAAATGGAGTATTTTGTTCCACACTGACACTGGAATTACTTCAAGCAGGTCTTGCAAGTGACTTTTGCTCCCGTTTTTCATGCCACTGCTTTTCTTGTGCAAGGCTTATTTTCCCACTCTGTCCCATGTAATACATAATGAGCAAGGGAGATTGTGGAGACTCTGCTGGGATTCTTTTGCTAGCAGAGAAAATATTTTATAGAAACAATGAGTGGACCAGAAAAGACAGCATCTTGAAGTGTAATTAGCCATTTTCTAGTTCTAAAATCCATTCAGTATGGAATTCTGTTTATTTTATTGTTTATTTTCTTTTATTTTAATTTATTTTAATTTTATTTCATTTATTTTATGGCATTTTATTTATTCTATTGTATTTTATTGTATTTTATTTTATTTTTATTTTTATTTTAATTTAATTTATTGTATTTTATTTTTCATTTTATTTTATTTTATTTATTTTATTTTATTTTAATTTAATTTATTATTTTATTTTATTGTATTTTTATTTTTTTTAATTTAATTTATTGTATTTTATTTTTCATTTTATTTTATTTTATTTTATTTTAATATTTTATTTTAATTTATAATTTATTTTATTTTATTTTTCATTTTATTTTATTTTATTTTAATTTATAATATTTTATTTTGTATTTTTATTTTATTTTAATTTAATTTATTGTATTTTATTTTAATTTAATTTATAATATTTTATTTTGTTGTATTTTTATTTTATTTTAATTTAGTTTATTTTTTATTTTAATCTATTTTATTTTATTTTAATTTTTATATATTTTATTTTGTTGTATTTTTATTTTATTTTAATTTAGTTTATTTTTTATTTTATTTTATCGCATTTTATTGCATTTTTATTTTATTTTAATTTAGTTTATTGTATTTTAGTTTATTTTTTTAATTTATTGCATTGCATTTTATTGATTTTATTTTATTGTATTTTATTGCATTTTTATTTTATTTTAATTTAATTTAATGTATTTTAGTTTATTTTTTTAATTTATTGTATCTTATTTTGTTGTATTTTTATTTTAATTTATTTTATTGTATTTTACTTAATCTTTATGTATTTTTATTTATTTTATTGTATTTATTGCACTTTATATTTTATTTTATTTATAGTATTTTATTTTAATTTTTTACTTGTACTGTATTTATTTTATTTTATTGTACTGTGTTTTATTTAATTTAGTCTATTTATTTAATTTATTTTAACTTTTTTTTTTTTTATTATTATTTTGTTTTCTGGAAGACACTGGGCATGCAAACTCCTTTATGGTTATAAGACCTCACTTTCTGACAGGCTTGAAGGTTAAATGAGAGGTTGGCCAGCCCTTCTCAAAAATCTCTATCATATAACTCAGCTGGAAGCACAACTTGGGTTATACTGACCAGTGGAAAAATACCTCATACCAACTCTCTCAGTGCTTCAGTTTCTGTGCTTAAGTGAGAGGGGACGTGGTTTAACCCAGCTTTGACTGCACTCAGAGGTATGTGTTGTTCAGAACAGCTAGTTCTTAGAGTCTTTAACCAACGAGGGATCAGCTCCGTCAGCTGGAGTTAGTGGCCTCCTCCACCTAAAACTAGAAAGCAAAACAAGCCTCTCCACCCTTATGGCCCTCCTATCTGAAGCTGAAGTCATGCAGACAACATTATGTGCTCCTGGGAAAGATAATGCCCAGAAGTAATAAGCTATGAAACAGATGGGCTTAGATTAACACAGAAAGTGGGACGTCCTGTATCCCCTAGGACCAACCAACTCCCCCTCCCTTTCCCCTAATCCCGAGATTATGTTCTTTTCAACAATGATTGTCTTAGTTGTAGTCTACTTAGTCTACATAATACTTCCATATTTTACATGCTGTGAAGTTGAGTCATTCCAACATTCTTAAGCTGTGCCAGGGGAAGTTTAGGCTCGAGGTGAGGAGAAAGTTCTTCACAGAAAGAGTAATTGGCTGCTGGAATGTGCTGCCCAGGGAGGTGGTGGAGTCACCATCCCTGGAGGTGTTCAAGAAGGGATTGGACGTGGCACTTGAAGCCATGGTTTAGTTGTCATGAGGTGTTAGGTATTAGGTAATAGCTTGGACTTGATGATCTCTGAGGTCTTTTCCAATCTGGTTGATTATATGATTCTATGATTCAATAGAGGGTTGACAGAAGGACATTGGCATAGGGCAAATAACTTTGTAGAGTCTGTAAAGTGATGTTAAAGTCTCTGCCAAACAGTGTTAGCTCTCTTAGACTCTCCCCAAATGTCAGACGGCCCCAGCATCAACCCTCAGTGCGTGCCACTAGTGAGTGGTCTGGTCCAACCAGACTCTGTGCCACTGCTCACCAGCACCCTGAACTAGTCAGTTAAGACAGTTTCTGATCCAGCTCTCTGTCCACTTTAACAGGCTGTGCTTCATCCCTCCTGCCAGAGAGATTATGAAAAATTGGGTCAGAAGGTTTTTTGTTCAATCAAATCACATCCACTGCTCTCTCCTTGTGCATCAAACTAGTCAAATTGTCACAGAAGACCATCAGAAGGTCCAGCATTGCTTGTCCATTGTATATCTACACTGACTACTCCCAGTAGCCTTTTTGTCCTTAACATCTTTAGAAATGTTTCCAGGATTACTTGCTCCATCCTTTTCCCTGAGATACAGGGAAGACTGACTGGCCTCACTCCCCAGATCCTTTTTATTGCCAGTGCCAGCAGTGCCAGACTTTATTCCCTTCCCCAGAGGCCTCTCCCATTTGCTATAATCTTTCAACAATGATCTAATTGTGGTCTTCCAGTATCTGAAGGGGGCCTACAAGAAAGCTGGGGAGGGACTTTTTAGGGTCTCAGGGAGTGATAGGACTAGGGGGAATGGAACAAAACTAGAAATGGGTAGATTCAGATTGGATGTTAGGAAGAAGTTCTTCCCAGGAGGGTGGTGAGACACTCAACAGGTTGCCCAGGGAGGTGGTGGAAGCCTCATGCGTGGAGGTTTTGAAGGCCAGGCTGGATGTGGCTCTGAGCAACCTGATCTAGTGTGAGGTACAATAATACAATACAATACACCAGGTTGAAAGAGACCTTCAAGATCATTGCATCCAACCCATCAACCAATCCAACCCACCTAAACAACTAAGCCATGCAGCCAAGCACCCCATCAAGTCTCCTCCTGAACACCTCCAATGAAGGTGACTCCACCACCTCCATGGGTAGCCGATTCCAATGGGCAATCACTCTCTCTGTATAGAATTTTTTCCTAACATCCAGCCTAAACCTGCCCTGGCGCAGCCTGAGACTGTGTCTTCTTGTTCTTGTTCTCCCAACCCATGTCAGGGGGTTGGAACTAGCTGATCCTTGAGGTCTCTTGCAACCCTAACAATTCTATGATTCTATGAATGATCAAGAGTGGCCCTCTCAGCACCTATTCCATTGGCTACCATGGGGTTGTCTCTGGCCAAGATGTTTGTTAGTTCCATTTTCCTCTACAAAGGAAGATCACTTGAATTTTATCCCTTAAATACTCTGATAGCATTGAATATGGGCCCAGCCTTCAACTGGTAATTTAAATTAAATTCTTCAGTTCAGTTTCAAGGAAGGAACATAGCATGTGGCTTGACAATGCACAGTGTGTGCCACAATCCACTGGGTTTTATCCAGGTGTGTTGCTGCAAGATTTACATCATGCTGTGAAAAAGCTAAAAAGAGATAACAATGTCTAGCTCTGCCTAGTGCGTGGAAATACTTGAGCAAAAGTCTCTGCTTTGCTTCCCAGCATCTCTCTTCATCTCAGCTATCCATCTTGAGCTGAGGTGCTTTCCAAGCAAGTTTATCCTTGTGGTCCAGGCTTAAATTGCAGAACCAGCTGTGGAACGTCAGATTTAAGCCTTACCAATTCCTTCCTGCTATTCTATTCTCAGATGTAACTTGATGTTATTATGAGGTGTGTTGTGCTCTGGGAGATTGCAGGGAACACTGCTGGCTGGTTTCACCCTGGCCCACAGGCTAATACCTCTGTGAATCTTCCCTGGCATGTGATCTTTTCAATTAGCATGGTACATACACCAGAAACCCATCCCCCAAGATTACTGTTAGACTAACAAGGGATAGTTGCTCTGAGCAGATGAAGCACTTCAGAGACATTTGTCCCAGCTACAGGCAGTTATTTAGGCTTAAGTCCCACAGAAGTCAGACAGAAGTTAGGAATGCAGGTGGCTCTGACTCTGGTGTCCCAGTGCATCAAAGGGACAGCTCTCAACGGTCCCATTGTCTTGGTGCTCTTCCTGCTTCCCTGCTGCTAGATTCAGCAACTACCGGTACTGTGCCATGGGTTGAATTCAGATTGGCTGCTATTACTCAGAACCATCTTCCTCCTGTCAGCTTCCAAATGATAGTGCTGGCTGGAGAAAATATTATGGGGCTTGAAGTTCAGATTGTAACAGGAGAGGCTTCCTGTTCTGGTTGCTGCTTCGGGGTTCCAGGTTTTGGGTGTTGGCTATCCTGCTGAGATGGCAGCAGGACAGGGAGAGATGGGGGAGTAGCTCACTTGGGGTTTGGATTATTAGCTCACTTTCCTCTGCCTGCTGCTGCTTGCAGCCATGCTTTTTCTGCAAACAGGCTAAGGTAATTGTGCATACTATTATTATCATCTCATTTATGCAGTAAACTCTTATCACATTATCACGGTACCACAGAACATTAGAGGTTGGAAGGGACCTCCAGAGATCATCGAGTCCAACCCCCCTGCCAAAGCAGCATCACTTAGGGTAGTCCAAACAGGAATGCATCCAGGTGGGTTTGGAAACTGTCCAGAGAAGGAGACTCCACAACCCCCATGGGCAGCCTGTTCCAGTGCTCTGTCACCCTCACTACCCTCACTGTAAAGAAGTTTCTCCTCATGTTGAGGTGAAACCTTCTGTATTCAAGCTTGTACCTATTGTTCCTTGTCTTATTACTGTGCACCAGTGAAAAGAGCTTGGCCCCCTCCACTTGACACCCACCCCTCAGGTATTTATAGACAGCTCTTTATCTGAACCTGCATTTTCTTATGTGTTACTTTCCCCACACTTCTGTGTTGTAGGGAGAAGGTTGTGTTAAACCAGCACACACTGGCAGAGGAACTTGTTTCAGCCCATCAGAGTTGAGTTGACCTACCTGTAGTGAGCCACATAGCAATGAACTGCAGATGAATCACTGAGATTGCTAAGTAATGAAATTGCTGACTTTAGAGAAAGGCTCCAAATGGCCCAGAAAGCAAATGGTCCATTTCAGGTTGCTAAGAGCACATCATTCAGGTGCCCTGTTCCATATGTTGCTGGTTCCCAGCTGAATGGCAAGCCTGATGCTTCACTCCTGGTTTTTAAATCACAGAATGCATTGGGTTGGAAGGGTCCCTTAAAAGTCACCTTGTCCAACCCCTTGCAGTGAGCAGACATCTCCAACTAGATTAGGTTTCTTAGGGTCCCATCAAGTTTGGCCTTAAATGTCTCCAGGTCAGATTTGATGGCACAAATCCCCCTGCAGGACAAGCCAAAGTTATTAAAAGGGTCATTTCATTCATATTTTCTACTTTGTTAAACTGTCTGAGTGCAAAACTGATTCATCTTCCCTGCAATCATGTTCATCCCTCCGCAATTCATCTAGCAATGGGCATAGTATGAACAAAGCAAACTTTAATCTGCTCTGGTAAGACCTCACCTGGAGTACCGAGTCCAGCTCTGGTGTTGTCAACTCAAAAGGACACGGACTTGATTCAGCTGGTCCAGAGGAGGGCTATGAAGATGATCAAGGGACTGGAACACCTCTCCTATGAGGACAGGATGAGGGAGCTGGGGTTGTTCATCCTGGAGAAGACTCTGGGGAGACCTAAGAGCAGATTTCCAGTACCTGAAGGGGACCCGCAAGAAGGATGGAAAGGGATTGCTTACAAAGGCCTGCAGTGACAGGACAAGGGGAAATGGTTTGAAATTAGAGAAGAGGAGATTTAGGTTGGACATGAGGAGGAAGTTCTTTACCATGAGGGTAGTGGAACACTGGAATAGGTTGGCCAGGGAGGTAGTTGAGGCCCTATCCTTGGAGATATTCAAGGTCAGGCTCTATGGGGCTCTGGGCAACCTGGTCTAATGGAGCATGTCCCTGCACATTGCAGGGTGGGGTGGACTAGATGACTTTGGGAGGTCTCTTCTGACCCAAATCATTCTATGATTCTATGCAGTGGTTTGGTTGGGTGGATGGGACTCCTGGCCCTGATTTCTGTGCAGCTGGAGAGCAGTCCAGCTGAGAGGCCAGCACAATGTGCACCCCACCCCCATTCAGCATTTCCCAGATCTCCTTCCTGGAGTTGTGCTTGTGGGCTGCACTGGAAGGTTTTTTAACGCTATACAGCAGATGTGAGTGGTTGTACTGTATTGTATTGTATTGTATTGTATTGTATTGTATTGTATTGTATTGTACAACTGGCTATACTTCGTTCAAGTGCTATGAATGCTGACAGTTTGAACCAACTCTAGTGACCACAAGGGCCACGAGGATGATCAGAGGGCTGGAGCACCTCTCCTACGAGGACAGACTGAAGGAGTTGGGGCTGTTCAGATTGGAGAAGAGAAGGCTCCAAGGAGACCTTATTGTGGCCTTCCAATATCTGAAGGGGGCCTACAAGAAGGCTGGGGAGAGAATGAAGGGTGGTTGTAGCCAGGAGGGGGTGGTCTCTTCTCCCAGACAACGAGCACCAGAATGAGAGGACACAGTCTCAAGCAGTGCCAGGGGAAGTTTAGGCTCAAGGTGAGGAGAAAGTTCTTCACAGAGAGAGTTGTTAGCTATTGGAATGTGCTGCCCAGGGAGGTAGTGGAGTCGCTGTCCCTGGAGGTATTCAAGAGGGGATTGGACGTGGCACTTGGTGCCATGGTCTAGTAGGCATGAGGTCTAGGGTGACAGGTTGGACTTGATGATCCTGGAGGTCTCTTCCAACCTTATTGATTCTATGATTCTATGATTCTTAGGATCTCAGAAAGTGATAGGACTAGGGGGAATGGAATGAAACTGGAGGTGGGGAGATTCAGGCTGGACGTGAGGAGGAAGTTCTTCCCCATGAGAGTGGTGAAGCCCTGGAATGGGTTGTCCAGGGAGATGGTTGAGGCCCCATCCCTGGAGGTGTTTAAGACCAGGCTGGATGAGGCTCTGGCCAGCCTGATCTAGTGTGAGGTGTCCCTGCCCATGGCAGGGGGGTTGGAAATAGATGATCCTTGTGGTCCCTTCCAACCCTGACTGATTCTGTGATTCTGTGATTCTGTGGCCATTTGGAAAAATTAATGGTGACTTCTGTATACATTAGTAAGGCCATTATTTATCAGATGTGCACATTTTTATCACAGGAGAAAAAATATGTGTCGTGTTGAAAAATGCTGTAAGGGCTCCCCAGTTCAGCCATCAGAGTTTGGTTCACTTTCTTAGCTTTTGACTGTGTTGTGCTGCATATTTCCATGGTGACAGGAAAGTGTTTTATCTTCTCATTCCCAAAGCAAAACTAGGAACTATATCCTCTAATGTGTTTTGTTTGGGTGACGGGATAGAGGTCACCAGCCAACTTTTGGTTGAGGGGGTCATGTTGCACAAACATACATTTAAATTCAGTTATTCTACTGAGATCTGTGGCATTTCACCACTGTAATCATGCAAAATTTGATCTCTCATGTCCTCATTGCAGGACATGTTGAAAGCACTCTTATTCCCTGATCTCCAGTGGCGGTCTCTTCTCTTTGGAGCTGAGAGGAGGACACACGCATAAAGATCCAGTGGCTCCTCCATTTCTGACTCCTGTATGGCCAAGAAGGTGAGCCCTGCAAGGGGAAGCGACTGCCAAGGAGAATTATAGTTCATATTATGGAGTGATCTAAGCTCAGGGCTAAAAGCAGCGCTGCTAGAGGAAAAAGTCTGTCTTCCCTTCCAAAGGGAGGTGGAGTCTATGACTGCAGAAAATAAAAAAGGCTCAAATGCCCATGAGCAGCAAGACAAAAACCAGACAGCAGCTTTATACCCCTGCCAGTTCTTCCACTTTGACCAAATATTTTTCTTGCAAGAGGCAACTGTAGAGATCAAGAGAAAAGAAGTATGTTTCCTCAGAAAGAAGGAGGTTTTGTGTGAGGAATCCTGGCTCTCCCAACGGTGAAAGCTATGGCCAGAGAGAAGAAAAGGTTCTCAAGTCAATACTTGTTTCCAAGCCAACACAAATCCACAGACTTTTTTGTTTCTTGTCATATAAACAAGATAGCTTAGATCTAGACTCAGAATTCTTCCCTTTTATAACCATTTCTTGGAGAACAAGGTACAAGTAGGGCAATTGGTTACTTTTGTTTTGGAGGAAATGACCACAAATGAACCAGTGTCTTGGAGTCAGAATTATAGAACTTTAGAGGTTGGAAGGGACCTCCAGAGATCATTGAATCCAACTCCCCTGCCAAAAAGGAATCACCTAGGGTAGTCCACACAGGAATGCATCCAGGTGGGTTTGGAAAGTCTCCAGAGAAGGAGACTCCGCAACCTCCCTGGGCAGCCTGTTCTAGTGCTCTGTCACCCTCACTGTAAAGAAGTTTCTCCTCATGTTGAGGTGAAACCTTCCATGTTCAAGCTTGTACCTATTGTTCCTTGTCTTATTCCTGTGCACCACCAAAAAGAGCTTGGCCCCCTCCACTTGACACCCACCCCTCAGATATTAATAGACATTGATCACATCTTCTCTCAGTCTTCTCTTCTCAAGACTAAACAGCCCCAGGTCTCTCAGTCTCTCTTCATAGGGTAGGTGCTCAAGTCCCCTGACAATCCTGGTGGCTCTCAGTAAATTGCTGCTATGACACAATACTTACTGTCTGAACTTCGTTCTGAATAATAAAAAGCACCAACTGACAGAGGCTTGAGTCAAGAGACTTCCAGTTTGTGGCTTGCTTACCTGCTCGAGCCAGAGGCGACTCACGTCCATACTTCAGCCTTCTGGAAAGTTGGGTCTTTCTACATTGAAGATCTAATAATTTTTCAAAATCATAGAGTGAACTGGATTGGAAGGGACCTTTAAAATATTGGCCTTTATGGGACCAGCATGACATTCTGTGATGAAGTATGAAAACTTTCATTGGCATCTTCTACAAAGAATATCTAAATGCTCTTTTCTTGCATAAAAATCTCAATTGTAGCTGATTCACCTGTGTTCCATCTTCTCTGGTATTCTAGCAGCAAAAAGGGCAATTTTGAGCACAAGCCCTATGAGGAGAGGCTGGGGGAGCTGGAGTTGTTTAGCCTGGAGAAGAGGAGGCTCAGGGGAGACCTTGTTGCTCTCTGCGACTACCTGAAGGGAGGTTGTAGCCAGGAGGGGGTTGGTCTCTTCTCCCAGGCAACCAGCACCAGAACAAGAGGACACAGTCTCAAGCTGCACCAGGGGAGGTTTAGGCTGGAGGTGAGGAGAAAGTTCTTCACAGAAAGAGTAATTAGCCATTGGAATGTGCTGCCCAGGCAGGTGGTGGAGTCCTCATCCCTGGAGGTATTCAAAAAAGGATTGGATGTGGTATGTGAAGCCATGGTTCAGTGAGTTATGAGGTCTGTGGTGACAGGTTGGACTGGATGATCTCTGAGGTCTTTTCCAACCTTATTGATTCTATGATTTATTTTTTTTCTCCTACATACTCTCCTTTGCAGTTCTTTTGCCTCCTTGAATACCAGGATGAGCAGGGATGGAGTTTGTAGCACATTTGCATGCCACCAGAATCAGCCTATTTCAGACCCAGCATGGGGAAAGGGAAGGAGAGGGCTTTCAGAAGCAGTTCCACCATGGAGTTTGATGCTAGCACCTCTTTGCTTCTGCATTTCTGAGCTAATACCAGAATGGGAGGAGAATGGCACTCCAAATTACACTTATGCCAGTAATAGCTATCATAAATCAATAAAATCTTCACCTAACAGGCCAATAAAGCTTCACAGATTGTTTATCTCTACAGAATCACAGAATGGTTTGGGTTGGAAGGGACCTTCAAGATCATCTAGTTCCAACTCCCCTGCCATGGACAGGGACACCTTTCACTAGCCCAGGTTGCTGAAAGCCAGATCCAACCTGGCCTTGAACATTTCCAAGGAGGGGACATCCACAACTTCCCTGGGCAATGTGTGTCTCTCCACCCTCACTGTGAAAACCAGGTTTTTCCCCTCGAAAAAAACCCAAACAACATCCCCATAACGTAGAATAATAGCAAATAAGTGAGGAACACTTTCAAGCACGGGAAATAGTTTGTTGTAACTTCCGGGTTAAATATGACAGAAGGACATAAATAGTCTTGCTTCTGCTGCCTCTGTCACTTATGCCATAGCCCTTTAAAGCCAAGCTGGCTGCCTGGCAGGATATATATAAGGAGGTAAACACTGCTGGAGCAGAATGTAAATTTTCTGGCTCCCCATCCTTCACTTCCCCTGGCAGCCGGCAGTACCATGAGCTAATTCTCCAGATCTCTCCTCCTTCTCTGTCCTAGGGCTAGTCCTTTTCCTTCCCACACCCACCCTACATCATTTCACTGACTCAAGTGGTCAGTTCTTGCCTGGACATTCCCCTGTTCACAGGGCAGTAACAATCCAGTGACTTTTGTGCTGCTGAAAAACTTGGAGCTGTCTTTGCACCCAGGAGTTTGAACCGGTGTCCACCTCTACAACAACTGAAATGTTCATGAGAGAACCAGAGTTTCATTTATGACTTTCCTACACTTTCCCAGTTGCAATAGGGTCATAGAACAGTTTAATTTGGAAGACATTTCTGGACATCATCTGGTCAGAACCCCTGTTCAAAGCAGGGACAACTTTGAAGTTAGGTCCAATTCCAGAGTTGGACAGGGTTGCTTTGAGTCAGATTGCTGAGTTTTTGAGTATGTTCAGGAGAATATTGGCAACTTCTGTGCTGTTTTACCAGTTTTACCACCCTCAGTGTGAGCAAATTCTCCTAAATATTTAATGTGAATTCACCATAACTTGGGCCTGCAGCCTCTTAGCCTTTTGCTGTGTACTTCTGAGATGAGTGGCTCTGCCTTCTCTCTGCCCTCCAGTAGGTAGCTGCAGTTCATCTTCATCTTCTTTTCCTATGGCTGAACACACCTGGGTCTGTCAGCTTCTCCTCCTAACATTCCTGGTTACATCACCCTCAATAAAACATTTCCTTTTTGTACAAGTGTTTGTTATGCTTTGGAGAACAAGAGGTAGAAGAGCAATGGGTGGAAAAGGTTTCCTTTCTTCTTTTGAGGTTTGATTGATTTTAAGTAATACATAATTCTCATTTGTTTGGGCAGGAGGAGGAAATCAGAGCGTTAAGTTGTTCTTCAAGCCACCTCTCCTTACATAGATGTGTTTTATACTATCCTTTCCTGTGGTTGTTTTATGTCTAGTGGCAAAGCAAGTTGGTGAGCTGACCTCATGTTAACACTTTTTTTTCTGGAATCCATTGAGCAAGAGCAGAAAATGTTTGTAAGCAGAATACATTATCTGCAAGCACAAACTTCACAGGTGCATGCTTCTCCTTAGCAAAGACAGGCAGGGCTTTTACAAAGGGTAGCACAATTCTTTCAGTGTTCATTGAAACAAACAAACAAGATTACAAAGAATAATCTATCAACAGAAACCTTAAGTATAATCTGTCAACAGAAACCTTAAGGACTTTAACTGAGATCTATATGAATATTATTCCTAGCACACAGAGTATTTTACTGGAAAATATACTTCCTCCTTCCCCCCATATCTGGGGGAGGCTGAGGGTGTGGGGGGAGAATGGGTTGCGAGAACAAAAGGGTACAAAGCTGAGATATGGATATTTGACTCCAGAAGCAGAGCTGTAACAATGCATCAGCCAAGCTGGGAGCAGAGGAGGTGGCTGTGGCAGGCTGGATCAGAAGGCAGCAGCCAGGTGGCAATAGCTGGGCAAGCAATTTCATGGTGCAGCTGCTCTGGATGAAGGAAAATGGCTTCTGACAAAGAAACCATCTCAGGTTTCCCTTTTCCTTCCTGACAGTGAGGAATGGAGAAAAAGCCAGGACTGGTAGAGTTCAAGGGAGCAGGGAAGGAGCCCTGCATGGGGAGCAACCCTGGCAGCAAACCTAGGGCCACCAGTGGGGTTGGTGACAGGAGATGATTTCAGCTGAATGGGTGGGGAGAGGTCTGCCTCTGCTACAAAGGGGCTAATAAATGGAGGGAAAAAAGGTACTGTATATGGAACATACACTATGTACACAGTGTTCATGTGGGGTTTTTTATGTTCCATCTTTTCAGAGCCAAATGCTGCTGCAGCATCCAGTGTGCCCAATACTGGCAGCTGCTTTTCATGTGCAGTTTCTGCCAGCAGAGCCTGGACTGCACTAAGAAGCAACATGTGATGTACTGTGCATTGTATCAGCTTTGATCACACTCAAGCACAGGGTTAAGCCCACTTGCATCACATCTGCTAATGTGCAAGCCAGGAGTAAGCTGCCCCAGTGTGTTCTCCAGGCACACTCAGAGACCTCCTCCTGGAAGGTACTTTATGTTTACATGGAGGGGAGCACTTGGCCTGAATCTTCTTTGGGTTTTGTATGACTCATTTATGCCAGTTTAGGCTCAGTCCCTTTGCTACTCTCTTTGCAAGTATGTAAGCCTGGGACGTTGTGAGGAAACTAGAATCTCTCACAGTGTAAATTATGGGTGGGTGCAACTGGCACTGTCTTCACCTCAGTTTTGAGCATAGCTTCTTCACTTAGCTATTGGAAAGAGGTTTTTTTCCAAAACTGGTCTGGTGAGCCTCACTGCCTTGCCCCTCTTCCTTTGCAGATGGTGCTAAAGTTTCCAGACTCAGAAGATCTGTGGGAGCCGTGTCCAGGTGGAACTCTCACATCTCTTTTCAAACTGGGTGCCCCAATTTCTTGTCTTTTGAACAGAGAAATGAATTAAGCATCACACTCTGTAGGTGTCCAGCAGTAGTTCACAGAAATATTTCTTTCCCATAATAATGTGGTGGAACTGAAAAGTCAAACAAACTCACCCCAGAAACCTTGTCCTTCACCTCGACCGGTTGCAAGCTTTCAAAACTGCGAACGAGGGCAGGGCCTTTCCAGGGTTCACGCTGAGAAGCTGTTGAAAAGTGTAACCAAGCATGACTAATGACCACATGGAGTGGGGGTATTTGCATGGATTCTGTTTGCAAGCATCAAGTGTGTGAAACCAGATCGTTCCAGAAGGAACGTAAGCAGCGCGTGCAGGAAGGCAGACAGACGTTAAGAGGCTCATGCGGTGGAGGACGGTCACAGCAACCCCACCAGTGCCTCCTGAGGCTGGGTGGCTCCTCAGGTGCATTCAGTGAGAGGGAGGCTGCATGGTTTATCTGCAGGGATTGATGCTCATTTATTAGAAAGCATGGAGCAGCAAGAGGCAGATCATTAATAGAAGGATATGAATGCTGTATATAAATGAGAAATGTGATTTGGACAGTAGCCTGCACTAGGAGAGTTATTAATTCCATTAGAAGATAACGTAGCTTATCAGAAAGTATTCACAGGATGTTAGGGGTTGGAAGGGACCGCCAAAGAACATTGAGTCCAACATCCCTGCCAGAGCAGGACCATAGAATTTAGCACAAGTTGCCCAGGAATGCATCCAGATGGGCCTTGAAAGTCTCCAGAGGAGGAGACTCCACAACCTCTCTGGGCAGCCTGTTCAGTGCTCTGTGACCCTCGCAGTGAAGTTCTTGCTCATGTTGAGGTGGAACCTCCTGTGCTGCAGTTTATATCCATTACCCCTTTTCCTATCACAGAGTGCAACAGAGAAAAGCCTGTCCTCTTCCTCTTGACACCTAGCTCTCAGATATTTATAGAATAGAATAGAATAGAATAGAATAGAATAGAATAGAATAGAATAGAATAGAATAGAATAGAATAGAATAGAATAGAATAGAATAGACCAGACCAGACCAGACCAGACCAGGTTGGAAGAGACCTTCAAGATCACCGCGTCCAACCTATCAACCAATCCAACCCACCTAAACAACTAAACCATGGCACCAAGCACCCCATCAAGTCTCCAAAGACATGTCTCAATAGACATTGATCAGATCCTGTCTCAGTCTCCTCCTCTCCAGACTGAAAAAACCCAGGTCTCTCTGCCTCTCCTCATAAGGCAGTGCTCCAGTCCCTCAGTCATCCTGGTAGCTCTCTCTTGGACTCTCTCCATCAGATCCCTGTCCCTCTTGAACTGTGGAGCCCAAAACTGGATGCAATATTCCAGGTGAAGTCTCAGCAGGGCAGAGTAGAGGAGAAGAACCTCCCTTGATCTAATGGACAAACTCCTCTTAATCCACTCCAGGATCCCATTGGCCTTCTTGGCTACAAGGGCACATTACTGACCCATGGATAACTTGTTATCCACCATGACTCCCAGGTCCTTCTTCACAGGGATGCTCTCCAGCAGATCACCTCCTAACCTGTAGATATTGCTCAGTGCTCCTATTTTCCCATTACGATCAGAAGTATGAAGCATCAAATGCAAAACCCAGAGACTAGGCAGAACTTCATGCACTGAGCAGCTGTGTGCCACCTCACATCTGGTTGGAGTCAGTGAAAAAAGAGCTTCTCAGGCAATAGTGTGACCCAAACACAGCTGCAGAGACATCTTTAGACAGCTGCTTGGAGCAAACTGTGGGGCACTTGCTCCTGTCTATAGTTGCAGTATGTATGTGTACGGCCTTCATCACCCCCAGAGCCTTGCAGGCAGCTCCCCAAGGTGGGAAGACTGATGGGTTTTGGGGCTGCCTGTCTCTGAGGGTAAGAGCCAGAGGTACCAAATCCAGCAGGGAGAGCAGGAAGCAAGGTGTGGCTCACTGGGGAGGCCTGTCTGTCTCCATTGATGACAGAATGTCCCGTGGCTGTGATGAAGTGTTCACAGACAACTTCTGCCCAAAGCATTTGTTCATGGCCCTGCAGGGAAGCTGAGCACAACCCTCCCGGGTGCTGCAAGCCTCACACCTCCTTCCTTGCTCTGTGCAGGGCTGTCTTCAGAAAATACTGAGTGAAAGTTTCAAGAGCAGCTGGAAGCTTTCCAGAAGTTCCTGCTAGTCCCCAAGTTGGGTGA
Organism: Picus viridis; assembly: GCA_033816785.1. Lineage (NCBI taxonomy): Eukaryota > Metazoa > Chordata > Aves > Piciformes > Picidae > Picus > Picus viridis. The sequence goes on along the minus strand of CM066578.1, from coordinate 44,802,617 downwards.
GACTTGCTGTTTGTGAAACCCCTTGAGTGAGAAAGGCTCAGTCTCCTCTCAAGCCTGTGTTGCAGTGTGGAAGAACTCCCCTTGGGAAGAGAAGGGAGGGATGCTCTGACCCTCCCCATCTTCTTTTATTTTTTTCTTGTATTTTTTTTTTTTCTGATGGGGGGAAAGGATGCAGCTTCCCAGGTATTTCCACTTCCAGTGTGATGGAGCAGGGAGAGGAGAAGCCTGCAGAGAGAGAAGAGGAGGGATGGCATTTTGCACGATGGCAGCTGGCATGGGTGCATGGCCACTCACAGCACTGGCTCATGTTGCCCTCCTTGGTAGGGGTGCAGTCCATGGGGTGCAAGCCTGCTTTCAGCCCTCTCTCCCTCCTTTTGCTGTCCAGCATTGTGTGACCAGCAGTGCTCTAGGGAGAACAGATTGCTCCCCATTTCCTCTACTTGTCAACAGCAGTGTCCAGCTGAAGAAGTATGAGGCTTTTTTTCCCATGACGGATTTGGACAAGAAGGCAAGGTCTCTGAGCTTGTGAAAGAAAAAGGTTCCCAATTAAACTCTTTCTTTTCCCTCTACCCCAATATTTTGCCTGCTACCAATGAGAAATATAGGCTAAAGCTCCATGTGTTCACACACAATTTTCCATGGTGAATGCAATCTGACTTCCTCAAAGGTGTTATTTTATGTGGACGCACCAGCTTCTCCAAGTGTCTCAGAGTTTTCCCCACTGCCATTTACCCTTCTGTCCTATTCAAAATGTCTAACTATGGTAACCTTCCAGGAAGGGGAGGGCAGGCCTGGGCGCATTTTTAGGCTGAATGTGATACCTCTGAATCTATTACAGCGACTGCAGTAAGTCAATAAGCAGCACTGGCTCTTCCCAGAATCTGAAATCCAGTTCCTGCTGCCTTCCAACATGGAGTCATAGAATTATTAGGGTTGGAAGGGACCTCAAGGATCAGCTAGTCCCGACACCCCATGACATGGGCAGGGACACCTCACACTACATCATGTTGCTCAGAGCCACATCCAGCCTGGCCTTCAAAACCTCCAGGCATGAGGCTTCCACCACCTCCCTGGGCAATCTGTGCCAGGGTCTCACCACCCTCATGCTGAAGAACTTCTTCCTAACATCCAATCTGAATCTACCCATTTCTAGTTTTGTTGCATTCCCCCTAGTCCTATCACTCCTTGACTCCTTAAAAAGTTCCTCCCCAGCTTTCTTGTAGAACCCCTTCAGATACTGGAAGGCCACAAAAAGGTCTCCTTGGAATCTTCTCTTCTCCAGACTTAACAGCCCCAACTCTCAGTCTGTCATCATAGAATAGAACAGAACGGAACGGAACGGAACGGAATAGAATAGAATAGAATAGAATAGAATAGAATAATAGAATAGAATAGAATAGAATAGAATAGAATAGACCAGGTTGGAAGAGACCTTAGAGATCATCAAGTCCAATCTAACATTCAAGACTGACTAATCAACTAAACCATGGCACCAAGTGCCCCATCCACTCTCTTTCTAAACACCTCCACTGATGGTGGCTCCACCACCTCCCTGGGCAGCCCATTCCAATTGGAAAGGTGCTCCAGCCCTCTGATCCTCCTCGTGGCCCTTCTCTGGACACCTTCCAGCACATCCAGACCCTTCCTGCAAGAGAGACAGCAATGTCCACGCTGAGGGGACGAGTGGGAGGGAGGTAAGCATGGCCTCTCAGAGACCTCCAGTCCAGAGGGTATTAAACAGCCAGCTCTAGAACCCAATGACTGAGGTGCCCTTAGCGCGCCCGTGCTCCCAGCCCAGGATGCGCGGAGTAACCTGTGTAATCCTATTCCCCTCAGCGCTGCAGCGAAGCCCCAGCGACTGTAATACATGCTAACTTAATCCTGGCCACAGCCAAATGTGTTTCTCATTTACAAATTCGGCAATTTTTCAATCAAAAAAAAAAGGAGGTTGTTGCACTTTGTCTGATCTATTCTCAAAACACGGAAGTGCTCCAAGCACGGCCACCTGCAATAACAGATTACTGCTCCCTAAAATATTGCCGTGCACCTACAATGTGGAGGCGTAAAGCTCCTCTAAAAAAGAGCTTTGTTATTTCCACACACCCCCCTCTTTTCCCCCCTTTTTTATTTTCCTCCCTAAAAGAAAGAAATGATCCCAAAGTTAAAGCTGGTTTTCAGCAGCCTTTCTGCTCCCCCACCCCCCCCCATGCAACTGGCATCAAAGTCTAATGAAAACCTGTTTGCGGACACTGGATCCGATCCAAGGTACACTCTTGGCATATTCCAGACCCCTTGGGACATGACTCATATAAAAAAACACCAGGCTGTCATCAGATGGCTGGTGGCTCAAATAAATCAAATTTACTTTGAAAATTGAGGCATACCAAAATTTTATTAGGTGAAACTTTGGCATTTCTTATGGCCAACTTGCACATATATATTTTTATTGCTTACAGCAGTTTAAAAGTATGCTACCAATCATATGCAAAACACGAGGCAATTGCTAACATACAGTTGTTGGGTTTTTTTCTTTCACTGGGGGGTGGGGGGGGGACAGGAGGAGCTCTGTTGTTTGCTTTGAGAAGCCCCTGAACAGTGTGGCATGTCTGTTAAGGGTGGCACAGCAGAACGAGCCTCTCTGTTTATTTGCCTGAGAAGCGGCTGGGTGCACATCCTCTGCGGTCTCCCATCCTCACTTCAAAGGGCAGTTATTCTCCTACAGAATAACTGCTCACTAAAGCCATCAACTGCAACCCAAAAATGACAAATAATGTTTGCAATGGACATTTACGGGAAGCAGGCAGGAATGCCATTGAAGTCCCTCAACGGTCCAGGAGCAATCTGATCTTCTGGCTGCTCCTGCAGCAGCCCACATGCAGAAGCAGAGCCTGCCCTTGCCACGATCAGTGCAGCAGCTGCTTCTCCTGGTTCAAGAGGATCATAGAACCACAGAAACATTCAGGTTGGAAAAGACCCTCAGAATCACCAAGAGGATCATAGAACCACAGAAACATTCAGGTTGGAAAAGACCCTCAGAATCACCAAGTCTAACCAACAACCCTACTCTACAAGGTTCACCCCTAAACCATATCCCCAAGCACCACAGCCAAACCACCTTGAAACACATCCAGGCTTGGGGACTCAGCCACCTCCCTGGGCAGCACACTCCAAGGCCTGACCACTCTTGCCGTGAAATTTTTTTTCCTAATGTCCAGTCTAAACCTTCCCAGTCACAGCTTGAGGTCATTTCCTCTTGTTCTGTCACTACCTGTGAGAAGAGACCAGCACCAGCCTCTCCATAGCCTCCTTTCAGGTAGTTGTAGAGAGCAATGAGGTCTCCTCTCAGCCTCCTCTTTTCCAAACTAAACAGCCCCAGCTCCTTCAGTCGCGCTTCATAAGATTTATTCTTCAGGGGCTGTAGGGGCTGTATAGGGTCTCCCATCCTGTGCCCACACCCACAGGGTCTCACCACTACCTTCAGCACAAAAGACATTATCAACTTTATCAAAACTAAGGTCTGATTCCTCTAATACTCCAGAACATGAATTAAAGTCAAGACAAAGGCCACGTTTTGGAGGGGGGGGTTCATGCTTTTGGACCTGGTGACAGAAGGCAGATCTATGAACTGAAAGGAAATACATTGATTTCTGAAAGTCTCTCAGTAGGCAGGAGCACCAAACTCCCACTGAAGTTTCCAAACTTCATTTGTCTAAGCTTATGGCAAAATAGCCTCTGCTTGAAAGCACTAGGAAAAGGAGTAAAAGCTGCAGATTTGGCCTACTTCTTCCTCAAAGTACAACAAAATTCTATGGGAATATATTCAGATAGAGTCCAAGAAGCATACTGGCTCACCTCCAAAACAGCTTAATTCACTGTGCTAACAAAGAAAAGGAAAATAATGGTGCTGTAGATAAAACCCATGAGATTGCTGATCTGACAGAGTGCTGCTTTGGGACAGAGAGATTCTTGGCCAAATGCTGACACCCCTGCCACAGAAAACTGACCCTCTGAGGTTCCCAGCAGACTGTTCCCCAGGAGCGCTGCCATCTGGTGCTCTGCTCTGCTGGGGAGAGGTTTGGGCTCCTTGCTTTGAGGAGCTCACCCACCCAGGCAGGTGCTCCTCAACATGGTGAACATCCCCTTGCAAAAGCACAAAGTGTAAATCGAAGCAGAATTTGGCCCCAGATATGAACCCCCATGAGCCTTAATAACTCTAATATGTGGCTGTAAAGAGCTGTATTTGTAAGGAAATGTGCAAGCACAGGCATGATAGTGTGGCCTGAGTCCTTCCAGGAGTGCTAGGCAGAAGGTGTGATTCTTACTGACCCTCAGGATCATTGTAGCTCTCTTTTCCTTGAAGCGAAAGCCATAAAAGTCCCTTTTATTTCCATGCTAAGAGCAAAGGAAGGGCTGAGCTGCTGCCTCCAGAGTCTGCCGTGGGAGACTGACCATCCTGCTCCTCTGGAAGCCAGGAAATTTGTCTATTTTCCATGGCAGCAGCTGAAGAAATGTTGTCTGAAACAGCAGGTGTCTGTGATATAGAATCATAGAATCAGTAAGGTTGGAAAAGACCTCAAAGATCATCAAGTCCAACCTGTCACCCATGCAGAAGCTTCACAACAAATACAAAGCATGCAAGTTCTTGAAGCAAACCCCTCGCTTTACATACTCTCAACACAATGGGCTGTGAAGGCTTTTACCAGTGGAATTGTGAGGCCTGATCCAAAGCATTGGACAAAACAGTTCCTTTCATATTAGTGAGCTTTCCCCTTGGCCCTTAATTCCATATGTTGCTGGCTGTGTTTGTTTAGTCTGTGGTCAGATGTAATGGCACTCTGTAGACTTGAGAAATTTCTGTAGAATTCAGGCTTCTTCCCTTATCATGAAGGAACAGACACATACTTCCTCTTGAAATAACAGAAAACTGACTCATTAAGGGAGACATCAGTAGCACTGAGTCCCTAAAAATGTAGTGTTGTGACTAAAAATTTATCCCCATAGATTTTTGATCAGATTCCAGGAAAAAAAAAAAAAAAGAAGAAAGTAACAAAAAAATTCCTATGAACTCATAAGTGAAAGAGAAATAAATTCTGGTAGTCTGTGGTTCTTTTGAGAGATCTGGACAGATGGGCAGAATCCAGCGGCGTGAGATTGAACACATCCAAGTGCCGGGTTCTGCACACTGGCCACAGCAACCCCAGGCAGTGCTACAGGCTGGGTTCAGAGTGGCTGAAGAGCGGCCAGGCAGAGAGGGACCTGGGGGCGCTGGTTGACAGTAGGCTGAACATGAGCCTGCAGTGTGCCCAGGCAGCCAAGAGGGCCAGTGGCATCCTGGCCTGCATCAGGAACAGTGTGGCCAGCAGGAGCAGGAAGGTCATTGTGCCCCTGTACCCCTTAAGTACTGTGTCCAGTTCTGGGCCCCTCAGTTTAGGAAAGATGTTGACTTGCTGGAACGTGTCCAGAGAAGGGCAACAAAGCTGGGGAGGGGTTTGGAGCACAAGCCCTGTGAGGAGAGGCTGAGGGAGCTGGGGTTGCTTAGCCTGGAGAAGAGGAGGCTCAGGGAGACCTTCTTGCTCTCTACAACTACCTGAAGGGAGGTTGTAGCCAGGTGAGGGCTGGTCTCTTCTCCCAGGCAACCAGCACCAGAACAAGAGGACACAGTCTCAAGCTGCACCAGGGAAGGTTCAGACTGGATGTTAGGAAGAAATTCTTCACAGAGAGAGTGATTGGCCATTGGAATGTGCTGCCCAGGGAGGTGGTGGAGTCACCATCACTGGAGGTGTTTAAGGATAGACTGGATGAGGCACTTAGTGCCATGGTTTAGTTGATTAGATGGTGTTGGATGATGGGTTGGACTCGATGATCTTGAAGGTCTCTTCCAACCTGGTCTATCCTATCCTATCCTATCCTATCCTATCCTATCCTATCCTATCCTATCCTATCCTATCCTATCCTATCCTATCCTATCCTATCCTATCCTATCCTATCCTATCCTAATTTCTTGTCACTTCAACACACTGCTTGAATATTTTCCAGTATTAGTGTTCTCTATCTCATTGTTTTGGCTGCTGTACTTATCGCCACAATTTTCTTCCTGCTAAACAAAACAAAGCAAAACACAACACAACAAAATCACCAGGTCATAAAATTCTACAATTTAATTAAAAAATAATATTTACTGTCTGCACAATTCAAATTTGGCCTTTTGTATGTGCACTGTGGTGCAGACTTTACTTACATGATCACACAGTGTTTTTCTCCATGGAGCTGCAATCTTTTCCTTTGCAGGATAACCTTCTTTCCAAGTGCCTGACTTTTGATTGATTGACTTTGAGACTGGGAAAAGAGCTGCAGCTGAGAAAGGGAAATTTCTCCTTGTTACCTAACTACCCCAGGATCTCTTCCTCAGATTTCACCTTCCAGCCATGACTTCCTTTCTAGTCCACATCTAATTCTCCCTCTTAAATCCTCTTCTGATCTACCCCTCATTCCTTGTTTCCATCTCTCAGGCCATGCCTTGTTGCCTAAGTAGTCCCACATTTCCTTTCCACTTGACAGTGATCCTACAGGAAACATCTTGCCTCCATAATGTGCCTCTTTCCTTTCCACCCAGCTGTGCTCTCGTCCTGCACTAGGTTCAGATCAGAGGGCTGCTTCCTCCTCTTCCAGAGAACTTTCCTGGAGGAGGGAGCCCGCAGGAGAACAGAAGGAGCCATTGGAAGGAGGCTGAGCTGGGACACACTCATCTCCTGAACAGTGACACCTGTGCAGCCTGAGAGCAATGTGAGTGTACTCAGCAGCATTGTGCTCTTCCAAATGATCCAGCAAAAGTTCCTGCTTATGGGAACAGTCTTTTTTTCTCCCCAGACTTAGGAAGATTTTCACAGGAGTAGACCTAACCCTGGCGGAAAGGTCATATAACAAGGGCTGCACCTTCCAGTGCGGTTGTACTTGACTTTTTTAATGCAGAAAAAGTGACATCAGTTTCTTCAAGAGAGGCAAAGCTGCTTATTTTTTCCCCTAGTCCAGTCCTGGATATGACCATAGATTATTTTTTTTACCAAAATGTTCCTCTGCTCATTAAAAGATTCACACAACCACAGATGTCCATTGGGGATTTCCAGATCATCGTTTTGCTGAGTTGTTACCAGCTGTTACCATCCTTCTGTCAGGATGTGTCAACAGTCTTAGCAAATGGTGGCTCAGGTAGATCTGAAATATCACCCTAAAGCCCACCCCACCCATGGAGTCACTCTGACTCTAAGCACTGCCTCAAAATTCAGACTTCCTCTCAGTCTGCTGTGGCAGTGATACATACCAACTGTGTCACGTGGGGCTGGACCAAAAGAAACCCCCCAGGAAAATGATCATTTAATTATGAGTGAAGACTTCTTCTGACACCCACTGAAAAGTCGATGGCACAGTACCAGGGATATCTCTACCTCTTAACTCAGCCTAGGCACAATGGAGTCCATTACTAGAGCAGAATAGGTGAATCACAGAATTGTCAAGGTTGGAAGGGATCTCAAGGATCATCTAGTCCCAACCCCCTGCCATGGGCAGGGACACCTCACACTACATCAGGTTGTTCAGAGCCACATTAAGCCTGGCCTTAAAAATATCCAGGGATGGGGCTTCCACCACCTCCCTGGGCAACCTGTTCCAGAGTCTCACCACCCTCATGGGGAAGAACTTCTTCCTAACATTCAATCTGAGTCTACCCATTTCTAGTTTTGCTCCATTCCCTCTAGCCCTACCACTACCTGACATCCTGCATAATAACCCAGAACTTCAAAAAAATCAGCTTTCAGAGCCTAAGCTCTTGTGGAGAGCCTTATTTGCATTATTTTTCACCATTTCAGAGTTCACTTTGCCACGAGTTAAAAGCATATATTTCAGAAAGTTACATCCGGGCTATGGTCTCCCAGCTCTGAAACACTTGCATGAATAAGTTCCTTGTCCAGGGCCCGGCATATTCAGCTGAACCTTGAACCTGGAGGATGCAAGTTTCGCAGCAAAAAGAGAAGACAAATAGAAGAAACCAAATGTACATGTGCAGTTGGAGGATGGCTCCACAAGGACCTCCAGCTCTCCAGAAGACCTGTCACAACCTTGGGTTATTAGTCTAATTAAAGAGAAGCTGGAGGCTTTGCAAAAGCAATTTCTGCACACATAGCTGTTTTGTGAAGCAGACTGATTTCCTCAGTGCCAAATTGCATTTCAGAATGTGTCCTTGCTAAATAGAGTGAAATGTCTTTTCATTTTTCATGACCGGACCGCACACTTTAGATCAGGGGGAGGCAGGACTCTTCGTCCCGTTTCCTGAAGTCAGCAGCAGAGCCATCATTAATCTCAGGGTCCCAGGATTTAAGCAAAGAGATAACAGGCCCTCAAATGATTGGTTTTTTTTTTTTTTTTGGTTTGTTGTAAGCTCATTGAAATTTTATTCCAAAATGAAGCATGTGCCATTCGATCGAGATGCACATTTACACAGCTGAGGAGGACGAGTCTGGTTTGACTGAAGACCGGAGAGGAGAGTGATGCCTTCTCCTACATGGGCTGCCCCCTGAAGAAAACATCTGCCTGCATGTTTAACCAGGAATGTGAACTGCTAATGTAATCTGGCCTTTAGACCAAGGGAAGGATATCACTCCAATGTATTGTGGTAGTTTTAGGCTATTATGCCTTTACAATTTTTTTCACAGATCTTGAACAGAAAGTGGCAAAATGTAAACAAATCACTACTGGGCATCAAAAGGAAAGCAAAGATAATTCTAAACAATCCCACTGGAAGAGGTAAGGGACTAAAACTAGTTGTACCAAAACAATCTCTCTCTTCTTCTCTTCCTTCTTTGCTCTGGGAGGGGTACAAACTTGCTTCTGCTTGACCTTGGTTGCATTGTTTTGGCTAAATCTAACATCCCTCTGCTCCTTTCTCTTTTCCCTTTTGTACAGGGGGAGAAAGGGGGAGGCAAGGAGGGAGAAGCCGTTAGCTTCCCCTGGTCCTTGACCAGGGGATCTTTGTGCTTGAGGCTGTGTCTCTTTGTTCTGGTGCTGGTTCCCAGGCAACCAGCACCAGAACAAGAGGACACAGTCTCAAGCTGTGCCAGGGAAGGTTTAAGCTGGAGGTTAGGAAGAAGTTCTATACAGAGAGAGTGATTGCCCATTGGAATGGGCTGCCTGGAGAGGTGGTGGAGTCACCATCATTGGAGGTGTTTAGGAGGAGACTTAATAGGGTGCTTGGTTACATGGTTTAGTTGATTAGGTAGGTTGAATAATAGGTTGGATGCGATGATCTCAAAGGTCTCTTCCAACCTGGTCTATTCTGTTTCATTCCATTCCATTCCATTCCATTCCATTCCATTCCATTCCATTCCTTGCAAATACCTGTAAATATTGTACATCCTGTATATTTTGTACATATTCATTGCATTTCATTGTGGATTGTAGTCTTGCTTGTAAATACAGCTTTCATTTGCTTCCAGCTGAGCTGGTCTGGCAAATTTAATGTTGGGGGGGGGGGGGGGGCGAAATTTCAACCCACCACATGTATAAATAAAGAAGAGGCTAGAAAGTTACATGATGTTCTGTGAGTGTGGATGAAACCACACAGAAAACAGTTGAAAGAGTGCAGGACAGGATTTCTTAGGGATCCAGGGCTTCTAGACATCTAGGAGAAAATAGGAGGTCTTAAATCCAGACTGGTGTCATTCTTGGAAATCATCTGAAGTGGATCCATTGATGCCTTCAAGGCAATAACAAAGCATGTCTGGGCTGGGAAATCTTGTTTCACAACTGAATTCACCCAACCTCTAGTTCAGACCAAAGCCCAGCACTTTCTATGAGCAACAGGATTTTGAGGGAAGGGCTTTTGAAATGCTTCTTTGATGTTAAAGGGGTCTCTAGAATCTGGTTGATTAAACTCAGTATCTACAATGTGAAAAACGTGTTGCAGATATTGCTAGCTTTTTGTCTGTGGAAACACCATAAATCTGAGAGGCCAGAGGAAATGGAGAGGACACTTGGGGTTCTGGGTGTCAGGTCATCAGGGTCTTAGAGCTCTGTCAAAGGAGCTACTGGCAGCCCAGTGTTGATGGATCTGCTGGGCTCTTCCTTGCTTGCTAGCACCACCACCTCATGCAGTATTACAGTGCTGCTGTAATGGACTCTCTGGACATGTTTGGTTTTCTCAAAGCCACAAGCTACTCAATCATCCCAAAACCAGCTGATGGTCAAAATTATCTGTCCATCTGTTCATCTGCCACTTACCTTGGATTTATTTTAGTTGATTTTTTGCCTGTAGCCAGCCTGCATTCTTTTGCCACCACAATGCACAAACATCAATTCTGTACTGTTAAATTCTGCACAATTTCTCTTGAGGTGGTCATCAACCTTTCACTGTGGTCCTGCTGCTTGCTGAAAATGCCTCTCTTCACCGTCCTTCAGCTGCAGCAGCTCAAAACTCTTGCCTTGATGGGAGCAGAGATGAAGAACAATCTGTCTAGCCTGGCTTCCCTCACTGCCTGCACTGGCAGCACTGCCTGAGGGAGGTGTAGCTTAGTCCCAGGTCCAAGAATGTTACCTGCGGTGGGGAAGCTCAGAACAGGGCACTAGAATAGAACAGAATAGAATAGAATAGAATTAGAATTAGAATAGAATAGAATAGAATAGAATAGAATAGAATAGAATAGAATAGAATAGAATAGAATAGAATAGACAGGTTGAAAGAGACCTTCAAGATCATCGAGTCCAACCCATCATCCAACACTATATAATCAACTAAACCATGGCACCAAGCACCCCATCCAGTCTCTTCCTAAACACCTCCAGTGATGGTGACTCCACCACCTCCCTGGGCAGCACATTCCAATAGCCAGTCACTCTCTCTATGAGGAATTTCTTCCTAACATCCAGCCTAAACCTCCCCTGGCACAGTTTGAGACTGTGTCTTCTTGTTATGGTGCTGCTTGCCTGGGAGAAGAGACCAGTCCCCACCTGGCTACAACCTCCCTTCAGGTAGTTGTAAAGAGCAATAAGGTCTCCTCCAAGCCTCCTCTTCTCCAGGCTAAGCAACCCCAGCTCCCTCAGCCTCTCCTCATAGGGCTTGTGCTCCAACCCCCTCCCCAGCTTTGTTGCCCTCCTCTGTGGTCTGCTCTACCTCTAGAAAAGCAGAGCCTCCTACAGTACCAAACCACAGACCCACTATCAGAGCTGGATGTTACCCCCTTGTTTCTCAGGTATGTTAGCATGTTCTGTATTTTTTTCTCTGCATTCAGTGCAGCCATAGTCAATACAGGTAAGATTTCCTCCATGTGTGTTTTAACAGTGCTGAAGTCCCATCCAGACGCACTCCTGAGCAGACCCTGACCATCTCAGTGCAGTAACAAGCAGCAGACTGTGAAATGAGCCTTGAATTAAGCCTTGTTCCTTTAACTGTGAAGAAGTCCAAATGCCTCTTATTTGAGGCTAGAACTGCTGCAGTGTTTTTCAAAGACTGCAGGTCCTTTGCTCTTCCCCTCGTGAGAAGGCAGTTGTTCTTTCTTCTTCTTCTTCTTCTTTTTTTCCCTTGTGTGTGTGTGTGTGTAATTTATTTGCAGTGTTTTGCTTGTGCTTGAGCATGCTTTGAAGATTATTTGCCAGAAGAAGAGGAAAAGAAAGCACAGTTCCAGTGCCGCCTGTGCTGTCTGCCTCCCCACCAGCTTATCTGTTGTAAACATTACCAGATGCTGCTGGAGCTCCCTGGCACTTCAGCAGTTGTCTTCATTGCTGGAGCAATTTGTAGCCCAGAAGGGATCAAGTCAGCTTCATTCAGTCACTGTTTTTTTTAATGCCTTCATTTTGCCTTTCCCTTGGAGCGTCATTAAATCCTTTTAAACCAGCAGTGCTCTGTTAATTTCATTAATCCAGCCACATATTCAGAAATTACTTTTTTCCTATGGTTTTCCTCTCCCCCCTTCCCTCCCTCCCCCTTTTATTATTTTTTTATGATTCACTTTATAAAAGGAGAAATGCTCTGTGTTCTCCCAGGTCTTTTGGGACAGACCATTCCTTTGTAGAATTTCCACAATTCCAGCAAATGCTTTGTCTGAGGGTGGGGGGTGGGTTTAATAGGCTACACAGGGGGTTATACCTTTTAGAATAGAATAGAATAGAATAGAATAGAATAGAATAGAATAGAATAGAATAGAATAGAATAGAATAGAATAGAATAGAATAGAATGGAATGGAATGGAATGGAATGGAATGGAATGGAATAGAATAGAATAGAATAGAATAGAATAGAATAGAATAGAATAGAATAGACCAGGTTGGAAGAGACCTTCAAGATCATCACGTCCAACCTGTTATCCAACCCACCTAATCAACTAAACCATGCAATCAAGCACCATATCAAGTCTCTTCCTAAATACCTCCAATGATGGTGACTCCACCACCTCCCGGGGCAGCACATTCCAATGGCAATCACTCTCTCTGTCTTCCTCACCTCCAGCCTAAACCTGCTCTGGTGCAGCTTGAGACTGTGTCCTCTTGTTCTGGTGCTGGTTGCCTGGGAGAAGAGACCAGCCCCCACGTGTCTACAACCTCCCTTCAGGTAGTTGTAGAGAGCAATAAGGTCTCCCCTGAGCCTCCTCTTCTCCAGGCTAAGCAACCCCAGCTCTCTCAGCCTTTCCTCATAGGGCTTGTGCTCCAAACCCCTCACCAACTTTTTAGCATCCATTACACACAGTAAAACCAGCACATTTCCCCCATCAGTTACACTCTCTGTGATTATACATGTGCCATGGTTTAGCAGTCATGAGGTCTTGGGTGACAGGTTGGACTTGATGATCTTTGAGGTCTTTTCCAACCTTATTGATTCTCTGATTCTATGTTTCTACGCTGCCCCAGCCTCACTTCAGGCATTGGAATGTGCTGCCCAGGGAGGTGGCTGAGTCCACAAGCCTGGATGTGTTTAAAGGTGGTTTGGATGTGGGGCTTGAGGATACAGTCTAGGGGTGAACCTTCTAGAGAAGGGTTCTGGGTTGGACTTGGTGATCCTGAAGGTCTTTTCCAAACCTGAATTCTAAGTCTCATTCCAACTCTTCTGTGGCAGCAGCAAATGCAGTGTTCTGTCACCCTCACAGTGAAAAAAATTTTCCTCATGCTTCCATGGAATTTCCTATGCCTCAGCTTCCACCCATTGCCCCTTGTCCTGTTATTGAGCATCACCAAGCAGAGCCTGGCTGCATCCTCTTGGCACTCATCCTTTACATATTTGTAAGCATGAGGGAGGTCACCTCTTAGTCTCCTCTTCTCCATGCTAAAAATTCCAATTCAAATTTTCTGTCAGTCTTCTGTGAGTCCTGACAGCTTGGCCAGGCATCTGCTGAGCCCTTACCCAAGCCATATTCCCACTCACAGGCAACCATTTGAATGCCTTTCCAAACACAGGTGCACGCACTGCGTCTCGACCCGCCAGGCCCTGCAGCCGCTCTCTGCCACGGGATTGAGGTCACACCTTCAGAACCAGCAGCTTCTACCCCTCGGCCCAGCATCTGCAGAATAAAGGTGTAAGAGTTTTAGGTTGTTCCTAGGAAAATTTTCCACAGATTGAGTAGAAAAGTGGTAGAATGTAAATAAATTACCATTGGATGTGAAAGGGAAATAATGATTAGGTCTAAATAATCCCCATGGTCTCATATCTAACATAAAGTCAGCTGTGCAAACTAACTCTCTCTTCTTTTTGGCTTCCTGGCTCTAGCAGATAGTAGCTGGTGCTTTTGCTAAGCTGTTGCTGACCTTGGCTGCATTTCTTTACTGTGACTAAATACTAACAAGCTACAATACAATACAATACAATACAATACAATACATTAGAATAGAATAGAATAGAATAGAATAGAATAGAATAGAATAGAATAGAATAGAATAGAATAGAATAGAATAGAATAGAATAGAATAGAATAGAATAGAATAAATAACCAAGGTTGGAAGAGACCTTCAAGATCATCGAGTCCAACCTGTAACCACAAACCTCACAACTAGACCATGGCCAAGAGACCTTCAAGATCATCACATCCAACCCATCAACCAATCCAGCCCACCTAAACAACTAATCCATGGCACCAAGCACCCCATCAAGTCTCCTCCTGAACACCTCCAGTGATGGTGACTCCACCACCTCCCTGGGCAGTCCATTCCAATGGCCAATCACTCTCTCTGTATAGAACTTCTTCCTAACACCCCGTCTAAACCTCCCCTGGTGCAGCTTGAGACTGTGTCCTCTTGTTCTGGTGCTGGCTGCCTGGGAGAAGAGACCAACCTCCACCTGTCCACAACCCTACCATCTGCTCTTTCTCTTGTCCCACATACAGGGAGAGGGAAGGGAGCTGTTGGTAACCCCTGGTTTTGCCCTGGTTCTTGTGTTGTTTATAAATTGTAAATGCATGTAAACTCTGTGTATTTTGTACATATTCATTGCATTCCATATTTCTAGATTGCAGGTTTGCTTGTAAGTATAGCTTCATTTGCTTCCATCTGAGCTAGTCTGGCAATTTCAGTTTGGGGGGAACTTCAACCCACCACAAAAGGAGTGGCTTGCTCACTGCGTGCTGCACAGGAGATCTCTGAGGCTTAATGCTTCTGCACCAGCCAAGTGTAATGAGTTGATGGTCTCTGCTTTCCTCCAAAAGTGAGGTAATGTGGAACTCTCCCTTATAAGAAGAGTCTGAGGGAGCTGGGGGTCTTTAGCTTGGTGAAGAGGAGACGAGGGAGTGACCTCACTCATGTTTATAAAGTGTGAGTGCCAAGAGGATGCAGCCAGGCTCTGCTTGGTGATGCTCAATAACAGGACAAGGGGCAATGGGTGGAAGCTGAGGCATAGGAAGTTCCATGGAAGCATGAGGAAATTTTTTTTTCACTGTGAGGGTGACAGAACACTGAATTTGTGCTGTCACAGAAGAGTTTGAATGAGACTTGGAATTCAGGTTTGGAAAAGACCCTCAGGATCACCAAGTCCAACCCAGAACCCTTCTCTACAAGGTTCACCTCTAAACCATATCCTCAAGCACTACATCCAAACCACCTTTAAACACATCCAGGCATGGGGACTCAACCACCTCCCCAAGCACCACATCACTGTGAGGGTGACGGAACACTGTGTGTGCTGCTGTCACAGAAGAGTTTGAATGGCTGCTAGGGAACAGGTGGTAGTCAGCGTTTGGAGGGCTCCTGCCCCATCCTTACACACTTAAGGGAAAAAGAAGTGTAATTCACTCATTAGAATCATAGAATCATAGAATTGTTAGTGTTGGAAGAGTCCTTTAAGACCATCAAGCACAACAGCTCACCTAGAGCTCGCAATCCCACTACTACTGCTAAGCCACTACCACTAAACGACGTCTCTAAGCACCACATCCACACTTCTTTCAAATACTTCCAGGGATGGTGACTCCACCACCTTCTTGGGCCTGTTCCAACCCTTGATGACCCTTTCAGTGAATAAAATTTTCCAAATATCCAACCTGAAACTCCCTTGGTACAATTTGAGGCC
Organism: Picus viridis; assembly: GCA_033816785.1. Classification (NCBI taxonomy): domain Eukaryota; kingdom Metazoa; phylum Chordata; class Aves; order Piciformes; family Picidae; genus Picus; species Picus viridis. The sequence goes on along the minus strand of CM066578.1, from coordinate 44,787,085 downwards.
ATTTCCTCACTAAAAGCAATTGGTCTTTGAGGATAACCATACTGGAGATACACAGCTGGGATTTTTCAGCAAATCTACCAGAATGAGAAATACAAATGGCAGTGAACACCATCTCTGAGGACATCTTAAGGACGTAAAGGATTTAAGGATTTAAATCAAAGAAGACTGAGAGGGGATCTTATCAATGCTCATAGAATAGAATGGAATGGATAGAATAGAATAGAATAGAATAGAATAGAATAGAATAGAATAGAATAGAATAGAATAGAATAGAATAGAATTAACCAGGTTGGAAGAGACCTTTGAGATCATGGCATCCAACTTCTCATCCAACACAATATAATCAACTAAACCATGGCACCAAGCACCTCATCCAGTCTCTTCCTAAACACCTCCAGTGATGGTGACTCCACCACCTCCCTGGGCAGCACATTCCAATGGCAAATCACTCTTTGTATGAAGAACGTCTTCCTAACATCCAGCCTAAACCTCCCCTGGCACAGCTTGAGACTGTGTCCTCTTTTGTGGTGCTGGGTGCCTGGGAGAAGAGACCAACCCCCACCAGGCTACAACCTCCTTTCATGTAGTTGTAGAGGGCAATAAGGTTTCCTCCAAGCCTCCTCTTCTCCAAGCTAAGCAACCCCAGCTCCCTCAGCCTCTCCTCACAGGGCTCATGCTCCAAACCCCTCCCTAGCTTTGTTGCCCTTCTCTGGACATGTTCCAGCAAGTCAACATCTTTCCTAAACTGAGGGGCCCAGAGGAACTGGCATGTTTGATTTCTGTGTCCTGCTAAAGGCCCAGAATATGCAGCCTCCAAGGGTGGTGCTAAGCACCATTGAAATGTCTCCTTTCATCTCTTGGGCATGATAAAGGCAGTGAAAGTATTTTCATTTGTGCCTCTGGGTCCAAACCTGTGTGGCAAAGGCCCTTCCTGATTTCCCATTAGCTTCTGTGAGGTTTGAGGCTGGTCAGCAAAGAGGAATCTTGCACTTGTCAGACAGCACCTAAAGAGCAGAGGGTATTCTTCATGCAAGAACCTGATGAGAACAAGAAGTTTAAAGTGTTTTAGCACACTGAGATACAATGGAAAATACATTTAGGAAACAATAGATCTAGCAAATTGGAGACATCTTTCAGATATGTTTTCCTCCCCAGTTTCATTAGTTTCCATTAAAACCTTTAACAGATGCCTAATTGACACAGTCAGAAATAGCTTTCCACTCGTGTAGCACTTTAATTACCCAATTATATTTTTTTTCATCTCTCACATGGCTGCCCCTTTCATCAAGATAAATTATTTGCTGTGTTTTGAGTTCCTCTGCTTGAATTCCGCTTATCTTCTCCTCACTTTTCCCATAGGAAGATTTCTTCTTTTCTTTTTTTTTTTTTTTTTTTTTTTAAGCAATGAGGAGAGGAGAGGAGAGGGTCAGAGAGGAGAGGTTCAGAGAGGAGAGGGTCAGAGAGGAGAGGTTCAGAGAGGAGAGGTTCGGTTCAGAGAGGAGAGGTTCAGAGAGGAGAGGTTCAGGGAGGAGAGGAGAGGTTCAGAGAGGAGAGGGTCAGAGAGGAGAGGTTCAGAGAGGAGAGGTTCGGTTCAGAGAAGAGAGGTTCAGAGAGGAGAGGTTCAGAGAGGAGAGGTTCGGTTCAGAGAGGAGAGGTTCGGAGAGGTTCAGAGAGGTTCGGTTCAGAGAGGTTCGGTTCAGAGAGGAGAGGTTCAGAGAGGAGAGGTTCAGAGAGGAGAGGTTCGGTTCAGAGAGGTTCGGTTCAGAGAGGAGAGGTTCGGAGAGGAGAGGAGAGGAGAGGAGAGGAGAGGAGAGGAGAGGAGAGGAGAGGAGAGGAGAGGAGAGGAGAGGAGAGGAGAGGAGAGGAGAGGAGAGGAGAGGAGAGGAGAGGAGAGGAGAGGAGAGGAGAGGAGAGGAGAGGAGAGAGAGAGGAGAGGAGAGGAGAGGAGAGGAGAGGAGAGGAGAGGAGAGGAGAGGAGAGGAGAGGAGAGGAGAGGAGAGGTTCGGAGAGGAGAGGAGAGGAGAGGTTCGGAGAGGAGAGGAGAGGAGAGGAGAGGAGAGGAGAGGAGAGGAGAGGAGAGAGGAGAGGAGAGGTTCGGAGAGGAGAGGAGAGGAGAGGAGAGGTTCGGAGAGGAGAGGAGAGGAGAGGAGAGGAGAGGAGAGGAGAGGAGAGGAGAGGAGAGGAGAGGAGAGGAGAGGAGAGGAGAGGTTCGGAGAGGGAGAGGAGAGGAGAGGAGAGGAGAGGAGAGGAGAGGAGAGGAGAGGAGAGGAGAGGAGAGGAGAGGAGAGGAGAGGAGAGGAGAGGAGAGGAGAGGAGAGGAGAGGAGAGGAGAGGAGAGGAGAGGAGATGGGAGGGGAGGGGAGACTTAATGTGATTTCAGCCACAAAGGTATATTTTTCAGAACATTTCATTTGAAAGTTGAAGACTGAGCACAATGCTTTGCAGCCTAATGAATCAGCACCATAACCCTGACCTAATGGGAAGTGTTTCATGACACATATGACTTGGGCTTTTGTGCCTGTGTGAACATCCTGTTCCCAGCTGCATATCCCAGAGTCATTCTGGGGCCTCTAACTGTACAAGCGCTTTGTTTTTTAGCTTGGTGCTCTGCTTTACGTTTATAAAGTTGTCCTAGTTTTGAGCCATGAGCTGCCCAGGGCAAAGGGACAGAAAAGATATTTTACCCCTTCTCAAGGAGTGAAATAAATATGCAGCACACTGGATTGGAAGTTTCAATGGAAATTCTGTTTATGAATGAAAGGCATTCTGTTTATGAATGAAAAGCATTCTGTTTATGAACCAAAGGCATTCAGGTAAAATGAACACATTCACAAATTAAGCTCAGTTCTACACCTGCACCAGGGAAAAACCTTCCAGAGCCTTCCAGAAGCCTCCACCCCATGCATAGAATCATAGAATCATAGAATCAGTCAGGGTTGGAAGGGACCACAAGGATCATCTAGTTCCAACCCCCCTGCCATGGGCAGGGACACCCCAAGGTGTCTCCAAGAGCCTCCAAACTGCTCCTGACTAGACCCAGACCTTCTTCAGGCTTGAGCAAGCCCAGTGGCATAGCTGGAAATTCCCTGCCAGCCAAGGCCAGGAGAAAACTTCTACCCCACAAACCATAAAGATAACAGCACAGACTTCTTGAGGTGGAGAAAAGAGAGAGGGTGAGTCGTCTGTACACTCCCTTAAATAGAGAGGTAGAGGAAAAGTGAATAGAATAACAGCTTACAGTATCCTGAGACAACCTGCCCACCCCCTGGGGCTCTCTAGCCCCTGGAGGACTTTTCTTTAGGGTTATACCAATTAGCTCTTTGGGGTTATACCAATTAGCTCTTCATTTCCCTTAACCTGCAACAAAAGTTATTTTCTAGTTTCAGTGGACGTAGTGCAAACTTTATCAGTGATTTAAAAAGCCACAGCATCCAACTTGTCTTTCATTTCTGAAGTCAATGATAAAGTTGCAGTCAATGACAGCATAGCCAAGATTTTGCCTGAGGTATCAGATTTTTCTTTTGCAAGATTCTGAGCTCTCTCAGCCTCTCAAATATTTGAGTGAAAGGAGAAATGCTCAGCAACTCTGAAAAACAAGCTTACAGAAGCCTAAAATTCTGTAGAACACACTCCCTAAAGAAAAGGTATCTTGTGAGAGCATGCTCTCTGTCATCAAGCACAAACTTGAACACAGAACATTTGACCTCGACTTCTTTACAGTGAGGGTGACAGAGCCCTGGAACAGGCTGCCCAGAGAGGTGGTGGAGTCTCCTTCCCTGGACACATTCAAAACCCACCTGGATGCATTCCTGTGTGGACTATCCTAGGTGATGCTGCTTTGGCAGGGGGTTGAACTTGATGATCTCTGGAGGTCCCTTCCAACCTCTAATGTTCTGTGATTCTGTGATCTGCCTTCTAATGAGAGTTGAACCTGCAAAACATTCTGTGCTTGAACTCGAGGAGCACAACAACTCCCTTATGGATGTCATGCTGTAAGGCATGTTGCAGGACACCTTTAACCAGCCATGTTCCTGTAATTGCAGTGACATTGCTTTCAGTTATGCTGTCATGCCTTTAAAACACCAGCCTTTAGGGACAGGTTATAAAAATCAGTTGTCAAAAGCTATTTGGAGGAATTTTTGTTCCTTCCCTCTTCTAATATAATTCAGGCTTTTTTGAAGGCAACATTTCTGGTCACTGGGGGACATCTGGATCAACATTTCCCAAACTCTTCATGCCAGGGTCCACTGTTCTGTTTTTCCCACTTCCCTTAACATTTTCCTTGGGCTATCTTCCTTTCCCATCAAGTTTTCTACCAGAAATACTATACAGGTCCTCTGGTTTCACAGATCACAGATCATCCTGGTCACAGGGCTTACTCCACTCTTTCATGAATCCATGCATTGCTTTTATAGGATAGGATAGGATAGGATAGGATAGGATAGGATAGGATAGGATAGGATAGGATAGGATAGGGTAGGATAGGATAGGATAGGGTAGGATAGGATAGGATAGGATAGGATAGGATAGGATAGGATAGAATAGAATAGAATAGAATAGAATAGAATAGAATAGAATAGAATAGAATAGAACAGAACAGCATTAGCCATGTTGGAAAAGACCTCTGAGATCATCAAGTCCAACCTAGCATCCAACACCATCCAATCAACTAAACCATGGCACCAAGCCATCCAGTCTCTTCCTAAACACCTCCAGTGATGGTGCCTCCAGCACCTCCCTGGGCAGCACACTCCAGTGGCCAATCTCTCTTTCTGTGAAGAACCTCTTCCCAACATCCAGCCCAAACCTCCCCTGGTGCAGCTTGAGGCTGTGTCCTCTTGTTCTGTCCAGGATTGCTTCAGATGCTTGTAATTTATATGAAGGATGCTAATCTATGAGTGATCACCAAATCAAAATACATTATCAAGTGTCCACTTTATGATTGGCAAAAAATGAAGGATTTGGGTCCTAAAGAGACTAAACAGTTGTATTTCTTATGGTCTGGAATGGTTGGGGTTTCCCAGTCCATCCTGTCTGAGAATGGGCTCTTAAAATTGGGATAGTGTCATCTCAGCCTCCACTCCCCATCATTGCTGCTGGCATGGGGAGAAAACTTCAAGGACATGACAGAAGTCTGTTTTCCCTGGCAAGGTGATAGTATCAGCTAAGCTGCATGCTGGTTAAATACATTTAGCCAGGCACAGTTATAAAAAGAAAAAGAAAGGGAAAAAAATAGAAGGGGAGAAAGCAAATAACATTAAAGGAAAGGAGATATAACAATAAAGGGATAAAGCTTTCCAAACTCTTACCACACCTGGATGTAGCATGCACTTTTGCAGATGATAACATTTACCCTTTATGACAGCATTATACATATACATTGGGGTTTGCCTCTTTAAGTAAGTGATGTTAACAGCCTCGAATAAAATTGGGACAAGCAGTGTAAACAGGATGGCATAGAAAGTGTGATACAGTATACAGAGGGCAGAGTATGTTTGAAGGTCAGCTTATTAATAAAACATGGCTGGCCTTGATTTAGTTTATAAGAAACTTTAGACATTTATCAACATCTGTCTGAACCCATTTCCAGTCTCTTTGGACTCTGTTGTGGATAAGCTGATTAATAAAAGATGATGCCTTAGGAAGGAAACTTAGATCTTTGCAAGCAATGACAAAAGAAAATCCAGCACTTAATCTACATATGAAAGGGAACTGTGAAAGTAAACTAGTTTACCACTACATCCCGGGATGCCTATCTCTTGTAGCATTTCATCTGACTTAGTTTTGGCTGAAGTCTGGAAAAGTAAGAAAGAATTCAAAAAATTAGGTGTGGAATTAATTTGCAAGAAAGATCCGAGCGCTCGCTTATGGAGACTCTGAAATCTAATCCCATTCCCTTGTGGCTTCCTCCCCTCAGTGTTTTTAACTTTGCAGCTTTCCATGTTTGTTTTTCATTTGTCTCCTTGATCCTTTAGTCTTTCCTTTCCCTTAGGCTAGAATAAAGCTCCAATATGAAACAAGTGCCACACTTCGCCCATTGATAGCTGTTGCCCAATAAAGTGTTGCCCTCAGAAGCCAATTAGTGAAAGATGTTTCTTGTAATAACCAGTAATTTGTTTAATTTTCATGCATTCTTTACCTGGTAGTCAGCCAAAGGGATGCAGAGGCATAGTTCCTGCATCTGGGGTACAGAGACAGCCCAGCTTAACTGTGTGGTGCAGAGTGCTCTCTGCACAGGCACCTGACATCAATGGTCTTACCCATCTTTGGCACTCGCAGGCCTCAGGAGCAGCTCAGACCTGGCCTTTCCAGAGTAGCAAGCAGCATGGCCATGGCTGCATGTGCCCTGCCAGGGCTAACATGTCTGGGCAGCCCCTGTGAGTATGCCAAGCTGGGACCTGAGCGGTTTTTCTGTGTGGCACTGTGACGTGCTGCAGGGCTCATGTAGAGCTGAAGCTGAGGCTTTCACTGCAGGGCATGGACAGCCCTGAGGTTCCATGTCTAATATTTAGGTGTCACTGGGAGTCAAGGAAGCTCCTCACAACTCCACATGCCCACCCATTTCTTTGTTGCACAACTGATGTTTGAAAAACAGGCCCCAAGGAGGGCCTGAACAAGCAGGGTGTAGTCCCTGGAGCCATCCTTCTGCCCTGCTTCAGCATCACCAGGGTGCTCTTTTGTCAGGACCCTGGAGCAAGATGCCCAGGTACAATTCAGTGTGTCAGTGTTTGGGCACCATCTCCCCTTACTGCATACAAGAGTTGGGGAGCAAACATTTGCCTTCAGACATCACTGTACTGAGTATTGCAATATTTTATATGAGGGGCTGCATCTACTCTAATGTACAAAACATGTCTTTTCTGATTCTGAGGCCAATAGCCACTGCAACAATCATGTTCACAAGGATTCATGACCAAATTTTTCTTCCCAAAAGGGAGGTTGCATCTGCCTTGCCTTCTGGGAATCATCTCTGACTTGTGATAACCTTCAGACAGGAGTGGAAAAATCCCGGAGTGAAAATCTGTTCACTGTCTTACCATATGGGTGAAGCAGCTGAGCATCCCACTCCTTAACACTTCCTGGCTTGGAGTATGCCTTCAGGGGTGGTGGGCATTTGAACTCATGCCCCACATCCCACAGGTGGCTGTGCCAACAGGTAAAACACAGAGGAAAGAGAAACCCATTTGGTGGCTCCCCATTCAGCTCTGGAAAAGACTCTGAGCTTGTCTGGGAAAGCAGTAGCTTGAGCTAAGGAGGCCAGAGAAAGGAACAAAGCCTACAGGCTTTCCACAAGAGAAAAGATGTAGGTGCCAACCCAGTAGGAATGTTGCATGTGGTGAAAGTTGAGAGGGACATTTCACTGCAGCTCAGAGGGAGCCCATGAATGCCAGGAAAGGGAGGTCCATTACCTCTGCATTCCATTCTTGCTGTAAACCTTTCCCTAATGGGTTAACAGTGACTTGCAATAAGACATCCTCCTACCTGTTTATATAAAACTTTAACCTGAAAATTACACAAGGTGCAGGAGAGATCCAAATTTCCTTGAGTTCTGGGATGGTGAACTGAAAGTTTCAAACTTAGAGGCTTTTTGCATGCCAGAGGAGAACTGAAGGCTGCCTCACGCTTCTGCAGTGTGGGAGATCAGCTTTGGAGGCCCATTTTATAAGGAAATATCTCTGGATGCCATTTCCCCCTTGGAAAGAAAAGTTTGTTCCTTGGAGTAGTTTTAAACTATCCTGAAAGCTACTTTAGATTAACTTAGATTTAAACAGATTAAGCAGACAGTGTGGAAAGGACCATGCTGAGCCAGATCCTGCACCGGGTTAAATTGGCATGGTGCTCTCAAAGACAAAGGAGTGACAATTAATACCAGCTGAGTATCTGGCTCATTGCATTTAAAGACTATGTAAGAGACCACCTACTTTCTAACACAGCTTATAAAAAGGGTTGAAGACATTTAGAGCCTCTTATCCAAGCTGGAAATTCCCAGTCTGATTTCCAAACCAGCAAAGGTACCAAAATGTAGGTGTGGAGTCCCACACCCAGTTGTGATATTCAGTGCATTTACTGCAAACAGTGTTGAAATGATGTTGATGACAATGATTTCTTTTCTAACAAGTGCTTATCTGTATGTGTGAGGATTCCTACAGTCTCAAGCAGCACCAGGAAAGGTTTAGGCTGGATGTTAGGAAGGAATTCTTCACAGAAAGAAGATTGCCCATTGGAAAGTGCTGCCCAGGGAGGTGGTGGAGTCACCATCATTGGAAGTGTTTAAGAAGAGCCTGGATGAGGCACTTGGTGCCACGGTTTAGTTGATTAGATGGTGTTGGGTGATAGGTTGGACTTGATGATTTCAAAGGTCTTTTCCAACCTGCTTAATTCTGTATTCTGTGTTCTGTAAATAGATGGGATCATGTGCTGCTGCAAGGGTTTGAAGGACTGGCTGTGTAACAGGACTGGCTGTGTAACAGGACTGGCAGTATAACAGGACTGGCTGTATAACAGGTTCCAGCTCACTCAGGATTCAGTTAAAAAAATTGATTTATGAAGGAACAAATGGGGCAATGCATTTTTTTTTTTTTCAGAGTTGCTGTAATCACTCCTAAAGCACATCATGCCACATGATAAGATCCTTTGATAGCAAATCCTGATAGCACGTCCACGTGCCCTTTGTTGCAGTTTTGCATTACTCTCCAAGCATATTTCCTCACAGTCTGTAGAAGCAGTGGAGTTATAATGTTGGCTCTCGTTCTACATTCTTACCAGTCAAGATCATTCACTGATTCCTGGATGTGAGGATCAATGGTGGTGGCCATATGGCTTGAGAATGATCTGTTGTCTTTTCCATAATGGCATTGTGGCTTTGTGTTTCCCCAGCCGTGATTAATAGGCACAGACATGCGTTATGCACATGTTGATAGGTTTAGATGAACTTTGAATTTTCATGGCTTTCTTCCTTCTCTCTCTCTCTCACTTTTTTCCCCCCTTTTTTCTTTTCAAGGAGGTGGGGGGGGGGCTGATTCTGCAGTCAGAAAGTGAGAATGCAGTCTTTAATTCACCTCTTTGGGACATGGCGGGATTTGATCAGCAAGGCTGGATATCCTACAGGCTGGGGTCAGAGTGGCTGGAGAGCAGCCAGGCAGAAAGGGACCTGGGGGTACTGGTTGATAGTAGGATGGACATGAGCCAGCAGTGTGCCCAGGTGGCCAAGAAGGCCAATGGCATCCTGGCCTGCATCAGGAACAGTATGGCCAGCAGGAGTAGGGAAATCATTGTGGCCCTGTACTCAGCACTGGTTAGGCCACACCTTGAGTCCTGTGTCCAGTTCTAAGCCCCTCAGTTTAGGAAAGATGCTGAGTTGCTGGAAGGTGTCCAGAGAAGGGGAACAAAGCTGGGAGGGGTCTGGAGCACAAGCCCTATGAGGAGAGGCTGAGGGAGCTGGGGTTGCTTAGCCTGGAGAAGAGGAGGCTCAGGGCAGACCTTATTGCTACTACCCGAAGGGAGGTTGTAGCCAGGCAGGGACTGGTCGCTTCTCCCAGGCAACCAGCACCAGAACACGAGGACACAGTCTCAAGCTGTGCCAGGGGAGGTTTAGACTGGATGGAAGAAATTCTTCATAGAGAGAGTGATTGGCCATTGGAATGTGCTGCCCAGGGAGGTGGTGGAGTCACCATCATTGGTGGTGTTTAGGAGGAGACTTGTGGGGTGCTTGGTGCCATGGTTTAGTTGATTAGATGGTGTTGGATGATGGACTGGACTCGATGATCTTGAAGGTCTCTTCCAACCTGGTCTGGTCTGGTCTATTCTATTCTATTCTATTCTATTCTATTCTATTCTATTCTATTCTATTCTATTCTATTCTATTCTATAACAGACAGACCCCATCTAGATGTCCCGGGATAATGATGAAATTCTCCCATAGAACAAGTATCTAAGGACCACTTACAAAAGACAGCCCCATACTGGAGAACAAATTACTCTTGCTGCTAACCCTGGGAATGGGATGAGCAGTGATGAACTAAGCCCAGACTCCCATCCCCACTAGATCAAAAAACCAGGAGATACCACACTGAGTGGACTAGCTTTGCTTTACCCACCACAGCTGATGGAGGTACACCATCTCCAAGGACTTCTTCCTGGGGCACAGAGAAGGGAGTGAGTGAGTGATGGATGGATAGACTCTATCAAATGCCCTGGGCCTATTCAGTGGAAGGTGTGGGACAAGAATCAGGGGTCAATAGTTCTTGAGTATTCAACCCCGTCCACTAGGTTGTTCTCACCCACCTCAAAACTCAGGAAGAAAGCTGCTGGTTAATCCTTGTTTGTTAAAGTCTGTAGTAAAACTATACAGCACTAACACAGAATTCAGTGAGGGGTGGAGGAGCATGGGACACACAGAAAAGTATCACAGCTGTGCACCTGAAGTAACCATGGCCTGCATATTGCTACTATGGACTCCTCATCTTGCAAAGGTTGCCTCAGCTTGAGCAAGAAACTGGGAGATCCTTCCACAGTTGGTCACAACTGAAGGGAGCTGGACTGCAGGGTCCCTTCCCATCCTGTATCACATTGTCACAGAACATGAGAGGTTGAAAGGGACCTCCAGAGATCATCCAGTCCAACCCCCTGCCAAAGCAGGATCATTTAGGGTAGTCTGCACAGGAATGCATCCAGGTGGGTTTTGAAAGTCTCCGGAGAAGGAGACTCCACAACCCCCCTGGGCAGCCTGTTCCAGTGCTCCATCACCCTCATTGTAAAGAAGTTTCTCCTCATGTTGAACTTGAACCTGTTTTTTCTTGTCTTATTAGTGCACACCACCAAAAAGAGCTTATTATTGGCCCCTCCACTTGACACCCACCTCTCAGATATTTATAGACATTGATGAGATCCCCTCTCAGACTTCTTAAGACTAAACAGCCCCAGGGCTCTCAGTCTCTCTTCTTAGGGGAGATGCTCAAGTCCACTAATCATCCTGGTGGCTCTCTGCTGGATTCTTTCCAGCAGGTCTCTCTCTTGAACTGGGGAGCCCAAAACTGGACACAATATTCCAGGTGTGGTCTCACCATGGTAGAGTAGAGGGGGAGAAGAACCTCCCTAGACCTGCTATCTTATGCAATGTTTCATTCTCCATTTTACCTTCTGGGTTAATCAAAATGGTCACAATCCAGAAATAAACCCAATCAATCCACGAACAGCTCATGTTTGTATCCCAGCAAGGGTTGCCAAATTCATAAAACTTTTATCTGCCTTGAGAAATGTCTGTGGTGCAGGTGGTGGGCGGCTGGGAGATGCAGAATACAGAATTAACCAAGTTGGAAAAAACCTTTGAGATCATCGAGTCCGACATATCACCCAACACCATCTAATCAACTCAACCATGGCACCAAGCAGTCTCTTTTTAAACTCTTTTAAAACACTTCCAGTGATGGTGACACCACCACCTCCCTGGGCAGCACATTCCAATGGGCAACCACTCTCTCTATGAAGAATTTCTTCCTAACAACCAGTCTAAACCTCCCCTGGTGCAGAAGAGACCAACCCCCACCTGGCTACAGCCTCCCTTCAGGTAGCTGTAGAGAGCAATAAGGTCTCCCTGAGCCTCCTCTTCTCCAGGCTAAGCAACCCCAGCTCCCTCAGCCTCTCCTCATAGGGCTTGTGCTCCAGACCCCTCTGCAGCTTTGTTGCCCTTCTCTGGACACATTGCAGCAACTCAACATCTTCTTTGAACTGTGGGGCCCAGAAAACCTGAGGGGCCCAGATGACAAGAAGAACTATCAGATGCTTTTGCTTTGTGCTTTTGGTCTTTCCCTCTGGTCTTCTCACACTATTCAAGGTAGGATAGTGGGCTGGACAGGTCCCTCATCTCACACGCTGCAGCTGTTCTCATGTTTGTAAGTCATGGGACTTCAAACACTCAAAGTTCCAGAAAGGAATGGCTTGCTGCCCAAGTACCATGTGGGGTTTGTTTTCATCTATCAAAAAAGAAAAAAGGAAAGATAAAATCCAAGATGTTCACAAGAAGTAGCAGAGATGTCACAAGAAAGTAGCTTCTAGAGCACATCAGATTCAAAGGATTGGTGGTTTGATTGTTTTCAGTACCAATGTTTGAAGTATTAGATATATAACTAACTGCTTTAACACTTTCCAGGTTCTTTCATCATGGAATTTATGTTGCAGCAGATTGGACAGAAGACTGAACATCCTCTGAGGTGTTAACGGTATGTGTGTTTACAAAGACTCTCTTTCCTTTTTGATCTTCCATCCTAATGCTCATGATGCAATAAATGCTGGCAGCTGTTTGAGTGGCTTGGAAAGTGTGTGTCTTTCAGCCCTGAACATACCAATGTGTAGTTTATCTCTGGAAATTGTAGAAATACTCTGTTCCAGGTTGCCTTTGGGTATGCTGTAAGGGCCTCTGGATGCTTTGAGATTCTTTGTCACTATGCTTTGTAGTTTCTGTAAAAGGCTAATTGCTTTTCGGTTAAACTTCCCATCACTTTCCAGTCCATTTGTGTGAGTGGCATTCTTTGGCCCCTTTCTTGGGGCAATAGAGGATCTGTCCGGCCTCAGACCAGGACAATAGGCATTGAGTGAGCTGAACCAGAGGAGGGTATTGGACTTCCTTGAAATTTACAGCAGCCCAACTATTACTCTATTGTGCCAGAGGAGGAATTTGCCTTGAAGTCTGAGAACACAGGTGACTGATACACAGCGGTGGGAAAGAGAAGCCTATAGACCATAGGGTGACACTAAGGAATACTTGCCTGTGAAATGTTTCTTGTCAGAAAACTTGAGCTAATAGCTCAGGAAAATGACTCTTTTAACCACTTTAACAGCACATGAGGGCCTATTTTCCCTCTACTAGTTATAAGTTCTAGTAGACATAACTGCTTCTAGTGAGTCATGTGTTACAAGAGCACGTCCTAAACACCAATAAACCCGCGCGCCCTGGGAGCACACTTATGCACAGGCTGCTGGATGTTGCAGAGTGTCAAGGGATTAAAGGTCTAAAATGAAACTTTTTTTGCACTTAGCTATTTTCCCCCTCCCATTTTTTGTTCTTTCTTAAAGAGTCAATAATGTTTTCATGCACACACTGCATTCCAGTAGCTTCACGACCTCACTCCCAGCCAGGAGAAAACCTGCGACACCAGACTGCAACAGGAAGACCAAAGAGGAAACACAGAAAAATAATACAGGAAAAAAAAAAAAAAAGGCAACATTTGGCACTTTCCCTGCGATATAGAGTGCATGTTATTCTCATTTAGCAGAGAGCTGACTGGAACAATAGAAATGTTTGTTACTGCATTCCGCTCTGCAGCGACTGCAAAAGCGTTCGCTGCATTTCCTCCTCAGACGCCGCAGCTCTCTCGTTTCGCACCTCGCCTCGGGTTTAATCTCCGCAGTGTGATTCACGTGGCAGTATCAGAGTCAATTCACAAATTACAGCCTGCTGCAAAGCGGAGCTGCTCTGCTCCCCAGAGGTACCAGCAACAGTTACATTAATCTTCTTGCAAAAAAATTATTCAGGGGCTTTCAACGTGCTGCCAAAAGCTCCCTCCCAGATTCCTTTGTAGTCCTGTTTTTAATTGTACGAATATCTGCAGAAAATATAACATGGAGGGCCTGGATCCCAGTGGAGCTCCATGCTGGCAGAGGTCCTGCAGCGAGCACCAGATGGGTGGATTTGGGTTTATTTTCTCACTTCCAGCTCAGTCCTGTGTTGTGGAGCCTGACCTAGGAAAGTGGCTCGTCTCTGGGTCACTGAGAAAAGTTCCAGCGGGGCTCCAGAGGGAGGGGTGGCTGCAGAAGCACTGGCACCAAAACCAGGGGGAAAATCCATTGCACCAAACACTCAGCCCCAGTGATCTTGAACCTGCATCTGCCTGCACCACAGGGAGAGCTGAGGTTGCTTGCAAAAAATTCCTTTATAGGAGCTTTCTGCACCACCCTGACAACACTGTTAGGGTGCATCCACACCATAGCTCTTCCCAGCCATGCCACATGCCCCATGAACACACGCCAGGTGCTGTGGTGCCCAGCATTGGGAAGTCTCAAGATTGAAGCAAGCACCACTCATGTCCCAGCTCTCTCCCATCCCTATGAATGAGCCTCACAGAACCATTCCTGGTCCTCCTCCCTCTGCTCCAGTTGTGGTTTGAACTCCATGGCCTAACAGCTAACAAATCCTTGTCTTTCCTAACTGTTCCTGGGGACTGCTGCACCATTTAGATAGGACCAAGACCTTGGCGTGAGTCAGCAGTGAGAGAATTCTCTCTTCCGAATGGAACTGAGATGACCTGTGTGGGTGAGATCTCATGATCTGCTGAGCACAAGAGGTCAGATGAGATGAAGGGAAGATCTGTCCTGCTCTTCCCTTCTAATGTAATGGCATTCTTTTGTACCACCATTCTGCTGATGTCAGGACATCACAGCCATTATGGCAGCAGCCTCATGAGAACACAGAAAGCCTCGTGCCCTGAGTCAGACATTGTGACTGGGTGAAAAGTACTTGGTCAGCTCATAGGGAAGAAAAAAGGTATTTTAAAAAGTTCATGACAGGAGCCTTACAGTTGGCATTGGGTCCTGACATCATAAAGCAGTTCTCTCTAAAATCTCCTTTAGAAGATTCCCCATGGAAGGAGCTCCCAGGTGTTTGGGGGTTTTTGCCCAAACCTAGTTCATATATGCTATGCCTCTCAGAGCCAGCCCAGTCTGAGCTTTTAATGACCTCAGGCTGCTCCAACCAGCTGCTTCTCCCCCCATACACTGCATAGGGAAAAAGAGGTTAAACCCTGTGTAAGATGAGAAATGTCATCTACAAATGTCTATGAGTAATGAACAGAACTTCTGTGAGTCCATTACTAAATGTTGATGGTTAAACTCCTGGTAATGAGACAGATGCATTCAATAAGTATTTCTGGTGGATAAAAGCTGGAGGAAGTACAAGTATCATATGATGCTGATGAAATGTTTTCTGGTCTAACAGTAAATTGGGAGAATGAAAGTCGGCTCAGATCTGTTTGAGTCAGCAAGGCTGGAGGTTAAATGTCCCCAAGACTTCTTAAGGCAGCAGCTTGCTGGTGGACGAGAAGCTCAACATGAGCTCTCAATGTGCACTTGCAGCCTGGAAAGCCAATCAGATCCTGGGCTGCAGCAAGAGAAGTGTGGCCAGCAGGTCAAGGGAGGTGATTCTCCCCCTCTACTCAGCCCTGGTGAGACCCCACCTGGAGTACTGCCTCCAGGTCTGGAGCCCCTATTACAAGAGGGATCTGGAGGTGCTGGAAGGTGTCCAGAAAAGGGCCATGAGGATAATCAGAGGGCTGGAGCACCTCTCCTATGAGGACAGACTGAGGGAGTTGGGGCTGTTCAGTCTGTAGAGGAGAAGGCTCTGAGGTGACCTTATTGTGGCCTTCCAGTATCTGAAGGGGGCTACAAGAAGGCTGGGGAGGGACTTCTCAGGCTATCACATAGTGATAGGACTAGGGGGAATGGAATGAAGCTGGAGGTAGGAAGATTCAGGCTGGACGTGAGGAGGAAGTTCTTCACTGTGAGAGTGTGAAGCCCTGGAATGGGCTGTCCAGGGAGGTGGTTGAGGCCCCGTCCCTGGAGGTGTTTAAGACCCAGGCTGGATGAGGCTCTGGCCAGCCTGATCTAGTGTGAGGTGTCCCTGCCCATGGCAGGGGGGTTGGAACTACTAGCTGATCCTTGTGGTCCCTTCCAAACCTGACTGATGCTATACTATGATACTGTGGTGGTTTGGGCTGGGTGCCCTCTGCTGCATGGCACACTTCCTGTGTCCAGGAGTCCAGCCCAGTGGGTGGACACAGGAAAACCGTGTATCTCCTACCACAATCCCCTGCACCGCTATAAGACCTTGCGTGGGGTCCGCCTCTTGCTCTTTCTTCCCTCGCCGCCGCCCGGTAACTGGGGGAGACGTCTCCCGGCCTTGGGCCTGGCTAGGCCCAAGGCCAGGGGGATGGGCGGTCTCAGGCCTGGCCAGCTGAGACTAGCCTAGCAGTGGGGGGGGGGGAAGAACGAGCCCTGGGGGTCTTGGGCCCACCCTCAGGTGGGGATGGGGTTCATCCGGGTGTGTGTTGCGGTTACTTCTGTCACTGTTTCTGGTTTCTTTTGTGCACCTTCACTTCTTTCTATTTAAACTTTTCCATCACTTTTGCAATCCGTTTGTTGGAGTCGTCATTTTGCCCGTGGTGGGGAGGGTGGCTATCTCAACCCACTACAGATACTAAGGAGCTTACTCTTTGTCTAGGCAGGTAGTGAATGCTGTGGTTGTTGCTCAAAAAAAAAGTATGGGAGGTCCAACCCAAATAATTGAAGTTGGTTAGCCTAGCTGCTTTTCGGGAGTGACATGTAGGAAACAACTGATACGAAAGGCAGGAGTAAAAATCTGTGTCAATTAATGTAACTTCAGGGAGGCTGGAGCTTGTCAAATCAACCTGATTTATACAAGTCTGGAAGTCTGATAAATCAGATATCTGACTGCAAAATTGTTTTCAAGAAAGCATTTCAGACAGCATCTACCAGATTTCAGTGTAGATGTTTTATGGGCAGTTGTTACTGGGTGAAGACATTCTGGAAGCGAACCCACCCCTTTCTCCTTTCCACCCAACACAATCGACATTTGAAGCAGAAATTCCACATAAGTGATTGCTAATACATTTTTCAGATGGCACAGACTTGGAAGCAGTGCAGATGACAAGGCTGGTGAGAGGCCTTGAGCACAAGCCCTGTGAGGAGAGGCTGAGGGAGCTGGGGTTGTTTAGCCTGGAGAAGAGGAGGCTCAGGGAGACCTCATTGCTCTCTACAACTACCTGAAAGGTGGTTGTAGCCAGGTGGGGTTGGCCTCTTCTCCCAGGCAAGCAGCACCAGAACCAGAGGACACAGTCTCAAGCTGCACCAGGGGAAGTTTAGGCTCAAGGTGAGGAGAGAGTTCTTCATTGAGAGAGTTGTTCACCATTGGAATGTGCTGCCCAGGGAGGTGGTGGAGTCACCATCCCTGGAGGTGTTCAAGAGGGGACTGGATGTGGCACTTAGTGCCATGGTTTAGTAGTCATGAGGTCTGTGGTGGCAGGTTTGACTCGATGATCTTTGAGGTCTCTTCCAACCTTGGTGATACTGTGACAGTACTCTTGTGCATGAAGATGATCTGGCTCACTTTGTAAGTGGGCTCAACTAAATGCAGCCGCATAGAGGTTTCTGTTCAGAAACAAGCGTGTGTAAACTGCTTACAGTTAGAATAGAATAATATAGGATAGACCAGGTTGGAAAAAACCTTTGAGATCATCAAGACCAACCTATCATCCAACACCATCTAATCAACTAAACCATGGCACCAAGCACCCCATCCAGTCTCTAAATATGTTCTCTTAATATGATCATGAGTGGGATCTGGAAATGGGAAGGTGATGTTCTGTAAGGCAGAAGTAGCACCGCTGATGCAGTGACCACTGGAGTGGACAGGGAAGTCAAGGAATAGTTAAAGGATCAGGACCTTTCTATAAGACACATTTATTCCACGATTGCTACATGATGGATTACCTCAGAAAATAGCTTCCAAAAGCATTTCCATGAAACAGCAGAAGATCATGCAACTCCTCTGCTGGATCCTCCCTCAAGTCATGTTTCCTAGATTAGGTTCCAGGGGAAAGCAGTAGGGGTTGCAGCTTTCTGAGGCGAGTTTCATGTTGGATACCTGCCTGTGCGCTGCGACACGCTGCCGTGGCTAATAAATCGTGACCTGTGTGGTTACGCTGGTCAAATGCTTTCTCAGCCAGAGCAATTCCCAGCAAATCTGTGGGCTCCTTTCACAGTGCCCATCTGACAAGCGCCAGGTAGCACACAGATGGTTTGGATATCCAAAAAGGAATGCTGCTTCGATGCTGTACGTGTGAAATGTTTCAATTATTCCTGAAATATTTTTAACGTGTTCCAGATTTGCCAGGAAGTAATTGGAGTTTATTCTGGTTCTCATTTTCGTATAGTTTATTATAGCAAACACATGTTCAAAATACATTTTTAGGCATCACCAAATATTTATGAAATGTCTATAGGTGGAAATCCCAAGGTCACTACAGTAGCTTTATTTTCAAGTTTGTTTATGGGAAGATCAATCACTAAAGCCTACAGCTTTTTGTCTGTTTTCTCTTGGCATTGTGAATCCTTTTGCACCTGCAGCAACAGTGGAGGGTCTGCACTGTTGGGTCTGTTGGGTTCATCCACACTGATATGATTGAACCTTCTTTGATTGCAGAAGATTAATTTAGTTCACCCTTATATTGTTGCTTGGAATAATAAAACACTTCTAAGGGCATTTCCAAATAGACATTAAGGGACTTGAGCATCTCCCCTGTGAAGAGAGACTGAGAGACCTGGGGCTGTTTTGTCTCGAGAAGACTAATCAATGTCTATCAGTATCTGAAGGGTGGGTCTCAAGTGGAGGGGGCCAAGGTCTTTTCGGTGGTGTGCAGTAGTAATAAGACAAGGAGCAATGGATACAAACTTGAACATAGAAGATTTCACCTCAACATGAAGAGAAACTTCTTTACAATGAAGGTGACAGAGCCCTGGAGCAGGCTGCTCAGGGAGGTTGTGGAGTCTCCTTCTCTGGAGACTTTCAATGACCTGGATGTATTCCTGTTTGGACTACCCTAAGTGATCCTGCTTTGGAAGGAGGGAGTTGGACTCAATGATCTCTGGAGGTCCCTTCCAGCCTCTAGCATTCTATGATTCTAGGTATGTCTGATATTTAGCATCTGATCATTCTACTGGCATTTGCCACTATGATTAAAAGATTAATTACATAAATCTCTGTCCCAAGTAATACTACCAACCCTGACTGATACTATGATACTACGATACTAGTTAGGAAATGAGAAGAAAGCTGGCTTCAGACTCCCTGAGGTACACTCTGGGCTTTTGAAAGAAGAACTAATTGGCCTGTTAATGCTTTGCTACCTGTCTGGAGAAATTATGACAAGGCTTGGAGATGCTGCCTACCAGGGAACATTTTCCACTTGTTTTAAGACAAAACCAAGCCAGTTTCTGCTGATCCTCTTAGTGTCTGTGGAGATCTCGGGGGGGTGGTGGGGGTGGAAAGCAACACATTTTCCTAGCCTGAAGTCTGGAAAATATTGCACTTTGCAATTCCCCAGTTACAGTAAGTGAGCTCATTTTATTTTGGTTTTTGGTTTTAGTTTATAATTGTATCCGAAGTTTGAGCCAAGCAAATCTCCTTGACACAGCAGAGTCAGCTGAGACTCAGCAGAGTCAGCTGAGACTCTGCCTGAATTCTGTGCATTTCTGCTGAGACTGATACATCTGCTCCCATCCTTCTGCCAGTTGTTAGGAACAGGCTTGTTTTTCTTTTCATCTCACAGAACAGGTGTAGCAGAATAGTTGTAGTGGTGGTGAGATGATAAGAGGTGGTGGGATGGAAAGAGGTGGTGGGCCTGCAGTGCTCTGGGAGCAGAGCTCTTCACTGGTGTAAATCCCTCCCCAGTGCTGGGTCAGCAAAGGAGCTGCCTGTGCCATTGAAATAGCTGCCAGTGACATAGCTACAGGCACTTTGAACCACAAATCCCAGATTCCCACAAAATGCCATCACACACAAACACAGGCACACACTGTCCTTTTTCCAATTAAAAGCACAAGTTTGTGTGGTTTCAACAGGTAGTACAGTGCACATGGAAACACTGTCAAAGACCAAAATCTTGGGGTTTGTTTTCTTTGTTGCCCTCCCCTGCTGCTCCTTAATAAAAATGTTAAATTTAGCTCTCTTACAGGACTTACTCTAACCCCAAGCAACATCTAGATGTTCACAGAATCACATAATCATAGAATATTAGGGACTGGAAGGGACCTCAGAAGATCATTGAGTCCAACCCCCCTGCCAGAGCAGGATCATCTATACCAGATAACGAGGAATGGAATGGAATGGAATGGAATGGAATGGAATGGAATAGAATGGAATAGAATAGAATAGAATAGAATAGAATAGAAATAGAATAGAATAGAATAGAATAGAATAGAATAGAATTAACCAGGTTGGAAAAGACCTTTGTCCATCTAGTCCAACATATCACCCAACACTATCTAATCAACTAAACCATGGCACTAAGTGCCTCATCCAGGCTCTTCTTAAACACTTCCAATGATGGTGACTCCACCACCTTCATGGGCTGCCCATTCCAATGGCAAATCACTCTTTCTGGGAAGAACTTCTTCCTAACATCCAGCCTAAACCTCCCCTGGTGCAGCTTGAGACTGTGTCCTCTTGTTCTGGTGCTGGTTGCTTGGGAGAAGAGACCAACCCCCACCTGGCTACAACCTCCCTTCAGGGAGTTGTAGAGAGCAAGAAGGTCTCCCCTGAGCCTCCTTTTCTCCAGGCTAAGCAACCCCAGCTCCCTCAGCCTCTCCTCATAGGGCTTGTGCTCCAAACCCCTCCCCAGCTTTCTTGCCCTTCTCTGGACATGTTCCAGCAAGTCAACATCTTTCCTAAACTGAGGGGCCAGAATGGACACAGGACTCAAGGTGTGGCCTAACCAGTGCTGAGTACAGGGGCAGAATGACATCCCTGCTCCCGCTGGCCACACTGTTCCTGATACCGGACAGGATACCATTGGCCTTCTTGGCCACCTGGGCACACTGCAGGCTCATGTTCAGCTGCTGTCAACCAGTACCCTCAGGTCCCTTTCTGCCTGGCTGTTCTCCAGCCACTCTGTCCCCAGCCTGTAATGCTGCATCTGTGAATACACGTGTGTACCAACACTGCCCCAGAAACGTGTGTGTGCAGTTATACATATGCTGAACTGAGTGCTGCACTATGTAGTTATATCCAGAGTTTCCCAGTACCTTGCCTGTAAAACAGAGAGAGCAAAGCACTGTGGTTTAGTCACATGATGGGGAAAAATTTAAGGTTATGATGCCACCAGGATGGAGACAGCATGAGATGTCATCAGTACACCTGAGTTTAATTCAGAGCCAGAATAGCCTCACTGGAGGGGAAGAAGGATGGGACCTTGTTCCTGGGATCTTTCAGGTTTAGCTGATGCCCACCACAGGCCTTTTCAGTCTGTGGAAGCAGTCCAAATAAAAAGGCAACAGCCTGATTCTCCTCAAATCAAAGCTGTATCCAAAGAGCTCTGACAATAGAGATAATTTATGTGCATGAACATTAGCTGCATGTTTTCTAATTGCAAGATCAGGCACTTAATATAGCCATTAATGTAATACTTCTAAACACTCATAAGTTTACTAACTGCACCCTGCTGGGACTCACATTAACACTTAGTAAATAGACTATTGAGCAAATGGCATGGTAAGAGTTACACCTCTGAGTAATATTCTATAGAGCTGCATACAAATTGTAACCACATTTTCATAAGTGATAAAATGTTTTATCCTCTTTTGAACAAGAAATGCCATAAAAGCCAAATGCAGTTCATAATAACAAAGGAAAAGGAGGCTCTAGCTGGGCAGGATCCGAAAGGTTTTGATTACGCACTGTCAGGTCGAACAGCCGTATAGAATCGGGCACCTAAATACCTTTGTGGGTCTGGCAAGAAGTACTCAGCCACAAAGCATGGACAGGGAAAGGGAAGAAAATGTGAAGTTGCTAATGTGTGGTTCTACTTTAAGGACCAGCTAAGTGGAACTGGCACCGCTAAGAAGCTGGTGAGATTCCTGAGCTGATTCCATCTGCCTGGCTTGCTTAAGTGATGAAAAGCCCTTCTGCTGAGGCCAGTTCTAACTGTACCAGCATGAAAAGGATGTTCCAAGTTCCAGTCCATTTCATTCATGTGGCCCCTTTTGCTTGCATGGCCATGACATGCAAAGCCTTTTCCCCTGCTAATGCAAAATAGTGAAAAAAAAAAGGGGAATGTTAGGGAGGGGGAGGGGGAAAGTGAGGTTTTTAAACAAAAGGTTATGAAAAAGAGAAAATCTTTTGCTGAGCAAACCACTTTAAAAGCACAGGAGTGATGTAACTAAGAAAATATGGAGGGGAAGGGAAAAGCTAGGAAATCTCAAATAGGCCCTTTCTTTTTGTTTTTCCCACCCAGATATGTTTCAAAGGGTTAAAAACCTCAACTCAGGGAAGTAAAATACCCCAAAGCATGGCTTTGATTTAAAAAGAAAAACAGAAAAAAAAGAAGAAACTTTCTTTGTGCATGTGTCCCCACTTTTGGTTGCTTCATACAGAGAGACCTAAGCATGGCTTTCAGCTCCAAAGTTCAGCTTTCTCAGATAGCCCAGGGAGGTGGTAGAGTCACCATCACTGCAGGTGTTTAGGAAGAGACTGGATGGGGTGCTTGGTGCCATGGTTTAGTTGATTAGATGGTGTTGGATGATGGGTTGGACTTGATGATCTCAGATGTCTCTTCCAACCTGGTCAACTCAACTCAACTCAACTCAGCTCAACTCAACTCAACTCAACTCAACTCAACTCAACTCAACTCAACTCAACTCAACTCCTATTCTATTCTATTCTATTCTTCTTCTATTCTATTTCTATTCTATTCTATTCTATTCTATTCTATTCTATCAAGCCTCACCTTGAACATCTCACACCACCACATCAGAGCTACAGGCTGGGGTCAGAGTGGCTGGAGAGTGGCCAAACAGAGAGGGACCTGGGGGTGCTGATCGACAGCCACCTGAACATGAGCCAGCAGTGTGCCCAGAAGGCCAAGAAGGCCAATGGCATCCTGGCCTGCATTAGGAATAGTGTGGCCAGCAGGAACAGGGAGGTCATTGTGCCCCTGTACTCTGCTTTGGTTAGGCTGCACCCTGAGTACTGTGTCCAGTTCTGGGCTCCTCAGTTTAA
Source organism: Picus viridis (assembly GCA_033816785.1). Lineage (NCBI taxonomy): Eukaryota > Metazoa > Chordata > Aves > Piciformes > Picidae > Picus > Picus viridis. The sequence continues at coordinate 44,764,242 of CM066578.1, read as the reverse complement.
GAAGGACATTGAGACACTTGAACGTGTCCAGAGAAGGGCAACAAGGCTGGGGAGAGGCCTTGAGCACAAGCCCTATGAGGAGAGGCTGAGGGAGCTGGGGTTGTTTAGCCTGGAGAAGAGGAGGCTCAGGGGTGACCTCATTGCTCTCTACAACTACCTGAAAGGTGGTTGTAGCCAGGAAGGGGTTGGCCTCTTCTCCCTAGCAACCAGCACCAGAACAAGAGGACACAGTCTCAAGCTGCACCAGGGGAAGTTTAGGCTCGAGGTGAGGAGAAAGTTCTTCACCGAGAGAGTCATTTGCCATTGGAATGGGCTGCTCAGGGAGGTGGTGGAGTCACCATCCCTGGAGGTGTTCAAGAGGGGACTGGATGTGGCACTTGGTGCCATGGTCTAGTCATGAGGTCTGTGGTTACAGGTTGGACTCGATGATCTTCGAGGTCTCTTCCAACCTTGGTCATACTGTGATACTGTGATACTGTGATCTCCAGGGAAGGGGCCCCAACCACCTCCCTGGGAACCTGTTCCAGTGATATCCCTAGATGAACAATTTGTGAACAATTAGTCTGTCATTTTTCTGCTTGTAAAGTTTCTTCCATCCTCTAAAATCATTGCCACTCCCATCAGTTGGCCTGGAGGGCTGTGCCAAACAATTCTTTGCTTTGCATGAAGTAGCTCACATGCTTTTGGCAAATGCCTGTAATAGAAAATGAAAACCACATCCAGAACTTACTAGTTCCTAAAGTTTCTTTTCTTCTCATAGAATCATAGAATCAATAAGGCTGGAAAAGACTTCAAAGATCATCAAGTCCAACCTGTTACCCAAGACCTCATGACTACTAAACCATGGCACCAAGTGCCACATCCAGTCCCCTCTTGAACACGTCCAGGAACAGTGACTCCACCACCTCCTTGGGCAGCACATGCCAATGGCCAACAACTCTTTCTGTGAAGAACTTTCTCCTCACCTTGAGCTTAAACTTCCCCTGATGCAGTTTGAGACTGTGTCCTCTTGTTCTGGTGCTGGTTGCCTGGGAGAAGAGACCAATCCCCATCTGTCTACAACCTCCCTTCAGGTTGTTGTAGAGAGCAATGAGGTCTCCCCTGAGCCTCCTCTCCTCCAGGCTAAACAATCCCAGCTCCCTTAGCCTCTCATTTAATCCCTCCCCACAGCTGCCCTGAGAAGCACATCACAAGCTCCACACAGTCATGACATTTCTGTCAGCAGACTGCGGTAAGGTTGAGTAGATGTGTCTACTCCAAGACCTACTCTAAATTCATGAATAGACTCTGTAAGTCTTGTATCATGATTTTCTTTGAGTCTGAGCTCAGCACAATCTTTCACCATTCCACTAAAACAGCTAGAGAGCTGTGGTGGGTTGAAATTACTCCCCCAACTAATTTGGAGAACAACCCCCAAAATAAAATCACCAGACTTAGCTCAGTTTGGGATGGAAGCAAATGAAACTGTATTTACAAGCAAGCTGCAATCTGGAAAACGTGAAATGCAATGAATATGTACAAAATGTACAATATATGCATTATAGATACAATTTATAAACAACACAGAAACTCCACAGACTCCCCTGGATGGCTCCAGGGGATCTGTTTACTTCCTCCCCCAATCCCTTCCCCCTTCCCATTACCTCACACAGTAGTCAAAACAGAGATACCCTGGCAAGGCCATAGAAGAGAGAAGTTGTAAGCAGAAGAGACAGAAGAAGGAAGGAGAACAAGTGCTGTTTATGCCTCTACTCTATATCCCCATTAGCAAGCTTTTCTCCATTGCACACTGTGATAGGACAAGGGGTAATGGATATAAACTACAGCACAAGAGGCTCTGCCTCAATGTGAGGAGGAACTTCTTCACTGTGAGGGTCACAGAGCACTGGAACAGGCTGCCCAGAGAGGTTGTGGAGTCTCCTTCTCTGGAGACTTTCAGGACCTATCTGGATGCATTCCTGTGCTAGATTCGATGGTCCTGCTCTGGCAGGGGTTGGATTCGATGATCTTTGGAGGTCCCTTCCAACCCCTAACACCCTGTGATCCTGTGATACAGACCTTATAATTATTTTCCTTGTGTGTTGTAGAATCATAGAACTGTCAGGGTTGGAAGGGATCTCAAGGATCACCTAGTTCCAACCCCCCCCTGCTATGGGCAGGGACACCTCACACTACCTCAGGTTGCTCAGAGCCACATCCAACCTGGCCTTAAAAACCTCCAGGGATGCCCTCCCTGGACAATCTCTTCCAGTGTCTCACCACCCTCGTGGTGAAGAACTTCTTCCTGATATCCAATCTGAATCTACCTATTTCTATTTTTGTTCCATTCCCCTTAGTCCTATCACTCTCTGACACCCTAAGAAGTCCCTCCCCAGCTTTCTTGTAGCCCCCCTTCAGACACTGAAAGGCCACAATAAGGTCTCCTCAGAGCCTTCTCCTTTCCAGATGGAACAGCCTCAACTCTCAGTCTGTCCTCATAAGAGATGAGCTCCAGCCCTCTGATCATCCTCATGGCCCTTCTCTGGACATGTTCCAGCACATCCAGATCCTTCCTATGATAGAGCCTCCAGAACTGGTATCCAATGGTATTTTTTTTAACTTTCACTCTTTGCAGTCAAGATCCAGGCTAAAGTTCCCTTTTCAAACTGCAACGAGAGCACATGGCAGGCGAGAGAACAGCCTCACCTTACCACTAACCCTCTCTTTCAGCCAAAGGGGTGATTCAGATTACACTGCCACTGGCTTTTCAAAGTACAGTGTTCCTCCAAGCTGGCAGAGCAGCAGACGAACATGTTGCAGTAAGATGACTTTGTGTATCGTCTCCACAGCATCTCTGCTGGAGTGAGTTAATGCAACTGCTTCTTTGGGGACTTAGAAAGGGAACTTGCATCTTGGAGCTGTGCTAGTGGGAAACAATTCCCAGGCCAGCCCTGCCTTTACGTTGTGGGTGATCGTCAATCAACTCCAGGTGCTGCTCACCAAGTACAGCATGTCCCAGATTTCTCGTGGCTGAGCTGAGGCCATCATGAGAATTTCCACCATTTGAACAAAACTGGAGATGAACTGTGCCACAAAGAGCTGTGCTTACAAATGGGAACAGTCATTTTGCCACCAGCCTCAATATACTTTGGCATCAGACCTACCCTCCTGCTTACGATTCTTCCCATCTTTCATTCCCATTTTATATCCTCGTTCCCCTGGGAATCTTCTGCAAAACAGTTTACAGGCAGAGGGGTTCTGGAGTGTGATGCCAATGCATAAGGAAGCATCAGGCTTCAGCCTGCCCTTGCTGCTTGGTTTCAAAACACATGCTGCTTCCATGCACTCAGCAGTAGGTGCTTCACCACCAGGTCTGTGAACTTCTGCAGAGTACTGCTGCTCAGTCTTCTCCCTATGGTCAGTAGAGATGGATACTTATGAAAGCTCCCAGGGAGAAAGTCATACTGTCATAATGTGCCTTCTTTGTGCCTGTATTGACAGTGCTGGCAACCCTGACACCACAAGGCTCCTTTACAAGGCCGTTGGGGTTAGGTGTTAGGGAGCAGCCCACAGCACTGCTCCTCAAGACAGTACTCCTATCAGTGTTTCTGGGCTGGATTTGCTCTCCTTAAAAAGAAGGATGGTGGGAGGCAGAGTCTAGATTTTCCAGCCTTGTGGTGAGGATGGAGCTCTTGGGCTGTTCCTATAACAATAAAGCAAACATCACTTTGAGCACTGGTGTCAGACTATGCAGCCTGCATAGCTGCTGGTGCTCTCCCTGCCAGGATCTGCCTGGTGCCAACCCACTTTATCCCCAAGTAGCATCAAGCCTTTATCACAGGACAGCTAGGGCCAGGGACTGCACCCACTCAGCAGGAGGGATAAAGGTACCTTCTTTGGGGACAGATGAGGGTAAGTATCGATGGGTGGGAGATGCGACAGCAACCTGCTCTTAAAGCAAAGACCTCAGGATCACAGGATGTTAGGGGTTGGAAGGGACCTCCAAAGATCATTGAGTCCAACCCCCTGCCAGAGCAGGATCATAGAATCTAGCACAGGTCACACAGGAACACATCCAGATGGGTCTTGAAAGTCTCCAGAGAAGGAGACTCCATGACCACCCTGGGCAGCCTGTTCCAGTGCTCTGTGACCCTCACAGTGAAGAAGTTCTTCCTCATGTGGAGGTGGAACCTCCTGTGCTGTAGTTTATATCCATTACCCCTTGTCCTACCACAGGGTGCAAGTGAGTAGAGCCTGTCCCCTCCCTCTTGATACCCAGACCTCAGATATTTATAAACATTTATTAAATCCCCTCTCAGTCTTCTCTTCTCCAGACTAGAAAGCCCCAGGGCTCTCGGCCTCTCCTCATCAGGCAGTGCTCCAGTCCCTCAATCGTCCTGGTAGCTCTCTGTTGTACTCTCTCCAGCAGATCCCTGTCCCTCTTGAACTGGGGAGTCCAGAACTGGATGCAATATTCCAGGTGTGGCCTCACCAGGGCAGAGTAGAGGGGAGGAGGAGCTCCTTCGATCTACTGAACTCACTCCTCTTAATGCACCCCAGGATACCATTGGCCTTCTTGACCACAAGACAAGACTCTGGTCCATGTCTTGCTGCAACCTCTGGCTGCCCAACAGCAGCTGAAGGGGGTAATCTCATCAAAATGTACCACAGTTTAGTAGTGAGGGGATTGTCCCTCTCATAAGGACCTGGACACTTTGACTGATGGTCCTGGCAGACAAGCTCAGTAACTTTTTCCAGTGCTGACTGTGAAAATGTTTTCTGACAAGCTGACAAGGGTAACAGCAAGCAGGAGGAAAACAAAGAGCATGTGAGTGCACAGGAAGAAGTGACAATTTCCTAACTTGGACAGAAAGAGCACTGGCAATTTTCACAGGGCATCAGCCTAATTTGCCTGAAGACCCGCTTGCGATTTGTGGGAGATGTTTGTTAAGAGCTGATATAAAAAGGTAACGTTAGGATTTAATCCTCAGGGCTTTAGGAAATAACCACTATCTTTTCATAGAAAGTGGGTGGCATGTTGCTTGTCAACTCTAATTTCTCCTCCAGCCTGAAAACCTTCTCCATACTTTTTTTATTACCCTGTACAGCACTACAGGATCTGCCTTTTACACAGGATAAAACCAGGAGGTGGAACCTTGAACAGAAAGAGATTCACCACGTTTCAAGAAAGCATTTGGAAAACCATCAAAGCAGGGGACAGAGCTAACGCTGAAAATCACTGTCAGAGCACACATTGCTCCTGTGGTTTGTGCATTATGCTGCTTTCCAAGAGATCTGGATTTGATGTCTTGTCCTTTGCTTTCTGGGGTGAGGAAAACTCTGAGCCCTTTGAGAGTGGGGAGGGTTATTCAGTAAGGGACCTACGGCAAAGATCAAAACAACAAAGCAATACACAGGGTAAAAACCAAGAGGACAGAGGAGGACTCAACCCTTTGGTACCTAACAATAATTTTTAAAGGCAGGAGTTTGCCCAATGTGTTGTTTATTCATTCAATTTATGGTAATGATGAACAGCTTTCAAATTGGAGTAGAATGCTAGTTTATGCTTTATGTATAGAATAAATGATAGGCAGCTGTGTTGCCAGGGGGCCGCTGAGGGCTCTCTGGCAAAGCAGACTGCAAAAAGCCAAGGAACATGACTTGAGGTCCCTGTCTGCAGTGAGAAAATATATATTGCAAATTAAGTCATTCTTCCTACCACTTCCAAATGAAAGATGGATGCATGCAACGTTGCTATTGTCATGCAGTGATCAATCTGATGTGAATTTGGCCTGGACTTACGCTGTGCTGGAGAGGTTTTGCTGCGCATACTTCTGAATACAGGAATAGCATTGGACTGAAGCTTTTCACCAGCCTTTATCACCAGTCAGGCCATAGGCTGGCAAATTGCTTTAGAGGCACCTTGAGAAGCAGGACAAATGAGTCATAGAATCATAGAATGGTTTGTGTCGGAAGGGACCACCAAAGGTCATCTAGTCCAATCTCCCCGTAGCAAGCAGAGACATCCTCAACTAGATCAGGTTGCTCAGAGCCTTGTTGAGCCTATGGAAGATCTCCAGGGACAGGGTTTCAACTATCTCCTTGGGCAACCTGCTCCAGTGTTCTACCACCCTCATGGTAAAGAACTTTCTCCTAATGTCCATCATAAATCTACTCTTCTTTAGTTTGAAACCATTTCCCCTCATCTCATCACTGGGATCACTTGTAGGCCCCCTTCAGATATTGGAAGGTTGTTGTTAGGTCTCCTCAGAGCCTACTTTTCTCCAGGCTGAACAGTCCCAGTTCCCTCAGCCTGTCCTTGTAGCAAAGGTGCTCCAATGCCCTGGTCATTTTCATGGCTCTCCTCTGGACCTGCTGCACCAGGTCCATGTCCTTCTTGTGTTGAGGGCTCCAGAGGTGGATGGTACTCCGGGTGAGGTCTCACCAGAGTGAAGTGGCAGAATCACCTGTCTGGATCTGCTGGCCATGCAGCCCAGGATGGGATTTGCCTACTGGGCTGCAAGTGCACACTGCTGCCTTCTGTCCATCTTCTCATCCGCCAGCAGCCCCAAGTCCTTTTCTGCAGGGCTGCTCTCAATTTCATCATCCCCTAGGCTGTGCTGATAATACCTAGGATTGCTCTGACCTAGGTGCAGCATCTTACACTTTGCTTTATTGAACCTCACGAAATTCTCCTCAGCCCAGCTCTCCAGCCTGTCCAGGTCCCTCTGGAAGGCATCCCATCCTTCAGACTTATCATTTTGCTGTACTACTGAAATGAAATGCTTGTTTGGATACGCTAAACTTTAGAGAGTCAGCCAAGGGCAGTGTGGTCAATCTTGAGCACAAGACCTATGAGGAGAGGCTGAGGGAGCTGGGGCTGTTTAGCCTGGAGAAGAGGAGGCTCAGGGGTGACCTCATTACTCTCTACAACTACCTGAAGGGTGGTTGTAGCCAGGAAGGGGTTGGCCTCTTCTCCCTAGCAACCAGCACCAGAACAAGGGGACACAGTCTCAAGCTGCACCAGGGGAAGTTTAGGCTCGAGGTGAGGAGAAAGTTCTTCACCGAGAGAGTGATTCGTCATTGGAATGGGCTGCCCGGGAGGTGGTGGAGTCTCCATCCCTGGAGGCGTTCAGGAGGGGACTGGATGTGGCACTTGGTGCCATGGTCTAGTTGTGAGGTTGTGGTTACAGGTTGGACTTGATGATCTTCAAGGTCTCTTCCAGCCTTGGTAATTCTATTCTATTCTATTCTATTCTATTCTATTCTATTCTATTCTATTCTATTCTATTCTATTCTATTCTATTCTATTCTATTCTAATCTCTGTTGTTTTTCTTTTCTTCTTTGCTCCCCCTTTTCTTCCAGGAAAAGAAATTGGTCCACTTGGATGTTTCTGCATCTATCTGTGTGAGTGGGATGGGAAGGAGAGGCTTTGTTTGGTGACAGCACATTCTTGCAAGCAAAGTGTGCACCACAGTCCCACAGAGGTGAGAAGCAGAGGATCTCAGTCATGGGCTAAAGCAGCCTGCACCTCACATTTACTGCTGCAGGCTGGAAGGGACCTTAAGGATCATCTAGTTCCCACACTTCTTCCATAGGCAGAGACAGAGGCAGTGCAAAAGGAAACAAACAAACCAACAAAAACCACAGAGAAATGTGTCTCTTGCTTTCCACAGCAAGAAACTTAAACCATCTGCACAAGATGTTGTTATAACCAACACAAGTTTTCCAGGGAAAGACAAATCCACATGCATCTTGTGTGAGTTCAAACACTGGTGCAAAACCTCTGCTCACTCCACACCCAGCAAAAGGTCTAGCTGCAGTTGGGAATCATGCAGCTGACTGTAGGGTGGATTGAGAATGAGTGTGAGTTCAGCCTGTGGTTTTCCACCAGATGTGTGAAAGGAGTGCTGTGTGCACAAAATGGTGAGAAAATTTGTCAATCAGGTGGATCTGGGCCATGTGGATGGCTTGAATGGGAAAGGGATTGAATGTGGGAAATGAAAACAAACGTCTTATAAACCCAGGGGTGTGCAGGAGGTAGGATTGTAAATGAAATAGTATGTTTTAAACCTTAGAAGTCTCCATTCTAAAATTCATTCAGGAAACCCTGCCAGACACCAAAAATGACCATAGGCACCCTGGCACACTTTGACAGGGGTATTAAAATAGCTTGGTAGTTATTTCTGGATCAAATAGTAAGTGAGGGTAAATATCCAATGCCAGTCAAATTCTGATCTTGCTTACAAATGAAACACAATGCTAACCCCATAGCCAAGAACAGGCCAGCAATGACTGTCAGACTACATCTATGCACAGAAGATCTAGTGTGGGGTGTCCCTGCCCATGGCAAGGGGGTTTGGAACTAGCTGATGCTTGAGGTCCCTTCCAACCCTAACAATTCTGTGATTCTCTAAGATGGACACTGATAGTAACATGCCCAAAAACTTCTTGAAAGTAACATCTCAGTTCAGCCACGACTCAAATTCCTGGCTCTAAGGTGAGTGAAAACCTGACTCTAACCTCAAACCCACACAGAACTTGAAGCCTAGTCCTACTGCCAGATGTGATGTGACTGTAGAGTGACCAATATCTCTGCCAGACCCCATATTGCTCACAGCTAGATGGTCCATTTCAACTACAATGCTGCAACTGGACCAACAAACCCTTGTGATGCAGGGAAAATGCCCAGCACTGTCTTTATAGCAAGAATTAGGATTAGAGATGGGCTCTAGGAAAACATGAGGATGATAGGCAGCTTTCTATCCAAGTGTGAGACCAATGTGATGTATCTGTGTATTGAAAACAGACAGAGCTCACTGTTCTTTTCTGAAGACAGCTGTGCTGTCGTGTATAACAGGTTTGGATTTTGGATTAAAGTGGGAAGCAAGCATTAGGACTGGATCTAATAAGGGCTGCCTAGGTTTACAACCATTACTGCATGTCTTTTACCTCAGTATTAACTGGAGATGATGTCAGGGTGATGTATTAAAAAATCTTGGTGACAGATGTTGATGTATTTGAATGAGGAAATTTTAATTAATTAACACATTAGCACTTGGGTTAGTGGTTAGGAAGCCTCTGAGTGAGATTAAGGGTTAAGGATAAAGTTGTGATTCAGCTGCATGGTCTTGCATTCCTGTTTTGTGAAGAACAGACCACTAAGCTTGGCTTAGGACTGCATTACTATACTGAACTGTCTGTAGGCTTGGCATCACCAGTGAGTGAGTCTTAAGAGTGGGGTTTGAGCCAAAGTTCAAGACAGGGATGGAAAATGAGTTGAGGCAATTTGGCTTGGACTAGATGATCTTTTGAGGTCCCTTCCAACCCCTAACATTCTCTGATTCTGTCAATGGTAGAGAAGGTAAAGACTTGTGTTAAACTTTGCCTCAAGATTGTACAGTGAGTCATTGTTATGAAAGGGAAAAATAAATCCAGGGACCCCCAGACCCATGACACCAACAAGGACAAAGGAGATGGGCAAGGGTAGTAATGGGACCAGCTCAGACCCTGCAGCCACTGGGCTGGTCTGTAGCTGAAAGAGTGCATCTGCTCTCACTGTGACAGCTACTTCTGGGGAAAAATAAAAACAAACAGAAAAGATAAAAGGAAAATTCCATCCAAGGCCAGCTGGGAAGAGCAGCATCAGGATCCCAGATCACAGTCCTCCTCTGAGGCTCTCTCCAGGATAGCAGCTGGTGAGTTTGAAGATGAGGACGAAGAGGATGATTTTCATTATGCTTTTCCCTTAGTGGAATATAGTTTTAATTGGAACCCAATGAAACTCCTAATGGGAGGAAGACCTTGTGGGATGTTCCTATTTTTTGATGGTATTAGTGCTGATTGGAGTGTGCTGATGAAGTGCAAAAGCTTCACATTGACTGGTTGTTAGGTTTCAGTATGCGTATAGATACTACCGGATAACATTTACTGGGCACTTATTATTATTGCATATTACTACAGCTTATTATTATTGCATAACATGATAGTTGTTATGATTAACTTTTGCCATGCACTATATTTTTTTCCCTGCATGCACTGTATTTTTTTGTCCCCTAATATAAACTCAAATGTCAAAACCAAGAGACAACGAAAGAGGAGGAAGAGGAGGTCAATTCCCACAGCAGCAGGAGCTGCTTCCCATGAGGCCTCGTCTTGACAGTGCTGCCAGGATTTGCAGGTGCAGGGCCATGAAAATAACAGCAAAAGAGCAACAGCATAAAAACAATTAAGGGGAAGTACTGCCAAAGGGAGTCTGGAAAACACTGCCTCAGGAAAAGCTTGTGGAGATCGCAGGCCACGGCATTAGGAAGGCTAAAGCCGGGGGGTACTTAAGGCACTGTGCAGCACACGTGTGAGACAAGCGCTGGTTTGTAGCAGAGTGACAAGCCCTGGAAACTTCTCTCCAGCTCCCTGAGGGCTCTCAAGCCTTGACAGGAACAGCCTGTCAAGAAGGGGCATAAACAGTGGTCCCCTGGATCAGGTGGTGACGGTGCTTGGGGTCTGGGATGGGTCACAAACAGTTCGTTGCAGTAGATCGAGGCCCTTCTGAACCGCGCCTGCCTAGCTTAGGCATAGCTGTTCCTGGTCCCAAAAGGCTTCCTCAGTGCTTAGCCATGAGCCTGGCAGGCGTCACCGCTCCTGGCCAAAGGAGAGGCTGAGTTTGGGCGTCTCAGTCAGCCTGGAATCTGTCAGTTAAATACATCTAGGGACCCCTGACATTTTATTTCCAGGTGTGTCAGTAAGCCAGGGGGGAAATAATCTTTCTTTTCCCTCTTTTATTTTTTTTCCCTTTTTCAAGCTGAGTGTGACCTGGTATGTGCAAGGCTGCTTAGCTAAAAACAACACACAAGCCCCAAACCTACTCCTTAGGTATTTGCTGTGAAACTAGACACAGCAACCTGATAGCAAGACAGAATGAAAGGGGAAACAACCCTTTTCCCACCTCTGAACGTGAGCTGTCAGACACTATCCCCCCCCCCCCCTAATCACTGATTTCATGCTATTATTTCATTGTGTTAGAAGGATTCTTTGAAACATATAACAGATCTTTACCAATAATTTAAACTAGCTACCAGTTTCCATCCTGGTTACTGCATATCTACTGCCAAGACACTGTTTTGGTAACAGTTAATAATCAGCTGTCTGGACTACCTCACCATAAACATTACAGGGTTTCATCACTCATGTTTTATTTAATTCCACTTGTCATCAAGGTCTATTATTGGAGCCTTGCAATTTTGTTCAAGAGAGCTGATTTTTACTACTGTTGAAAGCTCCTCTACGTACTTCTTGCACTTTATTCTCCTGAGCTAGGACCCGTCTCTTTTGGTTCTCAGGTTAACATAAGATGTTTATTCAAATAAATTAAAGAGATGATTGGCAAGCTGTAGGTGTCCCTGGTGGAATGTGCTTGGGATGTCAGGGAGAAAAAAGGAAAATGCATGGGCTGAAACACCTCTGCTATGAGAAACTGAGTGAGTTGGGGCTGTTCAGTCTGGAGAAGGCTCCAAGGAGACTTTATTGTGGCCTTCCAGTATCTGAAGGGGGCTACAAGAAAGCTGGGGAGGGACTTTTTAGGGTGTCAGGGAGTGACAGGACTAGGGGGAATGGGAAAAAAAAAAAGAAATGGATAGATTCAGATTGGATGTTAGGGAAGAAATTCTTCCCCATGAGGGTGGTGAGACACTGGCACAGGTTGCCCAGGGAGGTGGTGGAAGCCTCATCCCTCAAGGTTTTTAAGGCCAGACTGGATGTGGCTCTGGGCAACCTGATCTTGTGTGAGTTGTCCCTGCCCATGTCAGGGGGAGTTGGAACTGGATGATCCTTGAGGTCCTTTCCAACCCTGATAATGTTATGATTCTATACAGCCTATGGTCGGTCTGGAACCCTTGAGGTCCCTTCCAACCCTAACAGTTCTATGATTCTATGAGCTTTGCAGGTGACTTGGGTTAAACAAAGTACCTGACATTACAGCATCACAGAACATTAGAGGCTGGAAGGGACCGTTGATTCTACACCCTTTGTTTACCAGCCTGTAAAAGTACATCCCAGCTGAAAAAGGTGAAAATTAAAATCATCCTTTCCCACAGATATCATCCTTCACACTCTCTTTGGTTTTCATCCTGTGCTGACCTCCTGCACTTAGCCCAGAAGTATGAGTATAGATGGAACAGGTAGTTTCCAGGAATAAACAAAATGGTTAAAATGGTCAAAGTTCAGAACAGGAGTGATGGTGTAGTTCCTCCAAGCATGGCTGTGCCACAGGGTCTAGGACAACACTACCAAGTGAGCACTTCAACCCTTGTGTTAGGCAGTGATGGCCCTGACACTCACATTGCTGGTATGGCTCTGCTTTTCCTCCCTTGCTAAGAGGAGAGGCTGTGAAGGAAAGTCTAGCAGCAGGCAGAAAGCATGCAGGGTGCATTCCTGAGGGGTGTCAGAGTAAAGGATCCAGGTTATTCTGTCAAGGAATGATTGCCCACACACAGTGAATAAATGCCAAACTGAGGGATCCCAGAAATGGTGGTTGGGCTGGAATGAGCCTGCCACATTCCACCAGTCCCAGAGATCCTTGAGTCTGATGTGTTTTGATCACTGATTCCCTTGTAGAACTGAGAATCCTCATATCATAAAAGCTTATGGCTATGTGCCCCAAAACTTCAGTGTTTTTGGATTGCTCCCGTGCAGGTGGAGCAGAAGCACAACATTCTTTGTCCATGCAGCAAGCAGCTTTCCTGAGGCTCTAGAACATGGTTTGCCAAGAGAAGAAAACATTATTTTTTCTCTTTTTTCACAGAATCACAGAATGACCAAGGTTGGAAGAGACCTCAAAGATCATCAAGTCCAACCTGTCACCACAGACCTCATGACTAAACCATGGTACCAAGTGCCATATCCAGTTGCCTTTTGAACACCTCCAGGGTTGATGACTCCACCACCTCCCTGAGCAGCACATTCCAATCACTAACGACTCTCTCTGTGAAGAACTTTCTCCTCACCTCGAGCCTAAACTTCCCCTGGTGCAGCTTGAGACTGTGTCCTCTTGTTCTGGTGCTGGTTGCCTGGGAGAAGAGACCAACCCCCACCTAGCTATAACCACCCTTCAAGTAATTGTAGACAGCAATAAGGTCTCCCCTGAGCCTCCTCTTCTCCAGGCTAAACAACCCCAGCTCCCTCAGCCTCTTCATAGGGCTTGTGCTCGAGGCCTCTCCCCAGCCTCGTTGCCCTTCTCTGGACATGTTCAAGAGTCTCAATGTCCTTCTTAAACTTTCTGCCCTGTGATTTGTCCCTTCCCCACCATTCCTGACCTTCATCAGACTCAAACTTGTGGCTCTAAGCACAATTCTTGGATCACTGAATATCTTTGAGCAATTAGAAGTTTTTTTTTGTGCAGCAGAACTGATTTTCTTTGCCTCCGGACATTCCTAGGTCTGGGAGGGTTGGTGGTGTGGCTGTTGATTGCATCCCAGATGCTCAGGCACAGACCAACACACTCTGAATGCTCTTTTGCTTATCCTGCCTCGAGGTACTTCTTCCCTTCTGAAAAATGCAGGGCTGGGAGGTAGGTTTTGCAACACGGTCTGCTGTTATTCTGAGTAGAGGAAAGGCTTGCCTCATGAGGGCCTGTGGGTCAGACTTGCACCCAGTAACCCAGACATCTGTCAGGATTTATTTCTAGTACTTTGCTCAGGCAGCTGGTGAGACCCAAGCAGCATTAAAAGATGGTAAGGAGAGCAGAAAAGGGGAGGAAGGGAATTTGGGGCTCTGAAGTGCCATCTTCCTCCTTTCAGTGGCAGAACCCAAATGTTTTCATGGGAGATGTCCTTCTTCTCAGGAGGGTTGTGCTCCAGCCTTGTTCTTCTCCTCATGCTCTCCCCAATGTCCTGCGTGGCCTTTGGGAAGGGAAAGGCAGGAAGGAGCTCAGTGAAGGCAGGCTCAAGCAGAACAGCTGCAGGAGCAGCTGAGTCAGACATCAGAGTGTTTTGCAGAGTTTTCTCTGGCCATATTTGGTCTTTCACTGTTGTTTGCTCCAAACACCGTCTCCCCCTCTGGCTCGTGGCTCTTCATCTCAGCTTCATTCCTTTCGGCCCCCAGCTCCTGCTGCTTCACCTCTCCTCTCCTGGCTGGGCCAGCCTCTCCTGTTCCCATCCTCTCCTCTTTCTCCCTGCTGTTTGCCCTGTCTGTTATGGACATGCACTCTCTGTCACTCAGAGAGCCATACAGAGCCTGGCACATTGGGGTCCCTTTTCAGGAGCTGCTGTAAAAACAACCACAGAATCACATTGTGCTTGTATCTTTACTAGCTCATACAGGAATATACAGTGGTGTTTTACAAGACTATAAAAATACATCTTAAAGGAAACAAGCAGAGAAGCAGGGCCAGATCAGCTGATGTAAATAAAGGTTGCATTGAATTAAATTGCATTGTGACTATTTACAGCAGCTGCAGGACCTGACCTGTGACCCCTTCCTAAAGCAGGGAGCTGCTGCAGCCTCCAGCCTCTGCAAGGGCAGAAACTGAACCGAGGTCCCCTTCCCCACTCAGCAGAGAGGAATGTTGGCAGGGAGGAGGAGGCATCCCTCTGCTCTGGTCTGTCTAGAGGTGAGACACAGCTGTGTGGCAGCTGCAGAGGGTGGTGCTGGCAGCCAGGTTCAGTAGTGATGGAGAGATGCTTCTTCCTCTGCTTGTCTTCTGTGCCTAGCTGTGGACCAGCTGCAGCCCCTTTGGAGCCCAGAGAAAAGCTTCTATGTTTGGAGCCAGGCAGCATTCACAGTGTTCACCAAACAGGCACAGGGCCTCGCCTTCTATGTTGTGGAAAAAAACCCCAACAACAACAACAAACAACTTACAAAAAACCCAACAAACCTCCAAAGTAAAACAAAACAAACAAACAAAAGACTAAACACAGGAAGAAAGAAGGATAATCATTCGAGCAAGGTCAGACATTCAATTCTGCCATTTGATGGTTTCAGAGCAAGCTGAATCCACAAATCCAGTTTGATTTTACCTGAAACAAATGTTAGACTTTCCATTCAGCCACGGAAATGATATGTTCGTGCCTCGGGGTTACAAACCCACTCCCCAGCATGCACAGGAGAGAACATTTTATCTTTCATGAACCTTGCAAAGACAAAAATGCCGGTAGCAATCTTCCAGGACACATGGATTCCCTCTGAGGCATCAGAATGACATGAATTTTCATCTCTGCAGGTTTCTGTTTTGCATACTCACAGGATCTATTTATATGAATGAAACAAAAGGACTAATTCTGTGAAACTAAACTAAGAGCAAGGGTAAAGCTCTGTTTATTTTGTTTTCCCAGCGCTTTTCAGAAGTAAGGGAAATTTTCTCTGTAGGAGGCAGACTGAGAGAGTTGGGGCTGTTCAGGGGGGAGAAGACAAGGCTCCAAGGAGACTGCACTGTGGCCTTCCAGTATCTGAAGGAGGCCTACAGGAAAGCTGGGGAGGGACTTTTTAGGGTGCTGGGGAGTGATAGGACTAGGGGGATTGGACAAAACTAGGAATGGGTAGATTCGGATTGGATGTTGGGAAGGGTGAGACACCCATGAGGGTGGTGAGACACTGGAACAGGTTGCCCAGGGAGGTGGTTGAAGCCTCACCCCTGGATGTTTTTAAGGCCAGGCTGGATGTGACTCTGAGCAACCTGATGTAGTGTGAGGTGTCCCTGACCATGGCAGGGGGCTTGGAACTAGCTGATCCTTGAGGTCCCTTCCAACCCCAACAATTCTATGATTCTATGATTTGCTTCCAACTGAGCTGGTCTGGCAAATTTAATGCTGGGGGAATTTCCAACCCACCCCACCAGGCAAAGGTGATGAAAGGAGGTCAGGTATGGAACAGCTCTTCCAGCTTGCCTCTCCAGCGGCTGCAATCACTTTCACCCTGGCAGGGGTACAGAGGGTTTGGTTCCTCGCGACGGCTCCCCAGCAGCCACTTGCACCTGCGCAGCAGGGCTGTAAAACTCTGCCAGATCACCATGGCAGGGTGCTGTGCAGATGTAAGCAGCTGCTCCTGGGACAAAACAAGACCGAATCAGCTCTAGAAATGTTGAGATTTGGATTTCCAAGGGTCTTGAATTCTAGTTTCCAAGTCTGTAAACATGCAGTGATTAGCAGTCTGGAAGCACTCACCGTTTCCCTCATGGCCTGAGTCTTAACAGCAATCATGGGGAAGATGGAGGATGGGTTAAATCCCTTGGAGCTCATCTTTTGATGAGATCTATGAGAAGTTGCTTGCCAGCATCCATTTGGAGCAAATGCTGGGCTTTGGCTCCTCTGGTGAGCTCTGCTCTCAGCACTTGCAGGACGGCGTGCATCTGTCATTGTGCAAACTGCTTTCAAATGCTGCAAAGCACCCCTGTCAAAGGAGCTGAAGAGATACTTTGGGGAGTAGGAAACGTGTTAGGATGTGATCACTAAATAAGGAATCTACAAGGCCCGTTGGGCATCGCAGGCACTTCTCCCCACGTTTTGGCAGGGCTGCCTACACGCTGCGCAGGTGCAAATGACTTCTCCAGGGACAAAGCACTGTGAAACTCCGGTCTCTTTTCCAGCAAAAGACAAGTGGGGAAATAAAACCCTTGGACCAAACCCTGCCCTCATTAACACCCCTGAATCCTACTGACTAAAGGCAAAGCACTTTCCAGATTGAGCAATTCAAGGCTTTATTATCTCGTTTTCCCAGTTTGACCAGCAGGTACTAAAGTCCAGTTTCCTCCATGCTGATGGAGGAAATATGTTAACCTCCCTGGAATCCTGAAGGAGAGATTTAATCCACCCTGTTCCTTCCTTCAGTGCTTTCTACATACCATTTACCAGCTCTAACTGGGACTTGTAGTTTATGTTTTTCTCCCCCTTTGTCTCGTCCTCACCTAGCACGCACACAGCCCACTAGGAGATGGACAGTGCAGTCCTGCTGCATCCCAGCCCCCTCCCTTGGGTGCAAGATGGAATCGATTTTCCAATATCAGGGGTGTCTCTGACATCCAGCAGCTCTGGAGCTTCCTCAACTCCCATATTTGTGGTGCAGCAAATCCCAGGGCACATCTCAATCACAGGCTGGTCAGGGCTTTCTCACTGGTCTGAGAATACAGCAGAGAGCACACTGCAGATAGATTTGTCTATTTGCTTTTGTTTGCATGGACTACAAAATGAGGCCATGAGGAAGCATTTACCATGTCAGACCAAGGGGAATTTTTATTAGATATGGATGGCTTAACTGCAGAAAGGTCCTCCAGAAGGACCAGACAGCCCAGTGGGTAGACACCAGAAAAGTGTAATCCTTGTTATTTTCACTCCCATAATGCAGCATCTATTCCCCTATGTAAACAGGCATAACAAATTTGTTCTGCCCTTTCCTCTCTTCTCAATATACCAGGCTCTTGGCCTAACCCATGCTGAGTACAGGGGCACAATGACTTCTCTGCTCCTGCTGGCCAGACTGTTTCTGATGCAGGCCAGGATGCCATTGGCCTTCTTGGCCAGCTAGGCACACTGCTTGCTCATGTTCAGCCAGCTGTCAACCAGTACCCCCAGATCCCTTTCTACCTGAGTGCTCTTCAGCCACTCGAACCCCAGCCTGTAGCACTGCACGGGGTTGTTGTGACCAAAGTGCAGCCCCTGGCACTTGGACTTGTTGAATACCATCATGAGGTGAGGAGAAAGTTCTTCACAGAGCTGTTAGCCATTGGAATGTGCTGCCCAGGGAGGTGGTGGAGTCATTGTCCCTGGAGCTGTTCAAAAAGGGATTGGACATGCCACTTGAAGCCATGGTTTAGTAGTCATGAGGTGTTGGGTGACAGGTTGGACTTGATGATCTTTGAGGTCTTTTCCAACTTTACTGATTCTATGATTCCTACCTCTCTGCTATTTTCTTGAGGGACTCGTGGCTTTTAGCTTTGAGCAGCCTGGCTAATTTTTGCTGTGTAGTTTGGGCCTGGTTGGTGCAGGGGTGGGGGGCAGGGAGGTATAGGGGGGCATTGAAAAAAGGTGAGTTTGCTTGCAGTAGGTGAGCATGTGAAACAAGGCAGGGGGACTGACTCCTGCCCACCATTGAAGCTAAAGGCTTTGGGGAAGGATGTGAACTAGGAGAGCTGGCAGAGGTATTTACTGGTGTGGGATGACTCTGGAGGGTGTCTGGCTGTGGGGAGCATGAGTCCCTCTTGCACATTTGCAACCATGAGCAGAGGGTTGTGAGCTGGGAGCAGGTTTGCTTTTGGCAGCTGGCATTAGGGATGAGTGACAATCTAGGGAGATGCACACAGACTCTGAAAAGGGAGGATGAGCCTGGATGGAGAGAGGATGATCTTCAGCCCTGAGCCTGGGCTTTAAAATCACGATAAAAGACCTACTAAAAATGAATTATTTAACATAAGTCTCACTAAACACACAGAGGAGCTCAGCCCCAGCAAGGAAGCCCAGCCAGCACCCGTGGATGATATTAAGAGTAGCAATCAATCATCTGCCTAACAACCGGGGGGCCACCAGGCCCCCCTGCCTTTGTTGTCACCACCACCATCACCCAGTGCGCACCAGGGGCACTCACCAGCGATGAGAGGAGGATCCCTCAGCCCAGATGGGCTCAGCTTGGGGCTTCTGCCTTTCCTGGAGGGGATTAAATGGAGGAGTGGGTGGGGAGGGCCAAGTGGCCAAACTTGGGGTGGGAGGAGATTCCAACCCAGGTGCTCTGGGTTTGAGGGGGAAAAGGGAGAAAATAGGGCAGGTGAGGGACATTAAGGGTGTCAGGTAATGATGGGACTAGGGGGAGTGGGAAAAAAGAGAAATGGGTAGATTCAGATTGGATGTTAGGAAGAAATTCTTCCCCATGAGGGTGGTGAGACATTGGCACAGGTTGCCCAGGGAGGTGGTAGAAGCCTCCTCCCTGGAGGTTTTTAAAGCCAAGCTGGATGTGGCTGTGAGCAACCTGATCTAGTGTGAGGTGTCTCTGCCTATGACAGGGGTTGGAACTGGCTGGTCCTTGAGGTCCCTTCCAACCCTAACAATTCTGTGATTCTAAAACAATTTTGCAGTTTAGGCTGGATGTTAGGAAGAAATTCTTCACAGAAAGAGAGATTGACCATTGGAATGTGCTGCCCAGGGAGGTGGTGGAGTCACCATCACTGGAGGTGTTTGAAAAGAGACTGGATGAGGTTTAGTTGATTAGATGGTGTTGAATGATAGGTTGGACTTAATGATCTTGAAGGTCTTTTCCAACCTGGTTAGTTCTGTGATTCT
This sequence comes from Picus viridis, assembly GCA_033816785.1. Lineage (NCBI taxonomy): Eukaryota > Metazoa > Chordata > Aves > Piciformes > Picidae > Picus > Picus viridis. Next base: position 44,745,006 of record CM066578.1, on the reverse strand, counting down.
GTGATTGAAGCCTGGAGGTTTGGCCTGGCTAGGGGGCAGATTTTGGATGAGGTTGAACTAAGGAATGGCCTCAGGCTACGACTGGGTAGGTTTAGACTGGACATTAGGAAAAAATATTTCACAGCAAGAGTGGTCAGGTATTGGAATGTGCTGAATCACCAATCTTAGATGTGTTGAAAGGTGGTTTGGATGTGGTGCTTGGAGATACAATTTAGGGGTGAACTTCGCAGAGTAGGGTTCTTGGTTGGACTTGGTTGGCCTCACCAGAGCTGAGTTTAAGGGGAGCACGCAGCACCCGTGGGTTAAAACTATACTATGGGTATTATTCTACCAGCTTACTGAACTCATTTACAGCTATGGTATAGGTGATAAAATTACAGAGCTGTAAATCCCTTTGGTCTTCTAGAGTCCTTTAGCTGATGTCATTTTTCACTGGGAGTAATATATTATTTCTTTGTAGAGAGCAGGGCAGTGCCGGGAAGGTAGATAGAGATGATTATTAAAAGCAGCGTGTGCAAGAGGGGAAAGGATGCCGAAGTCAAATACACACAAAAAATTAATAGCTTTCCTGATCTGAACTCATGTTTCTCATGCTCTTTGGATTACAGTAGGGTTACCCTTCTGGTGTCTGCACTCCAGGGATTCACATCTGTGTAAATGTGGTAATAGAAAAAGGCCTCCATGATGAATTCATGAATTGTTCTCATTGACACTAGTTGATACTTTTACTTGGACAAGTCTCCTTTGCAGGTGCACTGACCACACACTAATTGAAAGGATTATTTTCATAACTTTCTGGGCAGTCTGGAAGGCTTTCTGTGAAAAGCAGAATTGTTTCACCCAGCTGCTCAGGGTTGTTTTTAATAATTTCTTTAAATCCAACAATGCTGGGTTGGCACATTTGAGACTCTCCTCCGAAGTGCACATGAATACACAAAAAATTAGCCCATGTGGCTCTCTGCTTTCAAGCACAGCCCTACTCTGAGGAGGAAAACCACTTTTAAAATGGCTTTTTTTCTTTCTTTTTCTCTCCCAGCCTCTTGCTATTTTTATCCTCATCCCCACAGCAAATCCTTAATGTGCAGTATGTCTGTGTGGCACCTGTTGGGATTAGCTGGGGCCCAAGCAGACACATTACAAGGCCGTGCATTTGCACTGCCTCACAGATCTAATCCTGAGTTTACACTGTATGAAGCCCCAACCATAAAGGTTCTTCAAGTTGTGTTATTTCCCTTTCTTGGGTAAAAGCCAAGTCTCTTACCAATATCTGAAAAACTCTTATGAATTCAGGCCTCCGTTTGTACAGCAAGGCAAGGGTCATGAAAAAAAAGAGTCCAAGGCACAGTTATTTGGATGTCCCCTTGGTGCCTCCTGGTGCCTCCTTCCTCTCTTGCTTGGAGGAAACCACCCTGAGCAAGCAGATCAAAACAAGGATGGGAGCATTGCATGAGAGACAGAGAACAAGGATGAGGAAGTCTGAAGGGTCCACTCATACCTTGGCCTCTCTTCTCCTTGCTTTAGTTCAGCCTTCCCTGACACCTTGGGGACTGGCCAGCTTGATCTGCATGTGAAAATCCTGATATCTCCTTGCAGCAGCAGAGGAAGATTTGCAGAGAGATGGAGAATCTAGTCCTCCCTCCTGTCCCATGCATTGGTTGGAGAAGCCAAAGTCTCTGCTGCAGGGTGGGTTGTCTGGGCACTGACAATTTTCCCTGCCCCTTTCACACTTCCATTTCTCCTCCCTTTCAGATGGGAGACCACAGCCAGGATATTTGCTTGTCTCATCCCTTCCTCCTGGCATCCCATGTACCCAGCCACCAAGTGGGGGTCTGAACACCCTCCAAGGGTCCTGCTCACCCTTGGAGATAGAAAAAGCACCATGAGCTTCTTCCTTCTCCTGTTTTTTTGGCTCTGTCTTGCATGTGTTATATACTGTGAGGCTATGGAATTGCACCACTCGTGTCATGAGACCTTTGGGGGCTGTGCATCACCTCAGACAATGACCTACAAATTATCAGGAAGATGACACTGCTGAACCCAGACATTGAGGGGAAATGGTGTTCTGGTGGCTAGAATACAATGCAGGAAATGCTGAGTAGATAACACCAAAGCTTTCAAGCTTCAAGCTTCTCGGTGCTGGGCCCCATCCTGTTCAATATCTTTATTGATGATCTGGATGAGGGGATTGAGTCCATCATCAGTATGTTTGCAGATGACACCAAGGTGGGGGCAGGTGTTGATCTGTTAGAAGGTAGGAGAGCTCTGCAGAGTGACCTCGACAGGCTGGACAGACGGGCAGAGTCCAAGGGCAGGAGATTGAACACATCCAAGCGTCAGGTTCTGCACATTGGCCACAACAACCCCATGCAGTGCTACAGGCTGGGGTCAGAGTGGCTGAAGAGTGGCCAGGCAGAAAGTGACCTGGGAGTACTGGTTGATGGTAGGCTGAACATGAGCCTGCAGTGTGCCCAGGCAGCCAAGAAGGCCAATGGCATCCTGGCATACATCAGGAACAGTGTGGCCAGCAGGAGCAGGGAAGTCATTCTGCCCCTTTGCTCAGCACTGGTTAGGCCACACCTTGAGGACTGTGTCCAGTTCTGGGCCCCTCAGTTTAGGAAAGATGTTGAGTTGCTGGAATATGTCCACAGAAGGGCAACAAAGCTGGGGAGGGCTCTGGAGCACAGCCCTGTGAGGAGACACTGAGGGAGCTGGAGTTGTTTAGGCTGGAGAGGAGGAGGCTCAGGGCAGACCATATTGTTGTCTGCAACTCCCTGAAGGGAGGTTGTAGCCAGGCACCCAGCACCAGAACAAGAGGACACAGTCTCAAGCTGTGCCAGGGGAGGTTTAGGCTGGACGTTAGGAAGAAATTCTTCCCAGAAAGAGTGATTGGCCATTGGAATGACCTGGTGTTTAAGAAGAGACTGGGTGGGGCACTTGGTGCCATGGTTTAGTTGATTAGATGGTGTTGGGTTATAGGTTGGACTCCATAATCTCAAATGTCTTTACAACTTGGTCTATTCTATTCTATTGCAAACATATCCATGTAGCTGCCACCCTCCTTGTACTTCCACAAGATCACTAATAGCCTCTTTGCTCCTATGGGGAAGACAGTTTTGTTGAGCAAACCAAATAACTTCCCTCTGACTGATGTCTGGGGCCTGGGGGTGAGAATAAAAACAACCTGCAAATGCTTCAAAAACCATGCTACAAGCTTTGCAAAACCAGGCAGCTGTCCCAGAAATTACTGACTATTAAAATGCATTTAGAAGCAGGGGTTCCTCATTTTCCTGACCTGGAATTATGCTAGTGGATCCATTTTTTGCTTCTCCTCTGCACCCATTCTTGATTAAAAACAAAAAGGAAAGAGAAGGAAAAGGAAGGAAGGAAGGAAGGAAGGAAGGAAGGAAGGAAGGAAGGAAGGAAGGAAGGAAGGAAGGAAGGAAGGAAGGAAGGAAGGAAGGAAGGAAGGAAGAAAGAAAGAAAGAAAGAAAGAAAGAAAGAAAGAAAGAAAGAAAGAAAGAAAGAAAGAAAGAAAGAAAGAAAGAAAGAAAGAAAGAAAGAAAGAAAGAAAGAAAGAAAGAAAGAAAGAAAGAAAGAAAGAAAGAAAGAAAGAAAGAAAGAAAGAAAGAAAGAAAGAAAGAAAGAAAGAAAGAAAGAAAGGAGGAAAGGAGGAAAGGAGGAAAGGAGGAAAGGAGGAAAGGAGGAAAGGAGGAAAGGAGGAAAGGAGGAAAGGAGGAAGGGAGGAAGGGAGGAAGGGAGGAAGGGAGGAAGGGAGGAAGGGAGGAAGGGAGGAAGGAAGGAAGGAAGGAAGGAAGGAAGGAAGGAAGGAAGGAAGGAAGGAAGGAAGGAAGGAAGGAAGGAAGGAAGGAAGGAAGGAAGGAAGGAAGGAAGGAAGGAAGGAAGGAAGGAAGGAAGGAAGGAAGGAAGGAAGGAAGGAAGGAAGGAAGGAAGGAAGGAAGGAAGAAAGAAAGAAAGAAAGAAAGAAAGAAAGAAAGAAAGAAAGAAAGAAAGAAAGAAAGAAAGAAAGAAAGAAAGAAAGAAAGAAAGAAAGAAAGAAAGAAAGAAAGAAAGAAAGAAAGAAAAGAAAGAAAGAAAGAAGGAAAGAAGGAAAGAAGGAAAGAAGGAAAGAAGGAAGGAAAGGAGGAAAGGAGGAAAGGAGGAAAGGAGGAAAGGAGGAAGGAAGGAAGGAAGGAAGGAAGGAAGGAAGGAAGGAAGGAAGGAAGGAAGGAAGGAAGGAAGGAAGGAAGGAAGGAAGGAAGGAAGGAAGGAAGGAAGGAAGGAAGGAAGGAAGGAAGGAAGGAAGGAAGGAAGGAAGGAAGGAAGGAAGGAAGAAAGGAAGAAAGGAAGAAAGGAAGAAAGGAAGAAAAGAAAGGAACAAAAAAGTTGTTTCAGAAAAAAAAAATGCTGGATCTTAAAAATTCCAACAAATATTCCGGGTATTTCAGGGAAGCAGCAAGCAGTAGTGATACAGCTGGGCAACGGAAAAATGGAATTGCCATTTCTGGATGTGCTCAAGCTTGTTTCCACTCCAAATGAAAACAAAACTCCGATTGTTTAAAATCCGTGGCATTTCATTCCAAGAAGGAAAACATCTCCTCTTCGTATTCAGACAGTGAAATTATTGTTGTGACAATATTCACATGGAATTAAATAAAGCATGTGCTAGTGTAGCACAGAATTTAAACTGGCATAAAAGAGCTAATGGTCAAAGGCGAGGGAGACTTTCTCCCAGAGGGATTTAATCCTATCCTGGAGGTTTTTAAGGCCAGGCTGGATGTGGCTCTGAGCAACCTGATCTAGTGTGAGGTGTCCCTGCCCATGGCAGAGGGTTGGAACTGGATGATCCTTGAGGTCCCTTCCAGCCCTGAAGGTTCTGTGATTATGTGTGAAGCAGGTATCAGGAAGGCACTTCAAAAGTTGGTCTCTCTCTTGAGTAGAGAATGAGCTTTGAAGAGAGACTGAGAGACCTGGGGCTGTTTGGTCTTGAGAAGACTGAGAGGGGATCTGAGCAATATCTATAAATATCTGAGGGGTGGGTGTCAAGTGGCTTGAGTACTGTGTCCAGTTCTGGGCCCCTCAGTTTAGGAAGGATGTTGACTTGCTGGAGGGAGTCATTCTTTTTTTTTGGTGCACAGTAATAAGACAAGGAACAATGGATACACACTTGAACACACAAGGTTTCACCTTAACATGAGGAGAAAATTCTTTACAGCGAGGTTCACAGAGCACTGGAACAGGCTGCCCAGAGAGGTTGTGGAGTCTCCTTTTCTGCAGACCTTCCAACCCCACCTGGACACATTCCTGTGCAGACTACCCTAAGTGATCCTGCTTTGACAAGGGGGTTAGATTCAATGATCTCTGGAGGTCTCTTCCAGTGTCTAGCATTCTGTGATTCCAGAGAAGTTTTAGTCAAACTATGTCCATACTGCCGTAGTCTTACCTTTCTCCCTGACCCTTGGAAATGTTTTCTCCTTTCCCTAACCAGCATGGAAATCTCTTCCATCCTGAGCTGCAGTCATGCCTCCAGCAATCCTGGGCACTGATGGGGAACAAGGATGTTGCAGACAATCATTTTGGGATTTGGGACCATTATGATAGTAGACCTACTTTCTGCAGTATTGGTCTGATGTAAAATACTCTTTGTGTGGACCCACAGCGCAGAATTTAGTGTATACCAGTCAAGCCCTATGACCACTGCCTCCATGCCATCCTCAAGGAAGAGAGAGGGCTGGCTAGAGGTTCCAACTTCCTTCCTTTCACCCCAGTACTCTTCGACTGAATTGGCATTTCCTCAGGCTACACACAGCAAAGCCTCAGCAGTAGCCTTTGTCACTGCCATCACTTCCTAGGACTAGCAGTAAACTTCTCTCTGAGAAGCCCAGGTTGCAGTGTGTCCCAGAGCAGGCAAAGGTTTTCTTTGGCAAGAAACAAAAACGTTTGTTTCACAGGGCCCTGTGCAACTCAGCGTGGCCAAGGGCTGCATTGTGCTACAGCACAGCTGAGGATTGTCTTTGCTGTCTAAACACACTTATAAATCAAAGATTGCCTTATTTATGTTTACTCTCACTGTAGCTTCATCATTACTGAAAATCATACTCAGCTCCAAACCTCTGCTCCTAAAACTTCCCAGAAAAGCTCTGTTCTGCATTGGAAAACAAAAAAAAACAGCTCTATTTTTCCTACTCAATAATGCAAAGATAAAGCAAAATCTAGTGGGCAATTAGAGCATGCCAAACGTCTCCGAGATACAAAGTGCTCTAAATCAATGCCTTCTGGTGACGTTGTTATGGATCTGGTTTAGGAAATGACAGGGATAATGGTGCTTTTCATCCTGCAAGGCCAGCCTGCTATGAGATATTGTCCCAAGCAAGTCCTCCAAGTGCATTGTCTGAAGGCGCCTCAGCAAAGGGCCCCTTGCATCTTGCCAGAGGCTCTTCGAAAGCAAAGATGGTGCTGCGTAGGAATGAGAGTCCAACTGGGTCATAGAACCATGGAATGTTTTTGGGTTGGAAGGGCCCTTTAAAGGTCTTCTAGTCCATGACCTCTACAGTGAGCATGGACACCTTCAACTACATCAGGTTGCTTAGAGCCTTGTCCTACCCTGAATGTTGCCAGGGATGGGGCATCTTTAGAATAGAATAGAATAGAATAGAATAGAATAGAGTAGAATAGAATAGAATAGAATAGAATAGAATAGAATAGAATAGAATAGAATAGAATAGAATAGAATAGAATAGAATAGAGTGGAATAGCATAGAATAGAGTAGAATAGACTAGACTAGAGTAGAATAGAATAGAATAGAACAGAATAGAATAGAATAGAATAGAATAGAATAGAATAGAATAGCATAGAATAGAGTAGAGTAGAGTAGAGTAGAGTAGACTAGACTAGACTAGACTAGAATAGAATAGAATAGAATAGAATAGAATAGAATAGAATAGAATAGAATAGAATAGAATAGAATTAACCAGGTTGGAAGAGACATTCAAGATCATCGCATCCAACCTATCATCCAACACCATCTAATCAACTAAATCATGGCACCAAGCACCCCATCCAGTCTCCTCCTAATCACTTCCAACGATGGTGACTCCACCACCTCCCCAGGCAACCCATTCCAATGGCCAATCGCTCTCTCTATGAAGAATTTCTTCCTAACCTCCAGCCTAAACCTCCCCTGGCACAGCTTGAAATTACCACCTCTCTGAGCAACCTATTTCAATGTTTCACCACACACACACAAAAATTCTTCCTCATATCACTTCTGACTCTCCCCTCTTTTATTTTGACACAGTACCTCTTGTCCTATCACAAGAGGCCCTGCTAAAAAGATTGTCCCCATCTCTCTTAACATCTCCCTTTATGCACTGGAAGGCTGCAGGATCAGGCCTTTTAGTGGTCTCTGCAGGCACATCTGTCGCTACTCCTGGGTAAAACTGTTCACACACACAAAGGCTTCCCATGGCTATCAAGTTTTGTGCAACAGTCATAGCTGAAGATTAGCATTCAAATAATTTTTTTGAACATGAAAGTATTTATAACACATCAAGCATGCTTTATGAAACCACTAATGGTTAACATTTCACATGCCACATTATTGTCACTATTTTTCCCCAATAGAAATAATTTTGTGCCCTGCCTGCCTCCCCTGAAAATAAGGATGACTCGTGACTGCTCTCCTGATAAGAAACAGCTCAAGGTAAATGCCCACCAAACACACTCCCACAGGGGCTGCAGCTGTATTTGCTACAGCACAGGACTCTTGTAATCTGTGATCCAAACCCTGCAGTCCTCAGCAAGGTAGGCACTCACTCTGCTGTTGGGTGGCACTTTCACAGAATCACAGAAGCACTCATATTGGAAAAGACCCTCAGGATAACCAAGTCCAACTAAGAACCCTACTCTACTAGGGTCACCCCTAAACTATATTCCCAAGCACCACATTCAAACCACCTTTGAACACATCAGGCTTGGTTACTCAACCACCTCCCTGGGCAGCACATTCCAAGGCCTGACCACTCTTGCTGTGAAGAAATGTTTCCTAAAGCCCAGTCTAAACCTACCCAGTCACAGCTTGAGGCTGTTCCCTCTTGTTCTATCACTAATTACCTGTGAGAAGAGACCAGCACCAGCCACTCCGCAAGGTCTTTCCAGGTAGCTATAGAGAGCAATGAGGTCTCCCCCTCAGTCTCCTCTCCTCCTCTCAAACTAAACAGCCCCAGTTATCTCAGTCACTTCTCATCAGATTTATGCTCCAGGCCCTTCCCCAGCTTCCTTGCCCTCCTCTGCACTGGCTCCAGCATCTCCATGTCTCTCTTGTATTGAGGTACCCAAAACTGGACGCACTACGTGAGGTGTGGCCTCACCAGAGCTGAGTACAAGGGACAACCACCTCCCTACTCCTGCTGGACACATTTTCTGATCCAAGCCAGGATGCTATTGGCTTTCTTGGCCACCTGGGCACACTGCTGGCTCATATTCAGTTGCCCATTGATTAGAACCCCCCAGACCCCTTTGCAGGACCCCCAGTCACTTTGCAGGGCTCAGAACCGGTTTGCCCGTGCGTTTGCCAATGGTTAATCCTCAGCAGGTAGCATTGATTCCAGGCTGGCCATGGCAGGTGGTTTGAGCCCAGAAACACATTACTGCACAGATTCCAGTTAAGAGTTTATAAGCTATTAGCTGCCTAAACCTCAAATCAGTGATGCTGGCAAGTTTTCTGTATTTTCTCCTCATGCTAACAACTCAGCTTCACTTTTGTTTGTTGTTGGGGGGGCTTTCAAGTGTGTGTGGAATATTAACATTTTCATTTGCAAGGAAATCAGTAGCTGGAAAACTGTAATTCCTTACGAGCATGCACACACACACACACACACATGGACACACTCAGTCTGTGAAAATGACTTCTGTTATTAAGTTTGTAATAAATCCTCAGTGCTGAATCACCAAGGTGTTTGACAAAGATCAGTTTAAAAGGTAACTGTGGGGCCCCCAAATTCCATTTTCAAAAAACAAGGCCCTATTGAACCTCATCAATGGGGTTTTCTGTGTTGTTGTTTTTCTTTTTGCTTTCCCCCAGCAATTTTAACTGAGAGCTTTGGGGCAACTTTAAAGGTTTTTGTGTAGCATTTTTAGTGGTAGCTGTGAAGTGCTATAGGAGGGGATGAAAACACACCTAGAATCAGAGAATCATGGAATTGTCAGGGTTGGAAGGGACTTCAAGGATGATCCAGTTCCAACCCCACTCCCACGGGCAGGGACACCTCACACTACATCAGGTTGCTCAGAGCCACATCCAGCCTGGCTGCAAAAACCTTCAGGGATGAGGCTCCTACCACCTCCCTGTGTAACCTGTTCCAGTGTCTCACCACCCTTGTGGTGAAGAACTTCTTAACCTAAAATCACCTATGCCAATCTTTATGCTTCCCTCTTCGTGAGTGGCTGTGGACCTTGCCATTGCATGTGGTTTGTCACTACCATTTCTCTCTACAACCCCTGCTAGAGGAGCAGGCATGGTCAGCTGTGCCTGCTGGCAGTCAGGGCAGGTTCAGCTTCAGGTTTATGTGGGGAAGATTCAGGGCCAGATCTGGCACCACCAAAGCACGTCGGAATGATGGCAGTGGTTTTGGCAGATGAAAGCCCCAGCCCCAAGGGTATAATGGGGCTGCTTGAGGCCAGCCTGCAGACACCAGCTTTCACCAGCTGTGTGAGTCTGGCAGGAGCAGGTTCAGTTCTTGTGCTGAGGCAGTCCAAGAGTGTCCTTTTGTTTGCTTCATTTTTAAGAGGAGTTTTCTGTGCTACATGTGATGTACATGGAGGAGGGACTGGTGGTTTATTGTGGGTTTTGGGTTGGTTTGGGGTCTTTTTGGTGGTTATTTTGGAGGGTTTTTTGTTTGTTGGTTGGTTTGGTTTGGTTTGATTTTCCCAAGGATAAATGATCATATCCTTTTTTTTCCCCTTTTCTAGACATTTTTCCTGGTGTTGTTTGCATGAGGAACAGGGTCGTCCTGCCTGGACAAAGAGATTTGGCCGGCATGCAAAACTGCAATTACAGCTAAATGGGGGAAAAAAAAAGGAAAAGAAACAAAAACTCAGAAAGAAATGTATTTTATTCATTTCAGCTGTTATGTCTTAATGCAAAGAAATCACTTTGCACAGTGCTGTAACTGACACCGATTTCTAATCTCCTGTACTATTAACTTCTAAATCTCCATCATAAAGAATATTGGCAGTTTACCAGAGTCTGAGGCAGTTAAATCGACTTAGTCCAGGCTGATATTTTATTTTCTTTGTTGAAATGTTGAAAAAAAAAACCCACAAATCATTAAAGTATTTTGTTAATTGCTGATAACATTTTGGTTAGTTGATCTCCTCTTCTGGCTGCAATCGACACATTTCTGGTGCGTGATGTGGCTTTGCCCTTTGGGACAAACCAAAGAGAAAAGAAAAAAAGAAAGAGAGAGAGAGAGAGAGAGAGAGAGAGCATTTTTTGAAATGACAAAATGTATTGTTGTAGGCTTAGAGACAGGATAGCTCCAGGATTATGCTGTATTGCTAACTCAATTTCAGAGCCCTACCAATTGAAACTAAAGATTACAGAATCGCAAAATCACCAAGGTTGGAAGGGACCCCAAAGATCATCGAGTCCAACCTGTTACCACAGACCTCATGACTAAACTATGGCACCAAGTGCCACGTCCAGTGCCTCTTGAACACCTCCAGGGATGGTGACTCCACCACCTCCCTGGGCAGCACATTCCAATGGCTAATGACTCTCTCAGTGAAGAACTTTCTCCTCACCTCGAGCCTAAACTTCCCCTGGTGCAGCTTGAGACTGTGTCCTCTTGTTCTGGTGCTGGTTGCCTGGGAGAAGAGACCAACCTCCTCCTGGCTACAGCCACCCTTCAGGGAGTTGTAGACAGCTATTGAATAGCTGCAGGGAAGGACAGAATTAAGGAGTAATACCTATGTGAAAACTTGATTGGTTTATCTCAGATGGATTACAACAGATTTTTTTGGGGAACTTAGAGATGGAAAAAAAAATAGAAATGGGTGGATTTAGATTGGATGTTAGGAAGAAGTTCTTCACTGTGAGGGTGGTGAGACACTGGACCAGACTGCCCAGGGAGGTGGTGGAAGCCTCATCCCTGGAGGTTTTGAAGGCCAGGCTGGATGTGGCTGTGAAGCAACCTGATGTAGTGTGAGGTGTCCCTGCCCATGGCAGGGGGTGGAACTAGCTGATCCTAGAATCATAGAATCATATCAATCAGTCAGGGTTGGAAGGGACCACAAGCATCATCTAGTTCCAACCCTCCTGCCATGGGCAGGGACACATCTCACTAGATCAGGCTGGCCAGAGCCTCATCCAGCCTGGTCTTAAACACCTCAAGATCCTTGAGGTCCCTTCCAACCCTTACAATTCTATGATTCTATGATCCACTCACACAAGGTAGAAAACTTAAAAAGTTTCCCCCCTACCCCTTCACTCAATTTTCGCTGGGAAAAAAAAAAATCAACCAACCACAGGGTAAAAAAACACCAACAAACCAGTACAATGCAAGTCTCAGCTGTGCAGAAATTAATATTAACTAAGAAAGACCTTGACAGCAATGTTTCTACAAGTCAGTGGTGGGCTTTGATGGAGGCTGCCACTTTGACGTCAAGACATCGTCATTCCGAGGGAACCTGCAAAGCTGTTCTCCCCTTGACTTCAGGGATGCCCCAACCCAACCTGAGCATCACTTCCCTGCTGCAAGATGCAATTGGGAGCTTAAACAGATAACGGTGAGTTGTGCCAAGTGGGCCAGTGGAAGCAATTACCAGATTAAGATATTCTGGCATCCTGGACAGAATTTCTTAGGCACAGGAAATGAATTATAGCAGAATATCTTTAGCCCCCAAAATTGTTGGCAGCGAGGAAGGGAAGAACAATGCAGCCCTTGGTTACATGCTGACGAGCTTTGACTGATTTGTTGTGTTGCCATTTTAGTCTGTGTGTGGGTTTTTACTTTTTGCTCCTCAAGAGAGCTGAAGTTCTGACACCATCTCAGTCAGAGCCCCGAGAACTTTTTTCATTTTATGGCCCAAGAACAGTTGGGTTCAGAGAGGGCTGAACAAAGGCAGAATATCAAGAAAATATGGGTTTCTCTTACTGGAACATCAGATCCTTCATGAATAAGAGCTTCTTGTGATGTTAAAATCGGTTATAAGATCTCCTTCTGTGCAGCCTAGTTGTACCTGAGTCCTGATATCCTTTACTAAATTCAATGATCATTAAAAATTCTCTGCTTTGAAGCCATAGAGACCGAGGCCTGGATTCACCTCACCTACCTTTAGACATTTGTATAAGACCCTTTGGCAAGGAGTGCAGACACCCAAGGCTCCTGGAGTAATCATAGAATCATAGAATCAACAAGGTTGGAAAAGACCTCAAAGATCATCAAGTCCAACCTGTCACCACAGACCTCATGACTACTTGACCATGGCACCAAGTGCCACGTCCAATCCCCTCTTGAACACCTCCAGGGATGGTGACTCCACCACCTCCCTGAGCAGCACATTCCAATGGCTAACAACTCTCCTTTCTCCTCACCTCCAGCCTAAACTTCCTCTGGCACAGCTTGAGACTGTGTCCTCTTGTTCTGGTGCTGGCTGCCTGAGAGAAGAGACCAACCCCCACCTGGCTACAACCTCCTTCAGGTACTTGTAGACAACAATAAGGTCTTCTGAGCCTCCTCTGAGCCTCCTCTTCTCCAGGCTAAACAACCCCAGCTCCCTCAGCCTCTCCTCATACGGCTTGTGCTCAAGGCCTCTCCTCATCCTCATTGCCCTTCTCTGGACACGTTCAAGAGTCTCAATGTCCTTCCTAAACTGAGGGGCCCAGAACTGGACACAGTACTCAAGGTGTGGCCTAACCAGTGCTGCATACAGGGCACAATGACTTCCCTGCTCCTGCTGGCCACACTATTCTTGATGCAGGCCAGACAATCCCTGCAAGACAGACCAGCACACCCTTTCACAGGCTGAGTTGCCCTCCAACAGCACTTCCACCAAGCAGGCAAGTCTCCTGCAAGGCTTATTATTAGCTACCAAAACCAAGAGCCCAAAAATGAGTGCAGTGACCATGGGCCAGGGCCATCTGCAGGAGCAGATGGACAGAGGAGCAGGTGGACCCAATGGCCAAGTATTTTCACTAGTCAAGGCTACCAGCTGGGCTAGCACACTGGTCAAACACTGCATATGCTTGGCATGCTCAGAAAGGAGATAAGATTTCATCACTCAATTACCAGATGTCACAAAAGGATCTCAGCTGGTAATTTTTTACTGTGTGTTTTGATACCCTGAGCAAAATACAATCCAAAAGAAAGGTCTCTGTACCCCTGTTATCAAACCCCTTAGCCTGATGTCTTACCAGATGTGATATCATTAGCTGCACATCTGTCTCTAAAGTAGAGGTGGTTTTTGCTGCTACTCAGGCAGCATTTGGCTCTTGTCTCTTTGTGCTAAGCAGGCCCTCAGCTGCAACTCCAGGAGCATTTGGCTCTTGTTGCTATCTGGGTGAGAATAAGGCAAGTTGCCTAACTTCTTAACTGGTTTAAATACTGTCCTGAGACAATTAATGCCCTTTGGTAACACAGAACCCTGATGGCTGGACCTCTAGGATGGGGCATATCCAAACATGGCCAGGGGCACACACACAGTTCACAGCTGTGTCACAAAGTTAATTACATGTGGGACATGTTTGTCTAGACCCCAGGTTTGCACACTCACAGGTGCTTACAATGTTAATCACAAGTGCTCTACATTTGCCTTGACCACCTGGACCCCATGAAGTGTCCAGGTTAGGACATTTGCAGGTGCTTAGCCTGTTGTCTGGGCTAGGGCACGTCTGGGGGTTTGACCCTTCATGAGTTTTTTAGCCTAACTCTTCTCCCATGTCCATTCTCAATAAGTTTTGAATAAAAGGCACTTGTTAAAGTTCAGCTGGAGCAGGGGCTGCACCAAGGGTTTAGAGATGGCAGATGGGCAGGCCCAAGCCCATGTTGCTGGGTGCAAAGATACGCAGCTTATTGTCTCCTTGTAGCTCATCTGATGCTCTTGATAAGATGAATGCAAGTTTCTGGCAGACACAGAGAGTGAAATCTATACCCTAGGAATGCATATAAGTCATCTTCTACTTAAGCCTTCAATGATGGGTACATGCATAATAGCAGACAGTGGAGCAGCACTGAGAAAATGTGAGGGGTTTGTGGCTTGTGTGGAGGAAGGGGAGAAATGAGGATGATCAGAGGGCTGGAGCTCCTCTCCTGTGAGGACAGACTGAGAGACTTGGGGCTGTTCAGTCTGGAGAAGAGAAGGCTCTGGAGAGACCTAATTGTGGCCTTCCAGTATCTGAAGGGGGCTACAAGAAAGCTGGGGAGGGACTTTTTAGAGTGTCAGGGAGCGATAGGACTAGGGGGAATGGAACAAAACTAGAAATGGGTAGATTCAGATTGGATGTTAGGAAGAAGTTCTTCCCCAGGAGGGTGGTGAGACACTGGAACAGGTTGCCCAGGGAGGTGGTAGAAGCCCCATCCCTGGAGGGTCTTTAAGGCCAAGCTGGATGTGGCTCTGAGCAAGCTGATGTAGTGTGAGGTGTCCCTGCCCATGTCAGGGGGCTTGAAACTAGATGATCCTTGAGGTCCCTTCCAACCCTAACAATTCAGTGATTCTTAAAACAACTTGAAAATTACCTGAAATAAATATTTGAAGAAGTTTTAAATGAATTAGAAACATTTTTCCCCTGACATTGTACTAAAAATGAATAATAAGATTTCAAAAAAACGTTGAAATGGAGGAAAAGATGACTCATGTATTAGCTTGACACACATATATATATAATCACATATACATTCCTTCCCATTAATCCTAAACAACAGAAATTGCATATCCCTGATTATAAGGGACGTGCAGTGTGGCGTGTATTAGACACTCAGTGGCCAGCAGGAAAAGGGAGATGATGATCACCCTGTACTCAGCACTGGTGAGTGCTTTGTTCAGTTCTGGGCCTCTCACTGTAGGAAGGACATTGAGGTGCTGAAGTGTTCCCAGAGAAGGGAAATGAGATTCATAAAGGGCCTGGACCACATGACCTACAAGGAGCATCTGAGGGAGCTGGGATTGTTCAGTCTAGAGAAGAGGAGGCTGAGGGGACACTTCATCACTCTCTACAACTACCTGAAGGGAGGTTGGAGCAACGAGGGGACAGAATCTTCTCCTTGACAGAAAGCAACAGGACTAGAGGAAATGGTTACAAGCTGCACCAGGAGAGGTTCAGGCTGGATGTCAGGAATTACTTCTCCACTGAAAGGGTTATCAGACATTGGAATGGTCTGCAGGGCAGTGGTGGAGTCACCAACCCTGGTGGTGTTCAAACAGTGTGTGGACCTGGCGCTTAGGGACATGGTGTAGTGTTGATCCTTCAGTACTGGGTTAAATGTTGAACTGGATGACCTTGGAGCTCTCTTCCAACCAGGTATACTCTGTGATTCCATGATAAGGCCAAGAGGTATCTGTGTGGCTGCACCTGCATTCAGCCCCTTTGAAACTCTGTTGAAAACAATATGCCCAAATATCAAACCCTGTAATAAAAGCATCTGAGGCTGAGATGGAAAAAACATGGATCACTTTTACCTTGAGCTAGACTGCATGAGAGTAAAGAGAAGGAATTAAAAACTATCCCTAGGAGTATCACATTCATCAGAAGAAAGGTTTCTTGCAGGCTGAGACTCACAGAGCACTGCAATCTCCCAACCCCCTTCATGTTCCCTTTCATAAGCAGGAGCCAATGAAAGCCAAATCCTTAGACAGTAATGGGCTTTGCTTCTTGTTGGGATGAGCCCTTTGAGGGATAACTAATCTTCAGTGTTAAATTAAAAAAGCAAAAGTGACCCTATAATTCCTACTGGAGAGAGTGCTGGATGGACATTGGAGTCAGGCATGGGAGCAGGTTACCCAGGGAGGTGCTGGGGTCACTGTCCCTGGAGGTGTTCAGGAAACCTGTGGCATGGCACTTTGGGACATGGTTTAATGGCCATGGTGGTGTAAGGTCTATGATTGGACTCAGTAGTCTTAGAGGTCTTTTCCAACCCAAACAATTCTATGATTCTGTGTCTACCTGTAGGCTCACCGGTGGGATTTCACTCTACTTAAGCTCAGCTGATTCTCCCCTTCATGCATGTGCTTGGCAAGAAACAGCAGGGACCACACTGTGAATCACAAAATCACAGGCTGGCTACTGTTTGTGTGGCCTCATCCCACCTCTGTTCCAGAGCACAAATAAGAATTTTTCACTCTTTAACAGAGTCAGGAGTACTCTATAATCCAAACAGCCTCATAATGAACGAGCTCTTATTTAGTGTGAGGCCTTATTCATGGCAAGCCCAGCTCCTTACTCGCAGCACGCTGTTCTAACAGCCACGGTGTTGCCCTGACTCTGTTTTGGTTTTGGCCTAAATACAGTAGAGCAAGTCAAACATTATTGGTCACAATGGTAATGCAGAGTGCATATAACATGCTTTTATTGCTGCAAGGCATAGCTGAAATATTTACATCAAGTACACGCAATCACAGTGAGATTCGTGTTCTGTTCCTTATTTGTAAGGTATTTTATTAAGCAGAAATCTGAATCTGAAGTTCATAAATGAAATAGCAGTGTCAGTCATTTCCAGATACCAGTTCCAGCCTGTTGATTTTAATAGACAAGTCTAACACTTCAAATGTGGGAACACAGTGGGTAATATTTATATGAAATCTCCAAGAAGCGTGGTATATTTCTGCTCATGTGGAATATCATGGCATTTTGCCTGGATCAAGTAACCAGCAGATTAGCACATTAACACTTGTAAGAAACATGCATGTAAGCTGCTCTGAATGTGGTCTTTGACTCCTGGTAGGAATACCTAATGATTTTCAAATTGACACGTTGCTTTATGAAGCAAGTCAAGTAAACAGCGTTTGCCGAGGAGCTCTGCTCGGGGTGTGTGGCAGAAGCACGCACATGTTGCTATCGACAGAGTGAGACAGGATCAACACTTCGCAGCCACACAGAAGGATTTGGGGAATCTGCAGAGATCCAGGAGAAACCTGGCTTCCTTTCTTTTTTCAAGCTTTCCGGCTTTATTGCTCTATGTGAATGGATAAGAGGATACGAACTGCTCCTCCTGATTGAAAGTCAGTCACCAGCTCAAGACGACAAATTAACAAAAGAAGTGTAGCCAGCAGGTTGAAAGAGGTGATTCTCCCCCTCCACTCTGCTCTGGTGAGACCCCACCAGGAGTACTCTGTCCAGTTCTGGAACCTCTATTACAAGAAAGTTCTGGACATGCTGGAATGTGTCCAGAGAGGGACCACGAGGATGAGCAGAGGGCTGGAGCACCTCTCCTATGAGGACAGACTGAGAGACTTGGGGCTATTCAGTCTGGAGAAGAGAAGGCACCACGGAGACCTCATTGTACCTTTCCAGTATATGAAGGAGGCCTACAAAAAAGCTGGGGAGGGACTTTTTAGAGTGTCAGGGAGTGATAGGACTAGGGGGAATGGAACAAAACTAGAAATGGGTAGATTAATTTTGGATGTTAGGAAGAAGTTCTTCCCCATGAGGGTGGTGAGACACTGGAACAGGTTGCCCAGGGAGGTGGTAGAAGCCTCATCCCTGGAGGTTTTCAGGCCAACTTGGATGTGGCTCTGAGCAACCTGCTCTAGTGTGAGGTGTCCCTGCCCATGTCAGGGGGGTTGGAACTAGCTGATCCTTGAGGTCCTTCCAACCCTAATAATTCTATGATTCTATGCACATGTCCATATTTTTTGTATTGCTTTGATTAGAAATTCTGCAGTGACTGAGCAGTGAAAGCCATCACTGTTGTCAACTCATAAGATCCACTTGAATGTGCAACTTGCGAAGGATCCACACAAGAGAGATGGCCATGCTCCGGCTGCCACAGGCTCCATCTTAACCAGAAACGAGTAGGGAGAAGGGCAAGGGGCAGAGGGATTAATGTCAGTCCTGTGTCACTCAGCCAAAGATGTGTGCCTTCAAAGATGTGCTCCAACACAGGGCCTTCACGTGGTTTTGGTCACGCCTCTGTGTCTTCTCTGCACACTGCTTCTCCCCTTTCCCACAGACAAAAAAATCCCATCCTTCCCTCCATGGGAGGCTGCTGTTGACTGCAGTGGTGTGTTTGTGGTAATGAAGTGCTCCACGTGTGTGAAGCCCTGGGTGGGTGGAATGCACATGCAAGCTCAGCAGTAGCTTGGGGCTCTGGTTTATTTTGACAACCATCCGGAGAGGAACAAAACTTTCTATTCCCAGGGTGCTTTCAGTGCTGCTTAGCAATTGAGTTCAATTTCTGCAGCAGGAGACAGCAGGGAAAACCCAACAGCTCCCCTCCCATGCAAGAAACAGCAGAGTCCAGGCTGCATGCCAAGGAATCCTATCACTAGCCTTGTAAAAAAATCACCAGGGCCACCTCAAAAACAATGGTGGAGTCATGCTTGGCTGCAGTTGGTTGTGTTTGGAGAGGGAGACCACGAACAGGTCTCACAGAACTATTGTGGCTGGCTCCGTTTCCTGTTAACTCCATTCATCACACTTGTCCTCTCTTTCCTGAAAGACAGCTTTATAACCCAATTACTGTACTTAGTGGTAGTCCCTGCTTTCCTTAAGATCAGGTATGCCTGACCCAGCTCATACTAATTAAGGCTGTTCTTCGGAAGTAACTACACAGATGTGAACAGGACAAATCAGACATTGTTCACAGCTGACCTAAAACAGGGGTGCAAGATCTGACCCTTTCTTCTGCTGGGGGCTGATGCTTTCCTTCCTTCTGCACTGGAGAAACGGGAATGAGCCCTAAGTTTCTAGCTGTCCAAAGAGAAGGGAAAATAATCCTCCTAGACCCTGCACCCAAGAATCAGAAAAATAACCTTTGATTTTAAACTCTGATTGGAATAACCTGGCTAAGAAAGTCCAAATATGGGTATATGGAATGGAATGGAATGGAATGGAATGGAATGGAATGGAATGGAATGGAATGATAGAATAGAATAGAATAGAATAGAATAGAATAGAATAGAATAGAATAGAATAGAATAATAGACTAGACTAGACTAGACTAGACTAGAATAGAATAGACCAGACCAGACCAGGTTGGAAGAGACCTCTGAGATCATCGAGTCCAACCTATCACCCAACACCATCTAATCAACTAAACCATGGCACCAAGCACCCCATCCAGTCTCTTCTTAAACACCTCCAGTGATGGTGACTCCACCATCTCCCTGGGCAGCACATTCCAATGGCCAATCACTCTTGGTATGAAGACCTTCTTCCTAACCTCCAGCCTAAACCTCCCCTGGTGCAGCTTGAGACTGTGTCCTCCTGTTCTGGTGCTAGTTGCCTGAGGAAAATAATTTTAGAGAAGGGAATTCTGAGATTTGACAAAGGAGGTTTGTAATGGAAGGAGTCACAGCAAATTGTCTTTTAAAGCCAAAGCTAAAAAGCAAATCCAAAATCCACCCTCCTCTCTACCTCAGTTGCCAGTTTGGACACAGAAAGGATCTTCCCTTTTCCTTTGCATTGAAGTCATCTGTTGGAAAAAAAAAACCAAACAAACACACAAAAACAAACACAAAAAGTGGATTTTAATGGAAATATTAAAATCTTCATCATGAAGAGCCTACATGCAAGGCTCATTTAGAAAGCAGCTCAGATGTCGATGAGGAACAACTGCTGCAAACCAAGTACATACAGAGTACACTGTGTTAACATCTTGTCAGAACTCTTGGGTATACAACACCACTGAAGCAGAAACAGCTCTGAGGAATGTTCTAATATTAGGACAGGATGAGGTTTGATAGACTATTTGAAAAAAAAACCAAGCCAAGCCAAGCTCCCTTTACTTAAATCACACAAAAGCCCAAAGTTTTGGAACACCAAGTGAAGCCTTTCCCCCCCCCGCTGGCAGCCAAAGCTATTTTTGAATTTGGGTCAAATTTAGTGACTAGGATTCAGCCCAAAAAATTAGGGGGAAGGGAATCATCAGGAGAAGAAAAAAAACAAAACAAAACAAAACAAAACAAAAACCCCAAACACAAGAGCTTGCCTATTTCAGAAACAAAAGGTTTCCATTTTTTGGGCTGGATTCACAGGAGTATTTAGGAGCTGACCACTTTCAGATGTGCGTACTGCAGAGGGCTGATTACATGCCTGCAGCTCCCAGCTCTGGCGCCCCAGGACTGGGGATCTGAGCAGTGCTGGCTGTCCCCACACTTTAAGAGCAGGCCCCCTGCAGAGGCAACTAGGGCTGTAGGAAAGCGTTTGCGTTGCAATCTGGATCAGCAGGCTGAAACCAGCTACCCTCGAGCCTTGTTAGGAACAGCATCAGTGCCTTCACGTGAGGGATTGCTCAATTAATTTCCAAACTGGCTCACAAACATGGAATCTCTGTCCCTTATTGCATGCAGGGGAAACACAGCAGTCAAGGATGAGCAAAAGGCTGAGGAATTCAGTACCACCTTTGCTCAGTCCTTAGTAGTAGGATCAGTTCTATTCTATTCCGTTCTATTCAGTTGTTCACTGGATTCCTAGCCCCTTGAGCCGGAAGACAGGGATGGGGAACAGACTGAAGCCTCCATAAGGCAAAACGAGATGGTTAGGGTCTTGCTGCACAAGTATATGTGGCCAAAGGGCATACACCAGAAGATGCTGAGAGAACTAGTAGATCTGCTCACCAAGCCTCTCATCATTTACCAGCAGTCCTGACCAGCTGGGGAGGACCCATCAGACTGGAGATTAGCAGATGTGACACCCATCTACAGGAAGGGCCGGAGGAGGATCTGGGGAGCTACAGGCCTATCAGTCTGACCTTGGTGCCAGGGAAGGTGATCATCCTGAGTGCTGTTATGCAGCACCTGTAGGACAACCAGCTGATCATAGAATCATAGAATTGTTAGGGTTGGAAGGGACCTCGAGGATCTGGGGAGCTACAGGCCTATCAGTCTGACCTTGGTGCCAGGGAAGGTGATCATCCTGAGTGCTGTTATGCAGCACCTGTAGGACAACCAGCTGATCATAGAATCATAGAATTGTTAGGGTTGTAAGGGACCTCAAGGATCAGCTAGTTCCAAACCCCCTGACACGGGCAGGGACACCTCACACTAGAGCAGGTTGCTCAGAGCCACATACATGTTGGCCTGAAAAACCTCCAGGGATGAGGCTTCCACCACCTCCCTGGACAACCTGTTCCAGTGTCTCACCACCCTCATGCTGAAGAACTGCCTTCCTATTTAAATTCCCCTTAGCACACTCAGTGAGCTGAGCTGACTTTTAGATTGACTCTTGATTACAGCTCTGAACTGCTTAATTGCGACCATTTTAAGTCAAGATTTCTCGTGAGCAAAAATTAGCAACAGTTAGCTATTAGGTATTTACACAAAGATGACAGAGTTAATGAGCCCTCATTTAATATCCATCCTCAGAGGTTTTCTAACTGAATCCATACTTTTCTCATTTAAATACCAAATAATCTGCTGATTATTATGCATAGCTTTCAGTCAGTGTAACGAAAACATGATGTCGCAGTCATGCTGTGAGCTCTGTAGCTAGGTTTCCTTGTTTATATTAACAGCTGTAAACACAGCCTAACTCAGCCTTGATTTAAAAGCAGATTTCCCAGACTTTCAAGAATTCACCCCATTGTGATTGCTACAGTTTCAGAACTTTTCTCACGTGCTCGTTGATTACGCCCAGGAGCAGCCTGCAATGCCAGACCTGCACTTGCAACGACCCACTTTGGAGCCTCTGCATTCAAAAGACCACTTTTCCACTCTCATTAAAAAGTAAAACCAGCCCTGCAAATGTATGTGGATAACCCTGCCCCGTAATGTCCTGAATCCAGCTTGCAACATTCTCCATATGGGTTTGCACACGTCCTAAAGCGTTTTGCTGGGTCAGGGTTTCACGTGCTTATCCCTTCATTTAAAAATACAGGTTGTAAAACCATCTTAAAGCCATTTAAATCAGTGGAAGGGATTTCACTCAGTTGAAAATGTCTTTTAGCCCAAATTTTTACCTTCTTACCTTTTACAGAATCACAGAACCCACCAAGTTGGAAGAGACCTCCAAGATCATCAAGTCCAACTGATCACCCAACCCTAACTAATCAGTTAGACCATGGTACTAAGTGCTTCATCCAGGCTTTTCTTAAATACCTCTAGGGATGTCGACCCTACCACCTCCCTGGGCAGCCCATTCCAATGGCCAATCTCTCTTCCTGTGAAGAACTTCTTCCTATTATCCAGCCTAAACCTCCCCTGGCACAGCTTGAGACTGTGTCCTCTTGTTCTTTTGGTGGTTGCCTGGGAGAAGAGACCAACCCCCACCTGGCTACAACCTCCCTTCAGGTAGTTGTAGATAGCAATAAGGTCTCCTCTGAGCCTCCTCTTCTCCAGGCTAAGCAACCCCAGCTCCCTCAGCTGTTCCTCACAAGGCTGTGCTCCAGACCCTTCACCAGTTTAGTAACACCACTGGAAAATCTGTGCTTTTGAAAAAGTGACACTGCCTGTGTAAAGGGCTCTGAGCTCTCTGACTGTGGAGAGAAGCACATCTGAGTAGGAATTCAGGTGAAGCAAAAAAAGAATCTGCTAGGAGCATGTTGGACTATTTCTGCCTTGAGAAGGGCAGCAGCGAATCCTTCTGATGAATTGTTCAGCTGCAGGTTACATAGCCCAGCAATGTGCTCTTGTGGCCAAGAAGGCCAATGGTATCCTGGGTTATATTAGAAGGACTGTGGTCAGTAGGTTGAGAGAGGTTCTCCTCCCTCTCTACTCTGCCCTGGTGAGGCCACATCTGGAATATTGTGTCCAGTTCTGGGCCCCTCAGTTCAAGAAGGACCTCAGGGAACTGCTTGAAAGAGTCCAGCACAGAGCCACAAAAATGATGAAGGGAGTGGAGCATCTTCCTTATGAGAAGAGACTGAGGGAGCTGAGGGCTCTTTAGCTTGGAGAGGAGGAGACTGAGAGATGACCTCATTCATGTTTATAAAGATGTGCAGGGTGAGTGCCAAGAGGATGGAGCCAGGCTCTGCTTGGTGATGCCCAATGACAGGACAAGGGGCAATGGGTGGAATTGAGGCATAGGAAGTTCCATGGAAACATGATGGAAAAAAATTCACAATGAAGGTAACAGAACACTGGAACAGGCTGCCCAGGGGGTTATGGAGTCTCTCTCTGGGAGATATTCAAGACCTGCCTGGATGTGTTCCTGTTTGTGTGGTGTAGGTGATCCTACTCTGGCAGGGGGTTGGACTGGATGATCTTTCAAGGTCCTCCCTTCCAACCCCTAACATTCTGTGATTCCATGAATCCTGAGCAAAACCAGCCAGCAGTGTGAAGCAACCTTGAAGGCCAGGCAGGTGAGGATCCCTTCTGGAGGAAAACTCACTCATGGTACAAAACTACTGTGGCAATCCACCATCATAGGAACCTTCATCCACCAGGTGCCACATGGAGAGAGAAAACAAGGGAGAAGGAGGGGTTTGTATCAAACATTTGCAGGGCTCAGCAACGCTGTAAGAAAAGTCTTTAGGATCATGTTGCTCTACCATGAGGTAGGGATCTTCCTGGGGAATGTGATGCTATTTCTCCATAAGTAACTTCACCACTGTTCCCAGATTTTCTTGTTGCACCTCTCCTCCCAGCAATCTCTGCCTGGAAAATCTGATTTAGGACATCATAGCATCAAAGGTCTTTGTAACAGTGCTTATATTTCAAAGAAATATATCTCTGGGTCAGGAGGGCCAAAGTGCAAGGCTGATATCATGACCCTGTTCATGTACAAAGACTTGCAAAGCCTCAAGCTCATACTCAGATCCTGCCTCAGTGATCCCACTGGCCCCTTCATGGCCCTGCTTTCTGGAGGGCATTGTCCTCATGTAGAGATGAGCACACCACCGACCACTCACTCACATCCCACCAGCTTTACATCTCCCATGCTTGCAAGACAGGCTCGTGGCCCAAGATTTATCCAGGTTAGGGTCAAAGATATGTGCAGAAGTTAGGGTCTAAGCACTCTAATCTGCTCTGAGGCTGGTTCCCCATCGCCTTACTGCATTTCTCACTATTCCCCAGAGTGGAGAACAGAGTGGACAGCTGGAGAAACACACTGTACATCGTATGAAGGGCTCTGGATCCACTCTTTTGTAGGCTAACACAGGCTAAGTAACCTCCCATTTGACACATGAGCAGTTCTCACACTGAATACTGCCTTTCCTCCCACCCCTCCCCTTCAATGATTAGAAGTGAACTTGTTCAAAACTTCACTTTTCCTCCTTGGAAGTAAACTATGAACCTGGTCTGCCAAGTACCTAGCCTAGCTGTACTGGTGATGATAAAATATAACTTGAATTGACAAGGGATCCACGAGGATCTTAGCCAGGCCATTCCACATCATCTTGTGCAAGTTATTTCTGCCTGTCTGAGATCTCCTTCGACTTGCTTGGCTTCTCAGAGGACAATTAAAACCAATGTGTAACAGATGGGGAAGCTAAGACAAACAGAGGTTAAATGACTTGCCTGGGGCTGGTAGAGTCTAGCAGAATGGGCGACAGGAGCCCTGGGTATTAATTAGTTAATATTTGTACAATGCTAGGAAAATATATAGCCCTATATGAGTATTATTGTAAGGTGGCCCCTGCAGTTTGGAGGAGCAGAGGGCAACAGTGCACAGGCGAGCGCAAACATCCTTCCTTGTCTTGTGGCACTTCGGTCATCTGTGGGGTCTGGGAGGGACAGAGCATTCCCAGGGCACATGAGAGAGGGAAAGGGAAAGCCCAGGGAAAAAGGGCCCATTTGAGCAGCACCACTGCACACTGCCAGGCTGCTGCAGCCACATGTTCAATCCAGAGCAGTTGTCTGCTCTTTGCTCTTTTGCTCTCTACAACTAGCTGAGGGGAGGTTGTAGCCAGGTGGGGGTTGGTCTCTTCTCCCAGGCAAGCAGCACCAGAACAAGAGGACACAGTCTCAAGCTGCACCAGGGGAGGTTTAGACTGGTTGTTAGGAAGAAATTCTTCATAGAGAAAGTGATTGGCCATTGGAATGTGCTGCCCAGGGAGGTGGTGGAGTTGCCATCACTGGAGGTGTTTAGGAGGAGACTTGATGGAGTGCTTGGTGCCATGGTTTAGTTGATTAGGTGGTGTTGGATGGTGGGTTGGATGCGATGATCTCAAAGGTCTCTCCAACCTGGTCTATTCTATTCTATTCTATTCTATTCTATTCTATTCTATTCTATTCTATTCTATTGAAAGCAGTAAATCTGTTAGGCACAGTCAAACTGGGCTGTGTGGTCAGCTGCCTTCCGCAGCAACCCTGAAAAGGAGTTTGATATATTTGTGGGTGTTTACAGCAGTAAGAGGTGCAAATCTCCCTGGAGGGCCACAGGACTCACGTGCCATGCTGCTCTGTGCTCTGCTGAGATCCTGGGAGGAAGGTCAGGCCTGCCTGTGTTAAAGAAGGATCTATGGGAAAGGAGGAAAGGATCACAGGGTCAGATTTCTCTCTCCTTTTTTTCCACCTCTCTGGGGCATTTGTCCTGCTCCCATGACTTCAGATCTGATTTCTTCAGATGCCTTTTTCAGTCCAGCTTCCCTTCACACCATTATACATCTCAGCCTGCTCTTCTGATCCTCCTCCAGATTCCAGTATCAGCCTGAATGAAACATGGATCAGTTTTTCTCCAGGACAGCTCTCGCTCTCCATTGCTTTTAACATCACTCTGCCCTGCAGTGGTGAGCACTTTTGGCCATTTGCCTTCTTTCTCTTGGCTAGAACACAAAAATATTACCTAAGTTGTGATGCATTTTCCCCTGCAATTTTTAAATCATTCAGGCTTCCCATGCAGTCTGCTAGAATTTTCATCCAGTTTTCATCACCTCTTATCTCCCTTATCAGGATCTGCCATTGCTTTTCCCATCAGTTTAGCTCAGACTTGAATGAAATGCAGAATCTTTGGCTGAAATAGCTCCAAAATAGGCTAAAAAGGCTCAGATTTCAAAAGCACCTCCTCAGGAATACTAAGGTTCTAACTTCCACATATTTAGGCAAAACTTTCCATCCTTTCTAACTGCTGAATTCTAAATGGTGAATTTTGTTTCATTTACTTGATATATTTTGTTTAGAGCAAGAAGGAAAACCAGGCTGCATTGCCCTTCCCTTGCAGGTTCTGCTTTCTCTGTGTCAGAATCTACAGGAAACCACAGTGTGATGTGGTTTTTACTGTCTGTACTGCATGGTAGAGTGGGAAGGACATACAGTGTGCACTGAGGAATGTACATAGTAGCGAGGGACCTCACCCAGAAAAGAACAGAGACAAGAGCTTTGTGGCTGTCCTACAGCTCCCACCAGGTACCAGCGACTGGCTTGAGAGCAGCCCTGAAGAAAAGGACTTTGGGGTGCTGGTGGATGAGAAGCTCAACATGAGCCAACAGTGTGCACTTGCAGCCCAGAAAGCCAATCACATCCTGGGCTGCATCAAGCGAAGCATAGCCAGCAGGCTGAGAGGTGATTCTCCCCCTCTACTCCACTCTGGTGAGACCCCACCTGGAGTACTGTGTCCAGTTCTGGAGCCCCTTTTACAGGAGGGATCTGGAGGTGCTGGAGTGTGTCCAGAGAAGGGCCATGAGGATGATCAGAGGGCTGGAGCACCTCTCCTATGGAGACAGACTGAGGGAATTGGGGCTGTTCAGTCTGGAGAAGAGAAGGCTCTGAGGAGACCTTCTTGTGGCCTTCCAGTGTCTGAAGGGGACCTACAAGAAATCTGGTGAGGGGCTTTTTAGGGTGTCAGGGAGTGATAGGACTACAGGGAATGGAAAACAACTAGAAATGGGTAGATTCAGATTGGATGTTAGGAAGAAGTTCTTCCCCATGAGGGTGGTGAGACACTGGAACAGGTTGCCCAGGGAGGTGGTAGAAGCCTCATCCCTGGAGGTTTTTAAGGCCAAGCTGGATGTGGCTCTGAGCAACCTGATGTAGTGTGAGGTGTTCCTGCCCATTGCAGGGGGTGGAACTAGCAAATCCTTGAGGTCCTTTCCAACCCTAACAATTCTATGATTCTATGATTCTATACTTAAAGCCTCTGATCATCCTCATGGCCCTTCTCTGGACAGACTCCAGCACCTCCAGATCCTTCCTGTAATAGGGGCTCCAGAACTGGACACAGTGTTCCAGGTGGGGTCTCACCAGAGCAGAGTAGAGGGGGAGAGTCGCCTCTCTCAACCTGCTGGCTATGCTTCATGCAGCCCAGAATGTGATTTGCTCTCTGGGCTGCAAGTGCACACTGGTGGCTCATGTTGAGCTTCTCATCTACCAATTATGCTTCTCATCCACCAAGTATGCAACTGAGCTTGTGGTTTGAAAACTTTTGGAGCTTTTCCCCATCAGAATTGCTATTTCCAATAAGAAATATAATAGAAATCTGGAGTGCAAGCCAATAAAAATGCAAACATAAAAATAAAATCTTGAAAATGCAGAACTTTCAGCCCCTTCTGCTCCTCTTTTCCAAAGCCTGGATCAAAACCCCACTACGAGAAATTGGGAGAGTAATCAATTTCATGGAAAGTCAGGAAGAAATGCTGCTAAGTCACTCTGAAGCATCACATTCTGAATGTAGTTAATGAGTGTGGCCTAAAAAAACCCACTTTACTGAGACCCTCCCCTCCTTTGTTTCATTTCTCACAGGCTGTTATTTTTTCTGTGTATGTAACAAGCCCTCTGGGCTCTAAAAGCTTGTGGTGAGGTATCCTCTTTAATATGAAAGGCTCAGTGTTTGGCAGGTTGTATCTAATCTACAATAAAGGAACATCACTCTCATTTCATGTAGGTTGACCATGAGCCAGCAATGTGCTCCTGTGGCCAAGAAGGTCAATGGTATCCTGGGTTGTATTAGATGGGGTGTGGTCAATGGGTTGAGGGAGGTTCTTCTCCCTCTCTACTCTGCCCTGGTGAGGCCACATCTGGAATATTGTGTCCAGTTCTGGACCCCTCAGTTCAAGAAGGACCTCAGGGAACTGCTTGAAAGAGTCCAGCACAGAGCCACAAAAACGATGTAGTGGAACATTCTCCTTATGAGGAGAGACTGAGGGAGCTGGGCTTCTTTAGCTTGGAGAAGAAGAGACTTAGGGGTGACTTCAATAATGTTTATAAAGATGTAAAAGGTGAGTGCCAAGAGGATGGAGCCAGGCTCTGCTTGGTGATGCCCAATGACAGGACAAGGGGCAATGGGTGGAAGCTGAGGCATAGGAAGTTCCATGGAAACGTGAGGAGGAAATTCATTTCCCTGTGAGGGTGACAGAACACTGGAACAGGCTGCCCAGGGGGTTATGGAGTCTCTCTCTCTGGAGATATTCAAGACCTGCCTGGATGAGTTCCTGTGTGATCTAGTGTAGGTGATCCTACTCTGGCAGGGGGTTGGACTGGATGATCTTTGATGGTCCCTTCCAACCCCTAAAATTCTGTGATTCCAGGAAGCATCCTGCCAGCAGGGTTTGATTCTGTGCAGGGCTGCACACACCCCAGGCATGCTGAGTACCCTCAATTCCATTAACTTCAGTGGGAATTAGAGGGCTCAGCTGTATTTAATAGTTTATAGGGTCAGGCTCCGAAAACTGTATTAGCATTCTCAGTTCCCAGTAGGCCTAAATTCAGCAAAGCATTTGGATTGAGACTTAACTGTAAACATGTGAACCGTCCCCCTGATTTCAATATGACTATTCTCATGCTTAAAGTTAAGCATATGCCTAAGTGATGTGCTGAATTTGGGCCAAAAACTACTGTTTTTCAAGTGCTACACAAATTCACAATAGGCAAGCTGCTGGTCTGTAATGCCAGTTGCATAATCTGGAGACTTTATTTTGCAGAAAGACTGACACCAGACTATATATTTTTAAACCAGAGCAGCTACAGTGCTTGAAGAAGATAGGGTGCTCTGGTGAAACCTTGGGTATTTGTATAAAGTTACTAATTTACTATTATTATTGTTATTATTACTGTTATTCCTGTGTGAATGCAGGAAAAGTACCTATCCCAGACTCCTGGAGGTTTTGCTGGTCCTAAAAGAATATAATCCATACAGAAAAGAATAACAAACTCTTCCCTACACGACAGCAAACATCAGCCAAGTGGCAGCTAAAAATATCCCACCCTCCCCAGAGACCCTCAGGCTCTTGTACATCTGAACCCTCCCAGAAGCACTAGAAAGTAGAAGTGTCTTATGGTGCACTCTGAATGCCCCAAACTTTCACTTCTCTGGCAGCCAACACAGCCCAGGGGCTTCTGCAGAAAGGCAGGCTGGCACCTCTTGCCTTTCCTGAATTAGGAGGGGGCTTCACCCTTGAAATGGTGCTGGCCCCCAGGAGACAGCATCTTGGCCAGCTCATAGCAGCAGGGAGATGTGGCTCTCAAGCAAATTCCTTCACCCAGAGAAGAATGGGGGGGATGCAGAGCCTGCTGTGATGGTTCTCTTCATCCAAAAGCAAAAACTTCTTCCTCTGGGAGGACACCAGGGCTCAAGGGTTGAGGGACAAAGGCACTTCCCAGGAGATGTGTGAGGGCACAGAAAAGAAACATAGCTGTGTGTTATTCTGCATTTGGGGCTTCCATTTTACATGCATAGCTGGTTAAGACTTTTATTATACTCTGCAGACTGAGAGGACTCAAAACTACCCAAATCCACACTCAGATGTCATGAGGAAGGGACAATGAGGTGCTGGAGAGAAGGGCAAAAAGCTGGTGAAGGGTCTGCAGAACCAGTCTTATGAAAACTGGCTGAGGGAACTGAGGCTGATTAATATGGAGAAGAGGCTCAGGGGAGACTTCATTGCTCTCTACAGCTACCTAGTATCAAGTGGTAGAATGAGAGGAAATAGCATCAAATTACACCAGAGGAGGTTTAGCTAGGATATTAGGAAAAATTGAAACAGGCTGCCCAGGGAGGTGGTGGAGTCAGCATCCCTGGAGATGCTTAAAAAGCCTGTAGACACAGCACTTCGGGACAAACAATTTAGGTTTAATGGGCATGGTGGTGTTGGGTTGATGGTTGGGCTCAATGGTCCTTCAGGTCTTTTCCCACTGTAATGATTCTATGATTCTATGATTGATGAGAGTTTTACTGTGGGATCTAAGCCTGAAAGTAGGTTGCAGACAGGTGGGGGTTGGTCTCTTCTCCCAGGCAACCAGGACCAGAACAAGAGGACATAGTCTCAAGCTGCACCAGGGGAAGTTTAGGCTGGAGGTGAGGAGAAAGTTCTTCCCAGAAAGAGGAATTGGCCATTGGAATGTGCTGCCCAGGGAGGTGGTGGAGTCCCCATCCCTGGAGGTGTTCAGGAAAGGATTGGATGTGGCACTTGGAGCCATGGTTTAGTTGTCATGAGGTGTTAGGTATTAGGTAATGGGTTAGACTTGGTGATCTCTGAGGTCTTTTCCAACCTAGCTGATTCTGTGATCACAGGATGTTAGGGAGTGGAAGGGACCTCTATAGATCACCGAGTCCAACCCCTTGCTAAAGCAGGGTACCCACAGCAGCTTGCCCAGGATCACAATGCCCAGGTGGAGTTGGAAGCTCTGGAGAGAAGGAGACTCCACAACCTCTCTGGGCAGCCTGCTCCAGGTCTGTGCACCCTCACGGCAAAGAAATTTCTCCTGATGGGCTCCAGTTTGTGCCCATTGGCCCTTGTCCTGTCCCTGGGCACCACTGAGAACATCTAGCCCACTGGACTCTGTGGTACTTTTAATATGTCAGTTCATTACTGAGATGAGATTTGTATCTCGTCCTCCCAGCTCCCCGTGCTCTACCGCCGCGCCGGCATCCGCCGTGCTGCCACCTCCCGGGCGCCGGGGCTGGGCAGGAGGCGGCGGCTGCAGGCTCGGCTCCGCTCCCGTCCCGCTCCCGGCCGGCCGTGGGTGTCGGCGGGGCAGCCGCAGGTGCGCGCCGGGCCCCGCTCCGCGGCCCCTTCCCCGCGGCCGCGCTGCTGGCAGGCGGCAGCGAGCTCTGCCCTCGGCGCAGCGCCGGTGTGAGACACCCCAACGGCGTCCGCTTCCCAGCCAGGGCTTTCTGGCCGTGAGGCGTCCTGGAGGAAAGGGCCCCAAAACCCATTAATCACTTCAGGATGTCTTAGACGTGGGCAGTAACACTGCGGAGAATTCAGGCCCTCTGACACTCCGGTGCAGTATCTGAGCGTTTAACAATAACAGTCAACACTGCTGATGCCTGCGAAAATACAGATGTAAGCCAGCTGTCTGTCAGGGTGAAAAATGTGTTTGTCTTTTTGGTTTAACGTGTCATTTCCCTCTTGGACATTTGCTCTGTTCCTGCCAGGATGTCACGTGCTTCCAGCACAGGCTCCGACCTGGGAAGATGAACCACGTTCAGACGGAGAGCAGGTGGCACTGTCCTGCTCCTGCAGTATATTATGGTTATGTTCATCATGTGCTGATGATACAAAACTGTATCATCAGGCCCTGCAGCCATCCAACATGACCTGGACAGGCTGGAGAGCTGGGTGCAGGCAAACCTCATGAAGTTCAGAAAGGACAAGCGCAGGGTCCTGCATCTGGGGAGGAATAACAGCAGGCACCAGTACAGGTTAGGGGCTGCCCTGCTGGAAAGCAGATCCATGGAGAAAGACCTTGGAGTGCCGGTGGACAGCAAGTTCTCCATGGGACAGCAATGTGCCCTGGTGGCCAAGAGAGCCATTGGTATCCTGGGGTGCATCAAGGAAAGTGTGTCCAGCAGGTCTAGGGAGGTTCTTCTCCCCCTCTACTCTGCCCCAGTGAGACCACACCAGGAATACTGTGTCCAGTTTTGGGCTCCCCAGTGCAAGAGAGACAGAGACCTGCTGGAGAGAATCCAACAGAGAGCATGAGGATGATTAGGGGACTTGATCATCTCCCCTGTGAAGAAAGAATGAGAGCCCTGGGGCTGTTTAGTCTTGAGAAGAGAAGACTGAGGGGGATCTGATCAATGTCTATAAATATGAGGTGTGGGTGTCAAGTGGAGGGGACAATATCTTTTTTGTGATGTACACTAATAAGACAAGAAACAACAGGTTCAAGCTTGAACATAGAAGGTTTTACCTCAACATGAGGAGAAACTTCTTTACAGTGAAGGTAATGGAGTGCTGGAACAGGCTGCTCAGAGAGGTAGTGGAGTCTCCTTCTCTGGAGACTTTCAATACCCACCTGGATGCATTCCTGTGTGGACTACCCTAGGTGATCCTGCTTTGGCAGGGGAGTTGGGCTCGATGATCTCTAGAGGTCCCTTCCAACCTTTTATATACTGTGATACAGTGATCTGAAGCTAAACAAAACATAGCTGACCTACTTCCTTCTTTTTGCTCACAGTAACAAAATCACTTTCAATATTTATTTCATAAGCAAGGGAAACATAACGAAGAATAAACTTTACTTCAAGGGTGACAGTGTACTGAAGTGCTTCCCAGAGAGGTTATGGAGTCTCCACCTATGGAGACCTTCAAAACCTGGATGCCATCCTGCTCAACCAGATCTAGGTGAATCTGCTTTAGCGGGGGGAGGTTGGAGTAGATGCTGCCCAGAGGTCCCTTCCAACCTCTACCATTCTGTGATTCTGTGATCTATTTCTAGCCAAAGAGAATCTCATATTTATTGACAGAAAAATCACAGGAAGCATAAACAAAGAGTGTGTATGCTGAGGGGGGTTTCAGCCTATGAAGCATCTGGATGTTTAGAGTAACACACAAAAGTTTGAGATTAAAAATAGGAAGTGGAAGTCTATATAATGATCACAAATTAACAAGTGTAAAGTGGGCTCATGGTGTGATAACTCATAGGATTGGCATTTTGGTAGAGAAGGATGCAATTTGATCATGAAGGACAAGAAAGGGGAGAAGGGAAGCATGGCTACCTAGTACATGGGGCTTGCTTTCAGCTCCAGAACACAGAGGAAATAAAAGTTGCTAAATGTCTAATTACAGAGGAACAGAGTTTAGGTGCTCTCTGGATACCTATCTACTGTGGGCAGCTTACTCAAAAAGTACAGGCAGAGACAGCATTTTGTGAGCTACTGGGGGAATCTTCCAGGAGGTGATGCTTTCCAGGGATTTTGACTCTTTGGCAACCTGTTGAGAAAGTAATAAACCAAGAAACAAGAGTCTTCACCTCAGTACATGAAACAGTTCCAAAGGGAGCACATTCTTCAGCATTGATGTGCTGCCGTTCCCTGACATGGTTTTGCCCTCAGGTAAAACCTGTCCCAAAAGATTTCCTGAACACAGCTTGGAGTTAGCAGGGAAGGATATCATAGAATCATAGAATGGGCTGGGCTGGAAGGGACCTCCAATGGTCATCCATTCTGACCTCCCTACAGTCAGCAGGGACACCCCCAACTAGATAGAATAGAATAGAATAGAATAGAATAGAATAGAATAGAATAGAATAGAATAGAATAGAATAGAATAGAATAGAATTATCCAGGTTGGAAGGGACCTTTGAGATCACTGAGTCCAACCTATCACCCAACACCATCTAATCCACTAAACCATGGCACCAAGTGCCTCATCCAGGCTCTTCCTAAACACCTCCAGTGATGGTGACTCCACCACCTCCCTGGGCAGCACATTCCAATGGGCAATCACTCTCTCTATGAAGAATTTCTTCCTAACATCCAGCCTAAACCTCCCCTGGTGCAGCTTGAGACTGTGTCCTCTTGTTCTGGTGCTGGTTGCCTGGGAGAAGAGACCAACCCCCACCTGGCTACAACCTCCCTTCAGGTAGTTGTAGACAGCAATAAGCTCTCCAGGCTAAGCAACCCCAGCTCCCTCAGCCTCTCCTCCAGGGCATTGTTAAGCTTCACCTTGAATATGGCCTCCCAGTTTTGGAGAGCAAGATAGTTTAGCTGCTCAGATGTGCGTGAACCACTCTCTGCGAGTTGGTTTCAGTTTAAATTGCTTTGAGCCCACTTCAGATGCAGTGAGATGTAGGCAGAGTATTCAGCAAGCTCCAGGAATGAGCTGCTGACAATTTCTTGGCATGTAGGTAAAAAGAGATCCATCAGAAAGATGGAAGACGATTTCTACAGGTTAGGAAATAAATGTCTGGAAATGCAAAAGTAGACATTGAGGTAAGGGTGACAAAATGACACTGTGTATGATCCATAAAGAAGAAAGGAGAGAGCTGCATGATCAAAACACTGGACAGCAGGGACACAGATTTCAATCAGTCAGAGAATAGGCAGATAAGATCTTATGTAAAGACAGCTTAGAGGTAAAATGAGTTAAGGAAAACTGACTTTTTGTTTGTTTGAGAAATAACCCTAACAGGTAGAAGAGTAGAGAAGGTAGAAGGTAGAGAAGCCCCTGCTTTCTATTCCAAAGCAGGGGAAGGAAGAAGCAGCAATGGTAGTAAGCCAACACAGGTAAACCACAGGCTCTTTCTTGACTTGAAACAGTGATACACAGAAGAAACTGGGCTGGACTTCTAAAGATGAAAATAAGTAATGTGACAATAAAAGACAAAAGCACATGATGATAACAAGAAGTCACTGTAAGAGGAAAATCAAGAAACTGCTGAAGGAAAGCTATTGACAGTCTCCTGAAGGCCAAAAGCTTGTTTGCTTCAGCCTTCCTTGAAGGTAATGACAAGAATTGTGTGGCTTAAATACAGCATGGCAAATTGTCCTGCATTAATAAAGTCAGCTCCCACAAGCTTAAACACACACACACACACAAACACACACTTAGGTTTTGAAGATGGCATGACATCAGCAAGGTAATGATTATATATCATAAGCCTCAACTCAACACAACACAAATAAAAGGTAAGATCTCCTGCTAGAATAGGGGAAGGAAAAAGAGAGGGAACTTGGACAAATTAAAGCCTTTCAGATTAGCCACAACTATTTGTCTTTCATACCTGGCTAAAGCACTCTCAGAGTGTTGCTTGTTGCAAGCACTCTGCAAAACCTATCAGCATTCAGGTGAGGATCAAGAAGAGAGAGGAGGATTAACAGCATTCCTGTCTCTGTAAAAGCACAGCTGGAATCACAGATACCACAAGTTGTCTTTAATTCCCAGAACAGGACTGAAACAAATAATAAAAATAATCCATAAGCACCTAAAAGTTAACAATGCAAATAGCAGCCACATGGATTTCTCCACAACACACTGCATCAATCTGAGTTATTTCCCCCTCTGCCAACCTAACAGGCCTTATGGATGGATAGAAGAGAGCTAACAAGTGTCTGTACACAGTGATTTTTAACAAGGGTTTTGGCACTGCCTCATAAAGACAGGCCAGGGAGATGCTGTCTAGATTAAATCATTAGAATGGGCTGCCCAGGGAGGTGGTGGAGTCAACATCCCTGGAGGTGTTCAAGAGGGGACTGGACATGGCATATGGTGCCATGGTTTAGTCATGAGGTATGTGGTGACAGATTGGACTTGATGATCTTTGAGGTCTCTTCCAACCTTGGTGATTCTGTGATTCTGTTATTATTGAGTGAGTGTAAATAAAGGCAGGAACAGTGCCCTCAAATAATAGGCAGCCATTAACATACTGTGGAACCGAGTTTAGCAACAATTGCATATTCATTAGTGATCTGGATGTTGCATTTCAAAGGTTTTTATGACATCAGAGCGGGAGAAGCTGCAGAACAGAAATGTCTGGAAGAAGGAGAAACAGTCTGAAAGAGAGGTGAT
Source organism: Picus viridis (assembly GCA_033816785.1). Taxonomy (NCBI): domain Eukaryota; kingdom Metazoa; phylum Chordata; class Aves; order Piciformes; family Picidae; genus Picus; species Picus viridis. The sequence continues at coordinate 44,709,246 of CM066578.1, read as the reverse complement.
GTTGTTTACTTAGGATTCCTGCCTAGCTGTTACACTTCACCAGGAATAATCTCCTGGACATGTAAAGGATGGGCAACAAATGGATAGGTTTTTGTGGGAAAGATCTTGTGCTTGCTAGGAGATCACAACTAAACACAGATCACAATTATGTTGTTGCTGCACAGGAGACAGAGACAGTAGTAGGCTCCATGATGAGGATTTTGCCCTCACAGAATTACAGAATTATTGAGGCTGGAATAGACCTCTGAGATCATCAAGTCCAGCCTATGACCTAACATCACCACATTGACCAGACCCTTGTTAAAAATCACTGTGTACACCCCCAGTCTGTATTGATAGTGAGGATTGTTCCGGCCCAGGTGCAGAATGATCCTCAGCACATTTATTTGCCTACTATAAAGCTGGATAATAAGTCTTCAAATACACAAAAGGGGACTTCAGTGAGGAAGAGAATGTCCTGTTCTTCATCATCTAGGCATTCAGAGTTTGAAATTCTAAGAGCAGTAAGCAACCCAGAAATTTTAGTGTGGGAGTTAGAAAAGCTTATTTGAAAGCACTGGAGGGCATTGCTTTTGGGAAGGTTCCATCACTGAAGGCTCCTGAGGATAAATATTTGATAATGAGGCCTGAAAATCAGTAGATCCTTTTCCATGGCAGAGGGATGGACTAGAAGTCTTTTATGTTCCACTTCATCCCTATTTTCCGTTCTTCTCTCAACTGCTAGAGATGAGCGGTTAGATAGGTACAATTCAGAGGTGACCTCATTGTGGCCTTCCAGTATCTGAGGGGGGCCTACAAAAAGGCTGGGGAGGGACTTCTCAGGACATCAGGTAGTGATAGGACTAGGGGGAATGGAATGAAGCTGGAGGTGGGGAGATTCAGGCTAGGTGTGAGGAGGAAGTTCTTCACCATGAGAGTGGTGAAGCCCCGGAATGGGTTACCCAGGGAGGTGATTGAGGCCCCATCCCTGGAAGTGTTTAAAACCAGGCTGGATGAGGCTCTGGCCAGCCTGATCTAGTGCAGGGTGTCCCTGCCCATGGCAGGGGGTTGGAACTAGCTGATCCTTGTGGTCCCTTCCAACCCTGACTGATACTATGAATTCTCCACTTCATTTGATGAGATGTAGGACCTCTTGCAACAGGACTCTTCCTTACAATATTTCAGTGCACAATGCTAAGGTTCCTTATAAAGTTCTTCAGAAAAACAATTCATTGTACTGAATGAGATTTTTCAGTGAGGATTTCATCACCTAACATGGGCACTTTGAGGAGCTACTTCATATTTGCTGTTCTGTTTTTATCCTTTAGAAATTGCAGTTTCCTGGAAATTTTGACAAAGATTAGTGATGCAGGACTGAGACTCTTAGAAGACCTCATGGTTGATGCACATAGGTCTAGACAAGAACTAACTAAACTGGTGAGGTTAAAAAACATCCATAAAGTGGTGAGGTTAAAAAGCATTCATAAACTGCTCTCCCTAGAGCCTCCCGTGGAGAAGGACCTGGGAGTCCTGATGGATAACAAGTTGTCCATGGGCCAGCAATGTGCCCTTGCGGCCAAGAGGGCCAAGAGGGCCAATGGAATCCTGGGGTGCATTAAGAGGAGTGTGCCCAGCAGATCCAGGGATGTTCACCTCCCCTCTACTCTGCCTGGTGAGACCTCACCTGGAATGTTGTGTCCAGTTTTGGGCTCCCCAGTTCAAGAGGGACAGGGACAGAGACATGCTGGAGAGAGTCCGATGGAGAGCAACCAGGATGATTGAGGGACTGGAGCACTGCCTCATGAAGAAAGGCTGAGAGACCTGGAGCTGTTTAGGCTGGAGAAGAGAAGATGGAGAGGGGATTTAACAAATACCTATAAATATCTGAGGGCTGGGTGTCAAGAGAGAGGGGACAGACTCTGCTCAGTGGCACCCTGTGATAGCACGAGGGGCAATGGATATAAACTACAGCACAGGAGGCTCCACATCAACATGTGGAGAAACTTTTTTCTCTGAGAGCCACAGAGCACTGGAACAGGGTGCCCAGAGAGGTTGTGGAGCCTCCTTCTCTGGAGACTTTCAAGACCCATCTGGATGTGTTCCTTTGTGACCTGTGCTAGATTCTATGGTCCTGCTCTTGCAGGGGAGTTGGACTCAATGATCTTCGGAGGTCCCTTCCAACCCCTAACATCCTGTGATCCTGTGAACTATATAAAGCTATTGGAGTGAGTATCAGGGGGGCAACTGTTACTATCTAGCTGGATCCTTTGTATGTTTTCATGCAGTTCAGCCATCATCCTAAGAAGCAGTTTAAGCCAAGAGCTTTTCATCCCTAGATAATTATTTAACCAACATAGGAGCAAACAGAGACAATCTATCAACCGGGAAGGAGATGCTGTCTGGAGACCTGAAAGCTAAGGGAAAAAAAATAGGTGTTGGTTTTGCTGCCTAACAGACCTGTCCAGCAGTGTAAATACATGCAAATGTCTTTGACAAGGACAACTATCTCAGGTCTGTTTCAATTCATTTTGCTTCATGAAGGAAATAATTCCCCCTGGAGTCCAAATCATCCAGATCACTTAGGCTCCGTGACAACCTGCGTGGGGGAAGTTGCGCCGGGGTAGCTGGCTGCTCTGATTCGATTTTTAGAAGTCAGAAGAAATTATCCTGACATTCCTGAAAGGCAAAAAAGTTGCCAGAAGTTTCTTCTCCACGGGACAGGGAGATTTTTCCTTTTGGTGAGAGTGAAATCTCTTCTGACATGCTGTACTGCCACACGAAAAGGAAACCTCGAGTTTCCAGCCATTGCTGGCGAGTCAGATAGCTGCTTCCCAAAGCTGCCTGCACTGTTAAAAGAAAACAAAAAAGACATCCTGGAAGATTGGAAGAATTATCACTACCTCAGTGATGGAGGGCTGGGATGAAAATATTGCAGCTCACAGGGTCAATCCCTTTGGTTTTCACTGACATTTTTGTGCCCTGGTGCTACCATTCACTTTCAAAATGGTTTTTTTTCTGAATTATTTTCTCTTAGTCACACAAGAAACCTACCACAAAGGCAGGTGTGAGTCTCTAATTTTACAGGATCAGCACAGGGAAAGTTAGGTATTTGCATTCCTGCCCATTCTCTCTGCAGTGATGGTGAGGCCTAAAGCAGTGTTTCCACTAAGTTTCTATGGCTTAATAATCATAAAATCCCCATACAGGGTCTGTGGCCTGAGCCAAGTTCTCTGTTAACCAGCCTGAAACAGCCTTTGCTCCTGAGATGAAATAGGATCAGATTCATTAAGTCCAGCCTGGCCATAAGGAAAATGTATATACATTTGTTTGAATAGAAAATGCCTAAGATTCCTTCATCCCAGATAATTTATTCCTGCTAAATATCATGTGATGCAAATGCATGCATAGCAATTTAATGAATCTGAGCTTGGGAAGGCTGATTAGTGCATGATGGGGAGTGCTGGGTGACAGCAGCTGAACATGAGCCAGCACTGTGCCCAGGTGGCATGGAAAGCCAATGACACCTTGGCTTCTACTAGGAACAGTGTGGCCAGCAGGACTAGGGATGGAATTCTGCCCCTGTATTTGGCACTGGTGAGGCTTCACCTTGAAAACTGTGTGCAGTTTTGGGCCTTTCCCTTCAAGAGGGATACTGAGGTGCTGGAGCAGGTCCAGAGGAGGCCAACGAGACTGGGGAAGGGACTGGAGGGGAAGTCATATGAGGAGAGGCTGAGGGAGCTGGGGAAACTCAGGGAGGACCTTATCACACTCTACAGCTACCCGAAGGGAAGTTGCAGTAAGGTGGGGGTCAGGCTCTTCTCCCAGGCAACTTGTGAGCAGACAAGAGGGCATTGCCTGAAGCTGTGCCAGGGGAGGTTTAGGTTAGATATTAGGAAGCACTTCCTCACAGAAAGGCTGATTAGGCACTGGAATGGACTGCCCAGGGAGGTGGTGGAGTTGGCATCCCTGGAGGTGTATAAGGAAAGACTGGATGTGGCACTTAGTGCCATGGTCTGGTCGATGTGGTGCTGTTAGATCATAGGCTGGACTTGATGATCTCAGAGATCTACTCCAGCCTCAATAATTCTGTGATTCTATGGGCCACATCATGGGCCAGGAGACAGGAGAGTAGTATGACAAGAAACTGTCTTGATCATTTCAGGTTCTACAGCTGCTTAGGTAAATGCTTACATGAAATTCACCTGAAACTAAATAGAAGAAAGGTACTTACACACCTATTCAAGCAGAACTTCCCCCTAGTGACTTACTTGCAAAACACAAAGTGTCTTGGCTTTTGAAAGGTCAAGGATATTTTGAGTTGGACTATGGAACTAAAGCAATAAAATAATAAAAGTCTGGTTTTTCCCTTATCCAAATGTATTTTTCCTTTAACATTAATCATAGCATAGATGAGGATAAAAATGTAATTCAAAGTTTTATATTGCATCCTTGATGGATTTTTCCCCTGTAATACATCCAGACAAGCTGCATTTTGATATCCAGATCATTTGAAGGTTTTCTTTTGATCTTTGTAGCAAATGGAATAGCCACACAGTGCTTTGCCTTTTACTCATAACTCACCCTTTCTGCCCCTTGGAGAGAAACAAGTGTGATGGTAGTGGAAACTGAGAACCAGAGTCATCAACAGCCTTCCTTACTTGGATAGTAGGGGCTCTGCAGAAGCAAAGAGACCAAAAACTTTCTGCAGGCTTCGTATTAAAAAACATTTAGAAGAACTGCTTCAGGGCCAGCCTCAGTAAAATGAATGATCACACCAAACCAGTTCATTTTCAACATCAGCAACGCTTTGTTAGTGCTTGCTAGGGGAAGATTCTTCTGCAAAGGGAAAAAAAGGCCTCCCAGTTGTCCTATTGGCAAGGGACTCAGGGCTTTATAGGGTCAGGTATTGCTTCTGTGGCCTTACATAAGTCAGCTGTGGTTCAATTTCTTCATAACTGTAGACCAGTGTGGCAAAAATTCAGACATTAATCTCCCTGTGCCTCACTTTCCCCAAGCTAGAGCAGCAACGATAGTTCCCCAGTAGTGGAATTCACACAGATTAGGTGAAAAGGGTAGGTGAAAAGGGCCATTTCAGTCCAGCACAGAAGCCTGTTCCTTTCCCCAGGTGAATGGCTGCACAGATCATAGAATCGTGGAATTGTTCAGGTTAGAAAACATCTTTAAGACAATTGAGTCCAACAGTGAATCTAGCACTGCCCAGTCCCACAGCTAAACCATGTCACTAAGCACTACATCTACATGTCTTTTAAGTACCTCCAGGAATGGTGACTCCACTACCTCCTTGGGCAGCCTGTTCAAATGCTTCACAACCATTGCAATGATGAAATTTTCCCTAATGTCCAACTTAAACTTTCCCTGGCTCAACTTGAGGCCATTTCCTCTTGACCTATCACCTGTCAGTTGGGAGAAGAGACCAAGCTCCACCTTGCTACAGTGTTCTTTCAGGTAATTGTAGAGAGTGATAAGGAATTGCCTGAAGCCTCCTTTTCTTGAGACTGAACAGCCTCAGTTCCCCCAGATGCTGCTCATAAGATTGGTTGTGGCAGTTTTAGGCTGTGCCTGGAAAATTTTCCACAGATTGAGTAGAAAGTGGTAGAATGTAACTAAATTATCACTGGATGTGAAAGGGAAAATAATGATAAGGTCTAAATAATCCCAGTGGTCTCCTTTCCAGTCTCCTTCCCTCCAGCTGGTGCTTCTGCTGGCTTGCTGACCTTGGCTCTGTTCCTTTGTTGTGGCTGAGTACTTCAGCTACTCTCTGCTCTTCTCTCTTGCACAGGGGGAAGGGAGCAGGGAGGAGGAAGCTATTAGTAACCCCCTGGGGGTTCTTGTGTTGTTTATCAATTGTAAGTACTTGTAAATACTTTATATTTTGTACATGTTCATTGCATTCCATATTTCTAGATGGTAGTTGTGCTTGTAAACACAGCTTCATTTGCTTCCAGCTGAGCTGGTCTGGCACTTTTATCCTGGGGGAATTTCAACCCACCACATTGGTTCTCTAGACCCTTCTAAATTTTATTGTCCTACTTTGGAGATGCTCCAGAACCTCAATGTCCTTCTTGTAGTGAGTGGCCCAAAACTGAACACAGTGTTTGAGGCACAGTTGGACCAGCACCTCTCAACCCTGATGTACTAGCAGTATCTGAAAGCTTAGTGTGAGCCAGATCCAGGTACCTCAGCAGCCATACAGCTTGTGCTACTTTACAGCTCTGTGCTGCCTTAGGCAGGCTGTTACCTGCACCCAAGAGAGTTTAAAGCTGCCTCAGAGTTTGTGGGTCTCTCTCTAACTCTGTCTCTGTGCTTCAGTATAAACTCAACTCCCAGTAAGCTGCAGGGAATACCATTAGCAATCCTCCCCCATTTCCCCCATTGACCAGCTGACACTAATGGCACTGGAATGCTTGCCAAACCATAGCCACGTTGCCCCACCAGGATTCTGTCACCTGAATAGAATTAACCAGGTTGGAAAAGACCTGTGAGATCATCAAGTCCAACCCATCACCCAACACCATCTAATCAACTAAACCATGGCAGCAAGTGCCCCATCCAGTCTCTCCTTAAACACCTCCAGTGATGGCGACTCCACCACCTCCCTGGGCAGCGCATTCCAATGGCCAATCTCTCTTTCTGGGAAGAATTTCTTCCTATTATCCAGCCTAAACCTCCCCTGGTGCAGCTTGAGACTGTGTCCTCTTGTTGTGGTGCTGGTTGCCTGGGAGAAGAGACCAACCCCCACCTGGCTACAACCTCCCTTCAGATAGTTGTAGAGAGCAATAAGGTCTCCCCTGAACTTCCTCTTCTCCAGGCTAAGCAACCCCAGCTCCTTCAGCATCACCTCACAGGGCTGTGCTCCAAACCCCTCACCAGCTTTGTTGCCCTTCTCTGGACACGTTCCATCAACTCAACATGCCCAGAACTGGACACAGGACTCAAGGTGTGGCCTGAGCAGTGCTGAGTACAGGGGCAGAGTGACTTCCCTGCTCCTGATGGCCACACTACTCCTGATGCAGGCTAGGATGCCATTGGCCTTCTTGGATCAGAGTCCATTGCTCTGCCAAAAGCCTGAGGTGAGATGACAGGAGCACACGACCAGCAGCAGATGATGTGAGGGACAGCTTGCAGTCATCTCCAGCTTTCCAAGGCAGCAGCAGCACTTGATAATACCAAAAGGCCGCTGCAAAGTGCAGGGCCTCACTTTGAGGAGAAACAGGCAGCAGAAAGCATGGCCATCTCTGCACAGATTATGAGAGAGAGATTACAGTCAAACAGAAAAAAACATAACACAGAGCAACAGAGAGGTGGCTGGAAACGTTGGGGGAAAAAAAAATAGAACAATTCAACAGAACATCAGTATTTTGAGAATCCCAGCCAGGAAGCAGGACACAGATACCATGCAGTAAAGTGCTGCCAGACCTGTTGGTTATTGATTTTTCTGAAGATCCCACCTGAACTGAATGTGTGGACTGAATCCCAATGAGAGTCCCAGATGGAGTAGGTGATTGTGAAGGCAATGGACTTATTACTCTTTAAGACTCAAGGGAACAAGGTAGGTTTTTACAAGTAGCTGAAACAAAGAAAGAGATCATATGGGAAGGTGCTAGGCTCCTATTGTTTCCGACCAGAAGTCCTAAAACCCAGGGTGAAAGGGAAGAATTAACTGTGGAGAAAAGGAAAAGAAAAGAAGATAAAAGAAAACAGAAGAGAAGAGAAGAGAAGAGAAGAGAAGAGAAGAGAAGAGAAGAGAAGAGAAGAGAAGAGAAGAGAAGAGAAGAGAAGAGAAGAGAAGAGAAGAGAAGAGAGAAGAGAAGAGAGAAGAGAAGAAAAGAGAAGAAAGAAAAGAAAAGAAAGAAAAAAGAGAAGAAAAGAGAAGAAAAGAGAAGAAAAGAGAAGAAAAGAAGAAAAAAGAAGAAAAAGGGAAAGAAAAGAGGGAAAGAAAAGAGGGAAAGAAAAGAGGAAAGAAAGAAAAGAAAAGAGGAAAGAAAAGAGGAAAGAAAAGAGGGAAAGAAAAGAGGGAAAGAAAAGAGGGAAAGAAAAGAGGGAAAGAAAAGAGGGAAAGAAAAGAGGGAAAGAAAAGAAAGAAAAGAGGGAAAGAAAAGAGGGAAAGAAAAGAGGGAAAGAAAAGAAAAGAGGAAAGAAAAGAGGGAAAGAAAAGAGGGAAAGAAAAGAGGGAAAGAAAAGAGGGAAAGAAAAGAGGGAAAGAAAAGAGGGAAAGAAAAGAGGGAAAGAAAAGAGGGAAAGAAAAGGGGAAAGAAAAGAGGGAAAGAAAAGAGGGAAAGAAAAGAGAGGGAAAGAAAAGAGGGAAAGAAAAGAGGGAAAGAAAAGAGGGAAAGAAAGAGGGAAAGAAAAGAGGGAAAGAAAAGAGGGAAAGAAAAGAAAGAAAGAAAGAAAGAAAAAGAAAAGAAAAGAAAAGAAAAGAAAAAAAGAAAAGAAAAGAAAAGAAAAGAAAAGAAAAGAAAAGAAAAGAAAAGAAAAGAAAAGAAAAGAAAAGAAAAGAAAAGAAAAGAAAAGAAAAGAAAAGAAAAGAAAAGAAAAGAAAAGAAAAGAGTGTATAAAATGTGTCTGCACCAGTTTGGAATGGGCGACCCGAGGAGGTGGTGGAGTCACCATCACTGGAGGTGTTCAGGAGGAGACTTGATGGGGTGCTTGGTGCCATGGTTGCATGGTTTAGTTGATTAGGTGGTGTTGGATGATAGGTTGGACACGATGATCTTGAAGGTCTCTTCCAACCTGGTCTATTCTATTCTATTTTATTCTATTCTATTCTCTGGAGGTAATTCTTCTGGTCAGGGCAGCTAGACACTCCAGGTTGCTGTAGAGCATCGCAGTCCATGTGCTGCCTACATACCCTGGTGCTCCCAGCGCTGAACCTGCTGCTGTCCGCATGCAGCATCCATCAAAGCCACCAAGCCTGAGCTGTTTGGCTGCATCCTCTGCATCTAATCATCCTTGGAATGTGCTGCCCAGGGAGGTGGTTGAGTCCCCAAGCCTGGATGTGTTTAAAGGTGGTTTGGATATGGTGCTTGGGGATATGGTTTAGGGGTGAACCTTGCAGAGTAGGGTTCTGGGTTGGACTTGGTGATCCTGAGGGTCCTTTCCAACCTGAATGTTTCTGTGATCACACCTTTAGAGATCCCACATCAGCTGTTTTTATTTTATGTGTCTCCAGCTCTCTCCTGGCATCTTTCCTCACATGAAGTGCAGCTTAACACCTTGCCAAGAGATCTGACACCACCAGTAATCAGTGCTTCTGAAAACATCCCAGGAACTCCCAGTCCTCCCTTCCTCTTTCTCTTCTTTATACAGCCTTTTCATCATCACGACAAGAAACAGACCAGACAAACAGATGTCTTCTTTTTTCTTTGCTGCTAATTCCACAGATTTTCATGACTGTGATAGTAAACCTCCATCATCAGGGGATGGAATTGTTCCTGTGAATCCATACAAATGGGGCTGCTTAGCCTGGAGAAGAGGAGGCTCAGGGGAGACCTTATTGCTCTCTACAACTCCCTGAAGGAGGTTGTAGCCAGGTGGGGGTTGGTCTCTTCTCCCAGGCAACCAGCACCAGAACAAGAGGACACAGTCTCAAGCTGCGCCAGGGGAGGTTCAGGCTGGATGTTAGGAAGAAGTTCTTCACAGAAAGAGTGATTGATCTTTGGAATGTGCTGCCCAGGGAGTGGTGGAATCACCATCACTGGAGGTGTTTAAGAAGAGACTGGATGGGGTGCTTGGTGCCATGGTTTAGTTGATTAGATGGTGTTGGATGATGGGTTAGTCTCGATGACCTCAAAGGTCTCTTCCAACCTGGTTAATTCTATTCTATTCTATTCTATTCTATTCTATTCTATTCTATTCTATTCTATTCTATTCTATTCTATTCTATTCTGAATATGTAGAGTCAAGATGGCAAGAGAGCAGCTTGTTAACAATATCCATTGAAAAACACAGGCATTTCTCTGCCTTCTGCTTAATCTATTAATTTTCTTCCACAAAAAGAGATCTACTGCTATTTACCAGACTATAGTGCAGTAATGAGTGAGGAAGGAGGCTTTCCTTTTCAAAGAGATGCTTTGATAGAAAATACACAAATAAATCCAACAAATATAAAGCCACCCCACGTTAAATGAAGTTGTACTGCCACCTGAGGTTACCACCTGTTTCTGCTTTGATTCCTGTGTTTCTTTCAGGCCATTTTTGTTGACTGTGCACAGGTTCAGCTTGGCTGCTGTTGCTTCTAAACATGTTAGGGCCCCAGGGGAGCCCCAGTGTCTCTTTCTCCTGGTCCCAGATCCTCAGATACAAACTAGGAGAGAAAGGGAGAAAGAAGGAAATAGAGAATGAGACAGGGAATCATAGAATTGTCCAGATTGGAAGGGACCTCAAGGATCATTTAGCTCCAACCCCCTGGCATGAGCAGGGGCACCTCACACTACAGCAGGTTGCTCAGAGCCACATCCAGCTTGGCCTTAAATACCTCCAGGGATGAGGCTTCTACCACCTCCCTGGGCAACCTGTTCCAGTGTTTCACTACCCTCATGGTGAAGAACTTCTTCCTAACATCCAATCTGAATCTGGCCAGCCTGATCTAGTGTGGGGTGTCCCTGCCCATGGCAGGGGGTTGGAAGTAGATGATCCTTGAGGTCCCTTCCAACCCTGACTGACACTATGATACTATGAATCTACCCATTCCTAGTTTTGTTCCATTCCCCCTAGTCCTATTGCTCCCTGACACCCTAAAAAGTCCCTCCCCAGCTTCTCTCTTCTCTTCTCTTCTTGTAATCCCCTTCAGATACTGGAAGGCCACAATAAGATCAGGAAGAGTGGAAAGGAGGGAAGGAGGGAGGGATGGATAGAGGGAGGGAAGGAGGGATGGAAGGAGAGAGGGAAAAAGGAAGGAAGGGAGGAAGGGAAAAAGGAAGGAAGGAGGGAGCGAAGGAAGGAAGGAAGGAAGGAAGGAAGGAAGGAAGGAAGGAAGGAAGGAAGGAAGGAAGGAAGGAAGGAAGGAAGGAAGGAAGGAAGGAAGGAAGGAAGGAAGGAAGGAAGGAAGGAAGGAAGGGAAGGAGGGAGGGAGGGAGGGAGGAAGGAAGGAAGGAAGGAAGGAAGGAAGGAAGGAAGGAAGGAAGGAAGGAAGGAAGGAAGGAAGGAAGGAAGGAAGGAAGGAAGGAAGGAAGGAAGGAAGGAAGGAAGGAAGGAAGGAAGGAAGGAAGGAAGGAAGGAAGGAAGGAAGGAAGGAAGGAAGGAAGGAAGGAAGGAAGGAAGGAAACATTCCACTATCCTACATTCTTCCAATCTCTTCCTTTCTTTCTAAAGCAGCTCTTCAGTTTGGAAGGATATTAAAAATAGAAGTGTTAGATTTGGCAATAAATTAAATGTCCAGATGAAGGGAAAACAATTACAAATTGGAAACAGATTTATTCACACTCAGTGCATTAATGAAAATGTTAAAAAAAAAAACACAAAAAAAAAACCCCAAAAAAAAACAAACCAAGAAGAAAAAGGAAAAAAAAAAAACAAACCCCTAAACTGGGTATACTGTGTGGAAAAAAATAATGGCCCAGCAGGTCTACTTTTTATTAACAACTCATCAGTAAGCAGGTTGTAATTCATAACAAAGAATTTACCCCAAGGAACACCACAGGACTGTGAGCTTTTTAGTTTCCTAAGAAAATACATATGTTGTTCCACTTGGTTTCCTTTCAATAAAACCCACCAGTTAGCACTTCATTTTCGAGCTGTTCTGACAAATCAGGTGAGTTAGCTTTGTAGGAGAGAAAAAACCCAAAACCCTAACAAATGCAGAAGCCAACTTTTCAGCTGAGAATTTTTAGGGAAATTTTTATTTTTTTATTTTTTTTAATAACTCAAATAAATTTGCCAAAAGGCAAAAATGAGGCGTGACGAAAAGGCCCTGACTCGAGTCTGTTTGGAGCCACTTGAAAGAAGCTCCCTTTTAATTTGCTTCGTTAAGTTTTCCTGAGGAAATTATTTTGGGATACATCCCCTGGCTGCTAAGGTATGTGTTGGAGACAAAAGGAATTTTTATGGCTTTTGTTGTGTTTTTATAGCGTCTTGAAACCTGATTAAAGACACGGAGGAAAACCTGCGCGCTGGCCTGCGGCTCCGTGCAAGGCCTAAAGGAGGCTTGAGGTCCCGAGAAATCAGTTAGGTGAGGATCACTCTAATACCAGCACCAGAACAAGAGGACACAGCCTCAAGCTGCGCCAGGGGAAGTTTAGGCTCGAGGTGAAGAGAAAGTTCTTCACTGAGAGAGTTGTTAGCCATTGGAATGTGCTGCCCTGGAGGCATTCAAGAAGGGACTGGATGTGGCATTTGGTGCCATGGTTTGGTCATGAGGTCTGTGGTGACAGGTTGGACTTGATGATCTTTAAGGTCTCTTCCAACCTTGGTGATTATTGCTCTCTACAACTGCCTGAAGGGAGGTTGTAGCCAGGCAGAAGGTTGGTCTCTTTTCCCAGGCAGCCAGCACCAGAACAAGAGGACACAGTCTCAGGCTGTGCCAGGGGAAGTTTAGGCTGGATGTTAGGAAGAAGTTCTATACAGAGAGAGTGATTGGCCATTGGAATGGGCTGCCTGGGGAGGTGGTGGAGTCACCATCATCGGAGGTGTTCAGGAGGAGACTTGATGGGGTGATTGGTGCCATGGTTTAGTTGCTTAGGTGGGTTGGATTGGTTGATAGTTTGGACACGATGATCTTGAAGGTCTCTTCCAACCTGGTTTATTCCATTCCATTCCATTCCATTCCATTCCATTCCATTCCATTCCATTCCATTCCATTCCATTCTATGAGGTGAGGAGAAAGTTCTTCACAGAGAGAGTTGTTAGCCATTTGAATGTGCTGCCCAGGGAGGTGGTGGAGTCACCATCCCTGGAGGTGTTCAAGAAGGGATTGGACGTGGTATTTGAAGCCATGGTTTAATAGTCATGAGGTGTTGGGTGACAGGTTGGACTTGATGATCTTTGAGGTCTTTTCCAAGCTTCTTGATTCTATGATTCTATGATTCTCTTACAACATCAAGACCTATATTGTTTCATTTGGCTGCTCCTGTCACCTGCATGCAGGAAAGCCCTCTTGAAGGAAGGAAATAATCAAGGTGGCAGGCAGGAAAACAGTGAGAATGACATGAAATACAAGGAAAGAAACAGGAATTGAGGTGCAAAATTGGAACAGATTTAAATAAGTCACTTCTGCTTACATTACTACAGCATGGTGCTGGTCAGGATATGAATAAAATAGAATAAACCAGGTTGGAAAAGACCTTTGAGATTATCAAGTCAACCTATCATTCAGCACCATCTAATCAACTAAACCATGGCACCAAGCACCCCATCCAGTCTCTTCTTAAACACCTCCAGTGATGGTGACTCTACCACAATGCGCATGATGTGCATCATGTCCAGCCTGGGCTCCCTTCACAGAAGTAACAGACCTGCCATAAGTGCCAGTGCCCCCTGGTTTTCACAGAATCACAGAATATTAAGGGCTGGAAGGGACCTCAAAAGCTCATCCAGTCCAACCCCCTGCCAGAGCAGGATGACCTAGTCCAGATCACACTGCATCTGGGTGGGGTTTGAACTTTTCCAGGGAGGGAGACTCCACAGCTCCTGTGGGCAGCCTGTTCCAGTGTTCTGCCACCTTCACAGGGAAAAAAGTTTTCCCCATGTTTCCATGGAACATTGCCCTTTGTCATTGTTTTAGCAGTGCCTGATAAATCTGAGCAAGATCCTCCCAGTTCAGTCATTTTTCAGAAGGACAAAGGCAATCTTCACAATATTTTATGACCACATTCAGTCCTTTCTGTACAGTTTGACAGAATGGAGATACAGTCCAAGGTTCCAAGAGATCACTGACAGTTTCCCCATCAATTTATTATTTGATGTACACTACTTACCACAGAACCACAGACACATTCAGGTTGGAAAACACCCTCAGGATCACCAAGTCCAACCAAGAACCCTGCTCTACAAGGTTCACTCCTAAACCATATCCCCAAGCACCACATTCAAAACACCTCTAAACACATCCAGGCTTGATTACTCAACCACCTCCCTGGGTAGCACATTCCAAGGCCTGACCACTCTTGCCCTGAAAAAATGTTTCCTAATGTCCAGTCTAAACCTACCCAGTCACAGCTTGAGGCTGTTCCTCCTTGTCGTATCACTAATTACCTGGGAGAAGAGACCAGCACCAAGCTCTCCACAACCTCCTTTCAGGTAGTTGTAGAGAGCAATGAGGTCTCCCCTCAGCCTCCTCTTTGCCAAACTAACCATCCCCAGCTCCCACAGTTGCTCCTCAGATTTATTTTCCAGGCCCTTCCCCAGCTTCATTGCCTTCCTCTGCACTGGCTCCAGCACCTCCACATCTCTCTTGGATTGAGGTTCCCAAAACTGGGCACGCTACTTGAGGTGTGGCCTCAGCAGAGCTGAGTACAAGGGGACAATCACCTCCCTACCCCTGCTGGACACAGCATTTCTAATTCAAGCCAGGTTGCCATTGGCTTTCTTGGCCACCTGGGCACACTGCTGGCTCATATTTGGTTGCTTGTCCATTAGAACCCCCCAGGTCCCTTTCTGCCAGACAGAACATTACAGAAGCCAAATTAACTATCTGCTCCAGGATTTCCAAATATTATACTGGAAAGCAGTTTGAGAAGCAGAGGAGACTGGGATTCTAGTTGTTTACCATTCCTGACTTGGCTAGAAAGAAGCACTGAAAAAGCAAGGAACTATTAAGGAACACAATATTTACATGGAAAAGCTCCTTATAGCCAACAACATATTTACACTGAGTAAAGGCACTTGGCAATTAATTCTAAACCTTCTCCAAAAGGAGAAATAATTGGAGTTGAAAGTCAACAGTTTCTCTTCTGTCTGCTGTGTGTCTGACATACATCCATCACTTCCTTGGGCCCAGATCACAGAGACCTTTAGCTCTCAGTGGAAGGGACATGCACAATTACTGTTTGAGGAATGGTGAGACGTGGGGATGTGTTGGTTCACATGTCACTGCCATAACCAGGCAGGACCAGCAAGAGTTCCTAGAGCACCTGCAGCAAGTGGTAAAAGTCTCTGTGACGCACCTCTAGATTATAAAGCTCGTATGAATATATCCAGGAACACTCCCAGGCTCAACAGCAATCTTTTAGAGGGCCTGACTGTCCATAAAGCTGTTTAAAGCAGTAGACATTAATCCTGGAAAGTAATGTTGGAACATTTCTAAGGCAGCTCTTTTAGGCCTTTACCTCCAGACCTGCTATGTGGGATCCAGCTGCAGGGAAGGAGCAGTCCAGCTATGTCAAAAGCAACCTATTTCTGTGAATGTCAAGCTCAAACATTGATATTTCCAAAGCACTTCATCTGAGAAATGCTGGTCAGGCAAGCAGTTAATGCTCAGAGACCTCTGCAGTGACACACAAATGGAAACAACCCACTCCCTCTTCCATTACAGTAGGTCTGGGCCGTGGTATCCTCTGCAGTTAGAGACAGTTTAAGTGCTTAAGGATGCAGCTCATAGCTTGGAAAGTGTAGGCAGTTGAAGCATTTAGGCACATGAAATCACTGCAAGATTAAAATACTTATTGTATTCAGCCACTTTTAGCCAATACCCAATTTGTAATCTGGCCAGAAAAAAATGAGGTCATATATCTGCTACTCAGATTATTTTGCTATCTGCCAAGGGACGCTTCTGGGAAGGGTTATTCTTCCCAGCAGAAATGTAGGAAATAAGTTGGAACACATTAATTCATATTAATAAAAAGGCCTGTGAAGACAACAGCTGTTTGATCCTTAGATAAACTGTAGACAGTTTTCACTATTTAAGTCACTGTGAGTGATGTACTGTAGGTTTGAGGGGGTGGGGCTGGGGGGGGGGGGGGAAGGAGCCAAGAAAAAGAGGAGGGGAAACAAAAAAAGAAAAGAAAAGAAAAGAAAAATAAAAAACCCTGGAGAAAATATTTACTTGCATACTTTTCCTAGGAAAATAAAATGAGGCTAATGAAACAGACTTGTTTAGACACTCTGTAGCACTCCCTGAGGGATCTGGAGATACTTTCCACCTACTCCTAACCTCTCTTCAGCAGTCACAGCCGGGGCTTCTGTTGTGGGTCCCTCACAGGCATGGTCTTTGCAGGAGTTTGCAGAGAGGCAGATGTGGGGACCGGTGGCATCTATTGGGCCTGAGGATGGCAGCTGTGCTGACGTGGAAGCCGCAGGTGTTTGGCAGGGCGCTGCCCAGCTGGGAGTCCGGCGGCAGCGGCGATTCTGGCTGCGGGAGCGGGAGAGCTGCAGGAATCCGGTGGGCTGAGGCAGCCACATTCATAAAGAGCTACAGCATGAAAGGAAGAATATAAAACATGAATTAGTTTAAATTGGCCTGCCACCTGAAAGGGGCTGATTGTGCCTCTCAGGGTGGGCAGTGCTCTCACGCAGACATTCAGTGCTCTCAGGCAGACATTCATACTCCTTCCTCTGCTGCAGCAGCTTTCCCTGATCCTGGAGGCCAATCCGCTGCAGATAAAATTCACCTCTAGTTGCCTTTGAAACTAGAACCATACTGAAAGGGCAAACAGAAACCAGCAAACAGGGTTTCTGTGACAGCAGCAAGCAGACACGCATGGGGCATGAAGGCAGACATGGCTGCTTGGGTGCTCTCCACTGTGCCTCAAACAGGGATGACATCTCCTCAGCCTTGTCCACTCCGGTGTGAACTTTCCAGAGATAGCAGAAAGAAGGCTTTCCCCAGGTCATGACCAGAAGACAAGGGGGATTGATGTTGTGACCTTCTGCAGCCTGAGCCCTGGGTGGAAGACTTGTGTAGCAGAAAAGTTTGTTCACTCTCAGTCTTGACCTCCACTTCTGTTGGTGGAACGAGTGTGTCTTTGTGGAGACCAAACTGCCTGGATATCTCACACAATTTAAGTCATATAAACCTCAAAATGGAACATTTCCTTTTGTTTTGTTATTTTTTCCCCTCAGAACTCCAGGATTGATATTAATTCCCTGATGCTCCCACTCACTTCCCTTTCCTTTGTGCTGGAGGTCACCACAAATGCTTATGCAGAGGTGGAACTGGTGACTTGAGGAACCCTCTGGGAGGCCTGCTGATATGTGTTTGTCAGTGGAACAGACAGCTCGCTGTGGCTCCCATTTACAAGCTTCTTAAACTAGCTTCTAAACTAGCTTTTAACAAAGAAAATGTGTTAAAGTACCAATAAAACTGCTCTAATAAGCCCTCCATAGCAAACTCCTAATTGAAGCTCATAAAGAGAGCTCTAAACAGTATTTAAAGTGCAAAGAAAACATATTGGTCCTCAATGCAAACAAGTAGATGTGGTGCTGATGCTTTTTATTTAACCAACATGAAAGCAGCAGAACAGAAAAATGTAGGTGTGGGATGTGTGTGGTTAGAATGTTGGCTATTGGACTTACAGGCAGGTTTAAAATCTCCCCTTCAAAAAGAAGGCAGGTTGGCTCCAGTGCATGCAACCTGCCCAGAAACTTGTAGAAATGTTTTTTTCACTTGTCCCCTTTCCTACACCCATGGATGTACCTGCAAAGGGACCTGGGGGTACTGGTAGATAGTAGGCTGAACATGAGCCAGCAATGTGCCCAGTTAGGACAAGAAGGCCAATGGCATCCTGGACTGTATCAGGATTTATGCAAATAAATTACCATTGGATGTAAAGGGAAAAGAATGAGAAGGTCTAAATAATCCTATTGGTTTGATTGGTTGATGAACATGAGCCAGCAGTGTGCCCAGGTGGCCAAGAAGGCAAATGGAATCCTGGACTGTGTCAGGAACAGTGTGGCCAACAGGAGCAGGGAAGTCATTGTGCCCCTGAACTCAGCACTGGTTAGGCCACACCTTGAGTCCTGTGTCCAGTTCTGGGCCCCTCAGTTTAGGAAAGATGTTGAGTTGCTGGAACGTGTCCAGAGAAGGGCAACAAAGCTGGGGAGGGGTCTGGAGCACAGCCCTGTGAGGAGAGGCTGAGGGAGCTGGGGTTGCTTAGCCTGGAGAAGAGGAGGCTCAGGGGAGACCTTCTTGCTGTCTACAACTATCTAAAGGGAGGTTGTAGCCAGGTGGGGTTTGGTCTCTTCTCCCAGGCAACCACCAAAAGAACAAGAGGACACAGTCTCAAGCTGCACCAGGGGAGGTTTAGGCTGGATGTTAGGAAGAGGTTCTTCATAGAAAGAGAGATTGGCCATTGGAATGGGCTGCTCAGGGAGGTGGTGGAGTCACCATTGTTGGAGGTATTTAGGAGGAGACTGGATGGGGTGCTTGGTGCCATGGTTTAGTTGATTAGATAGTGTTGGATGATAGGTTGGATGCGATGATCTCGAAGGTCTCTTCCAACCTGGTTAATTCTATTCTATTCTATTCTATTCTATTCTATTCTATTCTATTCTATTCTATTCTATTCTATTCTATTCTATTCTATAAGCAGGACAGAGCATGCACTTTGTTTGCTACTTACTGGTTTACTTTTGCATTTCAACAGCTGCAATTTATGCTTCTCCTTTCAGTGCTCCTGTGCCACAATTTGGGTCCTCAGTAACAGCTCAGAAAATGAAATTCCTCTAGGAATGACTCTCCTTGACTCCTGCCAAGCACCCACATGCTGAAAGCTTCTGGAGGAGAGTTCCTCCATGAGGGTCAGTGGTAAGTTTCCTCCAAACCTGCAGGATTCTTTGTAGCCTCAATGGAAGAGATGCACATACAGACGTTAAAGAGGAGGCAGAGAAAAGGGAAATTACATTTGAGAATCATACAGTGGCTTAGGTTGGAAGGGACCCACTACTCCAAGCTCCCTGCCAATGGCAGGGACACCTCTCAACTAGACTTGATTGCTTGGGGCCTCATCTAACCTGGCCTTGAACATCCCCCAGGGAGGGAGAATCCACAGCCTCTCTGGGCAAACTATTCCAGAGTCTCACCATCCTTGTACTGAAGAATTTCTTCCTAAGATCTAGTCTAAGCCTATTTTCTCTCCGCTTGAAACCATTCCCTCTTGTTCCATTGCTAGACACTCATGAAAAGTCCCTTTCCAGCCTTCCTGTAGGTTTCTTTCAGGTATTGGAAGGCAGCTATAAGTTGTCCCTGGAGCCTTCCCTTCTCCAGACTGCACAAGTCCATCTCCCTAAGCCAGAGTGGTGTAGCTTGGAAGAAGAGAGCAGAGCAACTCATGTCAAGCCACATCACTGCCTGTCCCATGAAGAAGCAAACTTAGAAATCTTTTTCAGAGTTGTGGATCCAGCAGTGAGATCTACGGAATGGCTATCCCAGCAAAAAGTCATTGCCTTGGTCCTGGGCTTTAGATACTACAGTGCTTCTTCACGCTGAATTACACTGGCACGGGTATCGAATGTTCCTGCTGGCTAGGACACACACTGAGGTGTCTTTAAGCCAGAACACACAGATATTGCTAAAGCAAGTCAGAGAGCTGCAGTACTATCTCAGTCTGCATGGTCCTTGGCTTCCCTTGGTGGTAGGGAGAGGCAGCCAGACTGGCTGGGCAGCCACATGTGGAGGGAAACGGGGATGGGATTCAGCGTGGTGGGGGCAGGGAGATTTAAAAATAGCATGGGATGAAATTTTTGGATCAAAGCAGAGGAAATAGTTGACTTTGAAGATGGGGAAGGAGGGAAAAGGAAGACTTAGAAGACACCATTAAATTTAGAACCTTTTAAAAAAGCACTCAAACCTTGTGCAGCATATTTGGGCTGCAAGACTGATAGACCCACTGGTGTCATCCCTTCATCTTCATCTTCCTCAAGCACTTTTCAAGGCAAAGCTGCATTAAAAACCATTGTGTTGCTGATGAAACACTTTGTGGTTTTGCCTCAAGTAATTCACTGGTTTCTACAAAAAACCTAAAGGCATTTTATAGGCAAAAGCTGTCATTTCTCTGTGCTAAGCTGTTTCTGCCATAAAAAGGTGTGATTTCACTTCCTGCACATGTGTGAAAATTTAGGATGTGTTCCAGTATAAAAGAACATGTTGCCACATGAAAAGCTGTGTTTTTAACAGCATTTGCAAAATCTCACCCTTGACCAAATCTGTCAGTTCTCACAAAATCTTAAAGACCAGACCATGACATTTTTCTGTGAGTGCACAGAAGTGTTAAAATACTGCAGTGATGGTAAAAAGAAAAAAGAGAGAAGGAAAAGAAACAGGAAAAGAAACAGAGAAAGAAAAAAAAAAATCAAGAAAAAGGAAAAGAAACAAGAGGAAAAAAAGAGAATAAGAGAAAAAGAAAGAGAAAAAAGAAAAAGAAAAAAGAGAAAGAGAAAGAGAAAGAGAAAGAGAAAGAGAAAGAGAAAGAGAAAGAGAAAGAGAAAGAGAAAGAGAAAGAGAAAGAGAAAGAAAAAGAAAAAGAAAAAGAAAAAAAAAGAAAAAGAAAAAGAAAAAGAAAAAGAAAAAGAAAAAGAAAAAGAAAAAGAAAAAGAAAAAGAAAAAGAAAAAGAAAAAGAAAAAGAAAAGAAAAAGAAAAGAAAAAGAAAAAGAAAAAGAAAAAGAAAAAAAAAAAAAGAAAAAGAAAAAGAAAAAGAAAAAGAAAAAGAAAAAAGAAAAAAAAAAAAAAGAAAAATATAAATAAGAATAAAAAGGAAAAGGAAAAGACAAAAATGAAAAAGGAAAAGAAAAAAAGAGAAAGGAAAGGGGGAAAGGAAATGAAGAAAGAAGGGGATAAAGAAATAGGAAAAATGAGAAAGTGAGGAAGAGAAAAGAAAAGAGAAGAGAAGAGAAGAGAAGAGAAGAGAAGAGAAGAGAAGAGAAGAGAAGAGAAGAGAAGAGAAGAGAAGAGAAGAGAAGAGAAGAGAAGAGAAGAGAAGAGAAGAGAAGAGAAGAGAAGAGAAGAGAAGAGAAGAGAAGAGAAGAGGAAAAAGAGAAGAGGAGTCCCATAGATGCAGAAGTTTGGCACAATTAGAGTGTGGAATTTTCACTGACTTTCAGTGGTATGAAGATTATCTGCCTCAGACAGAAGCTGTTCCTGTAGCTGGGATTCAGCAGGAAATAGGAACCTTGAGACTGAGTGGGACCGTGATGTGCTACAGTAGGAGGGGAGGACCCTTCCCACAAGGCAGACTGCCACCTGGGGATGCTCCAGATGTCCTGTTATACCCAGAACAAGGAGGAGAGAAAAGTTGTTGGTGGTAAGACAAAAAAAGCAAAGGCTTTCCTAAAACCAACCAGATACTTCTTGTGAGGCTGCACTCTACAGCCTCTCTCCAAGTACTGCAGAATCTACAGGTTAAATAGGACAGAGACACATCATGCAGAATGAGGTTAAGGGGGAAAATGGTTGTTGAAAGCTCTCAGGCCGTCAGTACCTCCTATGACATCATCCTAAGACCAAAACAGTTGCTCCTTTACAAGGCTAGAAATATTAAAATAATCAAAGGGCTGAGATAAAATTATCTGACTGGTGAAAACTGGACACTTCTAAAGCTGAGAATCTAATTCAGCTGCTTTCCTCACACTGAGGGGAGAAAAAAAAAACCCACCAAAAACCTAAATAAAAGAATATTAAAATGGGCATTTAAAATACTTGGATTTTTGTTTACTTCAAAGCACTCTTGCAGTGTGTGATACCCATGTTCCACATATGGCCTACAGTGTGTTCTTTAGGGTCCTGCTAAGCACTAAGATGTACTCCACAGTGCTTTATATTAACTTCATTATGAAGTTTCAGGAAGGACTTAAAACACTGTCAAAGGGCCAAGGCACTGCAATGAATTCATCAAAATCAGCAAGAAATGCTCTGTTTCATTTGGGACTGTGAGTCCTGATGAAAACTAAAGTAAGTAGAGAGCTTTGGATCAAGCCCTGAAGTGGCTTTCCTAAACAGGTGCAGAACAGTCAATAACTCTAGGGCTGAAGTCAATTAGACCCACTCAGGTTTTATCAATTAGTCATTCTTTTGATCTCTCAATCTAGCAGAAAAGTAAAAAAAATGTTCATTTTTACTCAGCTCTTCAGCTGCAAGGGTGAGGGGGTCCTGTCTCAATATGGAGCAGAAAACCTTCTCTGGACTTTTTCTTCTCTGTCTCCCATGAATTATGTTTTGTGCAAGAGGGCAGGTTTGCAGATGCAGGTGTTCAGACAGACTGCTGAGGAACATGTTCCCAAAGGGCCCCAAGGGCAGAGCTTCAGTATATGAAAGGAGAGCAAACTGATCTTGAACCAGCAAAAGCTGGAGATAAAATGGCAGAGGAATAGAATGCAATAGAATGCAATAGAATAGAATGGAATGGAATGGAATGGAATGGAATGGAATGGAATGGAATGGAATGGAATGGAATGGAATGGAATGGAACGGAACAGAATCAACCAGGTTGGAAAAGACCTTTGAGATCATCAAGTTCAACCTATCACCCAACACCATCTAATCAACTAAACCAAGCACCCCATCAAGTCTCTCCCTAAACACCTCCAGTGATGGTGACTCCACCACCTCCCTGGGCAGCACATTTCAATGGCCAATCTCTCTTTCTATGAAGAACTTCTTCCTAACATCCAGCCTAAACTTCCCCAAAACAGTTTGAGACTGTGTCCTCTTGTTCTGGTGCTGGTTGCCTGGGAGAAGAGACCAACCCCCACCTGGCTACGACCTCCCTTCAGGTAGTTGTGGACAGCAGACTAGGCTCAGTGCTGTGGGGCCTTTCATATACCATAGCTGAGGAGCCCGCATCTTCACCTGGAGAACAACTGGGCATGAGTTCCACATAGAAACGTCAAAAAACTCTCTACAGAGTCTGAGCTTCATAGCTTGAAATGACAGGAAAAAGTGCTCTACCCAAATTTGCCTGCAGACATATTTCTTTGCATTGAGGAAGTCCTGTATCTCCAAACTAAGGTGCTAAAAATGTGACTGGTCAGCTATCTGTCTGAAAATAATTTTGAGATACCACCAGGGAAAGTACCAAGTCTCCTATGGTCTGACCCTGATGCCACAGGACTTTGAGAAGGCAGTATCAAACCCTTGTGGCTCTGCTGGGGGTAGAGCTTCCACAGATGTGTCTCTAGCAGCCTCTAGGACATGACATAGCACTGAGTCTGGCATGTTCTTACATGCAAAAGAATCAAATGGCCAGAGCCCCACAATACCTTAGGTACACTACTCCTGTGTCTGTGCCACTGGAGTCTAATTCCCCTGAACTGAACCTGGCTGCCATTCGTCCTCTTGGAGACTGAGGTCTCTGTTTCCTGCAGTTAAAACCACTGGGCATCCTAATGCCTACTGCGAAGAACAACTTGAGCTAAGTAAGAACAGCCTCTGTTCTACTACTACTCAGCAAATCTCTCCTAGTCCATGAAATATTTCACACCATCTGTGTGTGGGGACACACATATCCTCATCTAAGCTGCTGTATGAATAGAAGGCAGCAATGTTTCTTGTTATCATGGCAGCCTGGCAGGCACAGCAGGGAGGGCAGGCAGCTCCTGTGTCAGGAGCCCACATACATCCTGGGCTGCATCAAGAGATGCTGTGTGGCCAGGAGATCGAGGGAGGTGATTCTCCCCCTCTACTTCACTTTGGTGAGACCCCACCTGGAGTACTGCATCCAGTTCTGGAGCCCCTGTCACAAGAAGGATCTGGGCATGCTGGAGCAGGTCCAGAGAAGGGCCACGAGGATGATCAGAGGGCTGGAGCTGCTCTCCTATGAGGACAGACTGAGGGAGTTGGGGCTGTTCAGTCTGAGAAGGCTCTGAGGAGACCTAATTGTGGACTTCCAGTATCTGAAGGGGCCTACAAGAAAGCTGGTGAGGGGCTTTTAAGGGTGTCAGGTAGTGATAGGACTAGGGGGAATGGAACAAAAATAGAAATGGGTAGATTCAGATTGGATGTTAGGAAGAAATTCTTCACAATGAGGATGGTGAGACACTGGAACTGGTTGCCCAGGGAGGTGGTAGAAGCCCCATCCTTGGAGGTTTTTAAGGCCAGGCTGGATGTGGTTCTGAGCAACCTGATCTTGTGTGAGGTGTCCCTGCCCATGTCAAGGGGAGAGTTGGAACTGGATGACCCTTGTGGTCCCTTCCAACCCTGACAATTCTGTGATTATATGATTCTACACAACCTATGATTGGTCTGGAACCCTGAGGTTCCAGGTCATTGTGCCATAAGGGGTAGGTCTGGCCAGGCTTCTTATCTGTAAAGGGAAGGGTCAGGTCCAGCACTGCTCCAGGGAAAATGCAGTGCTGCATATTTTAATATTCAATTATTTTTTTCCAATGCCCCTGGAAAATTGTACTGTGGGAGGAAAAAATTACTTAAAAGCAGCAAGAATTATCCAAAACTTGAGGGAAGGCAGCCCATTCCTTCCTGTCTTTTCCTAATACTCACATTCTAGTATTACTTGTGAGCTTATGATAGCCTAGAAACCAGCAGCAGATACACAGCAGTTAGCACTGTCAGGGTAGCTGCCCCTTTGCAATCTTTCCAGTTATTAATGCAGAGACATCTCTCCACCCCCTGTGTCTTATACTGGCCCTGAAAGGTGGAATCAAAATAAGAAAGCAGTCAGTGATGACAATGGCATTTGTAAAAGGAATGTCTGTCTGTGCTGTTGCAACCTCTGCCTCCACTAAGGCTTTTATCAATACAGACACTTCCTAAAAGGTGCCACACTGCAGACCATTACTGCATCAGCAGAAGTCTCTGCACAGAGTCAGTCTCAGAAGCAGCAGAAGTGGGAACTTGCTTTTGCCAGCCCCTGGGGAGGGACCTGCTCCATGAATTTTGTACATATAGAACTTGCTGATAAGCTCTTTTGCAACATCAATGCCTTTCCCATAGGCACTGGAGTAACCACTTCCTTTCCTCTAGTCTGCAGCTGCCTGTTTAGCTCAAGACTGCGAGCGGAGATTAAGACCAGCTTACTAGGGGAGAACACCTGGAGCAAAGCCTGCTGGTTGCTCCTGTATCCACAGGAACAGCTCTGTGAAATGAGAGAGACGTGGCAAGGTCCAGTCCTTTGACAGTGACAAGATCCTAATGGCAAGGGGGAGCATAGTCACCCTCCTGTCTATGCTTAAGGGGAGAGACAGGCTCTCTTTAACCCTTCTCAAAGTAGCTGAAGAAAAAGCACTCCAGACAGGATTGGACAGATTTGGAAAGTTTAAGTGGAAATGCTATTCATAGCTACCTCTTACAGTGCAAAGCCATGGCAGTTTTAGACTGATGCCTAGGGAGTTTTCCACAGACTGAGTAGAAAGTGGTAGAAAGCAAATAAATTACCATTGGATGTAAAGGGGAAAGAATGAGAAGGTCTAAATAATCCTATTGGTTTGATTGGTTGATGAACATGGGCCAGCAGTGTGCCCAGGTGGCCAAGAAGGCAAATGGAATCCTGGACTGTATCAGGAACAGCGTGGCCAGCAGGAGCAGGGAGGTCATTGTGCCCCTGTAGTCAGCACTGGTTAGGCCACACCTTGAGTCCTGTGTCAAGTTCAGTTTAGGAAGGATGTTGAGTTGCTGGAATGTATCCAGAGAAGGGCAACAAAGCTGGGGAGTGGTTCAGAGCACAGCCCTGTGAGGAGAGGCTGAGGGAGCTGGGGTTGCTTAGCCTGGAGAAGAGGAGGCTCAGGGAAGACCTTATTGCTCTCTACAATTCCCTGAAGGGAGCTTGTAGCCAGATGGTGTTGGTCTCTTCTCCCAGGCAAGCAGCACCAGAACAAGAGGACACAGTCTCAACCTGCATCAGGGGAAGTTTAGGCTGGATGTTAGGAAGAAATTCTTCATAGAAAGAGAGATTTGCCATTGGAATGGACTGCCCAGGGAGGTGGTGGAGTCACCATCGTTGGAGGTATTTAGGAGGAGACTGGATGGGGTGCTTGGTGCCATGGTTTAGTTGATTAGATAGTGTTGGATGATAGAGTGGACTTGATGATCTCAAAGTTCTTTCCCAACCTGGTCAATTCGATCTGATTCTATTCTATTCTATTCTATTCTATTCTATTCTATTCTATTCTATTCTATTCTATTCTATTCTATTCTATTCTATTCTATTCCTATTCCATTCCATTCCATTCCATTCCATTCTACTCTATTCTATCCTAGTCTCTATGGTTGTTAAAGGCATCCAGTCTCAAACCATAACATCCTTCTCATCTGCTCAGCAGATTGCTTGACAGTTAGTAAGTGTTATTCTTATGGCATTTTGCTATCCTGTGCTTGGAAAGGTCTGCACTTGTTGACTTTGTGTCAGGTGATTAATTGGGTATTAGCCATGCTTTGGGTGAAATCCTGCTCTCATTAAGCAGGAGGGAATTTACACCACTGATCAAATTCAGCTTATGATTGAATTTCCATGCTTTTTACTTTATACATGGCAGCTGGTAAGGCTGGATCTCAGGGTAATTCATGAAGAGGAATACACTTCCTAAAGGATGCCCCCTTCTATGGCTACACAAGATGTGTTTCACATATTGAAAAACAGGGAATAATCTCTCTTGGATGTGAAGATTGTATGACATTGTGCAATGTGGTGTGGACAAGACCCTGGCTACCTTCTGTAGGAACTATGTGTTATGTTATTTATTTTTCAGGTGTATGAAAACAGAGCCTAGACCAGGGACAGCCAGGGATGCTGCCTTTGTTTGGGCTTGAGTGAGAGTAGATCAGGGACAGCCAGGGCTGCTGCCTTTGTCTGGGCTTGAGTCAGACCTGGGGAGCACACTGGCTAGGACTTGCTCTGCCTAATTTCAGTAACCAAGCTGATGCATGATATGTTTCCTTTGACAGTGAGGTCACATTTGTCCTGCTACTTTCTATGTGTGACTGTTCATTTCTGCATCCTCAGTAACAGCCCTTACCTGAAGAAGCAAGTATTCACATGGGGGCCATGCATATTTTAGGTTGAAAACAGAAGTGACCTTCTCCTGGAAAAGAGTTGTTGCAAAGTTTTTTTAACCTGGAATTTTATTGCTGTTTTGGTTATAGCATGGCTCCCCAGGCAGCTGGACCGGTCCTCCTGCCAGGACAGCAAGTTGCACCTAGGGAGCAGAAGAGAGCATTGCCTCTCTCTGCCAGAGAAAATGTATCCTGAATAGCCTGCAGGCAGGGCAGCACCTCATCACGGCTTGCTGCAGAGCAGGGACTAGGGAGGAGAAGCTGTGTATGGCAAAGGCAGAGATGATGTGGGATAAAACATCCCCCAGCTTTTCTGAGCACTGATGATGCAGTGCGAGCCTTAACACTTCCTGCCCTCTCCAGGTATCCCTGAACATAGCCTGGGCCTGGGGAAAAAATTAAAGCATGATGAGTACAATCCCACACACTGCACCTTGAGAACAGAGACCTGGAACTGCCGCCGCACTGGCCAGACTCTGTATCCGACCACCTTGCCCATGGGATGTGAGGAAGGGACCCAACCCTTCCACTCACCATACCACCTCCTTAGACAGCAGATGCAAATGCAATGTAGAGGACACAGGAAACTGTGAAGGAGAGGGACAGCACAGTGGTACCTGGAATCTCACAGGGGCAGCCTAGGCAGTGCACAAAGCCCTATGTGGGAGTTTCAGGCTGTGCCTGGGTAATTTTCCACAGATCTTGAACAGGAGAGCAACCTGTTTGTATGCATAGTTCCTAGCTTTTCCTGGATGCTTTTCCTGGCTATTTTCCCTTCTTCTGTATTGAGGGCTGGAACACCTCTCCTATGGGGACAGACTGAGAGAGCTGGGGCTATTCAGTCTGGAGAGGAGAAGGCTCCGAGGATACCTCATTGTGGCCTTCCAGTATCTGAAGGGGGCTACAAGAAAGCTGGGGAGGAACTTTTAGGATGTCATGTAGTGATAGGACTAGGGGGAATGGAGCAAAACTAAACGTGGGGAGATTCCAATTGGATCTTAAGAAGAAATTCTTCACAGTGAAGGTAGTGAGACACAGGTTACCCAGGGAGGTGGTGGAAGCCTCATCCCTGGAGGTTTTTTATGCCAGGCTGAATGTGGCTCAGAGAAACCTGATGTAGTGTGAGGTGTCCCTGCCCATGGCAGGGGGTTTGAAACTGGATGATCCTTTCCCTTCCAACCCTGACAATTCTATGATTCTATGAATTCTCAGGATTTGCCATAGCAATTATGGCAGCAACAGAGAGTTTAGTGGAGGGTGAGAGAGCTTTGTACTCCAAATGGTTGAGTTTCTGCCCAACTAGTTCTGCCATTTTATTCCTGAGTGATCAGTAATCTGCAGGAGAGATGACTGAGAAGTCACTTCAAGCACAGAGAAGAGCACTGATATTAGCCTGATAGGTTATGAATCAATAATGTCACTGCTCATATCAAGACCCTGTTAAGGGAAGCACTGGGTCACACTTGCTTTTTCAGCTTCTCTGGTCAAAGCAATAAACCCACCACCCGCTGATAAGGTTGGTGTGGCTGCCTGTGGAAGTAGCACTCCCCCTCAGAAAGATTCAGTTCTCCAAGGTGGTGTGGAAGGAGTAAAACCAGAGGCACTGGGGAGCGCTTCAGCTCTACTCACTGGTTAAACTCCACTGATGCAACATTAAGCGCTTGCCTAAAGGATAACTTCTGGAATAAGGCTCCAATAATATTGACAATTATTTCTTTAAACTGGATCTTCTATAAATCTTCATCACTCTCAAACTGACTACTCAGCCAGGTTGCAGAGTTTCTTCTAGCTCCCTTGCTTCATTGTCTATTAGAAATAATCACATCTACATTTTCAATCAACGATCTGTGCTTTTACTTTGGCCAGGTTCCTTCTTTCACTCCAAGGTTTCTTTTTTGCTGTTGTAGTCCAAGGTAGCTTCCCCCTGGAGTTGGAAATTATGGGCCTGTTCTTCCAATCACTCTGCAAGCTTAGGTTTCTGAAGCTCAGAGCTGTTTGAACTCAATGATTTTGACAGGCAAAGCAAAAGCTGGGGCAAAAATTAAAATGAAATCAAATCAAATCAGGGTGGGTTTTTTTGTTAACAAAAAAGTGAAATACCAGCAAGACAACAGTTTAATAAATCTGGAAAGAGGGTTTCTTGCCAGGTAGATTTTTATGAACTGCTACAGAGGAAATGAGGCTCAAAGTATTGAAAAGATCGTGGGGGAGAAGGATCAGCCAAAGGAACAAGAAAGCCACCACAGACAGGTTTAAATTGGTCCACTGAAGGACCAGGCTTCACATGCCTGAGAATCAATAACCAAGAATCACCACTGGCTATAAAAGCACTCCTACTCACAACTAATCAGTAATAACCAGTAATGAGCATTTGTCTAGTGTTTTCTTCCCCCACCATAAAACACCCAGAAAGAAAAAGAAAAGAAAGAAAAGGAAGTGAAAACCACATTTAAGTTCATACTCTCAGGCAGCTGTAAGAGCTTTTGTGTGCCACACCGCTGCTTTCTTGGCATTGCTTTGAAATGCTGGAAGCTACAGGCATAAACAGATTGAGACCCAGAGCAACAAGCACAGGAGATAACAAAGGGTACCACCACTGAGATACTTGCAAGTAAAGACAAACCTGAATGCTTTGAGAGGGAGAAACCATTGGTGAAGTCTGTCTCTCTGTTTGGGTTTTGTTACTATGGTTTTGGGACTAGTTATAGGAGTTGATCAGCTAATAAGTTCCACAGAAAGTGCTTACTTTCCAGTGAAATTCTGCCTCTTGCTTTCCCTGTAAACCATCCTCAGCCCTCCCCATCACACCCCAATAGCCTTGCATCATAGAACCATAGAATCATAGAATTGTTAGGGTTGGAAGGGACCTCAAGGATCAGCTAATTCCAACCCCTGCCATAGGCAGGGACACATCACACTAGATCAGGTTGCTCAGAACCACATCCAGCCTGGCCTTAAAAACCTCCAGGGATGAGACTTCCACCACCTCCCTGGGCAACCTGTTCCAGTGTCTCACCACCCTCATGGGAAAGAACTCCTTCCTAACATCCTGTCTGAATCTACCCATTTCTAGTTTTGTTCCATTCCAAAAGGATTGATGTGCATTTTAATCCTTCTCTGCCTACCTACTTCTCAGGCTTTACATTTGAAATTAGAAGTGATTGTTTTTGTTATTCTGATTTATCTTTTTCCACCTGAAAAAAAAGCCCTCCATATGAGTTTTCTATAGGCTATAAATAACAAAATATGTTCTCAGATTGAGTAGCAATGTTATCATAGAATCATAGAATCAATAAGGTTGGAAAAGACCTCAAAGATCATCAAGTCCAACCTGTCACCCAACACCTCATGACTCCTAGACCATGGGACCAAGTGCCATGTCCAATCCCCTCTTGAAAACCTCCAGGGATGGTGACTCCACCACCTCCCTGGGCAGCACATTCCAGTGGCTAACAACTCTCTCTGTGAAGAACTTTTTCCTCACCTCGAGTCTAAACCTCCCCTGGTGCAGCCTGAGACTGTGTCCTCTTGGTTCAGTGCTGGTTGCCTGGGAGAAGAGACCAACCCCCACCTGGCTACAACCTCCCTTCAGGTAGTTGCAGAGAGCAATAAGATCTCCCCTGAGCCTCCTCTTCTCCATGCTAAACAACCCCAGCTCCCTCAGCCTCTCCTTATAGGGCTTGTGCTCGAGGCCTCTCACCAGCGTGGGACCTTTCAGTCTGGGACCTTTCCTGCCACTCATAAACCCTCAAGTTGTACCCTGGTGGTTCCTGGGGTCAGTAGAAGCCCCACGACTGAATTCTACTGATGCAGTCAGTCAGGGACCACGTATTGCTCACTTGGGGTATTTCTAGAACTGACATATTTTGAAATCCCTGAAATACAAGGGCAGTGCTAGAGGAAGTGGGACGTTGGTCAGAACAAGGACAGTTAATTTTTTATGTACTGAACGAGGCAGTGGAGTGGTTTGTGGGTTTTTTTCCTTTCTTCCTTTTCTTCTTCCTGGGGAAGTAAACCATGACCTGCACATGTAGGAAGTCATATATTGCAGAGCAGCAAATGCACCCACCTTAACAGGCGAACTTCAGAGGGACAGTAATGGGCCATCATATGGCCAGGCACCGTCAGAAATTTATAGCTGTTGAAAGCATGAACATGCCCCGTGATGCACAGCTGGGTCTGTCACTGAAATATCAAACGTCAGGGCCTTTATGGAAGCACATAAAAGATTCACAAATCATCTGGGCTTTCATTTGAAAACCCTCCTGGTGTTTGTAGTGACAAAGAAGATTCACAGTTGTGTTGGGGCAGGGCTGGTTTTTAAGGGATTGACTGGAAGATCACCAGATAACTCTTTGAAATATATTCTGGGCCGGGTTTCTGGGAACAGAGCTATTGCCCTCTCAGTACGTAGCAACCTAACCTCAGTTTAGGATTGTGATATAAAGACACATTCCTTTGGGTTTTTTGCTTGTTTGCCCAGGAAAGAAAAGGGGGGAGGAAAAAAAAAAAGTATTGTGCTGTTTCTGTGGCCTTCAGAAGTGACCTGGTCCTTTTTCAGGATATAATAAAGGAAATAATTAAAGTCCTGGGAAAGGTTTGTTATGGAATCACTGTTTCTCTAGAGCCAGATCAAGTAATAAAGTCTTTTACTAGGATACAAAAGGCCCTGGTAATTTAAGAGAAAAGCAAACTTTTTTCCAATATACTTGCAGATTATATCATCTCTCAGGAATCCTTTGTGACTGGTCTTCTATTTAAAGAGAAATAGCCCCAAATTAATAGGATACTTGACCCCCAATTATAAATTGTCCTACTGTCACAGTCAGTACCATTTTTCATTGCTGCTCATGTTTTTTTAATTTCTCTTGCAAATAAATCTGGTCTCTCCACTGCTTTCACCAAGCATGGGCCAAGAGAATCAATTTGTGATTCCAAATTCCAAAAACCTGATGTCTCAGGAGCTGGTTCCACAAACTCTTCCCCCGTGTTATTTTTAATCTTGGGAAAGTGGACCTGCGGCAGCAGCCAGATCTTGGGTTTCCTGGGGTAGGTGTTCACTCCCAGTAGATGAGGTGTCCCTGCCCATGGCAGGGGGGCTGGAACTAGATGATCCTTGTGGTCCCTTCCAACCCTGACTGATTCTGTGATCCCTACCCCTGCAGGGAACTCGCGGTTGCCTTCCTGTGTTTGTGAACGGCATCGTCGCGGATTTTGCTGCTTATTTCGGAGCTCTCTGTCGAACCCTGAAGACACAGCGCAAGGCGCACAGCTCTGCTGCCATGCGGATGTCTCTATTCATTTGTCTGACGTTGCTGGCCATATTTCTGAGGGTGGCAAAAGGAAAGAAACTCAAATCACAAGCGGTTTATGAGAGCTCTTTGTCTGAGGCCACTCATCCCCTGCAGCCCCCTCCCATACTCCCAGTTCTGCTCAAATTTCCATACAGCAACACAGATCCGCTGAAACCAAAACTATGGATTTCCAGGCTTTAAAATAACTATCTGGGGGGGTTGGGGTTGTTCTTGCCTTAAACCTGTTGGGTTGGGGTTGTTTTGGGGGTTTGGTTTGGTTTTGTTTGGGTTGGTGTGAGAGACTAAAGCTTGTCTCTCCTGGTGTGACTCAACGAAGATAAAATCACTTGCTGCTTGCCCAGACAATAGCTGATGTGCGTTGGGCAGAGCCACTGGAAGGACTCTTGGAAGGTGCAAAGATAACATTGCTCACTGGACTGCAGCTGGCCTACAACAATGGCCCAAGGGCCCAGCATTCACACCTTCAGGACAGGACCATTTCCAGCCATCAGATACCCCAGGAAGGGAGGATGATGAGACAATGGACTCACCACCTGTTTCCTGATGTGTAATGAGTGTGTGGGTAGGTAGATGGAGGAGGCCTCCATCTAGACAGCTACCCAAACTCACCTGAATACACAGAAAGATTTCCTGGGGAACGATACCTGGACACTTACCTAAAGATGATTTCCCAGAACGATATCCTGGGGAACAACACCTGGACACTTGCCTAAGGATTAAAAAACTGTATAAAAGACTGGAGCAGCTACTGGCTTAGAAGACAGCACCACACGCTGGAAACATCACGGGGCAAC
Source organism: Picus viridis (assembly GCA_033816785.1). Taxonomy (NCBI): domain Eukaryota; kingdom Metazoa; phylum Chordata; class Aves; order Piciformes; family Picidae; genus Picus; species Picus viridis. The sequence continues at coordinate 44,676,270 of CM066578.1, read as the reverse complement.
ACAACGGACCTTGGACTCTGAAAACCCTCTCTCCACCTCTGACCGTTGGTAATATAATCCCTTTCCTACTTTCTCCTTCTTCTCCCCATTCCTTCTCTTTCTCCCTCTCTATTTTTCCTCTCTCTCCCTCTGTTTCTGATCCATCCACCTTATTTGTGTACTAAATAGTCTAGCTGTTGATATTTTGGCCTTGTTTGTGCTTCTCATTTCACAACACGGGAATATTCATAAAAAAACCTGAGTCTCTTTCCCTCTCCGGACCGAGACAGTTGGGTGAGTTTGGTTTTGGTTTGGGTTGGGTATTTGTTGGGTTGAGGTTGGGTTTTTTGCTTGGTTTTGGGTTGGGTTTGGTTTGGTTTCGTTTTCTGTTGGGTTGGGTTTGGGATTTTTGTTTTTGTTTGGGTTGGGTTTGGTTTTGTTTGGTTTGGTTTGGCTTTTAGTTGGGTTGGGTTTGGTTTGGTTTGTTTTTTTGATGGGTTTGGGGTTTTGTTTGGTTTTGTTTGGGTTGGTTTTGTTTTGGTTTATTTTTTAATTGGGTTTAGTATGGTTTGGTTTTAGTTGGGTTTGGTTTGGGGGTTTTTGTTTGGGTTAGGTTTGGTTTTGGTTTGGTTTGGATTTTACTTGGGTTGGGTTGGGTTTAGTTAGTTTTTTTTGATGGGTTGGGGTTGGGGTTGGGTTTTTTGTTTGCTTTTGTTTGGGTTGGATTTGTTTGGTTTGGATTTTAGTTGGGTTTGGTTTGGTTTTGGGGGGTTTGTTTGTTTTTGTTTGGGTTGGGTTTGTTTGGCTTGGTTTGGTTTTTTTTAATTGGGTTTGGTTTGGTTTGGTTTTTTGATGGGTTTGGTTTGGGGTTTTTGTTTGTTTTTGTTTTGGTTGGGCTTGTTTAATTGTTTTTGTTTGGTTTGGGTTTTAATTGGGTTGGGTTTGGTTTGGTTAGGGGGTTTTTATTTGGGTTGGCTTTGTCGGTTTGATTTTGGTTCGGTTTAGTTTGGTTTTTAGTTGGATTGGGTTGGGTTTGATTTGGGTTTTTGTTGGTTTGGGTTTGGTTTTGGGGTTTTTGTTTGTTTTTGTTTGGTTTGGTTTGGTTTGGGTTTTAGCTGGGTTGGGTTGGGTTTGGTTTGGTTTTGGGGTTTTTGTTTGGGTTGGGTTTAGTTGTTGGTTTGGTTTGGTTTGGTTTGGTTTGGTTTGGTTTGGTTTGCTTTGCTTTGCTTTGCTTTGCTTTGCTTTGCTTTGTGTTTTTTTTCAGCACAAACAGTTCAAATCATCTGCTTGTGAGATTTCTGGCCCAGCAGTGATATGAATGTAGCAGTTGTGATGTGCACTCAAACCTAACCTGGCAGCACAGCCTCAATCCCAGCTAGACCAGCTTCAGCTGCTAAATAGGATGGATCCAGTACAGCACAGGATTAGCATAAAAATGATTGCTTGTGGCCAAAGTATTATTCTGTGTAATTCCCTTATTCAAGACCATAATTGTGTGCCCTGCATTATGGAGCAGATACTCCTGTTCCTGTCTTTATTTCCTGTAATACTCATAAAATGTCAAGGGCTTTCCAAATGCAGAAGATAGACATGGACTTCTTTCCCCCCTAATTTTTAGTGTTATAAAGTAATTGCATTACCCATGGTTGCTTTCTTAGCCAGGGAAAGAAGACATGTTTCTGTGCTCAGGTTTAAACAAAGGGCTGAAACAATTCTCTTCCCCAAGCAGCTGGGGAAATGCTTACATTAGGAGAAGCAGACTTTGGGCCTCCTGGAGAAAGATCAAAGGTAAATGCTGGGTCCTGCAAACCTGTTCTGAGCCTGCAGATCAACAAGTAAAGCAGTTCAAACCAAAATACTCTGACTTTCAAGGGGACAAAAAGTAGGTGCCAGGGTTTAGCTGCCTTGCTATAGACACCCAGATTTGCCTGGTTTAACCCCAGCTTCCCTCTCCAATCCATTTCAGCCACTTTGGAGGCTGTTTTACAAAGATTACCTCACTAGTCTCTGCTATATTAGGAATGCACAGGGTGGCCTCTCACAGTTTGTTCGTACTGTTGCTGCTGCTGCAGAATACAATTGGGCTTGCCAGAGATGTCACCAATTTAGAGAGGAAAAAAAGTCACTGATGTCAGGAAAATAGTCGTTAGGGTGTCAGGTAATGATAGGACTAGGGGAAATGGAGCAAAACTAGAAGTGGGTAGATTCAGACTGGATGTTAGGAAGAAGTTCTTCACCATGAGGGTGGTGAGACACTGGAACTGGTTGCCCAGGGAGGTGGTGGAAGCCTTACCCTGGAAGTTTTGAAGGCCAGGCTGGATGTGGCTCTGAGCAACCTGATGTAGTGGATGATTCTTGAGGTCCCCTCCAACCCTAACAGTTCTATGATTCTATATTCTATAACTGATTCCCACTCTAGCCAGGTCAGGTGAAAAGAGTTGCCATGGCTTGATTCAAGCAGGTGAGAAAAGGCTGCCAAAGGTATCAACAGGCTTGTAGGAGTATTTTCTTTTCTGCTTGGCTAAAAGATGGTGATCTGAGAACTAGTCAGTGTAGACCTATTATATACCAAAAGTCCAATATTGTGTTATTAAATTTAATTGGTTTCAACAGTAACTAAGGAGACTTGCAGCTATGAACGAATAGGTGCTAAATCTATTTTGCTTCCAGAAATTGTATTCTGCTTTGGAAAAGCCCCAGCTGAATTTTGAAAAGGCTTTACAAGTTCACAGGCTGCACCTGTAGGTCTAATATCTTCAGCACTTTGCAGAGAAATCTTTCTTGTGTGAATTCCCTGCAACTGCAATCTCATCCCCTCTAGCCCTGCTTAGGCACTATTACATTGGCTACAACAAGCGAAGTGGTAGCTGCACCTGCACCTCATCCCCACCGTACTTCATATTCATATTGGCTCATTTTACCTAGGAGAACCCTCCAAGGCTTGGGTAAACAAAAAATCATTATGTTGTTGTGCCATGGCCAAAACTGAGAGCAGCCTATCAGCCAGACCTTCATTGGGCTGCACCAGGGGAGGTTTAGGCTGGATGTTAGGAAGAAGTTCTTCACAGAGAGAGATTGGCCATTGGAGTGTGCTGCCCAGGGAGGTGGTGGAGTCACCACCACTGGTAGTGTTTAAAGAGAGACTGGATGAGGCACTTGGTGCCATGGTTTAGTTGATTAGATGGTGTTGGGTGATGGGTTGGACTCAATGATCTCAAAGGTCTTTTCCAACCTGGTTAATTCTATATTCAGTATTCTGATTCAGTTTCTATAGTCCAGAATGCTATTGCTGATATGTTGCACCATGTCTCTATCTGTGATTACACCCCTGTCTTGTCCATACAAGGTATTCAAGGTGGGGTATTCAAAACCACTCTAAAGACTTGTGTTCAAAGAGCTGTGCAGATACTCATTCAACTTTTCAACATCCCTGCCAGCTGGGAAAAGATCCTAGTATAATCATCAACATTTCAGAGGTGGCAGAGGTGAAGTCAAAGATGCTGAGACCTCAGTTTGTAACACAGAATCACAGAATAGTCTGGGCTGGGAGGCACCTCTGAAGGTCATCTAATCCAACCCCTCTGCAGTCAGCAGGGATATCCTTCAACTAGATCAGGCTGCCCAGGGCCCTGTCAAGCCTCACATTAAATATCCCCAGGGAAGGGGCCCCAGTCACCTCCTTGAGCAACCTGTTCCAGTGTTCCACCACACCCATAGTAAAGAACTTGTTCTTAACATCGAATCTAAATCTGCTCTTCCCTAGTTTGAAGCCATTGCCTCTTGTCCTATCCCCACAGGCTTTTGTAAACAGTCTCTCTCCATCCTTCCTGTATGCTTCCTTAATGTACTAGAAGTATGCTATTAGGTCTCCCTGGAGCCTAGACTTTAGGCTGAACAATCCAGCTCCTTCAGCCTGTCCTCACAGCAGAGGTGCTCCAACCCCCTGATCATTTTCATAGTATCATAGTATCATAATATCATAGTATCAGTCAGGGTTGGAAGGGAGCACAAGGATCATCTAGTTCCAACCCCTGCCATGGACAGGGACACCCCACACTAGATCATCTACCTGAGGGTGCAGAAAAAACCACACAATTAAATTTTAAAACAACCTTATATGGGAACAGCCAAATACCCAGACATGTTGCCTTTCTGTGTCTCCTCCAGTTTCATCAAGCAGTTGGAGAGCATCTATGAGATGAAGGACTGTCTCTGTACCTGGCATTTGCTGTAAGTAATAAAAATATCTGTACAGGTGGTTGTTAGAAATGGTCAGTGGTTGTTAGAAATGGTCACAGATATAATAATAGCAATAAAACTTTTTAACAAAACACAAATGCTTCAATGAGAATGTTGTCAAGAAAACGTTTGAACTCTGGGGTACCATTACTGTGTAGGAAAAACAACACTGAGTAATCAAGATCCCTCATCTCCCCTTGGACAGGGAGATAGCAGGTTAAGTCATGAGCCAGCAGTATGCCCATGCAGCCAAGAAGGCCAATGGCATCCTGGTCTGGATCAGGAATAGTGTGGCCAGCAGGAGCAGGGAAGTCATTCTGCCCTGTACTCAGCACTGTTTAGGCCACAGAGTTGGAGTGGGTGTACTGTGTCCAGTTCTGGGCTCTTCAATTCAAGAAAGATGTTGAGTTGCTGGAACATGTCTAGAGAAGGGCAACAAAGCTGGGGAGGGGTCTGGAGCACAGCCCTGTGAGGAGACACTGAGGGAGCTGGGGTTGTTTAGCCTGGAGATGAGGAGGCTTAGAGGAGACCTTATTGCCCTCTACAACTACCTGAATGGAGGTTGTAGGCAGGTGGGGGTTGGTCTCTTCTCCCAGGCAACCTATGACAGAACAAGAGGCACAGTCTCAAGCTGTGCAGGGGGAGGTTTGGGCTGGGTGTTAGAAAGAAGTTCTTCCCAGAAAGCGAGATTGGCCATTGAAATGGGCTGCCCAGGGAGGTGGTGGGATTGACATCCCTGGAAGTGTTTGAGAAAAGACTGGATGAGGCACTTATTGCCTTGGTCTAGTTGATTAGTTAGGGTTGGGTGGTGGATTGGACTTGATGATCTTGGAGGTCTCTTCCAAGCCGGTTGACTCTGTGAAGCTGCTCCTCTGAACTATCGCCTTAACCTACTGGCCTATTAAGGTTGTTTTCTTAATCAGCCTATATTTTCCCCTCTGCCTTGAAAAAGAAAAAGGGGGGGGGGGGGGGGGGGGGAAAAGAGAAAAAAAAAATAAAAAGGGCAGAAAGATCTCATATTCTTTCCTCCCTGGAATGAAAACAAATTCTGAAACCGCAGCATTTTGCACAAAGCAGAATTCTTGTTTCCCAGCCAGCTCTATTACTTATTATTATCGACCTTTCAGAGACTCCAATTTGAAATTTTCAGCTAAGTTTCACCAGGAATCAGTGCCAGAGCTGCAGTCAGCCCTCCAAAACTCCCTGCCTGCCCGTTCTGCTAGCTCTCGCACACCAATGACGCCTTCCCTCCTCCACAACAGCCAAGGTAGAAACAAAATAAAACAACCCCCCCCCCCAAAAAAAAAACCCAGTAATGATCTTCATCTTTGCAAAGGAAACCATCTGAGTTTTGTGTTTGTGAGAGCAAGAACTTCTTCTCTCCTTTCCCATCCTAACCTGCTCAGATATTTTTTCAGCAGCTGTAACCAATGCCGCCCTCAATAAAGCGGAGGGAGGAGAGGAAAACCACGCGCCACAGCGCGCTTGACAGTCAGACACCTAGAAGAGAAGTGGTTCAGGCCCCAGGGGGCATGGCGTCAGCCCTTGAAACTCCCCACTCTGGCTACGGGTGGGAAGTGTAATGTTTTTGACACCTTTTCTCCCAGAAATGCTTCCCTGTGGCAGGCACTGCTGCGATAAACATTAAAGCAGCTCAGGACGGCCAGGACGTCATCGTGACATCATTCCTCCTGTCCCTGGGGTACCTGGGAAGCAGAGCTTCCCATACACACTGCAGCATCCACAGCCACCTTCCTAGGTGTGCTTTAAGACAGCAAAGCTTTACAAGCCTGTCTCCTGTCCTCTCACATCCCTAAGCCTGACGTGAGCACCCTACCCAGATTTACACTCCCTGTTTTACTAGCACGTCAGGCCTGGGACGTACCCTCTGGCAGAGAGGTGTGGAATGTAAGTGAGTGACTGTGTTACTTGGCAAAAGACAGTTTCTCTGAGAGGCTAAAGATCTGAGGAGTTTTACATAAAGTACTTTCACTTTTTTTTTTCTTCACATAACCACAGAATGTTAGGGGCTGGAAGAGACCTTGAGAGATCATCTAGTCCAACCCCCTGCCAGAGCACCTCTACCAGATCACACATCTTCCTTCTTTCTCTCTTCCCCCCACCCCCAAAAAAGGTCAAAATGGAAGCTTTGGAATTGCTTTAACATGTTTTCCAGACCAGACTCGCATCCAGTCCCACATCCAGTCCTGTTCCCATCATCTGAACCACTAGTCCATGAGCATAAGCCCTATGAGGAGAGGCTGAGGGTGTTTAGCCTGGAGGAGAGGAGGTTCAGGGGAGACCTTATTGCTCTCTACAACTACCTGAAGGGTGGTTGGAGCCAGGAGGGGGTTAGTCTCTTCTCTCAGGCAGCCAGCACCAGAACAAGAGGAGACAGTTTCAAACTGCACCAGGGGAAGTTTAAGCTCAAGGGGCTCAAGAAAGCTCTTCACAGAGAGAGTTGTTAGCCATTAGAATGTGCTGCCCAGGGAGGTGGTGGAGTCACCGTCCCTGGAGGTGTTCAAGAAGGGATTGGACGTGGCACTTGGTGCCATGGTTTAGTAGTCCTGCGGTGTTGGGTGACAGGTTGGACTTGATGATCTTTGGGGTCTTTTCCAACCTTATTAATTCTATGATTCTGTGATTCTATGATTCCTCCTCTACCTTATCCTTTGTTGGAAGTATAAGAACATCTTGTGGATGTGTATATTGATAGAGAGATGATTAAGACTTCAAAATGGTCTGTTGGCTTGGAAGGGAAGAGTGTAGCTAGTGGTGGGGTTTTTTTTGGATCCTCTCAGTAATGAGTATTTGATTAAAATGTTCTTGGTGCCTCCCTTTAGTTCATCCAGCAAATAAAGCCTCTTTGAAAATGTCTGGTTTTCCTGTATCAAAGTTCAGCAGCTTTGAGGGAAAGCTTCTAACTCCACCAAAAAGACTGTGGTGATGAAGAAGCACAGGAAGGATTTAATGATCATTTCTGGATAGGTGTCCTCCTGTATCAATTATAGAAACTAAGAGCCATGCCCATTCTTAGTGCAATGCAATTGCCTGTACCAACACTCAGGGGCTGAATTTAACATCTTTAAACACATAGAACTAGATCACTTTTGGGGAGGAGCCCAGAAAACTTCTGCCCTGGCAGTTGAAAGCAAAATTTGAGAATGAGCTTGTTCTTGATGCAAATATTGAAGCATCCAGTAAAAAACCCAGTTGAGACCTTGTTGAGCTTGCCCCAAGGAAGCCAGATCCTGCTGGTTTTTATATATTGCTTATAAGAGAAGTATTTTGTGGGCAAGAAAAAACACTGAGAGAATCTGCCAGCAGAGAGTTTCAAGGAACCTGAATCCAAGCCATCCAGAACCGAATACAGATCTTGTGTACAGTGACCAGAGCTGCATGGTTGTCAGTCACTTACCCTGGCTCTGACTGTGGTCTGCATAGATTTTATGCATGCAAATGTGGGGCACAAGACTTGTTTTTAACTTGATGTTTTTAGGAGATTTGCCACTTGCATAAATGAGATATGGGCTGAAAGAAAAATGTCTTCTCACACCGTGGCTGGCACATCAAAGGAGTACCTTTACTGTGCTGTACCTTTCAGCCAACTCAGGAAAGGCACTATTCACAGAATCACAGAAACATTCAGGTTGGACAAGCCCCTCAGGATCACCAAGCCCAAACCAGAACCCTGCTCTACAAGGTTCACCCCTAAACCATATCCCCAAGCACCACATCCAAACCACCTTTATGCACATCCAGGCTTGGGGACTGAAACGCATCCCTGGCAGCAGATTCCAATGCCTGACCACTCTTGCCATGAAAATATGTTTCCTCATGTTCAGTCTATACCTACCCAGTCATAGCTTGTTCTATCACTAATTACCTGTGAGAAGATACCAGCACCAGCCTCTCCACAAAGTCCTTTCAGGTAGTTGTAGAGAACAATGAGGTCTTCCTTCAGCCTCCTCTTTTCCAAACTAACCATCTCCAGCTCCTTCAGTCACTCTTCATCAGATTTATTCTCCAGGCCCTTCCCCAGCTTGGTTGCCCTCCTCTGCACTGGCTCCAGCACCTCCACATCTCTCTTGTATTGAGGTGCCCCAAACTGGACACAATACTCAAGCCGTGGCCTCACCAGGTATTCACCAGGTTTCTATCAGGCATGCCATCCTTGGGAAAGAAAGGCAATGCCCCCTGATTCACTTCAGTTGCTTAGAAAACACAATTTCAGTGAGTAATGGCCTGTTAAAAAGGTTGGTCCTATGGAGAATAACTCCTTCATAAGGAGAAGATGGCCACTGGAGAGGAAAATGGGAGGAGAGGTGCTGAGCACTGTCACATCTTGGAACCACATGCTGGGTTGTAAATCACAGAGCTGTCCTTGGCTGTGATCAGGCCATGGGCTTAGAACAATTCCCAACAAGGGGTTCTGGATGCAGGCTATTTCAGGATCTTATCTTGATGAATGGACAATGGCCCTTCAGTGGATTACCCATTCTGCACTTTTACTGGTAATTGGCTGTAGGGTGAAGACAAATTGTCTCCTTTCCACTCTGAACACTGTCAAGATTAAACAGTGAAAGGACATGGAAAGAATAATTGCTTAAGGCTCTGGCGTGATGTTTTCTCCTGTACAAACATACAATTAGGCTGTCTTAACCTCCCAATGTAGCAATAAACACCACTTCACAAACTAATTTACAGGCAAAAGTCAGAGACAGGGCTGGAGCTCTGCTCTGCAAGGCGAGGGCCCTGTCATTCAGCCAAGGGGGCAGTTCCACTAATTTAAGCCAGCAAAAATCCTTGTGTGCTTTCCTCCAGATGAAATGAGACTGAAGTAAAGCCTATACACTTGAATCATTGAGCAAACCAGCTAATAAAAACTGCATTTGTGACTGGTCATAAAAACCAGAATGTAATTGGTCATGCTCAAGAAAACTATGCAGGACAGGGAAGCAAGGGGAGCAAGGTCTTAATAATATTGACTTTTCTAACACTTTGACATTTTTCTGCCTCCATCACTATCTGTCACTCAGTAACACCTGTGGTATGGAGCTGCCAGTGCACATTGCTACAGCTGGGCTGATGGCAGGGCCAGGTTGGCACCGCAGACATGCACCACATGCTGACCTCCTCTCACCGAGGGGTCCTCCAAACTCTGTTCGGCGCTGGAGTGGCAAAGAACAAACTGTGAAATATTAACTGGTGGTATTCTGGAGGGCTTATGAGGGAAAGCTGCCCCAGATCCTCATTGGCCTGGCAGGACTTGGGGGTGTTGGTAGATGGGAAGCTGCCAGTGTACACCTGCAACCAAGAAAGCCAACCATACCCTGGGCTGCATCATAAGTCTGGCCAGCAGGTCAGGGGTGTGTGTGTGTGTGTGTGTGTGTGTGTGTGTGTGTGTGTGTGTGTGTGTGTGTGTGTGTGTGTGTGATTCTCCCCCTCTACACCACTCTGGTGAGACCATACCTGGAGTACTGTGTCCAGGTCTGGAGCCTCTATTACGAGAAGGATCTGGATGTGCTGGAACATGTCCAGAGAAGGGCCCCAAGGATGATCAGAGGGCTGGAGCTCATCTCCTATGAAGACAGACTGAGGGAGTTGGGGTTGTTCCATCTGGAGAAGAGAAGGCTCTGAGGAGAACTTATTGTGTCCTTCTAGTATCTGAAGGGGGCCTGCAAGAAAACTGGTGAGAAACTTTTTAGGGTTTCAGGTGAAGATAAGACTAGGGGGAATGGATCCAAGCTAGATTAGACGTTAGGAAGAAGTTCTTCACAGTGAGGGTGGTGAGACACTGGAACAGATTGCCCAGGGAGGTGGTGGAAGCCCCATCCTTGGAGGTTTTTAAAGCCAGACTGGATGTTGTTCTGAGCAACCTGATCTAGTGCAAAGTATCCTTGCCCATGGGGGTTTGGAACTAGCTGATCCTTGAGGTCCCTTCCAACCCTAACAATTCTGTGAGTCCCACAGCCACCCCTGTGCCACACCACCAGCATGGCCAAATCGTATAGCCACTGAGCCATGTTCCACTCTGTGTGAAGGACAGGTCTCTGAGGAGATATCTACCATGGGCAAAGCTGACACTCCTTCAGCAGTGAAGATGTAGCCTAAGGAACAGAGTTGTCTCCAAGAATTGCAAAACTGATGCAGAGGCCTTTTCCTCTGAAATCTCAGTAAAGCCTGGTGGGTTACTGATGAAGAGTGTAGACCATGTCATATCTTCAGGGTGGGACAGACTAAGCTACACAGCAGAGGTTAAAAACCATCTTGAGGGGACCTCTGTAGGGAAACTGGGCAGCATGGGAGAATGTGATTTAGAAAACGTTCCCCTCTGGGATTCACCTGTGGGACTTACTTGTGCCAAGACAGCATACTGGCACCTCCCCAAAGCAACATTTTTGTCAATCTCAGCTTTCTAAATGCATTTCAAGCCAGCTTCTCTGAAATAATCCTGGAAAATATGAGTGGAAAGTAGGGTGGGCTTCATCTACACGCAGTGAGGCATTACTCCTACATCATCAAAGAACAGACAGAGGCACTTGAAGGGTGAATTTCACCTCAGATTACATCAGGTCCTTCAGGTCAGGTGAAATGAATCCCAACCAGACTGTCACCACAACACAGTGCGGTGCCATGTGGACACCCACTCCAACTCTGAGCAAGGATGCAGTGTGTACACACAATGGCCTAATTCCCCAGCTCAGCTGGACCTTCCCTTCTTCAATTGCTGGGCACAGCTGCACAGTAATGGAACCTACCTCTCAGAATCACAGAATTGTCAAAGTTGGAAGGGACATCAAGGATCTTCTAGTTCCAATGCTCCTGCCATGGGCAGGGACACCTTACACTGGATCAGGTTGCTCAGAGCCACATCCAGCCTGGCCTTCAAAACCTCCAGGGGTGAGGCTTCAACCATTTCCCTGGGCAACCTGTTCCAGTGTCTCACCACCCTCATGGGGAAGAACTTCTTCCTGATATCCAATCTGAATCTACCCAGGTCTAGTTTTTCTCCATCCCCCCTAGTCCTATCACTACCTGACATCCTAAAAAGTCCCTCCCCAGCTTTCTTGTAGCCCCCTTAAGACACTGAAAGGCCACAATTAGGTCTCCTTGGAGTCTCCTCTTCTCCAGACTGAACAGCCCCAACTCAGTCTGTCTCCATAGCAGAGGAGCTCCAGCCCTCCGATCATCCTCATGGCCCTTCTCTGGACACGCTCCAGAACTGGATGCAGTACTCCAGGTGGGGTCTCACCAGAGTGGTGTAGAGGGGGAGAGTCACCTCCCTCAACCTGCTGGCTACTCTTGTCTTGATGCAGCCCAGGATGTGATTGGCTTTCTTGGCTGCAAGTGTACACTGGGGGCTCATATTGAGCTTCTCATCCACCAGCATCCTCAAGTCCTTTACTTCAGGGCTGCTGTCAAGCCCTCTCTGGATTGCTGTGGGCATAGCAACCATGACATGGGTTTTCTTTTTTAAAGACAGCTCACATGCTCAGGGAATTGCTGTTCACCATCAGGCCCCTGGGACTGCAGAGGTTCACCCAAATCATGCTTATCAGGGGTCTCAAGCTTTTATCTCTACTCTTAGTAACTTTCTGCCCATTCTGACAGTAAAGAATTCCTGATGAAGTCATTGTGAAAAGCCATTGAGTATTAGAGCCCTGCAGATAAGCTCAGTCTCCCTGTTAACCTTGCTGCAGATGATGGACACATGACCTTTCTGATGAACAAAACAATATCTGAAGGGAAAACAAAGGGAAAAAAGACCCCAAAGCCCCTTGGCTGCCTCTCACACCCATCCCTCCCCACCCAAACAACCGACATCTGGATGAGAGCACAATGCACTGTCTTGCGGGTCAGAAGACTCTTTGAGGTCCTGTGCTGACCTGATGTTGCAGGAGTCTGGAGAAGAGAAAACTGAGAGGGGATTTAATACATGTTTATATATATCTGAGGGCTGGGTGTCAAGAGGGAGGGGGCAGCCTCTTCTCTGTTGCACCCTCTGATAGGACAAGGGGTAATGGATATAAATCACAACACAGGAGCTTCCACCTCAACATGAAGAGGAACTTTTTCACTGTGAGGGTCACAGAGCACTGGAACAGGCTGCCCAGAGAGGTTCTGGAGTCTCCTTCTCTGGAGACTTTCAAGACCCGTTTGGATGCATTCCTGTGCAACCTGTGCTGGATTCTATGGTCCTGCTCTGGCAGGGGGGTTGGATGATCTCTGGAGGTCCCTTCCAACCCCTAACATCCTGTGATCCTGTGACCCAGTCACTCAACTGCCATTGTCTCCCCAGATTTTGAATTTGGGGGAATATTTATATAGCAGATCTTTGGGAAGTGCATCTTACCCTGGGAATCTGCTTTGCCTGGAAGCATGTGTCTGGAGTCTCGGCAGGGCCAGCAAGCTGTTCACAATACACATCTTCAAGAGCATATGGGCCAAAAGGCAATGAGACTTTTTTTTTTTCTCCCTGAGTAGTAAGAGTGGGTTATCCAACATCAACACACAGCTATTTCTGCAAATGTGTGACAACATGCCACAAACCTGCAGAGCAGCCTTCTCAAGAAATGCCACCAATGCATTGGGCTTTCTGCCACCATGTTCTGGGTTGCTGAATAGCAGCAAGGCAGCCTGGGATTGACTCAAGAGCTGAAGCAAAAGCTGGGGTTAGCCAGTGAGCAGCATTCTTCTCTAAATTAAAACCCCTGATATTTTATACTGTGGAAGTCAGCCTTGGAAAATGGGGCATTGGTCAAGGTAAGGAACAATTTAGTAGTTTAATTATGAGCCCTTTAATGTCTTTTCATAATCAGTTAATAAATACCTTAACAATAAAATTGAATTTAAGCTTTTAATAGGCTGTGCTGGATTGAACCTAAACAAAAGAATTAGCAGCTCCAGGCATTGTGCAATAACTTCTCACTGCTTGGTGCCAGGAGAAACAAAGCATTTCAAGTACATTTTTTTTGTACCTCACGATAATAAACGCTTGTAATATTCCCCAATTTCTGGAGTGTAAGATGCAGATCTTATTTATCACAGTATGTGACACATCTGGCACATGGATCAGGAAACAACTGTTTTACTTCATTTCTGTCATCACCTTCCAACAGATTTCTTTCACATTCCAATTTGGATGGGGGAACTTGGACTTTCTCTCCATAAGTTCTCCATTAACAGTTTCACAGCAACGAGCACTATTGGTTCATTCTCTTTCCACAGCAATTAGTTACACCAAGCTGCATATTTTGACTTTTATTACAAGGGAACCTATAAAATTGCTTGGTATTTGCTCCTATCTGCTCCCAGTGCCTCTGTCCCAGGCAGAGCAGGGAGATGCTTGCTGACTGCCACAACCTCCTTTCGGTTGCCTCTTCCAAGCGCCGTCGCTGCCTGGATGCTCGCTCGTTGCTGGTTTCTGCTGCCTCCTGTCACTGTTCTTAACATGTGTTTTATTTACAGTGGGGCTTTTGTTATGTCACTGAGTGTGTTCACAGCTGAAGGCAGCGCTCTGTCTTCTGCTGGAGCAGGGGGGCAGGCATATCAAACTCGCCGAGATGGGAGAGCTTTGCAAGCTGCCCAAACGACTCTGTGCTAATAAAGCTTGAAAAGCTTGAATTACACTGGAACCCACAAAAATTTTCAAATTAAAAAGCCATATTTAGGGGCCCCCTGTGGACTGTGATTTTATTTAGTTTAATCTCCTCTTGAGGCCAATTAGGTAGACACCCTTCTGCACATGCCTGCACCAGCACACACACACCAACCCCAAAACATAAAGACTCGTTAAATAGAGGAGGGAGGAGGTGGTGGTGGTGGTGGTGGTGGTGGTGTATCAGACATCCATTCAAAGGCTGAAATTCTTTTCCCTCCTGTTGTCCCTGAAAATAGCATGGCTCTCAGAAATCAAGAAGAGTACATGCAGACAGGACTCCTTTTATTTTTTCTAGGCTGTCCTTTAGCTTCCCCTTACTTCTTTCTGCAGTACCTAGCAAATGTAGTGAATTTTCACTGCTGCGTAGTGTTTCAGCCAACAGCCAAGAAGCACAAGCCTTCCAGCATTACTGGCACAGAAGGGCTGGATGGCTTCTTCCTCAGCCTGGGAAGTAAAGAGCAGCTGTGAAAAGAAATTCCTTGGGCAACTGTTTGAAGTTTATCTTCTTTGCATGAAATGCATGCGCAGGCTGGGATAAGGAGGTGCTCCACTGTCCTTAGATGAGTTCTGCCAGTGCAATAGGCTCATGCCAGCAGTGAGCCCAAAGAAAGTCTGAGGCTGTATGCATGGATTTAATTCACCACTCCCCACACTTGAATATTTTTTTTTCACCTTTTTTTTTTTTTCTTTTGCATGGACTGTCAGCAGGGAGACAGACTTCTGACTGCTGCTCTTCACATCAGAAGTGCAAACTTTGTCTCCTTTGTAGCGAGCGGCAGACACCACGTGTCCCCTATGAAAAATGAGTTAGCAAACCACACGCTCAAAATATGAGAGAAGGTCAGAGGTGATGTTTTGGTAATGAGGACTTCTCCAAGAGGGGGAAAACAAAAGATCAAAGCTCTTGTAACTGTGTACAGCTGTCTACAGCAATGGGCAAGTAACAAGTAAATATCCCCACTACTGACTCGTGCTTTCACTGCCAGAGTGGGTTAAGGATCCAGAATAGTAAGTCCTTCAAATTTGGTCAGATATTTAGCAACAAAAGCACCATTCAAAGAATGACACAATCACAGGATGATTGAATGACAGAATGATAGAATCACAGAATGATAGAATCACAGAATGATAGAACCACAGACTGCTAGAATCACAGAATGACAGAACCACAGACCGCTAGAACCACAGAATGACAGAGTGACAGAATCACAGAATGTTAGGGGTTTGAAGGGATCATCCAGTCCAACCCCCTGCCAGAGCAAGATCACCTATACCATATCACACAGGAACACATCCAGGCAGGTTTTGAATGTCTCCAGTGAAGGAGATTCCACAATCTCCCTGGGCAGCCTGTTCCAGGGCTCGATCACCTTCACAGTGAAAAAGCTTTTCCTTGTGTTTACATGGAACTTCCTATGCTCCAGCTTGCAGGTATCCCTGAAGGTAACACAGGAATGCTGAAGTGTTCATGGGAGAGAGTCTTTCTTGCCTAGAACAGTCACCATGGCATGCCTTAGACCAAGCAGCCTCTTGGCCTAGGCTCAGGGCACAGGCAGCAGGTGGGTCTGCAGAACAACTCCTGGCATACTTTAGGGGGCAAACATTGGCTATGGCTGGCAGCCACAGGCTGCCACCACAGCACAGGGGAAGCAACCACTGGTATGGAAAAGGAAAAGCTGATTGGTGAAATTCAGCAGCTCAAGTGAATTTTCAGGGTAAGCATCTTTCTGATTCTCTGAGGAAGTGCCTGGGGTCTGTGCTCAGCTACAGCGACTTAAATCTTCAAGAGCAACATAATGAAAACAAGGGCTAAGGAAATGTGCCTGGGATAACTGCAATTTTACGGCACTTTAAAACAGATTAGGGCAAAAAGGTCTATTTTGTTTTACAAGGGTTCTTATCCCGTGCTCGGTGCTATAGCCTTGGAGCCACGCTTAGCATCTCCCATACGTTGTCTATTCTCTCCTCTGCCACACAGGGGCAATGCATCTGCAACAACTGTCACGTTTGGGGAGGCTCCTGCTCGGCTTTGTCAGAGAACTTGCACATCGTAGTTGGGGACACTTCTGCCAACGCAATCTGCTTGGGATTTATGGGTGAGAAAGCCAGGTGAGAAAGGGAAAGCGCAGTCAAAAGGAAATGAAGCACAAGCCCTGTGAGGAGAGGCTGAGGGAGCTGGGGGTGTTTAGCCTGGAGAAGAGGAGGCTCAGGGGAGACCTTGTTGCTGTCTGCGACTACCTGAAAGGAGGCTGTAGCCAGCTGGGGTTTGGTCTCTTCCCCCAGAAAACCAGGACCAGCACGAGAGGACACAGTCTCCAGCTGCACCAGGGGAAGTTTAGGCTCGAGGTGAGGAGAAAGTTCTTCACAGAAAGAGAGATTGGCCATTGGAATGTGCTGCCCAGGGAGGTGGTAGAGTCACCGCCCTGGAGGTGTTCAAAAAGGATTGGATGTGGCACTTGGAGCCCTGGTTTATTTGTCATGAGGTGTTAGGTATTAGGTAATAGGTTGGACTTGCTGATCTCTGTTGTCTTTTCCAACCAGGTTTATTCTGTGATTCTATGAAATTCAACCAATTTTTTTATTATTTTTCCCCCCAGATCAAGGATAAAGCTGCATGGAAGGATCCTGATTGGAGTTACAGGGTGGGTAATTCACTTGAGGGGAAGGAAATCATCTTTGCAAAAGACTGAGGCTGTGATAACCTTGCAGACAGTTCAAAGCACACAAGACACATACCCAGACAAATGTATAGACTCTGGCTGTGGATCTGATTCAGTTTGGGAAAAGATGTTCTTTATGCTCCAGTTGAGATCTAGGCCTAGCAAAGGAAGACCCTCAATGCAAAAGAAAATTGATGCTTTGGGAACTCAGCCACTGCAGTGTACTCCAATTTTACACTGGCCTGGCTGGAATCCAGATTTGTGGAGTGAAAGAAGGAGGAGGAGAGGGTGGAAAAGACCCTGCCCCTCCTCAACCAGCACAGAAATGAATGGGTCAGAGTGTCAAAGCGTTCTCTGCATCCCTCTCTGTGCCTCTAACCAGACTCATTCATGTGCACAGAGCTGGATCTGGAGCAGTTAGTGATATGCACTGCTGTAGTGATAAGCACCAGTACAGGTTAGGAGGCAACCTGCTGGAGAGCAGCCCCGTGGAGAAGGACCTGGGAGTCCTGGAGGATAAGAAGTTATCCATTGGACAGCAATGTGCCCTTGTGGCCAAGATGGCAAATGGGATCCTAGGGTGCATTAAGAGTGTATCCAGCAGATTGAGGGAGGTTTTCCTCCCCCTCTACTCTGCCCTGGCAAGGCTACACCTGGAATATTGCATCGAGTTCTGGGCTCCCCAGTTCAAGAAGGACAGGGATCTAACAGAGGGCTATGAGGATGATGAAGGGACTGGAGCATTGCCGTATGAGGAGAGGCTGAGAACCCTGGGGCTGTTTAGTCTGGAGAAGAGAAGACTGAGAGGGGGTGTAGGCTCAAGGTGAGGAGGAAGTTCTTCACTGAGAGAGTCATTTGCCATTGGAATGGGCTGCCCAGGGAGGTGGTGGAGTCACCATCCCTGGAGGTGTTCAAGAGGGGATTGGATGTGGCACTTGGTGCCATGGTTTAGTCATGAGGTCTGTGGTGACAGGTTGGACTTGATGATCTTTGAGGTCTCTTCCAACCTTGGTGATTCTGTGATTTAATAAATGTTTATAAATATCTGAGGGCTGGGTGTCAAGAGGGAGGGGACAGGTTCTTCTCTATGCAATACAATACAATACACCAGGTTGAAAGAGACCTTCAAGATCATCGCGTCCAACCCATTTACCAATCCAACCCACCTAAACAACTAAACCATGCAACCAAGCACCCCATCAAGTCTCCTCCTGAACACCTGCAATGATGGTGACTCCACCACCTCCACGGGCAGACCATTCTGATGTCCAATCACTCTCTCTGTATAGAACTTTTTCCTAGCATACAGCCTAAACCTCCCCTGGTGCAGCTTGAGACTGTGTCCTCTTGTTCTGGTGCTGGCTGCCCAGAAGAAGAGACCAACCTCCACCTGTCTACAACCTCCCTTCAGGTAGCTGTAGAGAGCAAGAAGGTCTCCCTTGAGCCTCCTCTTCTCCAGGCTAAGCAACCCCAGCTCCCTCAGCCTCTCCTCATAGGGCTTGTGTTCCAAGCCCCTCACCAACTTCATTGCCCTTCTCTGGACACGTTCCAGCAAGTCAACATCCTTCCTAAACTGAGGGGCCCAGCAGGGATGGTGATTCTGCCACCTCCCTGGGCAACCTTGGGGATGTCTGGTTGGAAAGCTGCAATTTGGAGAGGGACCTGGGGGTAATGATTGGCAGCTGGCTGAACGTGAGTCAGCAGTGTGCCCAGGTGGCCAAAACAGCCCATGGCATCCTGGCTTGTATTAGAAACATGGTGCCCAGCAAGGACAGGAGGTGTTCATCCCCCTGTACTCAGCACTGGTGTGGCCACTCCAAGTATTGTGTTCAGTTTGGAACACAATAGGAAGGACACTATATGTCCTTCCTATGTTCACTATAGGAAGGACATTCAGGTGCTGGAGCATATCCAGAGAAGGGCAATGAGGCTGGAGAAGGGCCTGGAGCACATGACCTACAAGGAGCATCTAAGGGAGCTGGGGTTATTCAGTCCAGAGAAGAGGAGGCTGAAGAGGAGGAGGCTGAGAGAGGAGTGGGCATCTGCTTCTCCTTGGTGTCAAGCACCAAGACTAGAGGAAGTGGTTTCAAGATGCACCAGGGGATATTAGGAAGTATTTGTTCACTGAAAGGGCTCTCAAACATTGGAATGGACTGCCCAGGGCAGAAGTGGAGTCACCATCCTTGGATGTGTTCAGGCGGTGCATGGACCTGGCACTTAGAGTCATGGTTTAGTATTGACCCTTCAGTGTTAGGTCAAGGGTTGGTCTGGATGAGGTTTGAGAGCTCTTTCTATCGGGTATATTCTGTGATGCTGGGTCTCATAGCATCTGGAAATTAAGAAGGCAGTCCCATGCAGAAAACAAGACCTAAATCCTTATGCATCCCCCTCCCATGGAGAAATGAGCAGGAAACTGCATGCTGAAATTCAATGATCTTCCTCTGCCCTACATGTGTTATTCCTTTGCAGGGGAGAATGAGGCCTTTTATACCTCAATAGCTCTGGGCTCTTTGAGTAATGAAGGGAACACATTTATTGGTACAAGCTTTGGTGTTTATTGATGCTACCCATTTTTCACCAGGTTTAGCACTCTGTGGGGAAGGCACAGGGACCTTCCAAACCACATTTTATAATCAAGCCATTGCAAGGTTTATGCAGTAGAATACTTGCAACTGTTAAATTGTGAATAGAAGCTGCTGCCCAATGCTGAGCCTCCTTCGAGACGTTATAGTCAGCTGTATCTTTAATTATCTGATTTATAGGCAGCTCACCAGCACTGCTCTATGTTTTATATGCATGTGCTGTTCACCTGGCAGATGTAGCCATACAAAATTATCCTGCAAGAAGGAGTTGTGAGCTTCATCTACCTCTGCCTTCCCCTAGAACTGGCAAATAGGGGGAAAATTCCATTCCCACTATAAACCCAAAACAAATTCCTGCCTCATGCTGTTCTCAAGTCTTCCCTGCTGGATGCTTTGTAAAAGGTGCCTTCTGCTGAGGTTGATGCGATGCTGTGTACACACCTGGAGGCATCTCCTTGGCCTCCTCAGCACTCCCTTCTGGGGCACCGTCAACCCTGAAGAAGCCCCAGGGTGCAGGGGACCTATTCCCAAAGAAGGGCCAGGAATACAGAGGGAAAGTGGTTTAGGTTTTAGGTTTTCTGGGATTGCATAGCCTGGAGAAGAGGAGGCTCAGGGGAGACCTTATTGCTGTCTACAACTACCTGAAGGAGGTTGTAGACAGGTGGGGGTTTGCCTCTTCTCCCAGGCAACCAGCACCAGAACAAGAGGACACAGTCTCAAGCTGTGCCAGGGGAGGTTTAGGCTGTATGTTAGGAAGAAGTTCTTCCCAGAAAGAGAGATTGGCCATTGGAATGTGCTGCCCAGGGAGGTGGTGGAGTCACCATCACTGGAGGTGTTTAGGAAGAGTCTGGGTGGGTTGCTTGCTGTCATGGTGTACTTGATTAGTGTTGGGTGATAGGTTGGACTTGATGATCTCAGAGGTCTTTTCCAACCTGGTTAATTCTATTCTATCCTATCCTATCCTCCTATCCTATCCTATCCTATCCTATCCTATCCTATCCTATCCTATCCTATCCTATCCTATCCTATCCTATCCTATCCTATCCTATCCTATCCTATGACAAACCCACAGGCATAAGCACGAAAAATCTAGGCACCTCAGACTACTGCTGATATAATCTTCAGAGAATTACCTTTCTGAGGGCAATAAGTCACATGCTGTACCTCAATGCAGGAGACACCACTGCCCATCATCCTCCAGGCAGCCCTGCAGACAGCCGGCAGAGCCTCTCAGCTCTTTCTGAAGGCCATGCAGAGGGGTCCACTGGATGAGGCACAAGGATTAGTAACTGTTTCCAAAATCACAGAATCAACCAGGTTGGAAGAGACCTCCAAGATCTTCAAGTCCAAGTGATCACCCAACCCTATCTCATCAACCAGACCATGGCACTAAGAGCCTCATCCAGGCTTTTCTCAAACACAGAAAGAGTGATTGCCATGGAATGGGCTGCCCAGGGAGGTGGTGGAGTCAGCACCACTGGAAGTGTTTAAGAAGAAACTGGATGAGGCACTTGGTGCCATGGTTTAGATGATTAGATGGTGTTGGGTGATAGGTTGGACTCAATAATCTCAAATATCTTTTCCAACCTGGTTAATCATGTATACCTCCAGGGATGCCAACACAAACACCTCCCTGGGCAGCCCATTCCAATGGCCAATCTCTTTTCTGTGAAGAGCTTCTTTCTAACATCCAGCCTAAACTTCTCCCTGCATAACTTGAGACTCTGTCTCTTGTTCTGTTGCTGGTTTCCTGGGAGAAAAGCCCAACCCCCACCTGGCTACAACCTCCCTTCGGGTAGTTGTAGACAGCAATAAGGTCTTCCCTGAGCCTCCTCTTCTCCAGGCTAAGCAACCCCAGCATCTGGTAACAAATCCTGCATCTGGTATTGATGTGGTACTGTCTGGCCCTGGCAAACAGTGTTAGCACAAGAAAGGCTTTCAGGAGTGATTCTTCTGCCTTTGTTTGCCTTCTGCCTGCCAGCAGAGCACCAAGAATTACAGTGCCTGTTCAAAGAGCAGTCACTACAAATTTGCTTCTCAGCTTGGTGGTCTCCACCAAAAAGCAAACCTTTTAATGAAGGGAAAAAGCCCAAATAACAACATGCCATCTGACATTTAGGATGAGAAATGTCTACCCAATCAGTTTTAGATAGTAAATAAAAATCTTTCAAGATGATGAAGTATCTTCTTACCTTTCAGATCAAACACTTCTCATGGCAAGAGAAAAATCCACGGGGTGGGGAGGAGCTGCCCTTTGCAGAGATTCCTTTGCTATGTGGTATTGATGTGGTACTTAATGTCTTTATCCACAGAGGAATAAGAAACCAGCATCACTACAATCTGCATTCTGCAGAAGTTCTTGGGGAGAAAAAGCTTTTATCTTCTCTTCCTTCTTGTAACTTTATCAGACAATGGGCACCCCTCTTGTGGTCTCGGTGTGTTGTCCTGGTACAAGAAACCCCTGGCCACTTTGAACCTGACAGCTTATCAAAAGAGCTGCACAAAAGGTCTTCCTCTCAAGTCCATTCCTGTTGCTCACTTCGCCCATACAAACTCTGCAGCTGTCAATTTAAATGACTACATTGAATAACTTGCATGGAAGTGTGGTCTTTAATCTTTATCCTTCCTTGTAAATTCAGAAAATCCAGGAAATTTAATGGAAAGGTGGTCAGCAGACAGGCCAGATGAGATACCCAGGGAACGGGTTCGTATTTTCCTGTTTATTTTCTATTTACCATTTCAGTACTGTTCAGGGATTTCAAACCCATGCAAGAAAGCTCAACCAAGTGAGGGTAAAGGAGACCTGCACTAAGGCTGTGACATGATCTAGTTGTTTGATGGGTTGGACATGATGATCTTGAAGGTCTCTTCCAACCTGGTTTATTGTATTGTATTGTATTGTACAGGCCATGGTTAGGAAGGAAGAAAGGGCTGCACAGCCTCACTTAGCTTCAATGAGCAGGAGCCTTTTTCCTGGTGAGACACTGGAACGGGTAGCCCAGGGAGGTAGTAGAAGCCTCATCCCTGGAGGTTTTTAAGGCCAGGCTGGATGTGGCTCTAAGCAACCTGATTGAGCGTGAGGTGTCCCTGCCCATGGAAGGGACCTCAAGGATCATCCAGTTCCAACCTCCCTGCCCATGGGCAGGGAGGTTGGAACTGGATGATCCTTGAGGTCCCTTCCAACCCTGACAATTCTATGATTCTATGATCTAACCTTTGCTTCCCTTTCAATCCAGTGGCATTTTTTAATGTGTTTGCAGAATCTCTTTTCAAGAGGGCACATCAGCCTGAAACAGCCTTCCCTTCCCCCATGTCCTGGGTAATTAGAAAAAAATAATTAAAGAATTTAATTTTCCTACTGAGTAGATTACTAAGAAGTCATCCACTCCCAGGGCAGTCAATGGCAGGCTTATGTCTACCCTCAGGGGAATAAGCAGTGTGCCCAGGTGGCCAAGAAGGCCAATGGCATCCTGGCCTGCATCAAGAATAGTGTGGCCAGCAGGAGCAGGGAAGTCATTCTGCCCCTGTACTCAGCACTGGTTAGGCCACACCTTGAGTTCTGTGTCCAGTTCTGGGCCTCTCCATTTAATAAGGACATTGAGACTCTTGAACGTGTCCAGAGAAGGGCAACGAAGCTGGGGAGGGGTTTGGAGCACAGCCCTATGAGGAGAGGCTGAGGGAGCTGGGGTTGCTTAGCCTGGAGAAGAGGAGGCTCAGGGGAGACCTTATTGCTCTCTACAACTCCCTGAAGGGAGGTTGTAGCCGGGAGGGCTGGTCTCTTCTCCCAGGCAACCAACACCAGAACAAGAGGACACAGTCTCAAACTGCACCAGGGGAAGTTTAGGCTCGAAGTGAGGAGAAAGTTCTTCACAGAGAGACTTGTTAGCCATTGGAATGTGCTGCCTATGGATGTAGTGGAGTCACCATCCCTGGAGGTGTTCAAGAGGGAACTGGACGTGGCACTTGGTGCCATGGTTTAGTAGTCATGAGGTCTGTGGTGACAGGTTGGACTTGATGATCTTTGAGGTCTTTTCCAACCTTATTGAGTCTATGATTCTAAGTTCTGGCTGATATTGGAGTTGAGTTTGTCAGAACTGAGCAGGAGAAGCTTTTCTCAACTCATAAGGCTTTTTTCAAGACAGTGGGAAACAGAAGTATCATATTCTGCATTAGAATGTCACCAAATCCCTGGAATCTTGTGCACAACAAGAACACAACTGAAGAAGACCAACACAATAGCTACCAGTTGAACTGGTACAAACGAAAATGAAGTTCAAATCCTTGCATTTCCAGGTGGAAGGATATCCAAGACAATGTATTAAAGAATGAGCAGTAATCAAGTTTCAGATTTTCTGCTATAATGAACCTTCATTCATTTATAGAAATGGGGCAGCTTCCCCATGATTTCTGCTAAAACATTTCTCTAGGAGACTAGAAGACTTTGGAAAGCTCAGGAGGTAGGTGTTTCCAACACTCCATGGGAAATATTTACTCATCAGTGTCCCTAGAGGTGTTCAAGAATTGTGTGGGCATGGCACTTTGGGACGTGGTTTATTGGCCATGGTGGTGTTAGGTTGCCAATTGGACTTGATGGTCTTAGAGGTCTTTTCCAACCAAAACAGTTATCTGATGCTATGGTACTGCATGCTTGGAAACTGTGGATGCAGTGAGGACTGAAAGAATAATTGGCCATTGGAATGTGCTGCCCAGGGAGGTGGTGGAGTCCCTGTCCCTGGAGGAGCTCAAAAAATGATTGGATGTGGCACTTGAAGCCATGGTTTAGATGTCATGAGGTGTTAGATATTAGGTAATAGGCTGGAGTTACTGATCTCTGAGGTCTTTTCCAACCTGGTTGATTCTATGATTCTATAACTGAGACAAAGGCAGAAAATAAGGAGAAATCTCACAACAGTACAAACTAATGGCTCCCTTTTGCCTCTTTGCTGCCAGCAGTATATTAAACCTCTGAACACAAGCAAAATGTCTAAGAAAGCTTTTTGTTGGTGTTGTTGCTGCAATTGTCCACCCTTCTCTGGGGCTCCAGTGATCATTATTAATTGAAGGTCCAACATATGTTTGCATTAAAGTGTACTAGGGAATGGGATGGTCTCCACCCACCTTCAGTGGGATTTCAGGACTATTTGTCGGCATGATTCTGCTCCCATTTTAGTGAGAGGTACTTTTTCATTGACCAGAGCAAGGATAGTGCTAGGCCTGTGCAGAGACTTTAAAGGGAGATAACAATTGCCAATTCCAACTGGCTCCAGACACTAAGAGTATCACTGTCTTATATTCAGAGCAGTCAAGCAAATATAAAGCAAACAACACAAAAACAATTAAGAAAAAATAAAAAGAAGTTCATTCTAAGTTCAGTCTATTAAGGATTGCAGTTTGATGCTGTTGGTTCAGTCTATTAAGGATTGCAGTTTGATGTTGTTGGTTCGGTCTATTAAGGATTGCAGTTTGATGTTGTTGATTTCCCCTGAGTTCGGTAAAGACAAACCCCATGTACTCAGCACTGGTTAGACCACACCTTGAGTCCTGTGTCCAGTTCTGGGCCCCTCAGTTTAGGAAAGATGCTGACTTGCTGGAAGGTGTCCAGAGAAGGGCAACAAAGCTGGGGAGGGGTTTGGAGAACAAGCCCTGTGAGGAGAGGCTGAGAGAGCTGGGGTTGCTTAGCCTGGGGAGAAGAAGGCTCAGGGGAGACCTTAGTGCTCTCTCCAACTACCTGAAAGGAGGTTGTAGCCAGGTGGGGGTTGGTCTCTTCTCCCAGGCAACCAGCACCAGAACAAGAGGACACAATCTCAAGCTGTGCCAGGGGAAGTTTAGGCTCCATTCCTCCTAGTCCTATCACTACCTGACACCCTAAAAGTCCCTCCCCATCTTTCTTGTACATCCTCTTAAGACACTGAAAAGCCACGATTAGGTCTTCTCAGAGCCTTCTCTTCTCCAGGCTGAACAGCTCCAACTCCCTCAGTCTGTCCTCATAGGAGAGGAGCTCCAGCCCTCTGATCATCCTTGTGGCCCTTCTCTGGACACATTCCAGCATGTCCAGATCATTCCTCTAACTGGACACAGTACTCCAGGTGGGGTCTCACCAGAGCAGCGTAGAGGGCTCTCCCAGAGCTCCCTTTCATTTGTGGGAGTGCTGGACCAGCCCGATACTGAGAAAATAACAACCCCTATGTTTCTGATTCCACTGGTCTTTTGATGGTGAAGATTTCATCTCTTTGACTAAAGTAAGTACTGCAGTTCTCAATAGAGACTTGTTGCAAATCCCAGATTTACACCATTCTGGGAGAAGAGTCTGGCCCACCCCCAAGAGCATGCCTTCTTAACCCCTTCACACATGGTAGCAGCTCCTGCAGAAAAGCTGCTGAACTTGCACATGCAGTAACTTTTAAAGCAAACTCCACAGCTGCCAAGAAGTGTATGAGAAGTCAGAAATAGCTTGCAATATGGCAGGTGTTACAGAGCAATAAGGGCATGTGCTGGGTACATTATAAAACACCGACTGAAGTGGTTCCAGGATCTGAGGGTTATTACACTACAGACTGTGAGGTTGCTATTTTGATTAAATTTCTCCTACCATGTCTTCAAATCAGGGTTTTGGGGTTTTTTTTGGCCTTTATTTGCTCCATTCACCACATTTAGATACCACCATCTTGGATTTCCTCCCCTGAAAAGGAAATCTCCACTTCTCAGCATGACATTTGAAAAGCTTTTGATCTCAGAAGGAGCTACTGAGCCTACAGCCTTCACCCAAGTAACTTGAGCCATGTGGAAACATGAACTGTTCCCAACCTTCAAGTCCTCCACAGTGAGCCAAGCTCAGACCTAAGCCATCACCGTTAGTACCACAAGCAGCAGACAGCAGTGGTTAGTGGGAAAGTCAAAAGTCAGGGGCGTGGGGAGAGTTGCCAAAGCACCTAAGAACATGCAGGCATTAAAGCACCACTCTTGGCAAAGAGGTGTTTGCAGTGGTTTTGCACATGCCAACACATCCCTGTAACAACATTGATCCAGGAAGAGGCTCTGACATTTGTCCTGAGAGTAGGATGCTGCCTCTCAGACTAATGCGATCTGTCTCAAGCGGCAGGATGCTGTCTCCCAACTAAGAAGCCTTGTCTCCCAGCCCACCACAGCACTGCTGCACAGCAACACAGCCCTCCCTGCCCCCCTGCCAAAAAGGGAAAAAGGCTGGCATGCCCTCAGTGCCTCTGGAAAGCTCAGCATTAGGGTAAGTCATTTCATAATGTTCAAGGCTTACTGGCCAGGTGAAAACATGTATGTCTTGTTTTCAATACCTCCTCTACACAGCATCTTTGGAAACTCTTCACAGAATCACAGAATGTTAGGGGCTGGAAGGGGCCTGGAGAGATCATCCAGTCAAATCCTCCTGCCAGAGGAGGATCACCTAGACCGGGTCAATGGAATCCATCCAGGCAGGTTTTGAATATCTCCAGAGAGGAAGAATCCACAACCCCCTGGGCAGCCTGTTCCAGTGTTCTGTCACCTTCACAGTGAAATAATTCTTTCTCATATTTCCATGGAACTTCCTATGCCTCAACTTCCACCCATTGCCCCTTGTGCTGTCATTGGGCATCACCCAGAAGAGCCCAGCTCCTGTTGTCTTCCATTACTTCTTAATCTATTGACCTTTGTTTATAGCAAGACCCCTATCTTATTATACACTAGTAGCTGGAGAAACTTTCTTTTCCTACTGAGAGAGCTAATGTCTCTGCTTAAGACTGACAAGAGAAGTTGGTTTGCAGGGCTTGATCTCCTGGGCATGAACTGGTATCAGGATGCTGGTCCTTGAAGTCTCTGGCTAATGTCAAACTCCTCAAAAAAAGTCTTAACAAATAAGCCCTGAGCAGAAGGACTTGGGGGTGCTGGTGGGTCATCCAACACCATCTAATCAACTAAACCATGGCACCAAGTACCTCATCCAGTCTCTTCCTAAACACCTCCAGTGATGGTGGCTCCACCACCTCCCTGGGCAGCACATTCCAATGGCCAGTCACTCTTTCTATGAAGAACTTCTTCCTAACATCCAGCCTAAACCTCCCCTGGCACAGCTTGAGACTGTGTCCTCTTGTTCTGGTGCTGGAAGAGACCAGCCCCCACATGGATGCAACATCCTTTCAGGTAATTGTAGATAACAATAAGGTCTCCCCTGAGCCTCCTCTTCTCCAGGCTAAGCAACCCCAGCTCCCTCAGCCTCTCCTCACAGGGCTGTGCTCCAAACCCCTCCCCAGCTTTGTTGCCCTTCTCTGGACACGTTCCAGCAACTAAATATCTTTCCTAAACTGAGGAGCCCAGAACTGGACACAGGACTCAAGATGTGGCCTAAGCAGTGCTGAGTACAGGGGCACAATGACCTCCCTGCTCCTGCTGGCCACACTGTTCCTGATGCAGGCCAGGATGACATTGTGTACTGAACTGTTCAGCCTACTCTCAGACCCCCAGGTCCCTTTCTGTGTCTCCAGCCACTCTGACCCCAGCCTGCCTGCATGGGGTTGGACTGTGTAGAACTGTCCATGTGTTAAATCTCATGCCTTGGACTCTGCCCATCTGTCCAGCCTGTCAAGGTCCCTCTGCAGAGCTCTCCTACCCTCTAACAGATCAACATCTGCCCCCAGCTTGTTGTCATCTGCAAATTTACTGATGATGGACTCAATTCCCTCATCCAGATTATCAATAAAGATATTGAACAGGATGGGGCCCAGCACTGATCTCTGGGGCACACCACTAGTGCCTGGCTGCCAGCTGGATGTGGCACCATTCACCACCACTCTCTGGGCTCAGCCCTCCAGCCAGTTCCTACCCCAGCACAGATGCTGCTCTCCAAGCCATGGGCTGACAACTTGGCCAGGAGTTTGCTGTGGGGGACAGTATCCCCCTTTCCAGGGGGACACTGCCTCGCTTCCCCCTAACCTCTCTCTCCCCCTTTTTCTCTGTTTAATTAGAAGAAAAGAGAAAAGAGAATGTTAGAGGGAACTGTTAGCTCAAAAGCATAGTTAGACATTCAGCATGCTTATATCAAAGTTAGGGTCTCTCCAGCGAAGCGGACATGCCAGCAGCCAGAAGAAGGAATGAAATGGAATGTTGAGATTGTCAGAAACACGTCCCACACACCTGGCCAATGGAATTTGTTTAGAACAATCTCTTGGTTTCCTTTTTACACCCAACTGTGGATTTGTTTGCACTTCTTCACTCTCCTGCTCGAAAAACTGCGGCTAATTTTAAAGGCATAGCCCTGAAACTCTCACAGCATTCAAAAGTAATTACTCCATGAAGTAAGCCCCAAACTTTCATGAAGCCAAGGCTTCATCCTGCAATGGCAAAAAAACACACCCCTTGAAACCTCATCTCCAATGTGAGACATGAGGAGCTTTGGATAGAGCTCCAGGCAGGATTTTGCTTCGCAGGAGGAAATCCAAGATGGTGGCTGTGAGGTGACAAATTCCTGCTCATGCTGTTTTATTTCTGCTGAGCGTAATGAGGCTGTTTAACTAGCCTGGCCCTCACGGAAAGTCAACTGCCACACACACATGGCCTCGTATTTTCTGGCTCAGTAGCATGGCTATCATGAGAAACACTTTTGATTCCACTTTCCCTAGAAGGGTGCTAAGAAAATGGGGTGATAAAGCAAAATTTGTCTTCTCAAACATGGAATTAGTCTCCAGTTTGTATAAAATGTGTGTGTGTGTGGAGGGGGGGGTGTTATTTGCAGATAGGGAAACTGTATGACTTCTCCAGAGCTGCAGTTTTGTTGACTGGGGTTTTTTTATGTTTCTTAAATGAACAGAACTGTCTCCCCTACCATCCCACAAAAGTGAATGCAAGGTGATAAAAATACACCACAGGGCTTGTTTGGGGAGGAGAGCTGGTTAGTTTTTGTGCTTGTGGTGGTTTGGCCCTGGCTGGGGGCCAACTGCCAACCAAAACCACTCTAGCACTTCCCTTCTTAGGTAGACAGGGGAGAGAGGAAAATCGAACAAAAGGCCTGTAATCAGATAGAAGTTAAAACTGTCTCCCCTCTCATCATGCAAAAGTGAATGCAAGGTAATAACAATATGCCACAGGGCTTGTTTGGGGAGGAGGACTCTCTAGTGTTTATGTTCTCAGTGTTTTGACCCTGGCTGAGGGCCAAACACCCACCAAAGCCACTCTATTACTCCCCTACTATGCTGGACAGGGGAGAGGGGAAAATACAATAAATGGCCTGCAATAGGGTAGAGGCAATTTTAATAATGTGAAGCAAAAGCAAACAAAAGATGTTATTCTCTACTTCCCACCAAGCCACATGATGGCTTGGTCACACCCAGGAAGCAGGGCTTTTGCTCTCTACAACTACCTTAAGGGAGGTTGTAGACAAGCAGAGGTTGGTCTCTTCTCCCAGGCAACCAGCACCAGAACAAGAGGACACAGGCTCAAGCTGCACCAGGGGAGGTTTAGGCTGGAAGTTAGGACGAAATTCTACACAGAGAGAGTGATTGCCCATTGGAATGGGCTGCCCAAGGAGGTGGTGGAGTCACCATCACAGGAGGCGTTCAGGAGGAGACTGGATGGGGTGCTTGGTGCCATGGTTTAGTTGATTAGGTGGTGTTGGATGATAGGTTGGACACGATGATCTTGAAGGTCTCTTCCAACCTAGTTTATTCTATTCTATTCTATTCTATTCTATTCTATTCTATTCTATTCTATTCTATTCTATTCTATTCTATTCTATTCTATTCTATTCTATTCTATTCTATTCTATTCTATTCGTGGTTGTTCCAGAGGACAGATGCCATCAATGTCCCCATACTTCCTTCTTTCACTCATCTTGACATGGGATACCCCTTTGGTCAGTTTGGGTCACCTGGCCTGCCTGTGTCCCTTCCCAAGATCTTGCCCACCCCTCAGCATGTTCTTGGAGTGGGGAAATGTTGGAAAAGCACAGCCTTGGCTCTTGCTTCAGCACTTAGATGTGTTCAATCTCATGCCCTTGGACTGTCCATCTGTCCAGCCTGTCAAGGTCCTTCTGCAGAGTCCTCCTACCCTCAAGCAGGTCAACACCTGCTCCCAGCTTGTTGTCATCTGTAAAGTTACTGATGATGGACTCATTTCCCTTGTCCAGATCATCAACAAACATATTAAACAGGATGGGGCCCAACACTGTTCCTATGCTCTGTCCTCACTGCTACATTTTACAGAGCAGGAATCAAAGCCCAGGAAATATGAGACACCTCTGTGAGACCTAAAGTCAGGCCAGGGCCCTGAAATGTAGACATGGTGCAAGCGCATATATATTTATATGCTTTACACAGCAAGTGTGTAAATGCTTGCCCGACATCAGGTACATAACTGACCTTTGCATCCATGCTACCACAGTGCTTTCAGACCAAACTGGTGCCCTTGCAGGCCAGCATTACTGTGGTGGGTTGAAATTTCCTCCCCAGCATTAACTTTGCCAGAGCAGACCAGCTGGAAGCAAATGAAAACTGTATTTACAAGCAAAACTACAATCTACAGGGGAATGGAATGAATACGTACAAAACACACAGTATTTAATACAATACAATACAATACAATACAATACACCAGGTTGGAAGAGACCTTAAAGATCATTGCATCCAACCCATCAACCAATCCAACCCACCCAACAACTAAACCATGGCACCAAGCACCCCATCAAGTCTCCTCCTGAACACCTCCAATGAAGGTGACTCCACCACCTCCACAGGCAGCCGATTCCAAAGGGCAACCACTCTCTACAGGTATTTGCACAAGAACCCCCTGGTAAAAGACCAGGAAAGCTACTAGAGCTTCCTTTCCTGTCCCCCAGATCCCCCTGTACAAAAGAAGGGAGAAAGGAGCAAAGGAATGTTAATAACAAAACAATGCAACCAAGGTATCATAGTATCAGTCAGGGTTGGAAGGGACCACAAGGATCAGCTAGTTCCAAACTCCCTGCCATGGGCAGAGACACCCTGCACTAGATCAGGCTGGCCAGAGCCTCATCCAACCTGGGCTTAAACACCTCCAGGGACGGGGCCTCAACCACCTCCCTGGACAACCCATTCCAGGGCTTCACCACTCTCACGGTGAAGAACTTCCTCCTCACATCCAGCCTGATTCTCCCCACCTCCAGCTTCATTCCATTCCCCCTAGTCCTACCACTACTCAACATCCTAAAAAGTCCCTCCCCACCCTTCTCGTAGGCCTCCTTCAGATACTGGAAGGCCACAATTAGGTCACCTCGGATCCTTCTCTTCTCCAGACTGAACAGCCCCAACTCCCTCAGTCTGTCCTCATAGGAGTTAGAATCTCTCCAGGGCAAAGAAGCAAGAAGAGGAGAAGAAGTTGTTATGGTACAACCAATCCTATGGTAGATATCTCTCCAGTGGGATTGTTTAGAATTCCCTCTGTTTTGCTTTTTACACCCAGTAGTGATTTGTTCACATTTTACTACTTTTCTAAGAGATCTTGTCTACACTGTCTTGTCTTAGATCTTTCCAAGATCTAAGATCTGTGAACAATTTTAAAGGCACAGACTAAAACTGCCACAATTATACAGGCCAGGAAAACTGTGTCTCCACTTAGCTTGGTGCTGCTTGCACCGAGCATGTGTTTAGGGAACTGTTGCAGGAGGAAGAGAGCTGCATATTGCAGGCTAATGCTGGGATTATGTGTCATCTGAGTCGGCAGCTCTGGGGCATTAACTGACATCGCATATCAGGTTAGGTTAATAATCTACCGCTTGGTTCTGCGTGAGCGGATCTGTGTGCTCAGCCTAGAGATCAGTGACAGCCACGGGGGCTTGGAGGGTGAGGATTAGTTGCTCTGTGATCTGTGGGATGGCACTTGCACCACAACTTGTACAGCCTTAATGCCTGGATCTGCTGTGAATCAGAAGCTGCATCTGGAAAGGAGCAATAAAAAGCTGGCTCTCCAGGAATGTCTACGGCAATGAAAGCAGGCTTGGATGACAAAATGACAGATACTGGCAACTGGGACTGGATATTACTGGAATGGGAGAAAAACTTAAAGGACTTAAAAATACCTGCTTGTTTTAACAAGATGCCCCAAGAGACCGGGAAGACTTTCCCTCACTCCAAACAAGTTGGGAATTATCTGGTAGGCAAAATGATCAACAAGGGCTCCTTCGCCAAGGTGATGGAGGGGCTGCACATCCCCACAGGGGAGAAGGTAAGCTCCTAATGAGAGGGTGCTGTGCACTAGGAATCACAAATACTCTCACAATAACTTGTGTCAGAAATTTTCAGACCCTTTAATCAACAAACCACAATCAACTCAATGAATTATTCACTCAATGAATTATTCTCTCAACCTTATCCTCATAAATTAGCCTCATAAATTGAGTTTACTGCTCGTGTGTAATCAGTCACATGTGTGACTATGTTTCAAGTGCAACTGTTTTCACAGTTATAAAACAATATAGACAACGAAGATGCTCTCCCTCTGGAGGAAAACACAGAAGGACAATTTCAAATATGCTTTCCCTGATTTCTCACTGAGTAATCAGTGATGCGTATCTGACCTTTAAAGCTATGGACAGCACTTATTGGAAGGCCAGCCACCCTAACAGCAGCATTTTATACCGCAGGACACAGGTAGTATCTGTTATCTCCAGCTCAGTCAGGCCAGAATAATGCACCACTAGATGTAACTGTGAATGGGTAGACTACTATCAACTGGCTTTTGAATTTTTACTACTGTCAGAGGGTAGGAAGGCTCTGCAGAGGGACCTTGACAGGCTGGACAGATGGGCAGAGTCCAAGGGCATGAGATTTTAACACATCTGAGAGAAGAGTTCTACACATT
The DNA here is from genome assembly GCA_033816785.1 of Picus viridis. Classification (NCBI taxonomy): domain Eukaryota; kingdom Metazoa; phylum Chordata; class Aves; order Piciformes; family Picidae; genus Picus; species Picus viridis. The sequence continues at coordinate 44,643,310 of CM066578.1, read as the reverse complement.
GGCCACAACAACCCCATGCAGTGCTACAGGCTGGGGTCAGAGTGGCTGGAGAGCAGCCAGGCAGAAAGGGACCTGGGGCTCCTGGTTGATAGTAGGCTGAACATGAGCCAGCAGTGTGCCCAGGTGGCCAAGAAGGCCAATGTCATCCTGGCCTGCATCAGGAACAGTGTGGCCAGCAGGAGCAGGGACGTCATTGTGCCCCTGTACTCAGCACTGGTTAGGCCACACCTTGAGTCCTGTGTCCAGTTCTGGGCCCCTCAGTTTAAGAAGGGCATTGAGACTCTTGAACGTGTCCAGAGAAGGGCAATGAGGCTGGGGAGAGGCCTCGAGCACAAGCCCTATGAAGGGAGGTTGAGGGAGCTGGGATTGCTGAGCCTGGAGAAGAGGAGGCTCAGGGGAGACCTTACTGCTGTCTTACAACTACCTGAAGGGAGGTTGTAGCCAGGAGGGGGTTGGTCTCTTCTCCCAGGCAACCAGCACCAGAACAAGAGGGCACAGTCTCAAGCTGTGCCAGAAGAGCTTTAGGCTGGATGTTAGGAAGAAGTTCTTCATAGAAAAAGTGATTGGCCATTGGAATGGGCTGCCCAGGGAGGTGGTGGAGTCACCATCACTGGAGGTGTTTAGGAAGAGACTGGATGGGGTGCTTGGTGCCATGGTTTAGTTACTAGATGGTGTTGGGTGATAGGTTGGGCTCAATGATTTCAAAGGTCTCTTCCAACCAGGTCAATTCAATTCAATTCAATTCAATTCAATTCAATTCAATTCAATTCAATTCAATTCAATTCAATTGTATCCTATCCTATCCTATCCTATCCTATCCTATCCTATCCTATCCTATCCTATCCTATCCTATCCTATCCTATCCTATCCTACCCTACCCTATCCCATCCCATCCCATCCTATCCCATCCCATCCCATCCCATCCTATCCTATCCTATCCTATCCTATCCTATCCTATCCTATCCTATCCTATCCTATCCTATCCTATCCTATCCTATCAACTGGCTTTTTGATTTTTACTTTTCTCTGGCATCAATGGCCTCACTAGCTCACCAGCTACCCAAACTGCAAACAGTCTAACCCCATTCCTTTACAGTCAGTATTCTCGAGTGGCTTTTAGACCAAGTCAGAAGTTAAAAAAAAGAAGAAAACAAAAAAGTGTTACAGTACAGACACAATTGCCAACCAAGCCTGCAGGGACTTTTTGCATTTGAGAACATTTCACACATACATATTCATTAATGGGATCAGAAAGATAGGTTTGTTAGAATTAAGCTCTCCTTCAAGACAAATGAGAAGTGTATTCTTCTGTAAGGAACGCCTTCCTCTCTGATACCAGCAGCATGTCAAAACCTAGCTTCTCTCACATTAATTTAACTGAATTTCATGAATTGTGAAAACTAATCTGGGTTGCAAGGCTGGTTGCCAATCTGCACGTATCCCTGCACTTCAGGTAGCCATCAAAGTCATTGACAAGAGAAAAGTCAAGCAGGATTCTTACGTTTTGAAACACATGAAGCGTGAGCCACGGATACAGCAGATGATTAAGCACCCCAACGTTGTCCAGCTATATGAGACCTTGGAGACTGCCAACTCCTATTACATGGTGATGGAGCTGTGCCTCAGTGGGGACCTCCTGGACAGAATTTGTGACAAAAAGAGGCTGTCAGAAAGGGAAGTAAGGAGATACACCAGGCAAATTCTATCTGCAGTGGAACACCTGCATTGCCAGGGGATTGTTCACAGGTAAGTTGTTTCTCCCCACACCCCCTTAAACAGCAGTGAGAAAATGAAGTGTGCAAGTCTGTAGAGTGGGCTTCTTCACCAAAAGCCTTTCTTTGATGTTCTCTTTTTGAAGCAGGGATTGCAAAGAAAACTATGTTCTCTCAGCCCATCTTGTTAGAGCATTTTTTCTCAGCACTGGTAGAAGATAAGGTGTTACACACTCCTTGGCTAGTATAGTAACAAAGTCACAGAATTGTCAGGGTTGGAAGGAACCTCCAGGATCATATAATTCCAACCCCCTGCCTTGGGCAGGGACACTGTCCACTGGATCACGTTGCCCAGAGCCACATCCACCCTGGCCTTCCAGGGATGAGGCTTCCACCACCTGTTTGGGCAACCGGTTCCAGTGTCTCACCAACCTTACGGTGAAGAACTTCTTCCTAATATCTAATCTACATCTCCCCTCCTCTATCTTGGATCCATTCCCCCTAGTGTTGTCACTACTTGACATCCTAAAGAGTCCCTCACCAGCTTTATTGTAAGGCCCCTTCAGATATTGGAAGGCCACAATAAAGTCTCCTTGAGCCTTCTCTTTTCCAAACTGAACACCCCCAACAAGTCCAGGAATAAGAGCCAATAAGTACCAATCATCAATCCTTTAGAACAGAATACAATTAACCAGGTTGGAAAATACCTTTGAGATAATCAAGTCCAGCCCACCACCCAACACCATCTAATCAACCAAACCATGGCACCAAGTGCCTCATGCAGTCTCCTGTTAAACACCTCCAGTGATGGTGACTCCACCACCTCCCCAGGTCTTTTCCAACCTGATTCTATTCTATTCTATTCTATTCTATTCTATTCTATTCTATTCTATTCTATTCTATTCTATTCTATTCTATTCTATTCTATTCTATTCTATTCTATCCTATCCTATCCTATCCTATCCTATCCTATCCTATCCTATCCTATCCTATGGATCTTGGTGCATAGGCCAAGAGCAGCAGGATAAGGAATTCCATTTTATTTGGGAGAATAGGCAAAAGGCATTTTTTCCCCCATTAATTTTCTGTTTTACTTAATAATTCACTGTCAGGCAGATCCTTAATTTTAAGTGGTAAACACACTCATCAAGAAAGCCTCCAGGACCTAACAAGTAATTCAGCTGACTGCATCGTTACAGCAACCATGAAACAAATAAGCTGCCAATGTGATGACTCAGGATTTGCATGGGCTTTGTGACTTGCAATGCTTGCAATCCAGCACATAATTATACTGTAAATTAGTAGGCAATAGACAGGATAGAAGTAGTCACTATCTGACCTAGGGAATTTAAAGAAACAAAAAGTTAACACCAGAAAGTAAACCCATGGGTCTTCACCCATTTAGTCCAGGCTGACCTCATTCCTGCTGCCATAATTATCTATTTTACAGCAGTTCTTCACAGCTTCCTGGCTGTAACATTTAAATTCTTCTCATGACAACATTCTCCATCCATTTCTCAAGCCTTTTCTTCTTTTTGTTTGGAAACAGCTCTTCCCAGCAAGCAGGGAAGTAGCCTGACTTCTTCCCCCATCTTTGCTTTCTTCTCATGGTAGTGTTTTCCTGGGAAAGCTTTGCAAGACGGAAGAATTTTGCTGCACACCCTGACAGCAGCCAGGTACAAAGTGGTGTGAGCTCCTCTGGAGACTTTCTTTACTATCAAACCTCCCCAACCAAAGGAAAAATTCCTCCCTGATTCTTAAGGGCCTTGTCATAGGGTTTATGAAGATGGAAAGTCCAGCAGGTGCCTCACTAGGTCATGGGTGTAGGTTTGGTTAGCCATACCTCAGCTCACAACCAGCTGCTAGCTTTGAGATTCAGAGCTGTGGGCTTGACCTCACACCAGAAGCAGACTGGGAAGGATCTGGAAGGGCATCTCTGCTCAGCTCCAGCTGCAGTGATTTATAGCAGCTTGCCTCAGAGTTTAAAACCAAGGAGGATAATTGTGGGTGTATCCTCTTCTGAAAAGCAGGCATCAGTGTTTCCAGCAAGATGAGCACAGAAACAGGAAAGTTACCTCACAGAGTCAGTCTGATTTTCTCATCTAAGCACCGAGCAAAGCTCAACACCACATTGCTTTAACATGAGGAAAGGAAGGTTCCTAAGCTGCCTCTTTGGAGCAGCTGCTTGTTCACCCTCCACAGGGAGGCTGTTGGCAAAATCACACCAGGTATCATGGGATGGATAATAGTGTGCCAATGCCTGGTTCTATGCCCACTTCCCCCTTTATTTTACTGGAATGGAGGTGCTTGGTGATTGCAAGGTCTCATTCCTATGGGATGAGCTTCGGAATTTGCTAATTGAATTTACTTTTGCTCAGCAGCCTCTCATGGGCATTCCTGATGTTTTTTTACCCTGGGATATACCTTGGAAAACCAGGATTTTCTACTGTCTTAATAGCACACTTGATGCAAACTGGCCAGTTTTGTAACTCTTTTTCCTTCTGAATTGATATCTCTCACCAGAAATCCTGCGCTAGGTTTTGACAGCTGTTTTGTTTCTCGTGATTTACCTTCCCTCTTCAGCACTGAAATCAGCACTGATCCAGCAAATTCTTACGGCTTGAATTAAGGTTCGGTCTCCATTTTACACTAAGGGTAGTTCCTCTCTTCTCCATTGTGGTGGTTTGGGCTGGGTGCCCACTGCTGCATGGCGCACTTCCTGTGTCCAGAAGTCCAGCCCAGTGGGTGGACACAGGAAAACCATGTATCTCCTACCACACCCCCCTGCACCACTATAAGGTCTTGCGTGGGGTCCGCCTCTTGCTCTTTCTTCCCTCGCCAGCACCCGCTAACTGGGGGAGACGTCTCCCGGCCTTGGGCCTGGCTAGGCGCAAGGCCAGGGGGATGGGTGGTCTCAGGCCTGGCCAGCTGAGACTAGCCTAGCAGTGGGGGGGAGGGGAAGAACGAGCCCTGGGGGTCTTGGGCCCACCCTAAGGGGGAATGGGGTGTATCCGGGTTTGCTTTGGGGTTTCTTCTGTCACTGTTTCTGGTTCTTTTGTGCACCTTCACCTTTTTCCTATTTAAACTTTTCCATCACTTTTGCAATCCGTTTGTCAGAGGCGTTATTTTGCCTGTGGTGGGGAGGGGGCTGCCTCAACCCACTACATCCATGCAAGACCACAGCTGATTTTGATGCCACGGTTGCCAAAATGATCCAGAAGACGGAGCACTGACTCGCTTGCCTGTTCTCCCAACACACAGCACTTCGCTGTGCCAGATACAAGAAGGCTCAAGTGCAAGATCAGGTTCAACAGCTTCACAAGCTAACACTCATCAGCTGAGGTCTGCTGAGTATCCCTATGCCTTCTCTAGACGTGGCCAAGTGGTGAGGTAATTCATCTGAGCTTAAAAACCTCAAATAAAGACATAAAAGCTAAATTACATGCACACAGCTACCAAATCCTATAGCTGTCTCTTGCTAACTGAGAGTTAACCTGTTTCTATGCATAGTTCCTAGCTTTTCCTGGATACTTTTCCTGGATATCTTCCCTTCTTCTGTACTGAGGGCTGGAACATCTGTCCTATGGGGACAGACTGAGAGCGTTGGGGCTGTTCAGTTTGGAGAAGAGAAGGATCCAAGGAGACCTTATTACAGCCTTCCACTATCATAAAGGGCCCTACAAGAATAGCTGGGGAGGGACTTCTTAGGGTGTCAGGAAGTGATAGGAATGGGGGAATGGAGTAAAACTAGAAGTGGGTAGATTCAGACTGGATGTTAGGAAGAAGTTCTTCAGCATGAGGGCGGTGAGACACTGGAACAGGTTGTCCAGGGAGGGTAGAAGCCTCATCCCTGGAAGTTTTTGCAGCCAGGCTGGATGTGGCTCTGAGCAACCTGCTGTAGTGTGAGGTGTCCCTGCCCATGGCAGTGGGATTGGAACTGGATGATCCTTGAGGTCCCTTCCAGCCCTGACAATTCTATGATTCTTTGTATATAAAATGCCATATATCCTGCCTGAATCATTACTTGACTGAAGACCTGGAGAGGCAGCACAAGCTGCCTGCTGGGTACTGCCTCAGAAGTCCCCATGGGAATGAGGGGGAAAATAAAAATCCCAATGTTGCTTAATTTACAACATTTCTGGGAAAGTTTCCTTTGGAAAAATAAAAAATAAAAAAGGACATGAGCTATCTTTGACACAAGATAAGATCTGGCACTATGTGAACTTTACTAGTCACCATTACCAGGTTTTTTGGACAAGAAAGCATACATTTTTAATAACTGCATGAGCACTCAGCTCAGCCTACAGAACAGCAGTTATGGCAATCCAGTGTAGCATTATTTAATTGTAGTGCACTGAAAGTCATCAGAGTGCTAAAGTCTGTAGAAATGTCAGATTTGCAGTGGCCTGAAGCACAGCTAGTCTACAACCTGAAGGGAGGTTGTAGCCAGGTGGGGGCTGGTCTCTTCTCCCAGGCAACCAGCACCAGAACAGGAAGACACAGTCTCAAGCTGCACCAGGGGAGGTTTAGCTTGGATGTTAGGAAGAAGTTCTTCCCAGAAAGAGAGATTGGCCACTGGAATGTGCTGCCCAGGGAGGTGGTGGAGTCAACATCACTGCAGGTGTTTAGGAAGAGACTGGATGGGGTGCTTGGTGCCATGGTTTAGTTGATTAGATGGTGTTGGGTGATAGGTTGGACTTGATGATCTCAAAGGTCTCCTCCTACCTGGTCTATTCTATTCTATTCTATTCTATTCTATTCTATTCTATTCTATTCTATTCTAGCCTATCCTATCCTACTCTACTCTACTCTACTCTACTCTACTCTACTCTACTCTACTCTACTCTACTCTACTCTACTCTACTCTATTCTAAAGCAACACGATTTTTGTGCACAGGTCTATGTCACAGGGGTGGGCTATGAACAGAGTTATTCTAAATCTTGGGCCCTGGCTTATTTGCCACTCCAGAAAACATGCTATTCAAATGAAAACCAATTAAAAAGTTATCACTAAAACCATTTCCATCCCATTCTCAGCCTGGGGCAGCAGAGGGTTTTGAGTGCAATGTTGCCCCATGAGGATCTATGGGGATAAAAGGATGTTCCCATCAAGTCACCCATTGGCACCACAAGGTACTCTTTCAGCCCTGATCCCTTGCAGCAGCACAGTGCCATTAGTGCAGTACCAGTTCTCCCAGCTCTTGCTCCTTACTTCTGTCCTTGCTCCTATTCCTCTTTCTGGTTTGTCCTCCTGTACTCTCAACTCTATGGGCTGATGAAAGCACTTTTGGACTTCAGGGAAGGTGGGAGTGAGCTCCATGTACCCAGAGTCACTTCTGAAATTTATCCTGTCCCCCTGTGCTCCCTGCAAAACCCCCAGTGGCATACTGGAGGCAGTGTTTCAAGTCAGCAAAACTGCAGGCTCCTGGACCAGCTCCCAGCACCCAAATTTCAGTGGCTGAGGGTTCCCCCATGCTGTGAAAGATTTCCACTGCCACTTCAGTCACTCCCCACAGTGCAATATTCTGGATATTGGTTTGAATTTGTAAGGCTAGAAATGTTCCCACAACAAGGAAGTAAGAACCTGAGCCAACCAACAGCATTTTTCCTGCAGCTCTGAATCACATCCTGCTGCAGCAGTGGCTGATGACTGACCCCATAAACATAAACACCACTGCAGAGATATCTCCACCTTTAGGGTATCAGTCCCTGACCATCTTTGGTACACCTCCCCTCCTCCACATTCAAGGCAGACCACCCTTTCCAGTTCCTTCTCATCCTTCCTATCTCTCAGGCACCATTTCCTCACAAAGCAAGCAGACATACTCAGCCATGCTTAGTACTTCAATCAAAGACCAGATGAGTACTGGGAGCAGTCTTCTTTAACATCTTTGTTGGCGACATGGACAGTGGCATCGAGTGCACTCAGCAGGTTTGCTGATGACACCTAGCTGTGTGGTGCAGCAGACATGCTGGTGGGAAAGGATCCATCCAGTGGGACCTGGACAGACTGGAGAGCTGTGCCCATGCCAGCCTCATCAGGTTCAACAAGACCAAGGGCAGGGTCCTGCCTCTGGGTCAGGGAACTCCCAAGCACCAAGAGCAGCCCTGAAGAAAAAGACTTGGGTGTGCTGGTGGATAAGAAGCTCGACATGAACCACCAGTATGTACTTGCAGCCCAGAAAGAAAATCACATCCTGGGCTGCATCAAGAGAAGTGTGGCCAGCAGGTTGAGGGAAGTGATTCACCTCCTCTACACTGATCTCTTGAGACCTCACCTGGAGTATTATGTCCAGTTCTGGAGCCCCTATTACAGGAAGGATGTGGACATGCTGGAAAGTGTCCAGAGAAGGGCCACAAGGACGATCAGAGGGCTGGAGCTCCACTCCTATGAGGACAGATTGAGGGAGTTGGGGTTGTTCAGTCTGGAGAAGAAAAGGCTCCAAAGAGACCTTATTGTGGCCTTCCAATATCTGAAGAGGGCCTACAAGAAAGCTGGGGAGGGACTCTTTAGGATGTTGAGTAGTGATAGGATTAGGGGGAATGGATCCAAGCTAGAGGAGGGGAGATTTAGATTAGAGATTAGGAAGAAGTTCTTTACCATAAGGCTGGTGAGACACTGGAACAGGTTGTCTAAAAGGTTGGTGGGAGCCCCATCCCTGGAATTTTTTGATACCAGGCTGGATGTGGCTCTGGGCAACCTGATGAAATGTGAGGTGTCCCTGCCCATGGCAGAGGAGTTGGAGCTGGATGATCTTTGAGGTCTCTTCCAACCCTAACAATTCTGTGAAAGACAAACTGTGGTGCAAGTATGTGCAACTTTTTTACTCAAAAGAATAAATAAATGCTTTCCCCCCCCCCCGTTTCTTTTCCTTCTTTTTGTTTTAAATGAAAAATAAAAATCAGTAGAATAGATGATTCCTAAACCAAACAGTCTGGTTAAAATATATGCTCACAAAATGTTCCCTGAAATGTAGAAAGTTTCCATTTTCCCAACTGAAAACTTCAGGAAGGAATGAGGATCTCGTTACAATTGTAGGCAGAACTGTGCAGAGCCATTGTTCCTTTTCCAATTAAACTTCCCCCTTAAAGCTATCTGCACATGGTTAGCTGGGTCGTCAGGCAGCTTTAAAGTTTGCTTTCTGTCTTCATTTCAGGGACCTAAAGATTGAAAACTTTCTTCTTGATGAGCACAACAACATCAAAATTGTTGGTAGGTGCATGCTATCAGCTTTTTGGTGGGTGTGGCTTTCAGTGACAGCTCAGTGACCAGCATATTGCATGCATGAGCTTGGGAATGGAATGGAATGGAATGGAATGGAATGGAATGGAATGGAATGGAATGGAATGGAATGGAATGGAATGGAATGGAATGGAATGGAATAGACCAGACCAGGTTGGAAGAGATCTCTGAGATCATCGAGTCCAACTTATCACCCAACAACATTTAATCAATAAACCATGGCACCAAGCACCCCATCCAGTCTCTTCTTAAACACCTCCAGTAATGGTGACTTCACCATCTAATCAACTAAACCATGGCACCAAGCACCCCATCCAGTCTCTTCTTAAACACCTCCAGTGATGGTGACTCCACCACCTCCCTGGGCAGCCCATTCCAATGGCCAATCTCTCTTTCTGGGAATAATTTCTTCCTAACATCCAGCCTAAACCTCCCCTGGCACAGCTTGAGGCTGTGTCCTCTTGTTCTGGTGCTGGTTGCCTGAGGAAAATAATTTTAGAGAAGGGAATCCTGAGGTTTGATAAAGGAGGTTTTTAATGGAAGGAGTCACAGCAAATTATCATTTAAAGCCAAAGCGAAAAAGCAAACCCAAAATCCACTCTCCTCTCTACCTCAGTAGAATAGAATAGAATAGAATAGAATAGAATAGAATAGAATAGAATAGAATAGAATAGAATAGAATAGAATAGAATAGAATAGAATGACATAGCATAGCATAGCATAGCATAGCATAGCATAGCATAGCATAGCATAGCATAGCATAGCATAGCATAGCATAGACCAGACCAGGTTGGAAGAGACCTTTGAGATCATCGAGTCCAACCTATCACCCAACACTATCTAATCAACTAAACCATGGCACCAAGCACCCCATCAAATCTCCCTTGTGATTACTCAATAAACATATTCAAGCTCTTAGAATAAACAAAAGTTATGAAGTATAGCTTACCAGCTTGTTTATTTGGGCTGTAGCTGGAATATGGTTTTAAGAGAGCGAGGAAAACAACTTTGCCTGTCCTGTTTCCTTTGTGCATTGCTGGGGAAGTAAGAAACAATTACAGCTGTTATGTGCAAAAGGCTGTTCCCAGCAGAAGTGATTTGTAGACAAAACAATAAATCTTCTGGGGTGAAATGCAGGTAGGGACAAATTAGCTTTTGTCAAGTCATTTCTGCACCTAGAAACCTCCTCAGTTGGTTGTGTGCTTAAAAGAGAAAACCAGAGAGTCCGGTGGAGCCACTAGCAGAAATCTTGCTGGGGTTGTGAAGCAAGCATTTATAAAACCGAGGGAATTTGCACCAAGCAGTTAACACAGCTCAGAGAAACATTAATTTTATTCTATGGAAACCACACAGCAAAAAAAAAAGGCATAAAAAGTCCCTGCAAGGGAAGCTCTCACTGGTAGAGAGGCCACATGTTTCACCTAGTGTTTCCCAAACTTTTAAAAGCTTAGCACCTCTGAGAAAAAAGGCACCAACTCTTCACCCCTGTTTTACAGCCAGCCAGTCTTTTACAATCAGCCCTTTCTCCTCCCTCCCCCTTGCACACATGCACAGACACAGAGAAAAAGGCTGAAGTTAGCACATTCTGCTCCACATTTACAACGGGCTAAAAGCAGATCCAGCTGAGGCAAATGGTGCCCCCTCACACCCCACCTTAAGCCCTGCTAATGCAGCTGGGTAGCTAAACTCTTCTACCAGCACATGGTCAGCTGAGGCAAACTGAAATAACTAAACCAAAATCAACCAAACCAGATCATAGTATCATAGTATCAGTCAGGGTTGGAAAGGACCACAAGGATCAGCTAGTTCCAACCCTCCTGCCATGGGCAGGGACACCCCGCACTAGATCAGGCTGGCCAGAGCCTCATCTAGCCTGGGCTTAAACACCTCCAGGGATGGGGCCTCAGCCACCACCCTGGACAACCCATTCCAGGGCTTCACCACTCTCATGGGGAAGAACTTCCTCCTCACGTCCAGCCTGAATCTTCCTACCTCCAGCTTCATTCCATTCCCCCTAGTCCTATCACTACCTGAGAGCCTGAGAAGTCCCTCCCCAGCCTTCTTGTAGGCCCCCTTCAGATACTGGAAGGCCACAATGAGGTCACCTCAGAGCCTTCTCTTCTCCAGACTGAACAACCCCAACTCTCTCAGTCTGTCCTCATAGGAGAGGTGCTCCAGCCCTCTGCTCATCCTCGTGGCCCTTCTCTGGACACCTTCCATCACGTCCATATTCCTCTTGTAATAGGTGCTACAGAACTGGATGCAGTACTCCAGGTGGGGTCTCACCAGGGCTGAGTAGAGGGGGAGAATCACCTCAATGATGCATGGCTGGGGAACTTCACTGGTACTCCTCTATTATGAAATTCTTCATAATGTGAGCGATTGGCCTTTGGAATGTGCTGCCCAGGGAGGTGGTGGAGTCACCATCACTGGAGGTGTTCAGGAGGAGACTGGATGAGGTGCTTGGTGCCATGGCTTAGTTGATTAGGTGGTGTTGGATGATGGGTTGGATGCGATGATCTTGAAGGTCTCTTCCAACCTGGTTTGGTCTATTCTATTCTATTCTATTCTATTCTATTCTATTCTATTCTATTCTATTCTATTCTATTCTAATTTCATGGCACAGTTATTCAAACCTGAATCAGTATCCACAGCTGAGATATCAACAGAAGCTACAGCTAGATGCTGGTTTCTCCTTTCTCCTATTTACAACCAGCTGTATTTTAAGAAGAAACTAAAATAACTTTACTGTTGGGTGTTTTTTTTTTTGGTGACTGTCAGATTTTGGACTGAGCAATACTGCAAATTTCAAGGGTCTCTCCCAGGACCTGCTACATACTCAGTGTGGAAGTCCAGCTTATGCTGCCCCAGAACTCCTTGCTCATAGGAAATACGGTCCAAAGGTGGATGTCTGGTCCATGTAAGTAGACCTAAAAACATATTTATCAAGACTCTCCCAACACTGAATACTTTAGACAAGATTCTGATTTAAATTGTTGGGGGCACTGAGCTTTGACCATGGCCAGCAGGAGCAGGGAGTTCATTGTGCCCCTGTACTCAGCACTGCTTAGGCCACACCTTGAGTACTTCTGGGGCCCTCAATTCAAGAAAGATGTTGAGTTGCTGGAATGTATCCAGAGAAGGGCAACAAAGTTGGTAAGGGGTTTGGAGCACAGCCCTATGAGGAGAGGTTAAGGGAGCTGGGGTTGCTTAGCCTGGAGAAGAGGAGGCTCAGGAGAGACCTTATTGCTCTCTACAACTACCTGAAAGGAGTTTGCAGCCAGTTGGGGGCTAGTCTCTTCTCCCAGGCAACTAGCACCAGAACAAGAGGACAGAGTCTCAAGCTGTGCCAGGGGAGGTTTAGGTTGGATGTTAGGAAGAAATTCTTCATAGGGAGAGTGATTGGCCATTGGAATGTGCTGCCCAGGGAGGTGGTGGAGTCACCATCCCTGGAGGTATTTAAGAGGAGACTGGATGGGGTGCTTGGTGCCATGGTTTAGTTGATTAGATGGTGTTGAGTGATAGGTTGGACTCGATTATCTCAAAGGTCTTTTCCAACCTGGTTAATTCTATTCTATTCCGTTCTATTCTATTCTATTCTAATGGCAAAAGCAGACATAAGTGTTCAGTTTTGTGTTTGGTTTGTTGTTTTTTTTTTGGTTTTTCTTTTCCCCCCCTGGGAACTCTTATGCATGTCTGCTTTTGCCATTGGTGATGGACATGATAAGAAAATCTGCATCTTAGGCATAAAACATATTCACAGTTTAAATCTGAATTGTTTACAACATCATGGTGAAAAAGGAAATTCTGGTGGACTAAAAAGTGTTAGAAAGATAAGTTACTTCTATTGTAACAAATTAAGTAAAGGATTACAGACCAACTTGGCTCTGGAACCAAAATTTCATAGTGTAGTGCAGAAATAGGAACTTTTGCAGCAGGACTGACAAGAATTTGTCAGAATGGGAAACAGAAAGTCATATTCAGTCAAAAACACATTCCAAAAACCAAGCAGATTCAGATGCAATACAGCTAAGGCTCCTATCAGGCAACAGAGAACAATAGTGCCTGTTTTGCCCAATGGCTACTTTTGTGCATGAGATACTAAAGATGCTTTGAAGGCCTGGAAAGCAATTACCTTTAGTGCACCAGGTGAACTGGGGAAACAGCTGCTGTATTCAAACAAATCCAGATCATTAAGTGGAGAGAGGAGAAGCACTTCATTAGAGTGCATCTGGGTTGGGGCAAACCCAAGCACCAATATAGGCTGGGCGGTGACTGGCTTGAGAGCAGCCCTGAAGAAAAGGACTTTGGGGGTGCTGGTGGATAAGAAGCTCAGCATGAGCCAGCAGTGTGCACTTGCAGCCCAGAAAGCCAGTCACATCCTGGGCTGCATCAAGAGAAGTGTGGCCAGCAGGCCAACGGAGGTGATTCTTCCCCTGTACACTCTGCTCTGGTGAGACCCCACCTGGAGCACTGTGTCCAGTTCTGGAGCCCCTATAACAAGAAAGATCTGGACATGCTGGAACATGTCCGGAGAAGGTCCACAGGGATGATCAGAGGGCTGGACAGACTGAGGGGGTTGGGGTGATAGGTTGGACTTGATGATCTTGAAGGCCTTTTCCAACCTGGTCTGGTCTATTCTATTCTATTCTATTCTATTCTATTCTATTCTATTCTATTCTATTCTATTCTATTCTATTCTATTCTATTCTACTCTATGCTATGCACTGCTATGCTATGCTATGCTATCCTACCCTACCCTATCCTATCCTATCCTATCCTATCCTATCCTATCCTATCCTATCCTATCCTATCCTATCCTATCCTATTCTCTCGGGGGAAGAGAGGATCTGTCTGGCCTCAAACCTGGACACCAGATCAATGAAGTCAGAACTATCTGCAGTCCTAAAGTGACTGTTGCAGCTGAGTTCAGTAGAGGAACAGCAAAGGATAGAGAATTGCTGCTGTGGTGGCACAGCTCAGCTGGAGCAAGGAAGTACCATGGAGAGTGTTCAAGGAAACCTCCCTGTCTGCAAACTGGGGACAGCTAAGTGAGTTTTCCGAAGGCTGGAACTTCTCCAGACAGAATGGCAAACACTTCACCAAGTTTGCTGATCACTGCTAGCAGACTGGCTTTTGCAAGAGTTAAAGTTTTAGAGTCTTTAGCCAACAGCAGGCTGTTACCAAATGAATGCCTTCTAGGCATAAGTCACACCTAATTTAGCAATCTGAGCAAAGCAAGAAGAACCGAATTACTATTTGGAACGAGATCAGTCCCAGCTTTGTGTTGTCACTTAGCCTTCAAACCGAAAGGCTTTATTCTGATGGCCTGGGTACGCTGCACTGACACTCCAATGAGCTTACTTTAAAAATAAACAGCAGGTTTCCACTTTCAACACTGCAGGCTTTCCACTCATTGTGCAGTCCATTTTATACACACTTCCCACAGCATTCTTCTGCTGGAGAAAATGGCATTTACACAAAGGAAAAAAGGCGTAAGATGTATGTGCAGCACAAGTTGCTGCTTACAGCTAATTCGTAACCTTCCTCTTGATACTGAAGGCAAGACTCTGAAACCTGACTCATAGCTTTGTGGGATTTTGTTTTGGTTTTAAATATTTATTAGCATCATATGGAGCTCTAATGTTTCTCTCTCTCTCTTTGACAGAGGTGTAAGCATGTTTGCTATGCTAACTGGCACGTTACCCTTCACAGTGGAACCTTTTAATATCAAGCAACTGCATCAAAAGATATTAATTGGGGAAATCAGCCCTATTCCTTCAGATATCTCCCCTGGTAAAGCACTCCAGTTTTCATATTTTAAGAATATGAATGTGTAAAATGTCTAACCCATGTAATAAAGTGAAATTAACAATAACACAGTCTTCTGGGAAAAATGAGAGGAACCTTTTCCAGTTGCTTTGTTTGCATTTAGATGGAACTTTTTTTGCGCCTTAGGCAAGCTCTTTTTATCTCAGACTAGTAGGTCTGAAGCCCTCAATAAAGGAAGGACATGGGCCTGATGGGGAGGGTGCAGAGGAGAGCCACAGAAATGATCAGGGGGCTGGGGCACCTCTGTTATGAGGACAGGCTGAGGGAGCTGGGGTTGTTCAGCCTGGAGAAGAGGAGGCTCAGGGGAGACCTAATAGCAGCCCTCTGAAGTACCTGAAGGGGGCCTACAGGAAGGATGGGGAGAGACTGCTTACAAAGGCCTGCAGTGACAGGGCATGGGGCAATGGCTTCAAACTAGAGAAGGGCAGATTTAGGTTGGGTATCAGGAAGAAATTCTTCACTACGAAGGTGGTGGAACACTGGAACAGGTTGCCCAGAGAGGTTGTTGAGGCTCCTTCCCTGGAGATATTCAAGGTGAGGCTCAACAAGGCCCTGGGCAACCTGATCTAGTTGGGGATGTCCCTGCTGACTGTGGGGAGGTCAGACTAGATGACCTTTGGAGGTCCCTTCCAGCCTGCACCATTCTATGATTTTTACTCTCTTCAAAACCCCACAGTTCTTGGTTCTTAGTTATAGGGGGAAGAAACTGTGCATTGCTTTTACATAAGTGGAGCAGCTGCATAGTAAATGAGGACACTGTCACGTTTAGTATGTCCCATGTGGTGTGTCATTGCCAGGAATTTTTTCCTGTTCCCCCCAAAATCAGTTATCAAAGCCTTAGATAATATTTCCTGAAGAAAAATCTTCTTATCTTTTGGCTACAGACAGAACCCACAACTCTGAGATAATTACAGAGCTGGGAGGGTTATTTTTGTGAACAGCCTTTTGTGAAGTTCATATTTTTCATGAGAAAGTACTGAAATGCGTTTTTCAATGACTTCTGCTGACTTTTCATGAGGTACAGTTGATGGAGTCTTTTAGGGCCGCTGGGAAAGACAGTTCTCAAAAGTTCAAGCCTGGACTGCAGCCCATGGCTCTAAAATCCAGGAGTCATGTTGGCATATGCTCCAGGTTAGCAGCCCAAAATTTACTTTCTCAAAGGTCAAAATTCTTCTGCTTGACAATGATTCATACACACCTCTGGCTTTAGTACCTATTTTCTCTCCAGCTGGACTAGCATCTTCTCTGTTGACCATCACAAGCTTGGGCCCTTTCTCTCAGCTGTTATTGCGGCAGAAAGCAGAGCAGAATGAGACGTGTTTTGTCCAGCTATCTACCAGCATGAGTTCAGATCTCCCCATCATTTTGCACAGGCTGAAATTAGGCAAGAATGAGCCTAGAAACCAAGATTAGCTTCAACAGCTGCCTGCAGCCAAGCGCAGGGAAGCAGCAGACAGTCCCGGACTAAGCTAGCTGGATCTAGTCTGGAGTCAGGGCATTAAGATAATGTGATGATTCAATTTCTTTGTCTTCCCCAGTAAACATTATGAGGATATCTACCATAGCTGTCCAGAATGATGGTCCATTAGTGTCTCATTTGTCTTCTTTTTGGAGATGGGTTGCCAGATAGCAGCTCCATTTTTATTTTTGATTTTACAAGTCCTCCATAGGTGCAATTAATGCATTTCTAATTTGTCTTATGTATGCTATTATTATAGCTTCTGCTAATAAAAGCATTATCTCTGCTTTTCTATCAAGCCCACACAGTTAGTGGAAGGTTGTGGATGACTCCATTGTTCCCCTGCCTATTGGGAATCTAGCGAGAGAGCAGTAGTCAACAAGCTTTGCATAGTTCAGATCTAAAGTTCTTCTGAGGGAGATTACAAGTGAAAGAAGCAGTATGTTCCCAGTTCAGTGCTCACTTGGCATTTTGCTCATTTCAAAACATCCCCAAGGAATGTGCAAGAATTCAGCAGAGTTTTCCCAAGAAGAAAAAAAAAAAGAAAACAGAGAGGGACTTTTTTTTTTTGCAGTGTTGGAGATGAGTGATAGACATATGGGAATGTTGGAGCTTTCTCTGCCCCAGTTCCAGGAAGCCAAAGCACAACATGTCATCTGAGCACATGGGTCCCTCTCCCACCCTCAGTACAGAGTTTATCAATGAGATTAGTTTCCTTGTGTGGAAAACATAACTCCAGGGTCATTGGTGCAGGAGTGCTCCATCTCAGAGGCTTGATCAAAGGCTGAGTGATCATAAGGCTGAGCTAGGACTAGGTGACCTTTAGAGGTCCCTTCCAACCCAGGTGATTCTGTGATGCCATTGGCTGCATTCACTGGGGTCAAAAAAGAAAATAAGTGAGGTCCAGTGCTGTAGCTACAGCAGCATCCATAGGTCCATAGCTTGCTCCCCAGCATAGTTTGGCCTGTTCTGCTCACCCTGCTCATGTATACTTGTAGAAAGAGGGTCACCATGTGGGACATGCTTTCCAGTACCTGAAGGGATCCTGCAGGAAGGCTGGAGAGGAACCTTTCATGATGGTGTCTAGCAACAGGACAAGAAGGAACAGTTTTAAGCTAAGGGAGAGTAGGTTTATGCTGGATCATAGGAAAAAAAGTTCTTCAGTATGAGCGTGGTGGGACTCTGGAACAGGTTACCCAAAGGCGTTGTGGATGCTTCCTGCCTGGGGGTGTCCAAGGCCAAGGTTGGATGAGGCATTGAGCAGCTGAGTCTAGTTGAGGAGTGTCCCTGCCCATGGCAGGAAGGTTGGAGTAGATGATCTCTAAGGTCCCTTCCAGCCTAAACCATTCTGTGATTCTGTGATGATTCTATGACCACAGAGGAGAGACAGAGCTGTTTTATTTAGCAGTCTAGAGAGCGGATTTTAGCTGACATTCTTAGAATGTGGAGGGGCAGGGCAATGGCCTTTATTTCTCAAAACAAAAGCAGATTTTGCAGTAGTAAACAAGCCATTTCATCTGAACCCTGCACAGGAGCTGTACACTTCATGCAGTCTTTGCTTGAGCCTGACCCTGCTAAGAGGCCTGGAGTTAAAGAAGCCATACAAGACACATGGTTGAACCAGGGCTTCACCAGAAAAATACTGAGTGCTGCTACCAATGAGAAAAGGTAACAATTTTCACAACTCCCTTCTAGCTTTAGACTGCAAGATTAGGGATTGGGTGGGGGAAAGGCACAGCATTTGCAGCCCATTTTTCTGTTTGGTTGTTTTACAAGGTTTTTGTAATCCGCTTAGGGCTGCTCCACAATGACAAAATGCTACTTCAGAAAACACCACATCAACTTTCCTAACAATGGATTATGGGGGGTTTTAAATATAAAATCAAGCATTCTTTTATACTAAAATAATGTGCTCTCGTGGCCAAGAAGGCCAATGCCATTCTGGGGTGAATTAGAAGGGTTGTGGTTAGTAGGTCAAGAGAGGCTCTCCTCTCCTCCCCTCTACTCTGCCCTGGTGAGGCTGCATCTGGAATACAGTGTCCGGTTCTGGGCCCCTCAGTGCAAGAAGGACCTCAGGGAACTGCTTGAAAGAGTCCAGCACAGAGCCACAAAAATGATGAAGGGAGTGGAATATCTTCCTTTTGAGAAAAGACTGAGGGAGCTGGGGCTCTTTAGCTTGGAGAGGAAGAGACTGATAGGTGACTTCATTCATGTTTATAAATATGTAAAGGATGAGTGCCAAGAGGATGGAGCCAGGCTCTGCTTGGTGATGCCCAATCACAGGACAAGGGCAATGGGTGGAAGGTGAGGCATAGGAAGCTCCATGGAAATATGAGAAAGAATTTTTTCCCTGTGAAGGTGACAGAACACTGGAACAGGCTGCCCAGGGAGGTTGTGGAGTCTTCCTCTCTGGAGATATTCAAAACTTGCCTGGATGCATTCCTGTGTGATCTGGTATAGGTGATCCTGCTTTGGCAGGGGTTGGACTGGATGATTTTTCAGTACCAATCTGTGATTCTGTGTTTCTTTGATACTTATGGAACTGCTTATAACCACTGTGTCAATAATTTTGTTCTCAGCATGCTTCACTGGTGCAAATAGTTTCTAGCCTGTGTGCTTCTAGCCCTTTCTTGCACAGCTAGGTCTTACACACCTGCTTGAGGGAATGACATTTTTATGCTACACTAAAGTTCTTGTTATTCTAATAATTTTTGTTCCCATCCATCTTTTTAAGTGGCCTTAACAAGCCTCTGTTTTCTTCTTAGCAAGCCACTGTATAGATTAAGATTACTGTAAAAAGCTAGAAATAGATATGTGCAGTATCACACTTCACATAAACATTGTCAGCTTTTGAGGTGTAACTCATCTTCCATAGTGGGATGCTGCAAAGCATACATTGTGTGCCTTCAAATACCTAGTTTCAGTGATGGACTTTTTCCTCACAGCTAAAAGTAGCTACTCATGGATCAAATATTTGTCAATGGTTAACACTGACTGGGGGGAAAAAAATGAAAAAAGAGAAAGTAATTTGACCTTTGTAATCTGTACCATCTGCAATGGTATCTGAAGGACACCCATCAGAATCTCCTACCACAATCCAGGCAATTCACTGCCAGTCATAGACAGGACTATTAGAAAACTATGCACAGTTTGTTCATTTCTCTGAGGACTGCCTACCAATGGTTGGAGCACCTCTCCTATGAAGACAGACTGAGAGAATTGGGGCTGTTCAGTCTGGAGAAGGTAAGGCTCCAAGGAGACCTCATTGTGATCATCCAGTATCTGAAGGGGGCTACAAGAAAGCTGGGGAGGGACTTTTTAGGGTGTCAGGTAATTATAGGACTAGGGGGAATGGAGCAAAACTAGAAGTGAGTAGATTAAGACTGGATATTAGGAAAAAGTTGTTCACTGTAAGGGTGGTGAGACACTGGAACAGGTTGCCCAGAGAGGTGGTGGAAGCCTTATCCCTGGAGGTTTTTAAGGCCAGGCTGGATGTGGCTCTGAGCAGCCTGATGTAGTGTGTGGGGCCCCTACCCATGGAGGGGGGCTGGAACTAGATGATCTTTGAGATCCCTTCCAGCCCTGACAATTCTATGATTCTGTGATTCCTACCTTTGCCCTCCTCAGATGTGTCTGTGCCTGTATGCCAAGTCTGAAAAAAATGTCTTAGGAGTCTCCGAGTGCAAGGCTGTTGTATTTCTAGAATGTCTTTGCTTTACTACTTGCAGAATCCTGTGAACAAAATATTTATCATTACAACAGAGCCAATTTTATTTTACAATCTGATTTGCATAACAATAAAATTTCCCCTATACTTTTCTTAGTTCTTTTATGTCCTTTGAGATTTTCCTTCCTCTGGGGCTCTTTCTGTCTTCTTAGGCATACACACAATCTCTCTGCTGATTCATTGGAGACTACTGCACTGAGAAACAAAACTTCCACACTTGTTCAAAAGGAGAAAAAAAAACCCAACCAAAACATTTTCCATCTTTTAATTATTCAAGCTTAATCCTAGTGGAGGTCCTTTCAAAGTAATCAATTATAACAACAATGAGAGGCTGAAAAGTGCAGTAACTGAATCTAGTGACGACAGGCAGAGGATTTTTGCACAACCTTGTGTCATAGTTTGCCTGTACAATTGACTTGGCCTGCTCCAACCATGTCACAAGGAATGTGTTGCCCACTTGCTCTAGATTCTGACATCCTTCCTGGGCACACCATTTGTATGTATAAATCATTTATATTCAGATCATTGAGATTCAAACACTTTTTTTCCTCCTATTTCAGACTTTGCCCCAGTGAATTGAATCCTGTTGTTTTAAGCTACATGACAGAAATTATGGAGTTCAGTCTTCCAGAGCTTGTCAACATTTTGATGAGAAACAGACCTTCTCCTGCCATGGCTTCTTACTGCTTGTTGCTGAAGAAACTGCTCAGGTACCAGAAAGACTACAAAAGAGCCCAGGTGAGGTGTGAATACGAGCAGCATGAAGTGCTTTGATGGGTTCTCATAAGGAATGTTGTGACAGCCACACAGCACGTGAAAAAAAAAAAAAGGTGGCTGTCCATAGAATGGAGACAAAGCTTTCCAAAAACAGGAATGAAATTGCAGATCTGGGTGCAGTCTAAGGAAACCTATGTACTGCCATTCTCAGAGGTGATTATTTTAAGACACTTTTTTTTTTTCCCAGAGACAAATATACCCTTTTTATTTATTTTTTTTTAATATGACTAATGAATTTATTTTTTTTTACTGGGCTGCTGCTTGTAATGGGATTGAGAATTATTTTGCTTTGCACTAAAGGTTGCTTTTCCACCGGGGACAAAAGAGCATTAGCATCTCAGTGACCTCTCCCTTCCCTTTCTGACTGGTCCATGAGGGTCTGATCCAAATTCTGGGGAGGTGAATGGGAAACTGTGAAAGCTGTAAAATCTTTTCCCAACATCTTTTTGGTTTTCTTCTTTTCTTTTTAATTTTTTTCCTTTTTTTCCTTAAGTACTTTTACCACTCTGTCTTAAGCTCACACCCCAGCTTAGACTCAGGGGCAAAAATTGCCAGAATAAATGCAGAAAAGTTATGGTAATCACTGGTTAAGGCCACAATTAGTTAAAAAGGCTGTAAGTTTTTCTTTTACAACCGTCTCCACTACGGGGTTCACAGCTCAGCCATAAAAAATTTTGCTTCAGGCGGAGAGTAGGCAGACAGGAAGCCAAATTCCAGCCTCTAACACACAAGTGCAATGGGAAAAGTTTCAGCTACACACCACCACACACCGGCGATTGGCCTCCCATTCAAAGCCTTCGCCCTGGAGAAGCTGTGCGTTGAGAAGGTCCAGTTGACTCCTCTAGAAATTTGTTCAGATGAGCTTGAGCAGATCCAGATCTCCAGCCCAGCACACAGCCCCAAGGCCACAACAGCCTGTGTAGTGTTTGCAGGCAGAGCCATAACTCAAAAATATGAGTTGGAGAGTGTGTGTGAGTGCATGCCTAGGGGGAGGAGGCTCTCCTTCACATGTGTGGGGTTTTTTCCTATTATACGTTAGCATTGGATCTGCTAAATCGTAAGTCAGTCAAAAAGAGACATCTTGAGAAGTCTCTTGACCAGCTTTCTTGAATCCCTGGCTATCAAGCTGATTTACAGCCCCCAGAGGTCTAGACTTCCAGGCAAGTGGTAGCATTTCACGTCCTCTGTGACCCCTTTCAGCATCCTACCCAGGTGGAAGAGGGAAGTGACCATGTGCATAAAGTAAGTTACAAGTTGATTAAGGGGCTGCTTTGCTTCCTGCCTCTCCTGGCATCCAAAATGTCCTCTTAAGGCGGAGAGTCAGACTGAATTCAAACACAGACACCCAAAGTGGCTCCAACTGTGAGGTAATAACAGTACAAATTATTGTTTTGAAGTACATATATATATATATATATATATAGAGAGAGAGATGATATAGATACAGATAGATAGAGATATAGAGATAGAGATGATAGGGGGAGAGAGAGAGGGATAGAGATAGAGAGATAATAGAGACATAGAGATGATATGATAGGGAGAGAGAGGGATAGAGATAGATAATAGAGATACAGAGACAGAGATAGAGATGAGATGAGATGAGATAGAGATAGAGATAGAGATAGAGATAGAGATAGAGATAGAGATAGAGATAGGGATAGGGTTTGGGATAGGGATAGGGATAGGGATAGGGATAGGGATAGGGATAGGGATAGGGATAGGGATAGGGATAGGGATAGGGATAGGGATAGGGATAGGGATAGGTCTCCCAGACAGGCTGGAGGTTTTGATGAAGCAAGGAGGGAAAGAGGGGAAGTTGAACATAGGAATGCCTGACATTTTCTTTCTCTATACTGAATTTTTTTCAGTCAAAGATTTAAACTCAAACCCTTACTGACCCCAAATCACTTAGCCAGCTACCACCTCAAAACAGTGGTGACTTTCACAGAATTACAGACTGGCTGTGGTTGGCAGACACCTCTGGTGGTCATCTGGTCCAACCTCCTTGCTCAAGCAGGGCTCCCTAGAAATAATTGCCAAGGACCATGTACAGGCAGCTCTTTAATATCTCTGAGGATGGAGACTCCACAGCTTCCATGGGCAACCTGTGACACTGCTCAGTCACCCTCACAGTGAAAAAGTGTTTCCTGGTGTTCAGAGGTGACGTCCTGTGTTTCATTTTGTGCCCACTTCCTCTGATCATGTCACTGACACCACAGAGCCTGGCTCTGTCTTCTTTGCACTCTCTCTTCAGATATTTGTATATATTGATGAGATCCTCCTGTACCTCTCTCTCCCCAGGCTGGGCAGTCCAAATTTTCTCAGCCTTTCCTCATAGGAGAGATACTTCAGTCCCTTAATCATCTGTGTAGCCCTTCACTGCAGTCTCTCCATTAAGTCCATGTTTTTCTTGTACTGAGGAGCCCAGAGCAGGGCACAGTACTCTAGGTGTGACCTTACCAGTGCTGAGCAGTGGGGCAGTGCCACTTTCCTGAGTCAGCTGGGGACACTCCTCCTAATGTGACCCAGGATATCACTCAACTTCTTAGCAGCAAGGACACATTGCTGGCTCAAAATCGACTTGGTATCTACCAGGATACAATACAATACAATACAATAAATCAGGTTGGAAGAGACCTTCAAGATCATTGCATCCAAACTATCAACCAATCCAACCCACCCAAACAACTAGATCATGGCACCAACACCCCATCAAGTCTCCTCCTGAACACCTCCAATGATGGTGACTCCACCACCTCCACGGGCAGCCCATTCCAATGGGCAATCACTCTCTCTGTATAGAACTTCCTCCTAACATCCAGTCTAAACCTACCCTGGTGCAGCTTGAGACTGTGTCCTCTTGTTCTGGTGCTGGCTGCCTGGGAGAAGAGACCAACCTCTGCCTGTCTACCATTCAGGTAGTTGTAGAGAGCAGTAAGGCCACCCCTCAGTCTCCTCTTCTTCAGGCTAAGCAACCCCAGCTCCCTCAGTCTCTACTCATAGGGCTTGTGTTCCAAACCCCTCACCAACTTTGTTGCCCTTCTCTGGACACGTTCCAGCAAGTCAACATCCTTCCTAAACTGAGGGGTCCAGAACTGGACACAGTACTCAAGGTGTGGCCTAACCAGTGCAGTGTACAGGGGCAGAATGACCTCCCTGCTCCTGCTGGCCACACTGTCCCAGGTCCTTTTCTGTCAAGCTGCTTTCCAGCCTGGAATTGTTCCTCTCCAAGTGCAGGACTTTGCAGGGGCTTGTCTAGAATGTGAACTGGGTAAGCATTCTGGGGTCTGTTCAGTTGTATCATATCACAGTTCCCCATTTCTATACTTTATGTTTCCTCCCATGTAGCTCCCAGGCGAGTAGTTCTCTCTTCTGTACCATAAACCAATCCTGATCTGCAAATCTTCACATGTTCAATGTGGGGACTTCCTAATTTCACACCTAGACAGAATCTCCCTTTGATGGCTTTTCAAACCAATGCCTCACTTTTAGGAGGAGATCTTTGCTGAGAACCTGAAATACAGACGCAAGCTAGATGCCTACACTTGGCAGAGTGGATTCTACCATAAAGAATACCTTCTAATTCCTGTTGCTGAGACATAGGAATCAGGAAATTAGAACAGAACAATTCATACCATCTTTGCAAGTTGTGGAAAGTTTATTTCCACTTCTTTGTTAGCAGTAGTTTGTTAGTAGTAAATGCTAGCTTTAAACTCACAACACAAAGCCTGCTGCTGGTGTAATTTACAGCGAATTCTGTTATGAAAGAGTTCTTGTAAAACTCAAGGGGTTTTTCCCAGATAGTCACTCTACATCACTTGTTTCTTGTTTTCATGCCTCTACTCACTCTTACATTCCTCTGTATTATGCAAATTAATATTTATCCCTTGCTGGTATTTGGGCTTTGCAATTAGCTGTAGTTAGCCGTTACCACCTCTCAACTCGTTCTTATTCCAGCCTTATACACGATTAATCTGTGCAATCACTACTCCCCAGGAGCTCTTAAATCAAGACCATCAGTGCTTATGTCAGTTTCTCTGGTGTTCAGCAATACTTGTATTGCCTAGAAAGGCTGGGGTTTGGGCAAAAAGAGGGCTGAGAGAGGGGAAGGCTGACAAAGAAATTAAGTTGGGCTTTCTTACTCAATGCTTTAATTTTTCCAGTATCCTCTGGCCTGCTCTTCAGCAAAAGCTGCTTTATGCACATGCTTAAACAATGGCAAAGTTTAGCCCTAAGCATATGCAGAGTACACAGGGAAAAGAAAAGAATGCAGCTCTTAGATCCTAAGGAGGAGCCCCACACGGGTGGCATGACGTTTCTGGTCAAAGGCAGAACCAAGAGCAGCCCCCAGCTTCCCTGGAGCCTTGCCACGCTGGGCTGGCACAGCGCTCAGAGGAGGCATCTGGCAGGGCATTATCTTGTGGGGAGGATTCTCTGCTTTGGTCTAAAAGAGGGCAAATTCAACCACCTCTTTTTCAGCCTGCAATGCACTTCTCTGACCACCCGGCCACAGAGAGTTGAAGGCGTAAAGATATTTAACCGAGTGTGAGGGGGAAATTTCCCACTTCTTCCTCTTCTTCTCATTGAGATTCTGATAATGTTACTGGAGCTTAATTGCAACAGCATGGGCATTTGATATTTGTATTACAAATGATGCCAAGGATATTTCAAAAGGCATAGATAGATGTTCTTTCTAGTCTGTTTAGTGCCAACTATTTGCTATTTATTACTAGCAGTGTGTGATCCGTCTTTAAATCATATCACATCCCTTCAGCTCTCCAGATCTTGCAAATGTATGCATCTGCTTTAACTTTAAGTATGTGAATTGTTTCACTGAGCTCAAAAAGACAGCTTGTGGCCATAAAGTTAAAGCATAAGAAATCAGCTAAATGAGTACTGTGTCCAGTTCTGAGCCCCTCAATTCAAGAAGGACATTGAGATAGAGAAGGGCAACGAGGCTGGGGAGAAGTCTCAAGCACAAGCCCTATGAGGAGAGGCTGAGGGAACTGGGGTTGTTTAGCCTGGAGAAGAGGAGGCTCAGGGGAGACCTTATTGCTCTCTACAGCTTCCTGAAAGGAGGTTGTAGCCAGGTGGGGGTTGGTCTCTTCTCTCAGGCAACCAGCACCAGAACAAGAGGATGCAGTCTCAAGCTGCACCAGGGGAGGTTTAGGCTCAAGGTGAGGAGAAAGTTCTTCCCAGAAAGAGTAATTGGCCACTGGAATGTGCTGCCCAGAGAGGTGGTGGAGACCCTCTCCCTAGAAGTGTTCAAAAAGGGAATTGAATGTGGCACTTGGAGCCATGGTTTGGTTGTCACGAGGTGTTAGGTGTAAGGCAATGGGTTGGACTTGCTGATCTCTGACGTCTTTTCCAACCTGGTTGATTCTTTGATTCTATGATTCTATGAGTGAAAAGTTAAATCTAAATGGCTGAAATAAGTAACACCTGACAGTCACAGGTGAAATGAAGTACCCTGACAACACTCAGCCATTCACTTATATTTTTCTAGGACCATAAAAGCTTGTGCATACTCTTGTCTGCCTATGAAGAGAGACTTTTAGAGACAGTTAATATTTATAAAGAAGTCAATGTATGGTTAAAAAAACCCAAACTCTAGTATTTACATCTGCTGTTTACCTCCCCTTGGTGAGTTGTAGAGAAAGTTGGCACGTGGCTCGTCAGAAAATTCTGTCCAAAAAGAACCAAACACATCAGGTATCGACACAGACCAAAAAGCATTTGTCATCTTTACAGTGCTAACACACAACAAAAAATTCCACCAACACAGTCAGCCCCAAGCATTGTTTGGAATTCAAACACACGTTCGCAAAGCACTGCATTCAACTCATTCCAGGCAGCAGACTGCTCTGTGGTTTTTCACACACTGCTGAAGAAACATATTGAACTTGAAGAGAATGGAATGGAAATAGAAAAGAATAGCATAGTATAGGATAGCATAGAATAGAATAGGATAGAATAGAATAGAATAGAATAGAATAGAATAGAATAGAATAGGACAGGACGGGACGGAATGGGATGGGATAGAATAGAATAGAATAGAATAGAATAGAATAGAATAGAATAGAATAGAATAGATAGAATAGAAGAATAGAATAGAATAGAATAGAATAGAATAGAATAGAATAGAATAGAATGGCACAGGATGGGATGGGATGGGATGGGATAGAATAGAATAGAATAGAATAGAATAGAATAGAATAGAATAGAATAGAATAGAATAGAATAGAATAGAATAGAATAGAATAGAATGGGATGGGACGGCACGGGATGGGATGGGATGGGATGGGATGAGATGGAAGGATAGATAGAATAGATAGAATAGAATAGAATAGAATAGAATAGAATAGAATAGAATAGAATAGAATAGAATAGAATAGAATAGAATAGAATAGAATAATAGAATAGAATGGGATGGGACGGCACGGGATGGGATGGGATGAGATGGAAGGATAGGATAGGATAGGATAGGATAGGATAGGATAGGATAGGATAGAATAGAATAGAATAGAATAGAATAGAATAGAATAGAATAGAATAGAATAGAATAGAATAGAATAGAATAGAATAGAATCAACCAGGTTGGAAAACACCTTCGATATCATCAAGTCCAGCCTATCACCCAACACCATCTAGTCTGCTAAACCATGGCACTAGGTGCCCCATGCAGTCTCTTCTTAAACACTTCCAGTGATGTATGATTTCCTGGGGACAAATGTGCAGCAGAACTTCTGATCTCCAACTGAAAAAAAAACAAACAACAAAAAAAGGTTCTCCATGTACAAACCCCCTGTGTTTGACAAATAGCTAATAAACAACCCCCAAACCCAAGGCAGCAGCAGTCACTGTGTTTTCAGCTCCTCATTGTACACACAAGTTAACGCTTGCACATGCAAATAATAGGTTTGGCGGATGCACACGGATGTGATTCTCATTTTTCTGGGTGTAATTAGAGAAGTCTGCTGAAAGCTTGACCCTGAATAAATAAATAAATAGATAGATAGATAAATAAATAACAAAGAAAAAGCATCCAATCCTTTCCATGTTCAAATTTGAGCCATAAGTCATTGGATAAACAGAAACCACGCAGCCCGTCCCTTTATGCGTCGTAACTCCTCCGAGCAACCTCTTTACATTTTATGTGTTCTGTTGCAGGAGAGGGAGCCTTAATGATTACAATTTGCCATCCAGAACTTTATGGCCAGCCCTTGCAGAAAACAGCATTGCTGCCAAAAAGCTTCCTGCCCAGGTGCTTAACCAATTAGCTCCTAAGAGCTCTGGCAGTAAAAGCAGTCATGGCAAGTTTTCTGATGTACTGTATATAAGGTGACAGCTTGCAAAATGTAAGATGAAAATTTGTTTTCTTAACTAGCAGTGTGTAAAATCCTGGGAGACCATTTGATTGCATGGCCCAAAATGCTTATGACATCTCCAACTCCCCATTGATCTGCTGTGGTTTCAGCAATATGTTGTCAGCTTAAACATACATTGTGTTTCTTTTCCAGAAATGCCTTAGTTGTCAGTGGGTGCTGCAAACACACAGGGAGGATGGAGAAACCCCAAAAGTTGGAGGTTTGGGGCCCTCCACGTGTTGCCAAACATTTTCTTGCTAACTCACAAAATAGATGCAAGCTTTCAAAAGTGCCTTTTCTCTACAAATTACACCCACTTTTTACAAAGGCATGTTAGATTCAAACCATATTTTTCACAAGGGGAGAGTTTTGCAATGCAAAGAACACAAGAAAAGCATGGAAGATAAATATGCCACGGGAAAACAAATTGCTTCTCTGATTCTAGCACCAAGGCGTTTGTATAATGTGGAAATGACGGCGAGGAGATCAAAACTCGCTACAAATAATCCTTGAAGTGTTAGCTGCATAATGACAAAGTGGATCTGTCAAAGACCGTACAGAGAACGTGCAAAGCAGCTTGGTATTGAACTGGGAAATTCATGTGGCTAGTCAATGCATTTCAGAAATTGCCTTTTCAGGAGTGCCAGACATGAGAGAAGACGGGTTTTTTTCAGCAGGAGCAGCACATGGTACAGACAGCTCATCACAGGACTTAGTACTGGAGGAGGAGATTTATTTCACTGCACAGCTCTTGCATTTTCACAAAGTTTTAGAACAGAATAAACCAGGTTGGAAGAGATCTTTGAGATCATTGACTCCAACCTATCACCTAACACTATCTAATCAACTAAACCATGGCACCAAGCTCCCCATCCAGTCCCTTCCTAAACACCTCCAGTGATGATGACTCCACCACTTCCCTGGGCAGCACATTCCAATGGCCAGTCTCTCTCTCTATGAAGATTTTTTCCCTAACATCCAGCCTAAACTTCCCCTGGCGCAGCTTGAGACTGTATCCTCTTGTTCTGGTGCTGGTTGCTTGGGAGAAGAGACCAACCCCTACCTGGCTACAACCTCCTTCAGGTACTTGTAGAGAGCAGTAAGGTCTCTCCTGAGCCTCCTCTTCTCCAGGCTAAGCAACCCCAGCTCCCTCAGCCTCTCCTCATAGGGCTTGTGCTCCAAACCCCTTCCCAGCTTTGTTGCCCTTCTCTGGACACATTCCAGCATCTCAACATCTTTCCTAAACTGAGGGGCCCAGAACTGGACACAGGACTCAAGGTGTGGCCTAAGCAGTGCTGAGTACAGGGGCACAATGACCTCCCTGCTCCTGTTGGCCACACTGTTCCTGATCCAGGCCAGGATGCCA
The DNA here is from genome assembly GCA_033816785.1 of Picus viridis. NCBI lineage: Eukaryota > Metazoa > Chordata > Aves > Piciformes > Picidae > Picus > Picus viridis. The sequence goes on along the minus strand of CM066578.1, from coordinate 44,613,827 downwards.
TTGGCCTTGGCCACCTGGGCACGCTGCTGGCTCATGTTGCTTACTCTCAACCAGTACCCCCAAGTCCCTTTCTGCCTGGCTGCTCTCCAGCCACTCTGACCCCAGCCTGTAGCACTGCATGGAGTTTTGACACCTGAAACTCAGCTTGCCTGAAGCTGCCAGAGTGAAGACTCTGAAAACTTGGGTTACGGGACAGACAAGTGTTCTACATATGAAAACACACCTCAGAATACACATGTAGGATGTATGTAGAAGTAAGGGTGGTAGCAAACCACGAGGATGATTAAGAGAGTGGGAACCAGAGCCACGAGGATGATTAAGGAATGGAACATCTTCCTTACAAGGAGAGCCTGAGGGAGCTGGGGCTCTTTAGCTTTGAGAAGAGGAGACTGAGAGGTGACTTCATGAATGTTTATAAATATGTAAAGGGTGAGTGCCAAGAGGATGGAGCCAGGCTCTGCTTGGTGGTGCCCAATGACAGGACAAGGGGCAGTGGGTGAATGTTGAGGCGTAGGAAGTTTCATGGAACCATGAAGAAAAATGTTTTCACTGTGAGGGTGATAGAGCACTGGAACAGGCTGAACAAGGAGGATGTGGAGTTTCCCTCTCTGGAAATACTCAAAACTCACCTGGTTGCATTCCTGTGTGATCTGGTTCTGGTGATCCTGCTCTGGCAGGAGGGTTGGACTACATGATCTTTCAAGGTCCTTTCCAGCCCTTGAAAATCTGTAAAGCAGCAGGATTGTGACCTGGAGCTTGTGCTCCTGTCAGGATACACAGTCATGTAAACTCAGCTCCACAGAGGTCTTCCACTGCAACATCTTTTCAAGACTGCTCTAGCCCTGTGCTGACTGCCTCTCACAGCAGACAGAAACAGTTCCACGATAGTCTTCCTCCTGGACCAGAGGGTGGTTCACAGCATCCTGTAATGAGTTCTTTGGAACTCAGGTCTTCCTTAGACAACTGTTAGCAGATTCTACTAGACACAAGCCTTGAAGGATGTGCTATGGGCTCTCCAAAAATTATATTGTAGTCACTAGAGATTTTTTTTTCATTAAAACTTGCTCCCTATAGTCTGTGTAGTTGTTATGGGTTTAAGAACCATAGAGTTACACACCAGAAAGTGTAATCTTTCGTTATTTTGTTCCCATCAGCCTGTATCTCTCTTCCATATATAAACTGGCTGTATAGTCAGTTTCTTCCCTTTTTCCTCCCTCCCTTCTCCCAGCATATGGGGGCTATCATCTCTCTGGTTTGTGGGGGAGTGGGGCCTGATGTGGGCAAGATGATTTTCTGGCTGCACAATGTGGCCTGATGGGAGGTAAGGGCGGGGGGGGGGGGGGCTTTGAAGTCTGGAGTATTGAATTCTGGTTGCAGGGGCAGGTTTTGGAAGGTGATGGGCTAGTGAGGTTTTGGAGAAGCCCAGGCTGGAGAACTGGGCTGGGGCTGACTATGAATTGCTGGGTATTTTTGTGTGTTATTGTACTGCCGTATATAGTTGTGAATAGTACTTCCATTTAAATTCCCAATTCTTTCCAATCCTGTGTGGAGCAATCCTGGTGCTGCAGTGTGTCCAGAGAAGGGCAACAAGGCTCGTGAAGAGCCTGCAACACATGACCTACGAGAGGGAGCTCTGAGCGAGCTGGGGTTGTTCAGTCTGGAGAAGAGGAGGCTGAGGGAGATCTCATCACTCTCTACAACTACTTGAAGGGAGGTTGGAGTGAGGAGGGGGCAGCCTCTTCTCCTTGGTGTCAAGCGACAGGACCAGAGGAAATGGTTTCAACCTGTGTCAGCACAGAAACCTGGCTGGATGTTAGGAAATACTTGTTCACTGAAAGAGTTATCAAACATTAGGATGGTCTGCCCAGGGCAGAGGTGGAGTCACCATCCCTGGAGGTTGACTCTTCAGTGCTGAGTTGGGGGTTGGACTGGATGATCTTTGAGGTCTCTTCCAACCAGATGTATTCTGTGATTTTCCTTTACTCCTTTGGGGAGGGGTAAAGAGCTTTTGTGGTAAAAGGCATGGTCTGCCAGCTCATATGCATCTGGGTTTCAGAAATAACCTCTGGCATAGGGTCTGCTCCAACAAGAAGTCGATCTGTGCGAACTCAGGTTTGTGTGAAAACAAGATTTCCCCCTGCACATGTGTGGCAGGTTTAGGCTGGTGCCTAGGACATTTTCAACAGATTGAGTAAAAGTGGGAGAATGTAAATAAATTACCTTGGATGTAAAGGGAAAATAATGATAAGGTCTAAGTAATTCCACTGCTCTGATAACTAACATTCAGTTAGTTGTATAAACTAACTCTTGCTCCTTTTGGCTTCTTCACTCTAGCAGATACTAGCTGGTAGCTTTTGCTTGGCTGTTGCTGACCTCAGCTGCGTTCTTGTTGTGGCTAAGTACTAATAGAAGGGGGTGGGGGTGAGGGGGGAAGGGAGTCAAAAGGGGGAAGCTGTTGGTAACCCCCTGGTTTTGTCCAGGGTGATTCTTGTGTTGTTTGCAAATTGTAAATACATGTCAATATCATATATTTGGTACATATTCATTGCATTTCATATTTCTAGACTGTAGTTTTGCTTGTAAATGTATCTTCATTTGCTTCCAACTGAGCTGGTCTGGCAACTTTATTCTGGGGGGCAATTTCAACCCACCACAAGGTGTTATGTTGTGATCTCCTTCAAAGCTGAAGGTGGTGGGGTTTTTTTGCTGAATCCTAATTGAATGGTGCCTGATGATCTTTGAGGTCTCTTCCAACCTTGGTGATTCTGTGATCATTTTGCAGAGGGAAAATGAAGTAGAAAAAAACACTATGAATCCTGCTAAGCATTTGAATGAGGACTCAGAAAATCAGATTTCCCAGAAGGCTGAAATAGACATTCTGGAAAACCTCTGGAATTATGACCACGGAGCATTTCCTTCCGCACTAACCCTGGCAGTGCCAGATGCTGTCAAAGAAGATGAGATTGCAATTACATTGGAACGCCAGGAAAACTTGCCAGGAGGTACTGTTCTGAGATATAGTCTTGGCCTCTTAGTCCTGGAAGGGGAAAAGAAGGGAAGACAATTCCTGAGAATTGTATAGAAATATCCTCTCATTCTACTTTTAAATTACATCTCTTTTGAGCAATTGTTTCCCAGGTTTGGTGATTGATTCCATTTTGATCAGGTAAGAAAATTAGCAGGTGAAGTCCTGACATCTAGTTTATACTCTTCAAGTACTGGTTAGAAATAACTGTTCCATGTCACTGTGCGTATTAATTCCTCTGTGAATCACTCTGGGATGGTTCTAGTACTGCTGAGGCACTTCCAAGAACAGACATTTATGAGTAAAAAAAAAAAGGAAATGATTGACATTCCCAGGATGAATGTGAGAATGGTTTAGGTTGGATGTTAGGAAGATGTTAGGTTGGATGTTAGGTTGAATATTAGGAAGAAGTTCTTCATAGAAAGAGAGATTGGCCATTGGAATGTGCTGCCCAGGGAGGTGGTGGAGTCACCATCACTGGAGGTGTTTAGGAAGAGACTGGATGGGGCACTTGGTGCCATGGTTTAGTTGATTAGATGGTGTTGGGTGATAGGTTGGACTCAATGATCTCAAAGATCTTTTCCAACCTGGTTAATTCTATTCTATTCTATTCTATTCTATTCTATTCTATTCTATTCTATTCTATTCTATTCTATTCTATTCTATGCTATGCTATGCTATGCTATGCTATGCTATTCCCATTCCATCCATTCCATCCATTCCACTCCATTCCACTCCATTCCATTCCATTCCATTCCATTCCATTCCATTCCATTCCATTCCATTCCATTCCATTCCATTCCATTCCATTCCCATTCCATTCCATGTGTCATAATTCCACTTTGCTAAAGAAGGAGTTACACCTGTGGTAGCATTTTGTACACTCTCAAAAATATAGAAGCAGCACAGTACCAGATAATCCAACTCTAGATCTGAATTTAGCATTATTTCTGCTCCTCCACTTGTTGCACACCTACAGCTATTCACGTATGTGGCGTGGTTAAATGAATATGGTACACAGCCCTAGAAGCATAAATGAATAACGGTCACTAAAATTAAGCCAGACAACTTTATCCTTAAGACTGTTTGCCCAACCAAAGAAACTGTGGAATGTCTGCTTGCAGATCACCATTTAGCTTTAAATCTGTGATGCAAAATGTTTTCCTCTGCCAAGATCTAAGCTCATTTATGCCTTTACGTGCACTGGCTTTTTTACTGTGGGATGAAGCTGTTTTCTGTTCCTGCTACCAACCTCCTATTGTTTCTTGAAATATCACTCCAGCAGAGGTTGATCTGACCTATTCCATATTTTATTCAGTTTCCAAGTTTGCAGGCAGAGAGTTGGTCTACCTTGAACCTCCAAAGTCATCAAGCAGCAGTACGCCATGTGAGCCCTCATATCAGCCACTCTTGGATGCTCAGGAGAATCTGAATGGTTCTGAAGACTTGACTGAAGCTGGGAAACTCTATCTCCATAAGGAATCAACACCCACACCAGCAAAGAAGCAACCTTCCTCCTCGAATGTCCATGCAATAGCACGTACAAGCAAAGCACCTGCCTGGCCTCTAATGGAGGAGAGAATTATAACCAGGAGTCCTTTACCTCATCAGGACATGAGGTTTAAAAACCTTCTGAAGGCAGTAGATGACAATTTATACATTCCAACACGGTGGCACCGTGACAAAGAGGGCACTGACATCCTTGTGCTTGACTCCCCCAAGCTGTCAGCTTTCTCCAGGCCACAGCAAGTCAGCCTGAGAGAAACCCTAGCTAGAAAGATTTCCTGGCTGGGGGCATCACAAAAGCATACAAGTATCTGCCCTCTAGATTTAGTCAAGGGTTCAAATTCACCAGCCTTCCCCAGGCCCCAACAACAAACTTCTGCCATCGGAAGTATGAGGCAATCTAAAGAAAATCCAACTCATTTTCCCAGCCAGAAAACAAAGAAAAACTTCATCCAACTCAGAGACACAGCTAAAAGTACAAATCTAAATCTTCCTGTTTTATCTCCCCCATATCAAACCAGACTGGGGGAAAAAACAGAGATTCTAAGGTTAAATTTTGCATGAATGAAAGACTCACAGAGTATCAGAAGAAAACAGGACAAAGGGACAGGAGAGACTCAAAGATGGACAGAAACAAAGAGTGAGGAAAGGAAAGCAGGAGAGATTAATCCCATCTTAAAATGAGACATCTCTAAATACAGCAAAGGATGATATGATTTAAGCTGTGCACCACAAAATCACGGAATGTTAGGGGCTGGAAGAGACCTTGAAAGATCATCCAGTCCAAACTCCCTGCCAGAGCAGGATCACCTACACCGGATAACACAGGAATGCATCCAGGCACATATAAGATTTCACCTCAACATGAGGAGAAACTTCTTTACAGTGAGGGGGATGGAGCACTGGAAGAGGCTGCCCAGGGAGGTTGTGGAGTCTCCTTCTCTGGATACTTTCCAAACCCACCTGGATGCACTCCTGTGCAGACTACCCTAGGTGATTCTGCTTTGGCAGGGGAGTTTGGCTCGATGATCTCTGGAGGTCCCTTCCAACCTCTAATGTTCTGTGATTCTAAGACATTAAGCTTTGGAGAAAGGATGCAGAAGGGCAGAAGAGCTCCATCTAGCTCAGCTGCAAGCCCAGGTGACGCATCTGACTTGCAGCCACACACTCACAGGGCAAAGTTAACACAGCATGTTGTCTTTGGTGGTGAAGCTGGCATCATAAATTCCTGTCTATGTGCTGCTCCATCCTTCCCCTCCAGCACTTCGGCTGCAGCTGCCGACTTGCCTGGTGAGCCTGGTCAGCAAAGCTGTACTGAGTTAAAAGCAGCTCTGTTCTTCAGAGGTTGTTTCAGGGCTGGCTGAGAGCAGGGCTCTGCCACAGCTGTTTCAGCCCTGTTGAGGAGACATCAGAGTGGCTGTCACCCACATGGGTATGCCTGGCATGGTTGTGCATGGACCATGAACAGCTCACTCTGCAGATGTGGTGTGCTGCAGGAAGGCAAGACAGAGTAAAAGAGGACTGCAGGTTTGGTCTGGCTTAGTCTGACCATAAGCTTACCACAGCTTTGATTTTAGCTCATAGGATTATGCCACCTTCTGCTGCAGCCAATTGTTGCTGCTGTTCTTTGCACAGCTGTCTGGTATGACTTAGGAACTTTTATGCACATCTTTTACTTCCACATGTGAGCTCACAGACCAGCAAATATGAAGATTCCTGTTGTATCCTCACTTTTGATAGAGGCAATCAAAATCGGATCTGTTGAACTGATGGGATTTAAACTCATACAGGACCAGTCTGAGGACAGATTCAGGCTCAAAACTTAGTACTGTGAAAATCTAGCTATGAAGTATAAATCACTGAAACTGGAAGCAGATGCATGTTTTCAATAGTAAAGGAGCAGCATTGCAGAGGCACACAGTTGCAAACAGGCAGTCCAAAGTAAGCTGTGAAATTCACAAGGAAAATAGATTGATGTGCTCCTTTCAGGGGAGTTGAGCTATATGGTGTCCAGTAATTAGAATACACACAATTAAAAGGAAGTAATAAATAACAGCAGTGTCATGACTATTTTATGACAATTCCCCCAAAAAACTGATTACTCCATCACTGTTACTGCTTGTTTGCCTTTTGAATTATGTGCATGGCTTAATGAGAATTGCCAGACCAGGTATGGGAGGCTGAGGGAGCTGGGGTTGCTTAGCCTGGGGAAGAGGGGGCTCAGGGGAGACCTTATTGTTGTCTACAACTATCTGAAGGGAGGTTGTAGCCAGGTGGGAGTTGGTCTCTTCTCCCAAGCAACCAGCACCAGAACAAGAGGACACAGTCTCAAGCTGCACCAGGGGAGGTTTAGGCTGGATGTTACAAGAAGTTCTTCCCAGAAAGAGTGATTGGCCATTGGAATGTGCGGCCCAGGGAGGTGATGGAGTCACTGGAGGTATTTAGAAAGAGACTGGGTGGGTTGTTTGGTGCCATGGTTTAGTTGATTAGATGGTGTTGGGTGGTAGGTTGAACTCAATGATCTCAAAGGTCTTTTCCAACCTGGTTAATTCTATTCTATTCTATTCTATTCTATTCTATTCTATTCTATTCTATTCTATTCTATTCTATTCTATTCTATTCTATTCTATTCTATTCTATTCTATCCTATCCTATCCTATCCCATCCCATCCCATCCCATCCCATCCCATCCCATCCCATCCCATCCTATCCCATCCTATCCTATCCTATCCTATCCTATCCTATCCTATCCTATCCTATCCTATCCTATCCTATCCTATCCTATCCTATCCTATCCTATCCTATCCCATCCTAATCCTATCCTATTCCTTTCCCCAAATGAAATGCATGAGTAGGTAGTGACAGAAATTTGGGGCCATACATGGATTATACACACATGGTGGGTTTTTTGGTTTGGTTTGGTTTTGCCTAAATGTGCTTGATCTTGTTCTATGACAGTGGCATCTCTTTTTCTGTGGCCATGGTGCACTGTGCAAACCTCGTAGCCCAGTGTTTGCTGGATATTAGAGGTTTGGCCAAGAAGGTCAATGCCATTCTGGGTTATATTAGAATGGGTGTGGTTAGCAGGTTGAGAGAGGTTGTCCTCCCCCTATACTCCGCCCTAGGGAGGCCACATCTGGAATATTCTGTCCAGGTCTGGGCCCTTCAGTTCAAGAAGGAGAAGAAACTGATTGAAAGAGTCCAGTGAAAAGCACTCTACGGTTAAGGGAGTGGAACATATTCCCTAAGAGGAGAGACTGAGGGAGCTGGGGCTCTTTAGCTTGGAGAGGAGGAGGCTAAGGGGTGACCTCATTAATGTTTATCAATATGTAAAACGGTGAGTGTCAGAAAGATGGAGCCAGGCTCTTCTCAGTGATGCCCAATGACAGGAGAAAGGGCAATGGGTGGAAGCTGAGGCATAGGACTTTCCATTGAAACATGAGGAAAAAATTTTTCACTGTGAGGGTGGAACAGGCTGGAACAGGGAGGCTGTGGAGTCTCCCTCTCTAGAGGTATTCAAGACCCACCTGGATGCATTCCTGTGTGATCTGGTCTAGGTGATCCTGCTCTGGCAGAGGGGTTGGACTGGATGATCTTCTGAGTTCCATTCCAGCCCCTAACATTCTGCATTTCAGTTTTTCTTCTGCTCTGTCTGGCCCTTTAAAGATCACACTGCTGAAATAAATGTTTCTTCAGCATGCCACAGTTGAGTATTGCTTTACAGATATCACACAGAGAGAACAGAGACTTTCTACCTTCACTTTCCATACACTCATTTAAGGGCCAGCTTCAATCTGTCCTTCTCCCGAGCTGTTCCAACGCTTCTGGAACACGTATCTGCAGCTAGCACAGAGCTACCATGTCTGAGCAGGAACACTCATCCACCATGTCCGTTAACAATCTGAAATAAAAGCCTGAAGGGGAGAAGGGAGGAGTGCAGTTAACAGGTCAATACCGTAAATGCGAGTCCGATAACGTAGTGCCGGACGATGGAAACACCTCCAGGCAGCCAGGACTGCGTGGGAGGCCCAGGCAGGGAGCTGGTGCCAATATTTTAACAAGTGGCTCTCACAAAACCCCCTTCCCTTCAGCAAGTGATATATTTCCACTTCGGGGGATATGATGTCTGTGGAGAGAAGTGAGGGGCTCTGGAATCTGCCCTTTTATTTAACAATGTAAAGAGAGAGAAATACGCTGCTACCTAAGGAAGGGGACGCCGCTGCTTGGCAAGAAACTGCACGCTAAGACACACTTGGCCACAAGTGCACTGAGTCATGCAGAGCAGTCTTTGACCAGTGCAATTCATGCTGTGGAGAGGAGGGAGCTGAATGCCTTGCACAGGAGTCCCATCCCATCCGGTTTCACATGGAATTAGTGAACATTCCTGATGCTGAGTAAGGTGTATGGAAGTAATGGAATGAAGTTGGAGGTGGGGAGATTCAGGCTGGATATGAGGAGGAAGTTCTTCACCATGAGAGTGGTAAAGCCCTGGAATGGATTGTCCAGGGAGGTGGTTGGGGCCCCGTCCCTGGAGGTCTTTAAGACCAGGTTGGAGGAGGGTCTGGCAGCCTGATGTAGTGTGGGTTGTCCCTACCCATGGCAGGGGGTTTGGAACTAGATGATCCTTGTGGTCCCTTCCAACCCTGACTGATACTATGATACTATGTGTTATTGCAACCTCTGAAGAGAAGCCAATGCTATTAAGATGGAAGGCACGATGAAGCAAGGCTTTCACATCTCTTCTCTCGCATCTGGTGGCAGAAATGTAACAACAGGTTCTCAGAGAGACAGCTTCTGAAGGAACATTTAGCTACTTCACTGCATCTATAGCAGTCCCTTGTACAAACAAACTTCACACAGAGTCTCCGCAGGAGTGACGCTGGTTGTTTAGGTCCTTCAAGTCAGCCTTTACAAGTGGATCCTGCTATTTGCGTGGTCTGTCAATGCAATCATGAGAGATTCCCAGCTCTCCATTTCATAGGTTTTCCATTTACACATAGGAAATGGCACCTTTTACTTCTATCCTGTTTCTGAGCCAAATGAGTAAGTTCAACTGCTTTATGTATTACCAGTTCCAACACTGTTCTGCTTTTCACATCACAACTGTTTTCATGTCAGTGAAAGAATTTCAAACCACAGGAAATTCTGGGGATGAAATACAAATATACCCTTAGAAAGGGCTATCAGGAAGCAGAATCAAACTCACAGTTGCAAAAATATCACAGAATGTTAGAGGTTGGAAGGGACCTCCAGAGATCATTGATTTCACCCCCCTGCCAAAAAAAGCAGGATCACGCAGGGTAGTCTGCCCAGGACTACATCCAGGTGGCTTTTTGAAAGTCTCCAGAGAAGGAGACTCCACAACCTCTCTGGGCAGCCTGTTCCAGTCCTCTGTCACCCTCACCATAAAGAAATTTCTCCTCATGTTGAGGTGAAACCTTCTATGTTCAAGTTTGCATCCATTGTTCCCTGTCGTATTACTGAGAAAAGAAAAAGAAGGAAAAGAAAAAAATGGTCACTGATTTAACCCTGCACTTTGGATTTCATCATTCTTTAAACACATAAATGAACAAGATTAATAATTAAGCCCAGCCAGTAAAAGAATTTCTGATTAGCTTCTGAAAGCCCCTTAATAATTCAGAAGTTCTGATACTAGATAGCCTTTGTCATGCTGACCTATCCACGCTGAAGAGGGATGAAAGTGACCGGCACCTTCTCTCTCAGCCCTCTCACATGACAGTTTATGGACAACAGAACTCTGCAAATCAGAAGCTGACAAAACCAGAGAAAGCACCTTGTGCTCACCTGTTGTCTGGGCCAGGGAGGTGAGGAGAAAGGATACACAGGAGTATTTTGCTCATTCCTTACAAATACTGTGTTAAACCTACACCACTTGATCTGCAGCCCAAGGAAATCCACTCCTTAGAACTCCCCAGCCTTTAATCACAGGGTATGTCAAAAGGTTAAGAAATTCTGAAGATATTCATCACACAACAGCCAGAAAAAAAAACAAACCCAAAACCAAAACACACGAGCAAAACAGTGTTTGCCAAACTGAAAATGACCTCAGAAATAGATAAATACACATCAGCACATAAGCACACTGCGCTGGGTCAGGAAGTGGCTGGGGGCATGCCCAGGGAGTGGTGGTGAATGGTGCCACATCCAGCTGGCAGCCAGTCACTAGTTGTGTCCCCCAGGGATCAGTGCTGGGCTCCATGCTCTTTAATATCTTTATCGATGATCTGGATGAGGGCATTGAGTCCATCATCAGTAAATTTGCAGATGACACCAAGCTGGGGGCAGGAGTTGATCTGTTAAAGGGTAGGAAGGCTCTGCAGAGTGACCTTGACAAGCTGAACAGATGGACAGAGTCCAAGGGCATGAGATTGAACCCATCCAAGTGCTGGGTTCTACACATTGGCCACAATAACTCCATGCAGTGCTACAGGCTGGGGTCAGAGTGGCTGGAGAGTGGCCAGGCAGAGAGAGATCTGGGGGTGGTCGTTGACAGTAGGCTGAACATGAGCCTGCAGTGTGCCCAGGAGGCCAAAAAGGCCAATGGCATGCTGGCCTGGATCAGGAACAGTGTGGCCAACAGGAGCAGGGAGGTCATTGTGCCCCTGTACTCAGCACTGCTTAGGCCACACCTTGAGTCCTGTGTCCAGTTCTGGGCCCCTCAGTTTAGGAAAGATGTTGACTTGCTGGAATGTGTCCACAGAAGGGCAACAAAGCTGGTGAGGGGTTTGGAGCACAAGCCCTATGAGGAGAGACTGAGGGAGCTGGGGTTGCTTAGCCTGGAGAAGAGGAGGCTCCGGGGAGACCTTCTTGCTATCTACAACTACCTGAAGGGAGGCTGTAGCCAGGTGGGGATTGGTCTCTTCTCCCAGACAACCAGCACCAGAACAAGAGGACACAATCTCAAGCTGCACCAGGGGAGGTTTAGGCTGGATGTTAGGAAGAAGTTCTTCCAAGAAAGAGAGATTGGCCATTGGAATGTGCTGCCCAGGGAGGTGGTGGAGTCACCATCCCTGGAGGTGTTCAAAAAGGGATTGGACGTGGCACTTGGTGCCATGGTTTAGTAGTCATGAGGTGTTGGGTGACAGGTTGGATTCGATGATCTTTGAGGTCTTTTTCCAACCTTGTTGATTCTATGATTCTATGATTTCCTTTCATCTCATGAACATTACAGCCAGCAAGATTCTTTCCTGACCTCCACAGGAGCACAACAGTTTTAAGACTTTACCTGAAGCATATACCAAAGCCTCAGAAAGGCAGAAGGAAGGATCAAATGTGTCCCTAGATCTAATCGGCTGCTGCTAGGAAGGCAGATATTTGCCATCTCGACAGCGCTCATGAATAACACACAACAAAAAATTCCACCAACACAGTCAGCCTCAAACATTGTTTGGAATGCAAACACACATTCACAAAGCACTGCATTCAACTCATTCCAGGCAGCAGACTGCTCTGTGATTTTTCACACATTACTGAAGAAACATATTGAACTTGAAGAGAATGCAATGGAGTGGAATGGAATGGAATGGAATGGAATGGAATGGAATGGAATGGAATGGAATGGAATGGAATGGAGTAGAATGGAATGGAATGGAATGGAATGGAATGGAATGGAATGGAATGGAATGGAATGGAATGGAATGGAATGGAATGGAGTAGAATGGAATGGAATGGAATGGAATGGAATGGAATGGAATGGAATGGAATGGAATGGAATGGAATGGAATGGAATAGAATAGAATAGAATAGAATAGAATAGAATAGAATAGAATAGAATAGACCAGACCAGACCAGACCAGGTTGGAAGTGACCCTTGAAATCACTGAGTCCAACCTATCATCCAACACTATCAACTAAACCATGCCACCAAGCACCCCATCAAGTCTCTTCCTAAACACCTCCACTGATGGTGACTCCACCACCTCCCTGGGCATATCTGTGTTTAGTGACTGTAACACTGTTCTGTGGGCCAGCAAGAAGACCAGAAGCCCCATTTTAGAAATCCTTTCTTAGAAAGCAAGTCCTGTATAAAGCAGAAAGCAAGTATTCCTCTGTGTAGGCAAAAGCAGGATTTCAGTGTCAGGCCTATCCAATGCTGCAGCTTGAAGAGGCAATGAAAAGCGTGAGGCACTGTGTTACACAAGTTTTTTTCTATGCTAATAAATATTTAACTCACATCAGCAGTTTCTACAGTACACTTCACTGGGACCAGAAAGGAAAGCAAGCGTTCCCCCAGCAAAGGAGGAGCGCTTTGCTTCAAACCTTCAGGGTCTCTTTCCAGTGAGGTCCTGCATACAAACCCTTGTGGGAATGGCAGTGTTTCAAACTACCAAGAGGTCTCTTTCACAGAACACAGCCTAACCATCTGCCAGACAGCCACCCTTAGCCAGCCTACACCCTTTCCTAGCATGACTGTGAACTCCCACATTGTGGAGACTGTGCTCTTTCTAGGCATTTCTATTTGATGCTTCCCATATGCTTTAACATTTTAGCATTTCTCCTCCAACTAAACCCAAAAACAACTCCCAGAGATGAATGACATATAAGCACATACATTTACAGGCCTCCACACATAGTATGAGTCAGGTTGCATGGAGCCTTGAGCAACCCATTCTAGTAGGAGGTGTCCCTAATGGAGTGGTTGCGCATAGTAGGGGTGTTAGAACTAGATGATCTTTAAGGTCCCTCCCAACCCAAACCATTCTATGGTTCTATGATTCTATGATCACAGAATCACTGAATTTCAGGGGCTGGAAGGGACCTCGAAAGATCATCCAGTCCAACCCCTCAGCCAGAGCAGGATCACCTAGACCAGATCACGCAGGAATGCATCCAGGCAAGTTTTGAATATTTCTACAGAGGGAGACTCCACAACCTCCCTGGGCAGCCTGTTCCAGTGCTCTGTCACCCTCACAGGGAAAACATTTTTCCTCATGGTTCCATGAAACTTCCTATGCCTCAACTTGCTTGCCTTTTTCTTTTTATGGAGAAAGATAATTAACTTAATGGAATAGAATAAGGTTTATTGGAGCAGGGTATCCTTACAGTGTTTTACAGGCCATTGCCCCTTGTCCTGTCATTGGGCACCACCAGGAAGAGCCTGGCTCCATCCTCTTGAGACTCACATAGAGAGGTGTGAAGGATATGCTATTACACAATGAATGAAATTCAAATGGCACATTCTATGTTTGTCCATATGCCTCCTTTTTATTGCTGCAAGACCACCTCCCTCCTTGTACATCCAGTGAGATAGACGAGCCATAGAGATGATGACACAGTACCAGCTAGAGCTGTTTTGGTTTTGTTATGACAGCCTTCTAGAGAAAGAAAACTATATTCCAGTCACATCACTGCTTTCATGGGTAGTAATTAGGGGAATGATCCAATCCTGCAGCTGAGAAGAAAATTTATGTTGCAGAAAACCCACTCCAAATTGTTGGAAAACACTGTAAGGATACCCTGCTCCAATAAACCTTATTCTGTTCCATTAAGTTAACTATCTTTCTCCACAAAATGAAAAAGGCAAGCAAGCATCCCTTGAGCTCCCAAAGGCAGTCCTTTGAGAACAATGGACATTCAGAGAGACTTATGTGCTCATGGAACACACAGGAAAGATGGAAGCATCTCCCAGAAAGACTGAAAAATACTTAACAATGACTGAAAGTCAATAAAATCATGATTCCCATGCAGCTACAATGTTTTCCTGATAGATACCAGTAAGTGGAAGTACCAACTGTTGAACAAATTGAGCTCAAAAAGCACAGCTTGCAAATACAGCCCATATAGTAGACATCTCTATGGAATACCAGAAGGAATTCATGCACCACCCTTTCTTGCTGCTTTCTCTGCAGGAGCCTCACTGCTTCTATGTCTAATTCTGCTTTTGCCCTGTGGGTACAACAGAAGAAATGCCAAGCACAGATTTCAGTGTATACACTTATTATGTGGCAGAGCATGAGAGCCTCATAATAGCCCAGTTTGGAAGGACTGTTGAAAAACTGGCTGAGCAATGACTAAGAGCTGGGACTTTTGCCCTTCTGTTAAGGCAAGGAGAGCAAACCATGGCTTTAGGCTTCAGCAGTGATGCTCAGCATCACTCCAGTGGCGATGCCCTCATACCCTGTGGTCATTACAGACTTTTCCACATTGATTCATCTTCTGAAAATCACAGAATGTTAGAGGTTAGAAGGGACCTCCAGAGATCATTGAGTCCAACCCCCTTGCCAAAGCAGGACCACTTAGGGTAGTCTGCACAGGAATGCATCCAGGTGGGTTTGGAAAGTCTCCAGAGAAGGAGACTCCACAACCTCTCTGGGCAGCCTGTTCCAGTGCTCCGTCACCCTCTGTGGTGGGTTGAGATTTCCCCCCAATATTAAAAACTGTAAAGAAGTTTCTCCTCATGTTGAGGTGAAATTTATGTTCTATGTGCCTGGATGCATTCCTGTGTGATCTGCTGTAGGTGGTCCCACTCTGGCAGGGGGCTTGGACTGGATGGTCTTTCGAGGTCCCTTCCAGCCCCCTAGTCCAACCCCTTGGCAGAGAAGGATCACTTAGAGTAGGTCACACAGGAAAGGATCCAAGGGGATTTTGAATGTCTCCAGAGAAGGAGATTCCACAACCTCTCTGGGCAGCTTGCTGCAGTGCTCTGTCACTCTCACTGCAAAGAAGTTTCTCCTCATGTTGAGGTGAAATCTTCTGTGTTCAAGTCTGCATTCATTGCTCTTTGTCTTACTACTGTGCACCACTGAAAAGAGCTTGGCCCCCTCCACATGACACCTAGCCCTCAGATATTGATAGACATTGATCAGATACCCTCTCAGTCTTCTCTTCTCAAGACTAAACAGCCCCAGGAATCTCAGTCTCTCTTCACAGAGGAGATCCTCAAGTCCCCTAATTATCTTCATGGCTCTCTGTTGGATTCGCTCCAGCAGGTCTCTGTCTCTCTTGAACTGGGGAGTCCAAAACTGGACATAATATTCCAGGTGTGGTCTCCCCAGGGCAGAGTAGAGAGGGGAGAAGCACCTCCCTAGACCTGCTGGACACACTTTCCTTGGTGCACCTCAGGATCCCTTTGGCCCTCTTGAACACCTGCCCACCATATCCTTGCTTTTCCTTTCCTGAGCCTATCAGCGACCCAGAATTTGCATGTCAGAAAAACCATAATCAAATAGCCCTTGCTTTAAAAAAAAAAGTTAATCTGCCTTGTTTTCATAGTATCAGTCAGGGTTGGAAGGGACCACAAGGATCAGCTAGTTCCAACCCTCCTGCCATGGGCAGGGACACCCTACACTAGATCAGGCTGGACAGAGCCTCATCCAGCCTGGTCTTAAACACCTCCAGGGACGGGGCCTCAACCACCCTCCTGGACAACCCATTCCAGGGCTTCACCACTCTCATGGGGAAGAACCTCCTCCTCACATCAAGCCTGAATCTCCCTACCTCCAGCTTCATTCCATTCCCCCTAGTCCTATCACTACCTGAGAGCCTGAGAAGTCCCTCCCCAGCCTTCCTGTAGGTCCCCGTCAGATACTGGAAGGCCACAATTAGGTCACCTCGGAGCCTTGTCTTCTCCAGACTGAACAGCCCCAACTCCTTCAGTCTATACACATAGGAGAGGTGCTCCAGCCCTCTGATCATCCTCGTGGCCCTTCTCTGGACACCTTCCATCACGTTCAGATCCCTCTTGTAATATGGGCTCCAGAACTGGAGGCAGTACTCCAGGTCGGGTCTCACCAAGGCTGAGTAGAGGGGGAGAATCACCTCCCTTGACCTGCTGGCCACACTTCTCTTGATGCAGCCCAGGATCTGATTTGCTTTCCAGGCTCCAAGTGCACATTGAGAGCTCCTGTTGAGCTTCTCATCCAGCAGCACCCCCAAGTCTCTCTCCTCAGGGCTGCTCTCCAGCCAGTCCCTGCCCAGCCTGTACTTGTGCCTGGGATTGCCTTGACCCAGATGCAGGACCCTGCACTTGGTCTTGTTGAAGCTCATGAGGTTGGCTTGTGCCCACCTCTCCAGCCTGTCCAGGTCCCTCTGGATGGCATCCCTTCCCTCCAGCGTGTCCACTGCACCACACAGCTTGGTGTCATCAGCAAACTTGCTGAGGGTGCACTCGATGCCACTGTCCATGGCACCCACAAAGATGGTGAACAAGACAGGTCCCAGGACTGATCCCTGAGGGACTCCGCTTGTCCCTGGCTTCCACTGGGACATGGACCCGTTGACAGCCACTCTTCGGGTGCAGCCATCAAGCCAGTTCCTTATCCATCTGGTGGTCCAATGATGTGTTTAAAATTAAACATTCCCATATGGGTACAAGAGGGCAAGCCACGTCCTGCCATTTAAATAGCTTGTTTACTTTAAAATTTGAAACTGGCCACAAATTCAAACTCTTTTTTGTTTTGGTCCACCTGGAAAAAATTATCAAACCCTTAAGTGTGCATTGTAATAGAAGCAAACACTTCAGAGTGTGAACTCTTAGGTTTCAATATCTATTTTGAAATTATTTTTCATGTAAGCTTCTAATTTAGATTTAATAAGATTCTAATTGCCCCCTTTTTTTTTATTTAATACATATAGAATAGCAGTTGATTACTGGAGAGAGATTTCTGCAGGATTAACATACATAGCTCAGGCTCCTAAAACATTGGTTTAAAGAACAGAATGATAGAATCACAGAATCAGTAAGGTTGGAAAAGACCTCAAAGATCATCGAGTCCAACCTGTCACCCAACACCTCATGACAACTAAAGCATTGTGCCAAGTGCCACGTCCAATCCCCTCATGAGCACCTTCAGGGATCGTGACTCCACCACCTCCCTGGGCAGCACATTCCAATGGCCAATCTCTCTTTCTGGGAAGAATTTCTTCCTAACATCCAGCCTAAACCTCCCTTGGTGCAAATTGAGACTGTGTCCTCTTGTTCTGGTGCTGGTTGCCTGGGAGAAGAGACCAACCCCCACCTGGCTACAACCTCCCTTCAGGGAGTTGTAGACTACCTGAACTACTTTTGTTGTCCATAAACTGTCATATGAGAGGGCCTCTCCTCCTACGGCTTGTGCTCGAGGCCTCTCCCCAACCTCGTTGCCCTTCTCTGGACGTGTTCAAGAGTCTCAATGTCCTTCTTAAATTGAGGAGCCCAGAGCTGGACACAGTACTCAAGGTGTGGCCTAACCAGTGCCAAGTACAGGGCAGAATGACTTCCCTGCTGGCCACACTATTTCTGATCCAGGCCAGCATGCCATTGGCCTTCTTGGCTACCTGGTATTTTATACCACCCTGGTATTTTATGATTTATGCTACCAGATCCAAATATAGTGAGTGCAAAAGGAATAATTAGAATGGTTGCAAGAAATAACCTCACTGAGGACTATCCATTTTAGAAGCAAGTCACATCTCCTATGCAATCACTCAATGTCAAAAAAGTGTCTTCAGGAATCTGTTGGCAATTAATGTGTGATGAGTGCTTAGTATGCATTTTAACATATTGTGTCATTAAAGCCCCTCGAATGTTTTGCCATTTGCCATACAGCTCAGGAACAGGAAGAAAAAAATCCATTAGAGTGCTAAGTGAAAAGGGCTGTGCAGATTCAGGGCTGTGCAGATTCAGGGCTGTGCAGATTCAGGTCTGCTCCAGCTGCTTTTTTGCCGCTTCAGCGGTGCAAAAGCGCCAGAGATCTGGCGCTCTCCCTCTCCTGACAGTTCTCCATCAGGGGAAATACTGGGTAATTCAATGCAGGAGTAGTGGCTGTATGCCACCTTCCCTTCTTCAGCTAGAGGATATAGTACCCATAGTGTGTCCCTCCCTTGATGCCAGATAGACTCTTCCAGCTCACAGGTAGCCAGGATTAATTTACTGCAGCCTGAAGATCTGTAAGGCCATTTTTTGCCTCACTAAGCTGGCACAGTAGATCTGGGCTTTTAAGCAAAGGAAGATCTTACAATACAATACAATACACCAGGTTGGAAGAGACCTTCAAGATCATTGCATCCAACCCATCAACCAATCCAACCCACCCAACAACTAAACCATGCAGCCAAGCACCCCATCAAGTCTTCTCCTGAACACCTCCAACGAAGGTGACTCCACCACCTCCACAGGCAGTCGATTCCAATGGGCAATCACTCTCTCCATGTAGAGCTTCTTCCTAACATCCAGCCTAAACCTGCCCTGGCGCAGCTTGAGACTGTGTCCTCTTGTTCTGGTGCTGGCTGCCTGGGAGAAGAGGCCAACATCTGCCTGGCTACAACCTCCCTTCAGGTAGTTGTAGAGAGCAAGAAGGTCTCCCTGAGCCTCCTCTTCTCCAGGCTAAGCAACCCCAGCTCCCTCAGCCTTTCCTCATAGGGCTTGTGTTCCAAACCTTATTTATTCCAAAGTCTTATTTAACTGCAGTCTTAGGCTAATGGTAGGCTTTAGACCTGGATTGGAAAGACATTGAAGTCACCTGGAACCTGTCCCTCGCCTTCACTCGGAGACACTCAGGCCCTCGGTGTGTTCACAGTATCACAGTATCACAGTATAACCAAGGTTGGAAGAGACCCCAAGGATCATCAAGTCCAACCCGTCCCAACAGACCTCACAACTAGACCATGGCACCAAGTGCCATGTCCAGTCTCCTCTTGAACACCTCCAGGGACGGCGACTCCACCACCTCCCGGGCAGCCCATTCCAATGACGAATGACTCGCTCAGTGAAGAACTTCCTCCTCACCTCGAGTCTAAACCTCCCCTGGCACAGCTTGAGACTGTGTCCCCTTGTTCTGGTACTGGTTGCCTGGGAGAAGAGACCAACCCCCTCCTGTCCACAACCACCCTTCAGGTAGTTGTAGAGGGCAATGAGGTCACCCCTGGTCCTTCTCTTCTCCAGGCTAAACAACCCCAGCTCCCTCAGTCTCTCCTCATAGGGCTTGTGCTCAAGGCCTCTCACCAGCCTTGTTGCCCTCCTCTGGACACGTTCAAGTGTCTCGATGTCCTTCTTAAACTGGTGCCATGGTCTAGTTGTGGGGTCTGTGGTGACAGGTTGGACTCGATGATCTTCGAGGTCTCTTCCAACCTTAGCGATACTGTGATACTGTGATACTGTAACAGAGGGCTACAAGGATGATTAAGGGACTGGAGCACTGCCTCATGTGGAAAGCCTGAAAGACCTGGGGCTGTTTAATCTGGAAAGAAGACTGAGAGGGGACCTAATAAATGTCTATAAATATCTGAGGGCTGGGTGTCATGAAAGAAGGGACAGCCTCTGCTCACTCACCACGGTAAGACAAGGGGCAATGGATGTAAACTACAGCACAGGAAGTTCCACCTCAACATGAGGAAGAACTTCTTTACTCTAAGGGTCACAGAGCACTGGAAGAGGCTCCCCAGAGAGGTTGTGGAGTGTCCTTCTCTGAAGACATTCAAGACCCATCTGGATGTGTTCCTGTGTGACCTGTGCTGGATTCTATGGTCCTGCTCTGGCAGGGGGATTGGACTTGAAGATCTCCATAGGTCCTTTCCAACCCTTAACATCCTGTGATCCTGTAATAAGATAAATAATCTTAGACATCTTTATATGACTTACTACCATTTCATCTCAAAAGTTAGACTATGCAAAACTGCTGGATGTGACATATAAGCCAAGTGCATGTCCTTCTGCACATTAGCAGGAACCTCCAAAGCGCTGGAAGACTTCTGGTGATCCATATCATTAAAGGCTAAGTAACTGCTTGAGACTGCACTGATCATGGATCTGTGTTTCTCTGCCATGAATCACTCTTCAAGTAATTAAAACCAGTCTACAAGTCAGAACACAACAAAGAATAAAAGCCTGAATCCCTCAGCTTTGTTACTTGATCAAAGCCCTTGTGCCTTGTGCAATGTGGTGGCACTACCCTACTGGGTTGCTAAAGGCAGCTATCAGCCGGTGCAAACGTGCCATTAGCTCAGGCTGCAGCTGCCCAGGCTGTAGCTGTGGGTTGGTAATGGCAACAGCCAATCAGAAAACGAAGGTTTATCTGAGTCTGAGGTATGACTCAAGTCATTGTTTTCTAGGCTTGCAAATATTAATGAAGACTAAGCTATTCAGCCAGGTCTGTCTCTATATTTAGTGAAGAGAAATACAGCAGATGAGGAGAAGATTAATGCAAATGTTGGCTCTTTACTCAGCGGAGCAATGGACTGAGAGCCAACAGGCATGAGGAAGGTCAAGGTGTTCCTCTCTTGTTTTCTCCTTAGTTTTCAATAGGCAGGTGTGTAGAGGGGCATTCCAGCCCCTGAAGGCCACCGTTAGAATCTATGGGAATGCCATCATACCTGCAGGAGAGGAAGTCAGGATCAGGGCCCACTTAAACAAACTGAGCACAAGCAGACTGGGGGAGCACAGACTTCCAGACACACAGACCTGAAGCCTTCTGGTGGTGTTCATCACTTCCTTTTGACAGCAGAACTTCTTGAATGGTTTTACTTGTTATTTAGGTGTTTCTACTAGGTGCTTAAAAGTGAGGTAGGATGGCCAGAGGGCTGGAGCACCTCTCCTATGAGGACAGACTGAGAGAGTTGGGGCTGTTCAGTCTGGAGAAGACAAGGCTCTGAGGTGACCTGATTGTGGCATTCCAGTATCTGAAGGGGGCCTACAAGAAGGCTGGGGAGGGACTTCTCAGGATCTCAGGTAGTGATAGGACTAGGGGGAATGGAATGAAGCTGGAGGTGGGAAGATTCAGACTGGATGTGAGGAAGAAGTTCTTCCCCATGAGAGTGGTGAAGCCCTGGAATGGGTTGTCCAGGGAGGTGGTTGAGGCCCCGTCCCTGGAAGTGTTTAAGACCAGGCTGGATGAGGCTCTGGCCAGCCTGATCTAGTGTGGGGTGTCCCTGCCCATGGCAGGAGGGTTGGAACTAGCTGATCCTTGTGGTCCCTTCCAACCCTGACTGATACTATGATTCTATAGACCAAGCCCTACAATGTTCCATGGCAGCTGTAAGACAGTGCCATTTATTGCATTTGCTTTGTTATTTTTTTTAAAGGGACATCAGGAATGATGCTGGAGCACACTCTTGGTGTATTTGATGGCCTTACTCTCACTTGATAGCTGCATATTCCAAAGAACTTCTCTTATGTGTGACACTCTTGTGTCTTGAGTTATGAAGCAATTTTTTGGGTGTTTTTTTCTGGGTATATTACCTAGGTGAAAACTTTCCAGGCTCATCCACACAAAGGATATTACAATTAGTTCATTTAAGAACAGAAAATGGCAGAATGTGTGGCAACGCAATTACCTGAACACCAGATGTCTACAATAACTGCACCTCAAAATGGCATTCTGGGGTGTGCTGGAAGGGGTATGGCTAGTAGGTAGAGAGGGGTTCTTCTCCCTCTCTACTCCACCCTGGTGAGGCCACACCTGGAATGTTGTGTCCAGTTCTGGGCCCATCAGTTCAAGTAGGACCTCAGAAAACTGCTTGAAAGAGTCCACAAAGACGATTAAGGGAGTGGAACATCCTTATGAGGCAAG
Source organism: Picus viridis (assembly GCA_033816785.1). NCBI lineage: Eukaryota > Metazoa > Chordata > Aves > Piciformes > Picidae > Picus > Picus viridis. The sequence goes on along the minus strand of CM066578.1, from coordinate 44,591,792 downwards.
GCTGAGGGAGCTGGGGTCTTTAGCTTGGAGAAAGCTGACTGAAGAGGGACCTCAATAATGTTTATAAATATGTAAAGGGTGAGTGCCAAGAGGATGGAGTCAGGCTCTGCTTCATGATGTCTAATGATAGGACAAGAGGCAATGAGTACAAGCTGGAGCATAGGAGGCTCCACATAAACTTAAGGAAAAACTTTTTCCCTGTGAGGGTGACTGAGCCCTGGAACAGGCTGCCCAGGGGGGTCATGGAGTCTTCTTCTCTGAAGACATTCAAAATCCCCCTGGATCCTCTCCTGTGTGACCTACTCTAAGTGATCCTGCTCTGCCAAGGGGTTGGACTAGATGATCTTCCAAAGCCCCTTCCAACCCCTAACATTCTGGAATTCTATGATTCTGTGTGAAAAATGGAGCACTAACCTTTATAAGTGTGTGTACTTATTGATCAAATAAGTCTTGTTTTGGGTAAGCAAGACCTGTGTGTATATCTACACTACATTTTCAGTACATCCTAATACTTACATGGGAACTGGAACACTTCCTAAACTTCCAAAAGATGTGCTATATTTTTCTTTGACTATCCAATTTGGACCCTTTCCCAGACCACTAAACACCTTCTAGACTTGGGTAGCATTTTCTCCGCAACGTCTCCCAGCATTTCCTGACACTGGCTAGAACATGGGATTGAAGTATCCATAAAACCACAAATTCCATGCAATGTACTTGCAGTCACCCTCCCCCCCCCCCCCCAATAATTAAGTATTCTAAACACCACTTGAAAAGAAATAACTTCTTCCAGTATTTCCAGGGCAGTTTTGCAGGCTTTTCATCTTGCCCTGCTATATTTATCTCTTAGGACAGTTTTGAATTGGTGCTATTTTTCAAGTTAGTTAGTTCAGAGGAAACTTGGAGGACACATGCAAGAAGCTGGGTAGAAATTTGCCACAGCTCTGTATGTTTCAAACAAAACTCAATCTGCATAGATCACAGACCTTCAGCTGGCACAAATCAGCACAGCACTACTGCAATCATCCTCACCAGCAGCTGGGACTCTGGCATGCATAGAGCCTTTCTCATTGAATTATTAATACTCATTCTCAGCGTCTCCCTGCCAGGCAGTCATTCTCAGGAGCACTGATTATGGCTGCTAAAATATTTTGTGACTAGAGGACTAGATTAGTAATGACAGGTCACACAGTGACCATATTTCTTTCACCATTTACATCTTCTTTTTGTTGAGCGGAACAGGTGCACCCAGGTTCCAGTCCTGGATTTCATAAATGTTGTGATTTAAAGTAGGGAAGAAAAGGCAATTCTTAATCCTCCTGGGATGCCTGGAAACTGAAATTATGGAAAGTAGGAAAAGCCTTCTAGCAGTATTGCTTTGCAAATACTGGAAGAGATTTCCTGTAGAAATTGCAGCCTCTTCGGTGGATGTCTTTAACAACTGGAAAGATGAGCTCCTCAGGAGCAACACATCTATACTGCATCCTACCTCTAGGGAGGATAATGGACTTAAGTGATGTCTTAAATCCTTCCTGACTTGTTTTTCTGATTCAGCAATGCCACCAGTTAGCCTCCAGTGTACAGGAATACCACATCTCCCTCTTCCTGATGCTGCAATACCACATGTAGTCCTTATTTGCTCTTAGAATTATAGAATGGTCCAGACCAGAAGGGACCTCCAAAGGTCATCCAGTCTAACCTCCCAGCAGTCAGCAGGGACATCCTCAACTAGATCAGGTTGCCCAGGACCTTGTAGAGCCTCACCTTGAATATCTCCAGGGATATCCACAACTAGATCAGGTTGCCCAGGACCTTGTTGAGCCTCACCTTGAATATCTCCAAGGAAGGGGCCCCAACCACCTCCCTGGACAGCCTGTTCCAGTGTTCCACCACCCTCATAGTAAAGAACTTGTTCTAACATCCAATCTAAATCTGCTCTTCTCCAGTTTGAAGCCATTGCCCCTTGTCCTATCACTGCAGGCCTTTGTTGTAAACAGTTTCACTCCATCCTTCCTGTAGGACCCCTTCAGGTACTGGAAGGCTCTTCTGCTCTTGGCTGTTAGGTAAATCTGTAATCACCAGCACACAGCATCTCTCCTAATTCTTTTAAATGTCCTGAATTTACTAATTCAAGCTTTCAGACAGTCCAAAATGCTGCTCTGCTTTAACCAAAATGAAAGCTGCGTTACAAAGCACCAAATCAGCAGATGTGAGACAGCAACCCAAACTGGGATTCGTACCCAGCTGTGCATGGGTCACAAAAACTGTACCAGAGAGTGAGTGACTCAGCCTTCCCCTGGGCTGGGGGGATTATAGGCAGGAGTCTCTGCACAATGCTGGGTCCTTTAATACCAGAAAGAGAGCAACAGAATGATGGGTATGTGAAAGAAAAGCAAGGCCATAAAAATGACTGAACAGCTGGAGGGGCTGATTTATGAGGAGGCATTAAAGGAATGATGTTTGATTGTCTGCACAATGTCCAACAGCCATATGTTAACCGCTTCGAGTATTTGAAGAGTGTAAACACCAAGGAAGGGAATAAATAACCAGGCTCAAGCAAGAAGGTGTAACTAAAAATACAGAAAATGACTAAATTGGGGGAAATTCCTAATGAGCTTTTTTTAAGTGTCTGAAGGGGGGAAAAAAAGCAGCAGGAGTCTTATTGTTCCTAGTAACTTTGAGAGCAAACTGGACACATCACTGGAAAAACACATTAGGTATCTGTCTGGGGCTGGCTGGCAAGAGAGCTTGCCAGCTATTATTGTTTGATAATCCTTTCTTTTATGAAATTTATAAATCAAAATGCAGAAGACAAGTGATGACTCATTCAACTGAATGAGCCCTTCCCATCACTTAACCTTAAATGCCTAAAACGTTAAAGCAAACAATCTGCCCCCTTAGGCATGCCTTATGCATAAACACTTCCTGAAAGGCTTTTCTGTCAGATATTAAAAGAAAAAAAAATTAATACCACCCCCCCACACACACACACACAGAGCTCTACACATTTAAAACAACAAAAAACACCCCAAACCACACACACACACAAAAAGACCACCACGCTTTTTTCCCTGAACAACAAATTCAGAAGCAAAGTCTAAATTGCTAATAGAAAACTGGTATCTTCCTCTATGTCATTATAGTGTCTCTACCTGATGAAAGTGTAACCTGTTGTAATACAGAAACCAGAGATCCCCATTTCCTTCTGCAGATTCTGTTTTCACAGAATCACAGAAACATTCAGGTTGGAAAAGCCCCTCAGGATCACCAAGTCCAACTGGAAACCCTACTCTACAAGGGTCACCCCCAAAACCATATCCCCAAGCACCACATCCAAAACACCTTTCAACACATCCAGGCTTGGTCACTCAACCACCACCCTGGGCAGCACATTCCAAGGCCTGACCACTCTTGCCATGAATAAATGTTTCCTCATGTCCAGTCTAAAGCTACCCAGTCACAGCTCGAGGCCATTCCCTCTTGTCCCATCACTAGTAACCTGGGAGAAGAGACCAGCACCAGTCTCTCTACAACGTCCTTTCAGACAGTTGCAGAGATCAATGAGGTCTCCCCTCTTTTCCAAACTAACCATCCCCAGTTCCTTCAGTCACTCTTCATCAGATTTATTCCCCAGGCCCTCTCCCAGCTGTCTTGCCCTCCTCTGCACTGGCTCCAGCACCTCCACATCTCTCTTGTATCGAGGTGCCCAAAACTGGACACAATATTTGAGGTGTGGCCTTACCAGAGCTGAGTACAAGGAGACAATCACCTCCCTACTCCTGCTGGACACAGCATTCTGATCCAAGCCAGGATGCCATTTGCTTTCTTGGCCACCTGGGCACACTGCTGGCTCATATTCAGCTGCTTGTCAATTAGAACCCTCCAAGTCCCTTTCTCCTAGAGAGCTTTCCAGCCACACTTCCCCAACACTGTAGGGTTGCTTGGGGTTGTTGTGACCCAAGTGCAGGACCTGGCATTTGGCTTTGCTGAAGCTCATGGCAGAAACAGGTGAGATGCAGGCAGCAGATTGTGAACAAAAACTTCTGAAACTCCTCAGGCATGCTGTAATTAGTTGCAGTGGTGTGAACACCAGATTAGCTGTTGTGACCCAAGTGCAGCACCTGGCATTTAGCCTTGTTGAAGCTCATCCTGTTAACGTTGGCCATTGATCCAATCTATCCAAGGCCCTCTGTAGAGTCTCCCTACCATCATGAAGGTCAACACTCCACCTAAATTGGTGTCTTTTGTGAACTTACTGGTGACACACGCTGTGTCTTCATCAGGGTCATCAGTAAAGGTGTTAAACAGAAGTGGTCCCAACACTGCACCCTGAGGAACACCGCTTGTGATTTTGTCTTTCTCCTTAACTGCTCAGCCTTTCTGTTAGAAAAAGAAAAGTTTGTTCCTTGTCAAAAAGCTGGAATTCCCATTTATTTGCAAAATGAGGAACATGATATCCCCACCACTCTTGCACAAAGCCATATAACTATTTACTAATTCCTTCTTAGTCTTGCTTCTGTGCTTTAGAGATGGATTAGAAGGCGAAAAAGATAAAAATGTACTCAAGGTGGACTCAAGGGGAAATTTCCCTTAAAACATCTATTCCATGCATGTACCTGCTTTGGAAATAATTAGACACAAGCTCAGTAACATAAAGGACATAGGAATGTTAACTCCAATGTTAGTCAATTAGCTACTCAACAATGCAGGAAAGGAGTTTATATCAAAAGCTGTTTCTTTTGAGGAAAAACCCCCGAAGTAAACCAGTGCCTCCAGAGCTGGGAACCAGGGTCCACAGTCAAAAGAAAGTACAAGCCAAATGAACTTGGCTGACATGCTGATATGGCTCAGAATACACTGTCACAGCTTTTTCTCTGGAGTACAGACATCAAAATACAAAATATTAATGGAATGGAATGGAATGGAATGGAATGGAATGGAATGGAATGGAATGGAATGGAATGGAATGGAATGGAATGGAATGGAATGGAATAGACCAGACCAGACCAGACCAGGTTGGAAAAGACCTTTGAGATCATTGAGTCCAACCTGTCATCCAACACTACCTAATCAAATAATCATGCCCCCAGGCTCCCCATCCAGTCTCCTCCTAAACACCTGCAGTGATGGTGACTCCACCACCTCCCTGGGCAGCACATTCCAATGGCCAATCACTCTTTCTGTGAAGAATTTCTTCCTAACACCCAGCCTAAACCTCCCCTGGCAAAGGGGTTTCCCCTCCCTGGCAAAGGTTTTTAGGAGTATCTAACATGGAAAGGTAAAGCTTTTCCACCTAAACCCAGTTTTAACCATAGGCAGAGAATTATTACTTCAATCCAGTTATCAAGATCAGAGCTGCCAACATTCTCCATACAAAGCATTTCTAAAAATATAGGTCACTTTTCCAAACTGGAATGTTTTAGCTTTCCACACTGTTTCTAGTTTTTTTATGTACTTACTTTGTTTTTCATGCCACCCCTGAAGGAAGGGGGCCTACAGGAAGGCTGGGGAGGGACTTCTCAGGATCTCAGGTAGTGATAGGACTAGGGGGAATGGAATGAAGCTGGAGGTGGGGAGATTCAGGCTGGATGTGAGGAAGAAGTTCTTCCCCATGAGAGTGGTGAAGCCCTGGAATGGGTTGTCCAGGGGGGTGGTTGAGGCCCCATCCCTGGAGGTGTTTAAGACCAGGCTGGACGAGGCTCCGTCCAGCCTGATCTAGTGCGGGGTGTCCCTGCCCATGGTAGGGGGTTGGAACTAGCTGATCCTTGTGGTCCCTTCCAACCCTGACTGATACTATGATACTATGAAGGAATCCAGGAAGTAAAGGGATAAAAGGAAAGAAAAGGAGAAAGAAAGATCAGAGAGAAAAAAAGAAATTAAATGAAATAAAAAGAAACCTGAAAATGTGTTGCAAAATCTAAGAAAAAGAAAAAACAAATATCCCCCCCCCCCAAAAAAAAAAAAAAACCAAAACCCAACCCAACCAACCCAAACAAACAAAATCAACTAGAAGGCTCTTATCAGCATCCTATATGGACCTTTCTGTTTACTATGAGTAGACATATCCCATTCTGTGGTGAAACTAGGTGCAGCAAGCTAGCAAAACAGGTTAGAATCATAGAATCAGTCAGGGTTGGAAGGGACCACAAGGATCAGCCAGTTCCAACCCCCTGCCATGGGCAGGGACACCCTACACTAGATCAGGCTGGACAGAGCCTCATCCAGCCTGGTCTTAAACACATTCAGGGAGGGGGCCTTGATTTGAGGCCTTGAAGTTGGACTTGAAGATCTCTGAGGTCTTTTCCAACCTTATTGATTCTATGATTCCATGAAAACCTCAGCAGAGCAACTAGCAAAGGAGCAAACAGGTGAAAATCCAGGACTGTGAGCAAGAATCCGTCCTGCCTAGCTGGCATCGCCCACATGACCTCCTGGCTCTCGCTGTCTGCAAGATTGAAGTGTACATCCTTAAAAGCAGTTAGAGCACTTAATATGAGTCAGTGGAAATAAGGCACCTACATGACAGTTAGTCACCTAAATACCTTTGCAGACCTTTGCTTATTTCAGCAAGGGGCATTTATTTTTGTCATGGGAATTGGGATTCAGCACAATACCAGTGGCAGACATTGCCACAGAAGGTCCTCAGCCGAGCAGCTTTATGTGGAAATGACCACGTCTACAGCAGCAGTTACTTTCCTCAGCTCCTTTTCTGCACATTTAGCCTTGGTTCACATGGCAACATTGACAAGAGCCCTGAAATACGGAGAGATTTTTTTGCCATATCATGCATTTCCATAACAGAAAGTTTGTCCACAAAACAGTCTCCCAAAAGGTGTGGTGACACAAGGACAACGGCATGCAGGGCAAAAGAGAAAGGGAGCTGACAGCCCTGCGAACCTAAAACAGCCCCCAAGAAGATCTATTTGCCAGCAGGGCCAACCGTGGCGTCAGCCAAAGAAGTCAGCCACAAATCCAGACGCGGCTGCTGGAAAAACACATTCCACCGCGCGCTGCTGCCAAGTCTGCCCCATGATTATAGCCACGGACTGGGGAGAACCCACAGGAAGAAAGTGAAAAGGAATAGGATCAACACTGCCTGCACAGGGAAGAGGCAGTGCCAAGGTTACATGGAAATTACCACTAGGTCCTGTTTTGCTTTGCTCTTGCACTGTTATGGAATGGAATGGAATGGAATGGAATGAATGGAATAGAATAGAATAGAATAGAATAGAATAGAATAGAATAGAATAGAATAGAATAGAATAGAAGTAGAGTAGAATAGAATAGAATAGAATAGAATAGAATAGAATAGAATAGAATAGAATAGAATAGAATAGAATAGAATAGAATAGAATAGAAGTAATAGAATAGAATGGAATGGAGTGGAATGGAATGGAATGGAATGGAATGGAATGGAATGGAATGGAATGGAATGGAATGGAATGGAGTGGAATGGAATGGAATGGAGTGGAGTGGAGAGTGGAATGGAATGGAATGGAATGGAATGGAATGGAATGGAATGGAATGGAATGGAATGGAATGGAATGGAATGGAATGGACCAGACCAGGTTGGAAATGACCTTTGAGATCATCGAGTTCAACCTATCACCCAACACCATCTAATCAACTAAACCATGGCATCAGGTGCCCCATCCAGTATCTTCTTAAACACCTCCAGTGATGGTGACTCCACCACCTCCCTGGGCAGCACATTCCAATGGCCAATCTCTCTTTCTATGAAGAACTTCTTCCTAACATCCAGCCTAAATCTCCCTGATGCATCTTGAGACCGTGTCCTCTTGCTCTGGTGCTGGTTGCCTGGGAGAAGAGACCAACCCCCACCTGGCTACAACCTCCCTTCAGGTAGTTGTAGACAGCAATAAGGTCTCCCCTGAGCCTCCCCTTCTCCAGGCTAAGCAACCCCAGCTCCATTAGCCTCTCCTCATAGGGCTTGTGCTCCAACCCCAACCCCCCCAGCTTTGTTGCCCTTCTCTGGGTCATCTTGTCCAAGGTCAGCGTGTACCTTTGGTTTCCAAAGACTCCTTTGGGAATGTCCTCAGATGCATGGTTGGATGTTCCTCCTCTTCTGATGGGTGCATCTACTAGATCTACACCAATGGTTGCTTGATCACATCAGTGTCCTATCAGAGTTTCTGAGCCAACCAAACAAAAGACACACACAAAAAACCAAACAACCAAAACAACAACAAAAAAGACATTTCACAGTTTTTAGGCTCAGAATCTACCTGTCCACAGTAGGAGCATAACCCTTGGCCACAATTTCCTTCCTTTTCCTACTTCTACAATAAAATTCTCTTTTTGACTCTGTTATCTTTATTATGTCAGTTAACTTTCAATGCCTTTCTGAAGTCAGGAGAGCACCAAACCACTTAATGCTTTTAAACAGGCTTTGTATAACCAAGCAGATTTGTGTAAATGTATACAGAGCCTGAGGGATTTTGTAAGTGCAACAAGCTATCTTCCAACCTGGTTAATTCATTTCTATTCTATTCTATTCTATTCTATTCTATTCTATTCTATTCTATTCTATTCTATTCTATTCTATTCTATCTAATCTTTTCTATTCTCTATTCTATTCTATTCTAATATATTCTATTTCCTATTCTATTCTAATCTAATCTATTCTATTTCCTATTCTATTCTAATATATTCTATTTTCTATTCTATTCTAATCTATTCTATTCTTTATTCTATTCTATTCTGACAAAAACTTCAGTTGGTGGTGGAGTCACCATCATTGGAAGTGTGTAGGATGAGACTTAATAGGGTGCTTGGTTGCATGGTTTAGTTGATTAGATGGTGTTAGATGATAGGTTGGACGTGATGATCTTGAAGTTCTCTTCCAGCCTAGTTTATTGTACTCTATTCTATTCCAAAAAGCCATCCTGAATTCATGGAGTGCTGACTCTGGCTGCCTGTTGTGGGTTTGATTGCACCCCAACAAATTGGAAATTTACACACATACACACCCCTGGAGTAAATTTACCACACTTTGCTCAGAATGAAATGTAAGGAAAATCAAATTGTATTTACAAATTAAGATTAAATATAGAAGTATAAAATGCAATAAAGATATACAAGGTATAGTTACAGTTCAACAGCATCAAGATACCCCCTTGTACGATAATTCAGCTCTGTTGTTGGTCACAACAACCCCATGCAGCGCTACAGGCTGGGGTTGGAGTGGCTGGAGAGCAGCCAGGCAGGGCTGGTCTGGTTGACAGCCAGCTGAACATGAGCCAGCAGTGTGCCCAGGTGGCCAAAAAGGCCAATGGCATCCTGGCCTGCATCAGAAATAGTGTGGCCAGCAGGAGCAGGGAGGTCATTCTGCCCTCAGTACTCAGCACTGGTTAAGCCACACCTTGAGTACTGTGTCCAGTTCTGGGCCCCCAATTCTAGAAAGATGTTGAGATGCTGGAACATGTCCAGAGAAGGGCAACAAAGCTGGGGAGGGGTTTGGAGCACAGCACTGTGAGGAGAGACTGGGGGAGCTGGGGTTGCTTAGCCTGGAGAAGAGGAGGCTCAGGGGAGACCTTATTGCTGTCTACAACTACCTGAAGGGAGGTTGTAGCCAGGTAGGGGTTGGTCTCTTCTCACAGGCAACCAGTGGCAGAACATGAAGACACAGTCTCGAACTGCACCAGGGGAAGTTTAGGACACATCTCAAGCTGCAGGTGAGGAGAAAGTTCTTCACAGAGAGACTTGTTAGGCATTGGAATGTGCTGCCCAGGGAGGTGGTGGAGTCCCCATCCCTGGAGGTGTTCAAGAGGGGATTGGACGTGGCACTTGGTGCCATGATTTAGTAGTCATGAGGTGTTGGGTGACAGGTTGGACTTGATGATCTTTGAGGTCTTTTCCAACCTTATTGATTCTATGATTCTCCCCCCCACCTCTAAACATAAGCCCAGGGAGGCTGTACACAGCCAGCCTGTCTCTAACACCCTTGTGCCTCACCAGTCAAACCAAAGATGATGAGCCAAGCAACATGCAAGGTCAAAGGAGACAGAGCAGCCAAGAAGCAAAGCAGGAGCAGCCCCAGAGAAGAAGAGACCAAAACAAGTTTGTGCTGCAAATATAAGAAATTGTGCAGACCAATTGACTGAGATAACTTTATCTTTTATTATTCTGTCCAGCCTGGAGAAGAGAAGGCTCCAGGGAGACCTAATGGTGACCTTCCAGTACCTGAAGGGGGCCTAGAGGAAGGCTGGAGAGGGACTGTTTACAAACGTCTGCAGTGACAGGACAAGGGGCAAAAATTTTAAACTAAGGGAGAGTAGATTTAGATTGGATGTTAGGAACAGGTTCCTTATCATGAGGGTAGTGGAGCACTGGAACAGGCTGTGCAGGGAGTAGCTGAGGCCCCATCCCTGGAGGTATACAAGTTGAAGCTCAACAGGGCTCTGGGCAACCTGATCTAGTTGAGAATGTCCCTACTGACTGCAGAGAGGGTTGGACTAGATGACCTTTGGTGGCCCCTTCCATCCCAGACCATTCTGTGATTCTCACATTCAACTACTGAGGAGGATGTGCTAGAACTGGATCACATAGTCTGACTTCCCAGGTCTTTAAATCATACCTGGTTACTTTTGTGCTGTGGCCAGCTGGCTGAGCTTGGCTAAGCCATCTGCCCCTGGCTCTGGTGAGTCCAGCACACAGACCTGCTGAGGCTCTGGTTTGATTTGAAGATGTCCAGAGATGGAGACAATAGCATTCCACCCATTGGTATTTTCCAAAGGTTAATCTTTTCCCTGTTAAAAAGCTCCTGTCTTATTTTCAATATGACGTTGTCTGGCTTCAGTTTCGGGCCATTGGTTTTCATTATTCCTTGGACAAACAAGCCTGTTCATAATCATACACAGAGATATACAGCCCTGACTCTGTAAAGGCAGACTGACTTCTGTGTGGAAAAGGAGAAAGCCCAGCTAGAGAAGATTTTGCAGTGCCAAAAATTGTGGGGGTGTTAATTTGGTTGGTTGGCTGGTTTTCAGTTTGGTTTGGGTTTTAATACACCAATATCTATAAAGATACCCAGTGTTTTGAAACTGCAGGCTTTCCTTCAACTTCTCCAGAGGGACCTTGACAGGCTGAGAGGGGAGCCCATGACAACCTCATGATGTTCAACAAGACCAAGTGCAAGGTCCTGCATCTGGACCAGGGCAACCCCAGGCCCCAATATAGGCTGGGAAGTGACTGGCTTGAAAGCAGCCCTGAAGAAAAGGGTTTGGGGTGCTGGAGGATGACATGAGCCACCAGTGTGCACTTGCAGTCGAGAAAGCCAATCACATCCTGGGCTTCATCAAGTGAAGTGTGGCCAGCAGGTCGAGGGGAGGTGACTCTTCCCTTCTACTCCACTCTGGTGAGACCTCACATGAATTATTGTGTCCGGTTCTGGAGCCCCTATTGCAAGACGGATATGCTGGAATGTGTCCAGAGAAGGGCCACAAGGATGATCAGAGGGCTGGAGCTCCTCTCCTGTGAGGACAGGCTCAGTTGGAGTTGTTCAAGTTTGGAGAGGAGAAGGCTCCAAGGAGACCTTATTGTGGCCTTCCAGTATCTGAAAAGGCCCTACAAGAAAGGTGCTGAGGGACTTTTTAGAGTGTTGGGTAGTGATAGGACTATGGGCATGGAGCAAAACTAGATGTGAGTAGATTAAGATTGGATGTTAGGAAGAAGTTCTTCCCCATGAGGGTGGTGAGACACTGGAACAGGTTGCCCAGAGAGATAGTGGAAGCCCCATCTGTGGATGATTTTAAGGCCAGGCTGGCTGTGGCCATGAGCAACCTGATCTTGTGGAAGGTGTCCCTGCCTATGGCAGGGGGTTTGGAACTAGATATTCCTTGAGGTCCCTTTCAACCCTGACAGTTCTGTGATTCTCACCACCAACTCCTTGCTGGAGAATTGCCTCCACAGAATCCCTACTCACAGTGGCTAGTGGTGAGAACACTTCCCCTGCCCCCATTTTTCTTGAAGGGAGATCCAAGGCTATTCCTTGGTTCGCCACATTTCGGAGAGAGGCACACACTGCCAATCTCGCCCAGCGCTTCTTTGTTGGACTGCTCCTCTCAGCTGAGGTGGCTGCAGCAAATCACAAGCAGCCTTTTAATGAGGAGTTCAGAGAAGTTAAAAGACCTTTCCACTGGTGTTTAAATCTCACACAAACAGCAGGCTGCAGCTGTAGCCTTTGCCACCTATGGGTAAATGTATTATTTTAGAACGTGGCCAAGAGCTCCTGGTAGGAGGTCCTGCAGGAGTGGAGCCAAAAAGTGATTATGAAAGGCAGCTTGAAGACCACTTGACACTGCCTTCTGCCTACGCTTGACAAGCACCTCGTAGTTTGGGCTGCAGTTTGCACAATTTTGGCTTTTAGAAAATATGAAACACCTTAGTGGATGGATTTAACGTCTAGGAGATTCCATCTGAGGCGCTGAACCCACCCAGTTTTATTACTTACGCTTTCAAAAGGCTGGGAAAAGCCTCAAAGTCGCATCTGAAGAATTCATGAGCCTATCCTAAAGGAAAAATAAGACCTGGAACTCTGGCATCCCTGCACTGTTGTTGAACACAAACATGGACACCAAGAAAAGAAACCTACTCCTCAAACAGATCTCACTAGACTTATTTTCTAAAGAAAACAAAAAATAACAACAAAGTAAAAGGAAGAATCAATTGATTTGATTCATTATGTTGCATTTCATTTCCTTTGAATAAACAAACCTTTACCTCCTGCTTCTTGAGATATACCCACAGCTCCTTGCCTGCCTCGTGAGGCAGTCACAGAGGTGGAAGAACCACCTGGCAGCTGAGAACATTTGCATCAAATAAAAGCAAAAAGCAGAGGCTGCTGACTGGGCAGAGCTACAAAGGTGAAGAGAAGGGCATCTTCCATTTCAGAAGGGAAGCTGGGATCACTGTCAGGCACACTGACTCTATCCCTCTCCACCTCTTTCTTATGATTTTAACAAGACAACCCACAAAGGGACTCAAACAAGTGTTGATGAGCATTGCAATGAGTGTGTGTGTGGCCAATTATTTTTAAACCCACAGCACTGAAGAGTCACTGGTGTATTCTACATGGTGCACAGGAATATCAGGCAGGTAAAGATTGCATTTGGAATCATACTAGAAAGACAACAAAAAATGCTATATTGTACAATTTCTCCATCTGGGGTTTTAATATAGAGTAGAGTAGAGTAGAGTAGAGTAGAGTAGAGTAGAGTAGAGTAGACCAGACCAAGTTGGAAGAGACCTTCGAGATCATGGAGTCCAACCTATCATCTAACACTATCTAATCAACTAAACCATGGCACTAAGCACCCCATCCAGGCTCTTCCTAAACACCTCCAGTGATGGTGACTACACCACTTCCCTGGGCAGCCCATTCCAATGGCCAATCTCTTTTCTGTGAATAATTTCTTCCTCACATCCAGCCTAAACCTCTCCTGGTGCAGCTTGAGACTGTGTCCTCTTGTTCTGGTGTTGGTTGCCTGAGAGAAGAGACCAACCCCCACCTGGCTACAACCTTCCTTCCGGGAGGACCTTTATGGTCACCCCTGAGCCTCCTCTTCTCCAGGCTAAGCAACCCCAGCTCCCTCAGCCTCTCCTCATAGGGCTTGTGTTCCAAACCCCTCCCCAGCTTTGTTGCCCTTCTCTGGACCCATTCCAGCAAGTCAACACCTTTCCTAAACTGAGGGGCCCAGAACTGGACACAGGACTCAAGGTGTGGCCTAAGCAGTGCTGAGTACAGGGGCAGAATGACCTCCCTGCTCCTGCTGGCCACACTGTTCCTGATCCAGGCCAGAATGCCACTGGCCCTCTTGGCCTCCTGGGCACACTGCAGGCTCATGTTCAGCCTACCATCGACCAGCACCCCCAGGTCCCTCTCTGCCTGTCCACTCTCCAGCCACTCTGACTCTCTGAAGAATGGGAAATTGTTGTAGTCCAACCCCCACGCCAAGCAGGACCACTCATGGCAAGTTAGAATAGAATAGAATTAACCAGGTTGGAAAAGAGCTTCGAGATCATCAAGTCCAACCTATCCGTCTCAAGCTGCACCAGGGGAGGTTCAGGCTGGGTGTTAGGAAGAAGTTCTTCACAGAAAGAGTGATTGGACATTGGAATGTGCTGCCCAGGGAGGTGGTGGAGTCACCATCACTGAAGGTGTTTAGGAAGAGACTGGATTGGGTGCTTGGTGCCATGGTTTAGTTGATGAGATGGTGTTGGATGATAGGTTGGACTCGATGATCTCGAAGGTCTTTTCCAACCTGGTTAATTCTATTCTAAACATAAAGAAAAGGGATAATAGGACAAGGGGTAATGGATATAAACTAGCAGGCTCCACCTCAACATGGGGAGGAACTTCTTTACTACGAGGGTCACAGAGCACTGGAACAGGCTGCCCAGAGAGGTTGTGGAGTCTCCTTCCCTAGAGACTTTCAAGACCCATCTGGGTGCAGTTCTGTGGTACCTGTGCTAGATTCTATGGTCCATGTTCTGGCATGGGGGTGGACTGGATGGTCTTCAGAGGTCCCTTCCAACCCCTAACATCCTGTGATCTTGTGATATGAATCAACAAATGCTAATATACCTTAAGTCTCTTCAAAACTAGAAAGACAGCAAAAATGCTATATTGTACAATTTATCCATCTGGGATTTTAATTTTGGGTACCAATTTTGTAAATGGCCCTGAAAGAATTGATTAGAGCCTGGCACATGCCCTTTCTTTGTATATGTCTGTACACAGAGACATGCTTTGGCCTGGTAGGCCCAGGTGTATTCCTTTTGCCTGCGTGCCTTTGGCATATATTTGTAAATAGAATTTCCATTCAAACCTCCATTCCAGGGTGGAACTTTTTATTTATATATTTACTCCTGGGAAAGGGCAAAATATCTTTTGTGTCCTTTTGCCCTGGGCAGCTCGTGGCTCAAAACTAGGGCAGGAATTGTAAGGGTTTGACTTGCAGATTTTGACCATTCACTGTCTGAACTGTGCTGATGTGATGGTCTTACTGGTTGTGTTTAGACACACTGTAGGTAGCTGCTCACCAAGCTGCTCACCATTGCCTGCTGCTTGTGACTTTAGCCCAGAAGGACTGCAGGTGCCAATGCATCACAGGAATAGGAAGGAATTAAAAGCCTTTTACAACATCCTGCCTTGACATCTGAGAAAAACAGTATTCATCCATGGGAAGAGATCAAGAGAAGTATGGGGGCAAGGGGAAAAGAGAGGGAACAACCAGAAGGCATCAGCAGGAAGTAAGAAGAAAATCAGCATAAATGACAGACGGATTGTAACAAGTTCCACACAAGCTTGAAGACACAGATGAGAAAAGAAGAAATGAGAGGCTCCCTATGAGACTCTAAAGGAAGAGGGAGCCTGGACAAGCAATCGCGTGTATGAGAGGCAGGGCTGGACTTGTGCAGGTCTTCAGCATTTAATTGAGATTGGAGTAGACTCTATCCAAGAAGGAGCTCTGAGGCTAAAATGAGGATGGAGAACAATGTATACTGCATGACTATTAGCTTTCCTTTAAGAGGAAAGCCTTCAAGCCTGGCAGCAGATATCTAGAGGCTCAAACACTTCAATGATATGCACAAGGGAATAAGACCACTGAAAAGTTAGTTACTAAGGAGAACTCCAGACTGAGACAAGCAAGTGAGCCATATGATGATGTAAGAGCTGAGACTCGCCCACATGTAAATAAAGCAGCAACATGACATTATGCTAAGCCAGTCAGTTAGCACTCCAGTATGGCAACACTCCTCCTCTGATATCTGGCCATAAGATACAGAATTAACCAGGTTGAAAAAGACCTTTGAGATCATCAAGTCCAACCCATCACCCAACACCATCTAATCAACTAAACCATGGCACCAAGCACCTCATCCAGTCTCTTCTTACACACCTCCAGTGATGGTGACTCCACCACCTCCCTGGGCAGCACATCCCAATGGCCAATCTCTCTTTCTGTGAAGGATTTCTTCCTAACATCCAGCCTAAACCTAAACATTCTGTGATGCTGTGATGTCTTCCAAAGTAAGTTAAGTAACAAATGGAGCAAGTTAGGTCAAGTATGCTTGATGATTCTCACTTGGGGTGTTAAGAATGTGACTTACTACACTGTTCACAAAGAGATGCCAGCTCACCTCATTTCCTCTTCTCTTTTTTTAATCTTTTTTTTTTTTTTCTTCTCTTTTATTTTTCCTTTCTTTTTATTTTGTCCTGTTTTCTTTCCCTTTTCCTTTTTTCTCTTCTTTCCTTTTTCCTTTTTTCTCTTCTTTCCTTTTTTCTGTTTTTCTTTCCTTTTTTCTTTTTTTCTTTCCTTTTTTCTTTTCTTTCCTTTTTTCCCTTTTTCCTTTTCTTTCTTTTTTTCTTTTCTTTTTTTTTTTTCTTGCCCTTTTTCTTTTTCTTTCTTTTCCTTCCTTTTTTTCCTTCTTTCCTTTTTTCCTTCTTTCCTTTTTTCCCTTTTCTTTCCTTTTTTCCCTTTTCTTTCCTTTTTGCTTTTTTCTTTCCTTTTCTTTTTTCTTTCTTTTCTTTCCTTTTTTTCCTTTTCTTTCATTTGTCTTTTTTCTCTCCTTTTTCCCTTTTTTTCTTTTCCTTTCCTTTGTTCTTTTATTCCTTCTTTTCTTCCCTTTTTCTTTTTTCCTTTTTTCTTTTCTTTCCTTTTTTCTTTTCTTTAATTTTTACTTTTCTTTCCTTTTTTCTTTTTCTTTCCTTTGTTCTTTTATTCCTTCTTTTCTTCCCTTTTTTCTTTTCTTTCCTTTTTTTCTTTAATTTTTACTTTTCTTTCCTTTTCTCCTTTTTCTTTCCTTTTTTTTCTTTTTTCTTTCTTTTCTTTCCTTTTTTCCTTTTCTTTCATTTATCTTTTTTTCTCTCCTTTTTCCTTTTTCTTTTCCTACCTTTTTTTTTTTTCTTTTCTTTCCTTTTTCCTTTTTCTTTCTTTTGTTATTTTTCTTTCTTTTCTTCCCTTTTTTCTTTTCTTTAATTTTTACTTTTCTTTAATTTTTACTTTTCTTTCCTTTTTTCCTTTTTCTTTCTTTCTTTCTTTCTTTCTTTCTTTCTTTCTTTCTTTCTTTCTTTCTTTCTTTCTTTCTTTCTTTCTTTCTTTCTTTCTTTCTTTCTTTCCTTTCTTTCTTTCTTTCTTTTTTCCTTTTTCCCCCTTTCTTTCTTTTTTTTCTTTCTTTTCCTCTTTTCTTTTCTTTTCTTTTCTTTTCTTTTCTTTTCTTTTCTTTTCTTTTCTTTTCTTTTCTTTTCTTTTTTTCTTTTTTTTTTTCTTTTCTTTTCTTTTCTTTCTTTTCTTTTCTTTCTTTTCTCTTCTCTTCTCTTCTCTTCTCTTTTCTTTTTTCTTTTCTTTTCTTTTTCTTTTCTTTTCTTTTCTTTTCTTTTCTTTTCTTCTCTTTTCTTCTCTTTTCTTCTCTTTTCTTCTCTTTTCTTCTCTTTTCTTCTCTTTTCTTCTCTTCTCTTTTCTTCTCTTTTCTTCTCTTTTCTTTTCTTTTCTTTTTTTCACTTTTCCATCTGATGTGGAATATCAGGACACAGTGTTTTACAGTTTGGAGAGAAGGATGAACATGTTCTGTTCTTAAAATGTTCTCTATTTTTTTTTTTTTTTTTATGGTACATGTAGGTAAGGCCCAAAGTAGGACTGTAATGGAAATTATGGTTAAAATACTTTATAGAGGAAAAGGTCACCTGAAGTAAGAAAGAAGGATGATCTCATATTCCTGACAGTTCAGATACAAGCAAATCTTAGCACCAATAAGTTATGTCATCTGTTAAATTCACATAAGAGGAATGCCTCTGTACATTTTGCACTGTTGTGACAAGGCTATACAGAATGAGGCTAAATACTCCGTATGAAATAGCTCTCTGTACAGGGTTGCTGGCATCTATTCTTATCTTTAAAGAAAACAACTGAGAATTAAAGCCGACATGGTTTTCTGTTCTGCCTTAAGAGACCTAAGCTCTGCCACATTAAACAACATAGTAAGCATAAATTTCTATTTGGCTAGAATTACACTGAAAGTTATAGCTTAGTATCTTACTCACTGAGATACTGTCCACCCTGACCTTGGCTACAGCTTCATATTTTACACACCATTACTGTCATAGTAACAGACAGAGCCAACAATAATTTGCTCATACAATTTACAATACATTGTCTTCCAGCCACACTGAGAGGTCTTTAACCATCAGCAGATGTGTTGCTTGTATTAGCTGTATCTGAACAAAGCTGAACCTATTCAGTCTTAAAGTCTCTATGGCTGCCTGGCTGTGTCTTGAACCTAGTGCAGAAGTAATCTGGTGTTCACACCACTGCAACTAATTACAGCATGCCTGGGGAGTTTCAGAAGTTTTTGTTCACAATCTGCTGCCTGCATCTCACCTGTTTCTGCCATGAGCTCCAGCAAGGCCAAATGCCAGGTCCTGCACTTGGGTCACAACAACCCCAAGCAACCCTACAGGCTTGGGGAAGTGTGGCTGGAGAACTGTCTAGCAGAAAGGGACTTGGAGGTTCTAATGGACAAGCAGCTGAATATGAGCCAGCAGTGTGCCCAGGTGGCCAAGAAAGCCAGTGGCATCCTGGCTTGGATCAGAAATGCTGTGTCCAGCAGGAGTAGAGAGGTGATTGTCCCCTTGTACTCTGCCCTGTTGAAGCCACAGCTTGAGTGTTGTGTCCAGTTTGGGGCATTTCAATACGAGAGAGATGTGGAGGTGCTGGAGCCAGTGCAGAGGAGGGCAAGGAAGCTGGGGAAGGGCCTGGAGAATAAAAATTATGAAGAGTGACTGAAGGAGCTGGGGATGGTTAGTTTGGAAAAGAGGAGGCTGAGGGGAGACCTCATTGATCTCTACAACTACTTGAAAGGATGTTGTAGAGAGGCCGGTGCGGGTCTCATCACACAGGTAATTAGTGATAGAGCAAGAGGGAATGGCCTCAAGCTGTGCCTGGGTAGGTTTAGACTGGACACTAGGAAAAAAAGTTTTCACGGCAGGAGTGGTCAGGCCTTGGAATGTGCTGCCCAGGGAGGTGGTTGAATGACCAAGCCTAGATGTGTTTAAAGGTGTTTTGGATGTGGTGCTTGGAGATATGGTTTAGTGGGATGAACTTTGTAGAGTAGGGTTCTCACTTGGACGTGGTGATCCTGAGGGTCTTTTCCAGTCTGAATGTTTCTGTGATTCCCAGCATCTGAGTTTCAGGATTCTACCCTCAGAGGGGTTAATCACCAACTAATACTGTAGCTGAACCATAATGTTTTAATTATTTCTATGTGAATACTATCCAAAGTTTACTTCACCACCACCCTCCAAACATTAAGGGTCACTTAAAAAGTGCTCAATATTTGTGGGGACTTTTTGAGTCACAAAATCATGCACAAATCATATTAACATTCCTGAAAGGAAACTAATGTAAAGATGTTAAAACACCTCCATTGCTGTCCTATGTGAAAGAAAGGAGGGCTGTTGTGTTCATTAATGTGTAAATATAGACCTGCCTCTGGAGGCAAAGGTGTGAAAGACAGAGGAAAGTGGACAGAAAAAGAGGCAACTCCAGATTCAGCTTCCTGCTATAGCAATACAAATGTGTCCAGCATAGTGCAATGAAGAACAGAGCTATCACCGCATTTTTTTCTGGGTATAAAGCCATCCTAACCTGGTGGAAAGTCTTAGCTGGAACCAAAGTATAACATAAACCAGTTGCCCATGGACCCAAATTTGTTTGGGCAAGGAAAGCTGTCTGGCTTCAGAGGTCAGTAAGCTGAGAGCTACAATCACTAACAGCTGAAGTGGGCAAAGAATTGCCTTCCCAGACAGTTCCCTGACCAACTTTTGCTTCCTGTTAAAGGGATGTGAAGGAAAAGAAACATCACAGAATGCTGTAATACGTTTTACATTCTTCTGCTAATTTTTGCTCCTTTACTTCTCAGAATAAGAACCACAGGACAAGGAATGAGGCAAGTCTGAAATAGATGGAGTTGACTTCAGCAGCCTGTTTTCCTCTGCCCGCTTGTCCCTTCCATCAATAGTTCCTTGCGCATTTTACCTAGTGCACAGCCTTGTCTTTTTAATGCCTTCATCTTGCCATTTATTTTCCTTCCTAGCACCCATAATATCCCTCCTTGACATCTGGCTATTTAATCTACAGGGTGTAGCTCCACAGTTCAAAGCTTTTTCTCCTGAAGCCTGACAGAGCCAGCCTGCAAGGGACTCATACAGTTGTGGAGGAGTGCTCGCTAAAAAATGAGAATTTAGCTTCAGAATTTCCCCTTCTTTTCCTTACTGCTTCCACAGGAGATACTATTTCTCTAAGCTGATTCCCAGCTGCTTTATTGGCCTCTTGAGTCCCCTGCCAGATAATACATAACCCCAAACAGCCTGAAGTTTGCTGGAAGTTCCTCCAAGGGTCTGGATGCAAGAACACTGCATCCCAGCAAAAGGCAGCTTTACACTTCCTCCCTTGGGCGTCCTTTTTGCTCCTTGGACATCGTAGAGCATCCGGACTTCATATTTCATTTCTTTCTCTCTGCTTCCCTTTCTGCAGTCCTGATGCAAGTGAGGTGTCCTGCCTCTTTGCCAAATCCAGGTGAATTTATTGTAAAATTAGATGTTGGTCTAAATTACTGCAGACTGAACGTGTAATGCTTCTGCTGCTGCTCTTTGAAGGCTCACAATGCCTGAATTGTCGAGCTTTTGCAATGCTTCTCTGGGACCTTTTGTTCCTATATAATAATAGCCATCTTAGTTGTGATGATTATGAAATGAAGGGCCCTATCCCTTTCTCTAAGCTGGATTTGCTTAACTCCACCATGCCTCCAAATGTTCTGAACTTCAGGGTAGCAATTGTCATCAAACCAGATAATTTCATTCTTACACAGCTCTTCATTGTTCTTCCCAGCTGCCTCTAAAAATTATTGCTGGGTTTGATAACTCTGGAAACAGAAACAGCATTATCTTAGCTGGATCTGGAGATTTTTGTCCTTCTGCCCTGTAAGGTCTTTATATAATACTATCAAAATGCAAGGATTGTCTAAAGTGACAGAGGCAACGTTCTCACATTTTTGTTATTTTCTGTGTTTTTAGGAATGCCATAAATCCTGTCACTGCTTCTCCTTTGAGTGTTTTCTAAATCACCACATTTTGCTCTTTGGAGCCTGTTCTGTTTTAGCAGGAAAAATGAGATGTGTGTTCCCTGCAAAAGGTTAATCAATAAAATCTTTACAATCTCTTCTCATCTGGCCAGCCCCACTTTAATTTCAGTACCAGTGCTAGTCAACTCACTCTGAGAGGCAGTTTAATCTTTCTGAAGCCCTTCCACTTTGTTTCCCCATTCTTTCTTTCACTCCTTGTTGCAAAGCCTTTGGAATCTATTATCAACGTTTCTGATAGGCAGTGGGTTCCACAAAGCCCCAGCTCTTGAAGTTCTGTGGAAACCTTAGTTTTTCAGAGGATCTGTGACACCCCGTGAACATGGAGGGAATCTTTGAAGATGTGTTCTAGTGCAAAGCAAAGATTGGAAAAACAGGAAACAAGTATCTCCAAAGGTGCACTGTTACTAATGAGTCTCCTTTTCATCTCAATCTTGTGATTTCTGGGTCTTGATTCATGCTTTTGGAATGCCTGAGGCTGGCAGTACTATTTGTTACCAAAAGTACAACCAATTTTCTTGTTTTACCCAGCTGAGTCCCTTAGTAGAGTTCAGGACATCTCACTGCTCGAGCCAATTGCTTTCCCCAGCCATGCTTAATACCACACCTTCTTTCATCTTCCTTTCTGACACTGGAGACACTTACACAGTTTTCCCAGTCCTCTCACATAATTTTTTTTTCCAGTGTTGAAGTGAATAAAGTGAGGCAGGCTACCTCTATTTTTAAAGCATACTCTGCAATACAACAAGCACAGGCATCTCTTCAACGTCAGGTCTGCATTAGGGAGCCTCTGTCACTCATCTTCTCTTGCATACTTCAGTCCCATAGCAAGAATACCCTTTGTGGCACACAGAATCATAGAATTGGCAGGGTTGGAAGGGACCTCAAGGATCATCTAGTTCCAACCTCCCCACACACACACGTTAGATCAGGATGCTCAGAGCCACATCCAGCCTGGTCTTAAAAACCTCCAGGGATGAGGCTTCTACCACCTCCCTGGGCAACCCGTGCCAGTGTCTCACCACCCTCATGGGGAAGAATTTCTTCCTATCATCCAAACTGAATCTACCCATTTCTATTTTTCCCCCACTCCCCCTAGTCCTATCATTACCTAACACCCTAAGAACATATCAGGGAGCTGGGTGATCCAACACAGGTGCAGAAATAAGGCATTGTAATAGATTGCCCAGGGAGGTGGTGGAGTCACCACCCCTTGAGATGTTCAAGGAATCTGTGGACGTGACACTTTGGGACATGGTTTAATGGGCAGGGTGGTCTTAGGTTGATGGTTGGACTTGCTGATCTTAAAGGTCCTTTCCAACCAAACCAATTCCATGATCTTATGACTGCAAGAACCCATAGGTTGCAGTTTTAAATAGTATTTCCATTTAAACTTTGCAGTTCTACCCAACCCTGATGTGGAGTGTTGTGTTTAATTAGTTTGAGAAGAGTTAAAGAGCCTGTCTTGCTCCTTAAACTGAGACAAGCACAAGGGAAGGTATGACACAAGCAGTGGACATAACCACTGAAGATTACAAGATAGACAAGCTACAATGGATCCAGAGAATCTCCCAAGCTCACAGGATAGTTGGAATGGGGAGAGTGCTGAAAGGCTTAAGGCAGTACCAGCATACGTTCTCTGTTTCTGTATGTTCCTAACATCTGCCTCCAGCCGCAGTTGGAGCCAGGAGAGCGGCAAAAGGGGCCCTTGTAAAGTTAAATGATGGTTGGACTTGATAATCTTAAAGGTCTTTTCCAAACAAAATGATTCTATGAATTGCTGAGGCCAATCTAATGGGCTCATGACTTGAACACAGATAGGAAGATGACTAAGTGACTGGAGCACCTCTCTTACTAGGAAAGACTGAGATAGCTGCAGCTGTTTAGTTGCAGGGAAGTTGGGGAAGAGAAGGCTGAGAGGTGACCTTGTCAATGACTACAAATACCTGAAGGGTGGCTTTGAGGAGGATGGAGCCAGTCTCTTTTTGGTGATACCCAGTGGTAGGATGAGGGGCAATGGTTGCAAATTCAATCACAGGGAACTCCATCTGATTCAGTTGTATATCAAACTGATAAGCCAGAAATATGGTAAAATATGGATAGGCTTTATTAAATGTCAAAAATCATTTTTCCAAGCCAATTTGATTCAGGTTCATTTGATGACAGGTTAATTACACATGATAGAAGGCTAATAAACAGTAGAATAACAATCTAGGAAAAATCAGAACTTGGAGTACAGAGGAACAAAGTGGAATCTTCTTATACATGCGAAACAAACAGCAATGCTGCCCTGGGTGGCAAGAAAGGACCACCTTGGGTTCACAATGGAGCTAACCAACAGGTAAACAAGCTATAAACCTTAGGAACAACAAGGTCAATTAGCATAAGTTACTCATGAATCGCTGTTAACTAACAAAACCTTTGCTGAATGAATTGATGCTCTGAGTTCGTAGTTGCAGTCCAAAGGGCAGAAATAATCCAAAGGGTGGTATCCAAAATTAGAGGAAGTGGAGGAGAGCACGCTGCTGTGGTGAAGACCTAAACACTATGCTGCTAGGACAAGAGAAGTTAATTGCCCTGAAGACAGGAGCAAGTAGGTGCATGTCGCTGCCTTGAATCCCATTAAAGAACAGGGGGAAGAAGACGAGAGAGAGAAAGAATAAGAACAAAGAACACATGGGCTCATGAAATCTTCCCCTATAAATTCCCTGTTTGAAAACTGAATGGCCCAATGGCACATTAGCTATTCAAATCCACCAATCAGTTCAAAATGTTGTAGGGCAGGCAGAACTGCACATGCCTTCTCAAATAGCCTCTGACACGTGCAGTTGCCTCTCTGAAATGTGAGGAGCGGGGTCCAGCTTCCACTCCCTCCCGGTAGCTTTAATGGCACCTGCCTATTGGCTCCCTGACCGCAAACCTGGACCCTGCTAAACTGGGAGGAAGGAGAAAGGGTAGTGGCCAGACAGGTTTAGCTGGCTTGTTAATGCCTTCCAGGACACCATCTTCCAGCACCCCATTTGATAGGGTGCTTGGTGCCATGGTCTAGTTGTTTAGGTGGGTTGGATTGGTTGATAGGTTGGATGCAATGATCTTGAAGGTCTCTTCCAACCTGGTTTATTGTATTGTATTCTGTTATTTCAACATGAGAAAACCAGCTTTTTTACTGTGAGGGTGATGGAGCACTGGAATAGGCTGCCCAGAGAGGTTGTGGAGTCTCCTTCACTAGAGATCTTCAAAACCCACCTTGAACACATTCCTGTGTAACTGGATGGGGCGCTTGGTGCCATGGTTTAGTTGGTTAGATAGTACATTTGAAGGGAAGTGCTTTTTCTATCACTAAAATCTCCCCCAGTCGAAATGCCTGTAGGTGAGTAGAATTGACCAGATCAGGTTGGAAGAAACCTTTGGGATCGAGTCCAACCCATCATCCAACACCATCTAATCAACTAAACCATGGCACCAAGCACCCCATCCAGTCTCTTCCTAAACACCTCCAGTGATGGTGACTCCACCACCTACCTGGGTAGCACATCCTAATGGCCAATCTCTCTTTCTATGAAGAACTTCTTCTTAACATCCAGCCTAAACCTCCCCTGGTGCAGCTTGAGACTGATAGGTTGGACTGGATGATCTCCAACCCAGTTATTTCTCTTCTAGTCTAACTTGTCATGAGTGGTCCTGCTTTGCAGGGGTTGGACTTGATCTCTGGAGGTCCCTTCCAACCCCTACCATTCTATGATTACACATTTGTATCAACCTTCTGGACTTCTGAAAAACCCACAGGCAGCAGTGATATTGTCAAATGTGTAGTAACTGGAATGAATATCTAACAATTTTCTGAAGGGGGCCTACAAGAAGGCTGGGGAGGGACTTCTCAGGATATCAGGTAATGATAGGACTAGGGGGAATGGAATGAAGCTGGAGGTGGGGAGATTCAAGCTGGACATGAGGAGGAAATTCTTCACCATGAGAGTGGTGAAGCCCTGGAATGGGTTGTCCAGGGAGGTGGTTGAGGCCCCATCCCTGGAGGTGTTTAAGCCCAGGCTGGATGAGGCTCTGTCCAGCCTGATCTAGTGTGAGGTGTCCCTGCCCATGGCAGGGGGTTGGAACTGGATGATCCTTGTGGTCCCTTCCAACCCTGACCGATACTATGAATTTTCAGGTTCTGCAGCATCACATGCCTAAGTTTTTAATAAAAGAAATAAGTATTATTCCAGCAGTCAGAATTACTCTTTTAAACTAAATATTTTTCTATTCCTAAAATATTCCTTTTCCAGAACTTTAATTAAAAAAAAAAAAAAAAACTAAAACAAATCAAAAAAACCACCACCACAACTCAAAGGTCCTATTTTAAACTAAAAAAAGAAGTGTACTTAAAATGAGGAGTATCTTGAGCTTTAAAAATGGCCAGCTTAGTGTGTTAAGTAACACTGTTGGGGGGTGCTGGTTGAGAGCCAGCTGAACATGAGCCAGCAATGTGCCCAGGTGGCCAAGAAGGCTAATGGCATCCTGGCCTGCATCAGGAATAGTGTGGCCAGCAGGAGCAGAGAAGTCATTGTGCCTCTGTACTCAGCACTGGTTAGGCCACACCTTGAGTACTGTGTCCAGCTCTGGGCTCCTCAATTTAAGAAGGACATTGAGACGCCTGAACGTGTCCAGAGAAGGGCAACGAGGCTGGGGAGAGGCCTCGAGCACAAGCCCTATGAGGAGAGGCTGAGGGAGCTGGGGTTGTTTAGCCTGGAGAAGAGGAGGCTCAGGGGAGACCTTATTGCTGTCTACAGCTACCTGAAGGGAGGTTGTAGCCAGGTGGGGGTTGGTCTCTTCTCCCAGGCAACCAACACCAGAACAAGAGGACACAGTCTCAAGCTGCACCAGGGGAGGTTTAGGCTCAAGGTGAGGAGAAAGTTCTTCCCAGAAAGAGTGATTAGCCATCGGAATGTGCTGCCCAGGGAGGTGGTGGAGTCACCATCCCTGGACGCGTTCAAAAGGGATTGGATGTGGCAGTTGAAGCCACGGTTTAGTTGTCCTGAGGTGCTGGGTATTAGGTAATAGGTTGGACTTGATGATCTCTAAAGCCTTTTCCAACCTGGCTGATTCCATGAGTGCAAGAATAGATATTTTTCTGTTCCCAGTTGTCTGAAAGTAATACATTAAAAAATGTTTTTCAGCAACTGGATTAAAACACTGCACATTAGTTGTTATGCTGTTAGCAGCTGCAATATCTGGGGCAAGCTTAGCTTTTCCACATGATTAGAGCTATATATTACAAAATCTTGCTTTGTTTACTTTTCTATCTAATATCTTTAATTGGCACTCTCAAATAGAAGTACTTTAGGTTCCAACTCAAATAATAGTAGGTCTTGAAGCTTTAGCCATAAGCACTGGAATTTGTGCTACATGGAACAAGTTCTAAACATGAAGGAGAATATGAGCTCTACCAGGCTAAATAAAAGATTGGGATCCAGGCAATAATTCTTTGCAAACTCAAACTAAATGTCACTCTCTGTGTGACCCTGAGCAAGCTACTTGATCTTTTTGTGCCTTGTCAAGACAATTATTAAAAATTGGCCCTCTCTGACTAACAGATGTTACTGTGCATCAGCACAGGGAATACCAGAGTAAAGGCATTGCTGAAAACATTCATAATAAAATGATGAGGAACCAAATTTGCATCACCATAATTCTTAGCAACAAAGTCGTTTAAGCCATGAGGTCACTTGTTTTCCAACTTGTTTCCCAGTACATGCCTATCATTCTGCTTTAAAGCAGATTTGTCAGGGTTGGAAGGGACCACAGGGATCATCCAGTTCCAACCCCCCTGCCATGGGGCAGGGACACCTCACACTAGATCAGGTTGCCCAGAGCCACATCCAGCCTGGCCTTAAAAACCTCCAGGGACAGGGCCTCCACCACCTCCCTGGGCAACCTGTCTCACCACCCTCATGATGAAGAGCTTCTTCCTAACATCCAATTTGAATCTACCCACTTTCAGTTTTGTTCCATTCCCCCCAGTCCTATCACTACCTGACAACCTAAAAGGTCCCTCCCCAGCTTTCTTGTAGGCCCCTTCAGATACTGGAAGACCACAATAAGGTCTCCTTAGAGCCTTCTCTTCTCCAGACCGAACAACCCCAACTCCCTCAAACTGTGCTCGCAGGAGAGGAGCTCCAGCCCTCTGCTCGTCCTCATGGCCCTTCCCTGGATGTGCTCCAAGTGTTTCCTTTTCTTAAAAGCATGTTTATTTCAAATCACATGTTTTTAATCTGTGTAAACTGCCCACTTCTTGTGTGTGTTGTCCAAGAGATACTGTAATTTATAGAAGTTAAGCCAATATTTTTTCAACAGTCTGTTGACACAGACCATCAACATTAACTTCAACAACTACGAAACAGCACCACTGAGTAAATCTCTAATTATAGAGAGTGTGGCAGTTTAGGCTGTGCCTTTAAGAAAAGGATAGCTGCAGAATTCTCTAGCTGAATGTTTGGGTGTAAAAGGGAAAACTCTCACAGAGAGCATCCTTATTGAAATCTGCTACTCACAGAAGATCTAGCCATAATTAAGACTAAATAAACCATGGTAATTGTTTTGAATACCTTGCAGCTAAAAATCACATTGACATAAACAGTATAAGTTCATTACATGCTATCTCAAGGTGATCTTTTGAAGTTTTAATGCTTATTCACAGCTCATCTTAACTTTGAGCTGCAGTGAAGGGAAGAAGGGAAAGCCTTCTGAGGGTGGGAAAACCTACCCTAGGCCAGCTGTTTAAAACGAGCTAGATGAGACATGGCAGTGCCTGTCTCAGTGGTAGGGGCAGCCAGGATTAAACTCCTAGCTGAGTTTCCAGGTTAAACACCTAAACCCAGGTGAGATAAACCACAGCCAGATGTGGGACAGTCTTTTTAATGGTGCCAGGCAAAGAATGTAGACATGAACCAAAGCAAACAATCATAGAATCATAGAATCAGTCAGGGTTGGAAGGGACCACAAGGATCATCTAGTTCCAACCCCCCTGCCATGGGCAGGGACACCCTACACTAGATCACGCTGGCCAGAGCCTCATCCAGCCTGGTCTTAAACACCTCCAGGGACGGGGCCTCAACCACCTCCCTGGACAACCCATTCCAGGGCTTCACCACTCTCATGGTAAAGAACTTCTTCCTCACATCCAGCCTGAATCTCCCCATTTCCAGCTTCATTCCATTCCCCCTAGTCCTATCACTACCTGAGATCCTGAGAAGTCCCTCCCCAGCCTTCCTGTAGGCCCCCTTCAGATACTGGAAAGCCACAATGAGGTCACCTCGGAGCCTTCTCTTCTCCAGACTGAACAGCCCCAACTCCTTCAGTCTGTCCTCATAGGAGAGGTGCTCCAGCCCTCTGATCATCCTCGTGGCCCTTCTCTGGACACCTTCCAGCACGTCCACATCCCTCCTGTAATAGGGGCTCCAGAACTGGATGCAGTACTCCAGCTGGGGTCTCACCAGAGCTGAGTAGAGGGGGAGAAGCACCTCCCTTGACCTGCTGGTCACACTTCTCCTGATGCAGCCCAGGATCTGATTGGCTTTCCGGGCTGCAAGCGCACATTGAGAGCTCATGTCGAGCTTCTCGTCCACCAGCACCCCCAAGTCTCTCTCCTCAGGGCTGCTCTCCAGCCAGTCACTGCCCAAGTCTGAGAGGAAAATACTTCTGGGAAAATAATTCTAGGTCTCCACTTCTTTCAGGTGCATTGATTTGTCACTCTTGATTGGAAGGGGAAAAAAATGCTTTGGAGCACTTTTAAACTTCTGTTGTTTAAGTTTGTGTTTGAAGAAGGTGGTGCCATGGTTTAGTTGCTTAGATAGTGTTGGATGCTAGGTTGGACTCGATCTCAAAGGTCTCTTCCAGCCGTGTCTACTCTAATTTAAGTGTGCTGCATATAATTGGGACAATATGAAAAAATATGGAGAAAGACTATGCTTCAATAAGTACTGTGTCCAGTTCAGGGCTCTTCAAGAGGGACATTGAGCTACTTGAATGTGTAGCAACGAGGCTAGCGAGAGGCCTGGGGCACAAGCCCTAAGCAGAGAGGCTGGAGGAGCTGAGGTTGTTTAGCCTGGAGAAGAGGAAGCTCAGGGGAGACCTTATTGCTCTCTACAGCTACCTGAAAGGAGGTTGTAGCCAGGTCCAGGTTGGTCTCTTCTGCCAGGCTAACAGCAACAGAACAAGAGGACACAGTCTCAAGCTGAGCCGGGGGGGTTTAGGCTTGAGGTGAGGAGAAAGTTCTTCACAGAGAGAGTACTTGGCCATTGGAATGTGCTGCCCAGGGAGGTGGTGGGGTCCCCTTCCCTGGAAGTGTTCAAAAAAAGGATTGGATGTGGCACTGGGAGCCATGGTTTAGTTGTCATGAGGTGTTAGGTATTAGGTAATCAGTTGGACTTGATGATCTCTGAGGTCTTTTCCAACCTGCTTGATTTTATGATTCTGTGTAGTTAAATGTTGTTCAGTTAAAACTGTGAAATAGATTTTTTTTTTCATGGTGGTTTGTTGGTTTTGTTTTATGGTTTTTTTCCTTGTCTTATTAAATCCAGGAGATTTTCCTTTTTAGATATGGTTAATAACGATCCATCATTAACTATCCATCATAAACTAGAGGATAGAGTCTTTCAAGTAGAAACTGTATATCTCTGTAATACAAAAGAAAGAAAATTGGAAGAAAAATGTGGCCTCCAGTTTAGCAGCAATTGATTTTTGTCTCTGCAACTGCTTTTTCCCTAGACTGCATGTGGCAGAGAGGCTAATTCTTCCAAACTCAAAATTGAACATACTTTAAAACCACACACACCTACATACAAATATTTAATATAGAAATCTCCTGCAGAATAAACTAATAAAAGTAATGACATGTAAATCTGTCTAGCATATTTGTTTTAGGCAAGCAGGACAATGTCAACAGAAATATGAGTGGATAGATTGCAGAAGGATTTAATATATAACTCTAGGAGATAATATCTAACATGGATAAGATGGTATTTACATAATCCCATCAGGGAGGGAAAGAGTAAGTCTATATTAAACATCCTGGGGGAAAAAAATAGAAGAGAAAGGGATACATACAAGGAAATTGACTTGAAAATCCCTTTCAGCTGCTTGCTTCTGGTAGAAAGGGGCGTGGAAGCATGTCACCCTATCTGCAAGCTGATATAAGAGTACAGAATATATTGTTCCTTGCATATTCATAAGATTATTACACTCTACAACTACCTGAAAGGTGGTTGTAGCCAGGAAGGGGTTGGTCTCTTCTCTCTAGCAACCAGCACCAGAACAAGAGGACACAGTCTCAAGCTGTGCCAGGGAAGTTTAGGATCGCGGTGAGGAGGAAGTTCTTCACTGAGAGAGTTGTTAGGCATTGGAATGTGCTGCCCAGGGAGGTGGTGGAGTCACTGTCCCCGGAGGTGTTCAGGAGGGGACTGGACGTGGCACTTGGTGCCATGGTCTAGTCATGAGGTCTGTGGTGACAGGTTGGACTCGATGATCTTTGAGGTCTCTTCCAACCTTGGCGATACTGTGAAGATGTATGGAATGCCAATGTGCCCCTGGATAGGCCAATCATACCTACAGAGAGATTATCCTTACCTCAAAAATTCAGAAACACAAGAAAAAGCAGAAGAAATTTTCCCTTTCTACCTGACACCTGATTGCCATAACAGAACTTCATCTTCATCTCACTTGCATCTCTAGGCATAGACCTAAGGACCATGGAGCTGTGGAGCTGCATAAAGCAATTTCTGACCCAGAGAGATTGAAGGATAGATCAAGAGGCGGAGGAGTGATATTGGAATAGCAATCAAGTCTCTTCCTAGCTAACCGGGGGGCCACCAGGCCCCCCGGCCTTTGTTGTCACCACCACCATCACCCAGTGTGCACCAGGGGCACTCACCAGTGACGAGAGGAGGATCCCTCAGCCCAGAAGGGCTCAGCTTAGGGCTTCTGCCTTTCCTGTGGGGGATTAAAAGAGGGGTGGATGGGGAAGGCCAAATGGCTACACCTGGGGTGGGAGGAGACTCCAACAAAGCCCAGGTGCTCTGGGAGTTGAGGGGAAGGGGAGCGACTTCTAGGGCGTCAGAAGGAGGGATGTGATTGTCCCCTTGTACGCAGCTCTGGTGAGGCCACACCTTGAGTATTGTGTCCGGTTTTTGACACCTCAATATGAGAGAGATGGGGAGGTGGTGGAGCCAGTGCACAGGAGGGCAACAAATCTGGGGAAGGCCCTGGAGAATAAATCTGATTAAAAGTATCTGAAGGAGCTGGGGATGGTTAGTTTGGAAAAGAGGCTGAGGGGAAACCTCATTGCTCTCTACAACTACCTGAAAGGACATGGTAGAGAGGATGGTGCTGGTCTCTTCTCCCAGGTAATTAGTGATAGAACAAGCTGCAACAGGGTGGGTTTAGACTGGACATTAGGAAAAAAATGAGTGGTCAGGCATTGGAATGTGCTGCCCAGGGAGGTGGTTGAGTGACCAGCCCTGGATGTGTTTCAAGGTGGTTTGGATGTGGTACTTGGGGATATGGTTTAGGGGTGAACCTTGTAGAGTAGGGTTAATGGTTGGACTTGGTGATCCTGAGGGTCTTTTCCAACCTGGATGCTTCCATGATTCTGTTTCCTTATGGAATGGGCTGTTATATATGAACCTGTATCTTCCTAAGGATATATATGAGAAGTTGTTTAACAGTTAGAATTTGAAATATGAATCCAGGTAAACCCGGGATAAACCAATCTCTCTGGTGTCTCAGACTGATTCCAGAAGGTCATCCAACAACAGCCATGATGTATCTATTTACGTGTTAAATATATGGCACCTTTTCACACCACAGCAATAACCTATGCTTTATCAAAAGGACTCTGAAGAGATTTTTGGCAAGGAAACAAGAAGATATTGTCAGGACCTGTAAGCTGGCATGGCTCTACTGGCATTCATTCTTCAGATGAATTTGTGGGGGTTGGAACTAGGTGCAGAGCCAGGATGGAAAGATAAAAGGGCAGTCATAAAACATCTCTGAGCAACATTGTTGGAATTATGATTCCAGTCTGGGTCTGATGTGAACTCCAATGAGGCTTCCCAAAGAAAGTGGGAAATCATTTCTTTTCCACTCCCAATGAAACAGCTTCATCAATTTTGCACTTGGCTCTTGCTGCAGTCTCCTGAGTTTCTCTCTGTTTTTATCTGATTCTTAGAGACATTAGAAACCTAACAATGCCAAGTGCTTGAAAGATGTCTTCAGAAGACAGATTCTGGAACATAACAGTGTCAAAGCTGTCGGGTCTTTCACCCATTTCCATGCAGTGAATGAAGTACTGACATGTAAAGATACTAATGCAAGAAGCATTTTTCCACTTCTAGGTTAAAAGAACCTTACAATCAAACCCTGCTGTACGTCAATGTCACACAGGCAGCTGTCATTACAACCAGTTCTGCCCAGCTTTATTACTGTGATCAGAGCTTGATAGGAAACCTGAAGCTTTTTGCCATACCTCTCAAGAAAAGAAAAGAGAAGAAAAAACAGCCAGAAATCCAGCTTAGGTTTCCTTGGATCTAATTGCAGATTAATGCTAGTCAGCAGGTTTTTCCGTGAACCTTGTGTGTAATTAACCAGTTCTCTCTGAGGCAAAGCAAATCCTCAAACTGTAACAGAAATGTTGCTGACTTAGGGGAAGATTTGGGTTTGGGGAGGCAGTAGGAGAATAAAACCACGGGGACTGTTTCTATAGAGTGCCATTACCCTGCTGTACATGGAACTAAACCATACAATCCTTTTCTGTGCAGAAAGTCACACCTGAGATGTAACATTTTTTTTCCCCTCTGAGAGCCCAACTTGGATGCAGCTTCCTCCAAGTCATGGGACCTCTCATCAACATCCTGCTCCTGATCCTGGCCAAACTGGCTCCTCAGGTGTGCAGGAGGAGGGAATGGAATGGAATGGAATGGAATGGAATGGAATGGAATGGAATAGAATAGAATAGAATAGAATAGAATAGAATAGAATAGAATAGAATAGAATAGAATAGGTTGGAAGAGACCTTCAAGATCATCGCATCCAACCCATCAACCAATCCAACCCACCTAAACAACTAAACCATGGCACCAAGCACCCCATCAAGTCTCCTTCTGAACACCTCCAGTGATGGTGACTCCACCACCTCCACGGGTAGCCGATTCCAATGGGCAATCACTCTCTCTGTATGGAGCTTCTTCCTAACATCCAGCCTAAACCTCCCCTGGCGCAGCCTGAGACTCTGTCCTCTTGTTCTGGTACTGGCTGCCTGGGAGAAGAGACCAACCTCTGCCTGGCTACAACCTCCCTTCAGGTAGTTGTAGAGCGCAAAATGTGACAGCAAGGATTTCAGCAGCTTTGGGGTGTGACCTGTGCCACTCCATCTTCCACCTCCATTTCCGAGCAGAGTCCAGCACACCAAGCAGCTTGCACCAGCTCCCTGGCCAATTGGTGTTCCCCTACCCCATCCCTTGGCAATCCCACATCCTTCACATCACCTTCTTGCCGTTTTCAGAAGTTCTCCTCCTGACTTAATTCTTCTCCCTATGCTCCCTGTTTCTGTGGCCCCTTCCTGAATGGTGAAGACCTGACACTGGTTGGGGCTGGACAATATTCCTAAAGGGAAAAGAACAAATAACCGCAGCTGTTGCTCCAGTTATTGCAGATGCTCTTCTCACTTGCAGCCTAAATGCATCTGTATCAGTTTGCAGTCCTGTGCCTACCTGCCAGAGGTAGGTTAATTAGTTATTCTCTATTCTTCTAAGCTCTCTATCCTCCTATTTCTCTATCCTCCTGCTCTCCCATTCTCATTGCTGGCTACATACCAAAACTTGTGCATCAGACTCCCCAAAGCAGGCTTCTCTTCCACCATTCTCTGCACCTGTTTCAGTTTGAATCCTTTGTTTGTTTGTGTGTGTCTTTTGGTTTTTGTTTTGTTTTGGTTTGATTTGTTTTGGGTTTGGGGGGTGGTTGTTTGTTTCTTTGTTTAAAATAGGCAGATGAAACTGTGTCAGAATTCAGCTAAGGTCATACTGGTACCACACAGACAATTTCCTCTTTCTTTTAATGCCTCTGCTTCATCTGAGATTTATATTTACTTCTTTTCCCAGCTGTGCCACATCCTTGGCTCAGTCAGAAACCTTTGTCTTTCCCTGCTTTCAACTGCAGCTTCCTGCTTCACATAAAATTCAAGAGAAGCTATGGCAATGGACTGAAATGTGTTTAATAACTTCTTGTTTCACTTAATTTAGTCACAATGGAGATTAAATGTTATTTATAGTGCTATTTTACTTGTTTAGTTTAGAAGAATTTCTTACTCTTGAAATTCCAATAACTCAAAAATTATGCCTGCAATTGTAAACCAAATGCAGAATGAAGAGCAGGCACCCGTGCCAGGCTCTGGGGCTGCAGTTCCAGAAGCTTCATGTTGGCTACTGTCAGCTTCAAAGCCTGACTACAGTTTCAAAGATGTCATCATCTCAATGTAAAAATTAAGGCTATTTCAAGAGGTTCCCCAGCTGTTTATAGGCATCCAGTCCTCAGCCCAGTCAATTCAAGAGGTGGGAACACATGCCTGAAGACATCTTTGGATTCCTCAGAAGAAGTGCATTGGACTATCCCCCCAAATGTACCTTCAGCATCCTCTAGAGCCTGAGAGTTCTCATGGAGATTAGCAATGACTTCAGCAGAGAAACCTGAGACACGCTAACTTAATTCTGCCATGATAGCTGAAATTTGGGGTTCTTTGGTTTTTCCTGTCCCTTGAAAAGGTCATGGCAAAAGGGTTGACTTACAGATAGATTATCTTTCTCCAGCTGTTGCTGAAGCCTTGTCTCCTATGCTTGATAAGGCTGGTTGAGCCAGCATCATGGCTCTGCAACATCAGTAGAGCAGCAAAAACAGGGATCAATGTCTTCCATAGATTATGAGACCAGAGAGATTCTCTGATTTCCTTTATAAGAGAGTCCATAGAAGTCCTCAAGGATGTGTCTCCCTCGTCTGAAGTAGCTTTATCAGTATTTAACTCTTGTAGATACTATATTGCAGAATACAGAATTAACCAGGTTGGAAAAGACCTTCTTGATTATCAAGTCCAACCTATCACTCAACACCATCTAATCAGCCAAACCATGGCACTAAGTGCCTCATCCAGTCTAGATTGGTTGCCAGTTGACTGAACATGAACCAGCAGTGTGCTCAAGTGGCCAAGAAAGCCAACTGCCTCCTGACTTGTATTAGAAACTCTGTGGCCAGCAGAAGCTGGGTGGTCATCACCCCCCTGTACTCAGCAATGGTGTGGCCACACCTTAATTATTGTGTTCAGTTCTGGGATATTGAGGTGGTGAAGTGTGTCCAGAGAAGGACAAAGAGGCTTACGAAGGGCCTGGAGCATCTAGCCTATGTAGAGCACCTGAGGGAGCTGGGGTTGTTCAGCCTGGAGAAGAGGAGACTGAGGGGAGACTTCATCTACAACTACCTGAAGGGACGTTGGAGCAATGAGGGGTCAGCCTCTTCTCCTTGGGGTCAGGTGACAGGACTAGAGGAAATGGTTACATACTGCACCAGGGGAGGTTTAGGCTGGATGTTAGGAAATACTTTTTCACAGAAAGGGTTATCAGACATTGGAATGGTCTGCCCAGGGCAGTGGTGGAGTCACCGTCCCTGGAGGTTGACCCTTCAGTGCTGGGTGATCACTTGTGGCATTCAAGAGGCATGTGGACCTCATGCTTAGGACACAATTGAGTGTTGATCTTGCTGTGATGGGTCAGAATTTGGACTGGATGATCTTGGAGGTCTCTTCCAACCAAATATATTCTGTGATTCTCTGATTATTTCCTCTGTTCTTTTCCTGGCTCACTTTGCTGATCACTGGAGTGTGTGCACATTAAGCAGCTGCCCACCCAGGCTAGGCTCTCAGTTCTATGTTAATTTTAATTCAGTGGTTCGTTATTGGGTAAAACAGGAGTGCCCTGGGAATATGCTCTGGAAGCCAGTTCTGCTTTTGGTCCAGGCACAGCCCAAACTGAAGGACTGCATTCATGCTCCCTTGTGCCTCCTCCTCTCCGGCTCACACTTCCTGGGTGAGTGTTTTTACCACTAGCAGATCATGCAAAAGGCAGATGTCAGCCTGTCAGATGATGACAGTTGCTTTCCTGACAAAATGCAGTCCCAGATTGCCTAGAATTTGAACATTGGGATAGTGTTAAGCAGGAAATGAACTCCTTTCTTGACTGAGTGAGAAATACACTCAGGACTAGACATGAGTGGCTAAGCACGAGTGTTCAAGCTGTCTGGGTTGGTGTCTAACAAATCTATGTGTCTATGAGGTTGTCAGGCAAAAAGTAGGTAGACTGGATGACTGCTTGGCCTGTTCCAGAATATTTCTGCCTTTTATCACTCCACTGCAAGGGTTAAAGTGATACAGGCTGTAATGAGCTGGCCAGCTTCTGACATGAACAGAATCTGATTGATTATATGCGCAGCGCACTAACTCTCTGCAGATGATAATGGCCATCCATGTATCATGCATTCAGCAATCACCAACATCTTTAATACAGATGTAAACCTTTGTATTGATGCCAGTTAAGCTCCAATGAAGAGAGAAAGAACGTCAGAGAACATTCATTTTATTTCAAAGGGTCACTCCCAGCGTTTTGTGCTGCCGTTGCTTCTCAGAAACAGAACTCCGAGGAATGTTCTGTTCCCAGTTTCAGAAGTAGGGAGACAATTAAACTGGGAATCACTGCTAACAGATAAAGTCCATTGCAGCACAGCTCTTATTTTTTATGTAACCACCTCAGCACTGGTTAGGCCACATCTTGAGTACTGTGTCCAGTTCTGGGTCTCTCAATTTGAGAAGGACATTGAGACACTTGAACGTGTCCAGAGAAGGGCAACGAGGCTGGGGAGAGGTCTGGAGCACAAGCCCTGTGAGGAGAGGCTGAGGGAGCTGGGGGTGTTTAGCCCAGAGAAGAGGAGGCTGAGGGGAGACCTTATTGCTGTCTACAACTACCTGAAAAGAGGGTGTAGCCAGGTGGAGGTTGGTCTGTTCTCCCAGGCAACCAGCACCAGAACAAGAGGACACAGTCTCAAGCTGTGCCAGAGGAAGTTTAAACTTGAGGTGAGGAGAAAGTTCTTCATAGAAAGAGTAATTAGCCATTGGAATGTGCTGCCCAGGAAGGTGGTGGAGTCCCTGTCCCTGGAGGTGTTCAAAAAAGGATTGGACGTGGCACTTGGAGCAATGGTTTAGTAGTCATGGAATGTTAGGTATTAGGTAATGGGTTGGACTTGATGATATCTGAAGTCTTTTCCAACCTGGTTGATTCTATGATTCTATAGTTTGAGTTTGTGACAAGACGCCAAAGTGAAGATGGCAACCATCATGCCCCAGTGGATCAGTTGTGAGGGCTTAGCCATAAAATGAGTTTCAGCAGGTTTTTCTCACCTTCACATTCCCAAATCCATTTTTAGATATCTATTTTTTAAAAAATGCATTGAAGTTTTCAGAACTTCTGAATAATCTCAGATGCTCTTGGAATCAATGGCACACATAAGGAATCTGTAGAATAGAATAGAATAGAATAGAATAGAATAGAATAGAATAGAATAGAATAGAATAGAATAGAATAGAATAGAATAGAATAGAATAGAATAGAATAGAATTAACCAGGTTGGAAGAGACCTTTGAGACCATTGAGTCCAACCTATCATCCAACACCATCTAATCAACTAAACCATGGCACCAAGTGCCCCATCCAGTCTCTTCCTAAACACCTCCAGTGATGGTGACTTTACCACCTCCCTGGGCAGCACATTCCAATGGCCAATCACTCATTCTGTGAAGAATTTTTTCCTAACATCCAGCCTAAACCTCCCCTGGCACAGTTTGAGACTGTGTCCTCTTGTTCTGGTGCTGGCTGCCCAGAAGAAGAGACCAACCCCTACCTGGCTACAACCTCCCTTCAGGTAGCTGTAGACAGCAATAAGGTCTTCTCTGAGCCTCCTCTTCTCCAGGCTAAGCAACCCCAGCTCCCCCAGTCTCTCCTCACAGGGCTGTGCTCCAAACCCCTCCCCAGCTTTGTTGCCCTTCTCTGGTTATGTTCCAGCATCTCAACATCTTTCTTGAATTGAGGAGCCCAGAACTGGACACAGTACTCAAGATGTGGCCTAAACAGTGCTGAGTACAGGGCAGAATGACCTCCCTGCTCCTGCTGGCCACACTATTCCTGATACAGGCCAGAATGCCATTGGTCTTTTTGGCCACCTGGGCACACTGCTGTCTCATGTTCAGCCTACTATCCACCAGTACCCCCAGGTCCCTTTCTATTTGGCTGCTCTCCAGCCACTCTGACCCCAGCCAGAAATCTGTGCAGGGAATGGCAAAGAGTTTTAAGAGGTAGCTGAAAAAGAGGATAGTGTGCACAGGCAACAAGAAATATTCTACAGCAAGTGAAATGAAGGAATGCTCAGATACCTGCATTTCCTCGTGCTCAGTGTGGTGATATTACATAATTTACAGACTGGAAGAAGCAGCAGGAAGGACAGCAGGGATAGATAGGATGGGTCATAACATAGGCATCTGACACTGCCAGGATAATCAGGTTTTGCTGGAAAGAGAGAGGGGAGCCAGATATTCGATTCAAAGGCCACACTTCTTTGCAATATAAACAGAGAGGAGGACTCTGAACTGCAAGCCCTACATCAGACTGATAAATCCTAGCTTTGTGCTGAGCACAGCCCTGCTGCTAGAGATGACCTCTCAAGACCTTGTCTTTACTTGGTGTCAACCTGTTTTGCTCTACACTCAGCCCTTCTCTCCCTTGTGCCACCACAAGCATTCAGGTAGTAACACACTGAAGAGTTCACCTGGCTGGAAAGTAAGAAGCTAAACACAGCCGTTCCTCACCTGCATCCATATCCCGGCTGGATTCAGTAGGAGCCATTGCAAGTGGTTGCCAGCATAACACTGGAGTCAGCAGGCAGGGACTGGCACAAAGAATGAGTGTTCATGGAATGGGGCAGAGACACATGGAATGAATTAAATGTTTGCTGTTGACTGATTAATTAATTGCAGCATTCATTAATGCTGCCATTAACACTTAGTGTTTCTGCTTCATATCTTAAAGAGGGCTTGTATGCCTGGAAGCTTCTCTGTGTTATTTTATCAGTTAGTCTAATAAAAAATAACAATAATAATAACAACAGAGATGGCTCAGAATTAAGATTTGGAGCAAAACCAGCTCAATTTTGTAACTGGAATAGTTGCTTCCTTTAATGACTAGTTTCACTGTTACCTCTGCTTCATCAGAATGGTTCTGTGGACGACAAGCCAAGTTTTACAGCAGTTAGAATTAAATCACATAGATAGGACTAGTCAGAAAACAAATGACAAAGTAGAGTGGCTCAAAGGTCAAAGCCCCGAAGAGCTAAGCATTCTTTGAGGAACATTTCCATCCCCTGATGTAGATGGGTGTAACTCTTAGACTTGAAGTCATTGGTGTGGCTGATTGCATCAGGTGCATGAATATGGCCCCCAAGAGGCCCAAGTATCCTGTGACATCAATTTAAATAAATGAGAAGATGACTTTATCTTTCACACTCTGCCTGGTACTTCTTGCTTACTTCCTCTCCCTTCCTTACCCTCCACCAAATATATGTCATTGATTTTTCATGTCAAAATATCCAAAGAAGTGGGCCTAGAAGAAAGCTGGGGAGGGACTTTTTAGGGTGTCAGGGAGTGATAGGACTAGGGGGAATGGAACAAAACTAGAAATGGGTAGATTGAGATTGGATGTTAGGAAGAAGTTCTTCCCCATGAGGGTGGTGAGACACTAGAACAGGCTTCCCAGGGAGTGGTGGAAGCCTCATCCCTGGAGGTTTTTGCAGCCAGGCTGGATGTGGCTCTGAGCAACCTGATTTAGTGTGAGGTGTCCCTGCCCATGGCAGGGGGCTTGGAACTGGATGATCCTTGAGGTCCCTTCCAACCCTGACAATTCTATGATTCTATGATTATCCTTCCAAGAAATGCTCATGCCACTTGATGTGCCATCTCACATAGCATGAGGGATATTTAGCAGATCTGTGTTTTCCTACACTATATTGGGCCAGCATCTTCACAGAGTCCATTTAACAAGTGAGATGTTCCTAGGTATCTGTAATATGTGAAGGAGGGGAAACATGTTCAGCACTGATATCTTTACACATATGTCACTATGACAGTGTATTATGGTAATTAACATTTATGTGCCCAGAAGATAAAATGGTTATCAGTTCAGCTTGTTCAACCATTCTTGTTAAGGGAAAAGAAGAAGTAGGGGCGGGGGGGAAAGCTTCCACGTGCTGGAAAAGAACATAAAGGACCCCAAAAAGACACAAGAATTCAACTCAATTGTGTGGTAGTCTTAAGCTATGCCTTGTGAAGTTTTCCACAGATCTTGAACAGAAAATAGTAAAAATGTAAATAAATCACTATTGGCTGTAAAAAAAAAGGAAAATTAAGAGAGTTCTAAACAATCCCATTGGAAGAGAATAAAGGACTTAAAGTCTTGTACCAAAACAATCCCTCTCTTCCTCGGGCTGGGAGATACTAACTTTGTGCTTCTGCTGGGTTCTGCTTGACCTTGGCTGCATTGTTTTGGATTAGTCTCATGTCCAGTTCTGGGCCACTCAGTTTAAGAAGGACACTGACATACTTGAACGTGTCCAGAGAAGGGCAACAAGGCTGGTGAGAGGCCTCGAGCACAAGCCCTATGAGGAGAGGCTGAGGGAGCTGGGGTTGCTTCACCTGGAGAAGAAGAGGCTCAGGGGAGACCTTATTGCTGTTTACAACTACCTGAAGGGAGGTTGTAGTCCGGCAGGGGTTGGTCTCTTCTCCCAGGCAACCAGCACCAGAACAAGAGGACACAGTCTCAAGCTGCACCAGGGGAAGTTTAGGCTGGAGGTGAGGAGAAAGTTCTTCACAGAGTTGTTAGCCATTAGAATGTGCTGCCCAGGGAGGTGGTGGAGTCACCATCCCTGGAGGTGTTCAAGAGGGGATTGGACGTGGCACTTGGTGCCATGGTCTAGTAGGCATGAGATCTTGGGTGACAGGTTGGGCTTGATGATCTTTGAGGTCTTTTCTTAACCTTGTTGATTCTATGATTCTATGATCTCACTGCTCCTCTCTCTTGTCCCTTTTGTACAGAGGAGTAAGAGGGGGCATGGAGGAAGAAGCTAGTAGCTTCCCTGGTCTTTGGCCAGGGAGATCCTTGTGCTGTTTATTAGTTGTAAATAGCTGTAAATGTTGTAAATATTGCATATTTTGTATATATTCATTGCATTTCATTGTAGGTTGTAGTTTTGCTTGTAAATACAGCTTCCATTTGCTTCCAACTGAGCTGGTCTGGTAAATTTAATACTGGGGGGGTGTGGAATTTTCAACCCACCACAACTTAACATATGTCAGGTGGGTTTATACAGGAATGTCATTTTAACAGGTTCTGAAACTTTGAGCTCAAAATACAGCCTCTGAGCAGCAGTATGATATCCTGCTCTAGCAGCTGTCCTCACCACCACAACTTGCTTGGCTAAAGAGAAGAAATAAATGCTCACAACCGAAAGAGCCCTCAGGTAGAATTTAGACACTGACACCTAAAACTGCAGCGTGTCATGCCTCTTGTCAGCCCAAATATGCTTACTTCTCCCTTGAAGCTACAAGTGTCAAATCCACAGTTCCCTCTGCCCTTCAAGTTTCAGTTCCAGAGAGCCCCTGAGAAAATCCCCCACCGTGAGCTGCCTGAGCAGCTCAACACCTACCTGAGACCTGAACTATGGTGAGATCCACAAACCAAGCACTCTTTGTCAGTCTCCCCTGAGACACTGAATGCATCAAGTGCTCCCAGAAATATTCAAAAGGCAGCAGCAGCTGCCATCCTGTTTCAAAACTGCTCAGCCTAACCAGCATCACTTCTGCTCCTTCTCTTGCTGCCAGCTATGGCGACCTACCCTTCCCTTTCACCACCTCTGGCACTCATCGGACCCCTTAGAAAGTGAATTCAGCTCACTAAACTGGCAGAAATATAACCCAACAAAACAAAACAAGAAAAAAGTGAATACTTTTCACCACTTTAGTGAGCTAATAGATCAGACACATCCCAGAGATGACAGAAGGAAGACAAATGGAGCATGTACCCAAGAACAGGCCTGCCCCTTTCACCAGCAGCAAGCTCATGGACTGACTCAGCTGCCTCATGAAACCTCACCCACAGGAGGGGAGAAAGCCTGTTGAAGAGGCCACATACACTGCAGAGGACTAGGAGAGACTGAGTGAGCTCTTTTCAGGCCAGCCACAATGCTGGAGGGCCCAAGCCCCGAGAAAAGCAGGACTAGGCAAGACTAAGGCTCCTGGCTTCAAGTTTGGTCATCCATCGGCTCAAACATGGAAGGAAAGGCAGGAAAGGACAGAGAGGTTGTCAGAACCTCTTGGAGAAGGGGCACTGCCAGACTAGTTGTGCCTTTGAAAGGATAATGCTGCAAGCTGGTTGTGAGTACAAAAAATGATGTGTCCTTTAATAAGAAAATTAGGGACCAATCACATCAAAGTTTACCACAGTGACTGAGAGGACATCGAGGGCTGAGCTGAAAGCAAAGCTGAGCTGATAGAGTAAAACTGGATGATTTGCAACTTTTTCTGGTCAGTACATGCAATTGAGAAACATCAGAGCACAAGAAATCTGGGTTGACAAAGCTAGTAAATAATTTGTCAAAGAGAAGGGACCTGCTCCATGTTATATCTATGTATGGATATAATTGACCACATTTCATCTTAGGAGAAAAGTTTTGGCCAACTTCAAAGGCAACTGAACAAAAGTATCTCTAATGATTAATGAATTAGCATCGTTGAGTAAACGAGCTATTCTGAATGCTTGCCCAGAGGCAGTCATGGGAAAGTTTCCAGAACTATTGTCATTTTTCCTGGAACTCATTGCCTTTAAGGACTCCACAGCTGCAAGAATTGTGTGAGCATTTCAAGACTGTCAATTTCACCACCGATTTTTCTCAAAAATTCTTCCTGAACTGATGCTTATTGGTTTCAGCTGGGGAATCCAGTGCACCCAGCCAGGAAATGCCACATGCCTCCTAAGCTACTGCTCTATTCTTCTTGCTCTGATGCTATCAGAGACTCAAATTCACTGCAGGCAGAATACTGGGGGCCAAATTTGCCCTCTGATGTATGCACACAGCTCCCATAGAGCTAGTGCAGAAATTCTTTTTTTTTTTGCCTTTGATGCCTCTTATAAAATGCAGTTTAAAGAACCCTGGAAGTATTGCATTAGAACAGGGAGTTCACACTATTGGTGGTCCCCATTGTCATTAACACAGTTAGTGGCATTCCAGCGAAAAACACAGAACAGCTCCTTTGTTTATTTGTTTTATAAGCAGATCTTTCAGGGTGGGATCCGGCTTGCTCAAGTCCTGCCAAGGGCTGGAGTTCAGCACATACACCAACCGCGATCCACTCTGCCTGCTTTCCAGAGCTGTCGAAACTTTCAGGCGCCTGAATTCATCAAGCGCTTCCCTCCTCTGCCTGAAAACACTCCCGGTAACCAATTCACAGATACACGGTCAGCAGAGCCAACTGAGCACATGCCCACAAGGAGTAAGAGAGGGTGCCTCACTCC
Source organism: Picus viridis (assembly GCA_033816785.1). Taxonomy (NCBI): domain Eukaryota; kingdom Metazoa; phylum Chordata; class Aves; order Piciformes; family Picidae; genus Picus; species Picus viridis. The sequence goes on along the minus strand of CM066578.1, from coordinate 44,547,939 downwards.
TCTTCCCTCTCCTCTTACCCCCAGCCATGTAATGCCATCCCTTCTCTTGGGCTAGATGTGATGCTCAGCAGACCTTTGCTGTGGGAACTGAACTCACTACGCAGCAGAAAACCATCCACTTCTTTGCTGAGCTTATTTTCTACCACTCCAGTGAGTTCAACCAGCTCCCAGCAGGGTCTCATGTTCCACAGCTAGCCCAAGGTACGTGGCTGGAGCATGGAGGAGTGGGGGTGGGACCACTTTTCTGGCAGTGCTTTCATCTCATGAACCTGGTTGCTCAATTGCCAGTTCACGTTCAGAAGCTCCATTCCTGAGAGAGAAGCTCGCTCCAGCTGAGACAACTGCTGCAACCTGTAAGCAGGAAACTACCCAGGATCTACCTCTAGCCCCAGCAAAATCTGAAAAACTAAATAAGGCCAAGGCCACAGCTATGCCAGTCCCTGACTCTTGGAAAGCCTCCATCACTTGGCTTGACTTTTTCTTTGCTATACAGTTTCTTTTTCTTCCTCATCTACTAAAGAAAGACAAATGAGAGTACATTATTAAAGCAAATTAAATACATATAAACATAATTTCACACTGAAGGAAACACACTGAAAGGCATGTTAACTTGGAACAGAACTGAAATCCACCCCCACCAGCTGTACTCAGATCACCTCTGCCTTCCTCCACGAGCACACACTCTGGGTGTGCTGCTCTGCAGAAGCATCTCCATCCTCCTGTCCAGACTCCTATTTTCACAGGAAGCTTTGATCACAGCTCCTTCCTGAATGCATTCCTGTGTGCTGGAACAGCCATATGAGGGCCCTTGAATGGATGGAGTGCTGAGAGCAGCAACAGAAACTCGTTTAGTTTGATGTGACAAAATTGCTCCTCAGACAAATGCTCCATGGTGGTCCCACGGCAGGAACATGTGCAGAAGGCCTTGCTGAAGTAATAATACTCAAGTAATTTCATGCCTCCACCCACTTCCAGGCCTGTCATAAATACAGACCCTGGAAATATGTCATTCTCATCTGGTAGAAACAGATGCAACTTTTCTGACTTCAGCAAAGCCACATTAATTTACCTTTCAAATTTGCTGAGGATCTGGACTTGCCCCTCTTACAGAAAACTAGCTTGAAGAGCTTTATTCTGGGTAGCATTTATCTACAAAAGCTTTTTCTTCTGAAGTTCAACCTTTCCCAAGCTACAAAAATGACTTCTCTTTTCTAGTCTGATGACATTTAACAAATCCAAGTGCCGGGTGCTGCACTTCAGCCACAAGAACCCCATGCAGAGCTACAGGCTGGGGTCAGAGTGGCTGGAGAGCTGCCAAACAGAGAGGGACCTGGGGGTGCTGATCGACAGTTGCCTGAACACGAGCCATCAGTGTGCCCAGGTGGCCAAGAAGGCCAATGGCATCCTGGCCTGCATGAAGAATAGTGTGGCCAGCAGGAGCAGGGAAGTCATTGTGCCCCTGTACTCTGCACTGGTAAGGCCACACCTTGAGTCCTGTGTCCAGTTCTGGGCCCCTCAGTTTAGGAAGGACATTGAGACTCTTGAATGTGTCCAGAGGGCAACAAGGCTGGGGAGAGGCCTCAAGCACAAACCCTGTGGGGAGAGGCTGAGGGAGCTGGGATTGTTTAGCCTGGAGAAGAGAAGGCTCAGGGGTGACCTCATTGCTCTCTACAACTCCCTGAAGGGAGGTTGTAGCCAGGTGGGGGTTGGTCTCTTCTCCCAGGCAACCAGCACCAAAACAAGAGGACACAGTCTCAAGCCGCACCAGCGGAAGTTTAGGTTCGAGGTGAGAAGAAAGTTCTTCACAGAGAGAGTTGTTAGCCATTGGAATGTGCTGCCCAGGGAGGTGGTGGAATCACCATCCCTGGAGGTGTTCAAGAGGGGATTTGAGGTGGCACTCGGTGCCATGGTTTAGTCATGAGGTCTGTGGTGACAGGTTGGACTTGATGATCTTTGAGGTCTCTTCCAACCTGGGTGATTCTGTGATTCTGTGTTTAGAGAATAGAGCTACAGGCTATTTGTGTTTATAAACATGTAAGTAGCTAAACTTCATTGTTTCCCAAAACTAGGGGCCAAGTTCCATAGGAGACACGCTATAGAAGCTTTGTTTCCCAGATCTGCAACTAGGCTTCAGGCTTGAATACCTACAAATTTGATACCCAGGAATTAGAGAAACAACATCACGGGATCACAGGATGTTAGAGGTTGGAAGGGTCCTCAGAAGATCCTTGAGTCCAACACCTCTGCCAGAGAAGGACCATAGAATCTAGCACAGGTCTCATAGGAACCCATCCAGAAGAGTCTAAAGCAAGGAAATCAATGTATGAACTTTCACATTACTTTCTGAAGAGCTATTACTTTGCAAACATGAATTCAAGTTCTTATGAGCTCATTTGGTAAACAAACAGCTCCAACACTTGCATAACCACCATAAGTAACCTCCCCTTCATTGCTACATGCATACACACACATCATTCTTGGCAGGCTACTAAACCACTGGCAGCATATCTCAGCAGGTCCATGGATTTTCCAAGCCCAGAGTCACAGAATCATGCAGAATCACAGAATTACCTTTGAGATCATCAAGTCCAACCTTTTACCTAACTCCATCTAATCGACTAAACCATGGCACTAAATGCCACAGCCAGTCTTTTATTAAACACTACCAGGGACAGTGACTCCACCACCTCCCCGGGCAGCACATTCCAATGGCTAACAACTCTCTCTGTGAAGAACTTCCTCCTCATCTTCTGCCCAACCTTCCCCTGGAACAGCTTGAGACTGTGTCCTCTTGTTCTGGCTGGTTGCCTGGAAGAAGAGACCAACACCCTCCTGGCTACAACCTCCCTTCAGGTAGTTGTAGAGAGCAAGGTCATCTCCCCTGAGCCTTCTCTTCTCCAGGCTAAACATCCCCAGCTCCCTCAGCCTCTCCTCGTAGGGCTTGTGCTTGAGATCTCTCCCCAGCCTTGTTATACATCTCTGGACACATTGTGGTGTCTCAGTGTCTTAAATTGAGGGGCCCAGAACTGGACACAGTACTCAAGAAGATAGGATACAACAGACCTCTCTGCTGTCAAAAGAAACCAGCAGTGAATCCAGCAGGAGTCTTGAGTAGAAAGACTCACGGATGAGTTTAGACCAAATTTGGTATTGCAGATCATATTCTAGAAGCACTGAGGACATTAACAGAGAAAGGTGCAAGGAGCTTGATGTCACATATAGGCTGAGGTGGCAAACAGCTTTGCCTCTTCACAAGCAGGGCCCAGTGTAGCCCCACATCTTACTTGCAAATAGTATCATAGTGTCATAGTATCAGTCAGGGTTGGAAGGGACCACAAGGATCATCTAGTTCCAACTCCCCTGCCATGGGCAGGGACACCCCACAGTAGATCAGGCTGGCATGCAGAACATTGAACAGTTTAAGCTGTTTAAGTCTGATGGGATGCATTAGGTGGGGCCAGTTCTCTAGCAACTGGATATTAACTGAAATACATTGATACACTATTTAATAGCTATTTTATTTAATGAAGTATGATCACAACCAAGTTTGCCATTTTTTTTCTGAGGCCAGTGGAAAAAATGAGAGTGTGAGGGACATTTCACACTGGAGCAGGATGGAAATCACACAGATCATTGCCAAGCATGAGGGTTTGTTCTTGTAAGATCTGTCAACCTAATTTTAAGGTGAATGAAAACCTTGCTTCAAACTACTCTGTCTGCAGTACAACAGTGAGAAACCTCTGCCCCCTTCTTTTGTGTTTCACACGCACGTTCAAGTCCCTCACTGCTACACGGTCAAGTTCTCTAAGCATCAGCACGCTGTGAAAGAAGCTGGGAACAAATCACAAAGCAAAACCAAAGCCCCACAAAAACAGGTGGCTTTTTCCCTTGTAAGCTGATCAATTTTTTATGTTTTTTTAAAACTATCACTTTATTTTACTTTAATGGAAATGTTTCCCAGAACCTCAACGTTGGACTGAAACGTGATTTGCAGTTCTGTCGGGTGGGAAATACTTTCAACGTCAGACACTTGTAGGCTTTTGTTTTGGCCTGATGTGGGTTGGATTAGACACCCCCTTCCCCCCCCCAAAGATTTGGATATGTTACCCCAAGGATCAAATTTACCACACTCAGAATTTTGGAAGTGAAATGAAATTATGGTTGCAAAAGTAGACTAAATGTAAGAATACGAAAGGCAATCATAGAATCATAGAATTGTGAGGGTTGGAAGGGAACTCAAGGATCATCCAGTTCCCACCCCCTGCCATGGGCAGGGACACCTCACACTAGATCAGGAAAAAAATATTTAGGTAAATTTACAGTTCAACAACAATAACACAATAGCCCCCTTGTACAATAATTCAGTTCTTTCTCCATCCCCACCCCCACCTCTGGACACAAAGGGTCCAGGGGCCTGGGTATTTCAGCTAGCCCCAGGTATAGAATCACAGAATCAATAAGGTTGGAAAAGACCTCAAAGATCATCAAGTCCAACCTGTGACCCAACACCTCATGAGTGCTAAACCATGGCTCCAAGTGCCATGTCCAATCCACTCTTGAACACCTCCAGAGGTGGTGACTCCACTACCTCCCTGGGCAGCTCATTCCCATGGCTAACAACTCTCTCTGTGAAGAACTTTCTCCTCACCTCGAGTCTAAACTTCCCCTTGTGCAGCTTGAGACTGTGTCCTCTTGTTCTGTGCTGGTTTCCTGGGAGAAGAGACCAACCCCTTCCTGGCTACAACCACCCTTCAGGGAGTTGTAGACAGCATTAAGGTCTCCCCTGAGCCTCCTCTTCTCCAGGCTAAACAACCCCAGCTCCCTCAGCCTCTCCTCATAGGGTTTGTGCTTGAGGCCTCTTCCCAGCCTTGTTGCCCTCGTTGCAGGAGGTTCATAAACACAAGATAAAAGTTTGCTTTGAGGGTGGCAGAGCACTGGTACAGGCTCCCCAGAGAGGTTGTGGAGTATCCACCTCTGGAGACATTCAAAACCCACCAGGAGGTGTTCCTGAGTGACATACTCTAGATGATCATGCTCAAGCAGGGGGATTGGACTAGATGATCTTCAGGAGTCCCTTCCAACCCCTAACATTCTGTGATTCTGTGACTCTGAAACTCTGTGACTAGATGACCTCTCATAGCAGGCTATTACTCTAGGACTCAGGAAAGGCAATTTTAGCCTAAAGATGCTAATTCCTCTTGGCTCTCTCTGTAGTCATTTGAGAACAACTCCTTTAGTTGAGGATTCAGAACAGGACTATACTCCCTGGTCCAACTAATATGAACAGCCCCAACTGCTCTTCACAACTGAGTACAGCCTTCCTGTTCCCCTATGTCTACTATTGGCACAAACACCTTTGTTCTCCTTGCAATTCACTTAGGATAATCCCTCCAAGACTCCCTACAAATGTTAGACCTCAGCCTGTAAATCTCATATTCACTGAATTCTCAGAATTCACAGAACCAACCCACCAAGTTGGAAGAGACCTCTGAGATCATCAAGTCCAATCAATCGCCCAACCCTAACTAATCAACACAGGATTCACAGAATCAACCAATCACTTCCCTTCTCACTGCTGTCCCTGTCCCTTATTGCCTACTTTTGAAGTAGAACAACTTATCAAGAACTTTCACAAATCATCCCAGAGTGCCAGGGCTGCGTATGAGGAATGCTTTGCTCATGTCTCAGCTCATGGCATGGGGGTTGGGACTAGATGGTTTTTGCAGTCTCTTCCAACCCTGACAATTCTGTCAGACAACCCTACAATGCCATAAGGAAAAAAGCCTGAAAACGGCAGAGAGAACACATGCATTGCTCTGTGTAAAGAGCAGAATGACATTCAGGAGTGATGCTTTGCTGAAAGCAATGAGACAGTGTCCAGGGAGAAGGAACCAGACACAAAAGTGCAGAAGCACTTAGTGAGAAGGTACAGGCACTGGCCGTTTTTTAATGTGTCAGAACTAAGGGACCAAGATGCAAGAGATTAATTACAAGGTGACCTTTTAACTGCCCAGCTCAGAATTGGAGACTGTTCAGGAGAAACATAAGAACAGCAAACAGGTACAAAACACACTATGAAAAGTAAACAGACTAACATATGCCATTCAACAGAGACACATTTGGTTTATTTTTCTGCTCTTTGAACTGGACTCATTTAACCAACTTAAAATTGTGATACATACTAAGGCCCATTCTTTTTAAGAAAACCAGCAATGTATTACCATAAGCCATGCCAAAAGAACACTGAGTGCTCCATAGGAATGCTATTGAATAAGAATGAATAAGAAGTATTGAATGCTCAGAGATTATTATCTGAATGATGCCTCTATTATTCATGTCATGACCAAGAGCTGAACATTCCTATAGAGTAGCCCTGCATACCTCCCACCAAGCTTCTGTTTCATTCCCATTCCAGATTGTGAAGCTTTCACAGAATCACAGTATGTTAGAGGTTGGAAGGGCCCTCCAAAGATCATCCAGTCCAACCCTCCTGCCAGAGCAGGATCACCTAGACCAGATCACACAGGAATGCATCCAGGCAGGTTTTGAATATCTCCGGAGAGGGAGATTCCACAACCCCCTGGGCAGCCTGTTCCAGTGCTCTGTCACCCTCACAGTGTAAAAGCTTTTCCTCCTGTTTCCATGGAACATCCTATGCCTCAGCTTCCATCCATTTTCCCTTGTCCTGTCATTGGGCATCACCCAGCAGAGCCTGGCTCCATCCTCTTGGCACTCACCCTTTACATATTTATAAACATGAATTGGTTCACCCCTTAGTCTCCTCCTCTCCAAGCTAAAGAGCCCCAGCTCCCTCAGTTTCCCCTCGTAAGGAAGATGTTCCACTCCCTTCAGCATTTTTGTGTCTCTGCACTGGACTCCTTCAAGCAGTTCCCTGAGATCCTTCTTGAACAGGGGTGCTTTGTCTCAGTGTTTCAGAAACGTTTCTCCATGAAGGCCAGATGATGTGCCTTGCTGAGGTACATGAGCATTCATTCAATATTCTGTAAAATATTGATCAGATTTATGGGTTTTATAATAAAAAATTTTGGGAGCATTTCCAAGTGCTGGTCTCCATTTTCTATACATAACTTTGGGATACAAACTGCAGCAAGATCAAACACTGTCCTGGCATTTCCAGTAGTCCATAGTTATCCAACTGCCAACACTACTGCGCCCATAATAGCACCTGTAATTTAAGATGTGGATATAAACAACCAAGGGTGTAAAAGTAGTCTTTCAAATTGTTTGTGGATGTAAATGCTTCTGTACTCAGCACTGGTTAGGCCACACCTGGAGTCCTGTGTCCAGTTCTGGGCCCCTCAGTTTAGGAAAGATGTTGACTTGCTGGAATGTGTGCAGAGAAGGGCAACAAAGCTGCAGAGGGGTTTGGAGCACAAGCCCTGTGAGGAGAGGCTGAGGGAGATGGGGTTGCTTAGCCTGGACAAGAGGAGGGTCAGAGGAGACCTTATCACTGTCTACAACTACCTGAAGGAAGGCTGTAGCCAGGTGGGGGTTGGTCTCTTCTCCCAGGCAACCAGCACCAGAACAAGAGGACACAGTCTCAAGCTGTGCCAGGGGAGGTTTGGGCTGGATGTTAGGAAGAAATTATTCACAGAAAGAGTGATTTGTCATTGGAATGGGCTGCCTGAGGAGATGGTGGAATCACCATCACTGGAGGTCTTTAGGAAGAGACTTGATAGGGCACTTGGTGCCATGGTTTAGTTGATTAGATGGTGTTGGGTGACAGGTTGGACTCGATGATCTCGAAGGTCTCTTCCAACCTGGTTTATTCCATTCTATTCTATTCTATTCTATTCTATTCTATTCTATTCTATTCTATTCTATTCTATTCTATTCTATTCTATTCTACCCTATCCTGTCCTGTCCTGTCCTGTCCTGTCCTATCCTATCCTATCCTATCCTATCCTATCCTATCCTATCCTATCCTATCCTATCCTATCCTATCCTATCCTATCCTATCCTATCCTATCCTATCCTACAGAGCAAACCATCACATTCCTTTTTCTGAGGTGATTTGGACTTGTAATGAATTAATTTATCATGAGTTCTCAGAGAACAAGCAGACAATTGCATGTGAGCCAAAGCTCCAGCACAAAGGTAGGCTGAAGCACGGGAAGAGAAGTGTAATAGCAGCAATATATCATTTATTCCAATATCCCAGTTACACTTGTATCTGCTTTCATCTCTACCCAGATATTTTCCTGCACCTTATAAAGAAATGTCAAGCACATTCCTAATCTGGTGTTGAGTGTAATCCGACATTTGGAAAAGTTTGGTAACTGGAAGGTGAGGTCACATACACCCCTGAGAGAATCTGGATACTTCAAAGGATGGAGTTACCAAGCAAGCAGAAATTATTTTTGCAACTTGCACCACAATACCAAGATCACATCTCTCTCTGTTATTACTGGATGGAAATCAACCCTTATTCAAATACCAGTCTTCAAAGACAGGCAGATAGCAGGGCCTTTTCACTTAGCACCTCCACATATGAAAAAGAAAGAAAAGAAGAGAGGAAAAAAAAACACACCCTCTAAAAATACCATGTATGTTTCTCAAAGAGGAGGAAGAGAGGTTCTCCACACATTGCCCCCCAAACTGTCACCGACACACGGGGGTAGAATTGCTGTTTATGATGGCAGAAGAGCCCAGCTCCTTACGGTGGGACCACAAACATTCCAGCAGATCCAAAGTCTTGTTCCCCCTCCCCTTGTTCCCCCTCTCCATGGCAATGCCTGAACAGAAATATTGCTGTGGTCTTCACCTTTAATGCTTCACCATTCCCCTGCTTTTCTTTCCCTGAAGAGAGGCTCCTGTCTCCCTCCCTCAGCCCCCTGGCACACAGGGACTTTGTGTGCATTAGTTTCAGTCTGGCCAACACCTTTCACGTGCACCCCATGCTCTTTCCTGGATGTGTCTCAGAGCACTGCGGTCCTTCCTGAGCCCCCTTCCCACCAGAAATTAGTTCTACATGGACCCCCTCAGCCTTTCTTACCCTTCTCTGTCTTCTGGCCCTTTGTAAAAGATCCCTATCCTACTTGATGAGAATAAATCATTTAGTCATCACCATTTCCAGCCTATCCTTCAATAGTGATGAGACTGCCTCCCCTGCTCTTCCACAGCTTCATTTCCATGCCTGTCTTCCCTGCTTGCAATTTTGTTTGCACAGAAGGCAGCTCCAAACCTCATTTTTACCCCCTGACAGGCAAGAGAGCACGCTTTGAAGAGTTCCCCCTCCACCATATTTAATCCAAATCCTGTAGCCTTCTGGGGATGAGTTGATTTTGTGGGTAATTTGAGTAACAAGAGCACAAATATAATTGTCAACCGAGCCAAGCTGTTTCTGAGCTTTCCTCAGTAAAAATCCTTGTCTTAAATCACAGCTCCCTGTTTCGGAGTTAATTGCTCCCTCTGGCCCTGCCTTGCACCCAGGATGGATTTAGTGTCGTGCACCTGCCAAACAGACAAAAGCTGACAAGAATCAAAGGGTTCCAAATGTGCTAAGAGGGGGTTGTGAAGAAGAGCCGTGCCAGCCTGCTATAAACATTTTAACAAACAGGATCAGCCCAATCACTGCTGGCCTCCCTAATTTCTCCTTCAGATCTTGCCCTGCAGTAGATGAGAAATACTTGTCAGGAAAGATATTCTGAGATTCTGGCTTGGAGTTGGACCCTTGCCCTGTTTGACTTCATTCCTGAAAACTCTTGATATTATTACTTTTTCCCCCAAGCCCACAGAAATTGTCATTAAGCATTCATCTGAACACACACACACACACATATTAGATCTTGTGCGCTGCCTTCTAGCAAAATGCTTTTAATTGAAAGGAAAATCCTGCCTCCTGCTAGGTTTGGGTGGGCTACAATTAGTTCCATACTAGTTAGTTTTGCCAGAAAGTCATATAACTCTTCTACACAGGCATTCCCACTCTGGGCCAGCTGCAAGCAATATGCTGAGTCAGCAAAGAAAAGGAGAAGGGGGGGGAAGGGGGGGGAAGAGGCAAAAGGAGTTTTACATTGAATTAAGAATCCAGTCTGTCCTCAAATCTTATAAAATGCATGTTGGATGCCATCTATCCTGGAGGATTCAGACTCTGATTGTGCCAGCTACTGGCACTTGCATAGGGCCAGTGTGCTTGTGGCCAGCAGGAGCAGGGAGGTCATTCTGCCCCTGTACTGAGCACTGGTTAGGCCACACCTTGAGTACTGTGTTCACTTCTGGGCCCCTCAGTTTAGGAAAGATGTTGACTTGATGGAACATGTCCAGAGAAGGGCAGCAAAGTTGGTGAGGGGTTTGGAACACAAGCCCTATAAGGAGAGGCTGAGGGAGCTGGGGTTGCTTAGCCTGGAGAAGAGGAGACTCAGGGGTGACCTTATTGCTCTCTACAACTACCTGAAGGGAGGTTGTAGACAGGCAGGGGCTGGTCTCTTCTCCCAGGCAACCAGCACCAGAACAAGAGGACACAGTCTCAAACTGCACCAGGGGAGGTTCAGGCTGGATGTTAGGAAGAAATTCTTCATAGAGAGAATGATTGCCCATTGAAATGGGCTGCCCAGGGAGGTGGTGGAGTCACCATCACTGGAGGTGTTTAGGAGAAGACTGGATGAGGTGCTTGGTGCCATGGTTTAGTTGATTAGATGGTGTTGGATGATGGGTTGGACGCGGTGATCTTGAAGGTCTCTTCCAACCTGGTCTGGTCTGGTCTATTCTATTCTATTCTATTCTATTCTATTCTATTCTATTCTATTCTATTCTATTCTATTCTATTCTATTCTATTCCTGCAAACTGCCCCACATGAGGAGGCTTTGGACTCCACCAACCTTGGGTAACATCTTGCAAGCTATTGATATGGGCCTGTGTGAGCATTAAAATTCAAATGTCCCCTTGTGCCTCAACCACAATGTTTCAATGAAAAAAGCAGGTTTTTTCTGTTGCAAGGAATGAAACTAAGAAACTCCACTGCCCTACTAGTAAGATAGAGTGACTGAAGCCAAGAGCAAAGCGTGCAGAACATCTGAATTTTGGCAAATTCCGATGCAGACAAATGAAAGTCAGAGAAAACCTTTTTCTGGGTACTTCTGCTTTATTTGAAGCCAACGAAGCATGAAATGGTCTTAACAGTTTGTTATGTTTCGGTGTAACCTGAGGATCTAGAATCGCTTGACAAGTGGAGTATGAGCTTGAGTTTCAGTTCACTGATTGGTGGTTTTCTGGATGTGGCCAAGAAATGTATTTGAACAGTATGTGCAACAGTATGGAAACCAAGTTTAGTCATGAATGTTCAGGGGTAAACATCTGAAAGTGGACATCAGATAACAAAATGCATTTTAACATTATAATTTTAAAGTGATTCCTTACAATTTCCAAAGTGACAGTTGCTGGAACTGGGAGAAGTTCAACTCTTTACATATACCCAGAGATCTGCTAAGATTATCCTATAATTCTTAAACAGCATGGATACATTAAGGAGCTCTCATTTACCTTTATTAAACCTATTCTGTTCTGTTCTGTTCTGTTCTGTTCTATTCTATTCTATTCTATTCTATTCTATTCTATTCTATTCTATTCTATTCTGTTCTATTCTATTCTATTCTATTCTATTCTAAGATACACTTATCTTGAGAGCCATGAATTTTTTGTGTCCATGATTGAGGGAGCTGGGGCTCTTTAATTTGGAGAGGAGGAGGCTGAGAGGTGACCCCATTCATGTTTATCAAGATGTAAAGTATGAGTGCCAAGAGGATGGAGCCAGGCTCTGCTGGGTGATGCCCAATGACAGGACAAGGGGCAATGAGTGGAAGTTGAGGCATAGGAAGTTCCATGGAAGCAGGAGGGGAAAAAAAGTTCACTGTGAGCATGATGAAACACCAAAACAGGCTGCCATGGTGGGGTTGTGGAGTTTCCCTCTCTGGAGATATTCACGACCTGTCTGGATGAGTTCCTATGTGACCTGGTGTAAGCAATCCTGCTCTGGCAGGGGTGCTAGACTGGATGATCCTTCGAGGTCCCTTCCAGCCCTTAACATGCTGTGATTCTGTGATGACTTGGATCAGCACAGTTGGACTTCTAAAGTGATGACTGCTGCATAAAAATTCAGGAATAGCAAACCCAAGTTGAGAGCATTCTTTCACAGCTTTCTCTGGGTAGTAATAAAAGATACCAGGTAAATTCTGCACAGTTAACTAGGAGTAAATGGAAAATCTCTTTTCCATGTGGGACATGTTTTATAGGGGGGAAACCACCACCACTTTATTTAAACTCTTTTCCTTTTAAATTTGAAGCTTTTACCATGGGAAATGTTTGCTAATTTAAAAGAAGCAGTTTAGTTTCACCCTGGCTTGAAAGATCCTTCTCTTTTTCACCAAAAAGCTCAACCTGTTAGATGCAAACAATTTTTTGTTGTTTAAATAACTCATTCTGAAACATTAACTCAATGTGAGAAATGCTTTTGGATGCGTCTGCTGCAGGGAAATTGAAAATTTCCAGTGGAAATAAAGTAACACTCTAAAAAAAAAAAAAAAAACCAAACCAAAACCCAAAAAATCAGCTTAAATAAAAGAGTCATTTTGGTAAGAATAGTTTCTGCACTAAATACTGTGGCCAACATCAATTCCAACTCGTCCAAAAAAAGTCTGGGAAAGCTACAGTGGGTTTTTGGAACCTTTCAAATATCCCACCTAATGCAGTAATAATGTCACACAGTGGAAGAGTGTGAAAGGATTATAGTGACAGGTTTGTATCCCAGCAGTACCTGAACATAAACAATACGCTGAACTGACAACAGCTTCTTCCACCCAGGATTTCAAATTTGCAGAAAACTATAAATAGATAACACTTTCACTGAAAGCACTAAATTAGCCAACTGGGTACTCAACTTTGTCATGTGGAGCAATGCGGAGTGCTAATGAACACCATGTGTGTGTGATAATGGGGGCTGTAGAAAATAGATCTGGCCAGCTGAGTGAAAAGGAAATGCTGAAGAAGAAAAAAATCTGAAGTCCAAGCCAAAACAAGTGACCTAGAGAGGCAAGCAAAGGTTTGGACTTGGGGCAGGCTAGAGGCCTGAGAGAGATCAGCAATTCAGCAGGGTGTTTTTAAGCATATGCTCAAGGCCCTCCTTATTCGGCAGGAAACTTAAGCATATGCTCAGAGGTTAAGCATCAGCTAAAGTCTCATTGATGTCGATGGGTCTTAAACACATGCCTAGAGATACATATGTGCTGAAGTGCTTTTACAAATAAGAATGGACTGGGGATCAGGGCCTCAGTCCCCAGGTATTTCAGAGCAGGCTAACCCTGCAACCTCCTGGCTTTCCAAATTCTTCAGAGTAGATCTCATTTATTATACACACAGGACCAGACTTAAGCGTGTAGGAACTTGCATTACTGTACAGAACTGCCATTGGCCCTTCAGTTGCTGAACTAAATAGGAAAGTACAGATACATAAACCGCCAGCAACTTCCACTGTGCTTTGCCCAAATAATTCTCTTCATGACAACAATGAAATATGCAGAGATGCGACTTTTTGAGCAGGCCGTTTAGAATTGCCGTTATCAAAGTCAGAGCACTTCCACAAGAAGAAATGTAAAGATAAAGCTGCCTCTCAACTGAAACCTGGCTTGAAGTAACTGATTTTGAAGGAGTGCACGGTGCTCTTAATTTCTGGGCAACCAAAGGATCTATATTCCCTTGTGACCTTCTGTGTCTTGAGTAGGCTGTTTACCAGCTGCACAGCTGACTGGGGATCGGTGTAACAGCAGGAAAGCCACTTTCTGCCCCAACCCAACTTCATGCAGGCAAACTGCAAAGCATTAATCTGCATTCATAAAGGCACGGTTTTGCCCTGAATCTGAGCTGGCAAGCTAACACTGGGAAAAAGTCTCCCAGATTTTTAGATTACAGGATCACAGAATGTTAGGAGCTGGAAGGGACCTCGCAGGATCATCCAGTCCAACCCCTCTGCCAGAGCAGGATGACCTAGACCAGATCACACAGGAACTCATCCAGGTGGGTCTTGAATATCTCCAGACAGGGATACTCCACAAACCCCTTGGGCAGCCTGTTCCAGTGTTCTGTCACCCTCGCAGTGTGACAGATTAGCTACATCGGATTCTAAACGTCTTCTCCTTCTTTCTTACAACATGAAAATATACCAAGGGGACTTATATGGTCAGATTAGTAATGCTATTAAAAATTGTTCATGTGCACTTAATACAGGTCTTGAAATTATCAGTAAAAATCCTTCCTGTGCATTTCAGTGACCCTGAACAACCGCTCGCTCTCCGCATTTCGTAATTCTCCAAGGATAAATATGCGTCGGAAAGAAACAGTCAGAGAAGATGAGTTTGCAGGGCCAGCTGAAAGCTCCTTTAGGTGGAATTCATAAAGGATGGCTCACTTTAAAATATACATAATGTGACAGGAGAAAAGTGGTGTGCATCTGAGCAGCAGGACATTGCCAGAGCAATGCCAAGTGCCACCACCCTGCTCCTCTTTAGTGTGGCCAGTAGGAGCAGGGGAGTCATTGTGCCCCTGTACTCAGCACTGGTTAGGCCACACCTTGAGTTCTGTGTCCAGTTCTGGGCCCCTCAGTTTAAGAAGGACACTGACATACTTGAACGTGTCCAGAGAAGGGCAACAAGGCTGAGGAGAGGTCTCGAGCACAAGCCCTATGAGGAGAGGCTGAGGGAGCTGGGGTTGCTTAGCCTGGAGAAGAGGAGGCTCAGGGGACACCTTATTATTCTCTACAACTACCTGAGAGGAGGTTGCAGCCAGGAGGGGGGTTGGTCTCTTCTCCCAGGCAACCAGCACCAGAACAAGTGGACACAGCCTCAGGCTGCACCAGGGGAGGTTTAGGCTCAAGGTGAGGAGAGAGTTCTTCACAGAAAATAATTAGCCATTGGGATGTGCTGCCCAGGAAGGTGGTGGAGTCACCATCCCTGGAGGTGTTCCAAAAAGGATTGGATGTGACGCTTGAAGCCATGGTTTAGTTGTCATGAGGTGTTAGGTCATAGGTTGGACTTGCTGATCTCTGAGGTCTTTTCCATGACTATGATTCTCCAGCGACGCCACAGTAGCAGTTGCCGCTTCACACAAATCATAGCAGAAAGCTGACTTCAACAAACTGAAAAAAAAAAAAAAGAAAAAGGAAAAAAAAAGGTAATTTCATTAAAATTGATTAAAGCAGGCAGAAAATGGCTGGTAAAGGCCCAGTAATCAGCTTTGCACGTGCGTTTCCCTGCTGTCATGTGACTCCCGTGTTTTAAACTGGAGAGCATTACCGTTTGGCATTTCCTGCAAATGCACTGAGGAGCAGCCACAGCACTATAGTATTTCTCTTCCATAGATGTTAACATTTAAAGACTCACAGAAGTGGCTAACGTTCAATTCCCGGTCAAAATTCACCTCCCTTCCCCTGCTTTGTTTTTTCAGATGAAGACAACCTGGTGAAAGCATTCCCACATTCCTCTTTGCACTTTTGCCACGACCAAAACTGAGCTGACGTCGGCAGATCCGAGCTCTTAAAAAAAAACCCACCCAGGCATCCTTTGTTTCGAGTTCCTGCCTCTTTATTAATTATGGAAGGGAGCACCTCTTTCCTTCTTGCTCAAGAAAGCTGCTGGTTATCATTCCCAGCCCCTCTGCTGGGTCAAGTAACACATGACGCCGGCCTAGCACAAATACAAAACAGGTTCCTGTGGAATCTGAAATCCTGTTTGTACATCCTACCACTGACCACAGCGGAACAATGGCCTGCCAATGATATGGGGGAAAAAGTAACTCTATTTGCTCACTCTTTCTGTGCCTCTGTCTGAAACATACCCAGCTCCAAAGCTATTATTTATAGTTATGAGGTGACAACTGAGAGCTAGCAGTCTGCTGAGTGAAAAAATGTTTGCATTTATCCTATTCAGAGATATCCTATATACACACACACACACATACATGTGCAGCAGCTATTCATGCTGGGGAAGGGCATGTACCTAATCAGCTACAGTGCTTATGCAGTGGTAGGAAAGGAAAGGGAGTTCTTTACTTTTGTGTGAATTAAGTGACAAAACTTTGCTTTAAAAGATTATTCAGAAAGAAAATGATTTGCAAGCAAAGCCCACAGCTGCACCAGCAGTGTTTGGAAGACTGAGAAGCAGTGTTGTGAGTTTTCTGTGAGCACTTTTGCCTGTCACTCTTAACAAAGAAAATCACCTCTTCTAAGCTGCTTGAAAACAACTTCATTTTGAAGTCAAACTCCAGCAAAATCTTTACATTTTTTCCCACACAATCACTGAAATGCTGATGTTGCAGGCGGTGGTCTTCTGGAGGTCATACGGTCCAACCACCTGCAGGACTATTCACCAGCACCAGACACAGGTCAGCCATGGTTTTGTTTATCAACATCCTAAAAACCTTCAAGGATAGATATCCAACCTCCTCTCTGGGTAGCCTGCTTCAATCCTGAGCAACTCTCCAAAGGGAAAAATTTCTCCCAACTTCCATTCAGATCTCCAAAGCCATGAGGCGGTTCTGTGGCCCTTTTTTTTTTGCCATTTGAAAGTATCAATACAATACAATACAATAAAATACACCAGGTTGAAAGAGACCTTCAAGATCATCGCGTCCAACCCATCAACCAATCCAACCCACCTAAACAACTAAACCATGGCACCAAGCACCCCACCAAGTCTCCTCCTGAACACCTCCAACGAAGGTGGCTCCACCACCTCCACAGGTAGCTGATTCCAATGGGCAATCACTCTCTCTGTATAGAACTTCTTCCTAACATCTAGCCTAAACCTGCCCTGGCACAGCCTGAGACTGTGTCCTCTTGTTCTGGTACTGGCTGCCTGGGAGAAGAGACCAACCTCTGCCTGTCTACAACCTCCCTTCAGGTAGTTGTAGAGCACAATAAGGTCACCCCTGAGTCTCCTCTTCTCCAGGCTAAGCAACCCCAGCTCCCTCAGCCTTTCTTCATAGGGCTTGTGTTCCAAACCCCTCACCAACTTCATCGCCCTTCTCTGGACACGTTCCAGCAAGTCAACATCCTTCCTAAACTGAGGGGCACTAACAGTTTGCCTTCAAGCAGTTACAAGCTATCAAGTCGCTGTCTCCTCAGCAGGCTCTGCAAGCACAGCTCCTTTCACCCTTCTCCAAACAGCATGTCCTTCAGGCCTTCAACACTTTGGTAGTCATCTACCAGGCCCTCCCCAGCATCTTTATGCTTCCAAGGTTTCAACCAACATCAGGACATCGTTTCTGGATGTGATAGGTTATGCCCATCCTGAAAGCAGAGAGAAGGAGGGCTTGTGAGAGCCTTGCCCTCCCCAGAGTGGGGTTTTCCCCCTGGGAAATTGAGTTAGTCTGTTCCACTCCCCATCCCTATCCAGCAAGCCTATAAAAAGGAAGACACTGCAGCCATTAGCTCTCTTTTGCTTCCGCCTTGCCTGGACGAGAGGACTGAGTTGCTGCTGGCTTCCTGCTGCTCTGCCACGTGGTCAGGCCTGGTCTTTTCTCCCTGCTGCATCTTCAAAGGACTGTCGGGTTTGTATATGTATATTCTCCCTATCTATCCTTGTTCCTTACCCTTCTGAACCCTTCCTGTTATTGTTTTTTATATACATATACACACATATATTGTTTAAAGAAAATTTTACCTACTTCCAAACTGACTCCAAATTATTTCTCAGTAGATTCATCTCTTCCTTTTTTTTTTTTCCTTATCCCCCCTTCCTTCCTTTTTTTTAGAGGAGGGGGAAGTGGGGGAGGGATTCTCAGTCTTGTGCCCCGCCCATCTTAGCTCTTAAATCCCAGTTAAGGCTCAAACCACCACACTGGAATATTAATGAACAGGACGACCTCAGCTTTACCAGAGTCACTCCAAAGACTGCCACTGAACAAGTCCTTTATTCTCCATGGGCTCTATGGATCAGCTCTGCCAGGCTCAGATGAGGTAGTGAAAGATGCCAGCACCCCACTGTGTGCCTCTCCCCAGTCCCAGAGGGGAACACCTCTAGCACTGAAATGGCAGAAATTGGTGTACTCTCACAGCTCTCTTCACTTACCTCTGCTCGGGGGCAGCAGAGGACAGCAGATTGTGGGGACTATAATGGCCGCCATCACCACACCTAAATCCCTATCTTGAAGTCCATTTTCAGAAGGACTTTACCACTCTCATTATTCTTGGAACATTTTTACCCATGAATGGATCCTTTCAAGGAAATATAAAAAACAGTTCTATGATGAGATGCAGTTCTATGATGAGATGCTGCACCTCGAGAACTGTGTCCAGTTCTGGGCCCCTCAGTTTGGGAAGGATGTTGACTTGCTGGAACATGTCCAGAGAAGGGCAACAAGGTTGGTGAGGGGTTTGGAACACAAGCCCTATGAGGAGAGGCTGAGGGAGCTGGGGTTGCTTAGCCTGGAGAAGAGGAGACTGAGGGGTGACCTTATTGCTCTCTACAACTACCTGAAGGGAGGTTGTAGACGGGGGGAGGTTGGTCTCTTCTCCCAGGCAGCCAGTACCAGAACAAGAGGACACAGTCTCAGGTTGCACCAGGGCAGGTTTAAGCTGGAGGTTAGAAGGAAGTTCTACACAGAGAGAGTGATTGCCCATTGGAATGGGCTGCCTGTGGAGGTGGTGGAGTCACCATCACTGGAGGTGTTCAGGAGGAGACTCAACAGGGTGCTTGGTTGCATGGTTTAGTTGATTAGGTGGTGTTGGATGATAGGTTGGACACAATGATCTCAAAGGTCTCTTCCAACCTGGTTTATTCTAAGTCCTATGACTGCTGTCCTTGATTTTAGAGGAGCAGAAATCCCTGCAGAACTCTTTCCAGCAGGCAGGCATTTAATAAATCTTGTGAAAGTGTGAGGAAAATATGGTGTAAAAAACCCCAAAACTGGTAGGAGAAAAGCTTTTGAAATGGACAGTCAACACCAGACACTTAAGGTAATTTTCCAGCTAAGTCATTACAATTGCTTTCTGTCATAATTTCAAATATGTAGTGAGGGCAGCCCTGCAAAAAGAGTACTGGTGGATGAGAAGCTGGGCATGAGCCAAAACCATGCACTTGCATCCCAGAAGGCAAATTGCGTCCTGGGTTGCTTGAAAAGAAGCATGGCCAGCAGGTTGAGAGAAGTGATTCTGCCACTCTGCTCTGGTGAGACCTCACTGTGTCCAGCTCTGGGGCCCCCAGCACAGAGAGGTGGACCTGCTGGAGTGGGTCCAGAGGAGGGCCACAGAGATGATCAGAGGACTGGAGCACCTCTCCTACAAAGACAGGCTGAAGGAATTTGGGCTATTCAGCCTGGAGAAGAGAAAGCTCCAGGGAGACCTTATAGCTACATTTAAGTCTCTGAAGGGGACCTACAGGAAGTCTGGGGAAGGACTGCTCTGTAGGGCTTATAGCAATAGGATGAAGGACAATGGTTTGAACTGGAGCAGGGTAGATTTAGGTTGGACATAAGGAGGAAATTCTTTACAGTGAGAGTGGTAAAATACTGGAACAGGCTGCCCAGGGATGTGGTTGAGACCCTGTCCTTGGAGACATTCAAGATCAGACTCCATGTGGCCCTGGCCAGCCTCATCTAGTTGGAGGTGTCCCTCTTTGCTGCAGGGGGGGGTTGGACAAGATGACCTTTGAGGGTCCCTTCCAACCTGGTGCAGTCTGTGAGTCTGTGATCTGCACGTCTGAACTGCAGGAAAGCTGTTGCACTGCCCTTCTCGAGGAAAGTCAGAAGTGATGTCAAAACAAGAAGACTACACTTTTCTTAGCACACAGAGCTTAATGGTCCACATCAGTTCTTCGTCCCTGGCCACAAGGTTCTTGAGACATGTTGAGTATTAATCCTCTCACAAATAGCATGACAGATTTTTGCCTTTTCATCAACAATTCAATTTCTCTTTGTGGCCTGAAGCAAAGAATACAACTACTCTCCCAACAGGTGACAATTGCTCCACTCTGCGCACTTTAGCCATCAAGCATCACTGATCCAGCCAAAAATTCAGCCAGCCCGGAGGCTCTCTGTGCCTATGAGCTTCCAGGAAACCTTTGGGAGCACAGTGTATACATACACACTCCTCAGGAAGCTCCCCAGGAGCGTGCCAGGCCATTAAAAATGTGTCTTGTTCCCATCTTAGAAACATGACCTGCTGAAGAGAAATCAACCTTTGGCAGGTCTTCCCTTCAGTCCTCCCACCCACACGCTGTTTTCATACTCTTTGCTATCGGTGAAGACATTTTAACAAGCCACAGAAAAGTTCTGGATGAATTTGCTTTGTTAAAAGCATTTCTGAAACTGCACTGTAAACAGAGAGCTGACTCAACAGCAGGACTTCCTAAAACCCCAAGTACTCAGCAGCGAGTTATGTCCAGGAAACAAGATGCTTTTAGTCATAAGAAATCAACTCTCCTCTCATGTTGGGTGTTTCTGTCATCTATATAGGACGCAGCAATAAGTAACCAGACCTCCTTTGTGTTACTCGTCCATTGCCTTAGCATGCAGATAAATTCTAGACAAGGAAAATCTGATTTAATAAGCCTATTATGGGCTGTATGAAGGAGTTGACTTTCCCTCTTGCACTCCAGGCAACATAAAACTGTCTCTGAAGCTGCATGCGTATGTTAGCTTCCCAGCTATCGCCTGACAGAGAATCACAGTGGCAAAAGCCAGCAAATTCTCTCCAGAACTCTTCTGGAGACCCATTTCTTTGGGCTGGGATTTGGGGTCAAGCTATATGTTTGGACCCTTACAGCAACATGGAGCAGTTTCAACGTTGTTGAGATCACGTGGATGACGAAGCTCAAAAAGCAGAGTACTGGAGCTAAACTGAATGGCACAAAAGATCTCTGTTGGAGGAGAGATGGACATTTTTTGCTGAGCTCAAGCACCAGCATCAATGTTTGGGAAAGAGGTTGACTCAGTTTAGGAAAGATGTTGACTTGCTGGAACGTGTCCAGAGAAGAGGAACAAAGCTGGGGAGGGGTTTGGAGCACAAGCCCTATGAGGAGAGGCTGAGGGAGCTGGGGTTGCTTAGCCTGGAGAAGAGGAGGCTCAGGGGAGACCTTATCTCTCTCTACAACTACCTGAGGGGAGATTGTAGACAGGCAGAGGTTGGTCTCTTCTCCCAGACAACCAGCACCAGAACAAGAGGACACAGTCTCAAGCTGCACCAGGGGAGGTTTAGGCTGGAGGTTAGGAAGAAGTTGTACACAGAGAGAGTGATTTGTCATTGGAATGGGCTGCCTGAGGAGATGGTGGAGTCACCATCACTGGAGGTGTTCAGGAGGAGACTTGATGGGGTGCTTGGTGCCATGGTTTAGTTGATTAGGTGGTGTTGGACGATAGGTTGGACTTGATGATCTTGAAGGTCTTTTCCAACCTGGTTAATTCTATTCTATTCTATTCTATTCTATTCTATTCTATTCTATTCTATTCTATTCTATTCTATTCTATTCTATTCTATTCTGTTCTGTTCTGTTCTGTTCGCAGATAAAATGCAGATGTGAACACTGGGACAAATATAGGGCTCAGACCGGAGACTGAAGGAGAGCCCTATGTCTGAGGGCTTGGATCATAAGTGTAAGCAGTGCCTGTTCTCTCCACCTGGGTAAATTCCTGCTTTCTGCATATCCCCCTCTGCAGGCTTGACACTCTTACAAGAAGAGTATGTGCAACCAACTGCCTGAAGCTGTATATTCTCAAATGTGGTGGTTTGCAATTACTCTCCCAAATTCAAATTGCCAGATGGAAGGCAAATGAAGCTACATTTGCAAGCACACTGAAATCTCGAAACATGAACATGCAATGAAGAAGTACAACATATGCAATATTTACAGGTCTTTGCAATCTATAAACAACACAAGAACCCCCCTGCACAAAACCAGGGTGTGACCAACAGCTTCCCCCTCCCTGCTCCCTTCCCCCATGCTGTACAAGGTAAAAGAGAGAGAGAAGAGCAGAGAGCAGCCTGTTAGTATTGAGCCACAACAAGAATGCAGCCAAGGTCAGCAACAGCTAAGCAAAAGCAACCAACTAGCATCTGCTAGAGCGAAGAAGCCGAGAAGAGAGTTAGTTTATACAGCTAACTTCATGTTAGTTACCAGACCACTGGGATTATTTAGCCCTTATCATTATTTTTGGCTTCCATCCAATGGTAATTTATTTACATTCTACCACTTTTCTACTCAATCTGTGGAAAATTTTCCTAGGCATCAGCCTAAAACTGTGTGGTGGGTTGGAAATTCCACACACACACCCCAACAGTAAATTTGCCAGACCAGCTGAGTTGGAAGCAAATGAAAGCTGTATTTACAAGCAAAACTACAATCTACAACGAAATGTAATGAATTTGTACAAACTATACAGCATTTACAATGTGTACAGGTATTTACAACTGATGAACAGCACAAGGACACCCCCTGGTCAAAGGTCAGGGGAAGCTAATAGCTTCTTCATCCCTGCCCTCCCTTACCCCCTGTACATAAAAGGGACAAGAGAAAGGAGCAGAGAGACTTAGCCAAGGGCAAGTTGGTACCTCTCCCAGAGCGAAGGAGCAAGAGAGGGGAGAGAAGATTGTTTTGATACAACTAATTTAAGTCTTTTATCTCTTCCAATAGGGTTTTTTAGGACCATCATTGTTTTCCTTTTTACACCCAATAGTGATTTATTTGCATTTTTCTACTTTCTAGTCAAGATCTGTGAAAAATTTCAAAGGCACAGCCTAAAACTATCACAAACTGCCACACCAAGTCATGAGGTCTGTGGTGGCAGACTTGATGATCTTTGATGATCTTTGTGGTCTCTTTCAACCTTGGTGATTCTGTGATCAAGGAATAAACATGCTAATACGCTGTGGGGCTGAGGGGAAAAAAATGGCATGACGGGTTTCCCCCACTTCACATGCCTGTCCTAGAGTCAGGGATTGCCATCAGGCCTCATAAAACTGTAGTAAACAACATGCAAAACTCCTCAAGGAACACAAAAATGGGGGGGGGTGGGAGGGGGAAGTAAAATGTGTTGGTAGTCGATTTGGGTTCCTTGTGAGGGCTGTGTAATAAACACAGAAATGGTGCTGTTTTCAAGTTTTTGGGTTTGGTTTATGCAAGGGGTGAAAGTGCTGCCTTTCCAAGAGAGGATAGAAGTAAATTGGGGGGGGGGAATAGAAGTACATTGAGAAAAGGAATAGAAGTACATTGAAAAAAGAAATAGAAGTACCTTGAAAAAATAAATGGAAATACATTGGAAAAAAAGAATCATACAATCAGTCAGGGTTGGAAGGGACCACAAGGATCATCTAGTTCCAGCCCCCCTGCCTGGGCTTGTGCTCAAGACCTCTCCCCAGCCTCGTTGCCCTTCTCTGGACACATTCAAGTGTCTCAATGTCCTTCTTAAATCGAGGGGCCCAGAACTGGACACAGTACTCAAGAAGATAGGATACAACAGACCTCTCTGCTGTCAAAAGAAACCAGCAGTGAGTCCAGCAGGAGTCTTGAGCAGAAAGACTCACAGATGAGTTTAGACCCGATTTGGTATTCATAGAATCATCAAATCATAGAATCAGTCAGGGTTGGAAGGGACCACAAGGATCATCTAGTTCCAACCCCCCTGCCATGGGCAGGGACACCTCCTACTAGATCAGGCTGGCCAGAATCAGATCAGGCTGGCCAGAGCCAAGAAATAGAAATACATTGAAAAAAATTAATAGAAGTACATTTAAAACAAAAAGAATAGAAGTACATTGGGGGAGGTGGGGAATAGAAGTACATTGAAAAAAGAAATAGAAATACATTGAAAAAAAGAAATAGAAATACACTGAAAAAAAGAGATAGAAATACATTGAAAAAAGAAATAGAAATACATTGAAAAAAGGAATAGAAATAAATTGAAAAAAAGAAATAGAAATACATGGGAAAAAAGAAATAGAAATACATTGAAAAAGAGATAGAAGCACATTGGAGAAAAGAAATAGAAGCACACTGGAGAAAAGAATTCGAAGCACATTACAAAAAGAAATAGAAGTACCTTGAAAAAAAGACATAGAAATAGATTGGGAAAAAAATGTATACTTTAGGAATGTTTCTCACAGGGAAAAAAAAACAAGGCACTCCTACAAAAGGACATATAAGGCAAAATTTGCAGGGGTGTAAGCCTGTATGAAAGGAAATATTAAAGCTTACCACACTTCTCTGCTAAGCTCACACCTAACCTATCTGAATGCCTCTCCTCTCACATACAGCCAAATAAGCTGCCCCTAGGTCAATGTCACTAAGAACACACTATACTACAGCAGACACAGCATCCTGACCCGGACTAACACTCTTCTATGGAGTCTAAGGACATTTGTAAAGAAACACAGACCCTATTGTTAGCCTTTCCTCTTAGCAAACTTCTTTCACAGCCTATATTGAATTGTGAAGACATCACTGGAGCTACTATGCTGCAAGTGACTTCTAAATCAAGTGCATCAGTTATACAGTATTTAGCACTGCAAAGGGTGGTAAATGGAGGTGTCATAAATATCTGACTTTATCATCTGTTGACTCATAATCCAGATGCCAATGGGATATAAATCATGTAAAGCATGTTTCCAGATTAGGAAAGTCTGACTGCTCACTATTGTTCTAGCAAACCACATTATTTCTTTGCAGGACCAGGAGTGCCCTCTGATGGTTAACATCCACTGCTGGGAAGTAAGATTTGGCTGGAAAGTAGCACATCCTAAACTGTCTATGCAATGCCAGAAGTTCTCATTTCCTGCTTTATATCTTTATGGCGTTCTGTATGCTTAAATATTTTGATGATCAACCTTGTTTTGTTGGAAATAATATTTTTGCGCATTTCTCTTTCCTTTTCAGTTACTTATACTGATGTTACAGGATCACAGAATGTTAGGGGTGGAAGGGACCTCAAAAGATCATCCAGTCCCAGCACCCCTGCCAAAGCAGGATAACCTAGAGCACATCACGCAGAGAGGGAGACTCCACAACCCCCCTGGGCAGCCTGTTCCAGTGTTCTGTCACCCTCACAGTGAAAGCATTTTCCCTCATGTTTCCATGGAACTTCTTATGCCTCAACTTTTCCACCCCTTGCCCCTTTTCCTGTCACTGGGGTGCATACACACACATTAGGGATATAATCAGATAACTGATTATGTACACACCTTGTTCTAGTTTTAAAAGAAATAGGTGGAAAGACATTTCAGACATGCATCTATAACATTTCTATACTAGGCTCTGGGAAAAGCTTTGAAAGGCTCTGACAAATCCAGGTACCTGGAAATTCAGATATTCAGCTTACTGTCAGAAAACAGGACACAACCAGAAAGAAAAACAGACTAGCTCTCTTAAGAAGTGCTTATGTGCCCTAGAGCTTGTACATATTTATCCAGCTATAGCTAACTCACCGTTAACTCTCTCTACAAACCTTTTCTCATTCACATCCTTGGAACATCGAATCACAGAACCACAGAATCAAGGGACCTTGAAAGATCACCTAGTCCAACTCCCCTGCCAGAGCAGGATCACCTAGAGTAGATCACACAGGAATGCATCCAGGTGCATCCACAACAAAGAGAAAACAGGAAATTAACTTCCCCCACCCCCTTCTTTTGGAACTTTGTCTTTCAGCCATTCAGCATCTCAGGGTTAGTTATCATTTAAAATTTTATCAACTGGCCTTTCACACAGAGCTGGTAGCCAGAAGAGAGCCACACTCTTGGAGTTTTCTATGAAGACATTCACTATTTCCACTATATAGCAGATTCATATCTCTCCCTTCAACTGAAGGAGTAGAAGGATTTGAGGTAACACTTTCTGTGAGACAAAGTTCCCCCAGACTGGTATCAACCACACGTTTTCCTGTTATGCACTGGGAAAATAGAATGCAAATTTGCAACATCCAAACCCTTATAATATTCATAAACTGCATTTTAAGGTTCATACTAGTCTGATTAGCCTGGAGAAGAGAAGACTGAGAGGGGATCTTACTAATGTTTATAAACATCTGAAGGGTGGGTGTCAAGAAGAAGGGCCAGACTCCTTTCAGAGGTGCTCTGTGGTAGGAGGAGGGGCAGTGGGTACAAACTGGAGTACAGGAAATTCCTCCCCAACATGAGGGAAAACTTCTTTACTGTGAGGGTGACAGAACACTGGAACAAGCTGCCCAGAGAGGTTGTGGAGTCCCTTTCTCTAGAGAATTTCAAAACCCACCTGGATGTGTTCCTGTGTGGCATGCCCTTAGTGATTCTGCTTTGCCAGGGGGGTTGGATTCGAAGACCTCCAGAGGTCCCTTCCAATACCAAGCATTCCATGATCGCCAGAAGACCCTTACATGAGGTAAAATACTAGGAGCTGTGCATTCTTCAATGAGTTACTAATGCAAACACCCATAAGTTTCAGTGCAACAATCAGTTCCTTAGACTGGCAGAGAAGGATGGATGGCAGAATGGGAGGGGAAGGCATCATGGCAGACATGCAATGGAGGATGGGGAGCAGAAAGCTGTGTGCATCTTCCTTACATTTCCATCAGCATTGCTAATGAACTGTGCCAGTATCCATATTGTTCCTAAGCCTGTTGCACTGTCAGCAGAGAGACACACAAGCTGTGCTCTCACAGCTACTTCATCACAGTATCACAGTACATTAGAGGTTGGAAGGGACCTCCAGAGATTATCAAGTTCAACTGCCCTGCCAAAGCAGGATCACCCAGGGTAGTCTGTAAAGGAATGCTTCTAGGTGGATTTTGAAAGCCTTCAGAGAACGAGACTCCACCTCTCTGAGCAGCCTGTTCAAGGGCTCTGTGGCCCTCACTGTGAAGAAGTTCCTCCTCATTTTGTGGTGAAATCTTCTGTGCTCAAGCTTGAACCTGCTGTTTCTTGTCTTATGAGTGTGTGGCCCCCTCCACTTGACACCCACTTCTCAGCTACTGATAGACATTGATCAGATCCCCTCTCAGTCTTCTCAAGAATAAGCAGCCCCAGTCTCTCTTCAGAGGGAAGATGCTCAAGTCCCATAATCGTCCTCCTGGCTCTCCACTGGATTCTCTCGCTGTTTGAAACCTAACCCGAATGACACGTTCAGATTTTCTGCTTCCCACTAGCAATTGCCCTGCTAGCGTCGGGGAAGGGAAACATAGTGCTGTTTCCTCTCCGCTGCCTACGTCCCCCTAATTAGACAAATATCGCTTAATGAAGTTCCACCCTGACGCTGCCACCACGTCCCAGGACTTCAAGCCTCCGCCGCCGACACCCGGCCACCCCGGGCTGCGGGACGGAGGAGGAGGTGGGGAGACCAAGCCACGAGAAGAGCCGGAGCCCCCTCTCTTGGAGGACGGGGCAGGACGGCTCCTCCGCCGCCGCCCGCCCAGTCGCCTGTCGGCGCTCGGAGCTTCGCCTTTGCCAGCTGGGTTTAAAGGGCTCAGCGCCGGGGAGGGCGAATCAGCTGCTGCCCGCCGCGCTCCACCCCGAGCGCTGCCCACACCCCTGATTACTATGGCAGCGGAGGTGGATGCGCGCTTTCAGCGAGTCTCAACAGCATCTTACAGCAGAAAAGAGAGCCTGCAGGGCACCGGGAGCTGCCGCCAGGATGCTTGGAGCGCTCTGTGTCCTCAGAACCGTTATAAGAGGCGGGAAAACGGCCCGGGAGGGAACTGCCCCTGGCGCCGCCGTTTTCCTCTATGAAGATGCTGAAGTGATGTGCCAAGCCTCTGGGCTTTCAGGACTCGGTCCATGTCCATCTGAGCCCAGATCCTGCTTCTCTGCATTTATTTTGTACTCTCTTGTGTTTGTCCCAACCTAGGTCGTTGTCACCCACGGGCCCCTGGTTGGTGATTGCTTGCCCAGCCCTGGCAAGTGGCATGTAGCTGTGCAGGAAAAGTTTATAGCAAAAAAAAACCCACCCCAAACCTATAGCAGGAAGTCCTGCTCTAAAACTAGTCAAAAAGAGAATGCTTTAAACATTTTCTTGAACCAGTAATCGTCATAGAAAACAAACTAGGTCCACTGAAAATTGAAAGGATGTTTTATTTTGCCCTTATCCATTTTCTACCACTAGCACAAATGCTACAATTTCAAATGAATGTGCATTTTCACATAAACAAAGTGCCAATTAAAAATGTGAATCAGGCTATACTGGTAACTTGGCATCTTTGCAGCACACTTTTTGATTGAGATTAATGGAATCACAGAATTGTTTTGGTTGGGAAAAAAAACCAACCTTGAAGATGGAGTCACAGAATCACCAAGATTGGAAGAGACCTCAAAGATCATCAAGCCCAACCTGTCACCACAGACCTCATGACTAAACCATGGCACCAAGTGCCACATCCAATCCCCTCTTGAACACCTCCAGGGATGGTGACTCCACCACCTCCCTGGGCAGCACATTCCAATGGCTAACAACTCTCTCAGTGAAGAACTTACTCCTCACCTCAAGCCTAAACGTCCCCTGGCACAGCTTGAGACTGTGCCCTCTTGTTCTGGTGCTGGTTGCCTGGGGGAAGAGACCAACACCCACCCAGCTACAACCTCCCTTCAGGTAGTTGTAGACAGCAATAAGGTCTCCCCTGAGCCTCCTCTTCTTCAGGCTAAAGAATCCCAGCTCCCTCAGCCTCTCTTCACAGGGCTGTGCTCGATGCCTCTCCCCAGCCTCGTTGCCCTTCTCTGGGCCACGTCTCTCAGGACTTGATATATGCAGCTATTAAACATCTTCAGCACAGGGATTCAGCATGGCATTTTGTTTGAAAAGTCAGCATTGTCTACTGAACTCATAATTATGATACTAACAATGATAATGGTAAAACTAATAAAATGTCACCAACACTATTTGGCATCAACAAGAGGACACAGTCTCAAACTGCGCATGGGGAAGTTTAGGCTTGAGGTGAGGGGAAAGTTCTTCACAGAAAGAGTTGTTAGCCATTGGAATGGGCTGCCGTCCCTGGAGGTGTTCAAGAGGGGATTGGACATGGCACTAGGTGCCATGGTTTAGTAGTCAAGAGGTCTTGGGTGACAGGTTGGACTTGGTGATCTTTGAGGTCTTTTCCAACCTTATTGATTCTATGATTCTCTGATCAGAAGTACCAAGAGATCCCAGTTCTCTTCTGAAATCCCTGTGTCTATGGTGTCTATGGTTACCAGTGTGCAATACTACTGTTTGGCCACAGTGGTAGCATCCCAACAGGCAGAATAAGTGCATAGCTTCTCAAGAAAAACTGTTTCTGAAATATGAGATGGATGGTGAAAGGGATGAGCTAAGGGGAAATAGTTGCAGTTGTCTAAGAGGAACCTCCTGGCAGTCCTGCTAAGCTGTATGGAAACAGCTCAGAAGCAGCAGCTGGTTTATGAATGTGCAAAATAATATGGCAAAAGAAGAGATTTACTGGGTTCTTCCTGTGTTCATAGCCTTTGGGGACTGGGAAGTGCCTTTGTTATGGACAGCACCAGCAGGAAACTACCAGAGCTGGAGCCAGGGAAACAGAGATACAGCTTTTTGATGTTGTCCTATAGCAAAACCTTTATCACTTGAAATTGTCCTGAGTTTCTGTAGAATAACACACTGTCCTTTGTTGCTGCCTAGCAGCAGAAAAGCAAAATGAATGCTATTTACACTTTTAAGGGCTATTACCAGCTTAGTCACATACCAGCTTAGGGAGCACATGGTTTAAATTTTTTAATCCAAAGTTTGACTGAACTTGCTCTTAATAGGTGAGGTCTTTCAGATCCCTCATCCACATCTCTGACATAAGTAAGGAGTCAAAAATACAGTACTGTACTTTTGGTTTTGCTTGTCTGGTGGAATGGAATCTTCTTTTGCTTTGCTGATAATTCAGGTCAAACAGGAATCAAACACGTTGGATGTGAGAAATACAGCATTAAGCACAGTTCAGAAACAGAAGTCAGCGGACCGGAAGGTAGTGAAGTCCCGTGCCACTGGGATGGATGGACTTCAACTTGTCAATAATTCTTCAGTGTTATGGAGGAGAAGTTTCAATAACAAAATGGTATGAAAATACCAGTTTTGTTGCATTACGGACAAATCAACCTCACCAGTCCAACACCTTGAATGAGGGGAGACTGACACGCAAACCACGGTCTACACATCTTTACCCTTCAGGCACGCCGAGGTGATGGCAAGATCAAAGAGGCTTTGAAATGCCAAGTTCTGAGAAAGGAAATTGGGAAATATAACTCCAGAGTTAGCTAGAGGGGGCAGGGATGAGGGTCATGTTAGAAGGTGTTAACCACTGTAGAGAGAAGAGAGACTCTTATCCCAGATGGTGCAGACAATTCATCGTTGAAATATAGCTGTGACCAGCCCATGTTATAAGGTAATGAAATCTGTCACAACCTGAACATCAAAAAGTGGTCACGGGCTATAAAGCAATGCTGTTTGTGGGAGCAGGAGGGGACAAGAAATGCAGGACACTAGAGGCTGTGTCTCTGAGATGCTGTAGTCAAGAGGATCAGAAAGGAGAGGAAGGAAGAGATTGTCTTGCTGACAGCTGCCCGAGGATAGGAACGGAGGACAAGTAAGCTATTGCTTCCTTTGTAATGAATCCAAGATGTACCTCCCTAGCCTGACATTTTCTGAGTAAGCTGACTTGGTTACTCAGGCAAGTCCTTTTGGTCCACTCTGCTTTTCCTATACATTCTTGGTACATTCTGTTTTCAATTAGGCCAGTTGAGTCCTTGATTGTTTGCAAATTTCATGCAGACTTTTCCTTAGCAGCACTTTTAAGGAAGAGTAGCTACAGAAGGATGCCTGGAGCCTATCATAGTCGGGATGTTCGGTCAAAGGGGAATGGACAATGGAGACCTCTCTCACAAGAGATGGCACTTGCAGAGCTGAGGTCTGGCAGTCACAAAGGAAACACCTGGATGGTCAGATGTATTTCCAGTGCTTCATCTTTCTTTTTTTTTTTCCCTTCCTTTAATTTTCTTACATCTTAGATGTTGAATATAATGGAAAACAAATCAGAAAGAGGGCTGTAAGTTAGCTTCCCTGAAAACCTATGCTGCATAGTGGTTTGTGCTAAAGCTGCACTTGTACTGGAAAGTCCTGAATGCAAAGTAATTGCAGAAACATAGGGGACAGAAGACTAAAATATGCAAGTGACAAACTGAGCCACCTCCAGCAGAGTGCAGCAACACCCTAGATGAACAGTGCCTGAGCAAGACTGTTGTGAGCTGTTTGCCTTCTGATTAAGTTACAAATAAGCACAAATGTCTCCGAAAAATAATTATACCTTTCCATTTATGTATTTTGAATAATACTTAGATGGTCTTCGGTGATTGACTGTATTTTTTGTTTCAACAGAAATGCTTCGTGGATGGAAAGAAGGAGAAAGAACCTGGGACTGGAATTGGAAGCCAGAGCCAGTGAGATCCAGACCAGACACGTGGAAGGAGTGCAGGGTTAGCTGAACAAATAATGTGTTGACTAGTATCCTAGTGGTAGGGCAGGACATTGAAGTCAAATGAACTCAGGACTGACAGAGCAGAGAATGAAATGAGAGGTATTACAGGCAAAGAGAATGAGATTAGTAGCTGGAGCCAGAGGCAGAGATGAGACAGGTGGGATCAAAGAGAGAAGGAACAAGCAGAAAGGGGGTTCTGTTAACCAGTGAAGCCCATCTCTCTACATATGTGACACTATTCTGTTTCCTGCAAGCCTCTGTGAAGCCTCATGTCTTACCTCCTATAATACTGCACTATGCAGGATGAAAACACGTCATCACTGTCTGTCATTTTGGCAGAAGTCAGCAGGAAGAGGTCCATAGAGGTTCAAAACCAATGGTTGTAGCATAGAGAGAATAACATGCTGTCACACGGTAAAACTTCTGGGTTGGATGTCGTTCTCTTTCACCAGGGGCATTCTTGTGCTGTTTATTAATTGCAAATATCTGTAAATATTGTAAATCCTGTATGTTTTGTACATATTCTTCACATTTCATTGTGGATTGTAGTTTTGCCTGTAAACGCAGCTTTCATTTGTTTCCAGCTGACCTGGGCTGGCAAAGTTAATGTTGGGGGGAAATTTCAACCCACCACACCCTTCCTACCTCATCCATAACAGAAGTACAAAGGACATAAGACATGAGAGAAGGGTTTATAGGAGAAGGATGATGTCATGGAGTCACTGGACAAACCTTGAAGGACAGCATTTCAGCACCTATTCACCATGAAAGGTTGCCATGCTATCTGGGACTTCACTTGGTGAATCTTTTGACGGCCACTGCTCATTTGTTTTCTATGTGCTGATAGTG
Organism: Picus viridis; assembly: GCA_033816785.1. NCBI lineage: Eukaryota > Metazoa > Chordata > Aves > Piciformes > Picidae > Picus > Picus viridis. Next base: position 44,515,658 of record CM066578.1, on the reverse strand, counting down.
TCATCTGGTGCTTGCCTTGAGAAACAGTGGGGTGCAGTGTGTAGGACTACAACTGAAGTTGTACCATACTTCAGAACAGGTGCTGCACTTACATGAGTGCTCTAAAAAGCTGTGTTTTAGGAGGCTGAGTCTGGGGAAGGTGACACTTCTGCTCTTCATTTCTGTGCATCGTGAATCCCAATCTGTAACTACATTACCCCAGAGGAGTGGAAAAGAAATTAAGTAACATTCTGGTAACACCAAGGAGTGTTAGAGCAGTGAGGAGTTCCATGGTCTACCCTGCACAGTAGAATAGAAAGAGAATAGAATAAACCAGGTTGGAAGAGACTTTCAAGATCATCATGTCCAACCCATCATCCAACACCATCTAATCAGCTAAACCATGGCACCAAGCAGTCCATCCAATCTCTTCCTAAACACCTCCAGTGATGGCACCTCCACCACTTCCCTGGGCAGCTCATTCCAATGGCCAATTACTCTTTCTATGAAGAGCTTCTTCCTAACATTCAGCCTAAACCTCCCCTGGTGCAGCTTGAGACTGTGTCCTCTTGTTCTGGTGCTGGTTGCCTGGGAGAAGAGACCAACCCCCACCTGGCTGCAACCTCCCTTCAGGGAGTTGTAGAGAGCAATAAGGTCTCCCCTGAGCCTCCTCTTCTCCAGGCTAAGCAACCCCAGCTCCCTCAGCCTCTCCTCATAGGGCTTGTGTTCCAAACCCCTCACCAACTCGGTTGTCCTTCTCTGGACACGTTCCAGCAAGTCAACATCTTTCCTAAACTGAGGGGCCCAGAACTGGACACAGGACTTAATCAGAAGTGCAGTTGAAAAGCACATTCCGTGATCTTATCATTGAACCCCGATCATAATACATAGCAAGTCAAATCAAGATTGTATGTCCCATGTCACCTGTGAGATTTCCTTTCTTTTAAGATTTACATCTTCATCTTTTAATTTTACATGCCACTGCAAGGCATGTTTTGTGTGTCTAAGACTGCACATGGCTGTTGAAAGGTGTGCTCGCATCCTGTACGCACGTGGGATTTGTCTGACCCAACTTCATCCATCTACACTTGCTCCAGCCAACAGGTATTTTATTCTAAAGTAGGTGCCCGTGATGGGTGGGATGACAACCAGCATACTTTGGTGATGGCAGGTGCAAAATATACAACTAACCAGTTTAACAGGTCAGGCAAGAAGAGCCCCAGCTAGGCTGGGGATCTGATTTCCTAATTATGTTTTCTGACCACACAATAAATGCATAAGTAAAACCCATCTTTGGCCTCAACACTTATTTTATCTTAGATTTCTACATTATGGGGTTTTTTCTGTCTGATATTTTTTCCTACCTGATTATTTCCTTAACAGTCTGCTCCATATACTCTTAATCTGGGCTGTAAACTCTAGCCTAGGGGTTCTTTTTTTTAGTGTCCTATCTCAGTAACACCTAACATCTAAGACACTTCTTGGGTTGGGATCTAAGCACTTCTGTAGGGCAAGCAATAAATACTCACGATACCAGCACCATAATCATTTCCAAATGAAGCAATATATGCCAAAAGTGCATGGCTTGAATCTAGGCACTGCATCCAGGAGGTCTAAGCACTACTGATGAAATGCACTTTGTCTACAGTGAACTATGGCTTGCAGGTGCCGTGGGAATGGGACTAGAGACTGAGGAAGTTAAATTTACTTTCAGCAGCAGCACAAGGTTCAACAAACCACATGTTGTTGCTGTTTCATTGTAAGGGAAGAAGTAATGACTGTACCTTACCAACTGGAAGGGATGATATTAGTCACTGGCCCCTTCTTTGTCCAGCTCTGCTCTACTGTGGCAAAGAGCATTTTTTTTCCTAAAGAGGGCTTTTACACGTTTCTGCCAAGCCCCACTGCTTGAGAAACCTGTGCACCTCTTCCCCTCTCAAAAAAAGAAAATACTTATGGGTGGTAGACAGTCACTCTCTCTTTTTTCCTGTCCTCTCCATCACATGCAGAGTAGTTAGTGAATTATTCTCAGCAAGTGCAAAGTACTTTGCCTTTTGACGTTATTAAAGCAAAATCACTATACCAGAGATAAAGCAGTAGATACTGCTTCGGCTAATGCCACAAGACTATAAACAATTAGTGGCATCAAGAAAAATAAGAGAGACAGTTGCATCAATAGGGTCTGTTAGGACATCAAGCTGCGCCAGGGCAGGTTTAGACTGGAATTAGGAGGAAGTTCTATACAGAGAGAGTGATTCCCCATTGGAATGGGCTGCCTGGGGAGGTGGTGGGGTCACCGTCATTGGAGGTGTTAAGGTGACTTAATGGGGTGCTTGGTGACATGATCTAGTTGTTTGATGGGTTGGATGCGATGATCTTGAAGGTCTCTTCCAACCTGGTTTATTGTATTGTATTGTATTGTCTGACTAAGCATTAGAATGAAAACTCATGCTCATAAAACATGAGAGGGAGAGGTGAGGGATGAGGATACCCACTCCACCGAGCTGGAAATGAGAGTGATGTCCAAGTGATTCACTGAAGGAAGAAACAGCATGGTGGGGGGATTGTTCTGTCTTCTAAGGCATGCCAAGGAGCCCACTGCCACAACAGGGGGAGTGTACCTAAGGAGGAAGTGTGTCTTGTTTAGCCCTGGAAAAACAATGACAATGTGTCTCTGAGATTATGTGATCTGCAATAAAATGAAGCCACGCATGGAGGTGATGACCTGTATGAGAAGCCAAAGATGTTGTTCGTGATACTGACAGCCTTCTAAAGTCTGCTGAGACAGTTCATTGTTTCTGAGTTCTCACTTTGGGGTAAAATGTGGCTGACCTCAGTTTAGAGTCTCCCAATCATTCAGCTAGAAGGATGGCAAAGAAAGCCCCCTTTCTATGCATAGGTCAAAGAGGGAAGGCTGGTTATTCCTGTAACACCTCCAAATGGAAAAATGCCAGGAACCACCATTCCTAGGAGCTCAGTTGATTGTGGAGCCAGACCACCCTGGAATGGTGATGGTAGAGCATGAGAAATTCTACCCACGTGGGACATTTAGCCAACTGGCTGCCAGGGTTTGTGACAGCTCTTAATCATCTGAAAGCCAGCTCCTGAAGAGAGCACCCTTAGCCTCAACCCCAAGTTCCTCTAGAAGGCATCAATTGTTGCTGAACGGCCCATTCTTGGCCCATTCCACAGTGTTTTGAAACCAAGTATGTTGTAATGCCTGGTGTGAGCTGCTGGATGCTGCGACAGAGATAGCAGGAAGAAATGCAGTCCTTTACTGGAAGCCCTCTGCAGAAGCTCCAGAAAATACCTCTAGCAACACTTAACCCAAAAACTCAACATGTATTCATTATTCCTTGTTCCATGCTGGCTTCCAGAGTAAGACAAAGAGCTTGTTGCCAATGCACTCTGCTGAGTGGCCTAAAGGAACAGTAGAGAGCAACCCATTTCCTAGGGGGAAGCCACAGTGAAGAAGTAACACCCACACTCTCTCATGCTCTCTCAATTCACCTTTGCCCAACCAAGGTTTGCAACACTTTAGCCCATGTCAGAACCAGTCCTGTGTGAGAGATCTGGAATGACAAAATAAGTTGTGGAAGAGCTTTCCTGAGACACACAGCAGTGCTTAATACAAAGACCAGTCTCCATTGTCAGAGGATGTGCCACTGACATCCTGAAGCATGGCTTCAGATTGTCCTGGAAAAGGGCAATGAGGCTGGTGAGAGGTCTCGAGCACAAGCCCTGTGAGGAGAGGCTGAGGGAGCTGGGGTTGCTTAGCCTGGAGAAGAGGAGGCTCAGGGGAGACCTCATTGCATTCTACAACTACCTGAAAGGAGGTTGCAGACAGGTGAGGGCTGGTCTCTTCTCTGAGGCAACAAGCAACAGAACAAGAGGACACATTCTCAAGCTGCACCAGGGGAAGTTTAGGCTCAAAGTGAGTAGAAAGTTCTTCACAGAAAGAGTGATTGGCCATTGGAATGTGCTGCCCAGCGTGGTGGTGGAGTCCCTGTCCCTGGAGGTGTTCAAAAAAGGATTGGACGTGACACTTGGAGCCATGGTTTAGTTGTCATGAGGTGTTAGGTATTAGGTAATAGGTTGGACTTGCTGATCTCTGAGGTCTTTTCCAACCTGGCTGATTCTATGATTCTATGACTCATTGCTTCTTTCAGAGGAGCAGAAGGGGTGAAAGGAAGAAATCAACTAACTGTTACACATGAAGCACTTTCGTCCTCTCTTTAACCCTCTCCTTTTGTCAATACTTTCTGGTGCTCTCTTCTCCTCTCTCAGTTAAAGGCTGGAGAGGCTGCCGTAAGAGCAGGTTGATAGGGTATCTAGTGGACATCCTGTTGTAGTAGCACTTCCCTTGTCTCAGATATCCCTGCTGTGGGTATCCCAGCACGATTCTGGTGTAGGTCTTTTTGGCACAAGGCTGGTCCTACGTATTAACCCTCTTCCTGCCTTAATTCATATCAAGGAAGCTGCTTCCCAGGATAAAGGCACTGTCATGAAAAAGCCCTTCCCGTAACAAGACAATACCTATTTATGTGTCTGATCACCTTGTCAATGAATATTGCATGAGATGAGATCTCTGCAGAATGAGAATGGGACGTCTGACAAAGAAGACATCATAAACAGCCAAGGCCAACATGGACACCGATAAGCAAGGTGCTCTTCAGTGTCTTTTCAGGACAGCCTCTGCTGTTTCTGTTGCACTCTCCTGAACCAGACTAAAGCATGGCTGTTCCAGGAATGAAAAGCTCCATGGAGTTTGGGGTAGGGCTGTGCTGCAAAAGCCAAAGGCAGTATTGTGTGTCCAAGCACATTTTGCTTCCTTTGGGTTTTTGCTGTCTCCGTTTGCACAGCGCCACAGAGGGTGAAACCAGCATCTGTTTAGAAATTATGTGGCTGGGGACATTGACTGACAAGGAATGAAGACAAGTCCAGACAGGTACCAACGAGATAAACTGTCTTTGGTATAGACATGCCTGCAAGTTTGGCCATCCAGAAGCAGTGCCACTGGGCGAAGTTGCCTTTGTTTCTGACGCAACTGAATTCCGAGCAGATTTGGGCCACTTGGTAATGCTGGTGTTGCTATTTGTCTAGCAGGTTCAGAGCAGGGCCACTTGGACCAGGATGGAGTGGGTGGTGTGACTGAGCTGGGGACTAGTGTTTATTTTCTAACATACCGAGTTGTTTAAACTCATGAAGTCAGTGGAGATTGAGTCAGTGCAGGGAATGCGCTCTAAAGAGCAATCCAGCAGACTAACCATGGCACGTGACAACCAGCTGCCCCAAAATAGACATCCAGACAGCCAAGACATCCATGAGAGCCATGTGTGTCTGGCAGATATGACCTGCTACAAGACAGGTGACCTAAACAAGGTCATCATTTCTGGAGGGAGACCTGGAGAGCACTAAACAGCACCAGTGCCTTTGTTTAGGTGATGAATCCCAGCCACTATGTCTACTTTAGGGTGACTGAATCCTTCTCTAAGTGCTAGTGACTGTATTAAGATTTCTAGGGGCCACAATGAAAACTCAAGCAAACTAGAGCATAAGTAGGCATCTGCCTGCGGGTATCTAAATGTGTCTTGGCGTTGAACTGAATCCCAACCAGGCTGTCAGCACAGGCCAGTGGAGAAGGGAAGCACATCCAAAGGGGATGTGAAAAGGAGGAGAGGAAGCACAGCTCCAGGTTTCACTAGTTCATGCCATTCAGGATTCCTCTGGGAATCCCCAGGCAGTGCACAGCACACTCATCCAAGGGAATGAGAAGACACCACACAGCTGTTTTAATTCAAGTCACATATGGGAGCATAGTCATCACAGAAGAAAATAGAGGTTCAGTCACTTTCCAGCCATCTGAGGAAACCAAAAGACCAAATGAGTTCAGACTCCATCCTGTGGACTTCAGGTACTCAGGAAACCAGAGCATGGCATCATCTGATGGAAAGGAGATGGCAACTCATACAAGCTCTGTAATATTGCAAGAGGAAACCACTTCTCAACACAGTGGGGTAGCTTGTGTTTTGATGAAGAAATTCAGTCAGTCACTGCTCACAGTGTGAAAATGTCCAAAAATTGCAAGAAAATATACATAAGCTAACTTTGAAGTATTTCTTTCTCCAGATAATTTGGACACTCAATAGCTGTAGAAGAGGTGGATGGACAGCTTAAGGAGGCAGGTGGAGCCACCAGTCAGTTTGATGCACTAAAGTGGCAGCCACTCCACCAGGACCCCTAAGGAACTGTTGGTTTAAGGCATTGGCAGGTTTCCTCTTAACGTGCATGTGCCAAACCGCAGCTAAAAGCTTAGCATTTAACCATGGAACGGAAGTCTTGAAAGCAATTCATGAATCGCCACTAAAAACACCAGAGCTGTAATTAAATCAACTCTTAAAGGAGGGTGACTCTTTTCAGGGCTGAAATAGTATGCTTTTATTTTAAGCACTGTTGGAGAAAGAGGAGGGAAGTTGAGTGGAACCCTTAAAACAAGGATTTTCGTGTGAATGTTTCAAACCCCCATACAGACTACTAAACATTCACCAAGGCTTTCTGTGGACACTGGAGTTTGTCCTTTCGCGGCTGGCTGAATGTCTGTTTCGTTTGACCTCCAGCAGACGGCTGAAAGCCCGTCTCCAACCCTGCGGCAGCTGTGCCATGGTGAAGGACACCCGTGGGGAGGACGGGACAAGCCAGGGCTGGGAACTCCGCGGGCGCAGGACAGTGCCTGAGCCTTAGACAGCCCTGAGGACCGGTGGGCAGCGAGGAGTAGCAAGGGCAGTGCCCGGCAGCCTCGGGAGGCCGTCCCGTACCCTCGCACACGCCCAGCAGAAGCAGAGCACCTGCGGCTTCCGCGCCCGACAAGCAGCGAGCGTCTGTGCAGCGGGCGGGTGGCCACGGCGGCTCCTCGGAGCGGCGCGCAGGCTGCGCGGGATTCCCGGCTGCTCGCCCGCTCCCCACCCCGCCGCAGCGCTCCCCGTCCCTCTGCCACTCCCGCGGCCGTCCCACGCTCCCGGTCCGGCGGAGCGGCGCGGAGCCCGGCGCGGAGCCCCCGCGGCATGGCGGGGCGGGTGGGCGCACTGTGGCTGTGCGCGGTGGCGGTGCTGGGCGCGACGGCGGAGCTGCGGCTCACCCTGCTGCACACCAACGACGTGCACGGGCGGGTGGAGGCGCAGGGCGCGGGGGCGCGGACCTGCGCGGAGCGGGCGGAGGGCTGCTTCGGCGGCGTGGCACGGCGGGCAGCGCGGGTGGCGGCGGCGCGGGCCGCGCACCGCAACGTGCTGCTGCTGGACGCCGGCGACCAATACCAAGGCACGGTGTGGTTCTCCCGCTTCAAGGGCCGGGAGGCTGCCCACTTCATGAACCTGCTGCGCTACGATGCCATGGTAAAGCGGGACGGGGGGCGGAGAGCGGCGCGGTGAGGGGGGTTCCCGTTGGCACGGGTGCTGCTGGGTCTGTGCCTCCCTTCCCTTCACTGCTGTCGTTTCGTGCATTGCCACCTCCTCGAGTATTTAATGTTGCATCAGAGAAGGCTGTAAGCCACGCTGCAAGCCGTGACCAGGCGCGGCCGGGAGGTAGGCGAGAAGAGAAGTGATGTACGAGGTGACGGGCACACGGCCGAACGAAGTCGTGAGCTGGCAGCTTCACCAGCAGCCAGAAGCCGGGAGCTGATGCCAAGGCTCCGCAGAGGGAAATAGAGTGGTTCATTGGAGGACTTCCCCTCGGGAGAGGCAGGGTCTTGGGGCAGGCGTGGAGCTGGACCGACTCTGTTGGAAAGGGGTCGGCAGAGGCACGGAAGCAAGCCTAGCGAAAACCAGGCGAGCAGGCTGGCCCGAGACACACGGGTTAATCCTGGCCAAGGCTCACAGCCTGCCCTGCCGGCTTCAGCCCTGGCAGAAAGGAAGGGACAGATGGCGCATGTTGGCAGTGCTGTCATGTTTTTTAGTCTTCATCAGTCCCACTCAAGTCATGCCCAGTCCCACCAGAGCTGTGGTCATGATGGAGTATCACGCTCTGTGTGACTGGCTCAGGGACTGCAGCAGCATGTCTGTGAGGGAGCTCCAGCACCTGTGATCTTTTGGTCATCAGAGTGCTGAGAGGAAGGTAGAAGAATTTGAGAGAGAGATTGATGGATGTCATCCTGTGTCCTTAACTATTTTGTCTCAGAGCAATAGCCTATTAATATATAAAAACTTATCATGGGTTATTTTGCTTGCCAACAACCCCAGAAAAGAGAGTTACTGCAGTTTGAGACTGACTGTATATCTATTTCGTCCCAATTGACAGCTTGAGGGGGAAATCTGTGTATGTCACATCCTCTGTCTTGTCTTTTTTTAAATTTCCCTTTGCCTGGGAAGGGCTGCACTTTGCTTTCCCGGGTAAAAAATGGCTTTACCCATTTCTTCCCTCTGCTTAAGAACAGCTGCGGAAGGGCAAGGAATAACCCAGTGCACTCTTGTAGGCTAAACGCTCTTCATACCAAACAGATGGGTCTGTGAGGACACTGAACGGCCTAATGAGCGGTTTCCTTATCACAAAACTAACATCAACAGGATTTTCCCTCCTGCTAGTGATGGGGAGGAGTATGTACATTCAGGACTCATCCTCCCTGAGAGCTGGGAAGCACTCTGGGGCTCTGCAGTGCAGAAATGGCTCCAGTTCGTTTCTTGCACCTTTCTTCCCAAAGCTTGCGGTTGTCTGGCATTTCTCAGCCTTGCATTTGCTGGTTTAACTGGTTCATGGGCAGACTGGGAAGGAGCTTGTGCAGTTCCTGATCATATCACAGAAAGAAACCCTCTGAGGCAGAATCAGCATTGTTGAACTAATGCTGTTTCAGAAACACATGATAGAGGAAGCATTTGCCGACTACTCAGGAGAAGCTGTGAGCTTTTTCATCAAAATAAGATTACTTCCATACCATACTGGATAGCCAGAGGCTTGCACTGGATGCTAAAGCCTTATATGAAGTGGTCAACCACGTGCTCTCTGGGAAGGTGCTGCATATTGTGATATGGATATCATCAGTGGACAGGAGGGGACAGAATAGACTGGGGAGGTACAGAGACTTGGCTGCTGAAGTGCCTGAGGACAGAGGCGCGGAGTGTTGACCAGTGCTGTATCATCCTTTTTAATTCTTACGCCTGTGGACCATGGAAACCATGCAGTGGGGTCAGTGACTGGGAGGGCACAGGGAGCAAGGTAAGAGACACACTTCAGGAGCCACTATTCCTTTAAGCCATATTTGGGAAATCACATCTCTAACCGAAGGGGTGGGGATTACTGAAATGGTTAGAAGTGAGATACAGGGGTGGGATTACAAACAGGATGAAGGAGGGGACATGAGTCATAGAAACTGTTACTGGATGGGGCAGGAACCATAGCAGGATTTAGGGCAGGCTGGCAGCATTCAGGGTTTGTTCCACAACTGGGACAAATTTTCATTTTTAGATCTGCCTATTTCTCATTTATGCCTCTTATCACCTCAAGCCCATTTTCTCCTCTTTAGCTAGATACTGCCTTCCAAATCTTCTTGTCACTAGCCTTACTTTTTGGTATATTTAACCCTAAAAGTCAAATTAAGTAGCTCAAAGGCATTTATTGGAGGCCTGATAATAGAAGTCTTCTAGTTTTACTTTGAAGTTGCATCCTTCTGTTAGTTTGTATCCCCATTTGGTTTTAACCTGCTTTCTTGTGAAAAGGAGGATCACATGCTGTATGTCTGAATACTCCTGATCATTACCCCCTTGTGATTTATACTTATGTTGACCAATGGGTCCAGATTTGATGAGGGATGTTGCATAGATAAAGAGTCCTGGAAGCTCTGAGTGTAAAGGTAGTTTGGTAGACTGCAGGAACCCAAACCAGCCCACATCATCCTTCCCAGAGGAAAAACTGCATCAAAAATAAACCCATGTTATTAGGCACCAGTGATTTCACATGCACAAGAGACTTTATGGCAACCCACACCATGGGAAAAGTTTTGATCAAAGCTTGTATCCTAATGGACATGGAATAACCCAAATGCAAGACACAAAGCCAAGAGAAACAAGGTTTCATAAGTGGTTTGTTTGTTGTGTTTTCTTTTCTTCTTTTCACGACAAGCTAATGACAGTTACATTCAATTCAAGTTCTTGTTTAATTTGCAGCCTTTTGGAGGGGAGGCTTAATTGCCTGTCTTGGAGGAATATGCATCAGCCAAAAGGAAATAGCTTGTTACCATTCTGAGATGCTCTACTAGTCCGTGGACATCTTGTCAGAACATCACTTGGCACCAAAATGAGTTTCCTTAGAGTGTTGTTCTTTGTTTCTATTAGTCTTTCCTTTTTTTTTTACAGCAAATAAGATTGCTGTAGATAGAATACGGTAAAAAATGGAACGTAGTTGGAGTGCATTGTGTCTTCCCAAGTCAGGATTTTCTTAAGGATAGCTCTGAGTTCTGTGGAAAAGTGCTGCAGCATCATGGGGCCCAATGGGGATTAAAGGAGTCAGGAGTCTTTGTCTACACACACACCCTCTCCCCCCACCCCCTAAGAAAGACACTGCCCATCAGTTTCTTGAAACCAAGCTTCCATGGCTTCAGTGGCTTCAGGGTCCTGCATGAGTTGGAGCGTGATAGGGGTTAGTATAATCTGGGGAATAAAAGTTGTAACAAACACATAGAAGGTGTTTAAGTAGAGCAGAGAGGTCTGTAAGTCTTTTTAGATGATGAATGTGACTTTCCCCACTTAATCTTCCAAATGAAATGATGAGCACCCTTCTGTTTGGAAAAGTTGGCTCATTGGCTTTAGCATCTCTTTGGTGTTTTGCTCCGCCTGCCACCTGAAAACTTGTACCAAGTTACCAAGTGCCAAGTTACACTAATATCACATTTCTATAAGCATAACTTTTCCTTCATTAACACCCAAACATGCAACAAGGTTCTTGTGCATATTGTGCTTCTGCAAAGCTGCTGACTGTGGAGGTTCTGCTCTCTGTTGCCAAACTTGCAGGCACAGGCATACCGTATCTTAGGCTGAGGGTGGAAAAGGGGTGGGTAGGGGAAAGTTCCATGGTCCTTTAAGACACGTCAGTTTTTGTCTACTTAACCAACCTAGGTCAACTAAATATTTTCACCTTGTTGGTATTACCTTGCTAACAAATAAACTGGCCTGCCAGCTCTGTGTGGTACTCTTAGCACTTCACAGTGTTAAGCACACACTTGCAGAATAGAATAGAATAGAATAGAATAGGAATAGAATAGAATAGAATAGAATAGAATAGAATAGAATAGAATAGAATAGAATAGGAATAGACTAGAAGACTAGACTAGACTAGACTAGGAATAGGAATAGGAATAGGAATAGGAATAGGAATAGGAATAGGAATAGGAATAGGAATAGGAATAGGAATAGGAATAGAATAGACCAGGTTGGAAGAGACCTTCAAGATCATAGCATCCAACCTATCATCCAGCACCATCTAATCAACTAAACCATGGCACCAAGCACCCCATCCAGTCTCCTCCAAAACACCCCCCAATGATGGTGGCTCCACCACCTCCCTGGGCAGCCCATTCCAATGGGCAATGTCTCTATGAAGAATTTCTTCCTAACATCCAGTCTAAACCTCCCCTAGTGCAGCTTGAGACTGTGTCCTCTTGTTCTGGTGCTGGTTGTGGATTGTCTGTGGAGATTCTCCCTAGCTGATAAACATTAGAGCTTCCACTAGGTAATGATATTGATGATGGCTAGAAAATGATAGTTCCTTGTTACATTTAACACACAAGAACTCTTACTAAATGTGAATTAAATTCATTTTACAAAACTGTAGTCCAGGCACAAGCTCTTAAAACAAATATTGTCATTGGCAAGAGGATCTGCTTTGCAGATACAGGGTGAAAACCCATTGGGTTTTAATCTGATATATGATTACAAATGTTTATTCAGAGAAGCATTTATTGATATTGCTGCAGATTCTGACTTTTGCCTCTGTATTAAGAGAGTCTGAAAAACAAAACCCTAAGCCTAAAGAAAATAATATATAGATCATTTCTGTGTGCATGAGAAACAGGAATGTGCTGTTTAAGACAAGACAGAGATTCATAGTTAATTTATTACTGGAAATATTTCTCCACCAAAAGGGTTATGAGGCAATGGAACAGGCTTCAGAGGGAAGTGGTGGAGTCACCATCCCTGGAGGTATTTACAAGACGTGTAGATGAGGTGGTGAAGGACATGCTTTAGTGGTGGACTTGGCAGCGCTGGGTTAACAGTTGGACCTGATGATCTTAAAGGTCTCCTCCAACCAAAACTATTCTATGATGCTGAGATAGGTTTTTCTCCCCAAGCACAGAGACTTTGTTATCCAGAGAGGCGGCTGAGGCCCCATCCCTGGAAGTGTTTAAGCCCAGGCTGGATGACGCTCTGGCCAGGCTGATCTAGTGCAGGGTGTCCCTGCTCATGGCAGGGGGTTGGAACTAGATGATCCTTGTGGTCCCTTCCAACCCTGACTGATACTATGATGCTATGATACTATGCAACATGCCTTGTCTACCATTTATGGGAGTATTTAGACTGAATTTTGGAGGCCGGGTCTTATATTTTCTTCTTGCTTTTCACAGGCTTTGGGGAACCACGAATTTGATGAAGGTGTGAAGGGATTATTGGATCCTCTTCTTATAAATGCTAACTTCACAATCCTGAGTGCAAACATTAAGGGGAAAACGCCATTAGCAGATGAAATGATGAAATATGTTCACCCTTTTAAAATAGTACATTTTGGCTCAGAATCAGTGGGAATTGTTGGCTACACTACAAAGGAAACTGCTTTTCTTTCACAACCAGGTAAGTTTCCTTTACTAAACAAGCCTATATCCTATGTTGCTATTCTATTACTTGCCCATTTGCTTGTTGAGCAGGTGAAAACTGGGGATTTTGTTGTTTTATCAGTATTTGCTTGTTTTATTTACTTTGTAAGTGCCTGTTTTTAAATGGGAGAAGGCTGGCCAGCATTAAAAGCAATTTTCCTACAGCCCTGCGTTATTTAGCAGCACTGAATTATCTAAGAATGTAAGAAAGTGTCACCCTCAGATATTCAAGAGGGGATTGGATGTGGCACTTAGTGCTGTGGTTTAGTAGTCACAGTATCACAGTATCACCAAGGTTGGAAGAGACCTCAAAGATCATCGAGTCCAACCTGGCACCACAGACCTCATGACTAGACCGTGGCACCAAGTGCCATGTCCAATCCCCTCTTGAACACCTCCAGGGATGGTGACTCCACCACCTCCCTGGGCAGCACATTCCAATGGCGAACGACTGTCTCAGTGAAGAACTTTCTCCTCACCTCCAGCCTAAACCTCCCCTGGTGCAGCCTGAGACTGTGTCCTCTTGTTCTGGTGCTGGTTGCTAGAGAGAAGAGACCAACCCCTTCCTGGCTACAATCTCCTTCAGGTAGTTGTAGAGAGCAATGAGGTCTCCCCTGAGCCTCCTCTTCTCCAGGCTAAACAACCCCAGCTCCCTCAGCCTCTCCTCACAGGGCTGTGCTCAAGGCCTCTCCCCAGCCTTGTTGCCCTTCTCTGGACACGTTCAAGTGTCTTGATGTCCTTCCTAAACTGAGGGGCCCAGAACTGGACACAGTACTCAAGGTGTGGCCTAACCAATGCAGAGGAGGTCATGAGGTCTTGGGTGACAGGTTGGACTTGATGATCTTTGAGATCTTTTCCAACCTTCTTGATTCTATGATTCTAAGTCAGTGAGATTGCAGGAGGGCTGGAAAGAGCCTTTGGGGGTTTTCATTGTCATTTGAGTTTTTAAATATACATTGTTTTCTATTTGATTGTTATTTATCTATTTAACCAAATGTTAAAACATGAATACAGCTTGTCTCTGGAGTGAAGTATGTTCAAGGCATGAAGGGTGGTTGTAGCCAGGAGGGGGTTGGTCTCTTCTCCCAAGCAACCAGCATCAGAACAAGAGGACACAGTCTCAGGCTACACCAGATGAGGTCTAGGCTCAAGGTGAGGAGAAAGTTCTTCACAGAGAGAATTGCTAGCCATTGGAATGTGCTGCCCAGGGAGGTGGTGGATTCACCATCCCTGGAGGTGTTCAAGAAGGGATTGGATGTGGCACTTGGTGCCATGGTTTAGTCATGAGGTCTGTGGTGACAGGTGGGACTTGATGATCTTTGAGGTCTCTTCCAACCATGATGATTCTGTGAAGTTTTGCTCTTGGATGCCTCCATGCTTAAGCCCTAGTAAAAGCAAGGAGAGCTTCATATGTTTTCAGGCAGAAGTTGCCCAAGATGTTTTTATCCTCTCAGATACTTCCAGAAATTTGACTGCAGAACCAACACCCATTCAGCTTTTTAACCACAATTGCTTCATTCATAAGTAAAATTAGAATTGAGGAGGGAAAAGCTTCTCAATTTCTGTCTATTTTTTTCCAACATTTAAGAGGTTTTGGTTTGTTGAGGGTTTATTTTTGTTTTAGCAAACTAAAATGTTCCAATGTAACGAGAAACACATTTAAATCAGCTGTAGGAATTCTGAGTCACTGCCCACTTAAACCTCAGGCTTCCTCTGACAAAATCAGACTTTCTTCCCTGCTTTGTGCCCGTAGGGATGCCCTAAACACTGGTTCAAAACATTTTCCACACTTGAGTCATAGAATCACAGAATGGTGAGGGTTGGAAAGGACCCCTGGAGATCATCTGGTTCAACCCCTCTGCTAGAGCAGGTTCACCTGGGTCAGATTGCATAGGATGCATCCAGGCAGGTTGTGAAAGACCCTGGAGAAGGAGACTCCACAACTTGTCTGGGCAGCCTGTTCCAGTGCTCCGGCACCCTCACAGTAAAGCAGCTTTTCCTTATGTTTACATGGAATTTCTTGTGTTCTAGTTTGTGCCCATTGCCCCTTGTCCTGTCACTGGCCACTACCAAAAAGAGCTCAGTCTCATCCTGGGTGTGTTCCTGTGTGATCTGGTATAGGTGACCCTGCTCTGGCAGGGCGGTTGGACTAGATGATCTTTTAAAGTCCCTTCCAGCCCCTAAAGCTCTCTGATTCTGTGATCCTCTTGACACCTCCCCTCTAGAAATTTAGAAGCCTCAATAAGATCCCCTCTCAGTCCTTTCCAAGCCAAAGATTCTCAACTCTCTCAGCTTTTCCCTTAAGAGACATGATCCAGTCCTTAAAAATGGACTTCATATTATTACTTCTTTTCCCATTGCTTAGTAATAAAGAAATAGGCTCAAGGTGAGGAGAAAGTTCTCCACAGAGAGAGTTGTTAGCCATTGGAATGTGCTGCCCAGGGAGGTGGTGGAGTCACTGTCCCTGGATGTGTTCAAGAAGGGATTGGACGTGGCACTTAGTGCCATGGTTTCATAGTCATGAGGTGTTGGGTGACAGGCTGGACTTGATGATCTTTGAGGTCTTTTCCAACCTTATTGATTCTATGATTCCATGAAATAATGAATAGCTTTCTTGAAAAAAAGGAATATTTAGCACTTTGAGGAAGTAACAGAATACACAACTCTTCCTTCTGTGATTTTTTACTCCTGTGCTGCATGTTAAACCTATCAGGAAGTGGACATCTGAGGTCAGAATAGGCTCCTGTATCTCATTTCTATTTTACAGTGATGTGCTTTTTGAATCCTTTCTTTTTTTCCTTTCTTTTTTTCTATGAAAAGAGATGTTTCTTGCGTAGGGAATGGAATTTCTCCTGTGTTATGTCTGAAAAATGGACAGAGCTGATATTGTTCTTCATTAAAGATTAGTAAAAGAACTCAGCTCCTCTTCCTAGTAACTGTATGGGTGAGGGGAGGTCATCAAATTAACTTTCTTGCAAATAAATAGACTACAAGAAAATCCAGATAGTCTTGGAATGGTTCTCTGAAACATTTAATCATAGAATTATCAGGTTTAGAAGGGGCCTCAAGGATCTTCTAGTTCCAACCCCTCTGCCATGGGCAGGGACACTTCACACTAGATCAGGTTGCTCAGAGCCACATCCAGCCTGGCCTTAAAAACCTCCAGGGATGAGGCTTCCACCACCTCCCTGGGCAACCTGTTCCACTGTCTCACCACCCTCATGCTGAAGAACATCTACCTAACATCCAATCTGAATCTACCCACCTCTAATTTTGCTCCATTCCCCCTAGTCCTATCACTCCCTGACACCCTAAAAAGTCCCTCCCCAGCTTTCTTGTAGGCCCCCTTCAGATACTGGAAGACCACAATAAAGTCTCCTTGGAGCTTTCTCTTCTCCAACTGAACAACCCCAACTCTCTCAGTCTGTCTTCATAGGAGAGGTGCTCCAGCATTCTGATCATCCCCATGGCCCTTCTCTGGACATGGTGGAGCATGGCCAGATCTTTCTTGTAATAGGGGCTCTAGAACCGGACGCAGTACTCCAGGTGGGGTCTCACCAGAGCTGAGTAGAGGGGGAGAATCACCTCCCTTGACCTGCTGGCTACACTTCTCTTGATGCAGCCCAGGATGTGATTTGCTTTTTGTGCTGCAAGTGCACACTGTTGGCCCATGTTGAGCTTCTCATCCACCAGCACCCCCAAATCCTTTTCTTCAGGGCTGCTCTCAAGGCAGTGCCTGCCCAGCCTGTATCAGTGCTTGGGATTGCCCTGACCCAGATGCATGACCTTGCACTTGGTCTTGTTGAACCTCATGAGGTTGTCATGGGCCCACCTCTCCAGCCTGTCAAGGTCCCTCTGGATGGATCCCTTCCCTCCAGCCTGTCAGCTGCACCACACAGCTTGCTGTCATCATATCTAAATGTCGTTATTTAAATAACATCTTTCAAATGTTATTCCTTATAACATTTGGAAATAGCAAATCAAGTAGCATCTAGACATGAATGTCTCAGTATGCTGAGCCATATAACAGAGTCCCTGACTAGAAAAAACAGGCTTCAAAGGGAGGACTTGTTAGCTCCACAGATAGAGCTGAAGCAGCCCTAAGCTAAGCATATTCCACAGTGTAGCTGAGCAACAAGCAAGGCAAAGTCTGGCAGTGACATTTATAGCAATCACAGTTCTTATAATTTTCCACTTTGCCATCTCAGAGTGTGGAGGAACAGTTGGGAGCTTTACAAATGTGAATTCAGGCTATTTTAACACAACTTAATGACTCTCTATCACCCATCACCTAGCAATCCTTCAGAATGATAGAGTCGTGGCAGAGGTGGGTAGCTGGCAGAACAATTATCAACCTAATTCCTTTGATCAGCGAATAAGATATGCTGTGGATTTTAAATTCAGCCCCTTGCTTATCTCTACACACTTCTTCCTGATGATTCAGTCTTCTCAGGCTCTGCAGCAATTCCTTTGGCATGCTGCTCACTCTTTGGGGCGTTCTCAAAGCAAATAGGAAGCTCGAAAGTGCTGAAACGTGAATTCCTGCGTGACTGCTTTCCATGGATATCTTTGGTGTCATTTCTCCTGCTGTGAAATCCCCATGAGTTCCTTAGAATAATGAAGGTACAACTTGTACTTTCCCCAGCTTGCCTAAAACAGCTATCAACACACTTGAACAGCGGATAGAAGTCCTTAAATCTCAGTGTTTCCATTGTGAAGGAACAATTAATCTCCACTAAAGGTACTGTTAGTGTTACTGCTTGGAAACCACAGGGATGGGGAACTCTTAGCACAGTTTGTAGGTTAGAGCCAACTGGCAGTTTCTCTGAAGTTCTCTTTGGTTTTGCTGTCTACAGCTTATCTCAGCTGAATGCCCAGCTGGTTTTTCCACATCCTGCAAGAGTTGTTCCTAGCTTGGCACGTAGACAGAATTGTCCAGACCCTTGGTTTAAGGAACAGCAAACTGAATGTGAATGTGGCTTCAAGCTTTTGACCTGGATCTACCTACCCTTTGGTATACTCCTCTTGCTTGAGGAGCTTATTTCTCTGCTATTCCAGGAGTAGATCCAGAGGAGGGCCACGAAAATGATCAGGTGGCTGGAGCACCTCTCCTACAATGACAGCCTGAGAAAGCTGGGTTATTCAGCCTGGAGAAGAGAAGGCTCCAGGGAGACCTAACAGGGACTTCCCAGTACCTGTTGGTTTTAATATTAGTTGAAGATTAATATGTCTTCAGTGTATGCCATGGTGGAGGCTACAGTGGCACAGCAGGGCAACAGAGCTGGTGCTGATGAGGAGAGCTTGGTTGTCATGGCCCTCCTGGCTGCATGCCATGGGAGAAGTTAGCCTGCCGGTGACTGCGTGCTAGCAGGAGCTTGCTCTTGCTCATCATCTAGAGAGCTCAGCTGTCTTTACAGATCTGGCCCAGCCACCATGGTGGGCATGGCCACTGTAGCTGTCCATGGGTGGTGAGATGAGCACATGAAGGGCCTATGCTCAAGGACCATTTCTCAGGCTTCCCTTTTGCCAGTAGCTCTGCACCAGGCCCAGCTTCTGTCAAGCACAAGAAGGTACAACGAGGGGCTGAAGTTGATGGCTTCCTTTGGCCTGGAGAAGGAGGGCTAAGGGGTAACTAAGGGCAGTCTCCACTCTCTTAACTGGGTTTGTAAAGAAGACAGTGATAGACTCTTCCCAGAGGGACACAGAGAAAGGACAAGAAACAATGGGCTCATGTGGTACCACAGGCAATGATGGTGGGATGTAAGGAAAGAATTTGTCACGGTAAGAGCAGTTAAGGCAAGAAATAGGTTGCCCAGAGAGGTTGTGGAACTTCGGCATGCTTAAGCAAGACTGAGCATCCCCATGTGGCTTTGAGTTCTTGCTTTGAGCTGGTTTGGGACTTGATGGCTCCTGAATGTCAGTCCCTTCCAATCTCAACTAACTTATGACTGTTTGGTTCTAAGAAGATGTCCATGAGAGGAAAATGTGGGGATGCACTGCATAATTCACTCTGCAATGTGCAGTACAAAGATTCCCTCTGGCAGTCACAGAACTATTCAGAGGGTGTGGTGGCAAACCAATTTATGTAACCCTCTTTTATCTCTTCCATTGTAGCAGCTTCCTCTTCATTTCCTGAGACATTTTGCACCGGATTGTGAATTCGTTTCACTCCTCCCTTTGTTATGGAGTAATGTAAATTCTTCTGACTTTAAAGGCATCTTTCAAGATCATTTGATTAAAAGATTTCTGCAGGAAGGAGAGGAGTTAGGTAGAGGAGCAATTGCTAGAATGGGTCTATTGCTTGGTAGTCTTCACTGGAAAGTTTCTGATTACAGTTTGGTGGCTCTATTCTTAAACTTCATTCTTAACACTTTGTGAGAGAAATTAGCATCTATTGCTGAAGCGTGTCCCAAGAAGGGCAACAAGGTTGGTGAGGGGTTTGGAACACCAGCCCTGTGAGGAGAGACTGAGGGAGCTGGGGTTGCTTAGCCTGGAGAAGAGGAGACTCAGGGGTGACCTTAATTGCTCTCTACAACTACCTGAAGGGAGGTTGCAGACAGGCGGAGGTTGGTCTCTTCTCCCAGGCACCCAGCACCACAACAAGAGGACACAGTCTCAGGCTGCACCAGGGGAGGTTTAGGCTGGATGTTAGGAAGAAATTCTACACAGGGAGAGTGATTTGCCATTGGAATGGGCTGCCCAGGGAGGTGGTGGAATCACCATCATTGGAGGTGTTTAGGAGGAGACTTGTTAGGGTGCTTGGTTGCATGGTTTAGTTGATTAGGGTATGCTGGATGATAGGTTGGATGTGATCATCTCAAAGGTCTCTTCCAACCTGGTCTATTCTATTCTATTCTATTTGCACAACCCAAAAGCCATGCCCAGGACAAAAGAGCATTTTTGTGCAGTACTCTTGTAACTGCTTCTCACATTAGGATCATCTCAGGAGGCACAGAAGCCTTGCAGAAGGATTGTAAGTTTCTCACCATTGTGGTCCAGAAAAGGTTTCTGCTTTCCAGACGTTCTGTTCTTTATGTTGTCCTTTCAGGATGGCTGCTCAATTGTGTGCTGTGCTGTGTTGGCATTACTGAGAGTGGTTCACATTAAGTGAGATAATTTGTGTGGAAAAAAGGCAATTCAGGGTTTAGTGCAGCATTTGGAAGAAGCTGCTGTTTAAAGCCTTGGGGCAAGGGAAAAGAATGAGATGAGTGTGGAGGAAAAAGAGAGAGAATTAACTCGGGAGAAGGTGGAAGATCTCAAAGAAATGTATTTTGGGAAGAAAAAAAGCTTTGAAGCACAGTGCAAGAATGAGATAAGTGGAGTAAAAAGAGAGAATTAACTCAGCAGAAGGTGGAAGATCTGAAAGAAATGCATTTTGGGAAGTAAAAAAGCTTCGAAGCACAATGGAAGAATAAGGTAAGTGGAGTAAAAAGAGAGAGAATTAACTCAGGAGAAAGTGGAAGATCTGAAAGAAATGCATTTTGGGAAGTAAAAAAGCTTCGAAGCACAATGGAAGAATAAGGTAAGTGGAGTAAAAAGAGAGAGAATTCACTCAGGAGAAGGAGGAAGATCTGAAAGAAATTTATTTTGGGAAGAGAAAAAGCTTTGAAGCACAGTGCAAGAATGACCTGAGTGGAGTAAAAAGAGAGAATTAACTCAGGAGGAGGTGGAAGATCTGAAAGAAATGTATTTTGTGAAGACAAGAAGCTTTGAAGCACAATGCAAGTGTTTATATTCAGCCACTTACTGATATATTTAGTTTCCTTTCTCTAGCTAAATAGTAAAGGCTATTTGATAGTCACTATTTGATACCAGCAGTGATGTAACTGGATTTTTTTAATGAAGTTACAACTTGTCTAATATGGGCAAGTACATACAGCTCAGCACAGGAATGTTGTACTAATCTAAGCAGCCAGGTGCTCCTTGAGACATTAGAGAACAGCAGGTCAGATCAGGAGCCTGAGCCCACTGAGGCCGTCGGAAAGCCACTGACATTCAAAATTCAATTAGCTATACAAAATGGCACCCAAATATCAACTCCTCCTTTAAAAAATAACTAGCAATTAAGTTAGCTTGTAAATACATTCATGTTTGGTTTTGTTTGTTTGTTTCTCAAGGGGATGATGTAGTCTTTGAAGATGAAATTGAAGCGTTGCAAGTGCAAGTGGATAAACTTACTGCTATGGGAGTGAACAAGGTAATTGCACTCGGACACTCTGGTTTTACTGTGGACAAGACTATTGCCCAGAAGGTGAAAGGAGTGGATGTTGTAATTGGAGGACATACCAACACATTTCTCTATACAGGTATTTTACTTCTTACTGAAATGTTGCTTCTAAAGCGAATCTGAAACTGAGTGTTTCCATTTTCAACTCAAGAGGACTTTCACAAATGTGGTTTACTGCTGGCTCTGCTGGACCAGGTTCATAGCTGGCCACCTATCTTTTCAGACAAGGCCTTCAGACTGTCTAGAAACCTCTGCCAGAAGTCCTTGAAGAGGGGTCGGTTGATTCTCTTCAGGCTCTCTTTGGTGCTGGCATTCACGCTGACATACAGCTGTGTCACTGGCCCCAGGATCCTAATCTCCTCTGGGAACTGTGCATTTGTGACCAGAAAGCTAGAGATGCCATGCTGGTGCAGGAGCTTCACAAACTGGTTGATCTGTGGGTACATGATGGGTTCTCCCACCAGGGACAGGGCACGGTGCTTTGGCATCATCTGTAACTGCCATGGTAGAATTTAATACAGCCTGTGAGCAAGAAGTGCCCTAACTCACTGAAATACTCCCTAGTGCTGTGGATGCTCATGGTGATGTATTCAAAGTGTGACAGAGGAACAAAGGCAGCAACACTCCTAAATTCCTGCCAAACATATCGTACCTGCTTCAAGTTCACACATATAAGGAATAAAAAAGGATGTCTACATTTAAATTTGTATATGACTTAACATATGAGGCTCCAAAGGTGGTACCAGGGTTAATTTTCCATAGAATGTGATTCTGTATTCATAGGTCAGTCACATGAGACTTCAAAAGTGGTCCCAGAGTTGATTTTCCACAGAATGTGATTCTGTATTCACAGGTCTCTATTGTCCCTGCCACTAAAATGTTTTCCCATGTTTCCTCTGTCATTTTCAGTCCTTCTTTTAATCTCTCACTTTGTTCTTCTTTGCCCTAGACATAGACACCATTCCAGAGGTGTTGATCTGATCTCCTCAGCAGCTGTTCTGCTTTATGTAGAACCTGCCACCAGCAGCTTCTCCAGGGCTGCTGCCTTCCCTGTGCTAAAGCATGATGACACAAGTGAAAGAAAGGGGTTTAGTTTGGTTTTGCTTTAAACCATCAAGGGTAGCTCATTAAATCTGCCAGAAACTTCATCAACTGCTTGAGAGTATAACAGGAAGTCTCAGGAGCTGCCAACAAAATTTCCCTTGTGCCCCAGTCCCAGGGGTAGCACCAGGTACCCTAGGAACTTAGCCACTTGAAGGTTTTGCACTCTGTTTCATCCTCTCCTCTTCCTACTCACCTCCTCTCACATTCTCATGCTTTTTTCCTCTCACCTGGCCTCTCACCTTTTGCTGTCCCTCTTGTTAAAGACAAATAATTGCGTGCTGCAGTTTTACATTAAAGAGCTCACAATCTCCCTTGAAATCCGCCTCAAGGAATAATTAATGACACATAGAATTGGCATACCTGTGAGTCAGAGGCTGCAAACACTCAGCACAGGGATGCAGCAGGGAAGTGGCCAAACTGGAAGAGACAGCAGGACTGACCATCTCAATGTCTTGTCTCCAAGAGTGACCGAGTGAGGATGGCCAAGCCTGTGGATGGAGATGTAGTACACAGGTCTGTCTCTGTCTCCCACCAGCTTGCAGATCAGGGATTTCCCAAGCCAGTAGTGTCTTGGTATTTACTGGTTCCCACTGGAGCTTCTCTTCTGTGAACCTGCCCCATCTCCTCTTGAGCCTTTTGCCTTCACCACAGCTGGTGCAGAGCATTCCATTGCTCACCTGCACATTCCACAAAGACCTTGGTCTTTTGTCTCTGTGCAGCCTGCTTCCCACTGACAGCATCTATCACCAGCTATATAGAATTAAGTGTTCCAAGTGTGCATTTCTTGTGACTTTACACTGCAAAATCCAGACTGAGAGAGTGGAGAGTTTGTCCCTTGAAGTGATGGCCATAGGAGACAGAATGCCTTGTTGGGTGTGGTCCAAAGAGGTGCCACTGCCACAATCTGATGAGTTGTTGTTAAGATATCAGAGATCATGCCCTGTCTAGATCTGCAGGAGCTCCTGTGCACATCTGTTGTCATTCCTGTTGTCAGAGCAGACTATGGGCTGACCACTCAGTGGATAAATACTTGGATGGTTGCACTCCAAGAGCAATGGGCAATGGCTCGAAGTCTATGGGGAGACGAGTGATGAGTGCTGCTCCTCAGGGGTTGGTGCTGTTTAACACAGACAGTGGGGTTAAGTGCACCCTCAGCAGGTTTGCTGATGACACCAACCTGTGTGATGCAGTTGACATGCTGGAGGGAGGGGATGCCATCCAGAGGGACCTTAACAGGGTTGAGAGATGTGGCAATGCCAGTCTCATGAAGTTCAACAAAGCCAAGTTCCTGCACCTGTGTCAGGGCAATGCCAAACACAGACATGGGCTGGGCAGAGTATGAATAGAGAGCAGTCCTGAGGAGAAGGACTTGGGGGTCCTGGTTGATGAGAAACAACATGAGCTGGCAATGTGTGCTTGAAGCCCATAGTGTCAGCTGTGTCCTGGGCTGCATTAAAGGAAGCATGGCCACCTGCTCAAGGAAGGTGATTCTCCTCCTGTACTCCACTCTTGTGAGACCCCACCTGGAGTACTGTGTCCAGCTCTAGGGCCCCAACACCAGAAGACTGTGGAACTGTTAGACTGGGTCTAGAGGAGGGACATGAAGATGATCAGAGTTGGGGTTGTTCAGCCTGAACAAGAGAAGGCTCCAGGGAGACCTTTTAGCAGCCTTCCAGTATTTGAAATGGACCTACAAGATAGCTGGAGAATGACTTTTTACAAAGGCCTGAAGTGACAGGATGAGAGGCAATGGCTTCAAACTGGAAGAGACTCAATTTAGGTTAGACACTAGGAAGAAATTCTTCACCACAAGGGTGATGAGACACTGGAACAGGTTGCCCAGAGATGACATGGAGTCTCCTATCCTGGAAGTGTTCAGAGACAGGTTGGACGGGGCCTTGAGCAACCTGGTCTAGTAGGAGGCATCCCTGCCCCTGTCAGGGAAGTTGTTTGAACTAGATGCTCTTTAAGGTCCCTTCCAGCCCAAATTGCTCTGAGTCAGAGTGATAATTAATCCTGCAAGAGCGTATCAGGATTGGAAAATGTTTCTTCAGAAAGCAAGAAATGAGCGAGGCTCTGGACAAGCACTTAACCAGCTGCAGCTGATGTAAACCAAAAGGATGACTAGAAAGCAGAACTTTCTCTTCCTAATGCTCTGCAATTCAAGGACTGCACAAGGGCAAGAGACCATAACTGAGTCAGTTCCAAAAAAACCCCAAAGACACTTTTGCTCACATAAATCCTGCAGGGCTCTCATTAGCTACAGGATTTCTTAAAGTGCTCTCAAAATAAATGGGGTGGATTAGAAGGGGTGTGACCAGCAGGTCGAGAGAGGTTCTCCTCTACTCTGCACTGGTGAGGCCACATCTGGCATATTGTGTCCAGTTCTGGGCCCCTCAGCTCAAGAAAGACAGTGAGCTGCTTGGAAGAGACAAGCACAGAGCCATGAGGATAATGACAGGAGTGGAACATCTGCATGAGGAGAGACTGAGGGAGCTGAGGCTCTTTAGCCTAGAGAAGAGGAGACTGAGGGGTGACCTCATCAGTGTTTATGAATATGTAAAGGGTGAGTGCCAAGAGGAAGGAGCCAGGCTCTGCTCAGTGATGCCCAGTGCCAGGACAAGGGGCAATGGGTGGAAGCTGAGGCATAGGAAGTTTCACATAAACATGAGGAAAAAAATTTTCGCTGTGAGAGTGACAGAGCACTGGAGCAGGCTGCCCGGGGGTGTGTGGAGTCTCCCTCCCTTGAGATATCCCAAACCCAAGTGGATGTGTTCCTGTGGGATCTGGTCTAGGTGATCCTGCTCTGGCAAGGGGGTTGGACTGGATGATCTTTTGAGGTCCCTTCCAGCCCCTGAAATTCTGTGATTCTATGATCAATACAGAGTACTGAAGAAGCATCATCAAGAAACTAACTGTAAGCCAGGCTGGCAGTAGGGAAAACTAGGTCCCTGCTGAGTTTGCTTCAGCTTGTAGTTTGTTACAGCCATTCCCCCTGCAGAAGCAGAGGGCTTAGAGATAAATACAAATCATATTGGAGTTCTAGGAGGAACATTTGTCATGCTGCTTATCCCAGGATTTCATGTTACATAAACAACTGTAAATGGAAGGAAACAAGTTGTTCTGTGAGCAGTGGAAGCGAGGAGTCTGCTTTCCTCCGGATCCGTGTCCTCCGCACCCGCTCCCCCACCCCACCAGCACCACAGCTCTCACCAGCACATGAATAGGAAATGCTTTTGCAGGGGGGCTCTGCAAGGGGGTCTGCTGTGCAGCACATGAAGCCTTTCAGAGCTGCCTGATCTTGGTCTTTGCCTAGAGTGGGGTAGAAATACTGAGAGGAGTACCAGGGAGTGATACTGCTTAGTATGGTCAAGGAGACAGGGAGAAGGTGGTACCCTGGAGACAAGAGCTGTGCTGTGTAGTTTTTCTCGCTGCTTTCTTCACCTGTGTGGTTTCTAAGTCCTGCAGCAGCCCTATTGAGTTGACATCTCTTTTCTCTGCAGATGCCTTGCTTTAATCTGTTACCAAGTCCTACGTCTAATCACCCTCCAAATTTGCAGGTTGATAAGAGTCTTCAGTCAATGACTACATAACCACAATGCTAATGGGGTTTGCTTCCATAGGGGGTTTGCAGCCTGACTGAAATTTTGGAGGCTGTCCTGGCTTTGCTGGGACAAAATCCCAGGCCAGCCATGGGCTGCAGCCCATTATCAGTTGTGACCCAGACAGGACACCTGCCTGAAGCTGGCTCAGAGGTGTATCCCATAACATGAGCATCACACAGTATGAAGGAGGAACTTTGCTGAGGAGAGAGTAGTCTCCTGCTAGGGCCTCATTCTTGGGCTCTTCCTCATCCTGTTCCTCTTCCTGCTCTTCTTCCTGCTTTTGAGAACTGTCTTCCTGGATATTGTGGCTGCTGCACTTTTGCTGAGTATAGCTTTATAACTGGTGTTCCCCAGGGCTCAGCTGGGGCCAGTTTAACAAGCGCTGGATTCAAATATCTTGAAGGTCTTTTCCAACCTAAACAATTCTAATTTGTCCAGTTCTGGGTCCCTCAGTTTAGGGAAGATGTTGACTTGCTGGAACGTGTCCAGAGAAGGGCAACAAAGCTGGGGAGGGGTTTGGAGCACAGCCCTGTGAGGAGAGGCTGAGGGAGCTGGGGTTGCTTAGCCTGGAGAAGAGGAGGCTGAGGGGAGACCTTATTGCTCTCTACAACTCCCTGAAGGGAGGTTGTAGCCAGGTGGGGTTGGTCTCTTCTCCCAGGCAACCAGCATCGGAACAAGAGGACACAGTCTCAAGCTGCACCAGGGGAGGTTTAGGCTGGATGTTAGGAAGAGGTTCATCATAGAAAGAGTAATCAGCCATTGGGATGTGCTGCCCAGGGAGGTGGTGGAGTCACCATCACTGGAGGTGTTTAGGAAGAGACTGGATGGGGAGCTTGGTGCCATGGTTTAGTTGATTAGATGGTGTTGGATGATGGGTTGGACACGATGATTTCAAAGGTCTCTTCCAACCTGGTTAATTCTTATTCTTTTTCTTTTTCCTCTCCTCTCCTCTCCCTTTTTCCTCTCCTCTCCTCTCCCTTTTTCCTCTCCTCTCCCCTCTCCCTTTTCTCCTCTCCTCTCTCTCCTCTCCTCTCCTCTCCTCTCCTCTCCTCTCCTCTCCTCTCCTCTCCTCTCCTCTCCTCTCCTCTCCTCTCCTCTCCTCTCCTCTCCTCTCCTCTCCTCTCCTCTCCTCTCCTCTCCTCTCCTCTCCTCTCCTCTCCTCTCCTCTCCTCTCCTCTCCTCTCCTCTCCTCTCCTCTCCTCTCCTCTCCTCTCCTCTCCTCTCCTCTCCTCTCCTCTCCTCTCCTCTCCTCTCCTCTCCTCTCCTCTCCTCTCCTCTCCTCTCCTCTCCTCTCCTCTCCTCTCCTCTCCTCTCCTCTCCTCTCCTCTCCTCTCCTCTCCTCTCCTCTCCTCTCCTCTCCTCTCCTCTCCTCTCCTCTCCTCTCCTCTCCTCTCCTCTCCTCTCCTCTCCTCTCCTCTCCTCTCCTCTCCTCTCCTCTCCTCTCCTCTCCTCTCCTCTCCTCTCCTCTCCTCTCCTCTCCTCTCCTCTCCTCTCCTCTCCTCTCCTCTCCTCTCCTCTCCTCTCCTCTCCTCTCCTCTCCTCTCCTCTCCTCTCCTCTCCTCTCCTCTCCTCTCCTCTCCTCTCCTCCCCTCCCTCCCCTCCCCTCCCCTCCCCTCCCTCCCCTCCCCTCCCCTCCCTCCCCTCCCTCCCTCCCCTCCCCTCCCTTTTCTTTTCTCCTTTTCTTTTCTTTTCTTTTCTTTTCTTTTCTTTTCTTTTCTTTTCTTTTCTTTTCTTTTCTTTTCTTTTCTTTTCTTTTCTTTTCTTTTCTTTTCTTTTCTTTTCTTTTCTTTTCTTTTCTTTTCTTTTCTTTTCTTTTCTTTTCTTTTCTTTTCTTTTCTTTTCCTATGATTTTCCCCATATCTGGGGCTAAACTCTAGCACTAGTTACTCTACCAACTGATCACCCCTAGCCAGCAGAGAAAAGGAAGCAGGAAAAGGAGAAAAAAACTTTCTGCTGAAATGAAAAGACATTTAACAAAACAGGCCAACTGGTACCAATGTCATGGAATCAAAGCACATGGACAAGGCTACATTTGGTATAGCAAAAAAATCCAACCCAAAATTAAAATGCACAAATGTAAGCACAGATTCTCAGAGCTGCTTAGAGGTATTATCCCTTAGAATCATTTCTACTTGTTTGTACTAAAAAACCCTATGTACATTTTCCTGACATTCTCATTTTTCATCTGATGCAGAATAATGCAGGGTGAAGGCTTAACAACAATCTCTTCAGCCAGAGGCTAGCATGTGCTCGCTGCTGAGAGGTTTAGATGGGAATAATTGGGATGAAAAGTTCCTTTGTTGTTAATGTGACATGATCTCACGGAGGAGCGTGCTGTCCCAACTTAAAGAAACACTGTGGCACTTATCAGAGCTCATGTCCTGAAAACAACACTGTCACTCATGAAATGACATTGGGCTGGATGATCTTTCAAGGTCCCTTCCCAACCCCTAAGGGTCTGTGATTCTGTGTGAATAATCAGATCACAGAATCATGGAATGATCTGGGTTGGAAGGGACCTCCAAAGGTCATTTAGTCCAACCCCCTCTGCAGTCCACAAGGACATCCTCAATTAGATCAGGCTGCCCAGAGCCCTGCCGAGCCTCACTTTGAATATCTCCAGGGATGAGGCCCAAATCACATCCCTGGGCAAGCTGTTCCAGTGTTCCACTACCCTTATGGTAAAGAACCTGTTCCTAACAGAATACAGAAACAACCAGGTTGGAAAAGAAATTTGAGATTGTCAGGTCCAACCTATCACCCAACACCATCTCATCAAATAAGCCGTGGCACCAAGTGCCCCATGCAGTCTTTTTTAAACACTTCCAGGGATGGTGACTCCATCACCCCCCTGGGCAGCACATTCCATATGGCCAGTCTCTTTCTGGAAGAATTTCTTCCTGACAGCCAACCTAAACCTCCCCTGGCACAGCTTGAGACTGTGTCCTCTTGTTCTGTCACAGGTTGCCTGGGAGAAGTGACTGATCACCACCTGGCTACAAACTCCCTTCTGGTAGTTGTAGACAGCAATAAGGTCTCCCCTCAGCCTCCTCTTCTCCAGGCTAAGCAACCCCAGCTCCCTCAGCCTCTCCTCACAGGGCTGTGCTCCAGACTCCTCACCAATTTTGTTGCCCTTCTCTGGACACGTTCCAGCACCTCAACATCTTTCCTAAACTGAGGGGCTCAGAACTGGACACAGGACTCAAGGTGTGGCCTAACCAGTGCTGAGTGCAGGGGCACAATGACTGCCCTACTCCTGCTGGTTGGTCTATTATTGATCCAGGCCAGGATGGCATTGGCCTTCTTGGCCACTTGGGCACACTGCTGGCTCACCAATCTAAATCTGCTCTTCTCTAGTTTGAAGCTATTGCCCCTCATCCTATCACTTCATAAACAATCTCTCTCTGTCCTTCTTGTAGGCATGTTTACTTGCTGTCAAATACAGCCATTGCTGCCTCTGCTGAATATCCTGTTTGGGTTCTTAAGGCTGAGAAACCTTTGCAATGTCATTCCAACGATTCCTTGAGGGTCACATGAGCTGAAGACCTGCTTTGCATTCTTGTTTCGTGCAGGCACCCCACCCTCCACTGAACAGCCAGCTGGCCCGTACCCATTCCTGGTTGACTCAGATGATGGGAGGAAGGTGCCAGTTGTGCAGGCTTATGCTTATGGAAAATATCTTGGTTACTTAAATGTTACATTTGACAAGAAAGGAAATGTAGTTGAAGCAGTTGGAAACCCCATTCTGCTGGACAGCAGTGTTCCTGAAGGTATGTGGAGCAGTCGTTTGGATTTGCCTGCAGCGCTCTGCTACAGTTCAAGTGTTACTATGCGAAATGCACGGGACAGAGTCACAGAGGAAACCACTTTGCTTCCAGAGCTTGCACTTCTCTTTGGTGTAGGGTTTAGGATGTGTTACTGCTGCATCCATTTGCCTCAATTTCTCTTTCTGAATGTTGGTGGGGTTTTTTAACATATACACAAACTCAGTGCATGTTTTTGCCTGTTTTAAGTCACTGAATCAAAGAATCAATAAGGTTGGAAAAGACCTCAAGGATCATCAAGTCCAACCTGTCACCCAACACCTCATGACTACTAAACCATGGCACCAAGTGCCACGTCCAATCCCCTCTTGAATACCTCCAGGGACAGTGACTCCACCACTTCCCTGGGCAGCCCATTCCAATGCCTAACAAGTCTCTCTGTGAAGAACTTTCTCCTCACCTTGAGCTTAAACTTCCTCTGTTGCAGCTTGAGCCTGTGTCCTGAGAAGCCTTTTGTAGGACTTGGCTGATATATTACCTTGCCATTCAGCAGAGACTGTTGTACCTAGCCCTGACATGATGATTTCAGGTACTGGAATGTGCCGCCCAGGTTGGTGGTTGAGTCACCTACCCTGGATGTGTTTAAGGGACATTTAATGTGGTGTTTGAGGATTTATTTTAGGGGTGAACCTTGCAGAGTAGGGTTATTGGTTGGACTTGGTGATCCTGAGGGTCTTTTTCCCCTCTCCCCCTGCCAGACAAGGAAAAAGAAAGAAGAGAAAAGCAGAGAGTAGCTTGTTAGTACATAGCCACAAGAAGAATGCAGCCAAGGTCAGCAACAGCCAAGCAAAAGCTACCAGCTGGTGTCTGCTAGAGTGAAGAAGCCAAGAAAAGAGAAAACTAGTTTCTACAACTAACTTTATGTCAGTGATCAGACCAATGAGACTATTTAGACTTTATTTTCCTTTTACATCCAATGGTAATTTGTTTATATTTTGCCACTTTCTACTCAAGATTTGTGGAAAATTTCCTAGGCATCAGCCTAAAACTGCCACAATAGACCCTGCCACCTGTCGAGGTAGGCACTAGAAACCTCATCACAGCTAGAGGTTCAAACAGGAGTGGGCAAAAGAAGCATTTTTGTTGTAGAGGAGATAAGCTTGATGTGGCACAGGTGTGGCTTGTTCACTTGATTTATTTGTCCTGCCTGCTCCTTTCACAGGCTTTGTTTGAAGTGAGTGTAGATGACATGTTGCTCAAAGAGTGTAACGAGAGGACACAGTCTCAAGCTGTGTCAAGGGAGGTTTAGGCTGGATGTTAGGAAGATGTCTTCCCAGAAAGAGAGATTGGCCATTGAAATGGGCTGCCCAGGGAGGTGGTGGAGTCACCATCACTGCAGGTGTTCAAGAAGAGACTGGATGAAGCACTTGGTGCCATGGTTTAGTTGATTAGATGGTGTTGGGTGATGGGTTGGACTTGATGGTCTCAAAGGTCTTTTCCATTCCAGAGCCATGAAGAGCAGGAGGTTTTCCCCCCCCAGAGCTTTGTATTCACTGAGCGTCTTTAATACGAGACTGCGTGGTGGTGTTTTGACACTTTCATACTGCTTTATAGATAAGCACATTAAAGAAGAAGTGGAAGAATGGAGAAAAACCTGGGGAATTACTCTGAGGAGATTGGAAAAACCAGTGTTTACCTGAATGGCACCAGCCAAGCCTGCCGTTTCCAGGAGTGTAACATGGGAAATCTGCTCTGTGATGCTGCGGTGAGACACGGCCGCCACAGGTGGCAATCACATCCCAGTGCTGTGCCAGAGCATCACATGAAACTCCCCCTGGCTCTGACCAGCACACGGGCTCTGTGCTGCTTGCCAACACTTTTCCAGCACAACTCTAGACAGGTCTGGAAGAAGCAAGGCTTGCACTAAAAGCAGGGGTCAGAGTGGCTTGAGAGCAGCCAGGCAGAAAGGGACCTGGGGGTACTGGTTGACAGCCAGCTGAACATGAGCCAGCAGTGTGCCCAGGTGGTCAAGAAGGCCAATGGCATCCTGGCCTGCATCAGGAATAGCGTGGCCAGCAGGACCAGGGAAGATATTCAGCCCCTGTACTCAGCACTGGTTAGGCCACACCTTGAGTACTGTGTCTAATTCTGGGCCCCTCAATTCAAGAAAGATGTTGAGTTGGTCAAATATGTCCAGAGAAAGGCATCAGAGCTGGCAAGGGGTCTGGATCACAAGCCCTGTGAGGAGAGGCTGAGGGAGCTGGGGTTGTTTAGACAACTTTGTCTAGGGTTGCCTAGACAAAGTGAGGGCTAAACTAACGCTCTCCTTTGGTAGCTCTATGAGAACGTTGGGCATCCAGACAGGAAGTCATGGAACCACGTCTCGATGTGCATCCTGAACGGAGGTGGCATTCGGTCACCCATCGATGAAGAGAGCACTAATGGTATGTAAAATCCCAGCCTGACAGCTTTTTCAAGGAGGAAGAATCAAGTTACCATGTAACTGGGGCACCTCAATACAAGGGAGAGGTGGAGGTGCTGCAGCCAGTGCAGAGGAGGTCAATGAAGCTGGGGAAGGGCCTGGAGAACAAATCTTATGAAGAGTGACTGATGGAGTTGGGGATGGTCAGTTTGGAAAAGAGCAGGCAGAGGGAGACCTCATTGCTCTCTACAACTACCTGAAAGGACACTGTGGAGAGGCTGGTGCTGGTCTCTTCTCCCAGGTAATTAGTGACAGAACAAGAGGGAATGGCCTCAAACTGTGACTGGGTAGGTTTAGACTGGACATTAGGAAACATTTTTCACAGCAAGAGTGGTCAGGCATTGGAATGTGCTGCCCAGGGAGGTGGTTGAGTCACCAAGCCTGGATGTGTTTAAAGGTGGTTTGGATGTGGTGCTTGGGGATATGGTTTAGGGGTCAACCATGCAGGGAAGGGTTCTGGGTTGGACTTGGTGATCGCGAGGATCTTTTCCAAGCTGAATGCTTCTGTGATTCTGTAAATCAAGTCTTGTTCCCCCAGGTAGCATCACTGTGGAAGATTTGCTCTCTGTTTTGCCATTTGGAGGTCGTTTTGACCTGGTGAGGGTGAAAGGCTCCACTCTGAAGGAAGCTTTTGAGCACAGTGTGCGCAGATATGGAAGAGGAAGCGGAGAGCTGCTGCAGGTTGGAGGTAGATTTTCTTTCTTCTTCTTCTTCTTCTCAAGTTCCATCTCTTCTGTGGGCCTTGTTTGCATTACAGCAGGAAGCCTCTTTAAGAGTGGAAACCAAGCTGGCCACACATGCTAGCCCCCTGCCTCAAGCTTGCCAGCTGGCAGTTGATCTTGTGTGTGTTTAATTGAGCCACTGCAGCACAGAAGCTCTCACTGTTCCCTTCAGCAGTGAGAGGGCTCCCAGTTGGTTCAGCAACCTCCATGGCAGCAGATTAATACTTCAGTCAACAAGAAGAAGATATAACTGAGTGTAACATGCTACAGCAAACTGATTTTGAGTTCTTCCCTGGGAGCCCAGGCTGGTTTTCTCTGCCAGTTACTGCTAAATTCCAGTGTACCAAAATACTTTTGTGCCATTGTCTACTGGTTGCTGACAGTTGCAGAGTTAGTCCAAATGGGCTGTAGAGTTGCTTCAGTGAATTTCTAAGTGGTTTAGGGATGAACAGTTCATGTTAACAACACTTCCTGAACTGCAGCTGCTCATGTGTTTATCCAGCTTTGTATGAAGCTACAGTCAGGTTCATTCCTGGTCTCTCTGTGATGCAATGCAGATTTATTATTGATGTAGCAGAGAAGATAAACTTCAAGGGCAGGGGCTTACAGAATCCTCCCCTCGTCCCTCTCCCACCATGTAGCCTGGAGATAGGGGTCACAACTCTCCCTACCTGATCTGGAACCCTTACAACAGTCTTTCAATCTCACCAGTAAGTTACAACCTTGTTAAATGCCATGGTGAAGCTGCAGCAACACCTCTGCTTGCTGCCTTCACATAGAAAAAGAAGATAACTAATACCTCTGGAAAGAGTCCAGGACAGAAGATCCAGAGCAGGAAGAGTGCCAGGACTGGAAGAGCTTCTCTACTTTGGACAGGCTCCCATGGCTTCCCGATCAGTAAATACTTGGCAGTGTGGTTCTGGGTGCTTCACTCGCCCCAGGCTTAGACTGAGGAAGGCTCACAACCAGAAACATTGCTTCTCCTACAGAGAGGAGAAACCACAACTTTCAGCCCTAGGCTGGCTTTGTTTTTTCCAGGAGAGTACCTATTATCCATAACAGCTGCTAAATTAGGCTGGCTGGCTTGAAAACAACTCATTTCAGCCAACAAGCCAGGGCAATGACTACAGGAGGGAGGGAAGGTATTTTTGTCTTGCACTATCCTAACCCCATGACTAAGAACTTCCTTCTGTAGAGCAGTGATGAGAACAGATGGTCAGGTAAGCAAGTCAGAGTGCTCCAGAATTCTCTAATCCCATGGATTTTTCTGGCAAGGAAAGTAGGGAAGTATCTGGGGTCATTCTACAACCTCTCAGTCACAGAAGCTGCTGTAAAGAATCAACTGCAGATGATGGGGGATTCTTTTTCGGCAGGCACTGCATGAAGTGGCATTCAAATGTGCACTTTGTAGGCATCCACGTGGTCTATGATCTCTCCAGAAGCCCAGGAAGCAGAGTTGTTAGTTTAGAAGTGCTCTGCACTGCCTGCCGGGTCCCAGCCTACGTCCCGCTCCAGATGGAGGAAATATACAACGTGACCCTTCCCTCCTATATGCTGTTTGGAGGAGATGGCTACCACATGCTTAAAGACAAAAATCTGGGATACACTAAAGGTAAGTAAGGGCACCAACAGGGCAATAGACAACTAATTCTCCACAGTTAAGAGATCTTTCTGATTAAGAGGACAAGTCTCAGCCATTTGCTTTTGCTGGATAGGTTAAGTTTGCTTTTAATCTCTCTGCTCTGCATTGTTAGTTTTGGTTGTAGACTGCAATTCTATTCATAGTACCAGTCAGGGTTGGAAGGGACCACAAGGATCATCTAGTTCCAAGCCCCCTGCCATGGGCAGGGACACCTCACACTAGATCAGGCTGGCCAGAGCCTCATCCAGCCTGGGCTTAAACACCTCCAGGGACGGGGCCTCAACCACCTCCCTGGATAACCCATTCCAGGGCTTCACCACTCTCATGGGGAAGAACTTCCTCCTCACATCCAGCCTGAATCTCCCCACCTCCAGCTTCATTCCATTCTCCCTAGTCCTGTCACTACCTGATAGCCTGAGAAGTCCCTCCCCAGCCTTCTTGTAGGCCCCCTTCAGGTACTGGAAGGCCACAACGAGGTCACCTCAGAGCCTTCTCTTCTCCAGACTGAACAACCTCAACTCTTTAAGCCTGCCCTCATAGGAGTGGTGCTCCAGCCCTCTGATCATCCTCATGGCCCTTCTCTGGACACCTTCCAGTACATCCATATCCCTCTTGTATTCTTTTCCAGTTAAATCTCAGCAGTTTCAAAGAGATACTGAGGATTATCAATTCGACACTGTAGAGACAGCAGACCTGAGATCATGTCAGAACAGATAAAAAAGGCAAAAACTCACTAGAGAGAGTACATTTCATGTGCATGGCCTTGCAGTTGGCTAAACAGTATAGAATTAACCAGGTTGGAAAAGACCTTTGAGATCATCAAGTCCAACCTATCATCCAGCACCACGTAATCAACTAAACCATGCAACCAAGCACCCTATCCAGTCTCCTGCTAAACACCTCCAATGATGGTGACTCCACCACCTCCCCGGGCAGCCCATTCCAATGGTGAATCTCTCTTTCTATGAAGAACTTCTTCCTAACCTCCAGCCTAAACCTCCCCTGGTGCAGCTTGAGACTGGGTCCTTTTGTTCTGGTGCTGGTTGCCTGGGAGAAGAGACCAACCCCCCCCCCGGCTATAACCTCCCTCAGGTAGTTGTAGACAGCAATAAGGTCTCCCCTGAGCCTCCTCTTCTCCAGGCTAAACAACCCAGAGAACGACACTGCTAAGCAATTCATGAAAAAGAAAGGTGTTACTGTCTCTAGTCCTCAAGTTTCCATCCATACACTCGACATGCACAAAGGAACCTGAAACAGCTTTTCAGATTGAAATCCTTTATTTCTGAACACACACACAAAGATACAATGCTCTATTTAAATAAATAAATCTTCTATGCAGCACATCTACATTTTCCAGAACTTGAATTGCCTACTTTCTGCTTCTGGATGGTCAGAGCATTGCTTTTCCTTTTCCTTCTGGACCTTCTTCCTTGCAGGCTTTCTTGGTTTTACAGGGTGTTACCATTGAAAATTGCTTCTCACAGGTAGGATTGAGGTTTTAAATCAGATTCAGCCTTCAGCTTGTAAATTAGGGGCAGCTGTAGTTGTTCAGGAAGTATCTGCTTATGCAGAAGTACATGTACATAGGATTCATCAAGAGTAATGAAAGGGAACAACTTGAAAGGTTCTGGTAAAGTTTCCCCCCTTGCAGCAGAGGGATAGCACTAGAATTACTTTTAAGGTGAAGGAGTTGCACTTTAGGATTGTTAAGAGCTTGGATCAGAAGGGACTCGTGGCACATATGGCAGACGGCAGTGAGTTGATGAGGGTCTTCCAGTGCAGAAAACCCACACCACGCTTTGCAGGCATGCAGCGGCGCACAGAGCCGAAATCCTTCCTAGAAGAAAATGGTGAAGTTACAGTTTGAAAGCCACAGCTCTGCCAAACCTCATTGCTCCCTACAAGGGAAGGGAGGCACCTCAATCCAAGAGAGATGTGGAGGGGCTGGAGCCAGTGCAGAGGAGGGCAACAAAGCTGGGGAAGGGCCTGGAGAATAATTCTGAGCAACTGAAGGTGCTGGGGATGGTTTGTTTGGAAAAGAGGAGGCTGAGGGGAGACCTCATTGCTCTCTAAAGTTACCTGAAAGGATGTTGTGGAGAGGCTGGTGCTGGTCTCTCCTCACAGGGAATTAATGATGGAACAAGAGGGAATGGCCTCAAGCTGTGACTGGGTAGGTTTAGACGGGACATTAGGAAAAAACAAACTAACAAAAGTAATAACATGTAAGTCTGTCCAGCGTATTTGTTTTAGGCAAGCAGGACAATGTCAATAGAAATATGAGTTGCAGAAAGATTTACTATGTAACTCTAGGAGGTAAACATGTATAAGATAGTATTTACATAATTCCACCAGGGAGGTAAAGAGTAAGTCTGTATCAACCTTCCTTGGGGAAAAAGAGAAAAGAGAGGGATACATACAAGGAAATTGACTTGAAAATCCCTTTCAGCCTCTTGCTTCTTCCAAATAGAATAGAATTAACCAGGTTGGAAAAGACCTTTGAGATCATCGTGCCCAACCTATCATCCAACACCATCTCATCAACTAAACCATGACACCAAGCACCCCATCCAGGCTCTTCCTAAACACCTCCAGTGATGACGACTCCACCATCTCCCTGGGCAGCACATTGCAATGGCCAATCTCTCTATGAAGAACTTCTTCCTAACATCCAGCCTAAACCTCCCCTGGTGCAGCTTGAGACTGTGTCCTCTTGTTCTGGTGCTGGCTGCCTGGGAGAAGAGACCAACCCCCACCTGGCCACAACCTCCCTTCAGGTAGTTGGAGAGAACAATAAGGTCTCCCCTCAGCCTCCTCTTCTCCAGGCTAAGCAACCCCAGCTCCCTCAGCCTCTCCTCACAGGGCTTGTGCTCCAAACCCCTCCCCAGTCTTGTTGCCCTTCTCTGGACATGTTCCAGCAAGTAACATCTTTCTTGATTTGAGGGGCTCAGAACTGGACACAGTACCCAAGGTGTGGCCTAACCAGTGCTGAGTACAGGGGCACAATGACCTCCCTGCTCCTGCTGGCCACACTGTTCCTGACACCTTCTGGTAGAAAGCGTCTTGCAAGCATGTCACCCTATCTGGCAAGGTGATATAAGACTACAGAAGATATTGTGCCTTGCATATTCGTAAGACATATAGAATGCCAATGTGCCCCTGGATAGGCCAATCATAGCTAGAGACAGATTATCCTTACCTCAAAAATTCAGAAACACAAGGAAAAGCAGAAGAAATTTTCCCTTTCTACCTGACACCTGATTGCCATAACAGAACTTCATCTTCATCTCACTTGCATCTCTAGGCATAGACCTAAGGACCATGGAGCTGTGGAGCTGCATAAAGCAATTTCTGACCCAGAGAGATTGAAGGATAGATCAAGAGGTGGAGGAGAGATATGGGAGTAGCAATCAAGTCTCTTCCTAGCTAACCGGGGGGCCACCAGGCCCCCGGCCTTTGTTGTCACCACCACCATCACCCAGTGTGCACCAGGGGCACTCACCAGTGACGAGAGGAGGATCCCTCAGCCCAGAAGGGCTCAGTTTGGGGCTTCTGCCTTTCCTGCGGGGGATTAAAAAGAGGGGTGGATGGGGAAGGCCAAATGGCCACAGCTGGGGTGGGAGGAGACTCCAACAAAACCCAGGTGCTCTGGGAGTTGAGGGGGAAGAGGGGAAGGGGAGGGACTTTTAGGGTGTCAGGTATGACAGGACTAGGGAGAATGGGGAAAAAAAAAGTAAAAATGGGTAGATTCAGACTGGGAGACATTCCTCACCATGGAACAGTTTGTCCAGGGAGGTGTTTGAAGCCACATCCCTGAGAGTTTTTATGGCCAGGTGGGATGTGCCACCGGGCAACCTGATCTAGTGTGAGGTGTCCCTGCCCATGGCAGAAGGGTTGGAACTGGATGATCCTTGAGGTCCCTTCCAACCCTGACAATTCTATGATTCTAAACCAATTTTGCAGTTTAGGCTGGATGGTAGGAAGAAATTTTTCACAGAAAGAGAGATTGGCCATTGGAATGGGCTGCCCAGGGAGGTGGTGGAGTCACCATCCCTGGACATGTTTAAAGACAGCTTGGATGAGGCACGTGGTGCCATGGTTTAGGTGATTAGATGGTGTTGGGTAATAGGCTGGACTCGATGATCTCAAAGGTCTTTTCCAACCTGGTTAATTCTGTGATCCAATATGTGTCCAACAGTTCTACTGGAAAAGGACAGTGTTGCAAGAGACAACGTGCAACACAGGGTAGAGAAAATATTGGACTCCAAACTCTGGAGAAGCAGTATTTTGTAATTAGTGCAACCTCTGGTAGATGAAAATTATTACAGAATTACAGAATTAACCAGGTTGGAAAAGACCTTTGAGACCATCAAGTCCAACCTATCACCCAACACCATCTAATCAACTAAACCATGGCACCAAGTGCCTCATCTAGTCTCTTCTTAAACACTTCCAGTGACTCCATCACCTCCCTGGGTAGCACATTCTAATGGCCAATCTCTCTGGCTATTAGGCTAATACCAAAGAAACACTGATTAGAACTTTCAGACTGAAGATGGCCCCATGAAACCTGCTTCACAGGAGACATCACTAAAGATTCTGGGCATTGTTTGGTTTTCGTAGTAGCGATAAGCTGTTTTCCCTTGGGCAGTTAAACTACAAGTGTTTAAACAGGGGTTGGGGCTGGAGAGCTTTGAGGAGAATTTTTTTCTGTTGGGGAAGTGTGGCTGGAAAGCTGTCTGGCAGAAAGGGGCCTGGGGGGTTCTAATGGACAAGCAGCTGAATATGACAAAGCAGAGTGCCCAGGTGGCCAAGAAAGCCAATGGCATCCAGGCTTGGATTAGAAATGCTGTGTCCAGCAGGAGCAGGGAGGTGATTGTCCCCTTGTATTCAGCTCTGCTGAGGCCACACCTTGAGTATTGTGTCTAGTTTTGGGCACCTCAATACAGGAGAGATGTGGAGGTGCTGGAGCCGGTGCAGAGGAGGGCAACAAAGCTGGGAAGGACCTGGAGAACAAATCTGATTAAGAGCAGCTGAAGGAGCTGGGTATGGTTAGTTTGGAAAAGAGGAGGCTGAGGGGAGACCTCATTGTTTTATACTACTACCTGAAAGGATGTTGTAGAGAGGCTGGTGCTGGTCTCTTCTTCCAGGTAATAACTGACAGAACAAGAGGGAATGGCCTCAAGCTGTACCTGGGTAGGTTTAGACTGGACACTAGGAAAAAAATTTCATGGCAAGTGTGGTCAGGCATTGGAATGTGCTGCCCAGGGAGGTGGCTGAGTCCCCAACCCTGGATGTGTTGAAAGGTGGTTTGGTTGTGGTGCTTGGGGATATGGTTTAGGGGTGACCCTTGTAGCGTAAGGTTCTGGGTTGAACTTGGTGAGCCTGAGGGTCTTTTCCAACCTGTTTGAATGTTTCTGTGATTCTGTGATCTACAGCACTCTAGCCCTCAACACTATCTCCATCTACCTAAACCTGACTGGAAATTACTGTCGTAACATAAGGAAAACAAAAGAAAAAGCCAGACAATGCAAAGCATTTATGATTTTTTTCCCCTTGGGTGTTTTTTGTTTGTTTGGTTTGTATTGGGGTGGGATTTTTTTTGGAGGGGGTGAGGTAAAATATGAGTTGCAACCAAAAATTCTGGCTGGAAGCCACCGCAGATGTTTTATCTGTGCACAAGAAAGAACTCCCCACACCCCTGTGCTGCCTTGATGTGTACCAAATCAGCACTGGCAAACTGCAGAAACCACTTTGCTTTCAGACTTGAGCTAAAGATCTGCAGTTTCAGACAGGCTGTTAATTAATACTCTGGCTGCTCCACATTTGCTCTTTAACATCTTTATTGATGATCTGGATGAGGGCATTGAGTCCATCATCAGTAAATTTGCAGACGACACCAAGCTGGGGGCAGGAGTTGATCTGCTGGAGGGCAGAGAGGCTTTGCAGAGGGACCTCGACAGGCTGGACAGATGGGCAGAGTCCAAGGGCAGGAGATTGAACACATCCAAGTGCCGGGTTCTGCACATTGGCCACAGCAACCCCAGGCAGTGCTACAGGCTGGGTTCAGAGTGGCTGGAGAGTGGCCAGGCAGAGAGGGACCTGGGGGTGCTGGTTGATGGTAGGCTGAACATGAGCCTGCAGTGTGCCCAGGCAGCCAAGAAGGCCAGTGGCATCCTGGCCTGTATCAAGAACACTGTGGCCAGCAGGAGCAGGGAGGTCATTCTGCCCCTGTACGCTGCACTGGTTAGGTCACACCTTGAGTCCTGTGTCCAGTTCTGGGCCCCTCAGTTTAGGAAGGATGTTGATTGTTGGAGCGTGTCCAGAGGAGGGCAACAAAGCTGGTGAGGGGTTTGGAACACAAGCCCTATGAGGAGAGGCTGAGGGAGCTGGGGTTGCTTAGCCTGGAGGAGACTGAGGGGTGACCTTATTGCTCTCTACAACTACCTGAAGGGAGGTTGTAGCCAGGTGGGGGTTGGTCTCTTCTCTCAGGCAGCCAGCACCAGAACAAAAGGACACAGTCTCAGGCTGCACCAGGGGAGGTTTAGGCTGGATGTTAGGAAGAAGTTATACACAGAGAGAGTGATTGCCCATTGGAATGGGCTGCCTGTGGAGGTGGTGGAGTCACCTTCATTGGAGGTGCTCAGGAGGAGACTTGATGGGGTGCTTGGTGCCATGGTTTAGTTGTTTAGGTGGGTTGGATTGGTTGATGTGTTGGACACGATGATCTTGAAGGTCTCTTCCAACCTGGTGTATTCTATTCTATTCTATTCTATTCTATTCTATTCTATTCTATTCTATTCTATTCTATTCTATTCTATTCTATTCTATTCTATTCTATTTGTTTTGTTTAGGTGAACCTGACATTGAGGTTGTTTCCCGTTACCTTCAGAGAATGAAGAGAGTTTACCCAGCAGTTGAAGGTCGAATAAAGTTTTCTTCTGGAAGTCTCCTTGAAGCAAGCCTTGCCCTGATTTCTGTACTGTTCACTGTAACAATCTTGCACACTTGATTTGTTTGGGTTTTTTTTTTTACTCACAATGGTTTTGTTTGGAGGCAGGCAGGAGAATGATGAGGGGCAAAGAGAACTCTTCCTTTCTCTTAAACCTTTAAATGAAGGGGTTAGGTTTCTGCTTGTCACCAGTAAAGAGCACAAGCAATTGGCTTTAATCTAGCAGAGCCCCCTTGAAGCTCTGCTGTGCAGCACGAGCAGGCAGGACTCGGGACTTTCTGAGTGTAAATCAGCTGCTACCTGCAATTCAGTTGGAGGATGCAAGCAGCAAATTTCCAGTGCTCCATCATAAAAAAATCATTGACCCCCACACAGGGCATTTTTAGCTCGGCAAATTCCCTCAGCTTCTTCACAGGGTTGGTTAAAAATCTGGTTCCAGTAATGTGAGCAAGCTTCTAGAATTGGATTTATTCTGGGTTTATACAGTTTTCTTTGATCCCCACCCAGGGTTAAAGCTTTCCATCCCATAATTCTACTTTCCTTCTAGTCGTATTCACCACACCTACATCCAAACCTGAAAGACCTGGATTAAACTTGGTGTCATTAAGAGCATCAGAGCCATCTACATGCAGTCAACAACAACAAAAAGGTTCTGCATTTTACTTCTGAAGTTGCAACACCTCACTTGTGTTTTCCATTAATAAAGGATGCAATGAAAGCTTGGCTTGATTTTGATCCCTCCTACCAAATTCAGCATGTGTGCGTCATACAACCACTTTGGGGACTGTAGCTGGAGGGAGAGGACAACTGATGATTGCTTTATATAGAATCGTCAGGGTTGGAAGGGACCTCAAGGATCATTCAACTCCAACCCCCATGACGTGGCCAGGGACACCTCACACTAGATCAGGTTGCTCACAGCCACATCCAGCCTGGCCTTAAAAGCTTCTAGGGATGAGGCAACCTGTGCCAGTGTCTCACCACCCTCATGGGGAAGAACTTCTTCCTAACATCCAATCTGAATCTAGTCTAGTTTTGTTCCATTCCCCATAGTCCTATCACTACCTGACACCCTAAAAAGTCCCTCCCCAGCTTTCTTGTAGCCCCCTTCAGATACTGTAAGGCCACAAGAAGGTCTCCTCAGAGCCTTCTCTTCTCCAGACTGAACAGCCCCAACTCCCTCAGTCTGTCCTCATAGCAGAGGAGCTCCAGCCCTCTGATCATCCTCATGGCCCTTCTCTGGATACATTCCAGCATATCCAGATCCTTCTTGTAATAGGGGCTCCAGAACTGGACACAGTATTCCAGGTGGGGTCTCACCAGAGTGGAATAGAGGGGGAGAATCACCTCCCTTGACCTGCTGGCTGTGCTTCTCTTGATGCAGCCCAGGATGTGACTGGCTTTCTGGGCTGCAAGTGCACACTGCTGGCCCATGTTGAGCTTCTCATCCACCAGCACCCCCAAGTTCTTTTCTTCAGGGCTGCTCTCAAGGCAGTCCCTGCCCAGCCAAATCGGTGCTTGGGATTGCCCTGACCCAGATGCAGGACCTTGCACTTTGTCTTGTTGAACCTCCTGAGGTCGGCTCAATATGCTCACTTTTTACCCCCTTTTTCCAAAAGACCAAAGCCCAGGGCTCCTGATCATTGCTGTCTGAGAACTGCTGATACAGGCAA
Organism: Picus viridis; assembly: GCA_033816785.1. NCBI lineage: Eukaryota > Metazoa > Chordata > Aves > Piciformes > Picidae > Picus > Picus viridis. The sequence goes on along the minus strand of CM066578.1, from coordinate 44,472,664 downwards.
GGGTGGATACACACAGTGACTCCTGCGGCAACCTTCGGAAGTTGTCCAGCCAGTGGGGCTCTTTACAGCACAACCTGGCTTCATGGCAAGTGTGCTCATAGCCCTAAGCCTGCCTCTTGTTCTGGAAAGCTGTGTTGGGAAGGTAGGTAGCTGCAAAAAGAGGTTAATGAGCATGAAATGAGAGATCAGATGAAATGCTAAGTGTACATTTCCGAGGCACCACCCAGAAGTGATTGCTTATAAGTGAGTGCAAATGATGATTATTTCTCCCCAAGATGATTCACATTTGGAGTTTTGACATCAGGGTGTTCCCATGCTGTTTATTGCTGAACTAAACTCAAGGGAGTCCAAGGGAGGGCTGTGAGGATGATTGAGGGACTGGAGCACTGCCTTATGGGGAGAGGCTGAGAGCCCCTGGGGCTGTTTAGTTTGGAGGAGACTGAGAGGGGCTTTAAGAAGTGTTTATGACTATCTGAGGGCTGGGTGTCAGGAGGGCGAGTACAGGGCAGAACAGACCTCCCTGCTCCTGCTGGCCACACTACTCCTGATACAGGCCAGAATGCCATTGGCCTTCTTGGCCACTTGGGCACACTCCTGGCTCATGTTCAGCCTACTACCAACCAGGACCCCCAGGTCCCTCTCTACCTGGCCGCTCTCCAGCCACTCTGACCCCAGCCTGTAGCACTGCATGGGGTTGTTGTGGCCAGTGTGTAGAACCCGGCATTTGGATGTGTTCAATCTCATGCCCTTGGCCTCTGCCCATCTGTCCAGCCTGTGAAGGTCCCTCTGCAGAGCTCTCCCTCTCCTACCCTCCAGCAGATCAACACCTGCCCCCAATTTGGTGTCATCTGCAAATTCACTGATGATGGACTCAATCCCCTCATCCAGATCATCAATAAAGATATTGAACAGGAAGACAACAGCAATTTTCTCTTTTATCAAAGGACACATTGGCTGATCTCCCAGCTGTCTTATTGTATGTCATCCTTGTTGCAGGTTAAGGGAAATCAGGAGTTAATTGGTATAACCACAAAGAAAACTCCTCCAGAGGCTAAAGAGTCCCAGGGGGAGAGGCAGCTTGTCCCAGGATATCATAATCTGTTATTCTGTTCCATTTTCCTGTACCTCTCTATTTAAGGGAGTGTACAAAGCTCTCTCTTCTCTCCATCTCGGGACGTGTGTGCTGTTATCTTATACAATACAATACAATACTCCAGGTTGAAAGAGACCTTCAAGATCATCGCGTCCAACCCATCAACCAATCCAACCCACCTAAACAACTAAACCATGGCACCAAGCACCCCATGAAGCCTCCTCCTGAACACCTCCAATGAAGGTGACTCCACCACCTCCACGGGCAGCTGATTCCAATGGGGAATCACTCTCTCTGTATAGAACTTCTTCCTAAGATCCAGCCTAAACCTGCCCTGGCGCAGCCTGAGACTGTGTCCTCTTGTTCTGGTACTGGCTGCCTGGGAGAAGAGACCAACCTCTGTCTGTCTACAACCTCCCTTCAGGTAGTTGTAGAGAGCAATAAGGTCACCCCTCAGTCTCCTCTTCTCCAGGCTAAGGTTGTGGTTTGTGGGGGAGAGGCTTTATCCTGGCCTTGGCTGGCAGGAGATTTCCAGCTACACCACAGGGCCTGTTGAAGCCTGTGGTAGATCTGGGTCTTGGGGTGGGTGGGTAGTCTGGCTGCTCTTGGACCTGCTGAGGCTGAGTGGGGAGGAGGTTTCAGGAATGCTCTGGAAGGTTTTGGGCTGGTTGGCCCAGGTGAAGAACTGAGCCTAATTTCTGAATGCACTCCTTTTGCCTGAATGCCTTTGGTATATATTTGTAAATAGAACCTCCATTGAAGCTTCCAATCCAGTGTGGAGCCTTTTTCTTTTACTCTCTGGGAAGGGACAGAATATACCCTGTACTCAGCACTGGTTAGGCCACACCTTGAGTCCTGTGTCCAGTTCTGGGCCCCTCTATATAAGGACACTGAGACTCTTGAACGTGTCCAGAGACGGGCAACGAGGCTGTGGAGAGGCCTTGAGCACAAGCCCTATAAGGGAGCTGGGGTTGTTTAGGCTGGAGAAGAGGAGGCTCAGGGGAGACCTTATTGCTAGTCTACAACTACCTGAAGGGTGGTTGTAGCCAGGAGGGGGTTGGTCTCTTCTCCCAGGCAACCAGCACCAGAACAAGAGGACACATCTGAAGCTGCAGGTGAGGAGAAAGTTCTTCACAGAGAGACTTGTTAGGCATTGGAATGTGCTGCCCAGGGAGGTGGTGGAGTCACCATCCCTGGAGGTGTTCAAGAGGGTATTGGATGTGGCACTTGAAGCCATGGTTTAGTAGTCATGAGGTGTTGGGTGACAGGTTGGACTTGATGATCCTTGAGGTCTTTTCCAACCTTATTGATTCACAGTTTGCTTTCACCTGGAGAGGAATCCAGTACACTTTCAACAGGTTGCCAATGGGCTGGATCCACAGCTCAAGCATCTGTCATGCAGTGATCCACGATGCTCTGGAGGAAGGTGGTGCTCCAGAACACATCCAGTTCATCGATGACATCATCGTCTGGGGTAAAACTGCTGAGGAAGTCTTCGAGAAAGGTAACAAAATCATTGACATTCTTCTGAATGCAGGTTTTGCCATCAAGCGAGACAAGGTGAAAGGACCTACCAGAGAGATCCAGTTTCTGGGAGTGCGGTGGCAGGATGGACGCCGACACATTCCAGTGGATGTGGTAAATAGAGTCTCTACCATGGCAAACCCCATGAACAAGCAAGAAACTCTACGTTTCTTGGGGATAGTGGGATTTTGGAGACTGCACATCCCTGGATACAGTCAGATTGTGAAACCTCTGTATGATGTGACTCGAAAGAGAAACCATTTCCACTGGGGACCTGAACAACAAGCAGCCTTTGACCAGATAAAGCAAGAGGTAGTGCAAGCAATGGGTCTGGGACCTGTCCGAGATGGTCCAGACATTAAGAACATTTTGTACACGGCTGCAAGTGACAATGGTCCGACCTGGTGCTTGTGGCAAAGAGCTCCAGGTGAGACACGTGGACGACCTCTTGGTTTCTGGAGTTGAGGTTACAGAGGTTCAGAGGCTAATTATACTCCAACAGAGAAAGAGATTCTAGCTGCCTATGAAGGAGTAAAAGCAGCTTCTGAAGTAATTGGAACTGAATCACAACTTCTCTTAGCTCCCAGATTACCAGTTTTGAATTGGATGTTCAAAGGCAAAGGTTCCACACCACATCATGCAACAGATTCCACCTGGTCTAAGTGGATGGCTCTGATAACACAGAGAGCTCGAATGGGAAATCTTGAAAGACCTGGTCTGGTGGAGGTGATCTCAAGTTGGCCTGAAGGTACCAACTGTACCAAACCTCCAGAGGAGAGAGTAACTCGTGCTGAGGAAGCTCCTCCTTACAATGACCTATCTGATGATGAAAAGCAATATGCTTTGTTCACAGACGGTTCCTGTCGTCTTGTCGGGAACAAGCGAAGGTGGAAGTCTGCAGTGTGGAGTCCAACACGCCGAGTTGCAGAGGCAAAGGATGGAGAAGGAGAATCCAGTCAGTTTGCAGAGGTAAAAGCTGTCCAGCTAGCTCTCGACGTAGCTGAACGTGAGAGGTGGCCAAAGCTTTATCTCTACACCGACTCATGGATGGTAGCCAATGCTCTGTGGGGTTGGCTAAAGAACTGGAAAAAGAGCGGTTGGCAGAGGAAAGGAAAGCGCATTTGGGCAGCTGACCTGTGGCAGGACATTGCTGATCGAATCGAGAGAATTCCAGTGAAGGTGAGACACATCGATGCTCACATCCCTAAGAGCAAAGCTACTGAGGAACAGCAACACAACCATCAGGCAGATTTAGCTGCAAGAGTTTCTCCAGTAGACATGGACTCTGATCTTGATCTTGACTGGAAACACCGAGGTGAGATATTCTTAGCTCGGTGGGCTCACGATTCGTCAGGACATCAAGGCAGAGATGCAACATACCAGTGGGCTCGTGACAGATCCATAGACATTTCCATGGATGCTATCACACAAGTCATCCATGACTGTGACATTTGTGCTGCTATTAAGCAGGCAAAACGACTTAAGCCCTTATCGTATGGTGACAGATGGTCCAAGTACAAGTATGGTGAAGCTTGGCAAGTTGACTACATCAGGTCTCTTCCAACCTTATTGATTCTATAATTCTATGACTCTGTGACCTTTTTTGTCCTTTTGGCCTGGGCAGCTCGTGGCTCAAACCTAGGACACCGCCTGAAATTTGGCATCAATTTGATAGCAGCTAAACTTTACCATGAAAAGTACAGTTCTGTTATTTACTTGCAACTGGTATTAAATTTTAATGTCTTTATTGCATAAAGAGATTTTTTAAATTATTATTATTTTTATTTTTATTTTTAGAACTTAGATTTTTATGCTATTTACAAGGAAATATACACTGCAAGGTCAAAATGTCACATATCCATTACAATAGTGCACAGCAGATCTTTGCTACTGGGTGTCCTGCAAGATCCCTGCGTTCACATCCAACCTGAGACAGAGCTGGCTTCCTTTGGACCCTGTTAAGCAGTAAGGAGAAACAAAACAAGTTAGTAAGCTTGAAAATGCATGTTTACAGAGAAATGACTGAACTGAGCTGTACTAGTGAATGGCAGTTGAAAACATCCCCTCAAAAGCAATGTTAAGTGAAAGGAATGCTGCTTTCAGGGGTTTAGTAGAATAGAATAGAATAGAATAGAATAGAATAGAATAGAATAGAATAGAATAGAATAGGAATAGAATAGAATAGAATAGAATAGAATAGAATAGAATAGAATAGAATAGAATAGAATAGAATAGGTTGGAAGAGACCTTCAAGATCATCGTGTCCAACCCATCATCCAACACCACCTAATCAATTAAACCAGGGCACCAAGCACCCCATCAAGTCTCCTTCTAAACACCTCCAACGATGGTGACACCACCACTTCCCTCGGCAGTCCATTCCAACGGGCAATCACTCCCTCTGTGTAAAACTTCCTCCTAACCTCCAGCCTAAACCTCCCCTGGCGCAGCCTGAGACTGTGTCCTCTTGTTCTGGTACTGGCTGCCTGGGAGAAGAGACCAACCTCTGCCTGTCTACAACCTCCCTTCAGGTAGTTGTAGAGAGCAGTAAGGTCACCCCTGAGTCTCCTCCTCTCCAGGCTAAGCAACCCCAGCTCCCTCAGCCTCTCCTCATAGGGCTTGTGCTCCAAACCCCTCACAAACTTTGTTGCCCTTCTCTGGACACGCTCCAACAAGTCAACATCCTTCCTAAACTGATGCACCAGTGACCAGGCCCACTAGCAGCTCGAAGCATTCTGCAGCTCTTGAAGAGAGTGAGCACGTACCTTACTCAGCTCTGGAAAGAGTTCTTGAATCCCAATGTCCAGCAGAACATAAGTTAACTGAAAAGAAATAAAGAAAAATCAAGAATGCTCCAAGGCAGCACTACTGCTTTTTATTTTTAACTCTGAATTCAGACTCACTCCTCTGCTACAGCCACACAGACAGGAAATTCTGTGCCAAAAGGCCAAGCTTCTCACATGCTATGAGTTACCTGTTTGTTGAGCACTGGTTGCTGCATCCCATCAAACAGAAGCCTGATGCCTTCATATTTAGCTTCTTCCCCAATGCACTTGCCTATTAAATCTAGACCAGATCCCAAAACCAAATACACAAGTTAGTGGGAAGCACTGCAAGGATGGGGTTATAGAACTCCAGCAATTAAAAAGAGTTTCAATTAAATAGTTTGAATTTTATCCACCTAAAGTGATAAATGAAAAAACAAACACTCCTTTGGTTCCCCCTTTTATCCTCCCTTTCCTTCAGGGCTGCACATTGAAGTAATTCTTACACTTTTTATAGTACAAATGAATCATTCTAATGCATTGTTTAATGTGCCTCAACCTGAAATGTTTGAATTACTCTCTGAATAGCCTAGCAAATGGGCCCCTCCTCATTAGTTTGTACAACATAAGGAGAGCTCAGATTAATCTTCTGCCTCCACAGTGTGCCTCTTCTAATCCACTTTTCATCTGGATAAAACACAAACCACAGGAACATTCTAAAGGCTAAGAAATTATGGTATTTAAGTACACTGGTAAAGGTCTGCATTGCCACCCCATCTTTATTAATCTCTCCAGCTTCAGCTGCTGAAGTCAGCAACACTTCAGCGATACAAAACTGAACTGCTGAGTTTCTACACCTAGTAGCAGTGTTTTTAGTCATAGAATGCAGAGTTAACCAGGTTGGAAAAGACCTTTGAGATCAGTGAGTCCAACCTATCACCCAACACCATCTCATCAACTAAACCATGGCACCCAGTGCCCCATCCAGTCTCTTCCTTAACACCTCCAGTGATGGTGACTCCACCACCTCCCTGGGCAGCACATTCCAATGGCAAATCTCTTTCTGGGAAGAACTTTCTCCTCACCTCCAGCCTAAACCTCCCTGGTGCAGCTTGAGACTGTGTCCTCTTGTTCTGGTGGTGGTAACGTGAGAGAAGAGATCAACTCCTACCTGGTTACAACCTTCCTTCAGTGAGTTGTAGAGAGCAAGAAGGTCTCCCCTGAGCCTCCTCTTCTCCAGGCTAAGCAACCCCAGCTCCCTCAGCCTCTTCTCACAGGGCTGTGTTCCAAACCCCCCTAGCTTTGTTGCCCTTCTCTGGACACGTTCCAGCAAGTCAACATCTTTCCTAAACTGAGGGGCCCAGAAGTGGACAAAGACACCATGGCACTAAGTGCCTCATCTGGTCTCTTTTTAAACACCTCCAGTGATGGTGACTCCACCACCTCCCTGGGCAGCACATTCCAATGGCCATTCATTCTTTCTTCTTAACATCCAGCCTAAACCTTCCCTGGTGCAGCCTGAGACTGTGTTCTCTTGTTCAACTCAAACTTCAGCAGAGGATGTGTTATTTGATTTGGAAAACTGATGTGGCTGTATTTGGGTTATGCATGTGTTTGAACAATCCTAGAGTGAGAGTGTCAAGGAACACAGAACCTGGAATGTATCTCATCATTTCTTCAAAGGTCTGCTTTGCTCGCTTCTGTTTGTCTTGGAGCGATCGCGGCTCGGTGTTCTCACAGAACACAGCATCTGTGGGGAAGACACAGCAGGAGAAAACAGTCTTAGACAGCTATGCACGCTCTGCTTAATGGGACAAACCCAGAGAGTGATAGGACCAGGGGGAATGGAAAAACACTAGAAATGGGTACATTCAGATTGGGTCTTAGGATGAAGTTCTTCCCCAAGAGGCTGGTGAGAGACTGGAACAGGTTGCCCAGGGAGGTGGTAGAAGCCTCATCCCTGGAGGTTTTTAAGGCGAGGCTGGATGTGGCTCTGAGCAACCAGCTGTAGTGTGAGGTGTCCCTGCCCATGGCAGACACTTTCCACTTGATCAGGTTGCCACATCCAGCGTGGCCTTAAAAATACCCAGGGACGGAGCTTCCACCACCTCTCTGGGCAACCTGTTCCAGTGTCTCACCACCCTTATGAGGAAGAATTTAGTATCATAGTATCAGTCAGGGTTTCAAGGGACCTCAAGGATCACCTAGTTCCAAGCCCCCTGCTATGGGCAGGGACACCCCACACTAGATCAGGCTGGCCAGAGCCTCATCCAGCCTGGGCTTAAACACCTCCAGGGACGGGGCCTCAACCACCTCCCTGGATAACCCATTCCAGGGCTTCACCACTCTCATGGGGAAGAACTTCCTCCTCACATCTAGCCTGAATCTCCCTACCTCCAGCTTCATTCCATTCCCCCTAGTCCTGTCACTACCTGATAGCCTGAGAAGTCCCTCCCCAGCCTTCTTGTAGGCCCCTTCAGATACTGGAAGGCCACAATGAGGTCACCTCTGAGCCTTCTCTTCTCCAGACTGAACAGCCCCAACTCCTTCAGTCTGTCCTCATAGGAGAGGTGCTCCAGCCCTCTGATCATCCTCATGGCCCTTCTCTGGACACATTCCAGCACCTCCAGATCCCTCTTGTAATAGGGGCTCCAGAACTGGAGGCAGTACTCCAGGTGGGGTCTCACCAGAGCTGAGTAGAGGGGAAGAATCACCTCCCTTGACCTGCTGGCCACACTTCTATTGATGCAGTCCACCCCTCCTCTAGCTTGAATCCATTTCTCCCTAGTCCTATCATTACCCTCTTGAGTTTTAAAACCTCATTAGCTGTAGTCCTGCATTGCAAAGTTTAGTGCCTGGAAACTTAACAGAAGAGATTTCCAATCCCAGACTAAGGCAGTATTTTCACATCAAAAATGTAGCTTTTACTAACCTCTCAGGAGCGTTATCAGAGAAACCAAACGGTGCTCCTCAAAGAGCTGCTCTAATTTACAATGCAAATAGTAATCTGTGTACAGTTCCAACGTGTTCTTGAGGAGAATCCTTCCTCCCATCAAGAGGTGATGCAGCCAGTCAGGAATGCGGAACACCACCCTACCTGCAAAAGATGCAGCGACACATGTTCATAAGGTTCTCCACAGGATAAAGGAGTCACTTATTCAAAAGGAAAGATTGCCAAAGAGCAAAGAGGTGGGAAAAGATTCTCCACTGCTCTCCAGACTGCTTATCAAAACCTTCTCTATTTTCACAGAATGTTAGGGCTGGAAGGGACCTTGAAAGATCATCCAGTCCAAGCCCCCTGCCAGAGCAGGGTCACCTAGGGCAGGCCAGACAGGAATGCATCCAGGAGGGTCTTGAATATCTCCAGAGGAGACTCCACAACAGCCCTGGGCAGCCTGTTCCAGTGTTCTGTCACCCTCACAGGGAAAACATTTTTCCTCACGTTTCCATGGAATTTCCTATGCCTCAACTTCCATCCATTGCCCCTTGTCCTCTCATTGGGCATCACCGAGCAGAGCCTGGCTCCATCCTCTTGGCACTCACCCTGCACATCTTTACAAACATGAATGAGCTCACCTCTCAGTCTCCTCTTCTCTAAGCTAAAGAGCCCTCAGCTCCCTCAGTCTCTCCTCATAAGGAAGATGCTCCATTCCCTTAATCACCTTTGTGACTCTGCACTGGACTCTCTCAAGCAGTTCCCTGAGGTCCTTCTTGAACTGAGGGGCCCAGAACTGGACACAATATTCCAGATGCAGCCTCACCCGGGCAGAGTAGATGGAGAGGAGAACCTCTCTGACCTACTAACCACAGCCCTTCTAACACGCCCCAGAATGGCATCAGCCTTCTTGGCCACCAGAGCACATTGCTGGCTCATGGTCAACCTCCCATCCACTACAAGTTTCCACCCACTAGATTTCATAACGTAGTTCTCAGAATGTAGAATTTAGGCACATCTGAGAAAAACTAAGGGACCTACTCCTGTAAGCTCATACTCTGAGATGCAGAAAGGAAGAGAAGTAACAACACAAGTGAGCAATAATGAAAGGGAAATAATGAAAGATAAAGAATGAAAGAGCAATAAGGTCCTTTAGAGCATGACTGTGCTCCTAAGCTGTATACTGTTAAGCGAGCAAGTACCGAACGAGACACAGAACAACAGCATGTTATTTCTTACCTAAGGAACCTGAGCTTCCTATTTGGCATGAAGTGTAAGAACAGTTAAGACCAAAGTGTAAGAATAATTAAGATAAATCACTTCTTACCAACATACATTAAGTAGTCATAGACTCCTTCTACAGTCATCACTTCCATGAAGTAGTTCTGGTTTTGTCGCCTTTCTGCGTTCTCAGACCGGTTTGCATTATTCTTGAATAAGTCATTGAAGAGCTAGGAATAAAACATGGAATACTTAAACATACTGCATTCAAAGGCATTCAAAGATCTGTTTGGGGGGTTTGTGGTTTGCTTATTTTATTTCCTATTTTTTTTGGTGTGGCAGTATTTCTATGTCTGGTTTGGTGGGGCTTTTTTATATATATTAAAAGTGGCCTCTTTTAATTTTCAGTGCTTTTGAAGGGCTAATCACTTTCCCATTAAGTGTATTAAAGAATAAAAAAAACCCCACAAATCAACCAACAAACTTTTCCTTACAGAAAAACCTTAACAAACCTTCGTAAGTTACCAGCGCTGGGATTTTCTCCACTTAGTGTGCTGCTTCTGGGACCTGGGGGCACTGGTTGATAGCACGATGAACATGAGCCTGCAGTGTGCCCAGGTGGCCAAGAGGGCCAATGGCATCCTGGCCTGGATCAGGAACAGTGTGGCCAGCAGGAGCAGGGAAGTCATTCTGCCCTGTACTCAGCACTGGTTAGGCCACACCGTGAGTCCTGTGTCCAATTGGACTTGATGATCTTTGAGGTCTCTTCCAACCTTGATGATTCTGTGATTCTGTGATTCAGTTCTGGGCCCCTCAGTTTAGGAAAGATGTTGTGTTGCTGGAACATGTCCAGAGAAGGACAACAAAGCTGGGGAGGGGGGTTGGAGCACAGCCCTATGAGGAGAGGCTGAAGGAGCTGGGGTTGCTTAGCCTGGAGAAGAGGAGGCTCAGGGGAGACCTTATTGCTCTCTACAACTACCTGAAAGGAGGTTGTGGCCAGGTGGGGGTTGGGCTGTTCTCCCAGGCAACCAGCACCAGAACAAGAGGACACAGTCTCAGGCTGCACCAGGAGAGGTTTAGGCTGGATGTTAGGAAGAAGTTCTTCATAGAAAGAGATTGGCCATTTGAATGTGCTGCCCAGGGAGGTGGCAGAGTCACCATCACTGGAGGTGTTTGGGACGAGACTTGGTGGGGTGCTTGGTGTCATGGTTTAGTTGATTAGATGGTGTTGGATGATAGGTTGGATTTGATGATATCTGAAGTCTTTTCCAACCTGGTCTGGTCTGGTCTGGTCTGGTCTGGTCTGGTCTATTCTATTCTATTCTATTCTATTCTATTCTATTCTATTCTATTCTATTCTATTCTATCCTATTCCTTATTCCTTCATCCTATTTTCCAAGTGTTCCACTCTCCCTATCCTCCCTTTTTCTGACCTTTTATTCTTCCAGAGAACATGTAATAATTACCTCCCCAAATGGTCTCCCCTCCATCACCTAGACACACATCCTTCCACCCCTCCCCAGGCCCCTCCTGGTCTGTAGGCTCCAGCAGCTGGCAAGAGGAGGATTTGTCAGAGTCCACATTTGACTTTATGTAGCGATCACCATTAACAGTTTATTTTAAACTATCTTATCCCCCAAATGGTTGATCTAAAGATTAGGAAGAATTTATACAAAATCCTGCTGTATTATGAAAGGAAAGTTCAAAAGTTTATACAAAGCTTCTGAAAAGAAAAAAAATAAAGGAAAACACTCCCAGAATTCCCAGAACCGAATGCAAGGTCTTGCATCTGGGTCAGGGCAATCCCAAGCACCAATATAGGCTGTGCAGTGACTGCCTTGAGAGCAGCCCTGAAGTAAAGGACTTGGGGGTGCTGGTGGATGAGAAGCTCAACATGAGCCAGCAGTGTGCACTTGCAGCCCAGAAAGCCAACCAGAACCTGGGCTGCATCAAGAAAAATGTGGTCAGCAGGTCAAGGGAGGTGATTCTCCCCCTCTATTCCACTCTGGTGAGACCCCACCTGGAGTACTGCGTCCAGTTCTGGAGCCTCTATTACAGAAAGGATCTAGAGGTGCTGGAGTGTGTCCAGCGAAGGGCCACAAGGATGATCAGAGGGCTGGAGCTCCTCTGCTATGAGGACAGACTGAGGGAGTTGGGGCTGTTCAGTCTGGAGAAGAGAAGGCTACAAGGAGACCTCACTGTGGCCTTCCAGTATCTGAAGGGGGTCTACAAGAAGGCTGGGGAGGGACTTTTTAGGGTATCAGGTAGTGATAGGACTGGGGGAATGGAACAAAACTAGAAATGGGGAGATTGAGATTGGATATTAGGAAGAAGTTCTTCCCCATGAGGGTGGTGAGACAGTGGAACAGGTTGCCCAGGATGGTGGTAGAAGCCTCATCCCTAGAAGCTTTTAAGGCCAGGCTGGATGTGGCTGTGAGCAAGCTGATCTAGTGTGAGGTGTCCCTGCCCATGTCAGGTGGGGTTGGAACTGGATGATCCTTGAGGTCCCTTCCAACCTTAACAATTCTATGACTCCAACTAGAAGCAAATACAAACCTAGTGATAGTGTTACCTAGATTGAGATGATTGCTAGTGACACAGATCTTTCTGTATCACTCCCAAATAGTGATTTGTTTATATGTGGTTTGCTTTCTCTAGAGCAACTCTCCCTAACATAATCAGGGCCACGAAAAGAAAGGATAAAGAAAGAAGGAAAAGAAAGAAAGAAAAAGACGAGAAAGAAAGAAAAAGATGAGAAAGAAAGAAAAAGAAGAGAAAGAAAGAGAGAAAGAAAAAGAGAGAAAGAAAAAGAGAGAAAGAGAGAGAGAAAGAGAGAAAGAGAGAAAGAGAGAAAGAGAGAAAGAGAGAAAGAGAGAAAGAAAGAAAGAAAGAAAGAAAGAAAGAAAGAAAGAAAGAAAGAAAGAAAGAAAGAAAGAAAGAAAGAAAGAAAGAAAGAAAGAAAGAAAGAAAGAAAGAAAGAAAGAAAGAAAGAAAGAAAGAAAGAAAGAAAGAAAGAAAGAAAGAAAGAAAGAAAGAAAGAAAGAAAGAAAGAAAGAAAGGAAAGAAAGAAAGAAAGGAAGGAAAGAAAGAAAGGAAGGAAAGAAAGAAAGGAAGGAAAGAAAGAAAGGAAGGAAAGAAAGAAACGGATGAAAAGAGGAGAGGAAAAGACAAGACAAGAAAAGAAAAGAAAAGAAAAGAAAAGAAAAGAAAAGAAAAGAAAAGACAAGACGAGAAAAGAGGAGAAAAGAGGAGAAGGGAAGAGAAGGGAGGAGAAGGGAGAAGAGAAAAGAAGAGAAAAAGAAGAGGAGAGGTTTGGAGAGGTTCAGAGAAGAGAAGAGAAGAGAAGAGAAGAGAAGAGAAGAGAAGAGAAGAGAAGAGAAGAGAAAGAGAGAAGAGAAGAGAAGAGAAGAGAAGAGAAGAGAAGAGAAGAGAAGAGAAGAGAAGAGAAGAGAAGAGAAGAGAAGAGAAGAGAAGAGAAGAGAAGAGAGAAGAGAAGAGAAGAGAAGAGAAGAGAAGAGAAGGAAAAGAAAAGGAAAAGAAAAGAAAAGGAAAAGAAAAGAAAAGAAAAGGAAAGAGAAAACTTCCCAATCACAGGCAGCTCTGAATCATGCAAGTCTCTTAAACAGAATGCTTTGCACTCTTAGGAAAAATGACATCAGGAAATTTGGCAAGACTCAGGTTTTGACTTGCACTTAATCTCTCTCTTTTGTTACGTGCCAAAACGCTGCCCTTATCTTCACCGAGTTCACTCAGATTAAACACCACAAAGTCATTCCACAGATTACACCAAAGAGCAAAGATGGTTAATGCCCGGGTGGATGCCTGGCGTCCAGGAAGGTAAGAGCCCCAGAGAGAACACGTCATTATTCACGCCTACTGTATGAATGTGCCCTTGGTATGTTGTTTAAAAAAACCTTCTGTAAACCGAGGTCTATAACCTCCTCAGTGCTGCAATCAGGACACTGGGAAAACCTTAACTGAATTATTGTAACTTAAACAAGAACCTCATTTGTTTCTTGGAGGCATCCCACGGCTTGACTGAGCGAGCTCAAAGCAGCCCATTGTGCAGCGCAGATAAGGTTTCAGAGGAGGGTGCAGAGGCCAAACTCAATGATTAGCAGCAGTTCAGTAGGTGAGCTACTACAAGAAAAGAAATCAATATAAAGAAGTCAAATGTGAAGGCTATCTTAGGGCAAAGCTTTTTGACTCCCAAAGGTTATTCTGCCTTTCAGCGCTATTTTTGCATATTGGATGTACCTCTGCAGGTGGATTATCTGTCCTGCAGCTTAAACGTCACACAGGATCACAGGACGTTACACACAGGATCACAGGACGTTACACACAGGATCACAGGACGTTACACACAGGATCACAGGACGTTACACACAGGATCACAGGATGTTACACACAGGATCACAGGACGTTACACACAGGATCACAGGACGTTACACACAGGATCACAGGACGTTACACACAGGATCACAGGACGTTACACACAGGATCACAGGACGTTACACACAGGATCACAGGACGTTACACACAGGATCACAGGACGTTACACACAGGATCACAGGATGTTACACACAGGATCACAGGACGTTACACACAGGATCACAGGACGTTACACACAGGATCACAGGACGTTACACACAGGATCACAGGACGTTACACACAGGATCACAGGATGTTACACACAGGATCACAGGACGTTACACACAGGATCACAGGACGTTACACACAGGATCACAGGACGTTACACACAGGATCACAGGACGTTACACACAGGATCACAGGACGTTACACACAGGATCACAGGATGTTACACACAGGATCACAGGACGTTACACACAGGATCACAGGACGTTACACACAGGATCCAGAGATCATCAAGTCCAACCCCCTGCCAAAGCAGGATCACCCAGGGCAGCACACACAGTAAGGCATCCAGATGGGTCTCCAGAGAAGGAGACTCCACAAACATTCTGGGCGGCCTGTTCCAGTGCTCTGTGACCCTCACAGTGAAGAAGTTCCTCCTCATGTTGAGGTGGAACTTCTTGGCTTATACCCAATGCCCCTTGTCCTATCACAGGACACCACTGAAAAGAGACTAGCACCTTCTTAACATCTGCCCTTCAGGCATTTAAATTCTCCTCTCAGTCTTTGCCAGACTAAACAGCCCCAGGTCTCTCAGCCCTTCTTCATAAGGTTTCACTCTCTCAATCATCCTTGCAGCCCTCCATTGGACACTCTCTTGTATATCCCTGTCCCTCCTTAACTGGGGAACCCAGAACTGAACACAATACTCCAGATGTAGTCTTACTGGGGCAGAGTAGGGGACTAGGAGAACCTCCCTTGGCCTGCTGGCCACACTCTTATTAATGCACCACAGGGAATAATGGTTCCTTGATCAAGCTTTTACAGAATCATAGAATCAATAAGGTTGGAAAAGACCTCAAGGATCATCAAGTCCAACCTGTCACCCAACACCTCATGACTACTAAACCATGGCTTCAAGTGCCATGTTTTTGAACACCTCCAGGGACAGTGACTCCACCACCTCCCTGGACAGCACATTCCAATGCCTAACAACTCTCTCTGTGAAGAACTTTCTCCTCACCACCAGCCTAAACTTACCCTGGCACAGCTTGAGACTGTGTCCTCTTGTTCTGGTGCTGGTTCTAAGCTTTGAAAGCTTAGACTCTTGCACGTGGTATTTCAGAAAGCAACAGCACATCAGTGCATGCCAAAGCAGGGGAGCCAATGAGCAGTTTTTATGCAGGACACAGACTGCCCTATTCCAGTGCAAGTCTGCATTCTGCAGTCATTGGCAATGCACATCTGCAGGGTGCAGCAGCCATAACACCGTGGCATTAACATCTCTGCTCAGTGTGGCCAGCAGGAGCAGGGAGGTCATTGTGCCCTATGCTCAGCACTCCTGAGGCCACACCTTGAGTCCTGTGTTCAGTTCTGGGCCCCTCAGTTTAAGAAGGACATTGAGAGACTTGAAGGTGTCCAGAGAAGGCAACAAGGCTGGGGAGAGGCCTTGAGCACAGCCCTGTGAGGAGAGGCTGAGGGAGCTGGGGTTGCTTAGCCTGGAGAAGAGGAGGCTCAGGGAGACCTCATTGCTCTCTACAACTACCTGAAGGGTGGTTGTAGCCAGGTGGGGGTTGGGCTCTTCTCTCTAGCAACCAGCACCAGAACAAGGGGATACAGTCTCAAGCTGCGCCAGGGAGGTTTAGGCTGGAGGTGAGGAGAAAGTTCTTCCCAGAGAGAGTGATTCGCCATTGGGATGTGCTGCCCAGGGAGGTGGTGGAGTCACCGTCCCTGGAGGTGTTCAAGAAGGGATTGGATGTGGCACTTGGTGCCATGGTCTAGTCATGAGGTCTGTGGTGACAGGTTGGACTCGATGATCTTTGAGGTCTCTTCCAACCTTGGTGATACTGTGAGACAGGAGCTTGTTTGCAATGTTGCTGTGCATGTTAATATTTGAGATGCCACAGAATCACAGAATGGTCTGGGTTGGCAGGGACCTCCAAAGGACATCTAGTCCAACCCCTCCTGCAGTCAACAAGGGCATCCTCAAGTAGATCAGGTTGCCCAGAGCCCTGCTGAGCCTCACCTTGAATATCTCCAGGGATGGGGCCCCAACCACCTCCCTGGGTAACCTGTGATATAATGCAATTAGACTAAAATAATGAAAGGACAAGCAAGAGAATCTCTCATGAGCATTATTCCTATCTCTACGATTAAACAGTAACTGCAATTATAAACATGAAAGATTCTCAGTAGGCTCTCAGTGAGGAAATTCCATGGATTGGTACTGGTTAAGTACCAGTACTTGGCTGCTTAAGGCAAGCTCCTGAAGCAAATTAAAGATAAAAGGATTGTACCAAGACCAAAGTAACCCCTGCTATAACTGGCTGTCTGTACCTTGAAGGGAAAAGCTACCAAGTGTGAATGCTTACATAAAATGTCTAATGGGAAAGCCACAGTTACTCAATGTTTAGTGAGTGCATATGCAAATATGTGCCCATACATAGGTATGAAGTTTATAAAAGCATTACCATGATCATCCACAGCCAGAGGGAGGAACCTCTCCATCATTATTCCTGCTAATTTCCAAAGACTACTACAGCAAAATGGGGAGAAAGAATACATGGAGTGGCTGAACCACATCAGTTGCCTGTTGAAAAGCAGCCCTGCCTTCCTCCTGGCTAACTGTGCACAAACATGCACTGCACTGCTGGTGTTCCAGGAGCAGCTCCTATTGCTGTTGGCAGGTCACCACAAGCCAGCAGAACATTGCTTTTGTAGGTGTACTTTGCAGAGTGTGCATCAGGTGAGAAGTCCTGCTCTATGGAGGTTCAGAAGATTCAGAGCTGCTTACAGACTGTCAGAACCAAAACAGAGCTGGGAAAGCCAGGAATCCTCTTGGTGCCTTTGCAGGGTGGGCTTTTTGTCCACTTGTTTGTGTTACCAAGGGAGGTGGGTAACTCTTTCAATCTAATCTGGCACAGACCTATAGAACCATTATTGTTTGGGATGGAAGAGACCTCCAAGATCAGCAAGTCCAACCTTCAACCCCAGCACCACCATGGCCATTAAACCATGTCCCCAAGTGCCATGTCCACACATTTCTTCAACACCTCCAGGGATGGTGACTCTAAAACCTCCCTGGGCAGCCTGTCCTAAGGCCTGGCTTGGAAGCCCTTGTGGGGTAGACATGGTCTGGAGTGCTGGTGGGTCTGCTGAAGGTCCTTGAGGAGCAGGGGTGAGTATGGTGGCTCTGAGTCACCCCCATTGAGTCACCATCCCTGGAGGTATCCAAAAGACATGTGGAAGTGGTGCTGAGGGGTGTGGTCCTCTTCAGGAGCTGATTCTAGATCACCACCACAGCACCCCTTCTCTCCCTGCCCTCACACACCTTCTCCATTAGCACTGGGCATCTGTTGACCACACAAGCTCCAAACAGGACCTCCAGTTTGGGTGTGAGAGCATGGTGAACAGCCTCCTGTTCTCACCTTCAAACTGAGCCATGCCTTGGGGCTTTCAGGTGAGAGGGGACCCAGGCAGCTGCAGTGGTGGCCTCTTCTTCACTCTGTAGATGCGTTTCTGGTGAGGAACCTGGGATCTCCTGGTGGTTTAAGCCCCATCTTGACAAATTCACAGAATATACCTGGTTGGAAGAGACCTCAAAGATCATCCAGTCCAACCCTTGACCCAACACTGAAGGGTCAACACTAAACTGTGTGCTTAAGGACATAATCCAATTGCTACTGCCTGTAGGAAGGTTGACTATTCATCTTCACCAGGCATTTTTAACTAGAAATGCTTCCACTAATACTTAAAACATCCACACATGCACCAGGAATATTCAAAAGGAGGCTGCATGCAGAAAATCTTTCACAGAAGTAAGCACATTTCTGCTTGAACTCAAGCTTTCATCTGCCCTGACAGGCTTTCAGGCATTTCCTATTCAACCTGCTGATCAAGAGGTAGCCTGAACATGTACCCTGCTGATGGGAATGGAGCTGGCAGCACATGCACCAGGGAATGTGCACTGTACACTCAGCAGATTCCAACATGTTGATACCAGAATAAACAGATCTGTGTCAGACAAGGTGTAAGGGAATGCTGGGGCAATACAGGCATTCGCTGGAAGTCAACTCCAGCATTCACCAGGAAAACTTCTGTGATGAAGAACTTTCTTGCTACAGGGCAATGTGCTCTCCTCACAGATGGGCACTCAGAAAGCGCCAGCATTCCCTCTCTTCAGCTGCCTGCCACATCTCAACATTGATTCCACACAGGTAGCTCCCCCAGTCCAGGTACTGGAACACCTCTCCTATGAGGGCAGGCTGAGAGAGTTGGGGTTGTGTGGTTTGGAGAAGAGAAGGCTCTGAGGAGACCTTATTGTGGCCTTCCAGTATCTGCAGGGGGCCTACAAGAAAGCTGGGGAGGGACTTTTAGGGTGTCAGGTAGTGATAGGATTAGGGGGATGGATCCAAGCTGGGGGAGGAGGGATTTACATTAAATGTTAGGAAGAAGTTTTTCACCATATGGGTGGTGAGACACTGGAGCAGGTTGGCCAGAGAGGTGGTGAAAGCCTCATCCCTGGAGGTTTTTAAGGCCAGGCTGGATGTGGCTCTGGGCAACCTGATCTAGTGGAAAGTGCTCCTGCCCAGGGCAGGTGGGGCTGGAACTAAATGATCCTTGAGGTCCCTTCCAACCCTGACAATTTTGTGATCTCCATCACCAGGAGGTCAGGGTGCAAGGCTAATGCACAGTGATTATATCATCAGGGAGACATCACATGACATCAAGTGAAACTACAGAACTGAACAATGCACTCTACGGCACACCTCTCTGTAGGGGTCAGGGAAAGGTGTTACCTCAGTCTGCCTCTGCTCTGGCCTTTGCACTGAACACTTTTGGTGGCTGCATTCCTAGAGAGCGTTTTCCAGCTTAGTTTCCCCTGAAATAAACTCGGTTCTAGGACAGCTCCCTAGTACAACGGTAAATGTGACATGCAGATGATCAGATTTGCTTCCAAAAAGCATTGCTGATCTCACTAAAACTGTCTGGCAGATGAAACCAGTGCAGCTTGCACATCAAATCCAAGAAGAGACAAAATGCAAATGGCACAGTGTCCTGGCACAAAGCTTTTCCCAAGCATGGGCTGGCTTGAGATAGGGAAAACTGTCTTGCAGAGAAGGCACAAGCACCCCAAGAAATCAGTGAGAAAGGTGAATTTCACAACGCACATGGGAAGAGTCAGCACAGATCAAGCAGTCTGGGGTATCAGATCCCTAATAATTGCAGTTAGTGTGAGTTAAGTGCATGTGCTCTGGCTAAACTGAGAGTGAGAAAGCAGCCAGCACATGAATTCCGAGCACAAAAAGACCCTGACTATCTGATCACAGCAGCAGCCCCCAAGTCTTGAGTGCCCATTGTTAAATAACAAACACAGCTCT
The DNA here is from genome assembly GCA_033816785.1 of Picus viridis. Lineage (NCBI taxonomy): Eukaryota > Metazoa > Chordata > Aves > Piciformes > Picidae > Picus > Picus viridis. Next base: position 44,453,152 of record CM066578.1, on the reverse strand, counting down.
GCAGGAGTTGTACTCGAGTCTGAAACTTCCTATTCATCTACAGCAAATGGCTGCAGAGAGTACTTTGGGGAAAGAGGAAAGAAAACCTGAAATACATGTAGAATTATTTATTTATGAAAGAGCAAACTAGAATAAAGCTGCCTAGCAAAATGTCTCTTACAACAGATAGTGAGGATAGGGGAGCTGGGGCTAGCCTCAGCTTTTCTGCTCTCTGCAAAGAAACTCCTACCCGATGACAAAAGCAAGCCTGACAGGGAAATAAGCAACTTATGACTCTTGCTCCACAAACTTGTGTCTCCAGTGGAGTGGATGGGCAGATGGGCAGCAGTGGCAGGGAGGTTCAGCCCCACAATACCATTTCTGAAAATGGCATTAGAAAACAGAAGGTAGCCAAGATACAGTTAGACAATACAATACACCAGGTTGAAAGAGACCTTCAAGATCATCGCATCCAACCCATCAACCAATCCAACCCACCTAAGCAACTAAACCATGGCACCAAGCACCCCATCAAGTCTCCTCCTGAACACCTCCAATGAAGGTGACTCCACCACCTCCACGGGTAGCCCATTCCAATGGGCAATCACTCTCTCTGCATAGAACTTTTTCCTAACATCCAGCCTAAACCTCCCGGCACAGCTTGAGACTGTGTCCTCTTGTTCTGGTACTGGCTGCCTGGGAGAAGAGACCAACCTCTGCCTGTCTACAACCTCCCTTCAGGTAGTTGTAGACAGCAAGAAGGTCACCCCTCAATCTCCTCTTCTCCAGGCTAAGCAACCCCAGCTCCCTCAGCCTCTCCTCACAGGGCTTGTGCTCCAAACCCCTCACCAGCTTTGTTGCCCTTCTCTGGACACGTTCCAGCAAGACAACATCCTTCCTAAACTGAGGGGTCCAGAACTGGACACAGGACTCGAGGTGTGGCCTAACCAGTGCAGTGTACAGGGGCACAATGACCTCCCTGCTCCTGCTGGCCACACTGTTCCTGATGCAGGCCAGGATGCCATTGGCCTTCTTGGCTGCCTGGGCACACTGCAGGCTCATGTTCAGCCTACCATCTACCAGTACCCTCAGGTCCCTCTCTGCCTGGCCGCTCTCCAGCCACTCTGACCCCAGCCTGTAGCACTGCCTGGGGTTGCTGTGGCCAATGTGCAGAACCCGGCACTTGGATGTGTTCAATCTCCTGCCCTTGGCCTCTGCCCATCTGTCCAGCCTGTCGAGGTCCCTCTGCAAAGCCTCTCTGCCCTCCAGCAGATCAACTCCTGCCCCCAGCTTGGTGTTGTCCGCAAATTTACTGATGATGGACTCAATGCCCTCATCCAGATCATCAATAAAGATGTTGAAGAGCATGGGGCCCAGCACTGATCCTTGGGGCACACCACTAGTAACTGGCTGCCAGCTGGATGTGGCACCATTCATTTTGTTTAAGGAAACTTCAGGATTCCAAATGAAAGCTGAAGTGCAGCCAGCTCTCTGCTTTCCTGGGACCACCACAGTTGAAAAAAAATCATTTCAGAGCCTGAATTTCTACCCATGTTCTTTTACAGGAATAACGTCCCCACACTTCAAACAACCAGTTTGGATTTTAACACCTACATATTTATTTTTTCCTTCAATCTTTTGCAACCCAAAAGGCTTAGGAATTCCACTTTGAATAATTAATTTTGATCCTTCAATAAAGTTTCTCAAGAGAACTAAAGAAAGAGGCCTGTCATCACAGGAATGCTTTGGAGTGCAAAGCTTGTACTCAAGCATTTTTAACTATGTTAAATGCATTAAAAGAAGTAATTATTTTTTTTTTTACTGTGACCTGCCAAGGAATACTGAAATGATTGTTCATATACTGTGAAGTATTTATGCATGCCCTCTTTCTAGCACAAGCCCAAAACTCTACATCTGAGTTTTAGAACTGCTGATACATTTATACCCCTCTCGACAGACAGCAGAAGCTAAACACCTTAACCACAGAAACAGCATCCAAGGGAAGGACTTGAAATGAAGAGCACTAATGCTGTGTGCATGCCCATCTAAGGTAACACAACAATATTAGCTGAAGTGGTTCCAAGACTTCCAAGTTCAGAAGATGAAACCTAAACAAATTAATAGCTCTGACTGCTGTTGGACTTAATCATTATAGATGTTTTTGTAGCTGCACATTCTGTAAGTGACATCATAAAAATGTCCATGTTGAAGGAAATTAAAAGGTCCACTTTGTCAACAGCCTATCACCAACAAGAAGCATAAATGGATCCTGGGTCTTGCAAGAATGGATAGGATAGGATAGGATAGGATAGGATAGGATAGGATAGGATAGGATAGGATAGGATAGGATAGGATAGGATAGGATAGGATAGGATAGGATAGGAATGGAATGGAATGGAATGGAATGGAATGGAATGGAATGGAATGGAATAGAATAGAATAGAATAGAATAGAATAGAATAGAATAGAATAGAATAGAATAGACCAAACCAGGTCTGGGCACCTCTCTGGGCAGCACATTCCAATGGCCAATCATTCTTTCTGTGAAGAACTTCTTCCTCACATCCAGCCTAAACCTCCCCTGGTGCAGTTTGAGACTGTGTCCTCTTGTTCTGGTTCTGGTTGTCTGGGAGAAGAGACCAACCCCCACCTGGCTACAACCTCTCTTACAGTACTTTTCACCAATACTCTTCAGCCTCCAATTGCTTGCAAGGATAAAAAAAGTTCAAGAACTGTCTGTAGTTCCTTTGCAGGTATCCACCCTGAATATATTTCCTTGTGATCTGCCAACACAAACTAGCTAACGTCACAGATTCACAGAATGGTTTCTGTTGGAAAAGACCTTAAATATCATCCAGAGTTCCAAACCTCCTGCCATGGGCAGGGACACCTTTTCCATTAGACCAGGTTGCTCAAGGTCTCATCCAACCTGGCCTGGAACACCTCCAGGGAGGGGGCATCCCTTTAAGGGTTTTTTTTCTGTTTATTCTTTGCATTTTCAGAACATGGTTAATTTTCCCCACTCCTGTAAAGTGGGGAACAAAACACCATTTACTGTACCTTTTTGTTGTTTTCAGAAGTGGGACTCAAAATGGTGAGCTCAGGCCTGCTTGGTTTAGGCTTGGGAGATTCACAGGAGTTGATAAAATTCATGATGAATGGCTCCAAATGCTGCCCTTTCTGACATAAGACATGAGTGACTGCATCACTGTAGGAAACAAAACCCAAACAAACAAGCCCAAACCCCAAACTAAAACAAAAAAAAAAGGAGTTTCCAAACACATTTTTTACTAGCCTAAGAGTTAGTAAGGATGTAAAATCAGTTATTGAAAGTAAAGTGTTGGCAACCTGGGAGCCTTACTCACCTCTTTCATCAGCTTTCCTGGAACAGACTTTATAATTTTACCTGGAATTAGAAACAAACAAACAAATAAAACTTCCTGTTATCACTGCCTGACCTTAAATGCAAATTGCCTGCATTTTGCTCTTCTGCATTTTCTGTACTCAGTACTTAACTTAAAACCACAACAGTTTTTACAAGCTGTACTTTGTTTTCTTTTCTTCATTTGGCACAAAACCCCTTTGAAAGTCTTCCACACATCCAGCTTATAACTTAGTGCTTAGTACTCATCAGGAAAAGACACTTAAAACATAAAAATCATACAGATTATTACCTGAATACTTTAAAAGAAAAAAAAAAAGCTAAAATAAAAGTATGATCCAGTCAGAGGGCTGGAGCACCTGTCCTGTGAGGACAGACTGAAAGAGTTGGGGCTGTTCAGTCTGGAGAAAAGAAGGCTCCAAGGTGACCTTATTGTGGCCTTCCAGTATCTGAAGGGGGGCTACAAGAAGGCTGGGGAGGGACTTTTAGGGTGTCAGGGAGTGATAGGACTAGGGGGAATGGAATGAAGCTGGAGGTGGGGAAATTCAGGCTGGATGTGAGGAGGATGTTCTTCCCCATGAGAGTGGTGAAGCCCTGGAATGGGTTGTCCAGGGAGGTGGTTGAGGCCCCATCCCTGCAGGAGTTTAAGAGAAGGCTGGATGAGGCTCTGGCCAGCCTGATCTAGTGCAGGGTGTCCCTGCCCATGGCAGGGGGGTTGGAACTAGATGATCCTTGTGGTCCCTTCCAACCCTGACTGATTCTATAATTCTATGATTCTGCTCCAGATCTGCCTTGGTAATTTTTCTAGGAGCTGAAACATAAATAACTATAGCACCATAGCAGCAGCACTTTATGACCACAGTATAGGCAACATTTTCTATATTTAAGTTCTTCGTCTTTCACAAACATTTATCACAGAAGAAATCACAAAGCCTGGGCTTCTCTTTTCTGGAAAGATCAGAGAGCGCCTGGAAGGATCCAGTCTTGAAATTAGAAGGGAGTAAACTGTTAAAAATGAGAAAGGCTACAGCTGTGGTCAGCTCTTCTGCCCTGTTAAGGTTTTCAGGATACAACAGAGTAGCTTTGACTGCTGAAAAATGAAAGTGCCTAGGATTAGTTTTATTTTAAGCACTGCATTTACAGTAATATTTTTCTTAACCACATGTCATCACATTTGGAACTTACATTGGAAAGTATGTACAATGATCAAATGATAACAAATCCCTCATCCTCACAAAAAGCCCTACTGAAGTGCCAAGGCTCATTAAAATGATCTTTATGGAAGAGAAGCATAGGCCCAGACACGAGATGCATTACAGTAAATGCCATAATTACAAGCTTCTTTTAACAACGTACAGCTGGATGCAGAGGGGAGGTCTGAAACAAAATGAAACCTTTTAACTGAAGGATGAGCACCAAGATCTCATTCAACAACTTAGTAAGCACACTAAGAGTGTGGCCACCCCAGAAGATTCACACCGTGACTGGGAGAGGTAGAAATGCAGCGGCACATTTCAGACACAGCTTTCCTGGGCCGTGCTGGTGATAGAACCACAAGTGTTACAAGACATGAAGACAGAATGGCTATGATGTTGACCTCACCAGCTCAGGCCCGCTGCAGCCAAGCTATAAACTCACACTGCAGTCTACTTTTTGGGTTTATTATCAATTATTGCATTAGACAGCAAGAATTTCTCAACTTCTCCATTTCCATTTGGCCTGCCTACGTCACACACATTGCTGCCTCAGGGTCTACTAAGTAACTGATGTTAAAAGAGATCCAGCTGATACCAGAAATATTAAATATTGCAGCTTTGGGCTTAAAATAAACAGATTTTAATCAAGTAACACCCAAAGGGGGTTTACATTGATAAACTGTTTATACCATCACGCCTGACTTGTGCAGATTTGACCTGTGACAGTCCCATCAGTCTTCTTGAGCTATGAGATATGTTAGACAAAACTGATCAACTTGCTTGCTTGATACTAAGACTCAAAAGCAATCACTTAACATTTTTTTTCCCACAATCTCAAAATGTCCTTCTTTAAAGAAAATATTCACCCTGTATTCAAAGAAAAGCATCAGCATATCTTGCTCAGTCTTATTTGCTGAGCTCTAATTCTAAGGGCTGTGAAGAAGCAGCATTCTAACTTCCCACAGTCATAGAATCACAGAATCAGTAAGGTTGGAGAAGACCTCAGAGATCATCAAGTCCAACCACTCACCCAACACCTCATGACTAACTATGCCATGGCTTCAAGTGCCACATCCAATCCCCTCTTGAACACCTCCAGGGATGGTGACTTCACCACCTCCCTGGGCAGCACATTCCAATGGCCAATTACTCTTTTGGTGAAGAACTTTCTCCTCACCTCCAGCCTAAACTTCCCCTGGTGCAGCTTGAGACTGTGTCCTCTTTGCTGGTGCTGGTTGCCTGGGAGAAGAGACCAACCCCCACCTGGCTACAACCTCCCTTCAGGTAGCTGTAGAGAGCAATGAGGTCTCCCCTGAACCTCCTCTTCTCCAGGCTAAGCAACTCCAGCTCCCTCAGCCTCTCCTCACAGGGCTTGTGCTCGAGACCTCTCCCCAGCCTCGTCATACCCTTGCACAAGTTATCTGGTCACTACTACTGTCACTCAGTCACACTATCTACAGTGATACTATTTGCCAGCACAAACGACTAGGATATCACGTACCAAGATTCACATCAGGCAACATTTTGTCAAGAAACTGAGTCTCCCCTCCATTAGGGGACAGGAAGTCAGCTAAAAGCTGGCTGTTACTTAGTTCTGGATGTTGCAGTAGTTTCTGTGAGACAAAAGGAAAGAAAGATGTATGTTACAACTAATCTTTTAAAATCAGTTTATCCACAGCAAAAAATATTACATTACCCCACATGCTGTCATCTGCAAAAGATTTCTGTTTTCAATCACATGAAACTTTCACAAGTTCTATTTGCCCACCTGAGCCCTTTCTATAACTCAAGCCACTTGGGGAAAAACAAAAAAGCAAGCAGACATGCTTTTATTAGTTTTATGTCATTAGTTTTAGAATACTCTCTGCTCCAGAAATTTGTCCCATACCTGTAGATATTCCTGGAACTCTTCTCTCTTGGATTTTAAGAACTCATAGTTCTTGGGGCCAATGATTCTCTTTGAGGGAAGCTGAGCATCCGGAAATGTACCTAGCAAAGGTAACAGGGAGATGAAATTATTCCTGTAAGGCAGTAAGCAGTGATTTCATCACTTTTAATTTCAGCTCAGTACTGCGTGACAATCACAGCAGTGAGAAAAGTGCCTTTCCAGGTGATGAAGAACATACCATGGAATTCTGTTAGCTTTGACTCCAGCACGTAAAATTCAAGATACCTCCTGTAGACAGACCAGTGCTCAGGTTCATGCCCAACTGGGGGGAAAGCAAACAAACAAACAAAAGATTAAAAATAAACAAGGGTTTATGCCACTTGAGAGACAGCAAAAGTATGCAGGATTATTACAGGAAGAACCTCAATGATACTGTTCCCCTGTATTACAATACAATACAATACAATACAATACAATACAATACAATACAATACAATACAATACAATACAATACAATATACACCAGGTTGAAAGAGACCTTCAAGATCATCGTGTCCAACCCATCAAACAATCCAACCCACCTAAACAACTAAACCATGGCACCAAGCACCCCATCAAGTCTCCTCCTGAACACCTCCAATGAAGGTGACTCCACCACCTCCATAGGCAGCCCATTCCAATGGGCAATCACTCTCTGTGTAGAGAACTTCTTCCTAACATCCAACCTAAACCTCCCCTGGCGCAGCCTGAGACTGTGTCCTCTTGTTCTGGTGCTGGCTGCCTGGGAGAAGAGACCAACCTCTGCCTGGCTACAACCTCCCTTCAGGTAGTTGTAGACAGCAAGAAGGTCACCCCTCAGTCTCTTCTTCTCCAGGCTAAGCAAGCCCAGCTCCCTCAGCCTTTCCTCACAGGGCTTGTGTTCCAAACTTTGTTGCCCTTCTCTGGAAACATTCCAGCAAGTCAACATCCTTCCTAAACTGAGGGGCCCAGAACTGGACACAGGACTCAAGGTGTGGCCTAACCAGTGCAGTGTACAGGGGCACAATGCAATGACCTCCCTGCTCCTGCTGGCCATACTGTTCCTGATGCAGGCCAGGATGCCATTGGCCTTCTTGGCTGCCTGGGCACACTGCAGGCTCATGTTCAGCCTCCTATCAACCAGCACCCCCAGGTCCCTCTCTGCCTGGCCGCTCTCCAGCCACTCTGACCCCAGCCTGTAGCACTGCCTGGGGTTGCTGTGGCCAATGTGCAGAACCCGGCACTTGGAGGTGTTCAAACTCCTGCCCGTCTGTTCAGCCTAACATTAACATTAAATAAATTAACATTAAATAAATCCCAGCCAAGCAATTGAAGCACTAAATTAAAATGCATACCTAGCAGACTGATGCAGTACTAGCAAGCAAATTTTCAGCTCCTTTAGGGGATCCCTAAAATCTACACAGTGCAGCACTGCATAATTGCAACATTTGTTAGTGCTGTTAGATCATAGAAAGCACTGGTGGGAAGTGATCTCTAGAGGCCATCTAGTCCAACCCCCATGCAGTAAGCAGGGACATCCCCAGCTAGATAAGGTTGCTTAGAGCTCCATCAAGCCTAACCTTGATTGTCTCCAGGGACTGGGCCTCCACTAGCTCCCTGCACAACCTGTTCCAGTGCTCTACAACACTCATAGTAAAGAACTTCTTCCTCATGTCTATTTTCAGACTTTTGAGCAAATGATTTACAGACATACTACTTGGTGAATACAGTTCTCGGCACCATCAGCTTGAATAGAATGGAATTAACCAGGTTGGAAAAGACCTTCAAGATCATCAAGTCCAACCTATTATCCAACACCATCTAATCAACTAAACCATGGCACCAAGCACCCCATCCAGGCTCTTCCTAAACATCTCCAGTGATGGTGACTCCACCACCTCCCTGGGCAGCCCATTCCAATGGCCAATCTCTCTTTCTGGGAAGAACTTCTTCCTAACATCCAGCCTAAACCTCCCCTGGTGCAGCTTGAGACTGTGTCCTCTTGTTCTGGTGCTGGCTGCCTGGGAGAAGAGACCAACCCCCACCTGGCCACAACCTCCCTTCAGGTAGTTGGAGAGAACAATAAGGTCTCCCCTCAGCCTCCTCTTCTCCAGGCTAAGCAACCCCAGCTCCCTCAGCCTCTCCTCACAGGGCTGTGCTCCAAACCCTCCCCAGTCTTGTTGCCCTTCTCTGGACATGTTCCAGCAAGTCAACATCTTTCTTGAATTGAGGGGCTCAGAACTGGACATAGGACTCAAGGTGTGGCCTAACCAGTGCTGAATACAGGGGCAGAATGACTGCCCTGCGCCTGCTGGCCATAAATATTTGCTTGACTACTCTTAAACACTTTCTGCTTATTGTAGATGCTATTAGTTTGACTAAGACAAACCTGTGTGGCCCCAGGATGATGCTGTGTTCTGCACTCAATGGAGATGCATTGCTGTCTAGACACTGACAAACTATCCCAGGATGGTTCCTAGTAAGTAAAACCTTTTCATTTCCTAAGAACTGTATTTCAAGATGACAAAAGAAGTAATTTATTGTCCATTATCCCAAAGTTCAGAGTGGGTGAAAGAAAAATACATGAAGTAGAATCATAGAATCATAGAATCAGCGTGTTTGTTAAGAAGAATTACACAGAATCACAAAATGATAAGGGATGGAAGGGAGCTCTGGAGATCCTCTAGTCCAACCCCCGCTGTCAGAGCAGTAGCTGTGGAAAGAGAACTCCTCAAACTGTGGCATGAGATCTAAATGGAACCAGTTGATGCTGAGGAGTCAGTTCTCAACTTGCAAAGACTAAAAAGAGATCACTTAGCTCTCAAATGCATTCCCTCAGAACTTCCAAGTCACCATTTCACAATCAGCAGGACGCAGTGCGTGAGGCACACTGCGAAAGCCACCGTCTTTAAACGACACTTCATGTGCCCACCACACCACATACCTGCTCTTCTGTCGTTTCTCTCTACATCAATGCAGAACACAGGAATTCTCTCCTTTCTGTCTTTTCTCTCCAAGGAGGGATCATCAAAAAAATCCACATATGGGATGCTAATTTTCCAGGCGGCAAGGTTGCGGGGTGTATTCGGGGTACTAACAGCCTCCTCGGGAGAATCATCTTCCATCACCATAACGCCTTCTTCAATCTGTAAACATTCAGACATCAAGATCCACACTGCTATTTCGATTGGTTCAGTCTATCTTTGCAAAACTGATAGAGGATAGTGAAACACAGGCCAAGTCTTTAAGGATGTGGCACTAAGGGTGTGGCACTAAGATGTGGCACTAAGATGCGCACATGCAGCCCGGAAAGCCAATCAGATCCTGGGCTGCATCAGGAGAAGTGTGGCCAGCAGGTCAAGGGAGGTGATTCTCCCCCTCTTCTCAGCTCTGGTGAGACCCCACCTGGAGTACTGCCTCCAGTTCTGGAGCCCCTATTACAGGAGGGATGTGGACGTGCTGGAAGGTGTCCAGAGAAGGGCCACGAGGATGATCAGAGGGCTGGAGCACCTCTCCTATGAGGACAGACTGAAGGAGTTGGGGCTGTTCAGTCTGGAGAAGAGAAGGCTCCGAGGTGACCTCATTGTGGCCTTCCAGTATCTGAAGGGGGCCTACAGGAAGGCTGGGGAGGGACTTCTCAGGATCTCAGGTAGTGATAGGACTAGGGGGAACGGAATGAAGCTGGAAATGGGGAGATTCAGGTTGGATGTGAGAAGGAAGTTCTTCCCCATGAGAGTGGTGAAGCCCTGGAATGGGTTATCCAGGAGGTGGTTGAGGCCCCGTCCCTGGAGGTGTTTAAGACCAGGCTGGATGAGGCTCTGGCCAGCCTGATCTCATGTGAGGTGTCCCTGCCCATGGCAGGGGGTTGGAACTAGATGATCCTTGTGGTCCCTTCCAACCCTGACTGATTCTATGATTCTAAGTAATAAACGAATCATAGAATTGTCAGGGTTGGAAGGGACCTCGAGGATCATTCAGTTCCAACCCCCTGACATAGGCAGGGACACCTCACACTAGATCAGGTTGCTCAGAACCACATCCAGCCTGGCTGCAAAACCTCCAGGGATAAGGCTTCCACCACCTCCCTGGGCAACCTGTGCCAGTGTCTCACCACCCTCATGGTGAAAAACTTCTTCCTGACATCCAATCTCAATCTACCCATTTCTACTTTTTTCCCTTCCCCCTAGTCCTATCATTTCCTGACACCCTAAAAAGTTCCTCCCCAGCTTTCTTGTAGCCCTCTTCAGATAGTGGAAGGCCACAGTGAGGTCTCCTGGGAGCCTTCTCTTCTCCAGACTCAATAGCCCCAACTCCCTCAGTCTGTCCTCATAGAGAGAGGAGCCCCAGACCTCTGCTCATCCTCGTGGCCCTTCTCTGGATACGCATGTCCGATCCTTCCTGTAATGGGGGCTCCAGAACTGAACACAGTGCTCCAGGTGAGGTCTCAACAGAACAGAGCAGAGGAGGAGAATCACCTCCCTTGACCTGCTGGCTATGCTATCTCTGCTGGCTGTGCTCAAAAAACCCCATTTCATTAATGGAGTTTTCATGTAGATGGATTTCTGGATTTAGATACACTGCAAATTAATTTGAAGTTAGCAACTTCTGGTGAGATCTGAAAGTTTTTATAGCAGTATCAAGTTCCATAGCTGATAATTCATGGGGGGAAAAAAAACCAAAGAGAGGGGGAACAGAAGTACCAAAGGGGACAGCAGGAAGAATGTCATAGACACAGCTATAGGAAACAGCTTGGATTCAGCAGATCACAGTGCTTTAGGGGTTGGAAGGGACCTCAAGAGATCATTGAGCCCAAAGCAACATCACTTAGGGTAGTCCACACAAGAATGCATCCAAGTGGATTTAGCTGCACTGCATTTTCCAGCACTGAAGACTTGAGCCTACTCAGTCAGGCTAAGGAGCTAAATGAACACAAGAGAGAGAAACCAACAACACACCAAGCTAGCAGATATCCCACCCCTACAGCTGGCTGCAATGCAGTATGTTGTGGGCCCACACATCTGACTTGCTTTGCAAGGTGCAACGCAACCATTACAGGGACTGGATTGTTCCTGCAGCCCAGAGCTATTTTAAGCAAAACCATCATAAGCCTTCCTGCATCCCCATCGAGTCCAGTTTCAGCATCACACTCCCAGAAACAGATGCACCAGGGAGCAGCATGGACCCAGTCCTTTCTGGCTCCAGTACCTGGAGCTGATAAACTCAGACTCCACGCCATAAAACATCACACTGATTTTTTCCATATGCAAGCACAGACCTTAGAAGCAGTGCCACGTGAGTGCTGAAAAAAGATCCTTTTGAACTTGAACTGCAGCCCCAAGCACCACACCAACATTCCCTTTACGCTTCGGACACTGCTCATCACAGCCAGGCTGAGCTGCCCCACAGGTAATGAATCACCCAAGCACCACACGGCCCACTGAATTCTCAGGTTCTTGGCAATAACAAAGGAAGTGCTGCAAGTCTTTTAGGGCTATAAACAGAAAGATTATCTTAAGTATCTACACTGAAAAACCCAAGCTTCAACAGCTCTCTTGGAAAGTTATTCATTTCTCCCTGATTCTCATCTTCACCACAGAGAAGAAACAACAACAAAAAGAAAGAATAATAAAAAAATTACCCAAAGGAATGAAAACTATTTTTGCAAATGAGGAGACAGTGTTTATGAGAAGGAAGGGTAGGGCTGGCCTTAGACTCAGAAATAAAGTGGAACTGAGAATTTCTGAGGAGATTAGCCCTCAATAAAGATGTGCTGGAGAAGGGCTCTTGTACTTAGAATCATAGAATCACAGCCTAAACCTCCCCTGGTGCAGCTTGAGACTGGGTCCACTTGTTCTGGTGCCGGTTGCCTGGGAGGAGAGACCAACCCCCACCTGGCTACAACCTCCCTTCAGGTAGTTGTAGAGAGCAAGGTCTCCCCTGAGCCTCCTCTTCTCCAGGCTAAGCAACCCCAGCTTTTAATCCCTTTTCTAAACAGATCACCAACTTGTGAAAGTTTGGCTGTGTCAGTCTCTTTCCATTTGTTTTACCCAACAGAGACACAAATCAAAGCCTACAGGCAGGTCTTCTGGCTGCATTGAAAACTGTATCTGTGCTTTAATATGCAGAATAGCTTTTGCTACATTTAAAATCTGGCTGACAGAGACCGAGTGTGGTTTCATGGAATAACTACTACCACGTTAGCAGCTTACAAAGCTGCTGCCCAGAGCCAGAGCAAGCTGCTAATACATTTCTAATCCTGTGTGATTTCCTTAAACTAAATGGATGTTTCCTATAGGTTTTAATGTCAACCAACATGAAAAAGGTCACTTTAATTTCTGTCACAATGCACAGAACTCTCTTTCACTGCCACTATTTGCTTCATACTTACCTTGAACCCACCAAGCTTACATTACTTAAACACCTAATCAGGCTCTGTGTAGTAGGAAGTAACTCCTACATCCTTGGTATGTAACCTAATCCAAAGGTTGCTGTATCAGTATATCACACTGCCACTACCTTACAATTTTGCTGTCAGTTCCCAGATCACATTTTTTCTGTCCCAGAAAGCTCCTCCTCTGACTCTGATGTCTGCTAGGAAACCACACTTCAGCTCCAACTGTAACATTATTAGTGGTGAATTCTGTGTATTCATTACTCAAAGTGAAATAATGGCTCTGTCCAGACATTCAGGTACACCTCACAGGATTTTAGTATTTGCCTATTTCTTCTTCCAGTCCACATTTACCTAGTGAAGGAACTTAGGTACTTCCCAAGCTTTGTCTAATGTAGTTTTAGCCAAAATATAGCATCCTCCCTTTACTTAGTGGAGGGATTTAGAATAGAATAGAATAGAATAGAATAGAATAGAATAGAATAGAATAGAATAGAATAGAATAGAATAGAATAGAATTAACCAGCTTGGAAAAGACCTTTAAGATCATCAAGTCCAACCTATCACCCAACACCACCTAATCAACTAAACCATGGCACCAAGTGCCTCATCCAGTCCCCTCTTAAACACCTCCAGTGATGGTGACTCCAGATTTGAGACAATGCTGCACTTAAAACTTTCCAGTCTTCACAGAATCACAGAAACATGCAGGTTGGAAAAGACCCTCAGGAACACCAAGCCCAACCAAGAACCGTACTCTACAAGGTTCACCCCTAACCCATAGCCCCAAGCACCACATCCAAACCACCTTTAAACACCTCCAGGGTTGGTGACTCAACTGCCTTCTTGCCTAAGATAAAATGACTCTATCCATTTGGAAACCTTCCTTAGTAAGGATAAGATGCTGTATTGTCTGTCTCTGAATTCAGCAGCTTCTCACAAGTAACTTCTTACAATAAACCAGGTTGGAAGAGACCTTCAAGATTCTTGTGCTTTGGAACACAGCTATGGCACTTCCCTGAGCTCCACTGCTTCAATTATACTTCTACTAGCTCCCTTGCCAGAGAAGAATTACAGGTCCATGTCCTTTGGCTAGCAGAACCTACAAAAGCAATGTTGCAAAAGAAACCAATTTCCATTAGAATCCCACTTCAAAAAGGAGAAGTTACAGCAAGAACTTAACTGTCCAAGAAATCAACTGCAACAGTTCTGCCCCCTTAAAGGCATGACTTGTATGTCATTCAGCCTGTACAGAAAATTGTCTTTTTTTCCCCCCTCTTAAAGAAAAAAAACTTAACCTGCCTACACTTCTAAGTTGCTGAGTTTATCAAGCTGACAAATGCTTAATTGTTTGTTAGAACTAGGTAAAAGAGACTGAATCAGCAGACACTGTAAAAAAAATATGCATGACTACCGATGGCATCTGACCAATTCCCTCCTTTTCCTGTTTTTAGATTTCCCATTTGTCCCCCAGTTGTGCTCCAGATACCAATGTCCCATGCAATATTTCTATGATTGGCTCCATTCATTGCTTTTTGAGCATGAAAGAAAAATACTGAGGGAAACATCCAAGACAAATGAGAAAGGACTGCTGCCTCATGATCTTTAGAGAAAACACTGCTGCAACTTGACAGCAATTTCATCACTACTTCAGCTATGGTTTTAAGATCTCCTGGCAAGCTTTGGATGAAAAGCCATGCATGCAGTCCTACATATACCTTATCATCCTTAAATTATAAAGTGGCATGGTAAGATTTTTAGAGAGAAATTCATTGCTTACAAAAATGTCCAACACAGCTACTTTTAGTTCTTCTCTGCACTAAAGCAACGAGCTCAGAGGCACATGAGCTGGGGGATGTGGCCTTAGCTTGTGAATGAATACAGGGATAACAAGGCAACTAAATCAGAAGCCAGAACATGGAAACCCTGCAGTGAAATAAGACAACAGAAAAGTCAGAAAAGTAATAGTTTCAAATAAGGGCAGAAAAAAGAAACACCAACTACACAGACTTAAAGGCAAATGTACAGCTTTTACTCACAAAGTCATCTTCTCCTTCATTTAAGTTATAGTTGGGCAAGATAGCTCCTTCCATCGCAGAACTTTTGAAGACACCTTTTATTTTGTTGCCTATTTTACTGATTCCAAATGATTCTCCTCTCTTCTGTGTGGTCCTAGGATTACAGAAGCCAGAGTTCAGAACATAAGGCACATTATTACCCAGCAGCTCAGCAGGCTGTTGCACATCATTTGCAGACAAGAGAAACAATTCCATATACAAGGAGCTCATACATTAACAATCCCAATTAACTTGAAATCCATTTATGGCAAACGTGTCCTCTGATCAGCAAACTTTCTTGATTACACTTCTAAGAGATAGGGGATTCCCACATGCTTAACCATGAGCAAATGTTAACACTCTCATAATAATGCAGGACACAGAATAAACAATTAGCTATGCAAACCAGTTTTGTTTTGACAGCAGAAACTGTCGTGTGGCTACAAGCATGTACACCAAGGTCACTCACTCTGTCCTTCTCCACAGCCTTAAATATGAGTACTTATCCTCTCTTGCAAGTACTATTAACAGTATAGTTATCTGTATTTCTTTATATATATACACATATATATATCCCAGTATTTTACATGGATGCATGCTTCAATATAGACCTTGACTTATAAGCATTAGGGACAGACAAAAGAAATGTGAAAGGAGTAAGACTTGAGCATGAGAGAAAACAGATGCAAGTGAAGAATCTTGGCTTGAAAAGCCAGCCTGACTGAAAGATGAAGGCTTTTAAAAGTCTTTCCACTTATGACAAACCATCCAAAAAGCAGAAAGGGGGGAAGAAAAAAAGATAATTGGGTAGGAAGCACACTCCTCACTCCTCACTGAGAGAACAGATGTTGCAGCATTCTTATGCCCTTACACAAGGCCTGATAGCAATGATTACATCTTATATAGAAATACTAGCAATCCTGGAAAGAAAAATGTTCTGTTGAATATGGAATCAGCCTGAGGTTACTACAGTTGATTCAATAAATACAATAATGGGCAAGTCAAAAGTCAATAGAGTGAACTGCAGACTCAAAGACTCAAAAGAACTTTATTGATTACTGAGGTTAAAAGCACAATTAGTACTTTATAGGCCCAAAACAAAAAAATATCCTACACGTTTCTTTATCCTTTAAAGCAAAAAATTGATTAACTAGTGAAGAGCAGTATAGAATAGAATAGAATGGAATTCATCAGGTTGGAAAAGACCTTCGAGATCATCAGTCCAACCTACCATCCAACACCATCTAATCAACTATACCATGGCACCAAGCACCCCATCCAGTCTCTTCCTAAACACCTCCAGTGACTGTGACTCTACCACCTCCCTGGGCAACACATTCCAATAACCAATCTCTCTTTCTATGAAGAACTTCTTCCTAACATCCAGTCTAAACCTCCCCTGGTGCAGCTTGAGACTGTGTCCTCTTGTTCTGTCACTGGTTGCCTGGGAGAAAAGACCAACCCTCCCCTGGCTACAACCTCCCGTCAGGGAGTTGTAGACAGCAAGAAGGTCTCCCCTGAGCCTCCTCTTCTCCAGGCTAAGCAACTCCAGCTCACTCATCCTCTCCTCACAGGGCTTGTGCTCCAAACCCCTCACCAGCTTTGTACCAAGAGAACAGCAGAGAACAGCAGGTAGAGCATGTTCATCACCCATGAAACCATGCTGACCACATCAACTGCTGACTCAAAACACAAATGTGTGTGTTCCTAAAGACGTTCCTGTTTACAATTTTACTCAAGATTGTGTACATGACTAAAATTACATAAAATAATGCAATGCTCTTCCAAATCTTCTGCTGTTTTCTATTTCATGCTATTATCAGCTCCAAGGCAGACAGGCACCATCTATCTTATTTATCTCTGCTAACCACAGATAAGATTGCTTGGCTGTTTAGTCTAAATCCATGTTTGAACAATTCAACTGAATTTTTAAACAACTTCTTCTACATGCTACTGAACTTTTCACATTGGGGGCCTACCTGAATCTTGTTTGAGTGCTTAAACACTGGGCTAGCAAAACACAAACCTTACCCATAGAAAACTAGACAGTTTTTCTAGAAGGTTAACAGTTTAGACCTCTGGCTTAACTCTTGAAGAAGTTTTCAACATTTCTGTGAAAACCTGTGCAGTTCTCAAGATTTTGAGAAAGAAAAGTAATTTGCAGAGCTCAAAGATCTGATAGAATACTCCAGGCTCTGCTGAGTGCTTTCTTCCACTGATCACGCTCCAGTGAAGGCAGAATATGGCTTTGCCGGTAACTGCAGTAGATTACAGAACACAGAACACAGAATTAACCAGGTTGGAAAAGACCTTTGAGATCAATCGAGTCCAACCTATCATCCAACACCATCTAATCAAATAAACCATGGCACTAACCGACCCATCCAGTCACTTCTTAAAAACTTCCAGTGACAGTGACTCCACCATCTCCCTGGGCAGCCCATTCCAATGGCAATTCACTCTTTCTGTGAAGAATTTCTTCCTAGCATCCAGCCTAAACCTCCCCTGGTGCAGCTTGAGACTGTGTCCTCTTGTTCTGGTGTTGGTTGCCTGGGAGAAGAGACCAACCCCTACCTGGCTACAACCTCCCTTCAGTACTGAGCTGTATGGGGCCAGGACTCAACCTGAGGTCAAGGAATCAAGCCCTTCCTGCCCTAGCTGAGCCCAAGGACCATGCCTAATGAGTACAGAAGCAATTACTGGGACAGGCATGAAGTAACAAACTAGGATGGGATTCTCTTCACAAGAAGAGACACAAATTCAGAACACAAACTGGTGAGTAAGAGGGTACAGACATACATAGTGGACAACACATGGGGAGGAGGCAGAATCATGGAATGGTTTGGGTTGGAAAGGACCTCCACAGGTCACATAGTGCAACCCACCTGCAGTGAGCAGAGGCATCCTCAACTAGATCAGGATGCTCAGAGCCTTGTCGAGCCTTACCCTGAATATCTCCAGGGATGGGTCCTCAACTGCCTCCCTGGGCAACCTGTTCCAGTGTTCCACCACCCTCATGGGAAAGAACTTGTTCCTAACATCCAATCTAAATCTACTCTTACGTAATTTAAAACTATTGCCCATCATCCTATTACTACAGTCCCTAAACAGTCCCTCTCCGGCCTTCTTGCAGGCTCCCTTCTGGTACTGGAAGGGAGCAATTAGGTCTCCCTGGAGCTTTCTCCTCTCCAGGCTGAACAAACCCAGCTTCCTCAGCTTGCCTTCAGCAAGTCCACAGAAGACAAACCAGATTAGATCACAGCTTGGAAAAAATCTTTTAGCAGAAATGGACAGACAACAGGAAGACCAACATTGTGAAGAAAAACAGAACAAAACAAACTGATTCAGGTAACAGCACTATTAGACCATCATTCTATAGCTGCTTCTTGGCAGGGCCCTAAAATACTATTGGTTCCAACATCCCTCATGAATAATGAGATGACAAAAGACTGGAAGACTTCCCCCCCCCCACTTGAGCTCCAGAAGTCACATGTACATAAGATGAAGAAATTACAATTGCTGTTCACTCTCCAGCTGGGAAGACCAAAGATGGCATATTGCCACTGTGCCCCGTGGCATTCTTTAACCATAGATTGTTGCTTGTTGCAAAACAACTTTCCCACAGGATTCCTGCCTCATTGACTGCACTGAACAGATCTTTGCAGGGCTCTGAAGCTGAAGCAGCTGAAGAATGGTGTGAACCTCTCCAAGTCAAGAAGTAGCAGACAAATATTTACACACCTGTGAAGTCAGGGTACCATTTCATTTGGCTGACTAAAACCCCGACACTCAGTTAGGAGAAATGCTCAGTGCATGGAGCTGCACTTAAACATCAGTGAACTACACTTACATCTCAACTACTTCTTATTGCTCAACCCCCTGGCAAGTTATAACTCAATACACTGGACTGGCATATAAAAGAGAAGTATTTATATACTTTGATTAATAACCTATAAAATGAAGTTCATAATGCTCCCTAAGCCACAAAAATGATGTTAGCAATGTATGAAAACACTGATGCTCTGACAAACTCTGTAAAGAAACAGAATGGTCTTCTGAGTTTGGATAGCATGTATTTAAGGAGGCATGAATAATGAGGCAACAAACCATTCATCAGCCAATAAGGCAGTAATGAGTGATCACAGACTACCTGCAGCAAATTATAAACAGCTTCATACATTATAATCAAACTTCTGCCAGTCACAAGAAAAGCTGCAGAGAGAGCTAGTTGAGGGAACTGCTGGGTTTGAGTGCTTGCTAGCATTCATAAAAATGGCTATATTTGCATGCAGTGTTAGGCAATGCTCATTCTGGACACAGCTGTGCAAGATAAAACAAGGAGCTAAATGGATAAAACCTCAAACATGACTGGAAATGTGACATAGGGGAAAGGAGGTTTTGGAGCAGCTAGCAGTTGCAGGCCAAAAAAAACCAGCCCAAACACAAAAGAAACAACAAAACCCAACACACAACTTCAAGTTGTGCAAATACATTTCAAAGCTAGTAACAACAGACAAATTGTTAACAGCAAACAACAGTAACACACTGCAAACTTGTGAAATTAGTGATTAAGCAACTTGTAAACACTTGTGAAGAGGACATGGGGAGGAAAGCTGATGGTGGGGAGAAATGCAGTTTAGTCCAGAGAAGCCATCCACATGTTGACAGATAAAATGGACACTGGAATGCTGTGGTAAGGGCTGTGTGATGATGCAGTCATGACAGATGCAGCGTCACTAACACACAACATTTATTGAGTGTTAAGACTTACCGGAAGTCATCCAAACTCAGGCTACTTCTGCAACAACAGGCACAGAAATTACCTCAGAGCCCAGGAGAAAATAGGGTTAAAATAAAAATTAAAACAAACCAAACCCTCCAGAAAACCCCACCCTGATTTGACAGACCTATCCCAGCAGCACTGAACAGGCTTCTCGATCACCGCTGCAGACTAATTGTAAAAACGTGGTCAAATGAGGAGCTCCTGACCCAGAATCCTAAGAAAGCAAAATGAGCATTTCATCGCTGTCACCTTGGCCTTTACATTTCAGACCTCAGTTAGGGAAGCTTTCAGGTCTTCACTGAGCTGCTCATTCACAGAGAATGACTTCACAGAATTTCAGGGGCTGGAAGGGACCTTGAAAGATCATCCAGTCCAGAGCAGGGTCACTTATACCAGATTACACAGGAAGGCAGCCAGGTGAGTTTTGAATGTCTCCAGAGAGGGAGACTCCACAACCCCCTGGGCAGCCTGTTCCAGTGCTCTGTCACCCTCATAGGGAAAAGTTTTTCCTTATATCTGGGTGAAACTTCCTATGCCTCAACTTCCACCCATTGCCCCTTGTCCTGTTATTGGGCATCACTAAGAAGAGCCTGGCTCCATCCTCTTGGCACTCACCCTTTAGGTATTTATAAACATTGATGAGGTCACCTCTCAGTCTCCTCTTCCCCAAGCTAAAGAGCCCTCAGCTCCCTCACTCTCTCCTCATACAGAAGATGTTCCCCTCCCTTCATCATCCTCATGGCTCTGCACTGGACTCTTTCAAGTAGACTTTTGGTCTTTAAGTTAGCTGGAGTGCCAAGCAGGCAGCTTCTTCTGCAGCCTATGTTCAGAAGTCCTGTGGGAATCTAGCTGGCTTGGGCAATCCAAAGACTTTTTACATAGCCTGGAACCAAGGGAGTTTTGGAACCAATGCCTCAGCCATCGACTCAATAATTCCAATCAAGACAAACACAGTTACATGATTATAATTCACTGGAGCTACTGAATTCTGGACAAAGTGATAGGGGAACGAAATAGTCACATCTTAGATTTTGTTTCACAAGAGCAACTGATTCTAAGGCATCTCACACTGTCTTTAATCATGTTAACTGGAAACATAACCTACCAAGCTGGAACTGATGGTGACAATTAGAACCCACACAACTGTTTGCAGACTTTATTCTGTGCATTTGACTCCTAACCACTCCCCAAAACTGTTAGTATCTGTTCTGCTTGGTTCCTTACTTGGAAAATAGTTTAATTTTATTGCTATCCCAACACTGTGAAACCAAGAAGCCTCTACTTGTCATATGTGCTCGTGGTGTGTGGAATAACAAGGCAGAAATCCAGGACTTTGTATCACATCACAGCTTTCCTCTTCCTGACTTCCAACACAAAACATCTTTAAGTAATGTAGTGATGCATTACAAATACATAAATATTGAGAGAAGAAGAGGGAATTCTTGTCCTTTCTTCCACACATCCAGAATGAAATTGTCAGAACTGGAATTTAAAGCAGCACTTTTCATTGGCCACAGACGTTACAGATTAGGTGGAAAAGAATCAGTTATGGAGTCAAACTGTTGACAGTCCCAGATAGTTATCAAGTTATCAGAATATCCTCAGAGTGACTTCTTCACACTCCAGAAATACTTGGGACTTCTCATCTACTACCTTGTCAGTTTTCATAGCACATTATTTGTCCTATCACTACACAAATGAAAGCTATGATATGATTTTGCACTGCTCAAAGAAGTGACCCAAACCAGAAATTACATGCTGATAGTCACTTCTATTTTCCCCACTTGTGTCTTCTAGAAACTGCTCTTTAATTTTCTTGTCTTACAGTAAGTGAAATCATTCAACACATCACCCACATATACATTCCACTGGGATTTCCTAGGTACTGCTTGAGCTGACTTTCTAATCTGCAGTATCTAGGCAGTACACACACAGCGCTCCTAGCAAAGCATCAAAGATATGGAAAACAAAAGCCATCTCTTCACATACAATTTCTCTCAACTGGAATTAAAGCTAGAACAGGAAGAGAAGGCAGGAGAAGGCATGTGCACATGCATGACATCTGGAATAATTCTGCAACTCATCTTCTTTTAATTTCCACCCCCCTCTTGGCAGTGACTGTCTGTACCAGATACTGCAGAGGGAAACTCCAAAGCAACAGGCAAACTACTTGCAGATAGGACCTCAGAAAGGATCTCTGCTTCATGGAAATAATCACTGAAGCACCACTTCAGTATCTCATATCAGAAACCAGCAGATGTATTTAAGGCATTCAAATTGTTCTAAAATATAAACCAGACACATCTTCAGTGATGCTAGGGATGCTGTTTGACCTCCAGGAGAATGTGTTGCAACAGTTCCCAAACACAGTTTGCTTATTTTGTAGCCAGAGGTGCATTTCAAAACCTCCAAGCAGGGACTGACTGCAATTTCACTCTTTCTGTTTCACAAAGCAAAGCACCAAGAAGGTGACTTAAATTAGAATAGAATAGAATTAACCAGGTTGGAAAAAAGACCTTCGAGATCATTGCGTCCAACCTACCATCCAACACCATCTAATCAACTAAACCATGGCACCAAGCACCCCATCCAGGCTCTTCCTAAACACCTCCAGGGATGGTGACTCCACCACCTCCCTGGGCAGCCCATTCCAATGGTCAATCACTCTTTCTGGGAGGAACTTCTTCCTAACATCCAGCCTAAACTTCCCCTGGTGCAGCTTGAGACTGTGTCCTCTTGTTCTGGTGCTGGCCACCCAGGAGAAGAGACCAACCCCCACCTGGTTACAACCTCCCTTCAGGTAGTTGTAGAGAGCAATAAGGTCTCCTCTGAGCCTCCTCTTCTCTAACCTAAGCAACCCCAGCTCCCTCAGCCTCTCCTCATAGGGCTTGTGCTCCAAACCCCTCCCCAGCTGTGCTGCCTTATGCATACTTCAACTAGAGTTAAGAAGTATATGCAGGATACTTTCAATTGCTGGCATGAATAATTTTGGGAAAGATATCAAAGCAGATCTAAAGCTCTGGATGAAATCCTGTAGCCATCTTCGACAGAAGCTGAAGTGTGCTTTAAGGTCACCATTCCCAGTGGAGTATCACACAGGGGAGAAATGAAGTTTGGTCTAGCTGCCTTCCATGCCTCTTTGCTAGGACACAGAAGCTTGTTAGCACCAAAGTGAGACCAAAGCTTGAGTCCTGGATCTACAAGAGCTATAAAGACTACAGAATCAAATGTCACCCAAGGGGATATATTGAAGAGAAAGATCATGTAGTTTTTGAAGAACATTAGGCAGAGAGAAAGGGATCTCACAGTAAAACACCTCACAGTAACGTGCACAGATCAAGAAGGAGGCTACTAGGTGTATTTCTAATCCAAGAGTTAAATTGCTGTTACACCTCTAGAAGAATAATCTAACATTATAAATGCTAGCATTGTCTACACTGCAGTGGATCTTCTTTCACACCAAGAAAGAAAAGCCTATTTCACACCAAGAAAGAAAAGCCTATCTAAATAAAAGACTGTAGCACTGAAGTTTTTCTTCTTCTGCCTAGACCACAAGAGCAATTCAGTTGGGCTAGACTATGACTGAGCCATCCAGCATAAAATGAAAGACAAGAAATTATAAGACCTCAAGCTTACTCAACCCAAGCACACAGTGGAAGATCACCCATCCATATCACAGGAGATGTTCCTCTTCTTCACAGGCCTTATGGAACCTGAAGGTGGACTCTTAAATATATAGAGCAAACCTAGAAACAAAGTTTCCAACACTACATTTCTGCAGTGAATTGGGAGAGTTTGGAGACAGAAAACACATTTGATCTAGAAATGACAAATCCTCCTTGCCATAACAAGAGGAGAATCTCACTGCATGACCAGGCTGGTTAGACACACACTGCACCTACTCCCTGTAAGACTTGAAATCCAAGACAATTCAGCTTTGCCCAATAAAACTGTATTAGTATCATAGTATCATAGTATCAGTCAGGGTTGGAAGGGACCACAAGGATCATCTAGTTCCAACCCCTGCCATGGGCAGGGACACCCTACACTAGGCTGGCCAGAGCCTCATCCAGCCTGGGCTTAAACACCTCCAGGGACGGGGCCTCAACCACCTCCCTGGACAACCCATTCCAGGGCTTCACCACTCTCATGGGGAAGAACTTTCTCCTCACATCCAGCCTGAATCTCCCCACCTCCAGCTTCATTCCATTTCCCCTAGCCCTATCACTACCTGATAGTCTGAGAAGTCCCTCCCCAGCTTTCTTGTAGGTCCCCTTCAGATACTGGAAGGCCACAATGAGGTCACCTCAGAGCCTTCTCTTCTCCAGACTGAACAGCCCCAACTCTCTCAGTCTGTCCTCATAGGAGAGGTGCTCCAGCCCACTGATCATCCTCGTGGCCCTTCTCTGGACACCTTCCAGCACGTCCATATCCCTTATTAGAAGTCAATTAACTCACCACTTAATTTCCATGTATCTTATTCTCAATGTACACTTATATTTTCCATTCCCCTTTTTGTTGAAGGGGAAGACTACATCACATTTTAAAATTCTTTGATGCAAACCACTTCAAAGCACAGAGAGCTCTTGTATAATATTGTTTGTTCCTTCAGCATGCAACTTGTCCATTAAAAAATTAAAATAGGTAGTCAAAAACTCAGTCAAATTACTATCAGGCACTAGCAAAATTTCTGTGGTTTAATATTTTGATGCTTTCAATTAAGAGACAAAGAAAAATGCTTAAAAGTTTTACCAGTCCTACCTGTTCAGCTTTGAATTGCGTGTTGGTGACTCCGCTCCTCTTAAAAGGTGTCTGAAGTACTACAACAGACAAACAAGGTATCAAAAGAAAACACTGGATTAACTGAGGCAAGGGGTACTATGCAGAATTCAGGAAACAGGAAGAGGAGTAAAAGGCAAGCTGACCATAATCTAGCAGTTAGAATATTAATCTGAAAAAGGACAGATCAAATTTGAAATACATGCTGCCAGTGTTACTGATTTTACTTTACATAGTCTTGGGATTAAAAAAAAAAAGCCAGAAATAAAACCAAAATCCATGTCTCCTCCTTGTCAAAATAAATCATAGTATCATAGCATCAGCCAGGGTTGAAAGGGACGCCTCACATGAGATCAGGCTGGCCAGAGCCTCATCCAGCCTGGGCTTAAACACCTCCAGGGATGGGGCCTCAACCACCTCCCTGGACAACCCATTCCAGGGCTTCACCACTCTCATGGAGAAGAACTTCCTCCTCACATCCAGCCTGAATCTCCCTACCTCCAGCTTCATACCATTCCCCCTAGTCCTATCACTACCTGAGAGCCTGAGAAGTCCCTCCCCAGCCTTCTTGGAGCCCCCTTCAGATACTGGAAGGCCACAATGAGGTCACCTGGGAGCCTTCTCTTCTCCAGACTGAACAGCCCCAACTCCTTCAGTCTGTCCTCATCCTAGGATCACAGATGTTAGGGGTTGGAAGGGACCCAAAGATATCATCGAGCCCAACCCCCGCTGCCAGAGCAGGACCATACAATCTAGCTCAGGTCACACAGGAACACATCCAGGCAGGCCTTGAAAGTCTCCAGAGAAGGAGACTCCACAACCTCTCTGCAGAGCCTGTTCCAGTGCTCTGTGACCCTCACAGGAAAGAAGTACCCCTTGGGTTGAGCTGGAACCTCCTGTGCTGCAGCTTACATCCATTGCTCCTTGTCAAATAAATCAATAAATATCAGGAGTCTGAAGCATTATAGCTCTTATGGGAAAGAGGACCACCAAAACCATTTTGAGAAACAGACTCTATTAGGCATAACACCAAGCAAGCCCATTCCCAGGACAAGTCAATACATTCTGCCACAAAGAAATAACAGAAGTCTAATGTGCAACCCAATTTACACAGACAAACTCTAAAATGGGACAAGAATTCAGCCTCATCCCTGTGTCAAAAGGATTTCCTATTAGAAGGCTTTAGGCAGCTGTGGCCCCAGTATGGGGATGATGGAGATTTTAGGGGTTTTATCTTTTTTTTTTTTTTCAAATTCAGAACCCAGTAATAGAACAATCTTAAATTCCTAATAAATCACTTTGAATGCCTTTCCTGAAAACAGACACCTGAGTTTTAGCTGCTGGAATGCACAAAGTTGAATGGATCTAAACAATACCTTTGTAACTTTACCATTAAAAAGTAAAAATGAAGAGATGCTTGACAGTGTTCCATGTATACCACAGAGATGACTTTTGAAACAACTTTTTAATCACAAAAGAAGGGGTAGAGTGGACTTTTTAATGGCAGTGATAGAAGTCTTTACATTTAAAAAGTGAGAGGGGAAAAAAGAGAGAGGGGAAAAAAGAGAGGGGGGAAAAGAGAGAGGGGGGAAAAGAGAGGGAAAAGAGAGAGGGGGAAAAGAGAGAGGGGGGAAAAGAGAGAGGGGGAAAAGAGAGAGGGGGGAAAGAGAGAGGGGAACAAAGAGAGAGGGGAACAAAGAGAGAGGGGAACAAAGAGAGAGGGGACAAAGAGAGAGGGAACAAAGAGAGAGGGAACAAAGAGAGAGGGAAAAAGAGAGAGGGGAAAAAGAGAGGGGAAAAAGAGAGGGGGGAAAAAGAGAGGGGGGACAAAGAGAGAGGGGAACAAAGAGAGAGGGGAACAAAGAGGGGGACAAAAGAGAGGGAACAAAGAGAGAGGGAACAGAAAGAGGGAACAAAAAGAGGGAAACAAAGAGAGAGGGAACAAAGAGAGAGGGAACAAAGAGAGAGGGAACAAAGAGAGGGAACAAAGAGAGGGAACAAAGAGAGAGGGAACAAAGAGAGGAGGGAACAAAGAGAGGAGGGAACAAAGAGAGAGGGAACAAAGAGAGAGGGAACAAAGAGAGAGGGAACAAAGAGAGAGGGAACAAAGAGAGGAGAGAACAAAGAGAGGAGGGAACAAAGAGAGGTAAAAGGCAAAGAAGAGGAAAGAGGTAAACGGCAAAGAAAAAGAAGTAAAAAGGGAAGAGAGAAAAAGAAACAGAAAAAAGTGAAAGAAAAAAATTTTTAAAGTAAAGAAAAAAGTAAAATTAAAGAAAAAGAAAAAATAAAGGAAGAAAAAGAAAGGAAGAAAAAACTAAAGGAAAAAAAGAAAAAATAAAGGGAAAAAAGAAAAAAAGGAAAAAACAAAAGGTAAAACAAAAGAAAAAAAGAATAAAAAATTTAAAAGTGAACAAAAAAAAACCAAAACAAAGAAGCACACACACACAAAAAGTGTGGTTTTTTGTTTGCCTCTGGTTTATGGGGGTTCTTTTTGTTGCTTCCTAATTCTATTGAAGTTGTGTGGAATTTCCTTGCTGAGATTGGTCCCAGCTCTGGCACACTAACCAACATGAAAATGAAGAGCTAGTTTTCAGTTCCATATGCAGATGATTGAACAGAGCATCCTAAATAAAAATAAACAAAAAAAAGAGATCCTTGGTTTAAGAGGACTCTTCAAAACTTTCATACTTGCCTCATCACTGTGACAGAACATCGGAGTGAAAACGTTCTCCAGGAGAGAAAGCACATGCTCATAAGCTTCAAAAAGACACCTCATAGTTTGAAGTTTCACAACATCCAAATATGGACCTTCAGCAACTATTAACAAAAAAATACAAATTACAAATGGAGGGATATATACTGTGATATATATATATTGCCATATAAAGTTTGGGGTTTTTTTCTGATCCGAGCTTGTGATTGCGGTGTAAGTTACTGTATGTTTGGCAAATAGATATATCCTGGCAAAACCAGACTTAAAGACAACAACAAGGGTGTAGCAATTTTTAAGGCCTGTGACAATCATAGAATCAACAAGGCTGGAAAAGACCTCAGAGATCATCAAGTCCAACCTATCACCCAGCACCTCGTGACTAACTAAACTATGGTTTCAAGTGCCAAGTCCAATCCTTTCTTGAACACCTCCAGGGACGGTGACTCCACCACCTCCCTGGGCAATAGCCAATGGCCAATCAATCTTTTTGTGAAGAACTTTCTCCTCATCTCAAGGCTAAACTTCCCCTGGTGCAGCTTGAGACTGTGTCCTCTTGTTCTGGTGCTGGCTGCCTGGGAAAAGAGACCAACCCCCACACACCAAGAAAACACACATTCCCAGCCATGCCTTAATACCCAGGCCTCAGTGCTCTTTTCTGCCCCCACCCCCACATTGGTCCAAACAGGCCAGAATTGCATAGAACAAAATTAGCAAGACCACTCAAGGCCACAGATAGGCCCAATATCCTCCCCCATAATAGAGATAAAAGCTCACACATTCCCAGAAGCAGAGAGAAGGGAGAAAAGAGAAAGAGCTGGCCGTACAGCCAGCTTATAAAGAGATGGCAGGAGGTCTACACTCCTGGTTTAAGACATCCCAGTGCCTTAAGCCCATGCCACAAATTCAAACTTACTTCTTTGAATCTCTTCCACAATAAAAGGGTCAAATCTGATTTTGTCAATGCTTTCATCCAAACAATAAGTTTTGTAAATCTTCTGTACTTCCTCGTGAAGCGACATCTTTTCAGCATCTGACAGCTCTGGTCGCAAAATGCGGTCGTTGAATTCCTCTGAGAAGTCAAGAAAATGCATTTGTTGATCAACTTGGCAAACATCATAGAATCACAGAATCACCAAGGTTGGAAGAGACCTCAAAGATCATCAAGTCCAACCTGTCACCCAAGACCTCATGACTACTGACCAGAAAGAAGGGAAAAATGAGGGAGTGTTTAACTCATTTTTCAATTAACAGACAGAAACTTCTTCAAAGAAACTCTGCCAAGACCCTTCTGGGTTTCTATGTTTATTTTCCTCAATATTTGCTGACCCAAAACATTTCTGTCAAGTGATGAACTACCTACAGTAGACAGTTTGGGACAGCATAACATAAGAAAGCTAAATCTCATTCTTTGTTTTAAAACCTAACACAGAGATTTGCTACCTATGAGACCGCAAGAGAAGTTTAGAAGGAAGAAAATGAAATGGAATGGAATGGAATGGAATGGAATGGAATGGAATGGAATGGAATGGAATGGAATGGAATGGAATGGAATGGAATGGAATGGAATAAAATGGAATGGAATGGAATGGAATAAACCAGGTTGGCCAATCACTCTTTCTATGAAGAACTTCTTCCCAATATCCAGCCTAAACCTCCCCTGGTGCAGCTTGAGACTGTGTCCTCTTGTTCTGGTACTGGCTGCCTGGGAGAAGAGATCAACCACCACCCGGCTACAGCCTCCTTTCAGGTAGTTGTAGAGAGCAAGAAGGTCTCCCATGAGTCTCCTCTTCTCCAGGCTAAGCAACCCCAGCTCCCTCAGCCTCTCTTCATAGGGCTTGTACTCCAAACCCCTCCCCAGCTTTGTTGCCCTTCTCTGGACATGTTCCAGCAAGTCAACATCTTTCCTAAACTGAGGAGCCCAGAACTGGACACAGGACTCAAGGTGTGGCCTAACCAGTGCTGAGTACAGGGGCAGAATGACCTCCCTGCTCCTGCTGGCCACACTGTTCCTGACAGTCCAGTCAGGCCATGTCACAGGCCAGGATGAGGCTTATCTAGACAAACAAGACTGATCATGGGCAACAGTCAGAGTAACCTTCCTGCTAGAGGAAGGAGCTCTAAAGACCTTCAGCAAGATCAGCTTAGAATCCCCTGCAGACACTACCAGCACTGAACAGCAAAATCTCTTGTTGGAGCTATGGTGTGGAATTTTTCTAATAAGAAGCCAATAAGGAAAGATTGTAAGCAGGTAGCAAGATAAATAAATAAAAATTTAAATATTCTAAAAAATATTTTTATGATTAATGATTTCTGCAGTATTTTATGAGATCAAGTCTAATCTGATTTCATGTCTTCCTGATATAGGTTTGGTATAAGCAGAGACAAGTGGAGTCCCTCAGGGATCAGTTCTGGGACTAGTCTTGTTCAACATCTTTGTGGGTGACATGGACAGTGGCATCGAGTGCACCCTCAGCAAGTTTGCTGATGACACCAAGCTGTGTGGTGCAGCAGACAAGCCGGAGGGAAGGGATGCCATCCAGAGGGACCTGGACAGGCTGGAGAGGTGGGCACAAGCCAACCTCAGGAGGTTCAACAAAACCAAGTGCAGGGTCCTGCATCTGGGTCGAGGAAACCCCAGGCACAAATCCAGGCTGGGCAGTGACTGGCTGGAGAGCAGCCCTGAGGAGAGAGACTTGGGGGTGCTGGTGAACAAGAAGCTCAACAGGAGCTCTCAATGTGCACTTGCAGCCCGGAAAGCCAATCAGATCCTGGGCTGCATCAGGAGAAGTGTGGCCAGCAGGTCAAGGGAGGTGATTCTCCCCCTCTACTCAGCCTTGGTGAGACCCCACCTGGAGTACTGCCTCCAGTTCTGGAGCCCCTATTACAAGAGGGATGTGGACGTGCTGGAAGGTGTCCAGAGAAGGGCCACGAGGATAAGCAGAGGGCTGGAGCACCTCTCCTTTGAGGACAGACTGAAGGAGTTGGGGCTGTTCAGTCTGGAGAAGAGAAGGCTCTGAGGTGACCTCATTGTGGCCTTCCAGTACCTGAAGGGGGCTCCAAGAAGGCTGGGGAGGGACTTTTTAGGGTGTCAGGGAGTGATAGGACTAGGGGGAATGGATTGAAGCTGGAGGTGGGGAGATTCAGGCTGAATGTGAGGAGGAGGTTCTTCCCCATGAGAGTGGTGAAGCCCTGGAATGGGTTGTCCAGGGAGGTGGTTGGGGCCCCATCCCTGGAGGTAATACAATAATAATAATACAATAATACAATAATACAATACACCAGGTTGGAAGAGACCTTCAAGATCATCGCGTCCAACCCATCAAACAATCCAACCCACCCAACAACTAGACCATACAGCCAAGCACCCCATCAAGTCTTCTCCTGAACACCTCCAGTGAAGGTGACTCCACCACCTCCACGGGTAGCCGATTCCAATGGGCAATCAGTCTCTCCGTGTAGAACTTCTTCCTAACATCCAGCCTAAACCTGCCCTGGCGCAGCCTGAGACTGTGTCCTCTTGTTCTGGTGCTGGCTGCCTGGAAGTAGAGACCAACCCCGCCTGGCTACAACCTCCCTTCAGGTAGTTGTAGAGAGCAATAAGGTCACCCCTCAGTCTCCTCTTCTCCAGGCTAAGCAACCCCAGCTCCCTCAGCCTTTCCTCATAGGGCTTGTGTTCCAAACCCCTCACCAGCTTTGTTGCCCTTCTCTGGACACGCTCCAGCAAGTCAACATCCTTCCTAAACTGAGGGGCCCAGAACTGGACACAGGACTCAAGGTGTGGCCTAACCAGTGCAGTGTACAGGGGCACAATGACCTCCCTGCTCCTGCTGGCCACACTGTTCCTGATGCAAGCCAGGATGCCACTGGCCTTCCTGGCTGCCTGGGCACACTGCAGGCTCATGTTCAGCCTACAATCAACCAGCACCCCCAGGTCCCTCTCTGCCTGGCCACTCTCCAGCCACTCTGACCCCAGCCTGTAGCACTGCCTGGGGTTGTTGTGGCCAATGTGCAGAATCCAGCACTTGGATGTGTTAAATCTCATGCCATTGGACTCTGCCCATCTGTCCAGCCTGTCGAGGTCCCTCTGCAAAGCCTCTCTGCCCTCCAGCAAATCAACTGCTGCCCCCAGCTTGGTGTCATCTGCAAATTTACTGATGATGGACTCAATGCCCTCATCCAGATCATCAATAAAGATGTTGAAGAGCATGGGGCCCAGTACTGATCCCTGGGGCACACCACTAGTGACAGGCCGCCAGCTGGATGTGGCGCCATTCACCACCACTCTCTGGGCTCGGCCCTCCAGCCAGTTCCTAACCCAACACAGTGTGCTCCTGTCCAAGCCACGGGCTGCCAGCTTGGCCAGGAGTTTGCTGTGGGGAACGGTGTCAAAGGCCTTGCTGAGGTCCAGGTAGACCACATCCACAGGCCTCCCCACATCCACCAGGCGGGTCACCTGATCATAGAAGGAGATCAGGTTGGTCAGGCAGGACCTGCCCCTCCTAAATCCATGCTGGCTAGGCCTGAGCCCCTGGTCATCCTGTAAGTGCTGTGTGATCGCACTCGAGATGACCCGTTCCATAATCTTGCCTGGCACTGAGGTCAGGCTGACAGGCCTATAATTCCCTGGCTCATCCAACCGGCCCTTCTTGTGGATGGGCACGACGTTAGCCAGCTTCCAGTCTTCTGGGACCTCTCCAGTGAGCCAGGACTGCTGAAAAATGATGGAAAGTGGCTTGAACAGCTCATCTGTCAGCAATCTCAGCACCCTAGGATGGATCCCATCCGGTCCCATGGCCTTGTGGGGGTCCAAGCGGCTCAGTAGATCTCTAACTTCCTCTTGGAGCAGTGGGAAACTATGCATCTCTCTGGCTCCTTCTGCCAGCTCTGCAGGCCAGCTGTCTGGAAGACGTTCTGCCCTGCTAGTGAAGACTGAGGCAAAGAAGGTGTTAAGTACCTCTGCCTTTTCCTCATTCTTTGTTACAACGTTCCCCTCCGTGTCAACCAAGGAGTGGAGGTTGTCCTTGCCCTTCTTCTTGCTATTGATGTATTTATAGAAGGACTTTTTGTTGTCCTTCACAGCAGAGGCCAGTCTAAGTTCTAAATGGGCTTTTGCCTCCCTAATTTTCTTCCTGCACAACCTAGCAACATCCCTAAACATTCTGTAGGTTGCCTCCCCTTTCTTCCAAAGATGATACACCCTCTTTTTTTCCCTAAGTTCTATTAAAAGTTCATTGCCCATCCAGGCTGGCCGTCTGCCCCGGCGGCTCATCTTCCGGCACACCGGCACAGCCTGTTCTTGCACCTTCAATAGTTCTTCCTTGAAGTAGGTCCAGCTCTCCTGGACCCCTTTGTTTTTAAGGGCTGATTCCCAAGGAACCTTCTGAATTAGTTCCTTGAGTAGCCTGAAGTCTGCCCTCCGGAAGTCCAGAGTGGAGGTCTTCTTGCTGCCCCTCTTGGCTTGGCTGCATACTGAAAACTCTATTATGTCGTGGTCACTGGTGCCTAAACACCCTCCGACCACCACATCACCCACCAGCCCTTCCCTGCTGGTGAAGAGGAGGTCAAGCATAGCCTTACCCCTGGTAGGCTCACGCAGCACCTGGGATAAGAAGCTGTCCTCCATGCACTCTAAGAACCTCCTAGACTGCCTCCTCTCTGCTGTGTTGAGATCCCAACAGATATCAGGCAGGTTGAAGTCACCCATGAGAATGAGGTCAGGTGATCTTGAGACAGCCTTAAGCTGCCTATAGAATGCCTCATCGACATCCTCCTCCTGGTTGGGTGGTCTATAACAGACGCCAACCAGGATGTCTGCCCTGTTGGTCTTCCCTCTAATTCTCACCCACAAGCACTCAACCCTATCATCCCTGATCCCCATCTCAACAGCATCCAGTGCCTCCCTGACGTACAGGGCCACCCCTCCACCCCTTCTTCCTTGCCTGTCTCTCCTGAAGAGCCTGTGTTTAAGATGTTTAAGATGTTTAAGGTGTTTAAGACCAGGCTGGATGAGGCTCTGGCCAGCCTGATCTCATGTGAGGTGTCCCTGCCCATGGCAGGGGGGTTGGAACTAGATGATCCTTGTGGTCCCTTCCAACCCTGACTGATTCTATGAATCTATATGAAGACACATCCATTATTTCCTAAGCAACATGGATGTAACTTGTTTACTAAAACAAAAAAAAAAATCCCATCATTATTTTGTAAGTCAGTACTTCACTACTAGCTGACCAAAAAACTTACAATAAACCACTCTAACTTAGAGAAACTTCACAGAAATCCTTGAGTTGGAAGTAGAAGGCTTTTCAATTGACACTTATGGAATGGCATATCTAAATGCATGCCTCATAACCAAAGCAGAGATTACTGAATTGAGAGCTTCCACACCTTTAACATTCCTGTTACAGGATCATAGAATGGTTTGTGGTGGAAGGGACCTCTAAAGGTCTAGTCCTACCCTCTGCAGTGAGCAGGGACATCATCCATTAAATCAGGTTGCCCAGAGCCATGCCAAGCCTGACCTTGAATATCTCCAAGGAAAGGGCCTCAACTACCTCCCTTGGCAACCTGTTCCAGTGTTCTACTACCCTCACACATTTTTGTTCTCTACAGAAAGCAGAATTTTAGAGCTAAAGGAACATGAGAATTTTTTTCAAGATGAACAGAGCATTTTACAAACACTCAGTAAGCACATACTAAATAAAGGTAACTGCACTTTGTACCAGTGGCCAGAACTTTCTCCTTACAAGAATACTCTATTTTTAACTGTACAACTTTTATCAGTAAACAGAAATACAATTAAGACCTATAGTCAATGCCAACATTAATGTTGCCAGGATTAGCATTCAAGAATGAGGACACAGTGAAGGGAACACAAATCCTGAAATGTAATCTCTTGCTTAACAATACTGCCTAGTGCTGGACTAAATATTCACTTCAGCATGCAGATAGTTCAAGTTTTTGAAGATCACAGAATTGTCAGGATTGGAAGGGACCTCAAGGATCATCCAGTTCCAACCCCACCTGACATGGGCAGGGACACCTCACTCTAGATCAGATTGCCCTGAGCCACATCCAACCTGGCCTTAAAAACTTCCAGGGATGAGGCTTCCACCACCTCCCTGGGCAACCTGTTCCACTGTCTCACCGCCTTCATGGGGAAGAACTTCTTCCTACCATCCAATCTGAATCTACCCATTTCTAGTTTTGCTCCATTCCCCCTAGTCCTATCACTCCCTGACACCCTAAAAAGTGCCTCCCCAGCTTTCTTGTAGGCCCCCCTAAGATACTGTAAGGCCACAATTAGGTCTTCTCAGAGCCTCCTCTTCCCAAGACTGAATAGCCCCAACTCTCCCAATCATTAAACATATCATTAAATGAACAACAAATAAATCCTTAGACATACCTCAGCACAAGCAATCTTACCTACAGTCAGGCAGAACTGCAGCACATGGACTGCCCCTTCCTGCTTCAAGAAGTTCATAAACCGAAACAAAAGGTCTTGCTGATCTCTGATCTCCTTTAGCTCCAGTTTCAGTACCTGAGCAGGTAAAAATGCAGTCATCCAATCTGCAAACTTTTATTTGGTCCACAAATAATGCAAAGAATTGCACCAAAAAAGGGCAGCAGGTAAAGGAAGAAACTCAGTCAAAACAGGGAAGGACATAAGCGTTGCCTTTGCTTACAGATGGTTTTTTATTTCTTGGCTCTGCGAATTTCTGAAGGAATGGAACCAGTGATGAAGTAGGTTCAGTTGCTTTCTCAGGCTGCACAAAAAATGGTAAGAGACAACTGGGTAAGAAAGCTTCCTGAAGTGGGTGAACAAACTGCTACTGTTTTAACTTTGCCAGTACTCACAGGGCTATCGTCAATGAAGATCAGCAGCAAATGGTTGACCGTGTCCTGAGAGGAAACACAATACAAAATTAATTCTAAAGAAGCTCAACAAATTAGGTGAAAATAATTTCACAGCTATGTTATGCCCAGGTTTAAACCTGTGAGTATACTAGTACTTTTAAAAACAATGCTTGTCAATGAGTGTCCTGTCAATGAGGCCCCACCTGGAATACTGCATCCAGTTCTGGGCTCCCCAGTTGAAGAGGGACAGGGATTTACTTGAGAGAGTACAACGTAGGGCTACAAGCATGATTAAGGGACTGGAGCAGCACTGTATGAGGAAAGGCTGAGAGACCTGGGGCTGTTTAGCCTGGAGAGGAGAAGACTGAGAGGGGATTTAATAAATGTCTATAAATATCTGAGGGCTGGGTGTCAAGAAGGAAGGGACAGCCACTTCTCACTTGCACCCTGTGATAGGACAAAGGGCAATGATGTAAACTACAGGACAGAGAGTTTCACCTTAACATGAGGAAGAACTTCTTTCCTGTAAGGGTCACAGAGCACTGGAACAGCCTGCCCAGAGAGGATGTGGAGACTCCTTCTCTGGATGTGTTCCAGTGCAGCCTACACTAAATTATATGGTCCTGCTCTGGCAGGGTGGTTGGACTCAAAGTTATCT
Source organism: Picus viridis (assembly GCA_033816785.1). Lineage (NCBI taxonomy): Eukaryota > Metazoa > Chordata > Aves > Piciformes > Picidae > Picus > Picus viridis. Next base: position 44,417,454 of record CM066578.1, on the reverse strand, counting down.
CCAGAGGTCCCTTCCAACCCCTAACATCCTGTCATCCTGTGATCACTTGTTTGAGAATTGACCTTCAACAGTCACTTCAGGTGTTTATAAGTACTGGAATTTCTGAAGAGACCTACAGAGAAGCATTCTCTACCCAGTGGAGGAAAGCTTTACAAAGCATCTTTACTGTCAGTGCAGATCTAATGAACTACTAATACTTCAACACCTACAGTACTTTCTGCTTGCAGCTAGGTGACACCTCCCTAAGCAATGCAATTTTGCCTGTTAAAATACATGCACAAATCGAATCAAAGCTGGCAGTGTTCAGTCTTCAGAAATAAAGGCCTTCCTAGCTGGAGAATTAAGGATAGAAGAATTTATTTCAACACAGCTACAAACCAGGCTTGGTCACTTAGACTGCTCTGAAAAGACAGGCAGGTAGAATTCAAGGAACTGAGTCCTTGCTCTAATGTAGCAAGAGCAGCTTGAATATGTATCTACTAGCACAGCTTTCTCCCATTTAACAGGAAATCTAGTCTTTAATTAAAAATACATTCAGAGAGAATGTCAATAGAGTATTTTTAATGATAATAGTAATAATAATAATTATTATTATTATTTATTATTATTATTTCAGTAATAAGGAACTGAGTCCTTGCTCTAATGTAGCAAGAGCAGCTTGAATATGTATCTACTAGCACAGCTTTCTCCCATTTAACAGGAAATCTAGTATTTAATTAAAAATACATTCAGAGAGAATGCCAATAGAGTATTTTTAATGATAATAGTAATAATTATTATTATCATTATTAGTATTAATTTTATTATTATTATTATTATTTCAATAATAATAAATTGGTCACAAGATTTCTTTTTCTTTTACTCTTAAGAGAGAATGCCAATACTGTATTTTTAATAATAATAGCAATATTAACTTTAGTAGTAGTAGTAGTAGTAGTAGTAGTAGTAGTAGTAAGTGTTAGTATTAGTATTATTGTAATAAAAAATTGGTCACAAGATTTCTTTTTCTTTTACCCAGTCAAAATGTGCAAGCAACTAATCATTTCCTTTACCACATCACACTTAGACAGTAACACAGTATTAAGGTCTCCATTCCTGTGACTGCTGCCATGCAGCCAACACCTGCACACAGGGGCTTGAACAGAAGCACTGCACAAGCTCTGGGATCAAGTTCTTGAACTGACATCTCCCCAGATGCTTCCAGCCATAATGCTTTCCTTTGTCTTGTCTCAGTCATTTCCTTTACCACATCACACTTCACAGAACAAAAGCAATGCTGAATAAATGAAGATTATTCCTATGTGGTAAGTCTTACAGGATCAGCTAAGAAGTCCATTGAGGGAAGAAAAACAGAACCAGGCAGTATCTCTCTTATCAGAAGAGCCAGGGATCTGGAAAAAAGAAGAAAATTAATTAAAAAAATCAGAAAATTAAAACATTATGAGAAGCAAAATGACATTCCATAATTTTTGAAGTGAAGTTTCCAATGCCTTCATATTTTATACTGGGAAATATTTAGTATGTAATAATTTAGCATTTAATAATTTCATAGAATCACAGAATCAATAAGGCAGGAAGAGACCTCAAAGATCACCAAGTCCAACCTGTCACCCAACACCTCATGACGAAACCATGGCACCAAGTGCCACGTCCAATCCCTTTTTGAACACCTCCAGGGACAGTGACTCCACCACCTCCCTGGGCAGCATATTCCAATGGCTAACAACACTCTCAGTGAAGAACTTTCTCCTCATCTCAAGCCTAAACTTCCCCTGGCACAGTTTGAGACTGTGTCCTCTTGTTCCGGTGCTGGTTGCCTGGGAGAAGAGACCAACCCCCACCCGACTACAACCTCCCTTCAATAGACAGCAATATGGTCTCCCCTGAGCCCCCTTTTGTCCAGGCTAAACAATCCCAGCTCCCTCAGGCCCTGCTCACAGGCTGTGTGCTTGAGGCCTCTCTCCTGCCTCATTGCCCTTCTCTGGACACATTCAAGAGTCTCAATGTCCTTCTTATATTGAGGGGCCCAGAACTGGACACAGGACTCAAGGTGTGGCCTAACCAGTGCTGAGTACAGGGGCACAATGACTTCCCTGCTCCTGCAGGCCACTCTGCTCTTGATGGAAGCCAGGATGCCATTGGCCTTCTTGGCTAACTGGGCACACTGCTGGCTCATGTTCAGCCAGCTGTCAATCAGTACCAGCAGGTCCCTTTCTGCCTGGCTGCTCTCCAGCCACTCTGACCCCAGCCTGTAGCACTGCATGGGTTTGTTGTGGTGCAAGTGGCGCACCCGGCACTTGGACTTGTTGAATGCCATCCTGTTGGACTCTGCCCATCTGTCCAGCCTGTAATATTTCATTATTTAGTAACACCTTAATGCTACAATATTTTAAGACTAATAAAAAAAAAAAAAAAAAAAAAAAAACTAACCCAACTCATAAACAAGGGGATGAGGAGGATGACTCTGCAGTTTATACTTTCAGTCCCCCCAAGTTATTGTGCTACACAGCATGGAGATACTTTAAAAAATGCAATTCCAAATAATTTCTGTACCTGCACTCTGTTGACTTTGGGGGTAAAATATAGGGAAAAAGAAGCTCAGTAAGTTTTCTTAAGTAGTGAAGTTCATCTCTTCGGCTTCTCAAGGCAACGTGGAGCTCTGGTCCATATTCCTCTAGAGCAGCTTGCTGTAAAAATTCTGCATTTTTTACTGTAATTAAAAAGAGGTATCATGTGTTATTGCAGCTTTTTCTTATTGTGAAACGAAAGCCTTCTCATTTAAGCTAAAAAGTTCATACTTTCAGTACATACACAACTGCCAAAAGCATACAATGTTGAAACTCCACCAGAGAACGCTGGCTTAGACTTTGAAGGCTGGCTGTGTAAAAATTCAACCTCACACTGAAACAGGAATTCCTTCACCAAACAATTGCAGCATGCATGACTTCCAGAATGTTTTCTCATTTCTAATTATCAAAGAACTCAACATCTTGATTCTTCTAAAACACTGCATTGACCAAAGTCTTCCCCTGCTTGCTTTTTTCCTCACCTCCTTCACAGTCTCCCGTTTATCAATCTTCTACCTATTGATTTGTCTACAACTCAATTTGAAATCAACTTAAACTTTCATTCAAGCCTGTTAGATCTGTTTCCTGCTTAGAACATGAAAAAAAAAACCCACAAAAAACCCCATGATGAAGTATGTGATTTAAACACAGCACAAATCAAATCAAAGCCAGGATGAGGATCTGCAAGAATGTTGTAAGTAGCTGTATGGGGTTGAAAGAATATCTGCTTTATCAGATTAAAAACTACACATATTACTTAGAAGCAATAAAGTTATACTCTTTCAAACCACTTCAAAAGCAGGAAACGAGCTGTAATAAATCACAGCTAGCTAGCTGCCCTAGCAACCTAGCACAGCCTCATGCCAAGAGCCATACCAGGCACACATTGTGTACCTAATACATACCTGTGATCTAGAAGGTTTCACTTTGTTTCCAGCATACTAAATGTTAGTACAGAAGCAACCTTTGCAACCAAGAAACCGTGCGTGCTATCAACTGGTATGGGTAATGAGGGAATTGCCTGATAAAACTGCCTAGTTGATGTCAGTAAAGGCAGAGAGGAGGAATGAGCTCCCTGGCATGGACAGGTAATGACTCATGGAGGTGTCAGTGCAAACAGTGACAAATAACTAAGAGAAACAAGAATAAGAAGAGAAGGGAAAAAGGAAATGCTCCTTGCCCACGTGTGAGCCCCAAGCTGCCCAGGGCAACAGGACAGAGAGGCATTTTCCCTCCCAGAGAGTAAAACAAAAACACTTGCAGGGAATTGGAGGTTAAATATGAATGTTATTTACAAATATATACAGGAAATACAACAGGTACTCAGGATAAAGAGGAATATATAGAAAAACTAGGCCCACCTGGGACTACCAAGCCAAAACCTTCAAAACTGGCCCCCACACTTAGCCCCAGCCAGCCCAGGAGCTGGCCAAGCTCTGCCTCCCCCCACCAAGGACAGTTCTATCAGGCCTCAATTTCCCCCAGGCTGGATGCACCATGCCTTGGTCAGGCCTCAATGTCCCTCCACATTAGACTGGAATTGCATAGCAAGACATTAGTTTCCCCAAGGTTGCAAAAGTCCCAAAACTCTCCCATGACACCACAGAGGTAAGAGCTGCCACACTGGAGGGGAGCAGAGAGAAGGGAGAATGGAGGGAGAACAGGGTCTGATGTCTGTTTATAAAGAGATTGCAGGATGATGAGATGAAATAACAAGTAATTGCAATATCCTCTGTCCACCCCCTAGACTGCCTAGCCTTTGGAGGACTTTTTTCTCTCTGTGGTCTTAAAACCATAACACTCCCACACCTTGAGTACTGCATCCAGTTCTGGACGCCTCAATTTAAGAAGGACATTGAGGCTCTTGAGCATGTCCAGAGAAGGGCAATGAGGCTGGGGAGAGGCCTCAAGCACAAGGAGAGGCTGAGGGAGCTGGGATTGTTTAGCCTGGAGAAGAGGAGGCTCTGGGGAGACCTTGTTGCTCCCTACAACTATCTGAAGGGAGGTTGTAGCCAGAAGGGTGTTGGTTTCTTCTCCCAGGCAACCAGCACCAGAACAAGAGGACACAGTCTCAAGCTGTGCCAGGGGAAGTTTAGGCTGGAGGTGAGGTGAAAGTTCTTCACAGAGAGAGTTGTTAGGCATTGGAATGTGCTGCCCAGGGAGTTGGTGGAGTCACTGTCCCTGGAGGTGTTCAAAACAGGATTGGACGTGGCACTTGGTGCCCTGATTTAGTAGTCATGAGGTCTGTGGTGACAGGTTGGGCTTGATGATCTTTGAGGTCTTTTGCAACCTTATTGATTCTATTATTCTATGAAAAGGGATATAGAAAGTAAGCCAGGCTCAACTACCAGCCTGAAAGCTGCCTCTGAACCACGCTACACGTGGCTGGTTTAGCAACATCTACTAGCAAGTGCAACTAAAAGTGATTTTCAGCTGTTACTTCACGAGTCCTCAAGAAACAAGTCTCCCTTTAAAACTCCACAGAAAATGGCTGTGTTTCTCAATGCTGGACATTTTACATCTCGAGTGCCCCGATTTCTGCTAAGGAAAGTTTCCTCTAGCAGCAAACAAAGGAAGTATGAAATTTGGCATACACAGCCATGTAAGATAACCTAGTATCTTGAAATTGTCCTTGTGCCATGAAAAACATCTAATGTGCTCACACTATGTGTAATTATTTGTGTTCCTCACACCCACTACTCGCAGGACCAATGGTGAGTATTTATGGCTTATCAAGCAGACGTTTTGAGGGAAGGGAGGAAAGTTCATGGCTCTGGGAAAAGTAAACAGCTATCCTTAAAAGTTGAAAGAAACCACATTTAGTAGATACAGCCCTGTGGAACACAGCCAATGAGAAAAATAAAGATAACTATATTCCAGCAGCAAGTGTTCTTTTCTTCACGTGCAGCTAATACAGTTTTTACATCAGGCTTATAGAATCATAGAATTATATTTCATACAATCATGGAATCAATAAGGTTGGAAAAGACCTCAGAGATCATCAAGTCCAACCTGTCACCCAACACCTCATGACTAAACCATGGCTTCAAGTGCCACATCCAATCCCCTCTTGAACACCTCCAGGGATGGGGACTCCACCACCTCCCTGGGCAGCACATTCCAAAGGCAAATTACTCTTTCTGAGAAGAACTTTCTCCTCACCTCCAGCACAAACCTCCCCCAGCACAGCTTGAGACTGTGTCCTCTTGTTCTGGTGCTGGTTGCCTTGGACAAGAGACCAACCCCTACCTGTCCACAACCTCCTTTCAGGCAGTTGCAGAGAACAATAAGATCTCCCTGAGCCTCCTCCTCTTCAGGCTAAACACCCCAGCTCCCTCAGCCTCTCCTCACAGGGCTGTGCTCCAAACCCCTCCCCAGCCTTGTTGCCCTTCTCTGGACACATTCAAGTGTCTCAATGTCCTTCTTAAATTGATATATATGTATTATATATATGCATGGACATGCAAATCCTTTCATTTATAATTCTCATTTGAAATACAGAAGAAAAACTTCAAGAACTTGATTGCTCTGAAGAGACTGAAAAAAACACCTCACATTCCTGTTTACCATACAAAGAAAGAAGTTCAGTATTTGCAAGGTGAGAAAACAAAGATCAAAACTGAGAGACTCCTTGTACGACAGTTTTTTACCTATTTGACTCTGCAACCTCCAGAAGGAAAATGCAAAAGGATTATTTGTTGTTTAAAGGGAAGGCAGTGAGGATTCAAATACTCAGCAAATAAAATAACAAACATGCAAAGAGAAACATTTATGCTTGTCCTTCAAAACTGACAACACACTGTCTTTGTATTACCTTTCTGCCGGGCCTTGGCTATCACTTCGATGTGTTTCATTGCCGCCTTGAGCATTTTCTTTGTTACAACAGTTGGAATATCCACCTACAGAGCAAAGTCAGAATTGTTCAAGGTTTTTTTCCTGCAGGTTTATTACAGACAACAAGTATCAAACTTCTTAATAGAGAAGGCTCCGAGGAGACCTTATTGTGGCCTTCCAGTATCTGAAGGGAGCCTACAAGAAAGCCGGGGAGGGACCTTTTAGCATGTCAGGTAGTGACAGGAATAGGGGGAACGGAGCAAAACTAGTTATGGACAGATTCAGATTGGATGTTATCATGAGGGTGGTGAGACACTGGAACAGGTTGCCCAGGGAGGTTGCAGAAGGCTCATCTCTGGAGGTTTTTAAGGCCAGGCTGGATGTGGGTCTGAGCAACTTGATCTAGCATGAGGTACAATACAATACAATACAATAATACAAAACAATACACCAGGTTGGAAGAGACCTTCAAGATCATCGCGTTCAACCCATCAACCAATCCAACCCACCTAAACAACTAAACCATGGCACCAAGCACCCCATCAACTCTCCTCCTGAACACCTCCAATGAAGGTGACTCCACCACCTCCATGGGCAGCCCATTCCAATGGGCAATCACTCTCTCTGTAGAGAACTTCTTCCTAACATCCAGCCTAAACCTCCCCTGGCGCAGCCTGAGACTGTGTCCTCTTGTTCTGGTACTGGCTGCCTGGGAGAAGAGACCAACCTCTGCCTGGCTACAACCTCCCTTCAGGTAGTTGTAGAGAGCAATAAGGTCACCCCTCAGTCTCCTCTTCTCCAGGCTAAGCAACCCCAGCTCCCTCAGCCTCTCCTCATAGGGCTGGTGTTCCAAACCCCTCACCAATTTTGTTGCCCTTCTCTGGAAACGCTCCAGCAAGACAACCTCCTTCCTAAACTGAGGGCCCAGAACTGGACACAGGACTCAAGGTGTGGCCTAACCAGTGCTGAGTACAGGGGCACAATGACCTCCCTGCTCCTGCTGGCCACACTGTTCCTGATGCAGGCCAGGATGCCATTGGCCTTCTTGGCTGCCTGGGCACACTGCAGGCTCATGTTCAGCCTCCCATCAACCAGCACCCCCAGGTCCCTCTCTGCCTGGCTGCTCTCCAGCCACTCTGACCCCAGCCTGTAGCACTGCATGGGGTTGCTGTGGCCAATGTGCAGAGATGTGTTCAATCTCATGCCCTTGGATTCTGCCCATCTGTCCAGCCTGTCGAGGTCCCTCGACTTGTCCCTGCCCACAGCAGAGGGGTTGAAACTGGATGATCTTTGAGGTCCCTTCCAACTCGGACAATTCTGTGATTCTGTAATTTGTTTATATGCTCCCTTTCTAGCCATAAAACAAACTCTTAAGAAAAAAACCCATGAACTCCCCAGATGAACTGACACTCTAGCAATGCTCACTCTCCAGGGCAATGCATACAGTATGACATAGAACTAAATTCCATGAACAATATTGTTAACACATTTATCATGAACTTGTTCCCACCGTGATTCTTCCATTGCAGTAATTACAATAACATAATCTGACTTCCAAGTCACAGTATACAAAGTCCAATTCTATGTGAAGACTGACCACCGCCAAAAGCAAGCTAGCTATGCTCTGCTTCTGGCGCTTGCATACCTTAACCATCAGCAATCATGTCCACAAGGACTAAACACAAAGCAAAACCTTCCTCTTCATGTATGAAAATATGTCCCAGCTCAGGTGACAGCAGAACCATAAGAAAATCTGAGTTACTGAATCAGAGAGTAGAATAGAATAGAATAGAATAGAATAGAATAGAATAGAATAGAATAGAATAGAATAGAATAGACCAGGTTGGAAGAGACCTCAGATATCATCAAGTCCAACCTATCATCCAACACCATCTAATCAACTAAACCATGGCACCAAGCACCCCAGCCAGTCTCTTCCAAAACACCTCCAGTAATAGTGACTCCACCACCTCCCTGGGCAGCCCATTCCAATGGCCAGTCTCTCTTTCTATGAAGAATTTCTTCTTAACATCCAGCCTAAACCTCCCCTGGCACAACCTGAGACTGTGTCCTCTTGTACTGGTGCTGGTTGCCTGGGAGAAGAGACCGACCCCCACCTGGCTACAACCTCCCTTCAGGTAGTTGTAGACAGCATTAATCTTAATAATAATCTTAATAATAATGATCTTTTCCAACCTTAATGATTCTGTGATTCTATTGTTTAATCAAGAATTGTATCAGAGTCCTGCATTTATGCTTTCATGGTGTTGGATGACAGGTTGGACTTGATGATCTCGAAGGTCTTTTCCAACCTGGTTTATTCCATTCCATTCCATTCCATTCCATTCCATTCCATTCCATTCCATTCCATTCCATTCCATTCCATTCTATTCTATTCTATTCTATTCCATTCCATTCCATTCTTTGAGGGCTGTGAAAATTAAAGGAGAATTATAAAGAATTCAGGCACAAATGGACCTCTGGGTGTCTTAGCACACCCTCTTGCTCAAAGTAGGCTCAGATTAAGGTTATCAGAGCTATATCCATCCTGGTGTACACATCTTGAGGTTTTGCCATGTGCATTGTCTACTAAACTAAAGATACTGCATTCACTTCATAACTGTCTAAGGCAGATATGGGAAATTAGTACTCTGCATAAAGATGCTACAGTTGATAGCATGATTAACACCTTATTAAATGATCAACAGAGAAGAAATAGTTTTCTGAATCAACAATGGATCTACAAAAAAATGCAACTAACACCTGCATGTATTTACTCCAAATTAAATCCTAAGACCTTGCCCTAGATTTTAATTTTGAAAGGTTTCCTCCACTTCCACACCTCCATTTAATGTCTGCTCTTCAAGGCCATTTCTTAATGTTCACTGCAAAAAGCAACATACTTGGGTTGGAGTAAACAAGAAAGTCATCTGGATTTAATATACAACTAGGAAAAAAATCAGGCTGTTAATCAGTCATGACAGAGTAAGTGTCCAACTTGTAGCTCTGGAAATATCACTGTTGCTAAGGAGGGGAAAAAGAGGCACACATATGGTAGCTGCTCCAGCAGAGGGGCCAGCACTGCGTAAATCTGGAAACTGAGTTAGCAGCTCTTCTTGCTCAGAAGAGCCAGAAAGTTAGAGCAGTTCCTGTACAACAGGCTTGAAGCACTTCACCAGAAAGGAGAGTCTATGTGCTAATATATTGAACACAGGGAACATAGAATTTGAACCTTCAGTCTTCAGAATGTTTCCTCAGTGTAAGAACCATGCTTGTTTTAACTCTTGTGATGAGTTATTCACTTAGTGGCAGTCTGTACTTTACAGACAATGTAAGGATGTTGTCTGCATTTAAACAAGTCAAGCAAGCAGAAGCTGAGAGACAGGTACATTACTAACTAATTTCTAGTAGTTTGTTTCAGTAACTCTCAAAATTGTTTCCACTTGGGTTCAGTCAGCAAAAGACAGATTGAAGATTATTCCAAGGTTTTAACAATGCCTTGCACTGGTATGATAAGTGTGAGAATCATGGAATGATAGAATGGCTGCAGGGGACTCTCAAAGATGACCTAGTGCAACCCCCATGCCATAGGCAGACATCTTTCATCAGATCATGTTGCTCAATGCTATATTATGGTGGTTTGGCCCTGGCTGGGAGCCAGCTACCCCCTAAAGCTGCTCTGTATCGCTCCCCTTCTGAGATGGACAGGGGAGTGGGGAAAATATGACAAAAGACCTGTAATAAGGTAGAAGTAATTTTAATACTGTGAAGCAAAAGCAAAGGCTGCATGTGGAAGCACAAGCAAACTTCCCTTCAAGCCAGATGATGGGTTGGTCACTCTCAGGAAGCAGGGCTTCAATATGTGTAGTGGCTGCTCCAGAGGACAGATGCCATCAGTGTCCCCACAATTCCTTCTTTTACTTTGCTTATATATCTGAGCTGACATCATATGACATGGGATACCCCTTTGGTCAGTTTGGGTCAGCTGGCCTGGCTGTTTCCCCTCCCAAGATCTTTCCCACCTCTGAGCAGTGGGGAAATGTTGAAAAAGCAAAGCCTTGGCTCTTGGCTCAGGAGTAGCCAAAACACTGGGGTGTTATCAACACCCAGCTACAGCACTGCAAAACACAGCACCAGAAAGATGCTCTGGGGAGAACTAACTCCAGCTCAGCCAAACCAAATACCCAAATCCAGCCTGCTGCTCAACATTTCCAAAGATGAATCGTCAAAGATGGTTTATAACCAGGAATGAGACAAGCTCCGGATGGAGAAAATGGAAAACACATAGAAGGAGCTTAGATGGACACTGCCTATACTCTCTGTAAAACTGACTTTAGAATCACTATTAAAACAAGAAAAGGGTAAAGAACTCACTGCAGATGGATATAGAATAGAATAGAATAGAATAGAATAGAATAGAATAGAATAGAATAGAATAGAATAGAACAGAATAGATCAGATCAGACCAGGTTGGAAGAGACCTTCAAGATCATCGCGTCCAACCTACCGTCCAACCCACCTAAACAACTAAACCATGGCACCAAGCACCCCATCATGTCTCCTCCTAAACACCCCCAATGATGGTGACTCCACCACCTCCCTGGGCAGCTGATTCCAAAGGGCAATCTCTCTCTCTATGAAGAATTTCTTCCTAACATCCAGCCTAAACCTCCCCTGGAGCAGCTTGAGACTGTGTCCTCTTGTTCTGGTGCTGGTTGCCTGTGAGAAGAGACCAACCCCCACCTGGATACAACCTCCCTTCAGGTACTTGTAGACAGCAAGAAGGTCATCCCTGAGCCTCCTCTTCTCCAGGCTAAGCAACCCCAGCTCCCTCAGCCTCTCCTCATAGGGCTTGTGCTCCAAACCCCTCACCAATTTTGTTGCCCTTCTCTGGACACGTTCCAGCAAGTCAACATCCTTCCTAAACTGAAGGACTCAGAACTGGACATAGGACTCAAGGTGTGGCCTAACCAGTGCAGTGTACAGAGGCAGAATGATCTCCCTGCTCCTGCTGGCCACACTGTTCCTGATACAGGTATCAGTAACTTCTGAGAGAAAACCAACATCATTTCAGTCACCTTACCTTGTGAATTCTCCGAACTAACACAGACGCAAAGAACCGCAGCGTGCCTCTGAGTTCATCCACAGAGGATTCGTCGTCGGTAATGTTTCTGCAATGTTATAAAGCATGTCATGTAAGAAAATGAAGTACATCTATTTTAATCCAGCCACAATACATTTGGCACTACTAAAAGCTGGAAGAACAACATTTAATGGTGACATTTCAGCTGGCACTAACTGAAATGAAAGCTACCCAGTGTGGGCAGAGAGCAAGCTGTCTTCTGTCTGAGTAGGAGACACAGCATCCCCACTATGTTTGTGCACACGGTGATGGCTTCAGAAATATTTCAGTAAATTGGACTTATATACCAATTCCTGCTCTAATACACTGTCTGCATGATTTTGATTGACTAAACCCTTAGTTTCTTAAAAGATTATATAGTGAAAAGTATTGTACAGAATACAGAATTAACCAGGTTGGAAAAGACCTTCGAGATCAAGTCCAACTGATCACCCAACACTATCTAATCAACTAAACCATGGCACTCATACAGTCTCTTTTTAAACACTTGCAGGGATGGTGACTCCACCATCTCCCTGGGCAGCCCATTCCAATGGCCAATCTCTTTCTGGGAAGAATTCCTTCCTAACATCCAGCACAAACCTCCCCTGGCACAGCTTGTGACTCTGTCCTCTCATGCTGTCACTGGTTGCCTGGGAGAATAGAGCGACCCCCACCTGGCTACAATTACCTGAGAGCAATAAGGTCACTCCCGAGCCTCCTCCAGGCTAAACAACCCCAGCTCCCTCAGCCTCTCCTCACAGGGCTTGTGCTCAAGGCCTCTCCCCAAGCCTTGTTGCCCTTCTCTGGACATGTTCAAGTGTCTCGATGTCCTTCTTAAACTGAGGGGCCCAGAACTGGACACAGGACTCAAGGTGTGGCCTAACCAGTGCTGAGTACAGAGGCACAATGACCTCCCTGCTCCTGCTGGCCACACTATTCCTGATACAGGCCAGGATACCATTGGCCTTCTTGGCCACTTGGGCACACTCCTGGCTCATGTTCAGCCTACTATCCACTAGTACCCCCAGGTCCCTCTCTGTCTGGCCGCTCTCCAGCCACTCTGACCTGTAGCACTGCATGGGGTTGTTGTGGCCAATGTGTAGAACCTGGCACTTAGATGTGTTAAATCTCCTGCCCTTGGACTCTGCCCATCTGTCCAGCCTGTCAAGGTCCCTCTGAACATACATGAAAGTTTTCTAGTTCAGTGGCATGAAGTGAAACTGAATTAGTATCATAGTATCAGTCAGGGTTGGAAGGGACCACAAAGATCATCCAGTTCCAAGCCCCCTGCCATGGGCAGGGACACCCCACACTACATCAGGCTGGCCAGAGCCTCATCCAGCCTGGGCTTAAACACCTCCAGGGATGGGGCCTCAACCACCTCCCTGGACAACCCATTCCAGGGCTTCACCACTCTCATGGGGAAGTGCTTCCTCCTCATGTCCAGCCTGAATCTCCCCACCTCCAGCTTCATTCCATTCCCCCTAGTCCTGTCACTACCTGATAGCCTGAGAAGTCCCTCCCCAGCCTTCTTGTAGGCCCCCTTCAGATACTGGAAGGCCACAATTAGGTCACCTCGGAGCCTTCTCTTCTACAGACTGAACAGCCCCAACTCTCTCAGTCTGTCCTCACAGGAGAGGTGCTCCAGCCCTCTGCTCATCCTCGTGGCCCTTCTCTGGACACCTTCCAGCACGTCCATGTCCCTCTTGTAATAGGGGCTCCAGAACTGGAGGCAGTACTCCAGGTGGGGTCTCACCAGGGCTGAGAAGAGGGGGAGAATCACCTCCCTTGACCAAAGCTTTTGGTACTAAGGGTACTGCAAGCACGTACTCCAGTTAAACTAGTCAAAACTGGGGTTTCCATATTGCACAGTACAAGACCTATACTCCAAACATTCAAGTAGTATTCTTCTGGTTTAGTACTAATCTGGCTTTGCTTCCCTCTTTTATTTAAGTTTCAATACAAAATTGGTAGCCTCTCACATAGCTTTCAATGAAAACAGGTACATCCCTTGTATTTCAGCTCAGCTTCTTTCAATAGGAAACTTTCACCGGTATTTTTTCATCAAGTTCTAATACTTAGATGCCATTAAAAACAATAATCTTCTCTTTTAAATGTAGTATCTGGCCTAGAAGTGAAAAGAAAGCACAGCACAAGAAAAAGACAAAAGACAGAACTTATTTTATTCAAGTTGATCTACTGCTGATGTAGCATGAAACGTGAAACCATCAGTTCCAAAGACAGCAAAACAAGAAGCTCAACCTATAGCTCCTTGGAACAGAACTGAAGTTGTTTAACATGGGAAACAAAGAGATAAGAATTTAGACAGATTGCCAAATCACTATGTCAAGATATCATCTAAGCTTCCTATATGGCTCATTGGTTTCCATCTGCTGCACGTTCAGTGAAAAATCATGGCAAAAATAAAGTTGATTCAGGAATAAAAACATTGAATCACAGAATCACAGAATGTTAGGGGCTGGAAGGGACCTCGAAAGATCATCCAGTCCAACCCCCCTGCCGGAGCAGGATCACCTAGACCAGGTCACACAGGAACGCATCCAGGCAGGTTTTCAATATCTCCAGAGAGGGAGACTCCACAACCCCCCTGGGCAGCCTGTTCCAGTGTTCTGTCACCCTCACAGGGAACGTTTTTCCTCTTGTTTCCATGGAACTTCCTATGCCTCAACTTCCATCCATTGCCCCTTGTCCTGTCATTGGGCATCACCAAGCAGAACCTGGCTCCATCCTCTTGGCACTCACCCTGCACATCTTTATAAACACAAATGAGCTCACCTCTCAGTCTCCTCTTCTCTAAGCTAAAGAGCCCTCAGCTCCCTCAGTCTCCCCTCATAAGGAAGATGTTCCACTCCCTTCATAATTTTTGTGGCTCTGCACTGAACTCTTTCAGGCAGTTCCCTGAGGTCCTTCTTGAACTGAGGTTCCCAGGACTTGGACACAATATTCCAGATGCAGCCTCAGCAGTGCAGAGGAGAGGGGGAGGAGAACCCCTCTTGACCTTCCAACCACACCCCTTCTAACACGCCCCAGAAAGAACTCTGTATCTTTCTTAGGAAACTGAATGAAAATAACAAATATGCAAAGTCTTAGACACACAAACTGCAACTAAACTCCATGAGAAAAGAGCTCATAACAGCATCCCACAAAATGCAACAGAAAGAGTAAAATATAGCAGCATTCTGGTATATATCACAGTATCGCCAAGGTTGGAAGAGACCTCAAAGATCATCGAGTCCAACCTATCACCCAAGACCTCATGACTAGACCATGGCACCACGTGCCATGTCCAATCCCCTCTTGAACACATCCAGGGATGGTGACTCCACCACCTCCCTGGGTGCACATTAGAGTATGACTAAAGATATTGGTAAAATCGCATTGCAGCAGCTGAGTAATGACAGAACAAAGAAAGTTGCATTCTGCTTTAGCTAATGACCACACATAAGAGCCATCACAGCATTTGGTGGTAAGAGGGTCTGCCTATATAGTAAGTGCAAATATTCCTTGCATTTAGAATAAAATACTATCAGTATATGAAACAACAGTTGAAAAATCAGGATGTTAGGGGTTGGAAGGGACCTCTGGAGATCATCAAGACCAACCCCCAGGCCAGAGCAGGACCACACAATCTAGCACAGGTTGCACAGGAACACATTCAGATGGGTCTTGAAAGTCTCCAGAGAAGGAGACTCCACAACCTCTCTGGGCAGCCTTTTCCAGTCCTCTGAGACCCTCACAGTGACAAGTTCTTCCTCAGGTTGAGGTGGAACCTCCTGCAGTTTATATCCATTTGTCCCTTGTCACAGGGTGCAAATGAGAAGAGCCTGTCCCCTCCCTCTTGACACCCAGCCCTCAGATATTTTAAATCCTCTCTCAGTCTTCTCTTCTCCAGACTAAAGGAAGACTAAATGTTATGCCTCTAACATTGTTTTACTCTACTCAGCATCTGATTTTTTTAAAGCAGTGTTAGCCTGGGTTATAAAACACTCAAGCACGTGCTGAAGATAAATTGCTAGGTACAGATACTGGTGACCTGATGGTCGAAATATGCAACTAATTGCTGGCATAAGGAATACAACCAGCCTCCAACACTTAATCATATGCAGATAGGAGTATTGTAGGGGAAGGTCTGTTTTAAGATCAGCAGCTGACATTCTGGAAGCAGTACAGTGAGCAAATACCCACACTGTTAATGACAGCCAAGAGATTAGGAAACAAATGGTACAACTGTCTTCCTGGTATTTGACAGCCATCAAGATACATGAAGTAATTTGGACCAAGAGGCTGTTATTTTATGACTACTTGGACATGACTTTAGGTCACGCACTTTCGCAATGGGCCACAGGTTTGCAGAGACATTCTTTTAATCACCAGCAGACTGATGACTGGCAAAAAAAAAAAACAGCAACCCAAAAAACCCCAAAACCCATCAAGAACCTGTAAAATCTCAAATCTCTAGTGACACAGCATGTCCTCAGAATTTCAGGAGAAGCTTAAAAACACAACTGCCAGGGCGACACAGAGATCTGCTAACAGAAAAAAGGCTCAATCTGTTAATTGTGAACAGTTACTGAGTCAAACATCTCAGAAGAGACACACCCAACTGTCCAGAGAAGGGCAACAAAGTTGGGGAGGGGTTTGGAGGCACAAGCCCTGTGAGGAGAGGCTGAGGGAGCTGGGGTTGTTTAGCCTGCAAAAGAGGAGGCTCAGAGGAGACCTTATTGCTCTCTACAACTACCTGAAGGGAGGTTGTAGACAGGTGGGGGTTGGTCTCCTCCCAGGCAACCAGCACCAGAACAAGAGGACACAGTCTCAAGCTGCACCACGGGAGGTTTAGGCTGGATGTTAGGAAGAAGTTCTTCCCAGAAAGAGTGATTCGCCATTGGAATGTGCTGCCCAGGGAGGTGGTGGAGTCACCATCACTGGAGGTGTTTAGGAAGAGACTGGATGGGGTGCTTGGTGCCATGGTTTAGTTGATTAGATGGTGTTGGATAATAGGTTGGACTTGATGATCTTGAAGGTCTTTTCCAACCTGGTTAATTCTATTCTATTCTAGTCTAGTCTAGTCTAGTCTAGTCTAGTCTAGTCTATTCAACTGCTATTGCAGGCAAAGTTTTGTGGGATCTGCTGCTAAGTGGCATCCATAAATGAGTACCAAAGTGATTTTTTTCCCCTGTGTCACTTACTCTTATCAAATTTGGGTGACTTATCAAAACAATGAAGCCATGCAACTGTATCCATACAACTATAAAGTGATGGTTTGTAACTCAAGAGAAATCCTTTGTGCATTGCTTGCATTTTAAATCAAAGCAGGCCCATCTATAAAAACACCAGTTTCAGTTACTACCAATGAAAAATGTTTTTATAGTAATGTATTACAAAAATGTGGTAATTACTGGATTCTAATCTTGTCTGAGAGGACACAGAGAGGCGATTCTGCCACTTCACTCTGCAGTAAGACCTCACCTGGAGTAGTGTCCAGCTCTAGAGCCCTCAACACAGGAAAGACACAGACCTGATGGAGCAGGTCCAGAGGATGGCCATGAAAATGATCAAGGGGCTGGAAACACCTCTGCTACAAGGACAGGGTGAGGGAGCTGGTTCAACCTGGAGAAGAGAAGGCTCTAGGGAGACCTAACAGCAGCCATCCAGCACCTGCAGGGGGCCTATAGAAAAGATGGAGAGGGACTGTTTGCAAAGGTCTGGAGTGACAGGACAAGGGAAAATTGTTTCAAAGAGAAGATTAGGTTAAGATTGGATGTTAGGACAAGTTCTTTACCATGAGGGTTGTTGAGCACTGGAACATGTTGCTCAGGAGGCCCCATCTCTGAAGATATTCAAGGTCAGGCTTGACAGAGGTCTGGGTAAGCTGATGTAGTGAAGGATGTCCCTGCTCACTGCAGGTGGGTTGGACTAGATGACCTTTGGAGGTCCCTCCCAACCCAAACCACTCAACGGTTCTACAACTAGAGTCGCAATAGCATCAACTGCATGGTTTAATGGCCATGGTGGTCTTCGGTTGACTGTTAGACTTGATGATCACAGAGATCTTTTCCAACCAAAACAATTCTATGATTCTATGATCAATGGCCAAAAAAAATAAATGAGTAAGGACAGAGTAACTCTTTCAAATTTTAAACTCTTCTATTTAAAATGAGCTTGGTATAAGCAAGATACTATCCAGTTTTGTTGTACAACATGCAGCATAAGCAATAGACTCAGAAGAGTTTCATAGCTCTACAAACTTGGATTACCTTAACAGAATAGAATAGAATAGAATAGAATAGAATAGAATAGAATAGAATAGAATAGAATAGAATAGAATAGAATAGAATTAACCAGGTTGGAAAAGACCTTTGAGATTATCAAGTCCAACCTACCATCCAAGACCATCTAATCAACTAAATCATAGCACCAAGCACCCCATCCAGTCTCTTTTAAACACCTCCAGTGATGGTGACTCCACCACCTCCCCAGGCAGCCCATTCCAATGGCCAATCACTCTTTCTGTGAAGACCTTCCTAACATCCATCCTAAACCTCCCCTGGCACAGCTTGAGACTGTGTCCTCTTGTTCTGGTGCTGGCCACCCAAGGAGAAGAGACCAACCCCCACCTGGCTACAACCTCCCTTCAGGTAGTTGTAGACAGCAATAAGGTCTTCCCTGTGCCTCCTCTTCTCCAGGCAAACAACCCCAGCTCCCTCAGCCTCTCCTCACAGGGCTGTGCTCCAAACCCCTCCCCAACTTCGTTGCCCTTCTCTGGACACGTTCCAGCAAGTCAACATCCTTCCTCAACTGAAGGGCCTTCCTAAACTGAGGGGATTATTTACAACTATACTCTGTTCTTTTCATGTAGTTGGAAAAAAACACACAAACCACAGAATCAGAGAATGGTCTGGGTTGGAAGGGACCTCCAAAGGTCATCTAGTCCAACCCCTCTGCAGTAAGCAGGGGCATCCTCAACTAGATCAGATATATATATATAAATAAATCCTCAATTAAATATAATCAGTATAAATACTTTGAAAAACCCCAAATAAAAAATGCACAGAGGTATAAGTGAAGGAGTTGGGGCTGTTCAGTCTGGAGAAGAGAAGGCTCTCAGGTGACCTAATTGTGGCCTTCCAGTATCTGAAGGGGGCCTACAAGAAAGTTGGGGAGGGACTTTTTAGGGTGTCAGGGAGTGATAGGACTAGGGGGAATGGAATGAAGCTGGAGGTGGGGAGATTGAGGCTGGATGTGAGGAGGAAGTTCTTCACCATGAGAGTGGTTGAAGCCCTGGAATGGGCTGTCCAGGGAGGTGGTTGAGTCTCTGTCCCTGGAGGTGTTTAAGACCAGGCTGGATGAGGCTCTGGCCAGCCTGATGTAGTGTGGGGTGTCCCTGCCCATGGCAGGGGGTTGGAACTAGATGATCCTTGTGGTCCCTTCCAACCCTGACTGATACTATGATAACTACCTGTTTCACTAGAGTTCACTGGATTTTATGTACTAATTTTCATTCCTCTAAACTGATCCAAGTGTTAGGATGTTTGCCTCTCAATTTTAACTTGCTAACAAAATATTGCAAATTCCTACACAGTTTATTGATGGAACAAGCACTCAGCACAGCTTTGCCCTGCTTACAGCACTTTATTTCCTGAGCAATAAACCTGTGAATTTGATCTTTCAGCATGCATTTCTGGTAACTGCCACACTTTCCAGGCTTCTGAGTGAGACATGTCCACAGTGTGAAAGGTGCTATAAGACAGCATCAGATGGCAGGGCACAAGAAAAATGAGTTAAAAATAGGCAGCTTCTGCAAAACTGCATTCACTTGAGAGGGAGAAGTTAGCACCAGGATTTATGCCCAGACTTTTCTGCAAGGAAAAGCAGTAAACTGTTTTGCCAACCCAGTCTAGCAAATATGAATTGCCTACTGGTGGTTACCCATGCTGCTAAATAAGGATACTCTGAATGCAAAGGCTTTTGACTTGGCTCTATGAAGAATTATCCAGAGTCAGTGAGGTTTGATTAGCTCAGAAGAACCATTTCATGAATTCAAGAGTTCCTTCTTCAGGGTGAGCTGAACTGTACAAACAGCATAGGTACACCCAAGTAAGAGAGGTCAGAGCTAAGATGTTCTACAAGACCAACGTCAAATGGCTCCACAGACACACAGTTCACACAGCTCAGGAACACCTGAATGCCAGGATGGCATAGGACCAGATCTGACACTACTGCTGTTAAGCTGAAACCAGTAAGCCCTTCAGAACCAAGTTGTTTCCCTGCAGAATTGCTCAGACACGCCAGAACTCCCAGGAAGAACTTCAGGTTCATGGAAAGCTTTTAAAGCCTGATCAGTATGGTGTGAATTTGTGGAGGTAGTTCAAAACCCAGAGGTGCAGCCATGCAAAACTGAACAGACTGCAGGAAACAGAGGGACCTGGGGGTGCTGATCGACAGCCGCCTGAACATGAGCCTGCAGTGTGCCCAGGTGGCCAAGAAGGCCAATGGCATCCTGACCTGCATTAGGAATAGTGTGGCCAGCAGGAGCAGGGAGGTCATTCTGCCCCTGTACTCTGCATTGGTTAGGCCACACCTTGAGTCCTGTGTCCAGTTCTGGGCCCCTCAGTTTAAGAAGGACATCGAGACACTTGAACATGTCCAGAGAAGGGCAACAAGGCTGGGGAGAGGCCTTGAGCACAAGCCCTGTGAGGAGAGGCTGAGGGAGCTGGGGTTGTTTAGCCTGGAGAAGAGGAGGCTCAGGGGCGACCTCATTGCTCTCTACAACTACCTGAAGGGTGGTTGTAGCCAGGAAGAGGTTGGCCTCTTCTCTCTAGCAATCAGCACCAGAACAAGGGGACACAGTCTCAAGCTGCACCAGGGGAAGTTTAGGCTCGAGGTGAGGAGAAAGTTCTTCACCGAGAGAGTGATTCGCCATTGGAATGTGCTGCCCGGGGAGGTGGTGGAGTCACCGTCCCTGGAGGTGTTCAAGAGGGGATTGGACGTGGCACTTGGTGCCATGGTCTAGTCATGGGGTCTGTGGTGACAGGTTGGACTCGATGATCTTCGAGGTCTCTTCCAACCTTAGCGATACTGTGATACTGTGACATCTATACAGCTCAGTGGAGGGCAAGATACAACAGACTCTAGGCTGGCTGGCTCCATACCAAGTGTAGTCTGCACTGCACTTCTAACTATGCATACATACTACTAACCCTACTATATGATGTACTCCCAATTTCCACTGTCTTGGGTTTCATGAGACCTAAGAAGTATGTGGAATCCAAGTTTCTTTGTTAGTCAAAAAAGATAAAGACATGGAAGAAATCTTCCACCAGTTTCCAATGAAATTATGAAATACAGAAGATGGTTCCCTTACATTTGTTACAGAACACTCAAGCTTCCTGTCTGTGAAAAGTCAAAAAACTTCTGAGCTTTCCAATTTGTTCCTTCACAATAGATGGTACTAAAGCTCCCTCTGCTGTCGGCAGAAGCAGTTAAGTTTGGAGCTCATGCATCACACAGATGGGAGACATGCAGGTATGAGCCACACAATTAAAACTGAATCAGGCAAAAGAAGTCTGCCCAGAAAATTTTGGATTCCAGAGAGTCACAAAACAGAAAATAGATAAAAGCAAGAACACTATCTATAGATAGATAGATAGATAGATAGATAGATAGATAGATAGATAGAAACAAAAATCAAAGAGTAGAAGAAAAAAAGTATAAATTTCTTTTATCACAAAACCAAACACTTCCATCCAGTGAAAAAGTCAAATTCTGAACTGAGGAAAAATGTTATTTTAACACATTCATGCCATTTAAAAATACTTTTAGTATCTTCTTGCAACCTATTCTGAAGCATTAACTAATACATAAAGGTACAAAGGGGAAAAAAAAATGAAACTATATGCAGTGTGCCCAGGTCGGAGCCCAGAGAGTGGTGGTGAATGGTGCCACATCCAGCTGGCAGCCAGTCACTAGTGGTGTGCCCCAGGGATCAGTGCTGGGCCCCATGCTCTTCAACATCTTTATTGATGATCTGGATGAGGGCATTGAGTCCATCATCAGTAAATTTGTGGATGACACCAAGCTGGGGGCAGCAGTTGATTTGCTGGAGGGCAGAGAGGCTTTGCAGAGGGACCTCGACAGGCTGGACAGATGGGCAGAGGCCAAGGGCAGGAGATTGAACACATCCAAGTGCCGGGTTCTGCACATTGGCCACAGCAACCCCAGGCAGTGCTACAGGCTGGGGTCAGAGTGGCTGGAGAGTGGCCAGGCAGAAAGGGACCTAGGGGTACTGAACATGAGCCTGCAGTGTGCCCAGGCAGCCAAGAAGGCCAGTGGCATCCTGGCCTGTATCAGGAACACTGTGGCCAGCAGGAGCAGGGAGGTCATTCTGTCCCTGTACACTGCACTGGTTAGGCCACACCTTGAGTCCTGTGTCCAGTTCTGGGCCCCTCAGTTTAGGAAGGATATTGACTTGCTGGAACGTGTCCAGAGAAGGGCAACAAAGTTGGTCAGGTGTTTGTAACACAAGCCCTATGAGGAGAGGCTGAGGGAGCTGGGGTTGCTTAGCCTGGAGAAGAGAAGGCTCAGGGGAGACCTTCTTGCTCTCTACAACTACCTTAAGGGAGGTTGTAGACAGGCAGAGGTTGGTCTCTTCTCCCAGGCAACAAGCACCAAAACAAGAGGACACAGTCTCAAGCTGCACCAGGGGAGGTTTAGGCTGGAGGTGAGGAAGAAGCTCTTCATAGAAAGAGAGATTGCCCCTTGGAATGGGCTGCCCAGGAAGGTGGTGGAGTCACCATCACTGGAGGTGTTTAGGAGGAGACTTGATAGGGTGCTTGGTTGCATGGTTTAGTTGATTAGGTGGTGTTGGATGATAGGTTGGACGTGATGATCTCGAAGGTCTCTTCCAACCTGGTTTATTCTCTTCTATTCTATTAGCCACAGTCTATTCTTTGTATACTATTTTAAAGTGATTTATGCCATATTGCTCTATTCAGCTCAGCGTAACCACTCACAGCCTTAAGACTCAGCAAATCACCAGATGCTTTGCAAGAAGGTGGCCACAGCATGTATTCTAAATACCCTTTCTACATCAATTAAAAGCAGAACTTGGTTTTAAAAACCTGAGTTTTCTGCTGCTTTTAAGCAACGTGAAAGATCAGCACACTTCTAATCCAGAAATAAAAGTCCTCAGGGTTCCTGAGTGTTTGCACAGGTTTTAGTCACACCATATGTACATCCATCGAAGAGTTATTAGAAAATTAGCATATAAAAATAACCTCTAAAAGGGTTTGGAGGATGAAATACACATTTCAGAATCAACTCTGTCATGCCTAAATTATTTAAAGACAGTACAACAATGAAACAGTAGCACTTAAAAGCATTCTTTATATTTTACTAAACAAACAGAAACTTTTATCTTCAGGTGTCTATTTCTAAACCAGTTTGACAAATACTTATCATATTCAAACCCAGTAATTTTCAGGTAAAGCTCATACCTGTACCATGGATAAATGAAGTTTTCCAGCACCAACTCGAGCACCTGTGCAGAACAAAGACAACCACATTACAAAACTGACAGTTCAGCACAAGCCCTTGTTAGAATGGTTAGGAATACCATGGTTAGGAATCTTCCAAAGAGAATCATAGAATCACAGAATCAAGAAGGTTGGAAAAGACCTCAAAGATCATCAAATCCAATCTGTCACCCAACACCTCATGACTACTAAACCATGGCACCAAGTGCCACGTCCAATCCCTTTTTCAACACCTCCAGGGACGGTGACTCCACCATGTCCCTGGGCAGCACATTCCAATGGCTAACAACTCTCTCTGTGAAGAGCTTTCTCCTCACTTTGAGCCTAAACTTCCCCTGGTGCAGTTTGAGACTGTGTCCTCTCGTTCTGTTGCTGGTTGCCTGGGAGAAGAGACCAACCCCCGCCCGTCTACAACCTCCCTTCAGGTAGACAGCAATAAGGTTTCCCCTGAGCGTCCTCTTCTCCAGGCTAAACAATCCCAGCTCCCTCAGCCTCTCCTCATAGGGCTTGTTCACACACCATGGATCTTTAACACAGAAATGTGTACACTGTGATCCTACTGTGAGATGTATCATTTTGCACAACAACCAGTGCTTTGTGCAAGAAGGAAAAAGAAGTGATGGCTTCATCAGGTATCAGCCTGAAGCAGCTGCCACTAGCACTACAGACAACACGAAGGGCAGGGCTGCGGCTACTGTCTGGTGAACGCTACAGAAAATGTATCTGTGCCTCAGACAGTCCTTACTTCATTTTTCACATCAGTCCACATTCTTTCCACCACTGCCCTGGGCAGACCATTCCAACATTTGAGAACTCTTTCAGTGAAGAAATATATCCTAATAGCCAGCCTAAACCTCCCCTGTGCAGCTTGAAACCATTTCCTCTAGTCCTGTTGCTTGACACCAAGGAGAAGAGGCTGCTCCCTCCTTGCTCCAACCTCCCTTCAGATAGTTGTGGAGAGCAATGAGGCCTTCCCTCAGCCTCCTCTTCTCCAGACTGAACAACCCCAGCTCCCTCTGATGCTCCTCTTAGGACATGTGCTCCAGGCCCTTCAATAACCTCGTTGCCCTCCTCTGCATATGCTCCAGCACCTCAATATTCTTCCTGCACTGAGGGGCCCAGAACTGGACACAGGACTCAAGGTGTGACCTAACCAGTGCTGAGTACAGGGGCAGAATGACCTCCCTGCTCCTGCTGCCCACACTGTTTCTAACACATTCTTAGCCACCTAGGCATGCTGCTGATATAGTCAGTCAACTATCAACCAATACCCCCAGGTCCCTCTCCAGGTTGCACCACTCACAAAGAAAGCAAAAGAAGAATCCTAAAAAGTAATTCCTAGGAAAGCTGCTCTCTTTCTCCACATCCTGCACCACAATTTCAACAATATCTGCCTTAGGGTCCAGTCATCTCCTGAAGTCTCAAACACAGCAGTTCCCAAAGTTCTTGTCCTGCATATATCCTCACGGGCTTCTGCCTCCTGTTCCTAGCCCCTGTCTATCCTGCCTACATGGAACTCTGTAGAACTTTTTCTATCCTCTCCATCAACGTTGTTGCTCACAGGTCAAGCCTGTGGTTGCCTTTTCCATGTTGCAGAATCTCATGAATCAGGAAGAACCAGTGCTAAACCTCAGGGGAGGTTTAGGCTGGATGTTAGGAAGAAGTTCTTCCCAGAAAGAGAGATTGGCCATTGGAATGTGCTGCCCAGGGAGGTGGTGGAGTCACCATCGCTGGAGGTGTTTTGGAAGAGAGTGGATGAGGCACTTAGTGCCATGGTTTAGTTGATTAGATGCTGTTGGGTGATAGGTTGGACTTGATGATCTCGAGGGTCTTTTCCAAGCTGGTTAATTCTATTCTATTCTATTCTACTCTACTCTACTCTACTCTACTCTACTCTACTCTACTCTACTCTACTCTACTCTACTCTACTCTACCCTACCCTACTTCACTCTACCCTACACTACCCTACTCTACCCTACCCTACCCTACTCTATTGCAGCCATGTCACAGGCCTGTCAAGGTTTGTCTTTGCTTTGTCACTGAAAGAAGGGAAAAGAGGAGGTGACAATCGGTGAGCAATCCAGGGGCTGCCACCACCATACATGCTAGGACTGCTGCTTTGGCACCTCTCCTTATACCTACATGAAAGCTATTGTCACAGTCCTTGTAAAATAAATAGCAAAAGGAAAACTTCTGAAGGGAAGGGGAAATATCAGAGAGTGCCAAGAAAAAAGAACATGATGAAGGTGAAGGAAGGATGACATTTTCATGGTATCTCTCCTCCTTCATTTTAATCCCAAGACACTCTCTGTGCTACCTCCCCCTGTTGCAACCTACCCCTTAATCTGAATCATTGCTCTAAAGATCAGTTTGTTCCCAGCAGCAGCAGTGCTGATGAGGGTAGTAAGAGAGAGTATGTGTGCTTCATGGGAGGCTGCTGTGCCACATTCTCTTGGAGGAAAGGTTTTGCAAAAGAAAGCCATTGTGTTCAAAGACAAGTGCAGAATCTGCTTGAAAGGAAAGCTGAATGAGACAGCTGACACACAAGTGTCACTTCTAGAACAAGCATTACTGTTCTTACAAGCCCTGCTGCTCCACTCCTTCACACTGCGTGCACTGCAAAGAATGAAGGCTTACTAAATTTATACTGGGTTTAGGGCACTACATGACTCTGCTCTACTCATGATTATAAAAGCACACTCAGTAAATTGCACACCACAGCCTTTTCAGTTCCTCTCAATTCTTTAGACTGGAGCAGCTGACAAATACTCTTCTGCTGTCTTCACTACTAAGAATATCACCTACTCAAATGTATTAGGATTTTCTCTTGCAGTTGTTCCATTTCAGTGATTTTCCTCCCTTTGTTTGTAAGGGTGAAGGAGAAATTTTATTCCTGTTCCTCTGAAGGGATGTTTTCCATCTGAGGTAACTTTAGATGCCTGTGCCATAGACCATGCAATGTCATCAGTGTCTTTCCTCCTACCCTTATAGTAATAGATCTTGAAATTGTAAGAGGATCATGTGTTGATGATGGGTAAGCTAAATTTTGTTCATCCTGCCCCCTTCAGTCCCATAGTTTTTAAAAGCAGGGTGGGAAGAGATGGCTACAGAGGCTTTGCTTCCCAGTCTGGAATAGATCAGGAAATCCCAGAGAGTCTTCTTTGGAAGTTAATCTTCAGACAACAAGAGTGAGAGCACAACCAGTACCAGTCAGCAAGACAGACCACTAGCCTTAGGAGCAATAGGCCAGACTACTCAGAGCCAATTTCCATGATGCCTTCCATAGCACTGCCAGTATATAAACCACCAATTTGCCTCACAGACACTTCAGTCTCCCAAGTATTGCAACACTGGTTTTGTTCACGCTGAGTTTCTAACAAAATAAACCTCTTCAGTGCTCAAGATTCCTTCAAAGATGTGTCTTTCAATAGCAAAGGCCTGCAGAACAACCCAGACAATGCACCTACCTGTCAAAGGATCCCTTTTTCTTCCTCCTCCACTTTTGCCATGTGTTTCCCCAAACAGAGCGACCACAGCAGACCACCTTCTGCTTGGAGTGGAAAGTTCACTTGGAAAGCCTTCAAGCAGAAGGCAGTGTAGTCAAAGGGAGCACAGAGCACTCCTCTCAGAAGAGCTCTCTTTATGCATAACTACTACTTTGGAACTGAAAGCCTGTCCATCAGGCTTCAAGCACCTGTGTCACTGCAATTTCAGTTCATCAGATGCTAATGTAACTTGTTGGCACTCTTTTTGCCTTCAGTCCACAGGCTTCTAAAGGCCACCAGAAGAACCACTTCCAACAGCAAGAGATCACATTCTTACTGCTAGCAGAGCCAAATACACATCATTCTGAGAATCACCTTTCTCTGGTTATTAAATCAGCAAGAAAAGCAGAAAAGATGCAAGATCCAAGATGCAAGAGCCCCTGTACTCAGCACTGGTTAGGCCACACCTTGAGTACTGCGTCCAGTTCTGGCCCCTCAGTTTAGGAAAGATGTTGAGTTGCTGGAATGTGTCCAGAGAAGGGCAACAAAGCTGGTGAAGGGTTTGGAGCACAAGCCTATGAGGAGAGGCTGAGAGAGCTGGGCTTGCTTAGCCTGAAGAACAGAAGGCTAAGGGCAGACCTTATTGCTCTCCATAATTCCCTGAAGGGATGTTGTAGCCAGGCAGGGGTTGGTCTCTTCTCCCAGGCAGCCAGCACCAGAACAAGAGGACACAGTCTCAAGCTGTGCCAGGGGAGGTTTAGGCTGGATGTTAGGAAGAAATTCTTCCCAGAAAGAGTGATTGGCCATTGGAATGTGCTGCCCAGGGAGGTGGTGGAGTCACCATCACTGCAGGTGTTTAGGAAGAGACTTGATGGGGTCCTTGGTGCCATGGTTTAGTTGATTAGATGGTACTGGATGATAGCTTGGACTCGATGATCTCAAAGGTCTCTTCCAGCCTGGAAAACTCTATTCTATTCTATCCACTTCCCTTCTAGCAATACCAACACTAATAATTAAGCTCAACTGCTCATGCTACACACACAACAGAGCAGACAGGACACATCAAAGAATGACAGCTAGTGATAAGCAATTTCCTTGTCTCTGAAGTATTCTTTTTCAGTTTCAAATGAAAATGATGAGTCATTTTGTCTAAACCTTAGCTACATTTCATGCAACCTGCCTATGTGTGAGCAGCTTGGAAAGGAAATGGATTACAGATATAAAACCAAGTCCAGCAGGCAGCAATACAAGCAGCAGCTTGAATTAAAAACAAAGAGAAAATATTTTCTAGTGTGCACTGCCTAAGACAGCAAGCCAGTCAGGCTTTGCTGTTGAGAAACACTTTCTTGGACTGCCAGAGATAAGACATCAGGTGTCAGGAGGAGGAAGCCTAGAGGCAAGTGATCAATCAGCAGCATGTCAGAAGCACCAGGAAGTACCAGATTAGATTGGGAAGAAGAAAGGACTTGATAAGTAAAGCACAAGAACAATCTTAAGAGCCTTATAAGATGCTATAAATGGATAGCTGAGACTAATTCCTGAGGGTAGAACAAGAAACTCCCAAGAAGAAAGCATGCAGGCCACTGTGCTGTAAACAAGAGTTCAGGACTGGCAAAGAGCACATTTAAGACAGTGATTTCTTATCATGTGTTTGTCTACTTACATTCAGAAGAGAAATAAAAAGAGATAAAATTCTGGTCCCACAATCAAGTCAAGAACTTGACAACTTCAGAATGAAAGGAAAAATCAGTGAGATTAACAGACAGCACCTTGATCCCAGAAGGCATTTCTTTCATGAGTAGCTGAGAAGCTTTCCACAGGTTTGACTTGCAACCATCCCTCACACAACAAAAATGAGATTGTAGGGGAAAAGCTAAGTTAATTAACTGAGTAACAGAGTTAAATTCTCCTTTATAGAATCTGAAGGACCTGAAATTACATACAACATTAAGAACTGACCAACAGGTGTCACATCCAAATTCAAAAAGTCTTCTGGTCACTTTGGTCAGGTTCTGCTGCCATCCAATAAGATCTGGACAGGCTGGAGAGCTGGGTAAAAGCAAACCTCATGAAGTTCAATAAGAACAAGTGCAGGGTCCTGCATCTGGGGAGGAATAACAGCAGGCACCAGAACAGGTTAGGGGCTGCCCTGCTGGAAAGCAGCTCCATGGAGAAAGACTTTGGAGTGCTGGTGGACAGCAAGTTCTGCATGGGACAGCAGTGTGCCCTGGTGGCCAAGACAGCCATTGGTATCCTGGGGTGCATCAAGGAAAGTGTGTCCAGCAGGTCTAGGGAGGTTCTTTTCCCCCTCTGCTCTGCCCTGGTGAGACCACAGTATTCCAGGCATGGTCTCCCCAGTTTTGGGCTCCCCAGTTCAAGAGAGACAGAGACCTGATGGAAAGAATCCAATGGAGAGCCACGAGGATGATTAGGGGACTTGAGCATTTCCCCTATGAAGAGAGACTGAGATCCCAGAAGACTGAGAGTGGATCTGATCGATGTCTATCAATATCTGAGAGGTGGGTGTCAAGTGGAGAGGGCTAAGCTCTTTTTGGTGGTGCACAGTAATAAGACAAGGAATAATGGATACAAACTTGAACATAGAAGATTTCATCTCAACATGAAGAGAAACTTCTTTACAGTGAGGGTGACAGAGCCCTGGAACAGGCTGCCCAGAGAGGTTGTGGAGTCTCCTATTCTGAACACCTTCAAAACCCATCTGGATGCATTCCTGTGAGGGCTGCCCTAGGTGATCCTGTTCTGGCAGTGGGAGATGGACTTGATCTCTGGAGGTCCCTTCTAACCTGTAATGTTCTATGATTCTATGATTATTTTTATGCAGAATCCAGGTCAAACTATCAAATATTGACAGTTGAGGCAGTTAAAGAGTTCAACTGCAGTAACATACATAAATGAAGAGGGGAAGAGAGTCCAAGCTTGGGTGTTTCTTACTGTTCTAACCATGTACAGCAGCTAGATAACCAAAACATGGCTGCAAAAGATGAAGAGTTTTCAAAACAAGACAAACTGCCATCACAACCCAAGAGAGAAATCCGTACTTCTGAGAAAAACCTTGCATTTGCATGTGTCTTAAATAATTCTGTAAGCACTTCAAAACACAAGCTGAAAGACTACACAACTGACTCAAAAGCAGAAACATTGGGAAATGACAATGCTGCCAACATTCCACAACCTGCAAGGGAAGAACTAGAAAGCAAACAATCCAGAATAAATCCAGAATTATTGCAAATACTTTCCCTCTCAATAGCAAGCAGCACTCTGCACTCCTTTAGAATCTCATTAACCTTAATTCACTTCTCCCTGTATCAGCTTCCCTCTAATGTATGACTAACCCACAACAGAGAGTAAGAGCGGTGTCTCCTTCCAAGCTGAAGCAGACTATCCAGTTCCAGGCATCCCCTGAGCAAGATGGTGAAGAAGAATATGGTGTGGGCAGAACACCTGCTACACTTATAGAATAGAATAGAATAGAATAGAATAGAATAGAATAGAATAGAATAGAATAGAATAGAATAGAATTAACCAGGTTGGAAAAGACCTTTGAGATCGAGTCCAACCTATCACCCAACACCACCTAATCAACTAAACCATGGCACCAAGCACCCCATCCAGTCTCTTCCTAAACATCTCCAGTGATGGTGACTCCACCACCTCCCAGGCAGCCCATTCCAATGGCCAATCACTCTATGAAGAATTTCTTCCTAACATCCAGCCTAAACCTCCCCTGGTGCAGCTTGTGACTCTGTCCTGGGGAGGGGTTTGGAGCACAGCGCTATGAGGAGAGGCTGAGGGAGCTGGGGTTGCTTAGCCTGGAGAAGAAGAGGCTCAGAGGAGACCTTATTGCTCTTTACAACTACCTGAAGGGAGTTTGTAGCCAGGTGCAGGTTGGTCTCTTCTCCCAGGCAACCAGCACCAGAAGAAGACACAGTCTCAAGCTGCACCAGGGGAGGGTTAGGCTGGATGTTAGGAAGTTCTTCACAGAGAGAGCAATTTGCCATTGGAATGGGCTGCCCAGGGAGGTGGTGGAGTCACTATCACTGGAGGTGCCTAACCACCCTCATGGTGAGGAACTTCTTCCTAACATCCAGTCTGTATCTACCCATTTCTATTTTTTTGCTATTTTTCTTTGAGTAAGTCTACCAATTCTTTTTCTCTGTTTTCAGACAGACTTTGTTACAGCTTTAGTTGATGACTTCAACTATCTTTACATTACCATCTTCATTACAACCTTTTGATAGCTGGAGCAAACAATCTCCTCAGCTTCAAATCCCCACTTCAGCCTCCTAAGCAGGCTGAAACCTTTAACATTTTGAGAACTAAACATGTTCACTTACAGCTGTTCTTCCCTTTAAACTTTATAGTTTACATAGATGTTTCTCCTGTGTTTTAAGCAGACCACTACAGGAACAAGTCACTTCTGTGTTAATAAGAAGGCCATCTCACCTCTCTGCTCCTAGCATAGATTCTTTTGATTTGACTCCTACAGGAACAAGTTAAAATGCATGGGAAGTACATCTGCACTACCTACTGAAGCAGAAGTCTTAGGTTTAAGAGATCTGTAATGAAAACGTGCTGAATTTAAGGGTATCAAAGAAATGAAGTAGCAATTACCTCTGAAAGTGATGCATCAACCTTGGAAGGCACTTTTAGATCCAGCCACGGCTGATAGTTTTCCAGAAGCAAAGTAGGTCTGCAGGAGAACATGGAAAAGTTGATGTCACTTTTTAATGGAAAGTTTCCTACTGCTATGTGCAAAATACAAAAAAGAATAACCTTACCAGTGACACATAAGCTTACCTGTGCCTCTTGCATTTGACCTTGCCACACACAGCACAACTGTGACCATGGGGAAACAGCTCCGGCAACTCCAATTGCTAAGGGAAGACATTTAGAATAGTTTACACTCTTCAGAATGACTCTCAATTTCCTTTTAAGAGTACACAACTACAGAAAAGTGAACAGCAGAAAGAGAAAAGTTGTTCTCCCAACAAGAAAATAAGATCATAATATCACACAATGGTCCGGGCTGGAAGGGACCTCCAAAGGTCATCCAGCCTGACCTCCCCACCATCAGCAGGGACATCCCTAACTAGATCAGGTTGTCCAGAGCCTCGTCGAGCCCCACCCTGCATATCTACAGGGAAGGAGCCTCAACCACCTCCCTGGGCAACCTGTTCATAATAAAGAATTTGTTCCTAACATCTAAATCTGCTCTTCTCCACCCTAAAGCCATTGCCCCTCATCCTGTCACTGCCAATAATAAGGCATGGTATGAATAGAATAGAATAGAATAGAATAGAATAGAATAGAATAGAATAGAATATACCAGGTTGGAAGAGACCTTCAAGATCATCACGTCCAACCTATCATCCAACACCATCTAATCAACTAACCCATGGCACCAAGCACCCCATCAAGTCTCCTCCCAAACACCTGCACCACCTCCCTGGGCAGCACATTTCAATGGCCAATCACTCTTTCTGTGAAGAACTTCTTCCTAACATCCAGCCTAAACCTCCCCTGGCGCAACAATCCAAAGTCTTAATCATTCCGTATTTGCTACAAAGCTTCCCTCCGTTGGCAGATGAGCTGTACTGAAGTGTAGCGTGTCAGAGAGCAGCTGGAATCGTACAAGGATCGCAACCCGATGTAAGTTCAAACCAGATGTAAAGAAAGCGCAGGAATGGTAATAGGCGTTATTTACCTTGGGTTTGTATTTTATTGTAAGAAGAATGTTGGGCAAAAGGGAATCCGGTTCAAATGAACAGTAGAAGGTGACGATGCCAGCCACAAATGACCACACCATCATCATAACGTGAAGATGCCTTATAAACAAACAGGAAGGAAATATTACTGCATGACAAGGTACGAGCGCTACACCGAGTCGAGCCCGCCCCGCGCCAGCCCTCCCGGCCGGGCCGGGCCAGTTACCGGTTAAGAAGGAGGGTGGCGGCGCCCAACCCCAGAAGAATGCAGCAGATGAGCGGGTACTGCCGGCAGGTCTCCCGCAGCACCTCGGCGCCCCGCGCCCGCTGCCGCAGCCGCTGCCCGGCGGCCCGCACCCAGCCCATGGCCGGCCCGGCAGCCGCGGCAGGGGAGGCCGCGCCGCTTCCGGTCCGGCCGCCACGTGACACCGGTCACGTGGCAACGCGCAAGATGTCACGCGTCCGCCATCTCGCTGGCGGGGGCGACCCGACGTGGCGGCGGCGGCTGGGGCGTTCCCGACCGCGGATCGTACCGCTGCCGGGCCGGCCGCTCCTGCCCCACTGCTTCCCCCCTCCCCTCACCGCCGCCGCAGCCTGAAGGAAGGGCTGAGCGGGAACCGGGGTGGGTGGCTCTGAGCCGCGGCGATCCCGAGCCCTGCTGAAACCAGCGCCCCGAAGCCTGTGGGAACCTCAGCCTTATTGCATGGGGCAGACTGGACCGACGACTGCTGGCCCCACCGCTACGTCTCGGGGCATGGCAGTGGCCGGCGGAGAAGCCGCCAGCTGCGGGCAAGCGGAGGAAGACCGAACTCGGTCGGATCTGGCGGGGGCGCTTTCGGCTCCCGCAGAGATCCCGGCAGCATCCCTCCGGCGGCGCGCTCGGGTGGCATTTGGGGAGCTTTGCTACTTAACATACTGTACTAAGCCCTGTAAATAGAAGATCTCCGATGACAGAACCCTTACCTAGTTATAAATACTTTGGTTCTGGGCAACAGGGGCTCCCAGCGCCGAGCAGCCAGAAACTGCAACATCTGATTAAACGCTCTATATTTAGCAGATGACTGAAGTAAATCATTTAGGGTCTGGGATACTAAAAGCGTGTAAATGCCTCCCTACACTTCTGAAGCGCTTGTAAAGGAGCTGGGATAGAAATGTGAGACTTAACAGCAGTTAAGTATAAAATATCCAAACACTGAAAAGACATTAATACTGGAATGTAGTTTATTGCTAGTGAGAACAATTTAAACCTACCTTCACATGAGTAACCGCCCTCGGGTAAAATTTAAGTCACAAACTTTTCAACCTGTTGGAATGCTTTCAACAACCATAGTTACACTCAGTCTTGGGGAGCTCGAGGTTGTGTTAAAGAGACACTGCTGGTTACGAGAAGATTGGCTCTATGGACAAACTTAAAAGTGCTTAACAAGTGGGAAGAGGGGCTTCTGAGCTGCAAAACATCCAAAAGATCTGCTCCAAGGGAAGTGCCCACTTTTGAGTTGAGAAGCGGCTGTTGCCTTTTATGCTGATTTGCAGTAGCCCTACACATGCATATTTGGGCAAAGGGTAGAGGAGTGCCTACAGAACGCTGCTCCTCAGAAGAGGTGTGTTTACAAACGTTCAGCAACAACCTTGCAGTGATGCCATTAAGGAAAAGTCAGTCTTTGGAAGATGAGTCGGTATCTAGAAACCAAAAGCTGAAAATAGCTTTTGGACTCTCTGCTCAGATGTTTTGTCATTTTATGCAACGCTTCCCTTGACCTCTAAAGCAAGGAAAATGCTGCAATTTCGCTTCAGTATGTTGACCTTTCTCAGAGAGCTTGGCAAAAGCCCAGGGTCAGCTTAAATTTCTTTAGGAGCATCTGCACAGTATTATTGCATGGCCGTCCGTGTGTTTGATTAGAAAAACCCAAACAAGGTGCACACAGCAGAGTGCACACAGCAGATCTGCACACAGCCTTTGCAGAGAGAATGAATTTTCCCTACGTTTTTGTTTGGGTTTTTGCTGCCTGCTTCTTTTAGCCTCAGCTTCACTGTTTGTGGTGTGTAGTTGTTTCATTTGCGTTGTTTTTAATAAGCAGTAACTTTTTAAAAACCTGTTAAGTGTTCAAGTACTCCATAAAGATGCCACAGCATCACATGTCTGTACCAAAGGAAGTGACCTGCACAGAATAGAATAGAATTCTATTCTATTTCACAGCAAACCAGGAGCAGAAGTCAAACCTCGGTTTCCGTTTGTGTTCTCCACACTGGGTAAAGCTGAATTTGTAGCTTCAGGGTTAATTTGAGTAAAATTGCCACAATTGCATTTGGCACCAATTGTATCTTAGCATCAGAGGAGCTGTGCCATTTCCTGCCATCCACTGACTTTCTCATCTGCTGAACAGACACTGCAAGGACCTGCTTTATCCCACTCTGCTCTGCTGGAGACAGCAGTGTTAGCATTGCCCATCAGCCTCTTCTAATCCTTGCCCTGGTTCATAACTTGGATTCTGCTGCACTGGAAGATACAGCTGAGGTTTGTTTTCCAACAAGGTACAAAAGAGAAATATTGACAACACCATGAGTTTTAAAATCCTGTTGATTTTATGTGAGAAATAAGAACTTTACCCATTCCCCAGCCACAGGCAAGCTTGTGTCTCCTGACAGAAGTACTTAGAAAGATCTCTGGTTAACTGGTCAACTGAAGGGGAAAACATGCAGCTGGAAACAGACTCTGAAGCAATGTGGCCAGGAGTGGATTATTCTGAAATGCTAGTTTCAATATTTAAAATGTAAAAATATTTTTCACTGCTGATACAAGTTTTTTAATGGATTTAATGTTTTGGGTGGTTTTTTTTTTTTTTTTAGCAACATAAGACCACATATTCTAGATGCAAGGAACATTACTATAGATTTTCCATGTAACAACCCACAAGCAAACAAAAACACAAGCCTACATTTGTTGGCTAAAATAAGGCCAAAGTTCTATTTACCAAAGCTCTTTTTTCAGCTTAAAAAGTATTTGCTTGTTTTTTAAGAAACCAGGCAGTGAACTGCCTATAATAGATTCTCACCAGCTGACTGCATTTGGTACACTCTGAAAGTCACTTTTGCTCTCTTCCAGGTGCTACAATTTATCTTTCTCAAGGAGACAGTTGGCCAGGCTAACTTACAGAACTTAATCCCTCTTATGTACCCAAACAACCTCTTCCCCTTGATAACAAGGGACAGGACTAGAGGAAATGGTTTTCAAGCTGCACCAGGAGAGGTTTAGGCTGAGTATTAGGAAATATTTCTTCACTGAGAGGGTTCTCTAACATTGGAATGGTCTGCCCAAGGGCAGTGGTGGAGTCACCATCCCTGGGGGTGTTCAAGGGCTGTGTGGGCCTGGCACTTCAAAGCATGGTTTAGTGCTGACCCTTCAGTACTGGGTCAAGAGTTGGACTGGATATCTTTGAGGTATATTCTGCGGTTCTAATTT
This sequence comes from Picus viridis, assembly GCA_033816785.1. NCBI lineage: Eukaryota > Metazoa > Chordata > Aves > Piciformes > Picidae > Picus > Picus viridis. The sequence continues at coordinate 44,381,705 of CM066578.1, read as the reverse complement.
TCCTCTCTGACGCCCTGCAAATCTCTCATTTCTGTTCACTCCTCCCAGAAGTTTAAATAGGTTTCATATTAACCTTTAACTTCACCCACTGAGCAGAAAACTTTAGAGAACCTTCACTTTAAATATTTAGCAAACAGCTAAGATTAAATAAAAAAGAAACTGAACTTGGTGACTCAGATCCTAAAACATTAAGCATTAGCAGGCACTTTAGACTTGACTCTTTAAGTTCAAAACTTAAAGGGCATCCATCAACAGCTACTGGTTTCAGTCTGGAAGACAATTCAGTTGTAGACAAAAAAATCTTGAGGTGAAAACTGACATTTGGTCATGCTTCTCAGCCCTTCTGGTGTAAAGGAACACTGACACTTTGGGGAGAGCAGAGGCTAACCATTTGACACGCATTTCTGGCTTGGTAGTTATTAGCACTTAAACAAAATGAGCTTTACTGTTATAAAAATACAGCCACGTATTATTTGTCTGTTAATAAACTGCTCAGTCAACATTCACGGCATTTGGGAGTCAGCTCCCTGTACCACCCACAGATCCTTGCTTGTTAACTGTATGGCAATGTGTGCTGCCAGTGGTTGGGTTAGGTTCTTAAATTTGCTTTCTGGACCATATGTTGACCCTCAGTATTATAAGATTAAAGCAAATTGGATGAGGAAATAAAAATCTGGGGCCGAAGTACTTGCTGGGTACAGCCACAGGGGCTTTAAATTCCCAGATAAAATCCCACACAAGTTGCATTCTGCTCATCTTGTGACTGGGGAGCTCAGCTGCTCCAGAACAGTAAGGAGCCAAACAGTAGGTGGAAAGGAGAAATTGTTTAAGAACAGTTGGGATGATGTACTTCTGAAAAGATCAGTGGTCTCCAGCGTTCTGAGGGAATGAACTGCCAACTGACAATTACACAGTTGGTTTTTCAGGAAGAGATTCAGCAGGCAATCGAAGGGAAGGGGCTAAGCTGTTTCAGTTCAATCAGGCCACTCAAAATTCATTGTTAATTTCATAGGAGAACATAAAATACAATGCAATTAGAAGACCTGCAGATACCTACCTGGCTGTGTTTAGGACTGAAGCCACAAAGTCACTGACTGACAGCAGGCAAAATAAAGACTTGCAGGGGAAGGGAAAAAAAAAAAAGGCAGGGAGAATGTTCTGGTAAGGAAATTCAAGAAGAACCCACTTCAAGTGAGTCAGTTGCCAGAGGCTCAGTTTAGTATGCCCAACAGGAATGATTCTGGGCAAACCAGAAGTACTGAGGAGCACTGACAAGTGCCAGAATTTCATTGGTTCCATTTGAGGAAATGTACCATTGAGAAAGAAAAAAGAAAAGACAAAATCAACCTGGCAATTCTGCCTCGAGGAACTTGTAACTCTCAGGGAGAGTTAAAAAGGGTCAGAGCAATGCTAGTATATACACAGAGTTTTTCTTCACATTTTTACATGAGAGAGGTTTTTCTGAGTAGATTCTTTCACAAAAGTAGTAGTGGAGAGAATTTGGATAGTAGAAATGAAAACAATTTGTCCTGTCATAAACTACACTGGAAAGCAGCCCAAAAGAGAGGCTTGGGGGTGCTGGTGGATGAGAAGCTCAACAGGAGCTCTCAATGTGCACTTGCAGCCCAGAAAGCCAATCAGATCCTGGGCTGCATCAAGAGAAGTGTGGCCAGCAGGTCAAGGGAGGTGATTCTCCCCCTCTACTCAGCCCTGGTGAGACCCCACCTGGAGTACTGCCTCCAGTTCTGGAGCCCCTATTACAAGAGGGATATGGAGGTGCTGGAACATGTCCAGAGAAGGGCCACGAGGATGATCAGAGGGCTGGAGCACCTCTCCTGTGAGGACAGACTGAAGGAGTTGGGGCTGTTCAGTCTGGAGAAGAGAAGGCTCCGAGGTGACCTCATTGTGGCCTTCCAGCATCTAAAGGGGGCCTACAAGAAGGCTGGGGAGGGACTTCTCAGGATCTCAGGTAGTGATAGGACTAGGGGGAACGGAATGAAGCTGGAAATGGGGAGATTCAGGCTGGAGGTGAGGAGGAAGTTCTTCCCCATGAGAGTGGTGAAGCCCTGGAATGGGTTGTCCCGGGAGGTGGTTGGGGCCCCATCCCTGGAGGTGTTTAAGACCAGTCTGGATGAGGCTTTGGCCAGCCTGATGTAGTGTGGAGTGTCCCTGCCCATGGCAGGGGGTTGGAACTAGATGATCCTGTGGTCCCTTCCAACCCTGACTGATACTACGATACACTTCACAGGACATTAAAGGAGGATATAGAGCAGAAAGGTGCAAGGTGGCTGCAGAAGAGGACTATGGACAAGAAAAAATAGAAGCCTGTATAACTGTAAAACAAAAAAGACCCCCAAAAAGCACCATGAACAAATATGCATAGAGAGAGGAGACATTGGAAAAATCCTTGAAGAAATGAGTATGAGGCTTGTGTCAACATTTGACAAAGGTATCAGCTATGGAAGTTTTATGAGTTCACCTGAGTAAAAGATAAGCTCTCTGGATATGCACCTTTGAGTACTTAAAATTAAGTAGCTCAACTGGTTGGTATGTGCAGCAGAAAGAACTGGAGAACAGAATTCCATCCAAAAACCTAGGCTGAGCAGAGGGAAGAACAACACTCAAAAGGCAGCTGATTATTGTATTGTATTGTTAACAATTTGTGTAAGTGTGAAAGAGATACAGAGGCTGGGTCAATGCACATAGTTAAAGTAATTCCATAGCACATACTAAGAACTCAGTCTAAATGAAAATTAAGCTGTCTACTTACTCTGAAAAAACCCTGCCCTGGATACATACTTTGTGAAAACAGCTCTGTCAGGTCCTGAAGAGAATTTCTACTGACCCACTTTGAGGTCATCGGGGGAAGTCTTCAAGCAGGGAGTTTAAGGAGGAACTTGAGCCACATTTCCTTGTTGCAGCTGAATTTAAGTGTGTCAAGAAAATCCTTGTAAGATGATGTGTTTCTGGTAAATCCTTGCAAAACATTTCAGCATCTATGCCTCATACCTATGATGAGACCTGGAGAATTTAAAGCTCATGTTTTTCAAGACAGATACTTGATGGATTCATAGAACAGCTACACTGGATCAGTAAAGGTTCAATGAGGCGAGCACTGTGATTGTGACGATGGCCATCAGGGGATACAGAACTAGGGAAAAGTTGTAAAAGCATAGCAAGAACTGAACACTTTCCTGAAACATTCTTTGAGTCAGTCTTGAGGATATCTCAAGGAAGATTTATTTTCCCAATAGGTCTCAAGCCATAAAGTTTTAACATCTACAAAAGTCATGCTGCAGGGACTTCCACCAGTTATTTACAGGTGGATGAGCTGAAATACAGCTCTCCAAACACTCCTGTGTTTCATTCACTATTTTATAAAAGCTGGTGCAAGATCATCCCCTACTCAGCACAATTGCTGCTTATCATTTTATCAAAATATTTGCCACCACCTAAGTAAATTCTCTTTTCCAAAATGTAGATTCCTGCTGCACTTAATTGCTCTTCACATGAGAGCACTTTTGTACCTTTTTAGATCTCTGCTGCTCTTCCTGTCCTTCTCCAATTTTATTATCTCCTCTGTTTTGTAGTTCTGGAGTCAGGACAGGCTGCAACAAGGGAACAGACCTGGCCAACAAAATAGCATTCAAAGGTACTTTTTAGTAAGACCAGTGCCTTTTTGAGTTGTTCCTCAACTATTTTTTTGCCCCACCTCAGTGTATTTTAACATTTTAGAACATGGAGATTTGATCCTTTTTTACCTCATTTGGTAAATGGTATTATCTTGGATTATTCTTTTTTTTTTTGGTCATCTTAGAAGTGAAAATAGAATCCTGACCTAAAGTCTTCACATATTCAGAAGCTCTAATCAACAGACAAAACTCATCAAAAGTGGGGAAAAGACTAAGTGCTGCTGTAAGCCAGCTTGTATCAGCGAAAAAGCTTTCTACTGATATTAATGTATCCATCGTGTGTCAGATGCAGTGATGAGATCCTGTGGGTGGGGGCTTTTTTTGGTGACTGGTGAGCTGGTATCCTGAAGGCCATTGCTTTAGCTTCTGTGGACACAGCAGTAAATGCCTTCAGTGTTTATGTCAGGTCAGAATTCCACAGAGGTATTTTTGGTTTGAGTGACCAGTTTCTCTGACAGCATGAAGCATGTTAAAAAAAAACAGCACATGGTAAGAGTCAAACAACATTATCTATTACCTTCAGCATTATCTATTACCTTCAAAAAGTTATTTGTGCTTTACTTAAGTCTTTCATCACTTTCCATGAATTGTTCTGGGTAACCAGAATGCTGTTTTCTCTACCATTTGTTGGCTGGGGCTGACATTTTCCTCCAGGTAAATGAGGTAGAGCAAAAACTGAGACAGTTTCAGAATGGTGAAAGAGATAATAACAAAGCAATAGGACATAAATGTTACCTTTCCCTGGCAGAAAAAAGGAACATACAACAAAAGCACAAAAATTCTGATCTATGCTAACAGGCAGAATGCACAGGAGAGCACCATGAGAGAGCCTGAGCAGAGGGCTTGTCCTCCTTATGCGGAAGGAGGAGTTTGGAAAAAAACAAACAAAACCCCCAAAACAAACAAAACACAAACCCAAAACCAAACATTTTGAAGCACATGGGCAGCTTGCCTGTATTACACTCCATGGTAAAGCTCCACTACAAGAGGAATATGATGGTTTTAATGAGGATCTAATAAGTGGGGCTCAGAACCAAACTTGGCAAGGCTATAGCTGATAAATGCCTTCTTTTATCAGACAGCTGCCCAAGTTCCTGGGCAGTCTCCCCCTTCCTCCCCAAGAAAATGATGGTGTATTTAATAGAAAAGTGATGTATTACTGTATTATTATATACCACTTCACCTCTACAACTGGCATCAATGATGCTTCTGTAGGAACAGAGTATCCCTCCCTGGGCCTATTAGCAGTAGTACTGAGGCAGGACAGAAAGCTACAGCCTCTCTTCTGAAGTAGCATAAAACAGTTACTCGGGATTCCTCTACCTGAAAATGCAGTTCTGGAGTATGGGGCACACTTACTACCTGCACAGTGCTTTTCCCTGAAGTGTCTTTTGGGGAAGGAGAATGCTTGCTCAGGCAGGTAAGACGACTTTGAGCTGTCTGGAAAAGGCACTAATGTGAAATCATGAACTACTTGGAAGACTTAGCCAATTTCTGCAGAAGCTCATTACTTAAAGTTTTGCTTTGGTTTTTACTATTTAACTAGTACCCTGGCTAGGAAAGGCACTGGAGCTAGTAAGGTCGGGGTGGGGGTGCTATTATTAACACCCAGCATTATTATGAATCTTCCTAATCAATTTCTGATTTGTGACTGACTTGCTGCTGTGGAAGTAGCTTAACCTTTGCTGTTCTAGTAAAGTACAAAATGAATGGTTTAAAGTGCTAGGCACCAAGTTTTTCCTCTTTCACAGGTACATGTATTATTTAAGGTACATATGATTAAAGGAGCATTTCAGTATGAAAATCAGCTTACCATCTTTCACAACAAACTGTACAAAGTTGCAAGTCCTCCAGTTTAGAGTATTTTCTGCAGGTCCCATCTGAGGTGTTCCATGCCTCAGGAGTAAAACTGAGGTCTTTAGAACTTCAACAGATGCACGTAAGATAGCCCATACCACCACAGAGAACTAGGAGGCTTCCAATAGACCTCAAGTTTGGTTCATGTAGCCCAGGTGCAAGAAAGGAGAATTCTCTTCTTTTCTTCAGAAAGTACATTTTGCTTCAGAAGATATCAAAATGGAGAAAGGATTCTCCAGTAACATCCAGGCTTCTAGGGGCTCATGTACAAGTCTCAAAGCCATTAGTTATCTAGAATAAGTTCTCTGCTGAACACCATTCAACTGGCTATGGTAAACTTACCACTGTACTGTGGTGCACTGCCTACATCCAGTGTGTTTCTGGAATGTATTATGGTCAGGATACTTGGAATACCAGTCAGTCTCAATTCTAGAAAGCCTACGTCTTCTCCTAGGCCACAATGGTGGGGACCAATGCCAGCTGTGCTCCCCTCTCCATTTTCCCCTTCAGTTACTTGTCACATCTGAAGAAGTCAAGCTACCTATACAGTAATGGGTTTCTTCTTCCCTGCAGCCCAAAGGCAATACTTAAAAGCTAGCAAAAGAAAGGAACGGAACTGCAGTCACAAAGTATCTGGAGAAGCAGGTTTGGCAGTAAGGAGACATGAAGTTAGTCTGTTTAATCTGTGGGGTCTTAATTCATAGCTGCTCACCTGAGTTTCACCAAGAACTTAAAACATGCACCAATCTCCGATGGATGCTCACTTCACATGACTTCTACACTCAGGAATGTTCCCATCTCCCATTGGTTCTTCAGAGAAGATGCTCACCATGCTCACCTGCAGAGAAAGGGACAACTTTTCCCCACTGAAAGCTGTCTACAAAAACAAAAGCTTCTGTATAGCCTGAGCATAGATGAACAAGCAGCAAAGTCTTACCTACACCTCACGTTGGCAAAGTGTACTCTACCTGGCCGCGTCTTCCTCAGCCGCTTCCTCATGTATGATGTGATACAGGCTTTGGTGCATTTTCTTGTATTAAGACATGCAAGCTCTAGCCTAGACTTGAGGAAACTGAACATCTTCAAAGGTCAATAACCCTCATACTGGCTCAACTTTTTCCTATCTATTAAGGTCCTAGCTGTCTGTTTCCAAGCACATATTGTTCATTGCAAGTATATTCATCTCTGGGCACATGAAGATGAAGAATACACCTACTTGGGCTACCTGCACCACCTGGTCTAGTCCCAAGAAACAATCAGCCACTTGCTTCTCTCAAGATGCTGGGCTTGTATTGCTTGCATTTTTCCACTAAAATAAATAAATAAATGAATGCAGCTCTGTGTAATCATCTGATATACCAGGGAGCTCTTTGGGTCCATCCTGAACTTGGAATCTGCAAAGGAGCTGCTGAGTTGACACTGACTCACCCCAACTATTCAAGTGCAACACCTGTTATCAATTTGTCCCCTACATTAAGGGACATTCAAATCAAGATTTTAGATGCAACTGTCCTTGGTTTGGCCGAGCTCCCCTGTCCATGAATCTAAGAAGGGGAGTGAAAGAGCACCTTTGGTAGGCATCTGGTGCCCAACCAGGGCCAAACTACCACAGCAAGCTTTGCTACAAACTCTGCATTCCCTCACACATCAATGGGGAGGCATCCCCAGGCCCTATTAAAACCAGTTTTGCCTCAACTACCCTGGTTTTGTGCACCCTTTGAGGGATTACTAAGGGCAGTGAATGGCAAACATTATACCAGTATACCACCTAGACTGAAAAAAAGTTTAATCTTTGGCATGTTTACTAGATATTAAAGACTGGCCCTTGCTTCCCCGTGTCTCTTTGTTCATCACTTCAAAACATCAAACAGCAGCTCTAGGGCACTACTCACCTCCCGGAACAGGACATTTGAAATAGCAGAATTAGGCATCTCAACAGGGCTTTTTCCCCACCATTGTTACATTTTGCTGTGCTGAAACCTCTTCCTTTAGAGGGACACTTCCAATTTTCTTTCCAAATGTCTACCAAAATAAAGTGGCCCTGGTGACTACAACAGCCAGGACCAGATCTTCTTACCTTTTCACCTGTCATCCAAGGCCCCTGTGTCTGCTTTCCACCTGATGTTTGAACCTGGGCAAGATCCATCACCTGACACTCCCTTCACATCACGCTGTGGCTGCTAGCTGGTGCCTGGCTTACAATGTACCTACCTTTCACAGGAAAAGCACAGACTGATTAACAGGAAAGATCCCACAAAGCTGTAACACAGCTAAATGAAGCTGTTCTACCGTGGCTTGCCAGGCTCCTTCCCTGGCCTTTAACCCTAGACAACAAACTGGCCAGTAATGTAGCTCAAGAACATTTAATGGCCACCTTGTGCCCACAGGTAGACAATCTCTTTTCCCTGCTGTTCCATGAACTTACACTGTTTCAGGGACTAAACAAGAATATGTTTGTTAAGAGCTTTCCCAAGTGGGGAGTGTTTGTGATTCAATCACTCCTAGACCAACCTTCTAAATGCAAGACAAATATAAACCTTTGTATTCCTCTGAGAAGGAGCTTCCCCAGTTGTCATCACTGCCTTAGGAAAAACAAAGCTATTTACACAAGACCTTGCACGTTTTCCTTTTCACAGGGATGTATTTTAACCCTTCAAGATGCCAAGTCCTATTTGTTATTTTTTTAAAACTGACCATTAAATACAATTTAGAGAAAACTCTACCTAATTTTTAACATGACTGAGAGGCAGGAGTTCTCATGAAGAACCATTAACAGGAACAGGGGCACATTCACATCACAAATTCAACACTCATCGCCTGTTTAACTTGCATGCCCTTAAAAGTGCTGCATATCCAAGCCCTCTCCTAAAAACCTCTCAGAGACAGAGGAAGGGGAAGTGTCATGTTGTTTTTTCCCCTCAATACATGCATTTTTGCTAGACACAGGGATTCTATGATAGACTGTTTAATAGCAGGGCCTTTCCTCAGAGTCAAAAAATTACCGTTATTCTAAACTACATGCCTTGATTATCCAGTTCTAACTACACATAGCCATCTGAAACCAGTACTGCTAACTTTCTGTGCCCTTGTATCTTTAAATGGTATGCCAGTATTTGAAACTTACATGTTTCCATCTTCATGCTTCAAAGCAGAAAAAGATGACTTCAAAAGGACTTAGCAATTTAAAGGCTGCCTGAAACACATTGACTGTGTCTTGTTTTTCCAGAGTTCAAAAGGTGAAGTCGAGCGCTATCTACCTGCTGCTGTACTAGTAAAGAACAGGATAGTAACTGACTCCACAGTAAAGCTACAGAAGCATTTTAGCATTTTACTTTACCAAATGATCTGCTTTAGCACAGGCTATCACTGAAAGCAGTTTGAGCCAACCTTGTTCAGATGAAACTACCACCTGATTTTCTTCAATGCCATTTGTCTTTGTACAGCAAGGACAACCTAATGCACCTCAAAGCATGTTACAAACTGGGAGGTGTCACTTTCAAAAGGTCAATCGTTTTCACCATTGATCACAGAATTGTCAGGGTTGGAAGGGACTTTGAGGATCATCTAGGTCCAGCCCCCTACCACGGGCAGGCACACTTCATACTAGATCAGGTTGCCCAGAGCCACATCCAGCCTGGCCTTAAAAACCTCCAGGGATGGGGAGCATCCTCCCTGGGCAACCTGTTCCAGTGTCTCACCACTCTCATGCTGAAGAATTTATTAATGTCTAATCTAAATCTGCCCTCCTCTATCCTGGATCCACTCCCCCTAGTCCTACCCACTACCCAACATCCTAAAAAGTCCCTCACCAGCTTTCTTGTAGGCCCCCTTCTCCAAACTGAACAACCCCAACTATCTCAGTCTGTCCTAACAGGAGAGGTGCTCCAGCCCTCTGATCATCCTCGTGGCCCTCCTCGGTACATCCTCCTCACTCATTACTCAATGAAAGCACTCCTCATCAGAAATGTCCCACTCAGGCCAATAAACTGTGAAAGTTTTGATACTGCTATTACAAAAACAAGCCTCTGTACCAATTTCAGTGGCTAACATAAGGAAAGACAAACTACCTCAAAAAAACAAACTACCATGTTTGAGATTTGCTTATTAGCTCATACCATGGAAATATTAAGATCATTTTTTCAGACAGCAACATGATCACCTGAATGTCTCAGAACATAAAACCAAATGCTCTGTTTCAGATTAGTGTACCATTAAAAAAACAAAAAAAACAGTAAAAAATCAACATGCCATTTGTAAGGTCACTTCTATGCAAAATAAAGTTGCAAACACCACACACTACGAAGTTACTTAAAATCCAATGGATCTGAGAACTTCCAGAGCTGCCTTAGTTTTAACTGGAAGATCAGTCCCACTGAAGCTAATCCCATAATGGACTCTTTTCAGAAGAATTTCCTGAGAGGATGTGTTAACATTATGTAAACATAGTGAAGAAAGACAGCAGAGATTCCAAAGGAAGTCTTTGACCACAATCTTAAACAAGAACAGTTCTTTAATAGCCACTTCAGCTCTTCCAGATGAAGGAACTAGGTATTTTTAGCTGTCGTGTCACATGCTGTAGCATTAAAGATGAAAATCACCTTCCAATTGTGATCTGTGCTATGAGAAGTTTTAATTCTAATTCTATTTTATTCTAGCTCCCACCAGTGTTTTGCAATACAGAGCTTCCTTCTTAAGCATGCTGAAACTGTATCGTAAGTTCCAATTTACTAATGGAATACCTATAAAATTGCCTTTGATGAACTCTCACAGAGGAAGCTTTTAAATCCCAAATTAGCTACCTTTGAAATAAGTACTACTAGTGACACAATTAGGTGCATTCTTCATCCCACTAAAAAGAAGAAAATTTTCTGATTAAAAAAATGTTACTTCAGATGGCAGAGCAGTAATGGAAAGGCTGCACTTGGAAACAAGAAATCAGGGCTTGAGGATATATTCAGTTTGTGGCTTTCAGTGACTATTAATGGAAAAATCTCTAACCCACTGCTAACCTGTCAGTTTCAAAATACAGTGAACTACCTATGAAACACTTTGTAGGTTTTTAGATCTATAGTATTAAACAGTAACAGATTACGTTCAACATCCACTTAGCACTGAAGCGGACACACTGAAAGGGAAGTATCAGAACTCAGGACCTCCCTAGTAACTGCAGATAAAAAGTCAATTAAACAATGTACTGAAGCTTGATTTTAGATACTGCCAGTCATTTAAGTAGGAGAATGTCTATTTTTACTTACCATTATCTTCTGTGCAGTCAAATGGCATAGGCTATTCTAGTGGCTGTGTAGAACAGCTAGAAATGCATTTTTGAACTTCCTTAATGCAAAGAAAATAAGCAGGTTTTCTACATGTTAGTGAGCAAAACAAGTAAAATAGTACTGTTATGCTAACTGTGCAAACAGAACGAGTGAACTGTCACCATTATTCAACCACATTTATAATTCTCAGACTAAAGGAAATACAGGTTTCTGACACACCTAAGTGACTGTCAGAAAGTAAGTGTTAGCCTTGGAGCAGATACAAAGTTTAATGGACATTTAAGAATGAAACAACCTTGGGAGGCAAAACACGTCTGTTGATTTATACTTTAAATAGTAAATCTCTATTTAAGGACCTACTGTCTGCATACAATGATTGTCTTTTCTAGACTGTCCCAGATGCTTGCTTAAAAAATCCCTAACAATAAAACAACCCAAAGGAACAAATACAGAAAAAAAAAAAAAAAACCACCAAAGAAAAGCTTTTACCAGGTACCTAAAAGTCTGACCCTCTAAAGAAACTTTCATGAAGGTACCTTTAAATAACCATGTAACTCAATGATTTCACATGAGCTCCACTGTGCAACATGCACTCCAGAGCTGCCCATTTCAAAATATGTATGTTGGTGGGAAAAACTTGCAACCAATTATGTATTAGCAAGAAAAAGTTACCATGAGATAATCACTCTTCTCTCCAAATCCTGAGTAAACAACCTAGTCCCAGTGGTACCTTTCAACAAATCTATCTATTGCAACAGTCAAAGAGAAGGAGCACCACAGAAAACAAACCAAACCTCTCTCATCTCGTGGCTCTTGCAACCCACCTAAGCATTTCCAAACACTGGAAAAGCCAGAAAAAAGTTTAACATCACAGCTCCTGGGAAGCTTCCTGTTTGTTTGCACTAGATGGCTGTAAAGTAACAATAATTTAGTCCTTCTACCCCACTCACCCATATTAAGGATTGACCCTCTCTCTTGTTGCCACATAACCATTTTCATCTGACAGAGCAAATGACGAAGTACAAACTCGTGTTTTCTGTGTCCAACTACTGTAACTAGGTAGCCCCAGCCAAGAGATGTCATGTTCTAGCACTGGAGTTAATTCAGCAAGACACTCAAAGACAGACTTTTAAGTCCCTCACAGCCAGTCATATTGTTGGGATTCATAAGCTTCAGGTTACAAAGACAAACTTCAATTTTACCAATTTCAATTCTCAGAACACTGCATTGTAAGTTTATTGCCTTACTGCCTACCACCAAAACTTGCTATTCCTTTTAAAACAGCATTTTCCACTAAGCTTTCACTAATGCAACTGCGGGAACAAGAGTCTTCATTTTGTGGAATGCATCATTTTGAACACTCCTTTCAGAAAGTGCAACAGGTGATTATGTCCATGCTGCTCTTCTGTTCAATTTCTTAATGAAAAAGCCTCCCCTACTGATGTACAGAAGCATGTTAGGAACTGCTGAGATGAAGAGAAAAGTCTCTGAAAAATTACCAAAGGCACAAGGAAAAACTAGTTGCAGCCATATGCAACATGTTTATCCTAAAACATTAAGTTGGGAATCCTACCTACAGAGAAGGCTAAGTTTATTTTAGACTGTGTCACATCCCTCACCTCCAAAAACAGAGTAGGTGTTCCTTATCTTAGATTTTAAGGCAGTACTTGGCTAGGAGTTGCACAACACAAATTCAGAAACTGTCTCCAACATTGAAAACTGGGTTGTAACAGATCTCTTTAAAAAGGAGGGGAAGGGAAAAGGCAGCAGCACAGTTTTATGTCTTATATGAAATGAATATTAAAACAAGCACAATTTAAAAAGCTGTGTATTGGAGTGTTTATAAACCAGAAGTGTTAAGCAGCAGCAGTAGTTTCCCAGTTCTTATGAAATTCAACTAGCCTTCGAATTTAGGAATACATTACAAACCAATGTGGAACTATGCTAGCTTATACTCCAACCTTTGCAGGTGTTTCAGTAAAGAAAGCCTCCTATGAGAATGAACAGAGGCAACATATTAAGTCAACACTTGCCTTTGACACACCCAAAAAATGGTTTGAGGTCCATTTGTCACCAAAGCACCCCTTAAGAGATGCGTTATTGCTGTAGAACATTTCAAGTTTACCAACACCCAAGTGCAACCAAAGTGATGTTGTATATATGCACTTGCCCATTCTCACCAGTATTTCCACTTGTTTATCTTTACACATCAAATTTAAAGCTTTCCAAGTAACATTTTGTTGATTTTAGTTGGTTTTTCCCCCACAATATTAATCACCACATGCAATTTAGTTTTCTGATCATTTTGCTAAAAAACTGCACCAATATCAGAACAGTGCAAATCATATTTAATTTTAAAAGTTATAATGGCTTGAGTTCATAATTAGAGGGAACACTGTCAAGATCTTTTGATATTTTGTTCACTCCCCATTGCTTGCATTCCATTAAAATTTCTCCTGTCCATTTTTTGCCTTTTTTTTTTTTAAACAAAAAATAATAGTTCCCCATGCTTTTATTAGAGCTGAAATTAAGGATATTATCCAGAATTCCAACACACATAATGCCTTAACAGCAATGTTTTCATGCACTTCCATGAACTGTTTTAATTCATTAAATACACTTTCCCCGCCCCGACGTACTTCCAGACTACGAAGCACTCTCTAGCACTTGTGATCCCACAAGTGGTTTAAGTTTTTCAGCAATGGAGAGATTTCAAGACGAAGCAATCTGAGGACTTCCCCTCTCCTACAGCCCCCAGTGGTTTTGTATGTTTACAGCAAGTTCAGAATTGGTTTCCGTATCTTGACAGTGTTCCTTATAAAACCGTATGACAGTAAAAGTGCCAGTAGGCATGGCAACCTCTTTGAAGGGAGCATTTAAACTCCTTGGCACTGGGAATGCCAGCACCAAGGATTACATTGAAATTCAAAATTATACTTTAAGGCTACAATTAGCAAACCCACTTTCCATTAAGCCTAATATTCTATCGCTAGGTTTGGAAAAATTCAGAAGCTAACGCAGCTGTAATGCTTCTATGCTCAAATGTGAAGGAAAAGTTCCTTTTCTTTAGCCAGGGCAATAGATGAAACTGTGGTAGCACACGTCTCCTACGCATCCACTACTCATTTCACCATCATTTCACTTGCTTTGTCTTAAAAAGTTCAGAACTGGCAAGGCACATTTACATATTCCAATGAATACTTGACAATTTTAAATTACACTTCATGTCCCAGCTATCCCAGTAATTGACATACAACATACTAAAATGGTTTATTAAGGTAACAAAAAGAAACAGCCCAAAAAATTAAAATGAAAATAAAAAAAAAAAAACAAAACAAAACAAAAAAAAAAAAAAGGAAGGGGAAAAAAAAAACCAAACACCAACCAAAAAAAATAAAACCAAAAAGAAACATACAGGCTATTGGCAACCACTAGTCTAATAATCATGTAAATACAAGTAAACATACTGAAATGTGTGCGATTCTAAGTTTTTAAACCAGAAGGTCTCTGTACTAACACACATTTATATTAATGACACATAAAAAAAATAAAAACTTTATTACAAAAATAAGTTACACTCGCCTCCAGCTTACAGTATAAAACAATTTTATTTGCAGGAATGCAAAATGATTGTTTGCCATGAGCATTTTCAACATATGACATGTCTAATTTTCTTTTCTTTCAAATTTGCATTTACTGGGGGAACTGGTGTGTATAAAACCTTAATTAGGTATAAGCTTCAATTTTCATTGTGGTGCCTATGGGTATGTAGTATAACTGCAGTATCCCTTTGGGGCGGGGGTTAAGGGAAGCTCTTTATGCCAAGTCCAAGTCAGTCATAATTTTATCTATCTTTTACCTATATGAAGTTGGACTTGGCAAGGTTCTGGTTTTGCTTTGTCTTTTTTTTAAGGGTGGTTCAATAGAGGATGCTTCACCACTGAACACTCACTGTCATCAAGGTGCTTTAGAAAATTAAAAACATAGCACAAATGATTGTACTCTACTCTACTCTACAGGTTATCATGTTCTGCATAAGAGAAATGGAAAGCTGATCCACATGTTTTTACAGTGATCAGCAGTAAGAAATGCACTAATGAAAACATACCTTTTACCTAAAAAGCTAAACTACAGCCATATACTAGTCTATGATTTATGAAAAACTTCAAAATATCCAAATGTCAGGCTTCACTGTACAGTTGTCAGTTTTAGTCTGACCTTTTATAAAGGGACACTGCAGTATTTAGTACAAGTTGCTGATGCACTTTTTTTTGAACATCTGATGTCTTACAAAAGTAACATCTTGCTAAACTATTATACATCCAAATAACTACAATATCTGAAGAAGCAAGGCTGCTTTTTCAGCCACAAAATACGACAAAAGCAAGGCCTGTTATGATGGTCATGAGGAAGTCTTACAAAGCCTCTGGAACTAAAGGCAACTAAGAATGTTACATTTGGTATATTATAATCTTACCCTCATATCATATTAAACAAGCCTTGCTTTTATCTACAAAGATTTTCTATGTACAGTACAGACAGGGTATAGTTCAATCCTCTGCTACTGAGGTAGTTAACCAACCCTTTAAAAAAGGTTCTGAAAAGAACCACTATCTGGAATGCCTGACTAACCAGCTCTGATGATTACACCTGAAACTGCTGTATCTGAACACAATTCATAAGTGATTACTATATAGACAATCATGATTAACCTTCATGAGCAGAAATATAAAATTTAAGGATACCAATGATGGTATTCATCTATACCACTGCAATAAAAATTTAAATGCAAGAATTTGTGAATACCACTTTTGGAATCCTTAACTAAGAAAACTTGGGGGAAAAATCTACTTAAAGCAGATTTTTTAAAGAATGACTTTATTCTTTATTAAGATACCATGCTAGACGTTAAGGATTTTGTTGAACACATTGGGGAAATAGAGTAGCTTTAGTTTAATAACTTGCACTGCAGAGAAAACTGTTAAAGAAATTCATTTCAAAGTCCAAGTATTAGTTCAAATGTCCCATATTTGAATCCACGATCTTCGCAGGAAGGTCTTTTGCAACAGAATATGCTCCTATACAGCTGAGATACTTAAGGTTGCTGGATATC